>OX101753.1:175779148-177183507 GCA_944452675.1 Tachina lurida | reverse complement strand
AAAAAAAAATATTCGTAGTACATATAATATATAATATTCGTAATAGTGCCCTATTGAACTATAGATGAACCAATGGAGAATAAAAGTAAATGAACGAAAATGTGTTTAGGTAATATTTACCGTATGAAGAAAGAGATACTTGTTCCCAAATTGTTCCTCAACATACACCTTGATCGACGGCTTATATGGAAACACCACATTGATTCTAGCGAACACAAATGAAACCTAAATTAACTCATATACATTGGGTGATTAACTAGTAGAAATTCAATCCTCAGATTTCATTTGAAGTCTTTATGGTGCTACGGAATTCAGGTACGGGTACACCTGACCACACATCCCGCTATTGAAATTTTCAATCTCTTATTGGATTTTTATTAAAATGTAACTGATACAAATTCAATCCAAATACTTTTTTAAGTGCAGTTATTGCTTAACTATCCAAATCCTTGTGTGCTTCGTAGTTCAGCTAATTTGTAGAATACAATTCTCATTATTAACATGTCATGAAGAGTTTTAAAATTATCACTGGGTTCTCCTTTATTATTGCGCAAGAATCTATTTCTGAAAAGCATGCATTTGAAGTAGATACTCGAATTGCCAAGTTTTCAGCTTGGCATTTTCTGAAGGATACGTACGCACTTTTGGAAGTCAATGCTGTCGGATAATATTGGTCATAGATTAATGTCCAAGTAGTCCTCTAAAAACGTGCATACTCAAAATTTCTTGAAGTTCGAGTTTTCAGGAGTTCTTAAAAAAACTTTAAATTTGCCCTACCTGTATTAACATTTTCTAATGTTAGAGACTGTGAAAACAGTGTATCTTAAGTACATACGAAACTGTATATGTGCATATTACACATCTCGCTTTCTAAAAGATATTTATTTTTAAATCCCAGTTTTTGATGGATCATGTCCCGCTTTCAGCTTCCAATGTAGAGAAAATCCAAAGAAAACAAAACATGTATTTATATTATTTGATAGGTCCTGGACTCAGCTACAATACTAGAACAAGTCCCAATAACTAGAACGAGTCTGTTGAAGCTTTTTAGCTTTTAAGATGTTTAGTAATTCTCAATTACTTTATGGTAGATTTTATATAATTCCAATTTTTTTTTCAAGAATTTGGTTGGACATTTTCTGATAAATTTGTATTAGCATTATCGCAATGCAGCGTATAGAAAATATTAAACAACATAGTTACCTTAATATAGAAACCATCTAACTCACTATTTCTTTTTTTGAAATCATTATTTTAGCATTTTTTAATATATTAGATACATTACAAAAATGATGAATATGTAACCATTCACACGACATATGTATCTTCTTTTCACTATACACTACGCCCTACTTTTTTAACACTACCATTTTCTCGAGTCCTACGACGAGTACGCTTGGTTCAATTGTCACCAAATTTTCTGCAGGGTAATACTATTTAGATCGTTCTTATTATTGACAACTAGAAACCATTTTTATTAGGTCATATATGAATATTTGCATAAGAATACGAACCGAATATATTATTTCCTTATATCATTCTAATTAACCCCCGACCAAAAATGGGGTGTTAAAAGTTTTTAGTGTGTGTCTGTGTATCTGTACAGACCAAACGGCTGGACCGATTTTGATTTAGTTTTTTTTTTTTTGTTTGTGATCGAGAGATCGTTTAGAAGATATCACATCTTTTCTAAATAGTATATCGGGGGTTTTAAAATTTTTTATTTTTGTTATTTAAAGGCAAAATGGTTGTTAACAAACAAACTTGCAAGCAAAGCTTGTATTGTAAGCCTTTTATAAACAAAAAACTATTTTGATGAATATGGTAGTTACAATAGAGTTTATTTTTCTGTTATAGTTTTAATTAATTTTTTCGAAAGAGAAAAAAACGTAGGAAGAGAAGAGTGAGAGGGTTGTACTCGTAATATTTCAGAAACTAGTAAAACTTTAAATAAAAATGAGGTTCTCTATGTCAATTCACCATAAAAATGTTTGCTGGGTTGATGTACTCCAACGCCTTTTTATAGCAGCATCAGACGAAAATTATCAAAACGGCAAGGCACGTTCATGCGTATATATTTATTGCTTTCTTCTGCCAGAACCAGTCTATAGAGCCTTAATGAATGAATACAACTTTAAAAATTTTTGAGGTTTCTATTTTGGCATTGAACATTTATTTCCTTTCCTTTAGGACAGAATTTAAATCTTTTGCATTTTTGAAAGTTGACAGAAATAATTTTGGATGTTTTTAAAATCGATGTTAAATTAATTTCTTTGAAATGACAAGTACATGTACTTTTATTTTTTACATTTACAAAAACTACTTTCATATGAAGTCCTTTCCACGTATTTATCATACTGATGCTCCTACAAATTTTGTTCTGTCTGTTTAGTTTTGATTTTTTTAAATTTTCTGTAAGCTTTTTTATCTATTTTCTTTTCTTTTTTAATAAATAGATTTATTCACACATGCACATGTAAGTACAAACTCGTATGTATGTATGTAAGTATGTACTTAGATGCAAGTAAATAAATTTATAAATAGTTGGGTTTTTGAACTTCAACAACATCATCGATTTGCATGGAAATCGTTTTTATGAAAGTTGTTGCTGCTTTTGCACGTTAGGGGCGAATCAAAAATGAGTGAAAATTCTCACGATACATATTTCTATAGTATAGAAAATGGTATTAAAGAAGCAACTGGGAAGCAATCAATAGAATAAAAGAAGCACATATTTCAGATTTTTATAAGTAGTAAATGCTGCTCATATTTTATATGACTTTTTCCATTTTCCGATCGATTTGCTGTGAGCTGATTCCTTTTTATTTTATTTTTTTGTCATTCAATCTTGTGTTTTATAAATAAAATCTGCATAATGTTATTTTTTTTCTTGCCCAATAAACATTTTGCATTGATCTAGAGTTGAAAAGGTTTTTGAAATTTGAATTCTAAACAAGAAGTGAAAATTTGCCAAGGTTTCTCTTACAAGGTACAAATGTTTTTATACGTAATTCTCAATAACATTTCGAGACTTTCTCTATAAAATAATAAAGAATAATTTTTTTTCGACGTTTTTCAAAAATTGTTATTGCAGTCTACTGATGAGTTTTTTAAGCAGAAAGGAAATGCTTTTCATAAGTTATGTCGTTTCACTTCATATTTTAATCATCACCTTAATTAAAAAAAGTCCTGTCTCCAATTGAACACATGAACAATATTTTAATGTAATTTGCGTGAGCAAACATTTTCTATAAAAGCGGAATTTTTTTTAACTAAAATTATTTTACATAAATCTTCATGTCACCCCAAAACGGGAAAATGGAACATTAAGTGTGTTCACTGGGATTTAAATGTGTAGTATGTAGTATATTTGAGTTTATCTGTTTGTTTGAAATGTAATTTTTTCTCTCCCTCATGACCGCATACATCAATTTCTTAAAGTAAATGAGATTTTAAAATTGATTTGCTTCCGTGCGGTGTATGTGTGTGTTTAACCGAAGAATTAACTATAGCGAGCATGTGTTAAGTTACGAAGTGCCGTAAATGGCGTCGTATAAGAGTATAAGCTTGTCTAAAAATGTATTAAAAATATTTTATTCAAAAACCATGACATAAATCACAGTGGTAAAACAAACAGGAATATAATAAAACCAAAACAAGATTTAGATTTAGATCTTCAATTATAAAACGCCGGGCCGGTTTGAACAATTTCCACAGCAATTTCTCTTCTTTAAGAAGCATATTTTTTCTAAGACCATGAGTTTAGTATGAATTATACGTATGTATATGTATTACATTAGATGTCTTCACTTTTAAAATTAAACTTTCCATAGAATGGATATATACACATACATATATGGATGTTTTTCTTTTAAAATTGAGATTCGTTTTATTCTACTTAGTGATGAAAGAAAATTTACTGTAAGAAAGTTATCCAGCTCTGAACGTAATATCAACCCACTGTGAAATGCATTTAGTCATAAATTAATGAACTGCCGATAATGACAGCCACGTTTCACTCAAGATATTAAACAAATACATCGATTTGCATTTGTTTCTGTATTCACCGTAAATAAAATCAGATATTCTATTAAATAAAATTTGTATGTCGCAGTGGCAAATAAAACGAAATGAGAAAATAAGAATTTAAATATTTTAGTACTGCCACTTGGAATCCATACGAGAGTGTGCTCTCAGTATGTATTTGAACAAAACAGCACAACAAACAAACAAACAAACACACACCCACACACACACATACATACATTCATAGAAGGATATACTGAGGAAGACATTTCCTTTTACTTACTGTTTCTAACACACATGAGAATGTGTTTTCATTGATTACATTATGTTCCCCAGCCAGCATTTTGTGAAAATAATGATCAAAAAATAGTCACATTTGAGTATTCTAGATGATTAAAACTATCAAATATGCAATCATTTTCTAATCATAAATGATTCTGTCATCGGGAGAAAATGGTACCCTGCATGTGACTATTCCTGAATAGTCATTTATGATCTCCGCTTTAATGTAGTTTTCATGTACATTTGTTATCATATGTGATAATATTTTCTGTTCACTTTTTAGTTGAATTTGCAATCATTTTATGATCATATTCTGCATCATTTTCGACCCATTTTTGAAATCGTTTAATGATCATATTTTGTATGATATTCGATCAATTTTTGAAACGAATCTTACCATAATTTGAAGTCATATTATGATCATATTATGTATAATATTAGACCCTTTTTTAATAGAAATCAGACTGTAATTTGATAAAGTTTTATGATAAAATTTTTATTATAATTCAATTCTTATACATTTACAAAACAAAATAATAAAATAACTTCTTAAATTCATTGCTCTTAAGTCTAGGGGAATAAAATTATGTTATATATTCATATACTATTAATTAAAAAACAAAATAATAATAAAATAATTTCACGAATTCATTTTACTTACTAAAATTGCATAACATAATTTTTTCAGCTTCTCTTTTAGCAATGCGTCTAATTTTTTTGGCTGACATAATTTCACTTGATTTTTTAAATTTCCTAATTTTTTAATTTATTTTAAATAGTTATTAGTATTTTGTTTATTATAATTATTAACTTTTTTTAATTTTTTCAATAAAAAACTTTTTTATAACAAAAATAGACACCAATTCTCACTTTAGCGATCAAAAACAGGACTTCTCACTATGCAATTAAAATACAATATATAATTTTTTCTGCATTGCTTTTCCTTTGACTTGTTGGTTAACGGGAACTTGTTTACAAGCTGATCACTTTTTATGTTTGCGAAATGGTGGGGGTAAAAGAGTAAGTAAGATGGTATCACATTTTGGTCACCAAGAATAGTCAAAAAGAACTCAAGCAAATGATAAAAATAATTGTAATCAGTTTTTAATCATAAAGAATAGACAAATTTGACTGTTGTTCTTGATGAATTGTATGAAAGCCCAGTTTTTAATCACCATGAGTAATCAAAAATGAGTAAGTAAGATGACTACCGAATTGTATCGCATTTTGGTCACCAAGAATAGTCAAAAAGTACTCAAGCAAATGATAAAAATAATTGTAATCAGTTTTTAATCATAAGGAATAGACAAATTTGACTGATCTTTTTGATGAACTGTATGAAAACTCAATTTTTAATCACCAAAACTAGTCAAAAATGAGTGAGTAAGATGACTACCGAAAATTCAATCATCCAAATGCTAGCTGGGTCTGCTGCTTGTTTTTTTGTATGTATGTACACACATACAGACATATTTATGTTGACTTCGGTAATGTTTTCTTATTCTTATTCTAATTTATTTAATTTTATTTAAATCAAAAGATATTTTCTTATCCTGGGAAAAAAAGTTGTGATAAGTAATGAAAATTTATATTTAAAAAAAAAATAAAGTTGCAAGTTTTTAATACATTTTAAAAAGAATTTTCAATATTTTTTGATAAATTGATTTTCAAATAGCTTAAAGAGATTTAAGAGTATTTTATATTATTCTTAGTTAAATTTATCTTGTTTCGATGACTATTTTTTCAGATTTTTTGTTATTTTAATTGTCACAATCATGTAATACAGATTTGAGTTGGTATGCAGATAAGTACGAGTAGGAAGAGAGATTTAAAAAGATTTGAATAACTAGATAAAGGGAAGTGCTCTTAAAAAAATTTGCTAACTGCATGAAGTTTCTAAGTACGGGTGAATGACTACTCCTACAAATTGTTGCTCGATTATAATAATTTTGATTTCAGTCTTATTATTATTAATATTTATTTCCAAAATATAACATCATCATACACGAATGGTTAAAAGTTGACTTTGGGATTCTTTCCCACACCGTAGTGTTACGAAATGAACCCACAAACTTTGCATCAGTTTGCTTTTGTATAAATAACAAATATTTTACTTGAGATTTACTTAATGTAATGAAAAATAAATGACATATCAATACATTGACAGTACATTACTTGCATTAGTTAAATGTCCACTACCAAGGACCAAGAAAAAAATTACTGCCATAGATATTTCTTTTATGACAAAATAAATATCTGCTGTAGTAGTCAAGCCAAGTCATGGACTTGGAAGCAATAAAAAATTGTATGCTTTTCCGGAAAAGCCAATAGAACGGAGGTATTTATTGGTTCAAGTATTTTTATTTATTAAATAGCAACATCAAAATAACTTATTTGAAAGGATCGCAATTTCATTCAAGTAATGAATCCTCTCCAGTTTCGAGACAGCCAAGCGCCCGCCACTCATATGCTTTTGATCTATGCTCTGAACTATATTAAACGGCCCTAAATTTATATAGTGCAATTGGAAAGATTCAACCAAACACTTGCATAGCACTTTGTTTAAAAGAAAACTTTTTGCAAATACTCGTAGTATGAACAATTTTCAACTCGTCTATAATTATTACCAACACTGTTAATTTATTTGCATTTAGTTACATCCCAGCAAAAAATTTTCCAAATTTTGTAATGGGTAGTACTCTTTTAATGGCTTACAAAGTAACGAGTGGTACTTATTTATCTAATTATTTTATTTGAATAATAATGACTGTCATGTAATGAATAAAATAAGAACTTATTTATATCACTACGTGAAAGTACTTATTGTAGTACTTTCCAGTTAATAAGGAAATATGTATATCTAGAGAAATTTGTTACAAAATTTTATTAATTTAAAATAAAAAAATTAGAAAATATAGCAAATTAATTTTGAATGAGTTTAAGCAAAAATTAATCTATATTATTTTGCATATTTGTAAGCAAAAAATAACCCATTAAATTTTGAGTACTTTTAGGCAATCAGTAATCTATTAACTTTTGTATGTTTGTAGGCAAAAAGTATAGGGTACCGCATACTTTTTGAACTTCTCAAACAAAAATAATGGGTTATTCAGTCAAATTGTAAGTACTTACGACTGAGGAGTACATACACTTTTTTGCATTCTAGTAGGCAAAGTTTTTTGCTGGGATGCAGCCAGTCGTCATACAGTATACCGAAAGTATTGAAACAGAAATTATTTTAAATTGAAAATACTTTTAATATACAAAGTTCGGAAAAATAAACAAGATGTAGTGGATAAGAGCGAGCAAAAGGAATTTAAATTAAAATTTTCCTCTTTTTGTAATTTGGCATCAGTAGCTTCAGGACTTGTATGATTTTCTTACGTTAAAGCATTAATTAAATTAATAAAACGGCGACATGTTTAAAATGTCTTTTCCACGAACATCTGAACAAAGTATGTGAAAATGATTGAGTGTATTTTTTTATTGTTTTAATATTTCATTGACGATTTATTTTTATTAGTTACAATAAGTTTACGCCAACTTATTTTCTGCCCTTTTTATGATCTGGGAAAACTGTTAAAAAGGTTTTTATTAAAAAAAAAACTTTTCATTCGTTTTATATTTATGCTTTCTTTATGATTTCAGTGTAAACTGAAACTGATTTGGTGGCTACAGGGCACAAGCTCTCATATCACAACCGACAACAAAAAAAAAATTATATTTTTTATAACATTTTTATTGTTTTTTACTTTTACAATATATACTTACACATACATACATACGCATTGTATTTTTTACATTGGTATACATACATATAAAAAAAGTATAAAAAATAGAATTATCATTGAAAAATGCACAAATGAAGTACGTGGGTAAAATGTGTACATACGTATGTATGTGTGTACATTTCAATGTACATACATACATACATACATGTATATGTGCGTACATACTGTCGCATAACAAGGCTCCCTACAAAGGGAGCCAAATTTAGTACATTAAGTAACTAATGCAAATAAACAACTCAGAAAATACCATCCAAATGTGTTTATCCGGGGCACAGATGTATTAGCGGGAATTACCTTTACAAAACCCGTGTTGGTTAAGCACGTCTAGATACATTTCGTTGCTGACTTGATGTAAACAGTTAGCAAAAAAAAAAAAAAACAAAATAGGGAATACATATTGTAAAATATTATTTGTTGTTTTTGAAAAAGAATTTTAGTCTACTGTGATTGTAGTTTTCTAACTCGCGATAATTAAAAAGTTGTTTTTTTGGGCAGCAATGAAATGCTTTTAGACGTGCTAAGCCAATATTTAAATTTTTTAAATTCGTTTTCCTTTTGACACGCGTTGAATAAAAATAAAACGTGTACATGGTTATTAAAATAAATCCATTGAGAATGCTGTTTTATTATGCATTATTGCATCCAGTGATTTCAGTACTCATTTCTTAGTTGGACATTATTTATAAAGTATAATTTTTGAAGAATACTTTTATACAGTGAACAAAGAAAAAACTTGTACAGCAAACGCTCCGCTCTTCTAATCAAAATATCTCTGTTGCTTTGTAAGATTTTAAGATAAAACCAAAAGCGATTTCAAGGAAAATTAATCAGCTTTCTATGAAAATCTTTAATTTTATTAACAAATTTATTTTAATGCGAAAAAAATAACCTAAAATATAATAACACTATTTTCCAGAGCAAAAAAAAAACTTGTACACTAACTCTTCTTTCAGGAAGGAGCTATGAAATAAGGAATACACTAAAAATTAGTACTAAATGTGGCCACGTCTAGCATCTAATAGATTATTTTCATAGAATGAACTGGCTTTTTGGTAATTTTGGGAGCTATATGGTCCAATATGCCCTGGAGAGCAATTTTGAGTTAATTTTTACACATAATCTACAGCTCGCGTAATTTTTTGTTCACATACGCCCACAGAATTTCATTTGTACTAAGGCCAAGGATCTAGGGAGGATGTGAATGCAATTTTTTTCCATTGAATGGAAGCCATTCTCTTATTATTGAAGACGAAAGTTTCGGGTATTTAACTCTAACTAATCAATAGTCTCCACTTACATTTAATTTGGCAGCTAACTGTGCTAAATTATCTCTTAGTATTTTTAAATAATTCATTTTATTTATTGTACGTTCTATAAAAACCGGATTTCATACACCACTCGATCCCATTGGGCCCCATACCATCATATTACACCCCCCATGCTTCACCGTGTTATTCAGGTTTTTATCACTAATGCTGGAATTCCTCTTCGCCACAAAAATCTACAACGATAACATCCAAATATATTAAATTTGGATTCAGCAGTGTCCCAAAAGTCATCATAGTGATTAATAAAATCTTTCTTTGCGTGGCAAAGAAAAGCTCCAGCCTTAACGATAATAACCTGAACAACACGGTGAAGCATGGGGGGTGTAATATGATGGTATGGGGCCCAATGGGATCGAGTGGTGTATGAAATCCGGTTTTTATAGAACGTACAATAAATAAAATGAATTATTTAAAAATACTAAGAGATAATTTAGCACAGTTAGCTGCCAAATTAAATGTAAGTGGAGACTATTGATTAGTTAGAGTTAAATACCCGAAACTTTCGTCTTCAATAATAAGAGAATGGCTTCCATTCAATGGAAAAAAATTGCATTCACATCCTCCCTAGATCCTTGGCCTTAGTACAAATGAAATTCTGTGGGCGTATGTGAACAAAAAATTACGCGAGCTGTAGATTATGTGTAAAAATTAACTCAAAATTGCTCTCCAGGGCATATTGGACCATATAGCTCCCAAAATTACCAAAAAGCCAGTTCATTCTATGAAAATAATCTATTAGATGCTAGACGTGGCCACATTTAGTACTAATTTTTAGTGTATTCCTTATTTCATAGCTCCTTCCTGAAAGAAGAGTTAGTGTACAAGTTTTTTTTTTTTGCTCTGGAAAATAGTGTTATTATATTTTAGGTTATTTTTTTCGCATTAAAATAAATTTGTTAATAAAATTAAAGATTTTCATAGAAAGCTGATTAATTTTCCTTGAAATCGCTTTTGGTTTTATCTTAAAATCTTACAAAGCAACAGAGATATTTTGATTAGAAGAGCGGAGCGTTTGCTGTACAAGTTTTTTCTTTGTTCACTGTACATGTATTACGATTATAAAATATTCTAAAAAACCAATTTAAAGTTTAAAATCAATCTCTGTAGACATTGTCATATATTAATTTGCATCTTGTGTTGCAAGCGTAACAACGAAATATGTATGCCAACCTATTCTACAGTACGTGTGCATAAATAATATAATAATATCATTTTCACAGACACCAGTATGAAGTAGTCCATCCAACTTACTGTCGAAATTTTTTCATCCCAAATACAAATGGAAATTTTTTACACACTTGATTCGCTTAATGAAAAATTCTGTATAAAAATCTTACAATCAAAATGAAAACTCTATTTATATTTAAAACGTTTCAGTCATGACAATAAAAACTTTTTTTATTTGTTCTGTAACATTTTTAGTGTCACTATTGTTTTTAATCTTGTTGTTTCTTTTTGGGGTTGTAGCAGCCTAAAATATAATATTTGCAGTCAATTTTTGTTTGTAATCAGGGGTACGAGATAATAATATTTTCCATTTTAATAAAAAGTGCCGAAAAATACAAATTTACACTCACTCCAGCTACAGATTTTTGCAAGTGTGTCAAAGATGATTTTGCTGGTGTGTAATTGAACGTAGATATGGCAGAGGTTTTCCCAGCTGCCAGAGAAGACAGGGAAGTTGCAACGTTTGTAACATTTTTTAGGGCAGATGTTGCTTATGGACAAATATACAATTGTAAAAAAAACAAAAACAAATTTTAAATTTGTTTATGCTTTTTGTGTCCCTTTCTAAAAATATAAATAACAAAGGATGTGCGAAACATAATTTAAGGTTTAGAAATGAAGGAAATAATCAACTGTCAATGCTGGTGAAAAGAGTCAGGCTGACTTCGTCGATGTATGTTTACAATGTATCAATGCAATACTAACACCGTGTAATAGTTTGCATATTTTTACGTACGCGTTTGGTACACGTATTAATTTCTGCAAAGAAATATACGAGTACTACACTCGTTTGGGAAGTCAGCCTTAGTTTTAAAATTTTCACAATAGATGCTTTCAAATTTATTGAGTTAAGGTTTGAAATTAAAAGCTGTTTTCAGTGAATATTTTATGCAGTTTAATAAAATTGAAATGTTTTATTTTCCTTACAATATATTGAAAAATATTATCGGTACCTATAGTTTTTCTTTGGTTAAAAAGAAGATCGTTTCATAATGGTAAATCATTGTATTTTCAAAACATATTTTTTACTATCATTTCCTTTACTTGAGTATTAAAACATATTTTGTTTGCTTTTCTTCTTCCTTTTTTTGCATATTATTGTTCCATTGAATAGTTTGCTACTCCTTGTTTTAATAAACTCGAGATGTATGTACTTTTTTTTCGAATACGTGTAGTCCCAAGAATACACACAATTCCGCACAAATAAATAGTATCATGAACTGTGCAGAAACCTACAAGCTGTTGGTGTTGAACACAGTAAAATAATAGATAAGAGGTTTGTAAAAAAATAAAATTTGAATAAAAATATGAACTAAATCATCATAACTGCCAGTACGAATGCGATTTCAGCAATAGAGTTGTAAAATTAGAAAAAATTCCAAAATAAACAAACGAAATCTACAAAAATACAAAAGATTTTTATGAAAAAAAAAAAAAAATTAAATTACAAAAGGAAAGAGAAATAAAGCAATAGAATAAACAGTATTCCTGCGAAATCTTATCACATAAATATGTTTGAAGTTGGCAAAATCGTACTATTAGAGAGTTAACAAATTAGGTTTATAAAAATTTAAACAAATTTAATTATATTTATAACTAGCTTAACCCGGTGTGCTTCGCTACCCCCTCCCTCCCCGCAAAATAAAAATATATATGTATATATGGCATTGGTGGTGCAATATGATAATTGGATTTTGACACGCCCCTCCGACCGCTGACCGAAAATCAAAAATCAGACTTTACAGTGTCACCCGCCTGAATATTCTGAAGATTCCCTGAAAATTTCATCAAAATAGCCCAGCCGTTTTGCAGTCCATACGTTACATACATACATCCATACATACATACACACATCCTGTTTTATATATATAGATTTGATCAGGCTAAGGTTCGTATCGCTTTTGAATCCCAATTACATGTGATAATTATTAATGAACAAATAACACCGAAGTTATTTGTTTAAATATTCTGACAAATACGTAGTAGAACGGAACAACTAGCTGTTTTCGAAGGCCACTACACCTTCATCATCAGCGTTCTTTTTGTTTGGTCCACTGTGTGTGGTGCCAGTTGATGTACATTTCTGCTTTATATACTCAGCCATTATTGCAAATGGAATATGTGAATTGTTTTGATTCGTCGTATTCAATTTGCTGAAAGCTTTTTGTAATGAATTTATTTATACTTAAGAAATTTTTAATTTTTTTCCTTGTCCGTGATTTGTATCAAATTTGAGTTGGTATTTGTTTGCTCGATTATAACAATTGTTGCGTCAAGAAAAGAAATGTAAAAGCAAAAGTAATATACATATGTATCTTATAAGTAATATTGTAATAAATAACATGATAAAATTTTTTAAAATTAACTACTTGAAACTACAATAGGGTAACTTCGCGATATCACACTTTCGAAAATATTTTTCATCAGAGCAACTTTACGACATTTTTAGTAAGCCCAACTACATCTCTTAAAATGGCTCCTCCAGTTTGTTCTGTACCTTTCTGTACAAAATATCGACGTCGATAGTATTAAGAAACAATTTATTCCTCATGTCAGTTTATGTTAATTTTAATTTGCTAAAAATTCATTCCACTGTATATTGGAATAATAACATCGGCAAGCCACCAAGTACTGCCAAATAGGAACATAAGCGATTAAATTTACAAAATGAAATTCTTTTCAATGAAATGAAAACAGCTGATTAAACAATTAATACTAGAAACACAACTGGAACGAACGACGAATATTTCGGTGCGAGCTTTCGTCATAAAAAATAAAACACATTTGTGCATATGAAAATGAACACAACACCGCCGTAGAACGAAATTCGTCGTGTGTGACGGACTCTGAGATAGGTTTATTTCTATTTTTTACGCCGACGAACGACGAAAAAACAATTTTCTCTCTCTTTGCATACACAATAACCAACTTTTTCAATTATAAGAGCAGAATTCGGTGAGTAAATTCGTCGTTATTGTGCTTCATATGATGCATTTACTCAGCGAATTCTTATCGACGAATTCGTCATCCTAAACGAAATTCGTCGTACGTCCCAGTTGTGTTCCTAGCATAAATTGTGTATGGAATTGAATACGCGAAAATTCCATAAATATTTTACGATCGGCAACGCTTCTATTCTGACTATTTTTTACGGTGAAGTCCGTATGGATGTGTGGGTGTGTGTGTGTGTGTGTGTGTGTGCGTGTATCTACGCTCCTCATAACCTACGGATGCCTAGGCCGTTGGGAACCCAATTTGCCGCATTCTGGAGATATTGACCTCACATAGATTTCGAGAGATAATGAACCTATTCATTTCGATAGATTTCAATAATTTTTTTATATAAAATTTTTTTAGTAAATTTTGATAAAAATCAAGATTTTATCAGCACATACCGCTGCGGAAATTTTCCGAAAAAGCACGAATGCCGCAAATTGAAACTTTTGAAACTTTTCTGCCAACACTTATTAATAATTAATGCTTCAGGTATTATTTCTGCAGTTGGAGACTTCTTGTTTTACTTTGATAAAACTTATTATTCGAAAGAGATGTTTTCCTCTGGGGATAGAAAATAAAAAGAAACAGAAAACAGCCTTCAAATTGTTTTCTTTCATTTGTTTAAATTTCCTTTCCTTACCCATTGTTTTTCTTTTAAGTTGGTCATTAGGTCCCACTTGGGTGTCATTTGTAAATAATATCAGCAGCATTATATGACCAATATTACTGCCAATGGGTTGTAGTTATTTTGCAACCCTCACAATTTGCTGCTGCAACAGTTGTTGTGTTACATGCTACAAATGCTCTGGCACATCTTTATTAAGGACTTTATGATGTTTGTTTTATACTCGTCGATGTGTATGTTTTACTGATTTACCCCAACAAATTGTTTGTTGTCTATTTTTATGGTCTTTGAGTCCTTATGGAAATCATTTGGAAATTGAACGTTACAGCTGATTATGATGTGTTAGAGGATTCTAATTTATCCAACTTTCTTTCCTTTGTTTTTCTTTCTTCTTGGGGACTGTTGATTTTCTATCCCTACGATTTAACAATGAATTGTGGTCATAAAACCCAAATTCGTAAGAAAATTATATTTATAAAAAATTTATGATAAAATGTACTTTTAGGTATTTCTTTGTCTGGTCGTAAAAAAATCTAAACCTCTCAAAGGAAAATACACAAAAATAAAGTAATTTATTTTAAGCCATATTAAAGTTTTTATTGGCAAGAGAGGGGAGAGAAAGTGTGTGTTTGAGAGAAAATTTATTTTAGCGCATAAAAATGTTAATGTATGTGTTTGGACTGAACTGAAATATAGAAATAAATTTTCTTAATATGCTGCATGTGCAGAATGTTTGTGATTACCACACTTGTGTTCTAAACGACATTTTAACTTTAATTTTATGAAGTCAACACAAACTTACAAACGAATTATGAAATAAAACTAAAGCTATGTACAGACGGTTGTCAGATCTTACAATATTGCCAGTAAAATGTGCTCAAAATTTCTTACAACCGTGTGAACTGGCAATTTTTGTCAGACGTCGTTGCCAGAAAAATCATTTTCAGTCCATTGCAAGACTAGCAGCTGACAACAAATTGTCAGACATCTTACAATCGTGTGAACACATTGTAAAATTATTGCCAGCTATTTGTCAGACATTTTAATATTGTCAGATGCGCGAAGTTCGTGCATCTGACAATGGCGTCATTGTAAGAGAATTATTTCTATGGGCAACACTGTACACGCTTGATTTTAAAGAAAATATATTTAATAAAATATATGCAGCCAAAATCATTGCAGTTGCTCCATAATAATTAATATTTTCACTTTTTACATTTAACACCACCACAAACGATTGATATTTAACAATTTCTAACAAGCGCTTTGAGTCTGGCAACGCATAATAATGTCTGGCAATTTTTGCATATGACAACCGTGTGAACTTACAATTTTTTTGCTGACGATTTTGTCAGCTGATTTTATTGTCATACAATCATCTAGCAATAAATTGTAAGATTTCCTGACAAATTTGATACAACCGTGTGAACTGTCAATCTGCCATACACTTGCAATTTTTGATTGTCAGTACAATGTCAGCACATTGCCAGATCTAACAATATTGTAAGATCTGACAACCGTGTGTACATAGCTTAACACTGCTTATTAAAAAAGGAACACGGGTTTAAACAAAAAAGAGTGTCAAAGCAATTTTCCACATTCACTTTGTGAGGTTTTACTTTCATTGCTGAATAATGCTCGAGTATGTGAGTTTAGGAATTATTTATCTTTAACAAAATGTTATTTTTTTTATAAATTGATAAGGGCTTGAGAGAAATATGTATATAAAATATACCATTTTCATCTTTCAGAATTTTCATACAGAAACTAATGCGTCCGATGCTTTCACAAATCATATTTCAAATGAACCCTTTATTTTCTAGGACGGTCTACTGTATATAAAAAGTACGACAGTAGGCTCAACAATTATATTTTAATTATATTAGCAATTTATTTCCATTTTAAATTTTTGAAAAAACAAAACTTGTAATAAAAACAGATTTCATAAAACTAGAATTACAATTTCAATTCCGTTCTATTTCCAAGCCATTCACTCATTGATGTATTTAGTCATTAATATAAATTGCATATAAAAATGCAATAAAGTGCCTTTGAAACTCAAATAAATAAATGAAAGTAGTAACATTAGAATACCTTTTTTTGCTATAAGATTACACAAGGACAAAAAAAAATAGAACGATTAATACTAAAGTACGAATATATGTATGTTTTCAACACTATTATTACAATTTTTATTATTATCTTTCATATCAGATATGTATGACAATATCAAATGCAGCAACATCATAATCCTGTCGCTCTATACTCTATGGTATTGTTTCCTTATAAAGGAACACATGGAGGGGAAAAGCAGGTTTGTTGTTAATGTTCCTGCATTTGCCAGGCTCGTACTAGATACGACAATAATAAAACGATGACATGCAGTTGTAATAAACAACAATAGATTGTGGTAAATAATTGTATCAGCTACAACAACAACAACAACAACAACAGCAATAACGACAACATCATCAACAATGCACATCAGCAGCAGAAGTAGCATTAAAAGCAACAGCAGTTGCACAAACATTATTAAAATGCAACATAATTTTAACATTTATCAGCAGTAGCAATTTTAAAACAAAAACCCAAAATAAATAAAAAGTCAACTGCAGCAAAAAACCACAATGAATTTTGTAAAGTATTTTATGTGCACATATACACACACAGATAAATACAATATATTTACACAAACACACACACACACACACGCAGCGAAACAGATTTTATTTACTCAATATAAATATGATTGTTAATACGAGTACGTATGTCGCATGTCTGTAAACCACAAATGACTTTATATTATGCTTTAGCACAACTTCCGTGCAATACTGCGAATAAGCCATACAGCCATACGACAAATACAATACAATGCAGTACATCAACCAGGCAGCGCAGTACTGTGCACTCAAAAAATCAACAATATCATCATTATCATCATTATCATCGTCATCATTTGCCTCTCAGAGCTGCGCCACCGTCAAAATGTTATCATTTGCATTAGTTGTGGAAAAATCATCATCGCCTTCAAATGCTAGAACTTCAGCATAAATTTATTTCACATTTTGCATTTGCTTTTTGTGCGTAGTGTATGTTGCATCCATGGGCAGGCACACAACAAAAGTATGCTTAAGTCTAGAAAGCTAAACATGAAAATACCAAGCAAACGAGAACATTTGATATCAAGTTAAGAATGAGAATGAATTAAAACGAAACTCTATAGATATTTTCACATTTTTGTTTGTTTCAAGGCAAATTAAGTCGATGATTTACGACATGTTGCTCAAATTTGTTTTTGGTTTCAATATCAATATTCGATCGAATCTACAGTTCACATTAAGAGGAACAATCACTTATGAAATATATATTGATTTGAGAGAAATTTATGAAGAGAAAGGTTTAGATCAAAATTAATATATATTATATATAGATATATATATATTAGACTTGTGTCCAACAGTTCTTTTTGAACTATTTTGAGAGCGTTTGAATCAAAAGTTGTTTCAAATCCATTTAATTTACATTGATGTTTTTGACCGGATTTGTGTCCAACTGAACGAACTAGTTCAAAAAGAACTATTGGATACAAGTCTAATATATATAATTGATAATAATTGATAATAATTATTTCGAAGTTTTTTTGTAATGGTATACAAGTTGATTTAAAGAATGAAGCTTTTGTTGGACCATGCAGTATATTCTGTTTTTCACATGAACATGGAAATGTTCACTACACCGAAAGAATTTTGCTTCATAAGTCCAATGCAACAATTTCATTAAAATTTTTTCACAAATCTAATGATAATTTCACAAATCCAATGAAAGTTTCATGAGTATTGTGAAAGAATTTCATTAGAATTGCTTCGTTGGTATTCTGTATTCGTAAGAATATTTTATTGGATTTATGACAACAATATTTTCTAATTATTAAGAAACCCCTTTATATTTAAGTTATTTCATTCTTTTCATGAAATTATTTTATTGTTTCGATGAAGTTACAGCACTGCATTAATTACACTGTTAAATAAACTTGAAACTTGATGAAGTTTTCAATAAAATAATTTTGACGAAACTGATTTCATTAATCCAACGAAGTGTGACTTTGGTTGAATTTTTCATTAGATTAATGTCAAAATTCATAGAATTTAGGCCGAAAATTCTTTCAGTGTACGGCTCGGGGCCTTCAGAGAGACAGTGCAATCGCACATATTAACCAGTTTGATTGTCACATATTAAAAAAGCACTTCGACTGAATATTTTATCTGCATAATACAAAGATCTTCCTTTCCATGGGTGGTGCTCCTCATTTCCTAACTCTATAAAATTAATGAAAAACTAGTTCTTTTTGCACTTATTAAAATGAACATATAACATATGTATATACAGATTTCAATTAAAAAAGAGAGCTTCATGCATTCACAAGCCTTTGCAAAAATGATTTGACATGATCCAGAATTGCACTACTTCCGGATCATAAGTTCGGAATCTTATTGACTTCATAGTTGACATATTGTAAATATAGTTGAAAAGAGAAAGAGAAATACCAAACAACATATTATTTATGTTTGTTGGGTAGTTTAACTTATCTGCATTTAGTTGTGTGTGTATGTGTGTGTATGTGTGTGTGTGTGTGTGTGTGTATGTTATGTACCACATAAATATTACTTGATGCAGTGATTCAATTTTGTTGAATGCTCTAAACGACAGTAAATAAATGTAGTTAAATTCCCTTAACGACATGACATGGTAACTACCTCTACCAGTTCCCTCACTCTAATCCTTTTTTTATACTCCACATCATGCGAAATAATTTCCTTTTTAGCTTTTAAGAGTTATTTTAATAATTAAAAATTTGCCGTGCAGAGGATTAAAAAATATAATAATAGTAGTAAAAAAAAGAGCAAAAACTAAAAAACTATTCATCATATAATAGAAGTAAACATGAATTATATATTTAGAACTAAACCAAACTACACAACTATAAAATGTTTAACAAGCCACAAAGCTTTTTTTTATGTTGGCAAACAAAAAATTTTAAAAAGAAAATTTGGCTGGTTATTATTGTCTGTGACAAAGCTGCTTTACGGAATACATACATACCCAGTAAAAAAGACACTCCAAAAAAGTCATGAAAATGTAGAGTTTACGATCTGGAAGTAGTGCAAATTTCGATCCGATCTAATGATTTTTACATAGGGTTGTCATTGCAAGAAGTTCTCTTTTTCGATGCCTGGTCACCGAATTGGAAGCGATTTTAAGAAAAATGTGCTTTTTAGTGTTCTATGATAATATTTTCATCTAGGAAAAATGGTTAATAATTACCTATTTTAACAATTAGTTTCTTTTTACAGGAATTTAAACGCGAAACAGTATTTTCAAGTAAATTTAAGCAAATAACATAAAATTTTTAGACCAAAATTAGTTCATAAGTTTCTTCGAAAAAATCGATTTTTTAAAAATTCTGGTGAGTAATTACTAAAACTATCGAGGAATTACAAGGTTTTGTATGACTAAAATAAACTTCTGCTAGGTTTTCTACTAACTATCGGCAAATTAAAAATATCGATTTTTTGGAAGCAATGAAAATGTAGTTCCTTTAGAATGACTTCCAAATTTTTTTACTGGGTACTTCTAAATGTACATTTGTCAAATAAAAATCTCGTCTAAAAATTTTTAAACGTATGGTTAACCTGACCAGACATCCCGCTTTAGGCGGGATTATCCCGCTTTTCACAGGTCGATCCCGCCTCGAATTTTATTCCCGCTTTATCCCGCTTTTTAGATTTCAATATCTTTGCCACTATAGTGGTTCAACCTTCACTATTTTGCAGAATACAAATTTTATTCACCCTTATTCCATTTGTCGACGTCGACGTCACTTTAACACAATACTAAAAAATTGGGGCTTGTATATCCGTTCTCGAAAGCAACTGACTCCTGTTGGCAGGCTCATGCCATTTTCTAAAATTAAGGGAACGGAAATATATTGTCATTAGCACAAAATTATTCTCGAGAGGGAGTAAACAAGCCCCAATTTTTTTGTATTGTGTTAAAGTGACGTCGACGTCGACAAATGGAATAAGGGTGATTATTAACAAAATAGTCACGAAGAGTTTAAAAATTCTCATTGCATTAGATTTCAAGATTTTTTCTTGATTTAACACATCCTCTATTTGAGAGGAGCCATGCTCACTTCCTATCATCGGCGCAATCAGCGGGATTTCAAGTTTGTGTTTGTAGCAGATACCAAGATATTGAAAAAACTAATATTTAATTTACTTGGGACGTGACACACCTTTTGCTCCATTATTGACTCCTTTTCATAATACTTTTCTCGTTATTGGCGTCACTGCTTACAAAAAAAAGTTCAAAATTTTTACTGTTTTGGCTTCCTAGATACATATATTGAAGTAATAACCTCTTCTTCTTTCTAAACCATCAGTAATACTCTGTAAGCAAATCAGGAAGATCGGTACACTGGTGTTATTTTTGAAGACAAACAGAAATTTGTACTATATGTGAGGCACCACGCCTACTTGTTAAATTCTGAAGTTGTTTCCAGAGGCAATGCACAATATCAGCAGAGTAATCCCCATAATATTTCAAGGTTCTCACTATATTAGTTTTCAGATATCTCACAGTAAATATTTTTTCTTTATGGCAGGTTTCACACCTGTATAATTCAAACTTTTTTTGTAAGACAACGCACAATATAGAAATCGTTAATTACACAAAATTTCACGTTTCTTGGTGAATGATATTTTAAAATAAAAAAAAAAATTACAAAAGAGGTGTCACATTAAAAAAAATAGCGAAATCGGTGCATCCGCTCTTAATTGATGACATTACCAACGAACGACATTTGATTTTTATTTATGTACATTGATAAATAATTTTTTTATAAATACTTTTGTTTATTTAAAAAAAATTCTTTTGACTTGAAAACTGTGCTTCCTGTGTACATATTACACATCCCGCTTTCTAAAAAATATTTATATTGAAATCCCGCTTTTTGGAGCTATTTTCTTCAAAATCCCGCTTTTTGATCGATCATGTCCCGCTTTTTGCAAAAGCCATCTGGTCACGTTACGTATGGCATACATATAAACCTACACACATACATATGTAAATATGTAAGTATGTGCACATTTTCGGCTTTGAATGTAGATCTAATAAATCTTCGTTTTATAATAAATGAAATTTTAATAACATTCGAAAGAGACGCATTGTCCAAGAAAACATTTATTTCAATAAGAGACTGAAAGTGTTGCAATATGATTGATGAATAAAACTGCAAAATTCAATCAATTAAAATTGTTTTTGACGCCTGTCATTATTGTTATTAATCCAAATAGGTTTACTTCTAAAACAGTAAATAAAGGCGTATCTAAACTAAGTGGTAGACCTATTTTATGATAAAATTATTTGTTCTATTTGTCTCGAATCTGAGAAATATCAAAAACTTCATTTTATTTTAAATCTGAAGGCGGTCAACTCAAAATTTAAAAATTTTCAGTGGCGACAAAATTGTATTTGGTTTTAGCGAAATGGTAGAGAAAATTATGTGAAATTTTAACATACGCCCACTGTACATAGTTTTCTTGCAAAAATTTTAATTTGTAAAACTTCGAGTTGAATTCATTCAGAGAAACAAGTGCGATATGTGTTACTTTAATTCAGCGATACTGTTTAATATTTTCGCCATTTTGAAAACTGTTATATATTTCGTATTCAGTTTAGTTTACGATATTTTTATGAAGATGGTCCATCATAGCGAGTGATTCGAGTAACCATGAATCGTTTTCGCACTTAACAAGCTGCAGATGCTGTTTTAAGTAAAATAAAAGAGATCAAAAGAACGCTACGGCTAATAATATCTAAAGTTTTTTGATTGATAATTTCGATTTAGAGGCCCGTAAATTATGCAATTTAACAAAGCGGCAATACTTTTAATAGGGCTGTGTGAAGTTTCTGGTCCACACCAATAAGCCACAAATAGACTACTTTAGAGCTAGCTTTTACTTCCTGATAGCATAGCCTCCGAAATAGTGTTAAAATGCAAATCGCAGACAGCTTTCTTTCGAATACGACTAAACTCATTCCACTTATCACCACTCACCTATCTTTTATTAAACTTAAATTTCTATAAAAACTATAGATGTCATTCAAATCTTTAAAATCATTTAATAATATCTTAGTAGAATGATAGAGATTTAAAATTAAATTCATTTGCATTTAACATTAAAAGTGCTTTTTAAAAGTGCATTTAAATTTATATTCATCTCTTAAATGTAAAGATTTGCATTCAGTTTAAACTCTTCCTTTCATGCAACTCGCCAATCATCTACTGGTATAAACTGGTATAAATTACATCAAATACTTAAACCTACATAAGTATTATTATCGTTGAACTTATCTACATCAGCAACTACAACATCATTATCATCCTCAATAAATTCAACTATAAATCTATTTACATAAAAGGACATGTGTGTGTGTGTGTGTGTGTGTGCATATTGTGTGTTTGTGTGTATAATAAGACTGCGAGTATCTGTCTGCAAATATGTATGTGAACGTTCTTCAGAATTGATGATAAATTAAAATGAATATTTATTGAAACCTTTGCAAATGATGCAACACATAAATACATTTATAGCATATGTAGTGTATTTACAGCAACATTTTTGACAAAAAAAAAAGAAAAGAAGAAACAAACAAAATACAAAGTTAAGAGACATTATTGAACTGCTTCTTCAATTCTTCCAACATTTATTATTTTCTGCTTTTTTCCGCTTATATTAAAAAAAAGGATTCCTAATGTATTCTCCTTCTACTTTGAAGCTAGTAAGCTGATAGTTTTTCCAAGTGTCTACAATGACGCAGAAAAAATAATTTTACCGGTAGTCAATATACAAATGGTGATGGACGTATACACATATCTTTAAGCGACAAACACTCGAGACTCACCCACATGCACTGATTGACGCGTTTATTTGATCGTCTCCATTGAATTTGGATTTTAATTTAATGAATAATGAATAATGAATAAAAAAACACAACTTCATTCAATGATGACAGGTCTGGGGAAAAGAAGCCACACAAGCTGCGGCTCACAGTATCTGCATCTCTTTGAATTCTTTCGTAACTCTAATTTAGGAGTAAATTTCAGTAAATTTTCTTTAATTAATATTTTTTTATTAATGAGAATTTTTATTTAATTTTCAATAGAAATGGTGTAAGCCAATTTATATTTATTACAAACATTTTAATAGAAAATCATTGTTTTGCTTCTTTGTTTATCTACAGATAAAACTTTTAAGACAGGGGAGGGCTTTACACAAAAAAAAATCGATATTTGCAAGCGCATGATTTGACTTTTTCTCATCACTATTTCATGGCGAACCAGTTAAAAAGGTGTTAAGGGAATAATAGAAATCAAAATAAAGCTTTCAAAAAGGAAGATAAAATAAAACTTGAACAGATGCATACAGCTGATGAAAATAAAGAACGAATAATCGTAACTTGTATTTTTGTTATGATGTGTTCAAAATAGAGCAAAATATATTTATATGAGGCCCCTTTCTTAAAACAGAGACCTTAATATAAAAAGGCCCTAACTCATTAATTTCTTGAAATCGAGATTTTTGTATATTTCGATATATATGTTATAATGTATAAAAAATAAAATATTTTTATAATGTATCAAAAAATACAAAAATCTAGATGTCAAAAAAATAATGAGTTAGGGCCTTGCTCTATTGAGGTAAAGATATACTTATGTAACTGAAAAAAAAGTTATTTTTAAGAAAATAAGTTTAAAATTTGAGTTTAAATAAATTCAACGAAGACATAAAAATAATAATAAAAAAATAAAATAATAATAATGCATTTTTAACTCAAAAAGGCATTTTTTTATGTAAAGTTCCTTTATTGCTACGAACTCATATCTCAAAAAAAAAATAGATTTTCGGGTTAATGATGCATACCGTTATTTATATTGTGTAAAAATTTCATACAAATATCTTGTTTTCTCAGCTCTTGAGGGAAAAATAAAATTTTCTTTTTCCTTTAAGTTGTGTGTAAATTAAAAACTTTAAACTCGTTTTCTGGCGAACTAGTTTTTTTGAGTTATGACTACAATGCAATAAAGGAGCGATATGTTTACGTTGCAAGAAAGGAGTGATAGACTATCACTGATAGTTATATTCACATATTAAATTAACTCTTCATATATTCTAATAAAATGTCTGATAAAAATGTTGGAGAGCATGACTTTCGGGAGTTGCGAGCAAACTTGCACATGTGCAGTGTTATATGATTCAATTTATTGTTGGCTTTAAAGTAGGGATGTAACGAATACCAGTTTAGCGAATGCGAATGCGAAAACGAATAATACATTTTAAGTTTTGCGAAAGCGAATGCGAATGCGAAAGCGAATGCAAATATTACAATACGTTAAAAAAAATCACATGAAACTAAATGTATCTAAGAACATGAAGTTGTGTTGTTTACATAGATCTACTTGAGTCTTGAATTCAGCAAATATTTATTAATTTATTAGAAATAAAAATTGTTAAACTGAAAGAAATGAAATCATATTAAAATAAGTATAGATAATGATTAAAAATAAATTTACAAAATGTTAGGCTCAACACATTCGTAATTTGGCCCTAAGTTCAATATTTCCTGTAAAATGCTACCAAAATACATATTAAGAAAAATTGGAATGAATTGTTCATGAACATTTTTTCCAGAAGTAGTACTCTGTTCATCTTGAGAAAAACATATGAAATATATCTTCAACATTTTAAATTTGCATGCGAAATAATATGAGTGGCACTTGTTTCGCAAAAAATTTACAACAAAGAAGGATTAGTTAATATTTTTGCATTTCAAATTTTTTGAACGAAGTAATGATGTGCTTACCATTTTTCAAAAGTTTTAACAGTTTTTTCTTTTTCAAAAACTGGAAAATATTTCCAATATTTTTGTCTTTAGTATTCGCTTTAAATATTCGCATACATTTTAGCGAATGCAAAAGCGAATGCAAATAGCAAAAGTAAGCGAATTATTTGCGAATGCGAAAGCGAATGCGAACATTCGTTACATCCCTACTTTAAAGTTGCAAGACTGACTTTATCACAATTTGAGGTTATTAACTGACTCGTAGAAATCTTACTTCGACTATGGTAATTTCAGAGAACTCAAAATTTCTCTTCCTTACTTAGTTTCGCAATTTAGAACTGATTTGAATAGTTTAATGACAGAACTGTTGTCTCTAAAACTTGGAATGTTAAGGTGGTCTCAACTGTTCCGGTGATTATTTTTCGCTCCTTGAATATCTCTCAGCTGTCAACACACATTTATCAGTAAATTTGTTTGAAACCGATTTGAGGTAAGTTTATATTATATGGATATGACTTGGTAAACAAATACATTAATAAATATCCTAATGTAATTTTCTTTTCAGAAAATAAATGTTTTTAATTAAAGTGGTTGTTTTAAGGAATACACTTAAAGTTTCATATATTCGCACAATTCGAAATTGAATAGAGATAAGTTCTCTTTTATTATAAATTTCCCAATTTTCACCTCAAATTTGTTGTATATATAAAACTTGTCTTTATTTACAAGTTTTAAGGCTAAACAAAAAAAAAATTGCCAAGCAACACCTTTAATTGAAAAAATAATACAAATATTTAATTAAAAGCTTACCTGAGCCAGTTAAACTTTTATTTAAAAATTTAACTCATTAAAAGTTTAACTAAAAAATTTAATTAAAACAAATGTCAAATTAAATTTAAATGTTTGTTAAATAATTTAATTAAATCAAGTTAACGTTTGTAACAAATTTAATTAAATGCAAAGTTTAATTGGCATCATTAAATTTTTAATTGATTTTTTATAATTAAATATGTTAATTAGAGAAATATTTTTTTTTCTGTGTAATAAACTACAATGTTATAAAAGTTTGCCTACACAGAGAAAAAACTGACTCATAGAATCAAGAAGATTTTCTCTATGAAACGTTTTTAGGCTAAGGGGTATCCCAGCAGAAAGAAGCAAAGATTTTTTCATAGAGATTGTTTTTATGTGGTAAATCTTATTAATTTTATTAAAACAAAAACCATATAAAATCAAGAAGAAATCTTATTATTCACAAATTTTTTTACTCAATTTCCGTTATTTTTGGCACCAAAAAACAATCCACAGAGAAAAATTTCTTGATTCTATTAGGTTTTCTTATAAATTGTAAACTATAGGAATTTCTTATTGATTTTATTAGGTTGCCTTATTGATTTTTTTAAAAAGATTTTCTTCTTGAATTTATTGGGCTATCTTATTGATTTTTTGAATAAGGTTTCTTCTTGATTTTAGTAGGTTCCTATATGATTATGTGTAAAGCATCTTATTGATTTTTTTATAAGGAAATCTTCTTGATTTTATGAGGTGTCTTGTTATTTGATATCTATAAATAGACATAGAGACAATTTTTTATGATCTTTTTCATTTTTGTATAAGAATGTTTGCACAATAATTCAACGGTTATTCAGGCTGCTTGTTAGCATATTTGTTAGAGTGCTTGTCTATCAGTCAGAAGTTTGCTGGTTCAATACTTGGTGATTAAGTTAGTTAAGAATATAACATGTGTATGTATGTATGTATGTATAAATAAATAAATTTTACAATATACTACATACATGCATACATATGTATATGGTATAGAATTTAAATGAAAATACATAAGTACAGAGAATAAAGACGCAATTTTTCTTTTATTTTTTATGACGTCGCCTACTAAAAACAAGAAGAAAACCTTATTGAAAAAATCAATAAGATAACATAATAAAAACTAGAAGATTTCTTCTTGATTTTTTCAAAAATGTTTTCCCTATGAAATTAATAAGATTTCCTTATTGAAATAAAACCATAGAGATTTCTTATTAATGTTGTTCTATTTTATGAGGTATTTAGTAGGCACTGTTTTCTCTGTGTAAATGTATTACAACAGCTAAATCTGATTATTCGATAAAGAAATTATTAATAACACAGACTTGAAGAAACATTTTCACAACAACTTCTTAAAAACTTTGAAAATCTTATAATGAAATATTATAAAACAATTATTACTAAAATTCTGTAACAGCCATTTTAAGAAAAAAAAACTTATTTGTTTTAAAGCAACTAAAGTCCTAAACTATAGCATAGCACAAAATAAGACAAATCTTGACTATTCATTTAAAATTAAAATACATACTTTTAACTTTTGGCAGATGTGGGAAAGAGTTGCTTTCATTATTTTACTTTTTCTACTTTAGTTGCTTCAGCAATTTGCTTTAGACGAAGTAAGACAACACATCAAGGAAGCATCAAAAGTAAGTCCATGTAGAAATAAAACGTTAAGAGCCCTTTTTTAATTGAGTTGACATCTTTTAAAATCATTCAGGCTTAAATAAATATATAGTTGATAGTTAATTATTAAGCGCAATTTGTTTGACTTCTCATAAGAAGTTAATTAAGAAATATGGTCGTATACAGACTACAACGTTGTAGAGAAACCTACAGTTTCACACACGCACATACATACAAAGGCAAACACATATAAATACATTCACACACTCAAAGGACAAACTTTTGTCAGACAGTTTCTTCTTTTTGAAGAAAAGAAGCAAAAAATCAAAGAAAGGAGAGCGTAAAGAAAAGTTTGAAGAAAAAAAATCCAAGGCAAGTACGAGACCAGCATATAACTCAGTGCACATGAAAACCTCAACGTTTAGACCTGTATAGACCGCTATAATTTTGTAAATAGTTTTTTTTTTAAATTGCTTTTAGAAAATATTCAATTTCCTCATATTTTTCGAGACTTTCTGCAACTTTTTTTAAAATAATAATAATAAAATGTATTTTATTTTCTAATATTTACACTTTGTTTGATAGTTTTAAAATTAAAGTTTAGAAGAGATATTTTTTCCTGCAGTTACATACAGAAGGCTTAACTGAAAATATCGTCAAGTTAAATAAGGACTCACTTTATGTTAAAATACAAGAATTACCTAAAAGTTGCCGGTTACGCTTGAAAAGGGCGGTTTGAGTAAAAGTAATAAATTCTATCAAAAGCTTACTGACACATGAATAACAAGAATAAACAAACGTTTAACCGCACGTATTTACAAGGATATTTTTTCTCTCTTATTTTCATTTCAGAGGAGAAAAATACATGTAGATAAATGTAATAAATAAAGTGTACAAATAAATTTTAATTAAACATTGTGAACGTTAATACAATTTTAATGAAATAGAAGAAAACTGTTCTGAACAAAAAAAAAAAAAAAAAAAGAAAACAAGAAAAATAAAATAAAGAAAAACAATTCGTGATATATACAAAATGAATAAGCATAAATCATCAACCATAAGTTCTGTATAGAGAAGATTAATTTTCATAAAATATTTTCTTTTTTTTTTTTGAAACAGTTGATAAATTAAATCACAAGATAATTTTCAAAATTAAATTTAAAGTATTCAGAAATAGGTGGGTTTTGTATTTTTGCTTTGATGAACAATATTTTCAGCAAACTAGCTAACAGCATTTTTTGACTGATAGAACTTTAAATGACAAAAAATAATAACTAAATTTTAATTCAAACTTATTTTTATTCGAAAGATCAATACATGACATTATTAACCATTGAAAGCGATTTATGGCATATGTTCATCGTATGATGATGATCATGAAGTGCATTGCTGACCATATGTCACGAATAACACGAACTATTTTGGCCTCCAAGGCATCAATTGTAGCTGGTTTATCAGCATAATCAACGGCCCCACGGCAAATAATCAAGAGTTATCAAATCGCACGCACGACTTTCAAGGCCAATTAACAAATGAATTATATGCAGGTGCCATTCTGTTGAAACCACATCTCGACCGAAGCCATATCATTCATGTTTTCAAAAAAAAAAAATTATTGATAATGGTACGGCAATGATCTCTATTGATTGTAACGCGAGCTCTGGCTTATTTTTTTTAAGAAACAAAGTCCAATCATGCCACTAGGTCTTAGGACGCACCGAACAGTAAATTTTTCTGAAAGGAGTTGTGGGGTTTGTTGTGTTATGTTTGTTAACAAGTCCATTAAGGCAAAAATGAGCCCCACACAATTTTGTAAAAAAAACATTAGAAAGAACGACAAACACATGATGGTTTCGTGGTTCTAATTCCTGCACCAGCTGGATCTTAAGTGGGGTTAGACCCGTAGTAGACGGACAGAGCTTTAGTTCCTGAGACCGACGGCGAATCGAAAATCGTTTACATCAGCGAACTGTCTTCTCTTCAGTATACATATTATTTCGACGAGTTGGCATCAATTCTATCCACAGTTCGACGGATGGCCTTATGTGCGCCATAAAATTCACGAAGTCGTCTATAAGTTGCAGGAACTGAGTACTCGTATATCTGGATATTTTTAAGCGATATTCGAGCGTCGATCAGCGATTATATATGTATATCAAAAATGGGCGCAGTATGACTCGGGCTTAAAAAAAACCCTTTATTAATTGATTTTTAAGCTACCTGTATGCATTGCAAGAGGTCCATTAGAGTTTAGGATGTCGGAATATGTTTGGCTTGGGCAATTTTTATTTATATTTTTAAGTGTTAAGTCCATTGTCAATTAATTTAATATTTTTAATATTTTTGAGTGCGAAAATCAAATATTTAATTCGACAATGTTCAACCATTTTTTAAAAAAAAGGTTAAAGTCACTAAATTGAATTAGTAAAAATATCATTCATTTGTACGATTTAAATAAATGTTCTCTCCGCTTTTTCTTTTCATATTCAAATTGAAAATAACCTAAAATAATAAATTCTGATGAAGTAAGAATTTCCCAATTAACTTGTGTATTATATACTTCACTTGAAAAAAAGATCTTTATTTTCTGGCCTAAGTATTAAATTTTTAATGAGAAATATTTAATATTCAAATTTGTAGTAAATGAAGTGTAGTGAAAAAAATGTTCTTATTCATAATTTTTAGTATACTTAAGTGCTTAACAACTACGGCAACAGCAAAAAAAAAAAAAAAAAAAAGAAGACAGCAGTAAAGATTTTTAATTCAAAATACATTTCAAACTCAACAGTTCATACACCCAAAAATATGGTATATTTATGTCGTAATTGTTGAGAAAAGTGGAAAAAATTATCAAACCTTGTAATAAAGAGGATGACTTACTGCATACAGGAAACAAAATTATAAAGGCATAATTTAATTTCTTGTATTTTTTAGCCAAAAAAAAACAGCGTTTTTCCGCAATAAGTCCCTTTGAGAAAAACAGCTAAAGCAAGGCTGCAACTGTATGGGCAGGTCAACTGTATGGAATCATTCGTTTAACATTCACACTCCAGTGGCAGGTAAAATGAATACTGTGTATTTAAATAAACTGCTACACAGTATTTTGGTTTATTTTATTTATTTTTGCTACAAAAGAGAAAGAGAATTTTTAACAAACTTTTAATGAAGTCTTTTTTAGACCCAATTTTTTCATTTCAGTTCTTTTTTTTAACGTGTTGAAGTTTTAAGGTTTTTATAGCCGCATCATTCAAAATACAAGAACAAAAAAAAAACATTTATACACTTGATGATGGTTGGCTGTTACCTTTTTTTTTGGGTTGGCGCTTCTTAACGGCAACAAGAGGAGGATTTCATTTTATAAATTTTTTTCAAGCATTTTTTTTATCAGAAAATTTACCGCAAAAGTGGATTTTCTCATTTATTTTGCATATTTAAAGATGTGGCAAGGAAATTAATGAGCTTTTATTTGCAACAAACAGCTCGAAACTAACTCTACTCACAAACAAACAAACAAACGCATAGACAGCAAAAACATCTTAATTTTTACTCGCCCATTAGGAAAAAAAACCTTGACGTTGCAAAAAAAAAACAAATTCATGAAAAGTAACAGAGTACGTTAGTATTTGTCTACATTTCATAACCAAGGGAAACATTTGTAAAGAACAAAAAATTAAGAAAAAAAAAACCGCAAGTCGTATTCATTTAGGAAACTAAAGACACTACAAGAGTTATTTTTATAGTCGAATGAAATAATTCCAACCAAAAAAACATTCTCACATCAAATGGGCGAAAAAAAACAGGGCAAAGTGTGTCCATCTTACGGGTATTAAAACTTCAAACGAACAAAAAAACGTAATAAATGATCATTAAAAGAGGTATTACTTGTCATATTAGGTAAAGTTACGCATTTATTGGATAGAAGAAACATTTTCATTGTACTTTTATGTTCAAATATTGGATGTGGCATGCGTTCGCATGATAATTTATGCTGCACAGTGTTCATCGGTCTTAAGAAGTTTGCTGTAGCACTTAGATAATCTCTGCAGAGTGAACTATTCCGTTTACTTCATCCGCATTGCAGTTTTATGAGAACACATATTTTGTATGAGAACACATGCAGGTACACTATTCGAATCATTTTTACCCTCTATATATATATTTTTATTTTTCGGTTAATATTTGCACAAGTTATTAATGCGTTGTTTATTGCAACCTATTTTCTCATTGGTATGCTTAAATATTTACAATAGGTTATGAATTGCTCGATTCATAACCTATTGTAGGAGTCGTTCGTTGTTCGTACAAACGTTGTTGGTAATTTCTATGTTAACATTTGTTTATAAACAATATTTTTATTGAAATTACAAGTGCGAACTACGATTCCTACAATAGGTTGTGAATTGAGCAAATAATTTTGACAAGTGAGACTGCTATATCCAATTCATTTCAGCTAAAGGAAAGGCGTATTAGATTGTGGTCCTTCGAGCAAATTCGCAGCTGCTGACGTTTGCGATGTAATAATCAGACCCACAACCAACTAAGCCTTTAAAGATACGCAAGTTCAGTTACCTAAAACTGCGCCGTCAGCGAGTTTAAGTTGCAGGAAAGCTGTCAAAATATTTATTGCTATCGGAAAAACTCGTTGTATTCCGTCAGATAGAGATAAAAAACATACTTTGGAATGATTTTTTGTTATCAACAGGGCAAGTTTTTGTAGCACGGAGAATAGTTCAAAATGGTTTCCAAAACCCTCTGACATATAAAAAATTCTTCTAGGTTGCAAAAAAGGCAAGGTGGACTAAAAATTGTCAATAATTGAAGAAATTACTAAAATGGCAAATATGGCATATGCCACAAAAAACTTGCCATGGTCATCACTCATAGAAAAATATCTGTTGTAAATAGCAGAAAAGCACTCTAGAATAATTTTACATATTAACTGGAGACTTTGGACTATTACAAATGCATTCATAGAAAAACTTCCTGAATTTTGCCCAAAGTTTAAAAATAAACTAATAATTCATAATTTTTTTTTTGTTCAATATTCTCACAATATTTTATTTTTACTTTAATATTTGATTTTTATTAAACACGTGTCAAAATATGAATATGAATTAAAAAAACTTATTTGTTGATGGTTTAGCCATCTAGATGTATTTCTTTGCAGCTAAACAACACTTGAAAAAGTGAAAAAACCTCAAATTGTGTAGCTGCAGCGACATCATGCATCATACTTCTTACAACAATTTAATTTGAATTTTTTTTTTTAAATATATTTTGTCACGCTCTCGAACTACTGTGTCAACTCCTCTTCTGCTCACATTCGTGTTGTGTATGTTTAGTTTTTGTTCAAGTGATATAGGCGAAACCTACAAGTATTTTGTGGCAAAAATCCCATTTTATTTATTTGCTTATTGCTGAGTTCGAGCAAATAAAGTCTTTAACAAACATTTTTTGTTTCTAATGACTTAAATATAGATCTTCCATAAATTTTAATTTTGTTTAAGACAATTTGCAAAAGTCTCATAATCGTGGACATTTTATAGCTTTTTTTATTATTTTTTTTTTCTTTGGAAAACCAAAAGAGATTTAAGATAAAAGCAAAAAATAGAAAGTCCATAAAAATCGAACGTACATTTACATGTGTTTCAAATTTAAGGTGCAAACTTTAAAGTTGAGTGATTTATGGCCCTGTTGGTCTATCGAATATTAGTATTGGAAACAAAAACAAATTTAAGTTTTTTGTTTTTGTTTTTAATATAAATGTTCGAAAGAAACGGTCGTTCGCATTTAGACAAACAGGCCCTATGTTTCATAGAGAGTTACATTAAAAAAAAATGCGAATAGACGAAAAGAACACATAAGATATAATAAATAAGAAAAAAGAGGAATATTTCCTTAAAAGAATATTATATTCAAAGAGGCAATTTTGAAAAATAAGAAAAAAAAATTTTACAAGGCCAAATCATTTAGTATAAAATATGACACCATGTGTTTCATGACTGTAAGAAACAACTTTATTTGATAAAACTTGCAACACCACAAAAGTACCAACATCAACTGCATACATTTCCACCATAATAAAAGAAACAGTGTTAAATATTATATATTCGTACGTAGGAAAATAAAGTTTTCTTCTTCACACTCAAGCAGTGGCTGATGATTTTACAACTAAAGTTGTAAAAATGTTTCAAGCAACATATTGTTTATTGTTTGCTGGTTGTGTTCTTAGTGCTGCCTGCTGCTAACTTGGGTATATGTAGTTGTTGTGGGTGTTGCAGTGTTGCAGCAGTGTTTTATTCTAAATTTCAAGTATTAAGTATGTTTAGTGCAAGGTACTTATCTTTTACTTTAACACCATAAAGCAAAGGAACAATTAAAATTGTATTTAAACATAAGGGGGCTACTTAATTTAAATTATATGTAAAATCATATTTTTTTTTTGGTATGCAGACATAGACACATAAATAATAATTGTAGCACTAGGATTTTCATTATTATTATTATTATTATCACTCCATTATTGGATGCAGAAGTCCAATCAACTACTCGTCTTAAGCCAACCGATAACTGGAAGTTTGCAGCCCTATCTATGCTCTTTATAGAAATAATATATGCGTATAAATATATACATATATCTTTATCCTTTTTTAAAACATTTCCATGTTTTTCATAATTTCATGATCCAACTTAAATTGATACGAGTAACTTAGGGCAACCTTTATGTTGAAGCAACTACAGATGCGATGCCACAATAAAAGCAATTACAGCAACAATAAGTATGTTAGCACGCATAACAACTGCGAAAACAAGAGTACTATTGTGCGAAGTATGTTGCAATCATAATGTTTTTTATTGTTTGTTTTTATGAAGCAACAACTTTGAAACTTTGCATATTTTACACTGTTGATTCTACACACATACTAAAGTATAGTTTGGTTTTGATTACACGGATAAGGCCTGCATCTCAAGGATAGAAAAAAAAATAAAAAATTAAATCTCCCTTTACACAATTCAGACGGTGGACTTGAATAGAAAATTGATATTTTACTGAGTGATTTTCGTACAAATGTTCTAGACGAGTCAACTGCCTGGCTTGTGATCACAGGGATTGGTATGATTTGGTTATCAATGGAATCCATTTAATTCGAAATATTGAAATCATATGTCGAAGAAAGTACTAAGACATTTTTGAAATAATTTTCCGATTAGAAAATATATATACAAAAAATTCAAGTCCTAATTATTCTAAGGAGTATTCCGATAGGTATTCCCGAATCTAAACAGCTAATAGGGGCCGTGGACGGATATATGTATCTCTGAACAAAACATGTAAGTTCCAAACTAGATTTTAAAAAATGTGTATTATGTTCGAACAAAGTTCCGCGCGCTGTACCCATTTTAGAATTGCCATAATCGTCCTCGTACCGAAAATACTATTTGCAGTGTAGTGAGTAAATTTGAGTCGACTGATTCCTCTGCCTTTTGAAGCTAAAAATTTTTGGGAAACTCTGCAAATTGACTTGGACTTTGTACCCATACAAAATTCAGCTAACCTTACAATGTGTGTTCGCTGTATGGGGCCTGGTGCAGTTGGAAACTGATCCTTCCAACAAATAAAATTGTCTAATCCACGTGAGATCCAGTAGCGTCCACTGCATTTAAAAAAGTCACGGTTTGGAGGCGCCGACATCGGTGCATATATCTTTGAAAATTACGTTTGTCAAGCCGTCACAGTTAACGAAGTCATTGATTACCAACTTCAATTGGCCATAATTGCATGAAATGGATTTCAACGTCAGGTAGTTTCAATAGGAGGACGTCATGTGCCACATAGCTCATGCCACATTGGACATTCTGCACGAGCGAATTGACAGCCTGGAAATCTCACGTGGAGGTAATGTGAACTGCCCATCGAAATTCGAATTTATCTTGTGGGATTTTCTTGATTTTCTTTTACATAAAGCACTTCAATGATTTCGTGAAGAAACTCTTTCATTCAAAAAATTAAATAATGTCATTATAAACATGAAATGAAGTCATTTATTGCACTTTTGTATACTGTATACCAATTTTATTAATTATTTTGCCTCGATAACGACACAATACTACCACGTTGATAATCGCTCTGTGCATCGAACTCGCACTCTTCATTTTCATCAGATGTGTACACAACGCCTTAACAACTTCAGCCAACTGCACTATAAGCACAGCGTGCATTCAACACTTTTAAAGTTTTTTTTAATAAAAAATGTTTTCTATGAAAACTGTTTCGTTGTATGTAAGAAACATTTTCGTTTTATGTGTGAAACATTTTCTTAGACTTTTAGGGAATTGAAAAAAAATTGATTAAATAGTATATTTTTTGGTATCAAAATTTATTTTATTTCATGTTTTTGCAAGAAATAGACAAATTTAATTCGATATGCTTTCAGTCTTCTTAAAATTAGGGCCTGTTCATCTAAATGCGATCGATAGATTCTATCGAAAATTTACATTAGAAACAAAACCAAAAAACAGAAATTTGTTTATGTTTTCAATATAAATATTCGTTCGAACCTCTCCTTTGCATTTAGATGAACAGGTCCTTAGAAAAAATTTTATTTCATAATATCAACGAAAATATTACCATAAATACCATGAAAGATAAAAAATAAACAAATGCTGAAAGAGAGCAATATCATTTAGCAAATGAAAATTATTGTTCTATTAATGCAACATTTCATTCATATGATGAATAAATGCCAATGGCCAATGAAACAGTTTCATTAGCTGAATGAATAATTTTTCTTTTTAGTGTATGAATGTTATATTCATCGTATTATCGAAGGGCCTATCAAGCGAATGATGTCTCACACATATGTACGTTGTTGCACTCGTATTTAAGTTTATGTACAGGAAGCGCTTAATGAAGGCCACTTTAAATTCAGAATAAAAAATTTTATTTTATTTTTACACAGAGATGTTTAACCTTGTATTAAAAATTCTTTTGAATATATTGCCCCACCTGTAGCTTGCTTTTAAAAATGAAAGATTTTAATTTAGCTGTTAATTTTCTGCTTGTATTACGTTTCATAGAAATCCCTAATTAAAATTCTTTTTATAGAATAAAGTAATTAAAATAATTATTCAACATGTGATTATTTGAAGAGGCACTAGCTAAAAGATTATTATGCAATGAATATTTTCTCATCCCAAATATTAAACAAAAAACGAACCTTCACACTTGTATGAACTTTAATCAAAAAGGAGTTTTTGAAAGGATGCCGTAAAGAAAAGGAAACAACGTAAATTAACCTAAAATGTAAAAGTTGATAAATGTTAAAGGAAATCATTTACATATAAAGGATTATCCTTATTAAATAACTTGCCACTCACACACTCACATACCAACTCTCACATATTTTATTATGCGTTCGTTCTATGTGATTAACACATGAACGGAAAAATAGAATTTAAGAATGACTATACATGCATTAGTAATTCGCATGTTAACAGAGAATACATTAAACTGATTAGGATTTCCATATTAAATGAACCCTTTTCTAGTTCGCTCAACCCTTCCACACGAGGCTATATACATGTACATATTTATAAAAGGAAAATATTCTAAGAGAAATACAGTCTTAGTTGCGTGCTAGACACCATCTTTAAATATTGGAGCACACACACACACTTACAAACACACACACACACACGCACATGATTTCCTTGAGTTTCTATAGAAACTTAAAGTGAAACTTTTTCTTCTTTTTGAATTAAGACAATTTGTTTTTTCAAGTAATTCTTTTGTATTTTATGGTTTTCCCTTAAGGAAACTTTTTTGTACCAACAAGGCTAATTTCCCAAACATCAACATACGTGCTTAAAACTTAAAAGAACAAATATATTTGCACTTCTAGTCGTCAATTAAAAAAAAGTTCTATTGTCTTTTAAGGATTCAAAAGGAAGACAAGAAAAACCTACGGCATAGAGCTGTTGGAGTGAGATGTAGAGAGCAAAAGCATCTAGAAGAGAACTCAGCTCAAAGTGTGCATGCGGTATATTTTATGAGCACGAGTTTGGACGTTTGTATGCAGCAGGTTTGAGAAGTTTCTAATGAAAAATTTAATTCTTAAGTTAGTTTTGGACAAAAACTTTTAATCTCATGCATAATAAATTTACATATACGCATACAGAGAAACACACATTTATAAAATGAATAACTAAAGCATGCTTTTATACATATTTCAACTTAGCCTAACGAGGGTTGCTTAGAAAGGATTTAAAAAAAATTTAAATTGCGATCATGATTATAGAAGAGTATATGTGACAGCGCATAGAGAAAGAGACCTAAGGGTAAAAAAAATAAATTTTCACTTCTTTTCTTTGATGTGGACAACATCTGAGCATCGAATGAGACCGATCCCATGCTCCAAAAGTGTTCCCTCCCAGAGATATGCACGTTTTATGAAATTGAAGTCGACGATTCTAAGGTTATGTGAAAAAATTTTCGTACTAACAGAGTGATATTCACGATTTAAAATAATTATAAATGAGTATTTATTATAATTCACAATTAATAATTTCAGAAAATAAACCTGGATTCGAAAAAACGCGAGCAAAATTGATATCAAACTAAAAAAAAAAAACAGTAAACAGAGGTTGGCGTTGGCTGAAGTAGTTAGCACGTTGACTACAAAACCAAAGGTCCTGGGTTCAATCCCTGTATCCGACAGTTATTAAATAACAACACCACGCATTTTTCTGATGTACATTAGTGTCCCTTTGTGTCAGTTGTTGTAGGAAAGTTCAAGTGATGAAGGCATAGTCACTGATCACTGAACTATACCGACTTCAGCAGATACTAATCCTAATGTAACATCAGAGCGCCCTCCTTCGTTGTGTAGCAAAATCATCGGCGAAGTAAAATAATCAATAAAATGGCTACAAGACACAGCTTCAAAAAATTAATACGCCTCATTTAACATCAGAGGCGCTGCAACACTGCACTGCGTTAGTAAAAACGTGCGAAAAAGCAGAGTTGTAAAAGAATGAAGCTTTCCTCTATCTCTTCCTTCACCACCTGTCTTCTCTCTCACTATCCCTTTCCTAAAAGAAGGTAACACCTAGTAATAGTAGTAGGCATTAATTGCCTGAGTGTTACTTCTCTTTAAAAAAAAAAAAAAAAAAAAAAACCAACTACACAAAACAAGAGGTAGGGACGACCAACGCGTGTTTTCAAGGTTGACCAACACGTTCCTGACGTCATGAGATGTGTCGCTTTCAAATGAGACCAATACCAACACGACCATCAACGTACCATCATCACTCAGTGATGGTACACCAAAGATACACGTATTTAAATCTTTAAAATGGCTCTCCTGAACAAAAACGGTTTTTACCCTTAGGTCCCTTTCTATTTTGCGCGTCACATATGTACATATACATATGTGTCCTTAATTATAAAAGAGGTCCGAGTCATCTGAATTTTTGCTTCGAAATATTAAAAAAATTAATATTAATCAAGACTAATACAACTCAACATTAAAATGTTGCATAATATAAGAATATTGGTATTTATCGTGAGCGTCGTATCACGACTTCGACTACGACGATTTTGTATTAGACTTTTTTTTTTAAAGAACAAACACAACCCGCAAAGCGATTAGCTTGTCTGCGGAAGACACCCAAGGTCTATGGTGGGAATCGAACACCCGACCTCGCTGCCACTCAGCCACAGGGGCACTAAAAACATTGCAACATTTTTTCTTTAATATAGTACAAAATCCTCGTAGTCGTAGTCGAAATACGACACTCGTGAAATGAAACCATTGTTTCATTTATTAAAAAATTAATGTAATCTACTAAATAATATTTTAAGGTTTTAGTATCACACAGAAACAAGGCATTCTTATAAAAATATTTTGAAACCGAAATTGGGAATTCATTTAAGAGGTTGTAACATATTTGCACAGTTTACAAAGGGACTTTTAATGGTTTTTTGTTGTTGTTGCACAGTGGTATATTAACCATACATATATTTTTAAGATAAAAAATAACAGCTTGCAGTTATCCAGGAATGAGTCCGGTTATTCGTTTTAAAACGACTTTTGAGATTGCTGTCTTAGAAGTTGATATAGATACTTGCAAATGAAAAAAAAAAAAACGTAGATAACAAACTATAGATAGAGTGTGAACTATGACTGCTCTCTAGGGAAATAATGTAGATAATGAAGATGAAAATTAAGATGTTCAAAAAGTAATTGTGGCACTCGAAGGTTTAATGAAGCGCTACATATCTACACAAAAATACACAAGGATGGGATAAGTAAAAAAACAGGTTTGTAAGAAGGCTTTGGCTTTGTGAGCCAATAAATTAACTTAAGGTTATGGCATTTAACCTTAAGTTAATTTATTTGAAGTTCAAAATGTTACATTCGAATCTGATACTGAAATAAAATTTCTGGATTATTTCCGTTTCAGTTTCTGTTGCATAAATTTCATTATTATGTCTGCTGTAGGGTATGTTAAAGGTGATGGGTTCCTATTTTCAAATCAACAAATAAGTTCAGCCTTTGAGTTTTTCCAGTAGCGCCTACCATTTTCTACTCAGTATCTTTTGAGTTTGGAACCCCTTATTCTTGAAGAACAGAACTTGTGCAGTGAAGGCTTAAACAAAAGAATATAATATACTTTACTACGTGTAAATGATATAATTTGCAAATTTCTTACGTAAGTAGTGGTATTTTTCTTCTTCTTCTTGTTTTTGTAACTGAAGTTTTTAAAAAGTTTTTGTGTATTTTTTCAAACAACTTGCATTTGTTTCTTAAGCAAAGATAAGAATGCTTTCAAAAGGGTTACGTTCATATTTTTGGCAGCACTTTGCACTTTTAATATCTTTTAAAATAAGAACTTTAATTTGAAGTTATAAAGCCGCTGGCTAATCCATGAATTCTCTATGCGTTATATCGTTATTGGGAATAAACTAAAAGAAACAAGTTTATTTTTATGTAACAAAATATTTCCAAGTATAAGAGAAATTTGTTAATATTGATTACAAAAACTATATGGAATACGCAATTATTTATGGAATATTAATATATGAAACGTGTTTGAAATAACTTTAACTACGTTTATTTAATTTGCCTCATAAAAAATATTCATTTTAAATTTCAATAACTAACAGTGACTTTCTACAGAAGTTTGTACATGTCTCTGAATATAAATGTCCTTTTGCATACTAAATTGTGTATTTATTAATACTAGATATACCAAACGGACGACACAATCGTCCGCATTCTAAACAGAAACAAAATCTCTTTATTAAACCTAATTCAATTTATTGAACTCTCGTCCTATAAGTTTTATGCAGCGTGACCGTTTGACCGACTAAAGGGGAAAATTGCCACTTTTTCGACTGCCTTGCCACTTTTTCCCCCTTTTTTTTTGGAGTGAATTATATAATAATACATTAAAAATAAAAAATTTAGTGTAGTTTTCACGTCTTTTTTTAATTTTGCCCCTTTTTTTTGATAAATCCCCTATTTGGTGCAACTTTTTGAAAAATGTCATCGGCCACCTTGGTTTTATGGCTTTCATACAATAACAAATAAGAAAAAAAATGGAATAGCATGAAAAATAGTACACAAATACACACACACACACACAGTGTAAACTAACAAATGAGTGTGTACTATGTTTGCATGTAGTAGTAGCAACTTTAAACGCTTATAGCTCCCAAAATACTAAACCGATTTCAATAAAATATAGATTCTGCACATCTGTGCAGAAATTCCTTTAAAATGATATAAATCTTTCCAAAATCGGTGCAGTAGTTTCGGCGTAAAAGGGATTACAAAAAACGTGTTCGCCTATTAATTATATAGAAGATGTAATGAATTGTTGCTTTGGTCACATCGCATTTCATTTTATACTTGGCTCCAATTTCCCGCTGGCAGTCAGTCCTCTTTTCATATTCTTTCAATTCACTCCCTGTTGTATTGTAAAAATAATAATAAAACTAAATTATATATACATATACATATATATACTTCCATTCTTATTCTAAAAGCTGCAATGAAAACATCGTATCCTGTATAGTTTCAACATTTGTGCCACATCATTTATGTTAATTTTGTTTAATGGTTGTTGTTTTTATTAGTAACATTTATGACAAAACACATCTAAACAAGACTCTGGCCATAACTACATACATTCATGTATGAGTTTTCTACAAAAATACATGCAGACTATGTCGCACATGGGATGTATCATTTGATATTAAAGTAAAACTATAAAACTATATTTATAAATAAAGATAGCAAAAAGGTTAGTAAAATACATCGTAATCTAATTTAAGTATAACATATTTTATAATCATCCAGAATGAAGCAATAGAATGAATGTCTTTTTATAATTTTGCAAGCGCGAATCCATGTTATGGTGTTTTTTACAACCAATTGATTGATCAATGTTGTTTGAAGAGTCTGAGGGAAAATTTCATACTCTGAGTAACAATTATATTTTCATATTTAAATATAAAAATTAGTTTTTTTATAATCAACTATTTTGTAGATTTTAAGAGTATCCAGTTCGATAACAATAATCATAAATTATTGACTCTTTTGTTGGAAACGAAAGAATTGTTTCCTACTAATAACTTTAATTAAATAAAATTAATACAAGTAATCAATTAAAAATTTAATTGTGTCACTTAAAATGTTTTTAATTGAACTAATAATAATTTTAAACAAAAGTGTAAATCATTTAATTAAATTTTTAATCAATTATTTATATTTTTATTTGAGTAAAGGTGTTGGCAAGACAAATTGTTTTTCAGTGTGCTAGTTGACCGAAGATTAGATTAAGGGAAACTTGTGCAAGTTTCGTTTAATCTGTGGCAAAACTATCGAAGATTAATATTCGACTCGAAATATTTACCTGCATTGCAGAATATTTAATGAAATAAAATTGGTTTTTTTATTCACGTAAAAAATATTAGTTAAGTCTATATGGTTTTGCGGGTTAGAATCATTTGGCTTACTGCCGAACTATTTTTGTGTTATTTTTATAATGCAAGCCAGCGACTTGTCTAGAAAAACATATATGAAACACTCTTAAATTTTCGAGTGATTCCTAAACAAATCATTTAAACAAGTCACTTGTTTCCATTGTTACTTCAACAGTATCAGAATAATGATCACAAATAGTTACTGGGATATTATTTTATAAATTGCCTCTCTGTTCTGATTTCAATATAGTCTCAGTTTCTCATGCGGACGCAGAAAATTTTTATTGCAGATTTTGATGAGTCAGTACATGAAATATATCCTGAGTTATTGTAAGTATTGTTGTTGCTTTGACAACCACAAAGTCACAAAATCAAAATGTAATTTTATTAAAACTTTAGTTTTTCGGACATTTCCGCATGTTTACACAACGCAGGTGAACAACATCCGGTTCATTTGTTTTCCCTTACATCCCCATCTTAGCAAAATAAAGTCAAAATAACGTTGAGGATGTGGCTGACCAGTCATTGTTGCTACAACAGCGTGTGACGTTTGGATTTAAATAACATTTTATAGAATACAAAATACTCCAAATTGAACCACAAAAATATGAAAATGTTATGAAAAGCATTATGAATTTGCATTTATGCTTAACAAGGTGTATGACTAAGGACTAAAGATTAAAAGATTATATTAAATTTGCAAATAGTTGAATAAAAGATAGTGGGAACTTAAGTATAATCAAATTTAAAGTAGAGTTGAACAAAAATTAAAATAATTTCTTAAATTGAGAGCAGCTGTTAAAAAGGAAAAAATCGCAGTTACTTGCAGAAGAAATATTTTATAAAGATAACTACAAAGTTGATATACAAAAATTAAAATAATTTCTTAATTGAGAGCTGCTGTTAAAAAGGAAAAAATCGCAGTTACTTGCAGAAGAAATATTTTATATAGATAACTAGAAAGTTGATATACACAATCAAGTTTTTGTTTGAGTTATATTTAGCAAATACCAGTGTCCTTAGGTTTATGGCTATCTATGCATGTAAGCATCTTGCGCGGCGGCAAGGCTAGTTGGTAATTATTTCTTGGCTAACTACATGTCTACACTATGTCTTTAATACATTTCTCGACGTGTGAATTGGGTTCCTGCTTATAGGGTCACGTATCATTGTCCATTTTTTTTACAGTTGAATTGTTCTTCCAAAAGCTATCGAAGATACAAAAATCCCTCAAAGTAAAAAATCGTTGAGATAGCCAAAAAAAAAAGAAACGTGAGAACTTAAATCCTTGTTTACAGTTAAAAAAGACATTACCAAGAATTTATGAAAATGTAGATTTTTTTTTGGAAAAAGAATATAAAATTAATACCTAAAATTAAATCAATTAATTAGATTAAATTAAAATTAACACAATTTTTAGATGAAAATTAGTTCATAAATTTCTTTAAAAAAATCGGTTGGATAATTACGTAGATGCAGAAAATATCCAGTATCCAGGCAGATGTATCTACATTTTGAATTTCACAAAAAGCTGTTGGATAGTTTCGGAAAGGAAGAAATTGTCCCCTGCAGTTGGGACCAACTATTACGGATTCGGCTGGCTTTATACCAAAAAAATAAAAAAAAATAATAATAATACACACCCCTGAAAAAGGCGAATGACTTGAAAAATTTATACAGATTCTATAACACTAGTATTTTTCATACGGGATTTCCCGGGAAAAATTTTTCGGTGATGGTACTAGAACTATAGCTAAAACTTTACAACTTTCACGTTTTTCCTGGGAAAGAAAAACTCTATAACTATAACACTGACAAACACAGATTATGCTAAATATAATTTAGGGGATTGCCGCTAGTGTTAAGATAGATAGTGGACAAGTGTTTAAGGGTGTGTTGTTGGAAAGAGAAGATGTCCTTCATTTTTGTACATGATAGTTAACACAACACACACAAAGTCGACAGTTTGATTGCATAACTTGAATTTATTTTATTTCACATTAAAACTTCGTTCGGAAAGAGTATTTCCTACAATTGGCCAAACTCATATACGTACTGCATACTCGTATAATCAAACTCAATTGCTGGCTTTATGTAAAAAACTATTGCGAGACAACAACAAATCTGCTGGCTTGTTGGGTTTGCGAAATGTAAGAGTATAAGCTTTGATGCAATATAATCCTTTTAACACATGTTACCACTTTTATTCGTAACACAAAATAGCAAAAAAAAGGCTTCTACCGTTTTTAATTTAAAAACTTTATATTTTAATTAGTCTTTTGGCTGCCTTCCTTGGAGCAGACCTTTATATGGTTTTATTAAATATATATTTAATATATTTGTATGTACATTTGATATTTTTGCTGGTTTAATAAGTTGTTTCGTTTCATTGATGAATAAATTATTTGTTAGTTCTTCTGTTCATATATGGCTTTTATAGTTTTATTTATTATTATGATGGTGTGCTTTAGCAGATTTCATAAAGAATTCTGAGAAAATGTAAGTTATTTTTTCAAAACAGTATTTTATGTTTATGATCATATTTTACTATTTTTCTAAGATGATCTTAAAATTTTTAATTTTAATTGTCTGTAGAACTATTTGCTTATTTGCTTTTCTTAACTTCATTTTATGTTATTGTAAACAAGTTAAGTATAATAGTTATCCTTTAATTGTTTGTTACGATTAAAATATGTATAAGATTACTAAAATTTTAATAAACATTTATTTGATTTTTTTTTATTTACTGTCATATTTATAAGGGCCAAAATACAACTTATTTAAGCAAAACAAAAATAAGAACTTGCTGAACTAAAATCGTTAGTATGATACGAAAAAGACTCAATAAAATTATATATAAACTTTCACACACACACACACATGAAAATATAAAAAGCAATCATAACATTCGTAGGAAATTCTCATCAAAACCGCAAAAAATCAACAAAAAGTCACGTATCCTGACACCTAAAGGACATAGGAAAAATAACACAAGCCAAACATCAAATGACACTTAGCAAATGCCATTACTCCATATGTGCCTTCAAATGGAACGAAAATTATTATTACGTGTGCGTAGGCCTTGTGTATGTGGCATATGTGATATGAAGCCGTCACAACAATAACAAAACTAAAACAAACATCAATTCTTGAACAAACAAAATATGATCAAACAAACAAATGCAAGAAAAGGAAAATAAAAAAAAAACATATTAACTTTACACCAGTTATACAAATATGGAATGCGAGCATAGTGGAAGAAAGTTGGTAAACAAATAATAGAAAAAGCTAATATAGACAGGAGGGATTAATAAAATTGTGAACATAAAATAGATAATGAGAACTCATAAGAGAGTTTATTCAGCTATAAAAGTTTATTTGAAAAAGTAAGAGAAACACCTTTCTTGGAGCTTAGTGAAATTAATAACGTTTTACGACTGAAATATTCACAGAAATAAACCGTCAATGGGATAAGTTTTTTGGTAATTTACTTTATAATTTAGTTGCATAAATTTAAAACAATTTATTGTCAAAGTAAATCTGGGTAAAAACTCTCTATTCATTATGCCAGAGTATACTGATCTTAAATGTTCCCCCAGGGGAGTCTATTTTTGACTACGGGCTTGGCAACTCCGGGGTAATGTGGCTTTTTCCATTGACGTACTTTTGGTACATTACCCATAGAACTTATATGTTACTACCCGATCTCTGGCAACAGAGCAAAGGATGTCCACATAGTTATAAAAGGAAGACAGGTTCTTGTTGATGTCAGTTAGGAGCAGCATCTTCTAGAACTACCCTGAGTTCAAAAGATGATAGAGGTGGAACTTCGAGGTATCACCAGATGCTTGTTTCTGGTACCACGGGTGCAGGTTGCCGGACAGTTGAGCTGCTCTGAAGTTTTGAGTGTATGTAGCGGTCGTCAGAATCCTTTGCTAAAACTCCGAGTTCGTCCTACCCCACGGGGTTTAAGGGATGATTTTGGTGTGTGTGGAGTAGGCACTGGATTTTTGACGACACAGGCATGCGTTCATCTCGGATGAGTGGTTGAGCTGTGCCGCCAATGGTTTAGGTATTCTCTTAGGGAATCTTAATCAAAACATACCTAAAAATGTACTATAAAAAATATAATAATATATAGCTGAACTCAGTTGCGTTATTGCAATCCCGTATGATGAGGTAATCACGGTTGATCGATGCAAAGAAAAATTAAATGGATGGACAAAAAGAAATCAATTACAATTTTTCTTTCCCGGATAATCGACGTTACCAGTAAATCGAATCACGGATAAACGAGGCCTTACTGTAATATAATGTGTTTTTAAATATGTATATGTGTATATACAAATTTATTGCGAGGTCCCCATTTGTTAAACTACTAAAAAATACAATTCGAAAGTATTGAGTTTCCTCTTTAGTTGTTTTGTGGGCAATTATATGAATTTGGCATGAATTGGTTTTTTAAATTTTCTTCTTTTTTTTTTGTTACCAAGTGTTAATTTTAGAACAAAAATAAATTTTGGTAATAACTTTCAAATATTTTTCACAGTTGTAATAAATAAAATGTCGTGTTCTCTTTTTGAACACAACTAAGTTTTTTCTTATGTTTTTTCAACATTCACATGTATGTACATTTACATTTATTATTTGTTGTCATATGCCATTAGGTACGTGACAATTTTCAGCGAAGAATAAGGAAAAAAACCCTGTAATTTGAAACCCAGAATAGGTAATTGCAAACGTGCTTGTCACTTTTTCGAGAATATAATTTTAAAGTCAGAAGATGTGAGAATTTCTAATTGCAAACTTTTATTTGTTTTGTGGTTTTAAATATACTTACTCATATCTTTGAAAAATTCTAGAAATCCATTAATATATACTCGTTTCTTTTGTAATATATTAAAAATATATTTCACAAAATAATGCCAAGTATTATTACAAATGATAAATATGTTAATATAAGAGTACACGGTATTCCCATAAGACATTTTCTTTCAAAGTAAAAATTACGGCATTAAAATTAAAATGGAATGGTTACGTTTAATCAAACAATTTTGTATGACCGCAATTCGAAGATATTCGCAGGACGACGTTAACTTTCAACAATTCGACACTAAGTCCTCGTCCATTTGCTGCAAAACATTTGCTGGAAAACATTTGAGTTTGTAGACGATAGAGGAAAGAGGAATGGCAAAGGGTACTTTGTTTTATGTACACGAAGCTCTTGCTGAGTACGTCATTCTCGCCTCATTCTAATGAGAAATATATGAGAAAATGTATTGAGCTGCAAAACAAAAACTGTATGGACGAGGACAAAGTGCTACATAATAAGGATAACAATGCTCTTTTGTGTGAAAAGTTTCCTGGCCGTGTGATTTCTCGAAGAAGCGACTACAATTGGCTATCGAGATCTTGTGATTTCATACGTTTAGAATTTCTTCTCTGGCCCTAAGTTAAATATAATGTCTTTGCCAATGACCTTCAATCGATTCAAGGCCTTGATGATGTAATTCGTAAAGTAATCGCTGACATACAGGCGCAAATGTGCGAATTGGTGATGGAAAATTTCATTAAAAAAATTTGGTCTTTCAAGCGTAGCCGTAGCGGCTATTTGGCTGCCATTGTTTTCCATCACTAGCGACATACCTTCCTCTTTACGTCCAATAATTTCGCTTAAAAATGCTCTTTTTTACTTATCTAAACACTTTACATAAGGCTGGTAATTTGTAAGTGCAAAGTAAATCAAAATGTTCATGTCTACAACAAAGCGTAGGTAAATTCGTATTCAACGCACTGTCATTAATCACTAATGTGAAAAACAAATTATGTATAATATAAATCATATTATCGCAACTCAATATATGGCCAGATTATATGAAACCTCTGATTGAAAGACAGTTGATGTTTAATTCGCTTAAGAGCTTTTGTAGATATTAATTGTTGTAGAGCTAATTTATAAATTAATAAATCGTTTCCTTGGCAAAATCAAAGTATTTCAATAGCAGTAAAATTATAAGCTAATTGTATTTTGTTTTTAAATTATATAGAATAATTTTATAAAATAAAATTCTTTTAATGTTTTAATAACCAGTGTTTTCTAATATTATGAAACCATTATAATATTATTTCTGTCTATTAATAGAATTCGTGAAATTGCCTAATTTATAATTAAGTTCTTCTCAAAATATATACGAATATATGAAAGAAATTCAATTAAAAATTTTGTGGCTCCTATTTTTATAATTTGATAGAGCGACAGTGTAGCCAGATCTTAATAAAAAAAATATCTATAGAGCGAGATAGCTATAATAAGAACTTAATAGTATAAAATATTTCTAAGATAAGCTTTTCATTAAATGTTCTAAAAATTAAATAAAATTTAATCGAAATAAAATCCATCAAATACTACAAAGCTCAGTTTAAAAGAATATAGATTTTAGTGCAATTACAGAAATGGTGTAAGATATGATACGTAATGTTAACTTACTATTAATATCTTTAACTTTAGTACGTCTAACACAACAAGAAATATGCCGAAACTTTCATAAATTATAGATGAAGGGCTTAATTTTGTAGAAAAAAAAAACGCTAAGCGTTCACAAATTTTGCTTGTGTTATGTTTTTGTAATTTATATTTTTCCATATAAAATTTTTCAATGTTTGGTGTTTTTGTTTTACAAAATTGGGCCCCCAATTTTAAATATTTTCCAGAATGGTAACACTGGTTAACGGCCTCAATGTCTGTGCAGGACAATTTTCACAAATTGCTCATTCCACATAAGTCTTGAATTCTGGCGGAACAAATGTGTGCTTTTTTTTGTTGGTCAAAAAGCAATAAATTTTTTTTTAACGAAACCGCCTTTTTTCTCCCCCTAATTCTGTTTAAATTGCCCCTACTTTTGCTTTGTTTCATTTTTTGTATCTGCTTTTTTCATTGCTGTAGCATTTAACAAGCAATTATTCTTTTGACGCTTTGAGTGAGAGTGATTTAATGGAGATGTTGTTTGTATAAAAACAATAACAATTTGAAGCAAAAAAGAAATAAAATTCAAAGAGAAAATAAAATAATAATAAAAAGCAAGAAGTACAATGATAAAGAGCAGGAAACCATAATAATATTAACAGTTTATATGAACAAAATGCCGAGGCAAGAACTTCTTAACCTCCTTTTTAACTAACTACTCGTGTTCCGCAGCCTTATTTTCTCCCTTCTCAATGCAAGTTGAAAAAAAGCAGCCGGCATTAAACAAACCACATGGCGCAGCCTGAAGGAGATCCCTTATAAATTCCTTATAAAAGCATAAACACGAAAATTCAATTTTCCTCAATTTCCTTTTTTATAGTTTTCATACAGCTCACAATAATAAAATAAATTTAAACAAAAAGCAAAATACAATAAAATTAATAAGAGCATAACAGAAATACTCGTACTTAAAGTACAAGTTTAGTGACAGCAATATGAAAAGCGGCTAAAAGCCAAAGGACAACTACTATGTAGGCAATTTGCGAGTACAAGCATTAAAATTATTATTAATTAAAAAAAACTGTTAACGAAAATCGTACCATTTCTCTACTAATTTTATTTGGGACAATATATGCTTGTTTCGCTGCAATTATTATATTTAAATTATTTTATTTTAAGTGTCGGCCCTCCAAAATTAGTGGGGGTCATTCATACATTTTGATTCGATTGAGGAACTCTAAATGGGTCAAAGTGAGATTTTAAAAAATTTGACCCTTCAAGAAAATTTGACCCTTCGGATCAAAAGTCGGGACATCAAAATACATTTTGGAGGTATGGTTCCTTCGGCAAAGTTTCTTATTTTGATCCCTAGTATACGATTTTCCTTGTAATTTGTGCGATTTTTAAATCGACCCGCCCTAATGCACAATGTGCGAGCTTTTACGAACGAGCTTTATGCTTTCACACTGACGAGAGCCAATGAGATCTCGGTGACAATAATGCTTGCTGCTGACTTTGCAAAGAAGCAAGAACACATTACAAGAGCTTTCAAAGCTTTTTACCTCAAATGCAAATTTTAGAAGAGTACGTCTCCTTGGAAGTAGCTGTGATAGATTAAAGTACATATTTTGTGAATAAGCCTTAAGGAAACATATTAAAACTTATATGTATGTATTTAATATGCAAATAATACACACTAGTGATTAAAATTCAGAATCCAAATTAATAATAGTCCTCCCATGAAATCGAAAGAAAACATTGTTTTATAATTTAATGTACTTGATATAAATATTGATTGTAATCTGTTTTTTCCAAGAAATTTTTCAATTTATACATTTTATAAAAAAATATAATTAAATAATAGTAGAAAATTTTGAAATGGGACTTATGGGCAGCATACATCACATAAAAAATTTTTTTTTTAAATAATTTTTTAATGTATGTAGCAGTTGTGTTGACAAGTGCCACATAAAGCGCCAAAAACGAATTCCCCAGTTTACATGGAACTGAGTAAGTACAAGCATGTGCTGGATGAATTCATTTGAAAGTGTGTGCGAAATGATTTTTTGTGCGAAATCGCACTCGTATATTAAACAATGAGCTGTAACTGCAAGTGTGTGTTTGTGTCAGGAGGCAGTGAATAATTTTGCACAATAAAGTGTAAATTTATGCGCAACAACGGAGCTAACATATAAACCAAACAACCATTTGGAAAGGACAAAAAAAAATAGTAAAAGGAACTCCAATAGAAATGAATGTTTGTGCAAGAACTATTGTTTGGACTGCAGATGGATACTTTTTCTTTATACTCGTACTCACTCGTATGTTTGTTTTTAAGGATTTTGTTTTTGTAGCAGGAAAATTGTTACTGGTATGTGTGGGTACGTGGAAATGAGGAAGGACTAACATCAACAGAAATAATACTTAAAATAGCAACCATTTGTAATTGATACATATATATATATATATATACGCAAATATATAGCAAAACTCTGTCAGATCAAGAAAAAAATAATAATAAGCTTTGGGTTGTCAAAGTGAAAAGTGAAATTAGGAACAGACATACATATGTTCTGAAATGAACAACATAAAATTTAAATTAGATCAGTTGTTGTTATAATAAAAATGTTAGCTCTCGAAATTAAATCAGTGTACAGTAATTTTAAAAACTTAACACCATTGATCTTTTGTATAACAACGGTGTACCGTCATAGAGCCAACCATCTTTTCTATAAGAACAGTGTGTTACCATAAAGTCAACGGCATTTGCCATATGAGCAGTGTGGTGCAATATAGTCAAGCCATTTTTAATAAAGATGGTTGAAATTATGATAGTACTATAAAATAAATAATGGTTGTCTGTGTAATTACAAACAATGTGCGTATAGAAGAAATTATTAACTGTATTGTAGCACACTGTTCTAATTCAAAAAAATAGTTAACATTATGGTGTATAAGAACGTATGATCGTAGACTGTATGGCCACACAGTGGTCTTTTAGAAAATATGCTTGGCTATACTTACTTACTGGCTTACTCTTGTTATACGAAATATGGGTGACAGTATGGCGGAACATTTTTCTGGTAAAAAAAAAGATGGCAGGACAATCTTCTTATAGAAAATATGGTTGTTTGTATGGCCGCATACTTTTCTTTTAGAAAATATGGTTGACTGCATGGCAGCAAACTTTTCACACAGAAACACTAGCTGTATCATAGCGCACTTTTTTTTAGAAAAGTTGACTGCATTGGAAATTTCAAAGATATCAGAAGTCGTATTTAGAATTTAACGAGAACAAAAAACCATCAAGGACACATTTTAAGCTCCATCTGTATAAATAATAATGGAAATCTACATCAACTGCCACCACACACAGTAGACCAAATACAAAGAACGCTGATGATGAAGCTGCAATGACCTAGCTAGTTGTTCCGTTCTGCTAAGTGTTTGTCAGGATATTTACAATCAGCTTTGATGTTATTTGTTCATTAATAATTATCACATATAATTTGAATTACAAAGCGAAACTAACTTTAGCCTAATCAAATCATAAATATGAAAACAAATGAAGTTCGAAGAATAATAATAAAACTAACTGAAATCAAGACATCTAATCGCATTTAAAATGTATATGTATTTTGAGGCGTCGCTGAATAAAATTGTTTCCAGTTTTAGAATCGTGATTGAAACATCAATCATTCATATTTGGTTGGAGAGAACCAATCATATTTGATTTTTAAATTTTTTTTTAGAGTTTGCAAGGTGTAATGATGTATAGAATATTTCATCCAAGAAATATAAACAACAAGCAAACGAAAAACTATATATATTTTTATTTGTTGAGCAAAATTTACTCATAGTTTTTCTTCAATAACTTGATTTTGCATCAAGATTGACTGATCTTAGTCCTCAATAACGCATGTAAATTATTATTATTTTTTTTTCTGAAGCACATCCAATATAATAAAGTGTTACTGATTTCAAATGCTACACACTTCCATTCGACTCTTAAGCAAAAAAGAAAACGGCAGTTAAAATTATTTTGTCTATGTGTTTATGTGATTGTTTTTTTTTTAAATGTGCATTGCATTCATGTTTATAAAGATTATGCTAAAATGCTAATCCATAAGATGTTTTTTTCTCTCTATGCTGCTTTTCTTTGTTATTTTTTTTTTTTTTTGTTTTGCCACTCCGAGTGTGTAATTTAATGTGGGAATGTATAAGCATGTGAGTTACTTGTTTCTGGCACTTGGCAAACATCAGCAGTTGCCGTAACTCACACTAACTTAAACAAAAGCACTCGTATCCATGTATCCATCTGTCCTTGTTACATTATCATCATGAGTGGTAATGGTGTGAGCTTTCAACAAGAACTATTAGCATTTAATTAAAATAAAATTTTCGTAGTGGCATTGCCACTACTCGTAGCAGTGAAATAAGAAGATTATGAGTAGTTGCGAGTGAAAAAGTGTTGGAAAAACGAGCATAAGATAGATACAAAATTAAATGCGCACAAATTTTCTTCCAAACATGTTTGCAATAAGTTTTTTACTTCTTAATATTAAATAAAATGTAATCAGAACTATTAATGGAAAATGAAAGCCAAATATGCAAGAAGAGAACTAAGTCTTTTATAGTCAGTGTGGAAGCTGGAGGCTTGAGCTGCGCAAAGTAAAAACTATATAAAATGTAGCAAATATGTACTTGATTCTTTACAAAAGTATTTTCTTCAGATGCTTATTTGAAATCTATGTATGTATTTGCACATATTGAGATTTTGTATAAAGTTTGGATATTCCCGTAAATTGTCTTGTCGTTTAGATTTTATAATTACAAAAATTCTTGCTTTTAAGACGATGTTTGTCAAATTTATTTCTGCTCAAAAGCAGTTTTTGTGAAACTTTGAACATGCATGTTTCACTTTTTTGCATTAATGCTGAAAAGTTGAGACTTGCAAATGAGGAAAATAATTAATACGAGTAGTTCTTCTTTCTTAAATGAGTATGTAAGCCTTGTCAAGTTATGCTGACATGTTAAAGACAACAGCAGCAAATCTTTATTAACAGAACATACATACATATCGATGGTCTGAAGTGGAAAGGCCCTAACTCAAATAATTGTAACTTTACAGGAGAAGGTAAAACAAAATAGAAACTGCAATATTCACAATGTAATTTTTTTTTTGTAAAACTGCTTGTAAAAGCGTTATTTTTTACACTATTGCAATATATTTTTGTGAGAAGGTGTATTGGTGTGAAATGTATTGGAATCACTGAAAAATTCAATTTCGTAAAAAACACGAGTTAGGGCTTTTCTAGCTGATACCATCGATATGTATGTATGTTTGTATGTAAGATAATGTAAAATAACTTTTAAAATTGTACAAACACCATCGCCATTATTAAACATTTCGCAAATGCTTAAGCTGGAGTCACACGTGGCAAATATTTGATAAATTAAGTACAATATATACTCATTTCTCTCTAATAGGACCTTCAGCATTAAACACATAGACGACATCAGGCTACAGGTCGCAATCTGGAATACAAATATCTACATATGAGCCCTTAATTATGAAAGTTGTCTAAGTCATATTTATATTTGGCAGATAAAAAATATTCTTATATTAGTTATGCAATATTTTAATCTAAAGTTTTTCCAGTCGCGATTAACACATATTTATTTCATATACATATATTAAATATTTATTAAAGTTTTTTAAGGATTTATTTAATATTTGGAAGCAAAAATGCATATGACTTAGACCAATTTCATAATTAAGGGCACATATGTATATGAAAATTATTCTTTTAACGCCATCACAACTACACAGCTACATGAGCTCATTTGTCGCTGTCGCCAACTGAAGCTAATTATTTTTGTAAGTAATATAGTACAAAATGTGGAATGAATGACAGTTAAAAATTATTGGATATGATTTAAAAGAAACAACAACCTTTTAAGTAAGTCAATTTATTTTTATACACATGATATACTTGAAATTGTGACACCATTGCAATTTGTAATTATCAAATATAATATAATTGAGTACCTAATGACAGGAGTCAGCAACATTTGTAGTCGTGTTGTTGTGTAGCCTGCTGTGGTCTATGACTTTAATGCATTAAATTACACAATTACTGTCTGACGTATGTTATATGTACATATATGTTTCAAAATTTGACATAAACAATGTTTATACATTTTTCATAAAACATTTCCTCGCCTGGTTTAAATTTTTCTGAGCTTCAAGGACTCATATTTGTATGTGCATTTTAATTTCTTAGATGCATTTATAAATACACTAGAGTATGTTCTGATATTTAATATTTAATTTTTAAGAAAATTCAATTGCTGCTGCTGTGAAATTTCTTACGGCTTGCATAGATACATGCATATTTTATCGTGCACATTGACTTGACACTGTATGTCAGCAAGAAGGTTAAATATGCTCAACTTCCAGACGTACATACACACACACACGTAGATGTCTGTGTGTGTGGCAACGTGTTTCAAAAATTTAGATTTTAAATAAACCAATTTAAATAACTGACAACAAGATTGGTTTGTGGAAATAAAGTTTATATTAAATCCTTGAATTGTCTTATTCGCTAAAACAATGAAGAACATAAATGTTTGGACACAAAAATTTAAATAAAAAATTTAAAGTTTCCACAAACCTTTAAAAAATAAAAATATTAAGGATTAATAAAGGGTTTTAAAAGCAGATTCGAATTTTTACATTCAGGCTATAAGCATATGTGTACATTTAAAATGGATATATGTATGTATATGTATCTGTGTTAAAAAAATTGATTTGAAAAAATATTCAATAGAGTTTCTTATAATAAAAATAATTACGCTAGAAATCACAATATTTGTGCATGATGTACTATTATCTATTTAAATATTAGTATATTTTGTGTGTGTGTGTGTTTGTACTTTGAAGTGATTTTCATATCCCACCAGACTTTTTCTGTTTGTGTATAAATCCATGGTTAGATGTATGTATGTATGTATGTATGTATGTATGTATGTATGTGTGTGTGTATTTACGACTCGACATAAATTTTAATTTTCATTAAGAAAAAACATGAAGAAAAATGCGAAAAATTAACACACACATTCATTTAACGCAAAAATAAACAAATAAACAAATTTTTATGATACCTTTGCTAAATGTTTATATTTCATTTGTTGCTTAAATTACATGATAGTACTTTGTTAAATGACTATGGGACTGCAAGATTCGATTTGAGAAAAATCTGCAAAGGAAATGAAGCAGTGAAAAGGATGCTTCATTGTGGCATCTGAAGTAATACATTTCGTGCAAGAACGCTGGTGAGAGGGCTTAATTAAGTGCTGGCCTAAACAGTTGTAGTTTCCTTAGCATGAAGTTAGCATATGTGGCAAAATTGAAAATGGTCTTAACGAGTTTTGTCATGCAATTTTAGATTAAAAATCCCGCTAGAATTTAATAGTGCGCCGATTTTTAATGTCAAATTGTATGTAGCAACTCGTTAAAACCTAGTTCAATTCAATCACTTATGCTAACTTCATGTCAGTTTCTCATTATGCATAAGGCTGTTACTTTCTTAAAGGATTTACCATAACATACAATCACTATAGATTAGGAAGTAGAAATATATTAGTTTATTTAGTAAGATGGACTGGTAATAAGTAGCTAAAAGAACAGGAGGTTAAGTATTTTAGGAGAGTAGTGAAGTAATTACACATTCCACGATGATTCTCTTGAGCTTGGTGAAATTTTCCACATCGCCAATTTCAACCTGCAATGGCATACATTACATAATTTCATTGAATATAGAGTCAAAATAAAGTTAGTGAATCACACTAGTCTACATGGATCAACATATAGATTATCTCAACCACTGAACGACTTTTTTTGAATAATATGATATATATTAATTTTTCAATACCGATGAATGTAGAGTAGATGTCTAAAACACTATTCACAAAAAATAATTAACGTTTACAAAACGTTTATTAAACAAATTTCCATACGAAATTCGTTTTGTAAACCTTTTGTAAACCAAAATATTTTTTTTAATACAGCAGTAATAACCCAGCAAAAAATTTCAAAAAAGCTAATCGGGTTTGGAATTAAGCATTTTTGGTGGAAGCTCTTCCGTACTGGATTACCAACTTAATGATTTTAACAAGGCGTAAGACTAAAATATACAATTCTTGAGAAGTAGTTACTTTTTTTTATTTGGCAACATGTTCACGTAATCTATTAAATCTAAAAGAATCATTCTCCTCATTTATAAACTTGTATATAATTTTTTTAAATTTTATGTAATGTGTTTTGTTAGCGAGTAAGGCAGTTTGGCAATCAGAAAAGTAAGTCATTATATGGCAAGTAGTTCTGGTGGTAATGTGTAATTTTTTGCTGGGAAATAACACTGACATACAAAAGTTGAGAAAACAATTATTCAGGGGTTCTCATTCAGTTTTGTTAGAGCCCATAGGAAATTATAATACTTTTAGATTTTCTAAGTCAATTCGTAAAGCGATTTTATAACGCTATACATAGTGAAAAGCGGGTTCCTTCGAATAAAAAAAGCTTGTAAAATTCCGTGTACTCAAAGTTACATCGAGCTGTAAATAATTGATTTTAAAATCTTTTGCTCAATAAAAAGTATATTAAATTAAGTAAGCTCAAGTTAATATCTTTCAGCTCATCTTTGCCTCATTTCTGTGGGCTCATCAGCAGCCATTTCTATTTTATTGGATGAAAATAAGTTATAAGCATTAGCTTTTAAACATAAATTTGTTATGAAATGGAATACGAGAAACGCTTTTATGCCTTCTTCGTTCGTTATCAGGATAGCACAAAGTTACACTACATCTACGAGTACATAAATGTTTGCAATCAAAAATTCCCAACAATATTCGTATTTAGTCTAATTGTCTACTGCTGAGTTCCCGATACGGTCTAATAAACATGCTTAACCAACAATAAACTAAAACTCTTCATTCAAGTAAGTAACTATTTTAAAATCAGGGAAAAATATTGATTTCCAGGACATCAAATTTCTTTTGGTACGTGCAAAAAGTAGTTAAAAATTTAGTTTTACATACACATTTTCGAAGCAAGTGTCAATGAAAATTTAAAATTTTCAGTTCGCTACTGCTAAAAAACATCCAGAATCCCATAGTGGTTGTTTTTATGTTCTTTTTTTATTTTTTTTTATCATCTACAGGTTGTTGATAATGTAACGCCGTGTAGAGAAAATTAACAATCATATTGTTGCTCTTGTACATCTCTATACTTAACACATACTGCTATTCCTGCATTTTACGATGCGGTGTATACGTGGGTGTGTATGTGTTTCTACATTTTACTCACATATACATACACACATACATATACATATATGTACAGTGTAAAGTTGTTGAAATCATTCGTTTCATACCACCTTAATTCTCAACGTGCCTGCCTCACGGCAGAGGTTTATGCGGTCCGTAAGGCCTCATAAAAATACTTACTGTTGGATACAAATTTTTTATTATGACAACTTAAACCCAAGTCAAAGCCGCATTGGTAGGTACATCAGTATGTAGTCGTAGGAAAGGCCAATGCGTTCGAAATACATAATGGTAAGAACATTCGCATGTATGTACGTTTAAATTACTTTTAGCACAAAGTTAATTAGAAATTATGTGCTACCCCACGCTGGGACCAAATAGAGAAATTCATGTCAGTCAGCCTAGTAGAATAACGACGGTGTAAAAAAAACACACACACCGTGAAAAGTTTCATTTACGAGTAAGTTGTTGTTCGAGATTATAAAATGTGTAAAATTTTTGTAACATGCTACGCATGTTCCGTATTTGTATGTCGTATTATCTTACATATTACACCAGCTACACGTGGGCATCTTTTGAAATAATGTGTTCAACAATTCAGCACAGTGAGTGCGATTACATAAAAATTGGGTGCAAATTGTTCAAATAAAGCTTCAAGTAGAAAGATTGTACTTCAAAATAGTTTACTATTTTAAAATACAATTTAGGAGGAAACAGACTTTATTCACTTCCAAACCACTGTGCTTGTAAACCCATTGCACATGTATATTACTTCATATATGTGCATATGTATGTAATCGTACGTTGTATTTTTATGGCTGGCCAAAGTGATAAAACGTGTATATGGATTTTTTTTATGCTGGTGCTTCTTTAATAGCGTTATTTAACAAATAAAATCCGAATAAGCTTTTTAGCTATAAACGTGAAAAACAGCAAAAAATATGCAACATAAATCCTCGCGTAACACCTTAAATCCACAAAAATCAAAATCTTCCCAAGGAATAAACGAAAATACTACTCCCGTAGATTGTTGCATTGGAAAAATGAAAACAAAATGAGGATAACAAGGCAGCTTTTTACTTAAAAGCTTTAATTAAGATTTACGTTTTTAGCAGCAGAAGTCGGCAAAATATTTAACATGGTGATATAAAATAATATTCTATTTTATTTCTTATTAGACTATAAATTGGACGTGCGCAAAAAATACTCGTATTAACATTAGAAAATTGTTCCAAGCCCGGCTATTATTGCATTAAGTTATTTTTATTTTGGAAAATATTTAGCTACAAAGACAATCTCTTGCTTATTTTTTTAGCATAAAATTAATGAAAGTCAAATATGTAAAAAGTAATTAAAGTAGTGCAGCATGTTGCCAAATGCATTTATTACGAATATTGATAACATAGTATTCGTATTCGTTCACACATTGCTCACTTACTCAAAGAACGTCATAACTCAAACAATTAAATTTTTGAGTTAATGATGCAGTATTAATCCTCATATCGTTCTTCATATTGTGTAAACATTTCATACAAATATTTTGTTTACTCAACTCTTAAAAGCAAAATAAAATTTTCTTTTTCCATTAAGTTGTGTGTAAATTGCAAATTTTAAACTCATTTTCTGGCAAACTAGTTTTTTCAGTTATGACGTTGTATGACTAAATGAGCGATATGTATGTGGGCATAATTATGAAAGTGTTGTAAGTCATAAATTTGTTGTTTCGAGATATTTAGTAGATTATGTTCGAATAAATCAAAAAAATATCTTTATATTATGTAACATTGTAATTTTAGGATTATCAAATAATGTAAATTTATTTTATATCTATCTTTAATATAATCTGGCTAAGGTTACTTTTATACTAAAAAAAAAATAAAATTCATTGCATGCATTACATTCTTCTCCGTCATTTTAGCACTATGAAAATTTTATGGGATTCCTATTCCATGTGTTCATTAACCAATCAAATTATGATGCTTTATAATGCATCCATTTACATTTGACACTCAAATATGTCCCACTCAAATATTCTGATTGAATTGAACACTGCCTTAATGGGCTTGCACTGTGCACATGTGAGATACATTATCAATTATGTATTTATTATTATATTATATCTTTGAATACCTCATTCACCACTACAGCCCGAAATTTAATGTAAAATTAGAATTAATGTAGAATTAGTTCAGATTTCTCTGAAAAAAAAAAATATTATAATTTTTTTAGTTATTGCATCACTTCTACCCAAACTTTTACCTTCATCTCAAAGCATGTGATTGCTATAACAAATCATCAGTAGACTTCACCCACACATTTTGAATAGTCACAAACCCCTTATCTTATGCACAGACCCTCAAAAACTATTCGAGAATCCACAAACAATAATATTTCTGAAAATCACAAAAGAAAAATAACCGTAGTAGGCTTAGAAACCACCAGCAAATAAATTTCAAATTAAAATAAACTTCTGACAATATGTCGAATAATAAATTTTTTAAATAATATATGCAATGTTTTTTCTGCTGGTTTTTTTTTTGTGACAGGAGGGTCCACCACTACCATTAAAATTTAATATATGGTGGTTTTATATTTAAGTGTATTTTGTTATATATTATATGGCCGGCGCTAAGGCGCCGCTGGCCAGGATTCGCAGGTTTATATGCAGAATCCTTTATTTAATTAAAACAATGTGCCGATTTGAGGCATGCAATAATTCTGTCTTTATTTTTGGTTTATACTGGCTTAAATACTATTTTACAAAAATATTCTTACACAACTAGTAACCTACATAATAATACATTTAATTCATAAAAAACCCTTTTCACTAATTCAGCAGTTTATTGCAGTTGCCAAATATTCAAAGTGTTTGTTAGTTTATTAATAAAGTTTGTGTGTCAGTACGATCAATGAAAATTGATCGTTTTGTTCCGTTTACTTTTTCTTTAAAGAAGCAAAAGAAACAAAAGAAAACAAATTAGGACAAAAGGGGCGTTCAGACGATGCTACACTACAAATATAAAATTAAGTTTTGTTCTACATAACCGATTTTCGCGAAACTTTGTACATTCCTTGGCATTTTGTATTGTATCAAACAAATAAGCGAAAAACAAACGATAGACAATGCATTTTGGAACGGAAGATATTAGAAATCCAGGAGGAGTCATCAGTGTCATCTAAGACAAAAATACTTTTGAGGCCTACACTCAAAAAAAATATTAACTAATACTTTTTAAAATTTTCTAAATTTGAGTAAAAAAAAGTTGTCGTATGACGCCAAATCTGTTTTTTTCTTGGAACCAGTAAAATATTTACTAAATTTTGAACTAGCTTATAGTAATTATATTTTTATATTTAAGTAAAATTTTTCTAAAATTAATTAAAATGTTCCCATAAAATTCTCGGAGCTTTGCAAAAGCTCCCAAATTTAGTAAATTTTCTAAAGTTTTTTTTATTTCTTTAATTCTGGTACTTACTTTTATTTTTAATTAAATTCTATGCCACATGATATATTTTTTATTACATCTTCATATTATATTCTTAATTAATTCACCTTATATACATACGTACATATTAATTCCTTGAGAGGAGACAAGTATTGAACCAGCAACCTTCTGACTAACAGGCAAGCACTCTAACCAATTGCCTAACAGAGCCGCCTGAATAAGCATTGAAATTATTGAGTTTTAAAATTTTATTTTATTTACAATAAAAAAAAATTTCAGGTTTAAATATTCCTCAAAAATATTAAATTAAAGTCCTGCACAAGACCATTCATAAGAACTTTCAAGACATGAGAGATTTTCAAATGCTTAACTGCAGCGAAATATTCTAAAACAAATGCTAAACAACACTGTTGACAAGACATTTGTTTCAGTTGTCTGTCTTGCAAAGAGTGTTGTTTAGCGTTTGTTTTAGAATATTTCGCTGCAGTTAAGCATTTGAAAAATTTCTAATATCTTGAAAGTTCTTATAAATGGTCTTGTGCAGGACTTTAATGCAAATCAGCAATATATCCTATTATTCAAAGAAAAATTACTTAAAATTGGTAAATGTTTTTCTAAAATTTAGAATACCTTTTCACATCTTTTGAGTAAGTCAAATTTCATGAACTAATCAGGAGTAATTATTCACTTCCTAAAATTTATTTTTTGATTTAAAAATAAACCTAGTAGTCCTTACACCGAAAGAATTATGCTTAATAAATCCAATGAAACAAATTCATTAAAATTTTTTCACAAATCTAATGAAAATTTCATGAATATTGTATTGGAATTGATTCGTTGGTATTCTGGTTTCGTAAGAATATTTTATTGGATTTATGACAACAATATTTTATATTTAAGTTATTTCATTCTTTTCATGAAATTATTTTATTGTTTCGATGAAGTTATAGCACTGCATTAATTACACTGTTAAATAAATTTGATGAAGTTTTCAATAAAATAATTTTGACGAAACTGGTTTCATTAATCCAACGAAGAGTGACGTTAGTTGAATTTTAATGAATTTTTCATTAGATTAATGTCAGAATTCATAGAATTTATGCCGAGAATTCTTTCTATGTAGTATATAATTTCCCTAAGTTTATAACCATTTTCTTATTTTTAGTATATATTTTCTTTAAGTCAGTAAACATTTCCTTAAATGTCAGAAATGTTTTGTGCATTTTTATGAACTATTTCTAAGAATATAAACTATGTATTTTTTACTCATATTAAGTAATTTTTACTAACTCTAACCAACTGTGAACTGAATATTACAAATAGTTTTATAAAAAGCTCTGAGAAAAGTTCGGATTTAAAAATTTCAGCTGCTAGAGTTACTGTCATCGAAATGAGGACCAAATAATTGCTTCGGACGTAATTATGCAGTCTTTTTTTGATTCAGGGGCTTAAGCCTGATGCAATAATTTTAAAGTACATTCGAAAAATCTTGTATATTTACACTGAGGTAGTTTGGTGGTGAATGTATTATCGGCAACAAAATGTTGTTTTTATTCATTTGACATGTAAAAGAAGAAGAGATGCCAATTTGTACCATCAACTATCATTTTGTGCTACAAAATCTACCCTGCAAGCTTGTGTACATGTCACACCTATAAAGCACTGCCAGCAGGGGCAAACTCTAAATATAAATGGCATTTTCTGTGTATCTTATTTCAGGGTACACACAAAATTTACAATTATCTTTTTAAACATCTTTCTTTGCATTTCTGTAAATAATGTATGTATTTAGTCATTACTGCTGCTGCTGCTGCTGCTGTTTTTAATCGTCTTGTGGTACCTTCAATGTTTTTATTGTTCTTGTTTTCGTTGTCAGCCTCATCCTCATTGTCATCATTGTGATCATAATCATTGTCATAATGAGGCTTTGCGAACTAACAATTGCATTGTGCGTGAATTTGTGTTGTTAATTAAATTCTGTGATGCTGTAGCCCGGTTTATTTACAAACCCGCAGCAGTCACTTTTGTGTCCATGTATTGTGAGTTGGCAAGCATTTGTGCTCTCTCTCTCTCTCTATTCACATTAAAAAAGGATGTGAGACCATATAAAGATGAATGCGTTTCAACCTTTAATATACGACTAGTTTTGTCCTTTCATGCTGTCATTGAGTATTACGCTTGGAAGCATTTTTAACGTTCTATTTGTATTTGTGTGTACGTGCAAACGTACATTAACAATTATGCAAACAATATTTGCATACATCAGTATTATTTTCTATTCTTTTTTTTTCTTATTGTTAAACGACCTTTATTGTAGTTTTTTTTACTGCTGGTGTTTGTCCTGCGTATGCGTTTGTTATTTTAGTTCTTTATTAGATTTTCTCCAGTCTTTTGCCGCATCAACATTAATTGTCTGTTGCTGCGTGAGCTCATGTTCTGTATTGCACTTTAGTAAACTCACTATGACTACCTTATAATTTGCTATTTTTTTTTTGTAGAATATTCTGCATATACTTTTTTTTTCCATTGGAAAACTTTTAACATTTTTTGTTGTTAAATTTATTACTGTTGTGCGTTGTGCTAATCTAAATAAATTTTCTAAATGGGCTTAAATGTTGAAAGATATCTCTGATTTTGTTTTGTCTTAGGAGAAAAAAGGAAACAGGTGCATGAGTTGATTAACATTTATGTCGAAAGGCAAAACATATAAATTTCTTTTGCGGACAAAAGAGCTTGTGATCTTATTAAATTGAGTTTAAAAATAACTGGGCGAGAAATAAAAGAAAGTAGGTGAAAAGCCAGCTGGCTGATAATAATAGCAGCTTTAAAATAATTTAGGATTATTTAAAATACAGTCTTAAGCCTGGATCACACTATCGCCACAATGTAGTGAATCAATTGAGCAGTAATGCCATTTTGGCTTATTACTTATGACTTAATTGCAGTGAGCCGACGATAATCGGTTCATTGTGCCGATAGTGTGGATCAAGTCTTTAGATTTCAATAATAAGTTAGTCTGAAAGTTAAATAGATGTGCTCTATATATTAACGGCCTTATTCATAAAAAATATTTCAAGTTTATTAACCCCTTATTTGACATATTTCTATGGGAAATTTGTCAAATAAACCTGTAATAAACCTAAAATATTTTTTATGAATTAGACCGTAATAATATATGTAATTTACATATATACTAACAATAACGGAATGTATCCATTTAAGCAATAAAAAATATTAATCTATCTTATAGTACTATGAAAAACTTAAACGTAAATGATTTATAGTTCTCTCTCCATTCATAAAACAAAGAGACAAAGTAGATAATTTTTATAGAATTCTAAAATTTATTTAAGACATTGATATGGATTTTCCGAAGTTAAATGATGGCACCTTAAGAAGTGTTTGTTAAAAGAAATGTTAGAAAAACAAACTTAAATTAATAAAAAATATTTTTGGTGACATTTGGAAAAATTTTTTCATTTTATTTGTCAGAAGAAAGTACACACACACAGAAACACACACACACACATATATATATATATAGATATATATATGGCTTTCATTCAAGTTTCTTAAAATATTTCGAAATACTATAAGAAAGTTATTGCTACAATAATGAGACCAACTACATACTTATAGTTGAAAAATAAAAGAGAACAGAATGGCGTATGAGTAATAAATAAACATTATATTCATCATAGGTTTCTATGTTACAACTTAGGGATGTAACGAATACCAGTTTAGCGAATGCGAAAGCGAAAGCGAATAATACATTTTAATTTTTGCGAAAGCGAATGCAAATATTACAATTCGTTAAAATATCACATGCAAATAAATTTATATAAGAGTAATAATTAAAAATAATTTTATACAATGTTATGCAATACACCCATTCGTACTTTAGCCCTAAATCCTGGTACCCTGTTTAACATTTCATGTGAAATGCTGTCAAATACATATGAAGAGAACTTGGAATGAATTTTTCCTGAAAAAATCTTGCCGAAGTAGTACTCTGTTCATCTTGGGAAAAACATATGAAATATATCTTCAACATTTTAAGTTTTCATGAGAAATAATGTGAGTGACACTTGTTTCGCGTGGAATTTACAACAAACAAATACAAGTTAATATTGTTTGGATTTGAAATTTGTTGTACGAAGTAATGAATGGCGTTCAAAAGTTTAAACAGACTAGTCTTAAGCAGAAAATATTTTCGCGCAATCAAACACTGGCTTTTCTTTTTCAAAACTGAAAAATATTTCCAAACAACGCTGGATTTGGGTTTCATTTTGATACTTATGAGAACTTATTGATAGAAAAGTTTTCCGGTAAGATATTAACGCTTTACATGTACGTATATGTATCTTTTTCATGCTGGCTTAAAATAATTTTCTTCATTAAATTTAAAATCGTATATTATTTTCGTAAAAGAAATACAACATTTTTTTTTTGTCTTTAGTATTCGCTTGAAATATTCGCATACATTTTAGCGAATGCAAAAGCGAATGCAAATAGCAAAAGCAAGCGAATTATTTGCGAATGCGAACATTCGTTACATCCCTAGTTACAACCCAGCAAAAAGAAAATTCTGATTTGGAAGCAGAAACAACTATTGCTTACTTGATAACTAAAACGTCTAAAAATGCTTCTGAAAAGCACTAACCTAAGGCGGGCTCTCTGACAAAGTAAACAAAAATTTTAAACCAAAAATTTTAAATTATATATTATTACTTCTGTGAAGCACTTTAGTAATGCAAGAAATTCATGGATCTTTGAAAGCTGGCTCATCTTGAACAAAACAAATGACTTATTCATGCGCAACAGCAAGTGATTCTGTAACATTGTCACCCTTACAAAAAGTCTTCTGGGAAGCATTAAGTTTTGCTGGTAAGGTAGGTAAAATTTTTCTTTGCCAAGAAAATAAATTCACATTAAAATACTGTTCGCCTTTTTTATATGTATATAAGTTGGTTACTGCTCTGACACTTTATATGAAAGGCACAAGGAAATTACTTGACTCAGCATGGTGAACAAAGTTATCGATCGCAAAAGTCATCAACAAGCGGTCTTCATATGATTTAATTTTAACTCGGAGAAGACAGCAGGTCGGATCCAGAGCGTGTCAGCTGAGTATTGACCACTTTAAAACGTTGCGTATTAGTAACCTAATCAGAGATCCCGCTTTTCATAGGTCCATCACTCCTAGAATTTCTATCCAGATTTTTAGAGTTTTGAAATTTTCAATCTCTTATTCGATTTTCATTAAAATGAAACTCATACAAATTCGTTCCAAATATTGTTTTAAGTGTAGTTATTGCATAACTAGAGAATACCCTTGATGCTTCCCTACACTCCATATAAGTTTTGAGATGAAACGAAAAATTGTTTTTATTTGAAATGCTACGCTTGCGGTTCAACCTTCACTATTTTGCAGAATACAAATCTCATTATTAACAGATGTAAATAGGCATGAAGAGTTTCAAAATGCTCACTGCATTATTTTCCAAGATATTTTTTTAAAGTAAACATTGTCTTTATTTGAGTGGAGCCCCGCTCAATCCCTGTTACTTTTATCACAAAGTAAATATTGGGAGGTAGTTCAAACACATGTACAGTTCGAAACCTTTTTTTTTTTGTTAGACAACACACATATAAATAAACAGTTACACAAAATTATACTTTTCTTGATGCATTATATGCGAATATAATAATATATATAATATCTGTAGCAAATAACCATAGAAAAATTATTCAGGTTGTAAGATGTTAGAAGTTTAGATTGCATGCAATGTTTTTCTTCGGCTTATTGCTCGTCTGCCAATTAAAATTATACTTTTCTTGATGCATTATATGCGAAGCTATTGTAAACAAAAAATGGAGTAACTCATACAAAATCTCTTTTGCCGTATATTTAAAAATAAATGTTTGCTATATATGAGAGGTGCCACGCCCATTTATTTTATTTGTATTTTCTCTTTTATAACGTAAGTGGAATAACTCATTTAATATCTCAGGCGTTTTACCGAATTAGTTACCAAGATATTTCAAAATAAATATTTGTTGTATGTATATGGGAGGTGTCACTCCCACTTGTCCACTCCATAATTCTTTTTCTTTTAAATTAAAGTCGTATTTTTGTTTATACATATTTTAGTTCGTTTAAAGGCGTTTCTTTTGAGTTGAAAATTGTGTTTCCTAAGTATATGTGACCTTCTCCGAGAAAAGGGACCTGGTGTGTGAAAATTAAGTTTTGAGAAAAACGCATTTAAAAAATAAAATTTTAATGTTGTTCTCATTTGTATCGATTTTGAGAAAACACTAATTTTTTGAAACACTAGGTCCCTCTTCTCGGAGAAGGTCACATACTAAAGGCCACGAAGCTATGTATGTGTATTAGAGTGACCGTTATTTATTTCTTTTTTGATTTCTTATAGTTTCACCCACCAAATCGGTTCAGTTTTACGTAAAAAAAATACATAAAAATTTTACAGCGATAAGTTGTATTTTAGGGGGTGCATCCGCCGCATAAAGTTGGCCTTCAAGCCCATTTTTCAATGTAATTTTTTGCATATGACTATCTTTTTTAAAAAACATTTTACAAGAATATGATATATGGCAATATTTTAGCTCTTCTAGTCTACAACATTAGTCTCAAAGAAAGTTTTTTGCTGAAATTTATATTTTAGGAAATAATGAAGAAAATAACCAACAAAATACTAACAATTTTATATACCAAAATTGCATTTATATGAAAGTTATTTTACTAAGAGTTTATATCTATTAAACTATTTCATACATATATTAAGTACAGTCATAAGAAAACTAAAAAAAATTAAAAAAATTACATTGAATATATGGGCTTGAGGACTACCTTTGAGGGCCGAACGCACCCCCTGAAACACAACTTATTACTATGAAATTTGTTTGTATTTTTTTTTACATAAAACTGAACCGATGTGGGAGGTTAGAATAAAAGAAATAAAAAAAATTCTCCATACTACTAATGGCTACTCTAGTGTGTAAATTACACATCCCGCTTTCTAAAAGATATTTATTTTTAAATTCTGCTTTTATGCGGTATTTTGTTCGAAATACCGCTTCTTGATCGATCATGTCCCGCCTTTAGCAGAAACCATCTGGTCACGTTACGTATTAGTGTCGAGCAGTAGGTCGAACACCCCTCTGCATGTATTTTATAAACTGCGAGAAAGCCTACGATACACTAAATTACAATGCGTTCCGGGACTTAAGAGAGAAGCGCTTGTGCAAAGTGTTTTCACCAAATTCATATTTTTACCAGTTGGTCACATTATAAGTGTCCTTAATTGAAACTGATTATTTCACAAAAATTTCACATAAAATTTCTGTTAGTTAGAGTCGAATTTTAGCACTACAGAATAAACAGGAGAAAGATAAAAAAAAAATGGCATGTCAAATGTCAATTACATGCAGTTATAATGCCACTGAAAGAATTATTGTCTCCACACTTCAGTTGCTGTATGTGTGTGTGTGTGTGTATGTGTGTCTGTGTGAGACAACCCAAACTTGCAAATCAAAAACTTTCAATGGGAAGGAATGGATACGATGAAACATTGATATTATTAAAAAACGATAAAAGAAACAATAAAGTAAATAAATTGGCTAAAATGTTGCCATTGCTACCGAGGCAATCACTTTGCGCTTTCTCTTTGACATCCTTTTGTCTATATTTTAGGTGTTTTTAATGAATGTGAATGAAAGAATTTTTAGAAACTGGGAGTGCTGGCAAGAAGAAAGCCAATATATTTTGTAAAAAAAAAGGTGATATTATCAATATTTCAATCACAGTTTATGTGGTAAATTGTGTCACCTTTTGCAATCAAATATGGTGATAGCACAAATGAATAAATTAAGGGGTGCGAATGGGAAAGAAAAAGTTAAAATAAAATAAAATTCTATGTAAATTGTATTAAATAGTGGGTCATTTATAAGTATTAGAATATGTATATTTTTTATCATTAAGCTAACGAGTTTGGAATGATTTTCAATTTTCCGATTTGATGGGTGGAATGCAATGCAAAATATCAAGTGTATTAATAGCATTTTTTTTTAACAATGACACATTGTTTGACTTTTTTTTCATTTGAACTCAAAAGCATTTTTCTCTACACGAAAAAGTTAGTTTGTATTATACTATAAGTAATGAGATTATATTAGATTAGAACAGGGGCCAAATTTATGCACTTCTGCGTTTATTAAATACAATTTTCCAAAGCTAATTTAAATTCTATGAATTATTAAAAAATAAATAGATTTTTGGGTGCCTCGGTAGGCTAGTTAGTAGTGTGCTAGCATATCAGTGAAGAGGTTGTGGGTTCGATTCCCACCATAGACCCTGGTCTGTTTCACTACAACGGTGCAAGGTCTTTGTTACTATTTTCGTTTAAATTAAGTTATCATATAATTTGTAATTGTATTTGTAACATTTAATAAATAAAAAAATAAATTTTGTTGTTCTTGGCACTGGAAGGCTTCAATGAAAAACTTTGTACCATATTGCAGAAAAATTACGTGCTTAATTGAAGGAATAATTTCTAAGTTTTTGTTTTGAAAGTTTTAATTAGACATAAATTATCTCACAAGATACATTTATTCGAAACCCGCTTATATATTTCTTACCATTTTTTCTTTCCACTTCTTTTGCACGAAATTTTAAAAGTTAATTGATCTCTTAAAGGTATTAAAGATATTTTAAAAGGATTCCACAAGCTAAAAAAGTATAAAGGAAGTACTTAAGTGAGTGGGAAGTCAAAGTAAAAAGTTTTTCTTCTATATTACTTTGTTTAACTGCATACTTGATGTTGTATTGATAACGGGAGTGGTTTCAATTTTCTGGTTACTCCTACTCTCGCACGAGTTGCTAGACGAACACGTATATTCTTTGGTAAAACTGTTGAAGTTGGTATTTTTAATATTTTAGTATTTCTTTTTCCTCATCAACGTACATAAATTAAGGAAGTTATTAGTAAAAAGAAAGTTTAGCAACTAATAATAAATAAAAAAACTATAAAACTTTCAGTTGTGTTAAGTAAAAAAAAATGCAACAAAGCAGAGCTGATAGAGAAATTAAAGACGAAACTATAGATATTTATTATTATTATTATTATTATTTGGCAGAAAAGTCTAAAAAATCTATAGTTTAAGTTAAATATTTGTTAAAACAATAATAAACCAAATTATTATTTTATTTATTTAGTAAAATATTTTTTATTAAATATAAGTTGATATCGTCCCTACCATGTCAAACTATAACAATATGCAAATCTGTAATTTTCAGAAGAACGCAGAGTCGTCAATTGTGAATTTAAAGCCGCCGTGTTCCTAAAAGTATTAAGCCTAGATCCCACTATCGGCACAATGTGCCGATTTTCGTCGGTTCACTGAAATAGAGTTATAAATATTAAGCTAAATTGGCCGTATTTTTCAACTGATTGAAATATAATGACCAGGGAAACCGCAAATATGCAATTGCATGTTTTTTCTTGTATCACGTATTAATGCGGGGACAAGATATTTATCCGTTTCAGATCTTTTTATGAATTTTGGCATCGATTTGTTAGTGCATATTTTGGCATATTTTACCCTTTAAATCATGTTTATGCATATATCAGTTTTACACGCATAATTTTAGCATATTTTCGAATTTTTAGAGCATAATTTACGCTTTTAGGGCATATTTTGATATTTTGTAGAATTTATTTTATTTGAACCCGCTTGGCACCACCATCTTTTTTTAAAACATCCCATTCCGAAAAAAATTATATGAAATTTTTTTCTAGCAACTCATTAAAATTTCATTTTCGAAATAAAAATTTAAGTTTTAAAGAAAAATTTTTCCCTGCGCTATCTGGGTTAATATGCTTACAAATTAAGGAATTGGTCTACACTTTTATTATATTTTTCGCCATCTAAATCTCTGTTCCAATGTTCCATGTAGTGTATACATTTTTTTTTATATATAACTCAAATTTACGGACGTTAGTTGCAATACAAATTCAGCTTAGATATGTGTGATTTACTCTGCCCCGAGAAGACCTTGAAGGAACATTATTAATGTATGAAAGTTCATTAAGATGAGACAGAAACGATTTTTATTTGAAACTCTAGGACAATATTTTGTTATTTATTGCAAAAAAAATGATAAATAGAAATCTTGTCTTATTTATCTAAAATACAGTTCCAAAGCCTTAAAATTTAATTTAAATTCTTATGCACACAATAAAAATTAATTTGCATTCTTTATTTTAGTCAAAATTTTTATAGTAATTTTGTTTTAACCTGCACTTCCAACCCAGTTATTCTTTGTTAATTATATTTCCTGTTTTTGTTTATTTATTTTTTTCTTATTTTATATGCAAATGTTGTTGAATTTTTGATTAAAAAATATATTTTCATTTACAAATAAACCAAATTATTCTATTTTTAAGAGCATATTTTTTTACTTTCAAGTGCATATTTACAAGTTTTTAGTGCATATTGAATGCGCATAAAACACTTTTTTTAGAGCATATTTTTGGTTTCCCTGATAATGACATAATTGCCCCACACTGCATTGGTAATGGAGTCATATAGACTTATTACAAAAGCATTTGAGAAATAAGCCAACTTTGGTTTATTACTGACGACTTTATTGCAGTGAGCCGACGAAAATCGGCTTTAGGTTTAAAATATTTATTATTGAGTTATCTACCGTTTGCGAAAGTTTCAGCATTTTAAAACGAGGCATATCCTAGAAATAAGAATGCCAAGGTAACGAATCTAAAAAAATGAATTTTGCATTACTGGATAATTTGAAAAGTTAAAATAAGAAAAAAATACATGTTGATTATTGAGATCTTGTTTCAACTTTAATATTAGTTTTCATTTTCGTTTTTTTAAATGAAAGTTTAACATAATATTTCTAGTTGTTCTAAGAAATTTTTGGCTGACAGTTCCCCGATGATCTGCATTAGGATCCCACTAAACTAAACAATAATCAATTTTAATGTATTTTTAATAAAAAAAATATTTTATTGAATAAATCAAATAATAATTTGAGATTATTAGTGCGTTAACAAATGTTTTGCTTTAATTTTAATTTAATTTAATTTTAATTTTATAGTTTATTTGCATGAATCGAAAACTTTATTAATACGAAAAATTGTCACCAAAACTATAAAAACTTTGTAATAAAATTACATAAAACAACCACTACTGAGATTCTATTTAATAAAAGAATTTCAGTGATTGTTTACCAATTTCTTATTGTTTCAAAATGAGACAACCTGCCTTTGGCTCTCAGAATGATTTAAAGAACAAAACCTCTTATAATTTTTTTGTTTAAAAGAAATTGCGTTCATATCGGAACCTTTATATACAACCATCCGAAATAGTGAGTATTTCGGTGCTTAAGATCAAATAAATGTATTTGGAATAAAAAACCTTAACACACGGATTCCGAACTTTAGGGGCTGTATAAAATCTCCGATAATAGTGTTTTATTTCTATATTTTTATATCAAAGTATGCGCAACTGCCTTAAGAAAAACTATTTTTATTTACTTAAACTTGGCCTAAAACTTCTACGTATTGGTTTTATATCTAGTGCGAGTATTTTAAATTTTCGTTATTGTGTTTTTTTTTTCAAAAATATCAATATTCATCCATTTCAATTAAAATGGCTCCCTACTGTTTACACATTTCTTTTATTTGTTTATATTTTTGCCACTTCTATAGTTTGAATCCCAAATCAAAATTTTTTTCTTGGATATTGATATGATTGAAATATTTATTGACAGCCAATTCAATCAGTCATTCAGAACTCACACGTAAGAACGAGTTCGTTTTCACAACATCAATATTTCAGTTAGTTTAGCATTTCTCTAAGCACACACATTTATAGAAAAAAACTTTGCTACTTGTTAACATTCATTGGAATTTTATATACACATATACATACATATTAGTGTTTTTCATACGGGATTTCCCGGGAAAAATTTCCCGGGATCCCTCACATTTTCCGGGAAAGAAATCCTGGGAAATTTGTGCGGGAATTCCCGGGATTTTTTATTTTGTTATGGCAACTTTAGTTTGTATGTATACATTCCTTGATGAGTGTCGTTATTCACTTAATGAATGCGATGGTGCAATAATAAGGTGATGCCACTAGCACAATAGATAAAGCTTTACAACAACTAAGACCGAGCTTACATCTGGCACACATGCGCTCTGAGACTTAGAGGCCTTTATTTGCAAAAATCGGAACGTGACGTTGAACATTTAATTCTACAATTCATAAAAGTAAAAACAGAAATGCGCAAAGAAATAAAAGAAATATTAAAAAAAAATTAATAAAAAAATTTTAAACAGTCACAAAACCTCTTATCTTATGCACAGACTTTCAAAAACTATTTGAGATTCACAAATAATAATATTATTGAAAATCACAAAAGATAAATAAGCATAGTAGGCTTAGAAACTTATACAAAACCCAAGAAAATAATTTATATTCGATATGAATCTATTCTATTTTTCTACACCTTAAAAAAAGGTTATGGTTTAATCGATCTCGTGGATTATAATCTGCTTTATCGTGGTTGGCGTATTTCAAATATGACTATGACTGTTTTGTAATAGATTAAAGAAGACTTCAGCAGTTTTTCTTTGATCTATTACCAAACAGTCGTAGTCGTATTTGAAATACGCCAACCACGATTAGGTAGAATTTGTTTTTTGTTGAAATAAAATTAAAAATAATAAATAAAATAAATTAAAAAATATTTTCTATTGATTTGTACTTGACAAGGGAAACCGAAAAGTCATTCCCGCTTTCCCGGGAAATGAAAAAATCCGGGAAAAGAAAAACTCTAATACATATACACATATATGCATCTACACATATATAGATATACATATATGTATGTATGTTTGTTTTCCAAAAGCTAAAAATTTTTTTGTAAATTTGTTGGCATATTTGCTAGAGGAAACTAAGTTTTATTGGGTGTATTGATATGAAAGACGATTCAACTGGTCGCACTTATTGTAAGAAAAAAATATTTATCATTACTTTTATACAACATAGATATATGTATAATTTTGTTTGCTTTTCTTTACCGGAATACATTGTCAGGACCCTGTAATTTTGGAGTAAATAAATTATTGCACGGTGTTATTATTTGACTTATGCCAATTTAATTATACATGTGTTTGTGAAAAATTGTATCTTAAGATTGAAAATTCGTATTCAGATTTCAACTTGTATAGAAAGATATGAAATTCGCACATATGGTGTGGTTTTTTTTTCAAACAGTGACAGGAGGAGCTCACAAGAAAGTTTGTCAAAATGATTCGGTAGCCAGAACATAGACGTTCTATCTGGCTGAAACTAAAATTTAATTCAAATAAAAAGAATTGAAAATATTGAACTTAAAGCCTGATTAAGAGATTATGCCTTATGTATTTGTAATGCACCATATCTTATAGCTTATAGTAATTAATATATTATTGAATATTAAAAGCCTTATTATAAAACTTAATAAGGCTTTATAAACAAATTTTCATAGAAAAATTTTTCTTAAAAAGCTTTTATAAGGCCTTAGTAATTTTTATAAATAAGGCTGTAAAAATCAAAATTGTTTATTTTATTACGATTGATGTACATCCAGAGAAACAACAGCCTAAAATTAACAAAAATCACATTGAATTCATTGAATTAATAAAAAACATTAACGAAAGTCTAGTCATGTTGAAATTTCTTATTTCAATATGGAAAAATATCAATTTACAGTATTAATTTATTAATTTTATTTATTTTTGAGTATCTCTCCATACATTTTCTATTATATGGAAAATTATTGAATTAATGTTACGGGTTCTTATTTTTAAGTTGCAGCTTTTCCCTGAGAGTATGTATGTATGCGAAGCAGACTGGGTAAAAGCGTGTATGTTTGTATGTATGTATGTGTATGTGTTCGTATGTAATCGTTTGTTTGTATATGTATATCAAACCCAAAATCACCAACTGCCTACGATGATGTGTTGACATTTATTTATAAACAATATGCTCAAATGACAGCAACAAAACAACAATTTTAGAACCAACGATATGGATTCAATGATATTTTTATTTATATTCCCACTTCCATACGCACACACACACACACACACACAGACACACACAACCAAGTATTTTCACGAAAAATAAACAGCTTTAATAAATTAGATTATTTTATGGCGTAGCAGAAAATATATTTTTGTGAAAATGAAGCAAATGGCATAGAAATAGACCGACCGCCTATTGGATAACAAATTTTTAGAATCTATTCAATATTTATTTTTTATTTTCGCTGTTACTTGACGCCAATAACAGTGTGATATTTTTAATCATATTGTGATGATATCCAACCCTTGTCTTGATTAAATGAACATGTTATGATTTTTAAAGCTTTTTTAATTTTTAAATGTTCTTAGAAGCAAAATTATTTAAAAAAATTTAATTGTTCATTTTTTACTTACATACATACTTATGTATGTATGTATGCATGGATTAAATTAACCACAAAACTGTGTCGCTTGTGAAATTTGTTGTTGTGTTCACTGTTCATTATAATTTTATTTTCCAATTCTATAATTTGCAAAACATGACATGACATGGTATGTATGTGTGTTAGTGTTAATAAAAAAGAAACACACATACATACGAACATTGTCACATTTTAGTGGCTGCACGTACGTACATGCATTCATACGCATACAAAACCAAATGACCAAAACAGTTTAGATAAATTTGAATTGAATTTAAACCACCGTTACCAAAGCCACCACCAACCATCCCTTTCACCAATCAAGCACAGCATTGGGGAAGAGAGAAAATATTGAAAATAATGCATTTTATGTATGTATGTGGTTTTGTATAAAATTTAATGGTTGACTGGTTGAATGGATTGAGTGTAAAAGTAAATTAAATTAAAGCAAAGAATTTTTAAATTTTTCTTATAAAGTTTCGCACAGATATGTATGTATCTCAAAATGAAAATGATGTAGACTTTCACAGTTTTAACTGAAAATTAGTAGAGCAACTGCTCGCAACAAAATACTCAAGTTGTGGGTAATTAATTATAAAGTTTTGTTTCTTATTAAGCAACTTGTTTAATTGGAATGTTGAAATAGGAAAACCTAAAACTTTTCTTATTATCTACTACTGTCCACTAATTATCTATTACACTTGCAGTGCGTTTAAGTATGTTGCTTTTACATCCGAATACTACAAGAAACACAATTTGTGTTTGAAGTGGACTAAAGAGTGCGCTTGATTGTATTGTAAACGAAAAACTTTTACATTTAGTTCATGTCTTAGGGTTTTCAAACAATTACTGTTGATTCGATTAAAAGAAAATTGTATTAGGAAGCTAGTTGAATACTTAAACTTTTTTATTTCTCATGCACAATTAAATTGCAAAGAAGAAGTTATTTGGGTCTAACATTTGCCATCTTATCTACTGGTTCACAACTTGGGTTAATAATACCTGCTAGTTTTTAGACTGGTCGATGCGTTATGCGGTTTTTGATTTTAATATCAACAAATCGTATATGACCATCTTTGGATGATTAAGTTTTTATTACTCAACCCTTAAGCCACTGTTACCTCGGTTGACCTGGATAGGAAATTAAAACAACATCATCTTTTAGAATAAGTCTTACAACATCTGGCATTTTCTTGTTCGTAATAGTTAAAGAAGAAATTCTACTTTTTATCTTTTCCACAATCGATCCTTTATATCCTTGGCAGTCTTATTTAAGGCGCCTATTTTCATCAGATATATTTGGGGTCTGCGTGGCATTAGTGCATCCTAGCAAAAAATGATTTGAAGTAATATGATTACCTTCAGTTTCAATTAGAACGCTTCTTAGTGTTTCAGATGAGGTGTTGCTTTTTCTTCAAATTATTGTTATTAGGCATTTTACTATCAACCACTTGGAGCAACGAGCTGGACAGGTGAAAGTCCAATCAATATTATTTCACTTCATTCTGTATAAGTTCATCTCAATTTTGAAGTATGTTTTCTTTTTTCTAAGTCTTCTCAGATGCAATCAAGTCTGTGCTGTTATCAGCTCATAATCTTACAACGGTTCGAAGATTTTCTACCAGTTCGTTATGTGCTTTACCTATCGATCATGTCATTATCTTTTTTTTATTTTAAGTATTTATACGTCATAGTTCAAGGAAAGAAGAAAAATAACATAAAAATTCAAGAAAATTCTTTCATGATTTTGCTTTTAGCTCCATCAATTTTTTTCCAATGAATACCCTACTATAACAAATTTTAACGAGCTCACGCATGTTGAGTTGTTTAATAAGTTTCCGTTTTCTCATATTTCATGCCTTAACTAAAAAATGTTTTCTTTTACGATTAAATACAGAATGTTATCTTTTATACTTTTGATTTGTTTCTAATGTTGTTACTGATTGTCTTAATGTTGTTAACATCGAAAAAAGTTTTTTTTTGCAATTATTGCTGGTGTTTGCAAAAATCTTAAGAATTCAAGATACTCAACTGACAGCTGCTGTATCATATGAAATTTTCGGTTAATACGAAATGCGCACACAGAGAAAAGTATTCACCAATTAATGTTTTCCATTAAGAATTTAATTGATTCAGCTGTATTAATTTATTTAGGTGGAAAAACTTAATTAATATTATCAAATTGTTTATAGGTGAACATTTAATTAATTTTTTAATTGATATTACAAATATTTTAATTAATATTACAAAATTATTCATATTAATTTTTTGTGTAGAGTTCTTTTAGTGCCTGTAGTTTACGCTAGCGATCACCTAACGATCACTAATTTCTGACACTTCAATTGGTCAACCACGGCAGCTTGTATGACCTCGTTTCAACTATGAAATCCAATGTATTATAGTCATAAACGAAGCGGTAGACTTCCCTAGAGCAGAACCTAACTCTGATTGATTTAGTTACACAACGATTACCAATTTTGTATATTTTTAAAAATTCAGCGAGATTGCCTTGAAACTCAAAACACATTTTTTATAGTTAAAAAAAAAATTTTTTTTCGGACTATGCATCAGATCGACTAGTTTTGGGACCACCCTCATATTTACGCAAACTGCTTGTTGGAAAATAGGACTTCAAAGCTATTAAGAATTAGCAAACAAAACAAAAAAAAAATCAAGATTTAATACTTCCATTCTCAGCATTCAGTACACCACTGATATTAATTATAAGGCACTGAATGCACTGAATGAAAGAACTATTTAATTGTCATCACTAGGAAAAAAGTTTTTCGACTCTTATTTATTTTATTGAACTGTGGTTTGGTATTGTTTTTGTTTTTAGTGCTGATGCTTACATTGTTGTTGTTGTTGTAACAGGAAAAACAGACCTTTGGAGGTGCAATGTTTAGTTGAAATATGTAACAGCTAGATGTTTGGGCATTTCGAGGATATTTGGAATTGTTGTTGATGTTTCTGTAATTTAATGCCGCAAAATATATATTCAGCAGTTCATACTTAACTCAGTTCAATATATTGACATTTGGCTTATTGTTTTTGCAAAAATTACAAAAACTGTTGCTACGAGTATTAATTGCTGTAGTGAGAGGACGTATAAAGTACGAGTATATTTATGTTTGAGTGTTTTAAGCATGTCTGTCAATTCACCGAAGGGAGGGCATTAAACTTTTGTCATTAGTAGTAAAGCTTCTTCGTGGAAGTATTCAAAAAGGAATTTGTTACAAAAAAAATAAAAATAAAAAAATGGTGGTGGCATTAAGAGTTGCCATATGAATGAATTTTTATATGATATGGTTATGACGATTTAAGTGAAATATTTAAGATTAAACTTTTTTAGGTTGTTGCGTCTTTTGTATCCAACTTAAATACTTCCATCCTTGCAGTAAGGTTTAATTTTTATAAAATTTGAAATAAATTTCCTAACCCTGCTTATTTCTTTTACAACAAGGAAATTTTATCTGAAATTCATTGCATATAAATATTAAACACTTTTCTAAGAGTCCAAATTAAATTATAGCGTCAAGCGTTGCGTCAGCAGCAGGGTACGTATTTTCAGTACATTCAAATACTATTTTATGCGTTTAAATGTACTGAAAATAAATATACCCTGCTGCTAACGCAACGCTTGATGCTCTAATTTATGTTGCACTCTAAATTTCAAGTTTCATATAATGCTTTTTACGAGACAGCGATAACATAGAAAATAGAATACAGCTTGTCGTACTTGAACATCAAAATCAGCTGACCTTCTCGCAGTTAAGAAGACAGAACATCTACTTTTCGTATTCTCCGCGTCATGACATTCTACGATTACATGCTCTGTAGCGTTCAAAATAACTGCAATGATTCCACTTTTTTTCTTAAAGATACCCCACACAGAGAAATAAATAATAAGGAACAAATAAAAATATATATTATTCAAATATTGGGTAAATATGTGATTTGTAATTGTATGGAAATCGTTTACAAAGTGATTTACAAGAATTATTAAAAAGGAACTACATACATATATGTATTTAATTTTTTTCCCATAAAAGATTTAATAATATTTTCCTTTAAAACATGTCCCTTATTTTGCCAACTGATAAATTTTGTGCCAAATTTTCTGGCAACGATGCTTTATGTGTTTACAAAATACTCTCCCTGCACGAGTGTTCACTTACTTTTACTGACAGTCATGCAACAAATTAATTAAACTAGAGAGTTTGTGTTTTTTCTATACTTTTCTTGTGCTATTTTTTTTTATCAACTTTTGCTTCTTACTAAACTTTCTTTGGCCTTTGGCATACTCAGTTTTATTCTCAAATTTTTTCTTCCTCATTAAAAAAAATTTAAAAAGTCCTTTGATAATGTTTTTATATTATAATGATATGGGTTTGTGGCCATTAAATGATAAACAATTTTCTCTTTTTTTTTTAGTTGTGTAAAGCAGTTTTTATTTTCCCATTTTTATGCTGCTCTCTTTTTTTTATTCATTGTAGCCATTTAATATTAAATGCTTTACATAATTAACACTTCATTCAAATAAAAGTGTTTATGGCTACAGAATTATGCAAATTAATATACATAAGTACCTCTTTTACATTTTACTTTTTTTTTTGTTTCTGCTATTCTACACACATAATTATACGGAAATATTTGGGAACTACGAGTATAAAAATATGTATGTATTTTGTCCTCTTCTTATACTTTTTGGTCTAATGAAAAGCTTAATAATAATTTACGGAACAAACTAAAACCCGAACAAAAAAGAATTTGAATTATTTCAACACGCAAATGTTATTTGTTTAACATTTGTAAAGATATAAATCTGCGTAAGGAAGAAAAAATAAATATAATTTTCATAAAAATTTAATTAATTAACGAATTCCAGAAATAGCGTGTCCATGCTGATATTTTCCACTCAGAGTTTAAATGATAACACGATTAATAAGTTTAATAGTAATTTTTTACATTTATTGCAGTTTCCTTTTCAAATTAAAACCCAGCAATGACTTACGCCATAATTTGCATAATTATTACTAACGATGTTGCGAAAACTCCCAATTGTATCGGATTTTAAGTAACATCAGGGAAAATGTTTTTTAACAGTTTAATTTACTTCATATTTTTATAAAACGTATTATATTCTTTTTGGTTTTATAAAATCGGGCTTACGTTCGTATCCTTCAGAAGGGAAAATAATACGTGATACTAGTATACAACTTTACTATTGTTGTGTTGACTCAGTTTATACAAATTTTAGCTTCACTTCAAAAATGTTCAATTGAAATAGAATACGTGAATTGTTTTTTAACGTATCGCAAGTGACTGAAAGGTTTTGTCGAATAAGTACAGTAGTTCTCTTCCTTCTTATATTTTTATTTTTTATTTTTTTTTTGCTAGTGAACGTTCCTGCCGGCAATTGTATAGTGTTAGTGTAAGTGAGAATAGCTGCAATTTTAATTTGATGTATTTGTTCTTTAATAATACTATTAAATGTTATTTGGCATTCTTAACAATGCGAACGCTGGCTTAGTCAACTAAACTGTTTTTTTTTAATTTATATAAAATATTAAAAAAAAATACAAAGCTAATTTAAGACACATTTAAGTCTGTCTGTCTGTCATGTATGCTCATTACTCATTCTGAAATCGAGTTTGGTGTTTATTTCGAAACAGGAACATCTAATGTATCGAAAAATGCTAAAATCTATCTTTCTAAAAAATAATAAGTTAGTGGCCTTTCTAATATTAATGTAACGATATGTATGAAGTATCAGTTCCTGAAGTATCCTGAAACGCTACGAGAGAGTGTGCATGGTGTGAGATTATATTCTATCACTATAAAAATTAATGCAAAAGAAGGAAATAAGACCCACAATCTGGAATTATCAATCTTGTGAGCTCACACATAAATTATTTTATTGAAACTACTACAATAGTTACATTAAGCACAAGGCAAACGAGTCATCACGCTCTATTGTTACTTTGAATGAATAGGATTCTGTATTATTCATCACGTTTTTTTAAATATAACAATTTTTGCTTTATACATTTGATAATTCAATGAATATAACAGGCACTATGAATGATTTGTTTTTTTTTTTTTTTTTAGTTTTCCCTTCTAGTCTTCATATAGATGAGTGTTAAGTGATTGCGTGACTCATCTGTATTAAGAAGGTGGGAGCATGACTAAAACCGATTCAGTACTATTTGTTTTGTTACAATAACAACAAAAGCTAGACAAAACAACTTAAACCTTAACAAAATGGCTTATAAAAGTTAACACGAAGGTGTTTTATTTTTCTATTCGTGCTGAGGTTTTTTTCTACTTTCAAAAAATGACAACAGAAGATATACTCGTACACATAAATATATTATTCAGGGGAAAAAAATGCTTACACACACACGCACAAGCGCACACACACACACACACATAAATAATGGCACTTAGGGCAATAATATTAAAAGGATATAAAACTTTACGACTTTTAACGCCAACACAACACACATGGTATTTATATGTAAGTAATAATAAAAGGAAAATTAGCACAAGAGAAGGAGAAGATAAATGCCAATATGATTTAAGAATCGTAATTCAAAGACAAAAAATAACAATATCAACGTTTAAGGTAAAATGAAGTAGAACAAAAGTTAAATGTCTTAGTGTCCAATGTGTCAGAATGTATCGGGCGTGTTCGTTCATTTTGTGAAAAAAAAAACGTAATAAAATATTTGACTAAGTGACAGCTGCAATAAAAGTGTTATGAGAACTGTTATAAAGTATATCAGGATTTTTTTTAATATTTTATTAGTTATAAAAAACAGGGCACTAGTGCGTCAAATGTTTCAAATAAGAAAAGAAATAATAATAAAATTTGCTGAAGGCACAAATTAAATTAAAAGTTGTTAATGCCGGGAATGAGTACAGACCTCATACGAAATATACAAACAGGTTATGGGTGTTACTTGGGGATTTTAATTAGAGCTATGTACATACGAGGGCAGTTCCAAAACTAACCAACTTGGGGTATAGATGGCGACAGTAGTTTAAAAAAATACTTTGGTGAACGGTAGCAAACTTTTTAAATTTGAAGCTGCCACGTTGTTCAGTATTTTCTTTGCAACTATAAAAAATAAACGATCTGGGGCCCATTTCTCAAAACTACAAATTACAAATCTACAAGTAAAATATACACAAAACAACAATACAATTTGTAAAAGTGTTGTTGGTTTGTTTGTATTTTAGTTGTAGATTTGTAATTTGTAGTTTTTAGAAACGGGCCCCTGTTCATAAATTTTTAAATATGGACAAAAAATTAGTCACCTTTAACTAATTGAAAACTTTAATTTTTCAGTTTGAACGAGGCCGTAAGAGCTGCGAACGCATGCACTGAAGTAGTCGTCCAATTGAAGTGTCCACGCCAAAAAACGGTTTTGAAAATCTCAGAAATGATATTGAATGGTCGTCGGGTGGATGACTAAAACAATGAATATGTATAAATCGCATGTTGATCGAAAGCTTAAAGATGAAAAATCTGTGTAAAAGATGGGTGTCGTGTGTGAGTCGTGAAGATGTCACAATAGTGTTTGGCGATGAAACAAAATAATAGTCAAAACAAAGGACTGGAATGGGATAATGCTGTCCAAACAAGTCGAATATCATTCTATCTGCAGGCAAGTTAATGACGATTGATTTTAAGGTATACCAGTGAAATCATCTTTATTGATTATCTGCAAAATGGAAAAATAATCAACGACGATTATAATGCTAACTCATTGCAACATCAAATTATAGTTTTATGAAGACAATGCACCAATTCACACACCCACTATTGCGGTGGCAAAAATCTACAAATTGAAGTTGGGAATTGCTCCATCGCTTATTCGCCAGATTTAGCTCCCTTGAATTATTTTCTATTTTTGAACTTGAAAAATTGTTCGGTGGTCAGATAGTTGCCAACAATCAAGAGCTGGAGTTTACGGTTTAAATTTTAAGGATCTCAATAGTTTTTACTATAAGCATGGTATCAAAGCTACTGAACATAGTTGTCACAAAGTGTATCGCGCTATAACCACGAGCACTTCTTTGCAATATTATAGAATTTGCAGTATATGAATGACTGAGGAGAGAACTTAAAGTCAACACCTACAATTCTGCAAAATTACATAATTACATTTTCCTACTTGTACAGCCTATCTTGTCTAGTAGGCTTTAAAGTCAAAGCGAAACAAATTGGCATTGCATTAAAAATCTGTAATCAAGTTCATAATAGTATTACAACTTCTCATTTTACAATACCTCCAGAAACTTCAGCTCGTTTGCCGTGAAAAAACATAAAATTATTCGATATGATCACGTCACATTGCTTAAACATTTATAATTTTGACCTAAAGTCTAGAGTTTTTACACTTTTTTGAAATTTTTTAATAAAATAATACATTAATTGTGTATAAAACTCTTCAAACATTTTGATATTTACATTAGCAGACACAGGAAAGCATACAAAGACTAACAATACTAACAAGACTAACTAGAGCGAACTGCGCAAATAATAAATCTTATCTTGCGGTTAAAGCTGACAATGTATGTTGAATTAAACTAATTACAATAAGATTATCGTTTTTCATCTTTTTATTTTAAACATTTTTTAAATATGAATTGCTAAAGCTTAAAATCTATTTTGTTTTCAATCTTCAAACAAATAAGCTTCTCTATCCATGCGTCTATTTCCCATTAAATAATCTGTCATTTCCACTCAGTCTATGGAAATGCAATTGAAGGAGACTATTATAAATTATAGAAAATTTGTTGGCTCGTGTAAATTACTGTAAATGTAATGAATTGTAATACTTTATGGCTTAAATTTTTCATTAGCCTCTAGTTTTTTTTTCATTATCAAAATTCTCTAGTCATGGCGCCTTTTTTACATAACATTTATTTTTGATGTTAAATACTTCTCTATTACAGCAAAGAATCTTTGTAAAAACTAGACTTCAGCTACATTCTCATCAACAAAACATTACAGAAGAAGTCACTTTAAATTAATGCATTTCAGCAAAAGAAAAAAAAAATACTGACATTTGTAATGGCCCTTATGTACAAATTTATATATTGTGGACCTAAGAAAAAACCAAAAGATTTAAATACAAATTTTGCTAGCGAGCCATAGATGCTGCATGCGAACGGAATGATATACTTATTTAGTATTCAGAGTATGCGTGTGCAGTTGATTGTAAGTCTCATTGAAAATGAGTTTTCATCTTGAATTGGTGGTGAAAACAAATGCCTCATTAAACATTTTGGCAAAGTACCAAATTGCCATATCTGTAGCACTGCGACTCAGTCTCACTTAATGTGGCAGAGTGTGTAGTATAATGTTGAGTATAAAAGATAGAGAAAAAAAACTAAGAAGCGCTACTTGTTTTAGTCATCATTTATTTGGAATGACAGGAAATGTAAATAAAAATATAACAAGTGAATAATTTTTAAGGATTTTTCCCTTAAATGATTGTGTTTGTAATTTGATTTTAATTAAAATTTGTCTTCTTTTATAGTTTGGCAACTGAAAAGATGTTACAAAAAAAAACTTGCTAATAATTAACTTGGCGCAATTATGCCTTAATGCTGGTGCCACCAGTACGTATGAGCAATATGGAATATTATTGCGCATACGTTCCACTTATTGAACTTAATTTGGCAACATACACACACACACATCCATACATAAGTAAGGAAGTTGAATTTTCTATTAAAATTATCATAATTAAGCATTAAGGATCTTTACATCTTAAACTTTCTCATTGAGATACATATCTATACTACAATACTAATAAGGTCCATATAAAACCGATAAAATGAAAAACCGCGATTTTGGTTTAAAAGTTACTTAAACCGAGCGGTTTCGGTATTTTTAAACTTGCGTGGTTATTGTGTAATTTGATTCGAAAGTAAAATTGTTTGAACTTGTATGCTTGTAATTTATAAATTTGAAACTTTTTCTCTACCTTATGAGATGCATCACTTCAAGATTGATTTTGTGAGCCAAACATAACTACAGTTTTGTCAATCTAATCCAAATTTAATTTAATTTCATGAGCTTTGCCTTTTTAAGCGCCAATAATCTGTAACGCTCTCATTAATATTAATGATTGATAAAATTAAAAAAACATATACGTTAAAATACCAAGAAGTAAAAATAGAAAATCGACGGGTTTTTTGTTGGTTTTCGGTTTCTGATATGTGGCCTTAAAGCCATTACGATTTTGGTTAAAATGGAACAAACAGCAAGCCGTAACACAAACGATATGAAATATAACACAGATTTCGATCAAATTATTGTGTTCCTGCAGCGGTCGCACAAACGAGTGGCAAAATATCGAAATATAAAGAAACCATTTTTAATATAGAAACAACACATCAAGCTTAATAAAACTAGAAAATATTATAAATAATTAAAAAGAAATAAACAAATTAGAAGAATTAAAGAAAATTATGTTGCTAAACTATTATATTCCTTAAGATTAAACAAATAAACAAATAAATAACTATATTGCTAAACTGTTGATGTACATGATGCAAATTGTGATCACCATCTAGTTCTTGCTAGAATTTTTTTGAGTCGTGAGTATGATATGGCAATTGTTTGGATATACTGACCTTGTACATGTATGCAAATATTAAAAGTACCATTTAATTACTAAGATTCTGGATCATGATACAATAATACAATACAGAAGAAACATCAATTTTCCCCCTTTTTGTAGCCATATTAACCTTCTGACGTTTTTTAGTATTATTATTTACTCTCAAGAAATAAAACACAGCCTTTCCATCCCACTATTTAGGTTACAAATAAAGCCAAGAAATTAAACTATTTTTTCATCACCATCTGCTAAAATGAGGTCAGCTGGTATGAATTTGCCTTGAATTCTACTATAACACTCTAAAGAAACATTTTAATGATAATTGTCCTATAAAGAATTTGAGAATTCTTTTACTGAAATTTGATTTGAAGTCATTAACTTGCGGAAGCTCTTCCTTCAATAACTGTGCATTTGCAAGCATGCAGCATGAAATTAATTGAACTTAATAATAATGCTGTTCAAGTGGCAAACAGAAAGCCCCAAACTTCAATTTGAATAAAAATTGGAAAATAAAATGCAGATCTAGCAGCAACAGGAATATTTTTAATTTTTCCAATGTGAATCATCAGGCAATCTCTATGCTAACGATTGTGTGCATAGTTGATTTAATAAACAACATTCGTACTCTTGACATGAAAAACGCAAAAACATCAGGCACCACTCGTTTGGTTGAATTCTATTGATTTTTCATTTGTTTGTTATCAAAACAAATTAAAATGCATGCGTGAGCACGACTGTATGTGTGTGTGTGTGTGTGTGTGTGTCTACAACGAATAAAATAAAACACCAGCACACTTGCAGCATCAAAGTGAACTGCAAATACTATCACACAGCATTTATAATAAAGTGTTCTGTTTCATTCAGGAGGTGAAAATCTGCTCCAGGCTTATTGTGCAAAAACTCACACCCTCTGCAAACTGCTGCATGATACTTGTTGGTTGGTCGGTTGACGTTAGCTGCAACGAATATGGATAACATTTTTAACATTAGCAGATACTAAGTAGTGCTGCTATTTCCCATTTGTTCGAATCACTGTTGCATGTTATTCAATTCTACACATGTTTAACAATCAAAATAACAATCATTATAATGTTGTCCTTATTTTATATTGTTGGAATGCGAGATCGAATAATGACGCCGATAATGTACGCGTATGTATTTTGTGCAGTGCTACAAATATATTGCATATAGATATATTTAGTGAAAATAACTCTCAGCATCGAGTGGCATGTTGTCACTATTTTGTATTTTATACTATTTTATACAAAATAAAATGAAACAGATGTATGTATAATTTTAATGTGTTTAAAAGCTTAGCAGCACTAACATCTAGTTAAGAATATAAGAAAATCTTTAATAGAGTATTTTTAGAAATTGCAACTGATCTCGAAAAGTAAACAGCAAGTCAGGGCAAAATTTTCCTTTTTTAATGGTCGTTAAGTATCCAGCATAGTAATAATAGTTATGTATGTAAAGCCTACAAAGATATTTAATTTTACATTAAATTTTGCAAGGAACACGATAAATCTATCACTGAAATCCCCAAATAAAAATATGAAATTATAAAAAATAAATTATATATATATAATAAAGTAAAACACCCAAAAATTAAACCCTTTTTTAGCTCATATGTGTTTAGACTTGGGACAAAATTTATATACATATTTCGTACAAGTGTGCATGTACATATTTCGCAAGTTAATACATTCATCGAGAACCAATTTTATGTTATGATTTGATTACATAATTTATAACCAACGAAGCGTATTGCAATCAGTTTTGTATTCATTGGAATAAGCCAGCAGAAGAGTTGGCATTTTTATGACTCCTTTATGGAAAGGCTATAAAATTTAGAAGAGATACAAAAAACGACAATCGAGAATCAAATATTTTATCATCATGAATTACTTATGCATTGCAAAAAATGAAATTAAAAAAAAAAAGAAATATGAAATAGGATCATCGTCATGTTCTTGTTTTTACTCTCACATATACTTTTATTTTATTTTTTGTATCTTATTCTTTTTCAGCTAATGCGGTAAATTCTAATGCAATAAAATTTATAAGAAACTCGCAAAATGTACTTGGCAGGAGATGATAAAGAGTAAAACATCTATAAATATAAATCAGCCTTTGGCAAATCGAATAAAGCAAAAATAAAAAATAAAACTAAAAGTCAAACATAAAGTACCCATAAGAGCAAAACAAATATTATAACTATGTACGTACGTAAATATTTAAAAAGGGATTTTAATTTCAAAAATATATGTATCATTGCTGAAGAAAAAGAAAACGAATTGAAAAATCAAAATTGATACTCCTACAAATAGAAATAGACAAAAATAAAAAGAGCTCAAAAGCAACAAAATTACAAGCACGGTTGTAATGTTGCAATCTGAATCATCTGAAATCATTATCGCCATCGCCAACATTGTAAGCAAATACAAGAGTTTAATCGACATTAGTATTACAACCACAAAATGATAAACTCTAGATGGACTAAAGACAACACCAACACCAACACCAACACCAACAACAAAATCTTTAGCTAAAATAGCGTTGCTTATTGGACCACTGCATGTTCATTTCTATTTGTTCTAGTTTATTATACTGATTACTTTTCCCTACTCGTTTCACAACTTCCTTTTCTCCACCACATCTACTCCATCATAACGGTTTGCAGAAGTTCAATTTATTTGATAATGACTACAATAACAAAAACGAGTATGCAGCAGATGATAGCCCCCTTGGCAGTGCAGTATCTTCGGTCAACCGTAAGTTTTGCCACAGACAGTGAAGTACAAATTTTCTCTCCAACTGCCTCACAAGAAATATTTTGTTAAAATTTCATAGTATTATTAAAGTAGCTTAAATCAAAAGGAATATCTATCTACAAGAAAAAACGCTTTTGAGTTCTACACTTGGTGTAGAAGATTTCACTTTTTTGATGCTATTATATTTCTTTCTCACTGTTCATCAAACATTCTAGCAACCTCTTCAAATTACATGTTGTTTTAGCAGTTGTTGTTTGAGCTATTTTATATTTTTATGTTCGTATTCAAGCTCCTGTTGCCTCTTTGACTGCAACAACGGAAAAACCACAATATAATGAACGGAAAATTATCTAACAGGAAATTTGGCTTTCGTCCAATCGATTCAAAAGCACCAGAGAGCAAAAAAAAAGCTAATTTCGAAGCAACTACAAGAACAATCTAACCAAGTTACCATTTTTACTACAACAACACTAATCTCAAGCCAACAATTGTGACATGTTTTGTTGTAAAAATATGATTTATTTGCAGTTTTATCAGAGAAGACATTAAAAAGAAGCAAAAAAAAAAGGATAAGGAATTAGCAATAATTTTTACAGCAACAAACTAATAAATAAAGAAGGGAACTTATTAGCAAGACAAATAAAGCTAAATTTAGTACAGCATAATTCTTTGTACTAACAGAAGCACCAGCTTCAATTAATTAAAACACGTGTAAATAACCAGCAGGGACATTTTAATCAGTTGTTCCAAATATACTCATCCCTGTGTCATGTGCAAATATGAGTACTTCTTATTTCAACTGTGATACCAGTTAGTCGCCCCCGTCCAGGCTTACAATTTTTGCTGCAGCAACTTTTTATTTTTTTTTTTTACCGAAAAAGAGGGAGCCAGCAATAAAAAATTTATATATTTCTATTTCAACACTCTCCCAAACATTCCAGTATTGCTGCAATAAAAATTGCTTTAGTTGAATGGAATTGAAAATTCATAACTAGCTGACACACAAAAACATTGCAAACTAATCTTGTTATTATTCATCATATGATGAATTTTCCAATAGGACCGCTTTTAAACGTCTCAGATGTGTCTCTACATACACGCAGAAAAAATATATGGTTGTAGAATGGTTAAGAAGACAATATTATGTTGTTGTTGTCTGAAACAAATGTTTGAACGTTGAAAACTAATTATTGTTATTTTAAACACTAATTTCGTTACGGTAAACAAAGTAATGTTTGAATTTAATAATTACATTATTATGTTCATACAAAATTTTATATTTTTACGGTCTAATTCATAAAAAATATTTTAGGTTTATTACAGCTTTATTTGACAAATTTCCTATAGAAATATGTCAAATAAGGGGTTAATAAGCCTGAAATATTTTTTATGAATAAGGCCGTTAGAGTTTAACAATATAGTTTTGTTAAAAATTTATGACTACAACATAATTTATATAGTTATGTAAAAATAATATAATCGATACTGTTCTGTAAGCCGAATCCGAGTAAATTTCTCGTCTTCAAAATATTAATAATGGTCCTGCAGACATGTTTAAAATCAGAAACGATAGTTTTCTTTCATATATCATATTTGAGAATCTATACAATAGTATGTTGCTGTTTGGTTATGATTACCTCAACCATATCTTTTCTTTGCGTATACACTTTTCAATATACTCGTACTATACTTCAGCTTAAAGAGCAAAATGAATTACACATTCATTAAATTCCCGGTTATCACATTACCAATGAACCAATATAAATAATTTATTTAAAACAATTTTTGGCTCATTGGATTAGCAGGATGACTCGCTGATTTTTAACTATTTCATTTATTTTCATTAGATATTTTAATTTTGTGTCTTCATGAAAACTACTCAAATTGTTGACTTAAGTATTATTCCTACACAATTTTATCTATTCTTTGCTTGCTCTAAGAAGAATTGATGGCTTATTGCTATTTTTCATTTGAGATGCATTTCTTATAGCACATAAAAGCGAAGAGCTAAAGCCAAATAGCTCATCATCAATGCCTAAAGTTTTCTCGTTCATTACATTATGCCTTTAGCTTTAAACAATACATATTTCGTTTTTTTTTTCGTTCTTGTACTTTTGCTGTGAACAACTTTACAGTTTGATTTGATTCCTTTTTCAGTATTATAATGATTATTTGAGTTGTTGTTGTTTTTGTTGTTGTTGCTGTTTTTGTATTAAATTTTTTCTCTTTTGCTTTAAGCCATTCAGTGCTGCAGCCACCAATAACCATTCAAGATAATGGCCCATCATTTACGCCATCAAGGAATTTCCATGAATATTTTAAGAGCTTAAACAATGAACAAAGAATACCTTCTTATATACTCATGGTGTTATATCGTCTGTGTGATTAACATAAATACATACTGTCGATGGAAAGGGACCAAGATAAATAGAACCCAAGCAGTTCAGTCATCATCTTCATCTTAAGACTATTTGAACTGTTTACTTTGTGTTGTTTAAGTTTTTACCGAAAGTCTCATCAGTCATTTTATTTAAGGACATTGAAGAAAAAAATACAAAACTTTTATTAAATAAATATTTGTTGGATTAGAAAACAACTACCTAGCCTATTTAATTTATTATATTCTAAATTGAATTGTAAGCAAATGGTATAAAAATAGTTCTTTTGTGAAAAATTACGCGTTTAAGCTTTTCTAAATTTTGTGGTTTACATGTATGCCAACAGCTATGAAATGAAAAATTTTTACTTAAGGGCCACTCAGACTATTTACACATGTATAAATACTTTCATCACACTTTGCAAAAAAGAAATCTAAAGACATTTGTTTCAATTGTAAGTAAAGTGACATTTTATGTTCACACCATCACGCCTCATATTACATTAAAAACAGAAGTATTAAGCAAACAGCTGTTGAGGATTAACATGCCTACATTAATCGTTGACTTCCGGTGGCAGAGCAGGTTTCATGCACGCTGTGGTCCTGTCGGCTTTTGAAAATAGACGGCGGTTAAAGTAGTTGATTTAAATAAGATAAAGAAGAAGAAAATACGATATTTTCGCTAGTTTTCAGACATGGCTTACACGAAAAGCATATTCAATATTTATAGCCGGTTTAAGACATATAAATACCATAAACGACGGCACGGCATCTCCGTCGAAACAGACGACTTGTTAGTTTGCTTATTACTTGATTTTGTAATAATGCAACTCTAATCAGATGAAAAGTACCGTTGTCATTTCATACATGTTTATCTAGAAGTTCACAACCAGCCTTGTCAATAACCAAAACTTGATTGAAAAAAAAGTGACAATGTACGGTAATACTCGTATATTAACCACGGGCGTTGTTGATTTTACAATGAATTTTTTCTCTCAGTGTGGGTTTTATAATCCTGCAGCTGTGCATTTTGTTTATTGTTACGGCTTCGTTGCAACGCAACTGGTATTAAAGTATTTGTTAGTTTACTTTGCTGACGATTCATTGCAACAAGTATCGACGAAGGGATTGAACTCGGATTCTAGCAAGACCGTCAGTTGCTTTATAGTCAACGCACTAACCACTTCACCAACAGCACCCTCTTTTATTAAATAAAAAATCACAAAATATTCTGATATTAGCAATAATTTCTAAACCTTGACAATTCTTTGGAATTGGTCTTATAATTATATCAATGTCTATCGAATAATTTGAGTTTTACTACTATATAATATATAATTAATTATTTTTCTTTTTGTTGTCGAAGTAGCAAACCATTGTGAATAATAGCTAAAGCTTAATATGTTATTAAATTAAAACGCAACTGAAGTATATTTTTAATTATCTTTTATGGCATAAGCACGAATTTTTTTAAATTGAAAACACAATTTGATATAATCAAATAATTTATATGGACAGCCAATGTCAATTAAATATAATTAAATTCTAATTTTCTGATATCATAATTAATCAATCTTTAGTGCGATATTCATACATATGAACATTAATCCTAAAATGAAAATGAAAATAAAAATAATTGATTTTGTAATTGCCCAAATCTCTATCACGTCCACTTCCGTTCGTTTTTACTCTTTTGTTTTTTTTTTTTTTGCCTATTGTCCCTTATTTTTATTCTTGAACCTTTGCAATAACGGCGCTGATTATCCCTGTTGCTTTTGAAACAATAACAATAAAAACACACACACACACACACACATACAAATAAAACTGTGGTAACAAAAAAACAGACAATCATTTGTTTTAATCTTTGCCCAACCATAGAGCGTAACATTTAATTGCTTCGTGTGTAACTGAGTACGAGAGTGTGTGTGCATTGAAAAAACTCTAATATTTTGCTAGGCTATGTGTGTGTGTGTGTGTGTGTGTACGTTCTTGCGAGAGTGTGTCAGTGTATCTGAGTCAAGTAATCAATTTGAAGATTACAATCACAATTACAAGTGTAATGGTGTCTAAAAAGCATACAAATAATACAAATTTACATGCCATGCTAACTTAATTTACTTAAAAACTTTTCACAAAAAAAAGAAACACCTCAACATTCTTCCAACATAAAAACTACTACATGCTCACAGGGCTCCAATACACCGACCTCCCGCAGAAACAATTTAGCTTTAGTTAAAACTTAAGCAAACTGAACAAAAACTGTCAAATAAAAGAAACATACGTATTTTCGTTAGAAGTAAAAAATTCAAGCTCTCGCTTGAATTGAGAAAAAACACAAATATGTATATGTATATGTGTATGTGTGTGCGTTTAAGTTACAGTATAAGTCGAATCAAATACATGGTACACTGCATTTGATTCTATGGATGTGGGTGAGAAAGTGGCACTACCCAGCAAAAGATAATCGAGAGTAGATATTTGTTATTTTATTGGTATATATTAGGGATGTAACGAATGTTCGCATTCGCTTTCGCATTCGCAAATAATTCGCTTACTTTTGCTATTTGCATTCGCTAAAATGTATGCGAATATTTAAAGCGAATACTAAAGACAAAAATATTGGAAATATTTTCCAGTTTTTTAAAAATAAAAGGCAGTGTGTGAATTGCGCGAAAATATTTTGTACTTAAGACTAGTCTGTTAAAACTTTTGAAAAATGGTAAGGACATCATTACTTCGTTCAAAAAATTTTAAATGCAAAAATATTAAACAAAAAATAAAATTTTTTGCGAAACAAGTGCCACTCATATTATTTCGCATGAAAACTTAAAATGTTGAAGATATATTTCATATGGTTTTTCCAAGATGAAGAGAGTACTACTTCTGGAAAAAAATTTCATGAACAATTCATTCCAATTTTTTTTAATATGTATTTTGGTAGCATTTGGTACAAGGTCTTAGGGCCACAGTACGAATGGGTTGAATGCCTAACATTTTGTAAATTTATTTTTAACTATTATCTATACTTATTTTAATATGATTTCATATATCTTTCAGTTTAACAATTTTTATTTCTAATAAATTAATAAATATTTGCTGAATTCAAGACTCAAGTAGATCTACACAGAAAAAAGTATTCACCAATTAATATTTTCAATTAAGAATTTAATTGATTCAATTAAATTTTTAATTGTATTTATTAATTTGAGTGGAAAAACTTAATTAATATTATCAAATTGTTTATAGGTGAAAATTTAATTAATTTTTTAATTGATATTACAAATATTTTAATTAATATTACAAAATCGTTCATATTACTTTTTTGTGTGTATGTATACAACACAACTTCATGTTCTTAGATACATTTAGTTTCATGTGATTTTTTTTAACGTATTGTAATATTTGCATTCGCTTTGGCATTCGCATTCGCAAAAATTAAAATGTATTATTCGTTTTCGCATTCGCATTCGCTAAACTGGTATTCGTTACATCCCTAGTATACATTTTACTTTTAACTTGTTTATGAGCAATATTGTTGAGGGATCATAAAAATAAAATGGAAAGATTGACAAAATTTACCCGCACTGTATTTACCTAAATATGTCTGTACAAAACCCAACTCTAAAGAACCTTCATTATTAAATGTAGAGTACAAGCATTTCAATGTATGCAGTCAAGTATGACTGACTGACTGAAATAAATGAATTGAGTTTAAATGTAAATGTAGCGATTAAGTTTCTACAAGGAGTATGAATGTGGTGTATATTCGTCACTTGGGTAACATTAAGTTACATTACATTTCCGCTTGTGAGTCGTCACCGTTGTTATATGACACAAAATGAACGTATTGCGTGTTGACATCAATTGTTTTGTTTCTAAAAGGAAATGTTAAAGTAGAATTTTGTTTTGTTGGGAAACAATTCGGAAAAACAAAACAATAAAAATGTTCTTCGAAAGCAACTTAATGGACAGCTTAGGCAGAATGTTGTAATTTTTGTGTAACCTACGAACAGTAATTATTAAAGTACCGTCCTTATACAGATGGCACACAAAGCTAAACAATGTTTGTAATTTGTCGTATTTTAGTTCGAAGTCTTGGCGGAAAATAGTACCAGCGAAGTTGTAAAAACTTTGCATTGCAAACAGTAGAGTATAGAATTAGTTTAAAGCATTGTAGTACAATAATTATAAGTGTTCCATTTCAGTTTTGAGTCGAATTTCTCTAATGTGAAATCACACGATAACATCGAGACCATTACACAGTCATACTGAAAACTTTTAAATTTGTTGTTCACAGTGTTTTCGGTTCCACTGTTAAATTATCCTAAGTATTATATTTTATACACTTACATATACTACCTTTGTTTTCAATATACGCGTTTATTTTTTTTTTACTTAAATGTGAATTTGCTTGTCACAGAGTAGCAAGCTAAAGGCTACAGTAGCTTGGTTCATTAGCTGGAAAGTTTTGCTAGTAATGGTGAGTTTATACTTCAGCAAAATCTAGCAGTTACAAGATTTCGGGCATACACAACAAATTTACTTTGTCCCTAGATTTTGTTGAAATCTACTTAAAATCTGATAGAACTAACCTTGTGATGCAAACATGGTTTTTTTCAAAATTGTGCTGAAAAGTAAGTTTCTGTACTTAAAAAGGTGTCTGAACTAACTATAGTGCAGTTGTTTGGTTTTAGTCGAGGAAAATTTTCAGTCAATGGTTTTTGTTTTTGATATATGTTTAGAAAAAAACCTGGTGTAAATGGTACAGATTTCGATAAAGGTTTCAACTGAAATTTACTCAATTTTGTGCAATAGAGAGAAGATTCCCCAGCCTCTATTTCGTGTTGAACTGGAGCCGAATGATATACAGTTAAAGAAAAATGAGACGCACCCAATTTATAGTCTAAAATACCTTTTACACCGAAAAATCACAGTTGAAGAGCCACGTAAGCGTTCAGGTCCCGTACAGTGCCATAATTGCCAAGAATATGGCCACACAAAAACCTACTGCAAATTACCTACAGTTTGTGTTATCTGCGGTGAATTGCATGGTACTGCTAACTGTACCAAGCCAAAGTACAAGCAGAAAAGAAATGCAGTAATTGTGGACGTAATCACACCGCTAACTACAGAGGATGCCCTGTATATTCTTTCGTTAAACAGGCTATGGGTCAAAAATCTAAATTAGCTCCAGTTCAATCAGCAAATGCTTATAGCGCCACTCTGCCTCAAACTAGCCAACTAGTTACTTCACGTGTATCGTATGCCGATGCTGCTAAGACTAGTTCTATTCCCACACAAAATGTTCCACCGCCAAGTAATTCAACGAATGCAAACTCTACTTTTAACTTTAGTCGTCTTGAAGCTACTATTGAGAATCTGGTGCTAACTATAAACAACTTTACAACAAATATGACTAGCATGATGCAAGAAATGCTGAGAATGCAGAATACTCTGCTTCAAGCATTAGTCAACAAACCATGAACACGTTAAAACTATGTTTCTGGAACGCAAACGGCATTCGCCAACATAAAAATGAACTTGAGCACTTCCTCACGGAAAAAAATATTGATATAATGATGTTCTCTGAGACTCACTTGACTTCGAGAAGCTGCTTTAAAATAAATGGTTACACTCTATATGATTCAAAGGACCCGAGAGGGAGAGCATGCGGTGGATCAGCAATTCTAATTAAGTCAAGACTCAAGCACAATATCCTTGAGAACGTTAGTGAAGAATATATGCAAGCTACGAATATTTTCTTAGAAAATTTTTGTGCGAACTTCGTGATATCATCAATTTACTCACCTCCCAGATTTTCAGTTACCGAAGATCAGTATGAGAAGTTCTACAAATCGCTTGGATCTTGTTTCGTGGCAGCTGGTGACTACAATGCAAAACATACGTACTGGGGCTCGCGTCTTGTTACACCTAGAGGTAGAGCGTTGTTTAATACAATTTCAAAAATGGGCTTAGATGTCATTTCGAGTGGGGAGCCTACTTACTGGCCTACTGACGTAAGAAAAATTCCAGATGTTATAGATTTTGGCGTCACGAAAAATATCCATAGGGACTTAATTCACGTAGAGGGCTCTGTAGATCTGTCCTCCGATCACTCTCCCACAATAGTTACAATTTTCAACCCACTAAGGAGTGATTTAACTAACTCATATGCGAAAACGATTAATAGGGTCAACTGGCTAGGATTCAAAAAATATATTAGTAGTCACTGCGTAGAAAACATTCAGCTAAGATCACCTGATGATATTGAATTTAATATTGCCAATCTTACCGAATATATTAAACAGGCTGCTGAACATGCCACTACTTCCTATCCGCAGACTGGCTTTAATAGAATTTATTCTACGGATATTGAACGTCTCGTATGTGAAAAAAGGAGAGCTAGAAGAGAATGGCAACAACACCGATCACCCCTAAATAAAATCAGACTTAAAGAATGTACTAAACGACTCAAAGAGCTGCTATCGTCGGAAAAGACTGCATTACTGGAAAAGTACTTAGAAGGTCTTGATGTAACGTCAACATCTAATTACTCTTTATGGCGCGCTACTAGAAATCTTAAAAGACCCGTTGATCTCAAATCACCATTGCGTACTTCGACTGGAGGCTGGGCAAGAAGCGATAGTGAGAAAGGTAACTTATTTTCTGAGCATTTAAAATCTGTATTCACTCCCAATTCATGTACGGGTGCTGCCGATTTACCGAGTGTAGTCTCTCTACCCCCTCGTCCCTTAAGGTTTAAGATGCATGAACTACAAAAAATAGTTGCTGAACTCGACCCTAAGAAAGCTCCAGGTATTGATGGCATTAGTAACAAGATGCTGATGAACTTGCCTCATATTGCAATAAGAATTTTGCTATTTATTTTTAATGCCATTTTACGAATGCAGTATTTTCCACATAACTGGAAACTTGCCAAGATTAAAATGATTCCAAAGCCAGGCAAAGATCTTACCAAGGCTGAGTCATATAGGCCTATAAGCTTACTTTCAACAATTTCAAAGCTTTTCGAAAAGCTGCTCATGACTAAATTGTCCACAATTTTAGCTGATACTGGGTGCATCCCGGACCATCAATTTGGCTTTAGAAGTCAGCATAGCACTATTGAGCAAACGCATAGATTGGTTCAAATTATAAGGAGGACTTTTGAAGAAAAGAAGTATTGTTCTGCCCTTTTTATTGATGTTTCTCAGGCATTTGACAAAGTATGGCACAAAGGCCTAGTTTTAAAATTGAAGACATACCTACCAATAAATATACAAAAGCTTTTGGAAAGTTATATTCTTGATAGAAAGTTTACTGTTGTGGAAGGAGACTAAATGAGTGTACCCGAATCTATATCTTCTGGTGTGCCACAGGGTAGTATTCTGGGGCCAGTCTTGTATCTAATATATACTTGTGATATGCCTGTGAGCAATAACATCCACACTTCTACATTTGCCGATGATACAGCCTGTTTGAGTATTCACAAAAATCCTGATGAGGCATCCCGCAATCTCCAAGCACACATTACCCAGCTTGAAATATGGTTGAAATTATGGAGAATTAAAGTCAATGAACAAAAGTGTGTTCATATAACGTTTACCCTAAGAAAAGATACCTGTTCCCCCATTCGAATCAACAATCAAAATATTCCTCAACATTCTCAAGTTAAATACCTTGGCATACACCTTGATCGAAGGCTTACATGGAAATATCATATTGACTCTAAGTTAACCCAAATGAAACTTAAATTGACTCAAATATATTGGTTAATTGGCAGAAATTCAACACTCAGCCTAGACTGCAAACTTTTGATATACAAGTCACTGGACACATCCGCTTAAAAAAGAGGGACACAAGGGCTCTTATACCCAACACTCCAGATGGGACTGCTTAAAAGTACTTCTTTGTGATTATCACTACTTATGTATTATTTATAACTATCACTAAGCTTATGTCCGATATTGATTGGTCGGGCCTAATAATTATATTTAGATTTAAGATTTGATTACTTATTGTTAGTTCATTTTTGAAGATACAATAAATAAATATGTATATGAAAAAAAAAAAAATTTGTGCAGGTGTTCGTTAAGTATACAGGAGCGGAAAAGTAAAAAAAATTTAGAAATATGTCGAAGAGCAAAAAAAAAAACTTACGGTGGGACGCTACCATAAGTAAATGCTGCACATAAATGGCCTTATTCATACAAAATAAATTTGATTTGATTTGACGCTTAACAAACAAACTTGCATGAAAATATTTGTTTTGTAAAACTTTTGTAAGCCTAATTTATTTAAATGTTTAGTTTTTTTGGTTATAAAGTACTACAACAATTTTTCATTGAAGTACAAATAACCGCATTTATCATTAAACACAACTTCTGTGAAAACTGTCACCAAATCTTACCGATTTGGTAAGACACCATTTTATCGATTTCCAGAACAGAATAAGACAACATAATTAAAACCGAAAATAAGCTTTAGCTTTAGGTTTACCTTAAGATAAAAAAAACTTTAATTTATTTTGGATGCAACAAAATAATTCCATAAATAATATCTAATTTATTTGTAAAGTCAATCCTACTTTTTCTAAATTATTTATAGTCTTTATTACAATTACTGGTTGCAAGTATTTCCAGAAAAAAAAAATAACCGAATAGAGCTTATAACAGAAAAATATGTGCCCTGTTCAAAGCAAAAAGATTAATGAAAAAATTCCAACCCTCACATGCACATACATACATACGTACTCGTATGTATGTTTGTAGTGTATAAATACAATTTAACTTATTGCAATACCTATACAGACGTAAATTTGTGCATATGTATGTGTTACATGACTTAACTACAAATTTTGCATTATTACTATTGTAAGATTTTTTGTACTCGTACATACGTCTGTAATTCCAAGTAACGCACAAGCCAAATAACCAGAAAACACCTGCCTGCAATCCACTTTTAGTTTCAGTTTTTTTTTTGTCTGTCTTCTTTCTCTGAAGCTTTTTTATAGAGTGAAAACAAACAAAAATCGGTGAGAGGGTATAATTTTCACTAATGGATCAAAAGACATATGTCTTCCACACAACCACGGCATAGAAACATGCACACATGCATTCTCGTTGTGTTTATTTATCTGTGCAAAGCGAGACGCAACTACTCGTACAATTCACACATACGAACAAGTTGCGTTTCAATTAAGAAAAGTGCTTTTGAGCTGATAAATTCACACTTGTAAGCTCATAAAGTCTTCGCAACTGCTATAGATATATAGACCTCTGCACAAACAAATAAACACAATTTATAAAAGTGTTTCTGTACAGGAGTTGTTTTTGCTGTTGTTCTATGGTGTGTTTATTGTTTTGTTGATTACGAATGTAAGAGACATGTCATATGAAATGTATGTTGGCCCACAGGTGGGACAGGAAAATTAACGAAAGTGTTGTATCTGAACGATACAACTTGTCATAGAAAATGCAAAACGCCCTAACTCACATTTTAGCAAATTTACATTAAAAGCAAAAATATGTTTAGATTTGTAATACTAAGAATAATTGTGCGGACTTAGATATTGTTATGACAAATAAAACCTAAATTTAACATTTAGGAAATTTATTATTCGACAAATGGTCGTAAGTTTATTTCAAATTAAATTTATTTGCTGGTGGTTCAGCATTGTCTATATATGTATGTTATTGGTGGTTAGCCAAATCATCAATTGTTAAATTTAGATTTAATTTTTAATTTTGCCTTATAAATACTTTCATTGTTATCCAATGGATTTCTAATTGTATAAAGATGTAGAAAAATAAAACAGATTCATATCGAATATAAATTATTTGTTGGGATTTGTTACAGTTTCTAAGCCTACTACGCTTATTTTTCTTTGTGATTTTCAAAAAATATTATTATTTGTGAATCCCCAAATAGTTTTTAAAAGTCGGTGGATAAGATAAGAGGTTTGTGACTGTTCAAAATATGTTGGTTGAAGTCTACTGATGATTTGGCTAAGCACCAATGAAATATATACACAGAAAAAAATAAGTTTCATTTTTGAGAACAAAAATCCCGGTATTCAATCATTTTAATTTTAGAATTTCCTGTGATAAAGAAATCCGCTATATCAATAACAAAAATTGTAAAATAATAATATTTTTTTCTTCAATAATATAAATATTTGAATTAATAAAATATCTTATCAATAATTTTTAATGTAAATGTAATGAATCAAAGAAGAAAGTTGTTGACTGAAATTTTATTTTCAGTGATAATTGTTATTTTATTGTATGTGTGTGTGTTGTTGATGGATGAATGTTAGTTTGTTTTTGCTTTGCTGCGATTAAAACTAAATGTATTTGGGATGAGTCGAACCGGGAATCTCTTGACTAATAGACTAACGTGCTTACCATTCACCTAAAGAGCAAATGGTTATTGAATTCGCAAATAATGAATACAGGCAAAACATGAGAAATCATGGTTCTTCTACATTTGCGCATTGCGTTTTGATATAATCTAAAAATAACTTTGTTGAGAAAAAAAACAAGCCACGACGATTTTCGGCTACTTGTTGTAATTCACACGTATACAACACGACCAATCAAAAAAACAACAACATCAGCACATAACCATGTCCAGTCAATCAACAAGCAAGATAAACACCAACACAAGCAAAACAAAAGTAAACGATATTTTAAAATGCGCGGAATTGATAAATGCATTATTCAAGTTAATGACAAATATTATTGAAATTTTATTCATTAACATGGTTTTATAGAAAATAATTCTTGTCTATTTTTTTCTGTGTAGACAATGCTTAACCATCAGCAAATAAATTTCAATTTAAATAAGTTTATTACAATATGTCGAATAGTATATTTCCTAAATAAAAGTCTATGGAAAAACAATGTAAAATGACATGAGTGTTAATAAATCATTATTATACAATGGTGCCAAAACATTTTATAATATACATTTTGCGCAATGTAAATCAGCAGGTATTTGATATTATCAAATATATGTATATTGTGCCACCTATGCCCGTAATTTCTACACACAGGTAATTTACCTAAGGTTTTTACACACGAGTTCGCCTTATAAAATTCAACTTACACGATAGATATGTATCTAGGCACCAATAGATATCTACTTGTAGAAATTATGAGCCTAATAATATAATTTACACACAGAAATTTATATAATATTACAAATGTAAATGTAATAAAATAAAAGATATTTAAGTTTTTAAAATATATATAACACTCAGAAATTTAATTTTAATATTCAGTTACAAATGTATGATAAAGAAATATTTCTTACATATTTATGTATTTACGAGATATTTGGGAAGATACTTGCAAGAACAACAATGAAATCAAACTCAATAAAATAAAAAAAATAAAAAATATTATTCATACATTGAAACCCCTTACCTTGCCTAAAGCCGATTTCATTACCCTACGTCTCCACGAGCCATCAACTTGGACATGACATGAACATGACGCCGCCAGAGCAACTGTGAAAAATTCATCAACTTCTTTGTTGTGGTGAACACGGTTGATGTCCATGTTCAGGCATATAAGAAGTATTTTGCGGTAGCGCAACAGAGATAGAATATTTACCAATTTTGTTCTGTCTCTTTTCTTTCTATTGTAAATGGTTGCGGACGGCGAATCTCATGGCGAACATCGTTGCTCAGACATATGTTTGGGCATTTCCAAGTTCATGGCTAGTGGAGACCGCTAGTTAAGCTTATTAAATTGAAAATGGATCATGGTTTATTTTCACATAAACATATTATTGAAAGGCAACAACCCACATTGTGTAGTTGCGGGGAACTCCTATCTGTATCTCATATATTTCTGTGGCAAAAAGGAAAAAGTGCTCAAGTCGAGATAAGTTGATTTTGAGTTAATGGTAACTCCATAACCTGCATGTTCGAAAGTACCCTTGGTCCAAATATAAATAAATTTGTGTGATTTTTCAAGAATTTATAGCATTATGACTTGCGACTTATCTTTTTTAGACTTCTAATATCATTTGGAATAATAGCTTAATTTAGGTTATACTTTGGTATATTTTAACTTAAATGTATTACTTATATTGTCTAGAATGATGGTTGCTTAAAAAAATAAAGGTTATCGGAGAATTTCCCAATTTAACTGTAAAAGAAATAAGTTTTCGAAAATCGACTTGAACGCTTAAAATATGACTTAAGCACTTTTTCCTTATTGCCACAGATTTGATGAATGTAGATTATTACATGAAAAACGGCTTAAATATAAATTAAATAACCTTGAAATTCTGACAAAAGATAGTGAGTTCGAAAAAGTATAAAAAAAAATATTTTAGAATTAAATTTAAATCTTGTTTATGAATAAAAAAAAATATTAATAATAACTATTATAATTAGAAAACCTAAATGTATTTAAAAAAAGAAAATAATTGTAATTTTAGAAATGTATAACTCTAAAAGGGTCCTGTATAACCTTATTGTGTAGGGGCCTTCCAAAATCTAAATAAATAAATAAATAAAAACAGACATCTAGACATCTTAAATATTATGGAAAATGCTACCAAACTTAAGTCGAGCAACATCTGTATGTATGTATATATGTATGTATATATAGAGTGTGTATGTAAATACATATGTATGTATGAATATATGTCCTTGTTTTTTTGTTTCTATTTTATTTTTATGCATTTTACGAACGACCAATCATACAGATTTAATTTTGTTTTATCTTGTGGGAAGAGCATGCGCTCTCTCAGATGTGTATTGAATAATTTTCTTGCAAAAAAAGAAACAATATTTACTTTAGAATCTGTATGAAAAAGCAATACTCGTATAAGATACCCATTAACTTTACGAAGATTAATATTTAACAATATTCACTTTAATTTTATATGAACAGCCGAAAGCCATTGATCATGTTTTTGTCTTATGAAAATATCAGAACCTCTCACAATTCACAAAATGCTTTTCAGTATTAAGTGTGGATTTGTAAGGTTCCTTTCCAGCATACATACATACATATATCACTCAGCCAATTGCAGTTATACTCCAGCTAAATAATAACTTTTTAACAGTGTTCTTCTGAATGTACTCGTGTGATATTTAATTGGGAGCACATGACTTACATACGTGTATATGTATGTATGTATGTATGTATATATGTAAGTGCATGTGTGTAAGAAAATACACCAATAAATTTCATTCTTCGAACACATTTGCTACCGACAGTTATTAATATACAAATTCCAAAGACGACGATTGTCATCAGTTGGCTTTTTTCTTTTGGTGTTGATGTCAATACCAGTTTCTCAAGAGTGTATGTAATCTTATTTTCAAGATGAATGTGTGCGTGTGTTCGGTTGTGTGTATGTGTGTGTGTAGCTGTATGTGCGTAAATCATTGTTGTGCTCCTGATGCAATGTGTTTCAGGCATTCATATTAAATGTATGTGAATGCATATTAGAAATGCACAATTCTTTGATAAGAACAATCTTTAAAAAAAATTCTTTGAAATCACATTGGAGTATTCTTGAAGATTCCAAGAAAAGTCTTATAGTTAATGTCAAAAATATGATAGCACTCGTTAAATCAACAAGTATATTAAATTGTACAAAACATGTAAATAGTAAAAATTGTACAGCATTCACACTGGAAGTTAAGAACGAATTCCAGTGTAAACACAATTCTTATTATAATAAGAATTTGCTCGAAAAAAATATTTAGCGGTAAAACATTACTGTTGCTGTACTTATAAATTTAATTGGATGTGTTTTCGTATTTGTTTCGTGTTTAAGCTCGCTGTTGCCTCCGTTCTCGCTATTGTTGTCGTTGGAAACAATAAATTTATATTTGGGGGTCAATAGCAAATATGTTGGAAATGGCAATCGATTGTTGTATTTGTCTATGTTTTCTGTTTTGTAAACGAACGGAAAATAAGCAATAAATTTGTTAACCTCCACCGAAAAGGGCAACAATTTGTCAACTTAACATTGTATGTACAATTTCCTCTTCCCAATAATAGATTTGGGCAACATGTGTGATTTGCGCGAATCAAGCAGTATCATGCTTGATTATGCATTATCGTGAGTTATCTTTCCTTCAAAAATATATTTATGTATGTGACACTCGTTAGCTGGTGTGATGTTTTTGGCTGAACACATTTTAAGACTTAAAAGAAACATTCACTCAGAAAGCTTCACTCAGTCTGACCTATTTGCTAATTATAACTTGTATATCGAACTATATGGAATTATTGGAGACCGCAAAATGGGTATCCCGGCTAATTAAGAAACAAGTCCATGCATTTCAACGATTACACGTCATATTCATATCTCATGGCTGCTTGACGAACAAAGAACTTCACAAGATATAGTAAGGTTATCTCTTTAAATAACGGGTGTGACAGTCCCACGAACGCTAATCTCACTAATCATGTTTTGTAATGCATTAACTCTAGTTGCATAGCCTTAAAATTTATATGTTACCCAACTTCCAAAATAGTAGAGATGTACACATATTTATTTAAAAGAAATATGTGTACATTTACTATGCACCTGATAAAGGTACAACATATCTTTTGATTTCTCTGAGTTCAAGAGGCGATAAATAGGAAGCCTTTAGGGTGGGACTTCGAAGTCTAACCAGTTGCTTAGTGTTGGTACTACGGTACCAAAACAACTGGTTATCTTCCTACAATATTAATGGATGATGATACATTATTCATGGGCCGAAACCCAAAGTTAGATGTCATTCTAATCCCATGGAACTTAAAAGATTATGCTTATCATAGCAGTTAAGTATCGTAAGTTGTATGTGGCGGGCATCTCAAGGCTATGTGCGGTTATTGATGAAATACACTTTTGGAGAATACGTGCCGGCTATAAGCAACCACAGTAACTGCGAAAGATCTTACGTAAACAGGTGTGATTGCAATCAAAATGTCTGGTAGAAGGGATATGTAGTGTCAGAATAATGTTAGACATTTAATTTGTCAGACACATCTCGCTAGATACAATTTTAAGTACTACTTCGGATGGTGGCGCGCCATGGAGGATGCCTTTAATGATGAAGTTAATCTTAGATGCATTTGACTACGACGACGCATTGTGGGGTGAATTTGACTGCTCTATCGATACTACAAAGGGATATGACCTAGTGAAGGCGGGGAACATATTATTAAAATACATTGTGCAAATACCCATTTATGGTCGGCCTCCCAGAAAAATCGTTCTGCGTATTACAAATATAGTTCATATTACAGATGCACTTTTTGCACATGGAATAAATTAGCCGCAGAGATCTTTCTGTCACTTTCATTGAAAGAAGAATTTTATTTGAATATCTACAAACACTACTTTCTTCATTCTTCAGGAACTATTTTTTACTTCTACTAGTACTCCAAGTGCTGAAAAAAAACAAAAAAATTACTTTACTGACTTGGGTTTTGCATGACCACTTTATTCTTGTGACTAAATTTGTTTTTTTACACTAAGGACAGCCAATATGTAAATTGGGATGAAATTGTTTTCCTGGATAGCGTGCAATATGTCGACCAAAAAGTAACTCACGAACTCATCTCTAGTTCATGTACAAATAATTTAATGTGTACCACAAACAAACAGATTTAAATGATCACACTCTCTAATCACGTTCTCTAAACCCAAAATTAATCTATAAAAAATGCAATAATTTAAATCTACTTGTTTTCTGGATTTATATAATGATAAATTGAATATTCTAGCAACTTCTGTTTTAATTTAATACACATTAACGAAATACTTTTGCTGGGTATGAATGTATACAAAAGTATTGTTGAATTTCTGGGGTTACACTTCATAACACAAATTGAGGTGATCTGCCATAACAAATAGTTCAAAGTTGAAGAGAAACTTCAAACTTTTACTAAACTTCTTTTTTATGTATGTATAATTATTAAGCGCAAACTCATGCATTCGCGTAATATTATCTAATAATCCAATAATAAGATAAAGACTTATTTCAAAACTTTTTAATTATAAATACATGTATAAAGCTATATATCATATAGTTTTGGCAAGAATAGGGCCGGCGTTAAAGGGGGAATGTGTGACAGATAGGTGAAATAAGGTCACTACTATAGGCAACTTCAGTCATTGGGTAGAAAACAGGACCAACAGTTAGTTCATGGCGAAGAAGGGAGGATTGTAGAGTCTCGAGGGCTATGTGGCCAAAACTTGACTCAAGGAAATCCAAACTGCTACTAGACATGGATAGGAAGGCAATGCGAATCATGATATGTGCGTTGACTGGTCACTGTTCGGTCAGAGCAAGAACCAGCATATAGGAAACTGGCACTCTAGATTTCTGTAGGATTTACGGGGATGAAGAGGATTCAGAAATCATTAAACATATTATCTGTCATTGCCCGAAGATGCAACGTCATTGGCTTAGATGGCTGAGCATGCGTTTTCATGAGAGCATTACTGATATCGGGAAGTATAAACTAGAGTACAGCAGGTGCTCCATCATGGGAATTTAGTGGCTTAATGACGGATAATAGGGTCACTTCTGGATAAAAAAGGGGGAGGGGGAGGTAAATATTATTATTTTTTAATGGGCAATAGAAGGGAATCACAATGGACCCAATTGGGTCTCCGAGTGAAGGAGAATTTTTGGCACCACCATTACTAACCTAACCTAACCTATTATATACTTTATTTTTAAATGAATAATTTATATTTTGCTGCATTTCGTTGACGCCAACTCGTTATAACTTCCAAAAACTAATTGAGACTTACTGAATATAAAACTAGAACAAGCTAGAGAGCTTCAACAACAAAAAACAAAACAGACAAAAAATTCAAACTGAAAGATTTATGCTACTCGGCATAAAAATAATTCATTTAGTTATAAAAAGAATAATTATTTAATCAATAACACATTACTTCAGGGAATTTCTAGTTCTAGGAATACCTCGTTCAAAAGAGTACATAAATTAGCAATTAGATTTCTACAAGAACATACACGCTCACATTTCTAATAAAAGCTTTCGTGTTTCATATCATTTAAATCTCTAAATTATTTCTAACTATTTTCAATTACAAAGTTCCATTAAAACATTAATTACCTCTTATACAAATAGAAATTGTTATACAGAAATGTGTTACGGAACATCACTTACCTGAAATTAAACAGAAAATAGAAAATTAAAGATATTCACTTACAGATAAAAACAATAAAATCAACTATTTATTGTTCTTCTACTTTATGTTGCAAATAACACACAAACGTTAAGTTCGAGTCACAAGGTAAAAACACTATTAAATGTTTATGTAACTCAACTAGACTGGAAAAACACAAACACGTTTAACTTCTTCACATTTCAAATAAATTACAATGGTTCCGAATGGCGTGACTTGACTTTTGGACTCTTTAAACGTTTGTTTTTTAATTCCACACTAATAATTTTATATGTTGCATAAGCAAGTTTAAAAGGGTTGCACAGACATTTGTGCACCCTTCAGAATCAAATAGTTACAAATTTGTAGGAAAAATATATACATACATACATTCTTCAATCCTTTATTATACATTTAGAAAAAGTTAAAAATTAATCAAAATATGTCGCCTGTTTCTAATTCGCATATTTATCCTTTAATGTACTCGTACATACATTCAATCTGCAAAGTATTAACGCCAAGCGCAATAAATATTTATTTAGCTGCACCACTCAACGTCTATTACGATTCAAACAAACAAAAACAAAATTGTTTTAAAATTTCTTGTTAAAATCAACTTGCAATGATAAGAAGCAACATTTAAAGAGAAGAAGAAAAATTATATGTATGTAAGGCTGGAATAGAAATAAACAATAAGCAGCAAATTAAGGAGTACAAAAATAAAGTTGCAACATATCAGATGGTAATAAAATTACAACATACTTTGAGCAACAACTTTTCAAGGAGTTTTAAAAAACAACTTCAACGTCTAAAGTATCAAAACAAGAATAAGGCGAATGAAAGTTGTACTTATTTACTGAAATGATGGGCAGAAAATAAAAAAAGTACAAAGTGCTGATGATAGATATTCGTAGATAAACGAATCGCTAGTTGTTTAGATACAATAAAACTGCTTCGAACCACGAACCTTAATTTTTTTTTTTTTTTTTGCTGAAAGCTGTATATTTTGCAATAAAGTGTTTTGGCTTTCGTGCTTCGAAGTACTTAAAAACACTTTTCACCTAATAAAATTTTAAAATTAAAGAAAAATGCTAAAAGAGAAACAATATTATACGTAGAAGACAAGTAAGGAATAATATATGAAATCAACAGTAAAGGTTGGCCATACCAAGCAGCGATGCCAATTTAGCGCGTTTTAAATATGCCAAACGCGCTATAAAAACGCCCTAAATTAGCGCGTTTTGAAGAAAGTCAATAACATCATTTCAGTTCAATATTTTTTTACTTTTTTTTTATAAATTTAACAATTTTCTAGTATCCAAAAGTTTGATAAAAATTTTTAAATTCGTTAATGATTCAGCTGTAGCAAATAAAATTCCCTTACCTGTGGTTAGAATTAGAAACGCATTTTAATACTGTAAATAGCAAAATTATCCAAAATAAATTTCGTAACTTATGAAGCATCCATTCTAGCTGAAGTACAAAAGGCATTTGAATCGCAAAACTATTCGACAATTTAAATTATTTATGTTACAAATTTTCACAATAAAGTTAAAATTAAAACTAAAGATTTCGATTATTTGGAAGGATATTCTGATTCTGTATTAAATGCTTTAAATTATTTAGGATATACATAATTTCGAAGAAGCAATATTGCAAAATCTGAAAGAAATACTAAAAAATTAATTAGGAAAATAGCGCGTTTTGGTTATAAATAGTTGATAATTCTGTAACCTAGCGCATTCAAGCGCGTTTTGTGAAGGTGTAAGGAGCGTTTGGGTTGTAAATAGTTGGTAAAATGCGCGAGAGAGAGGGAGAGAGAGAGAGCTTCTGAACACACAAGAAAATATAGTCGCAATTGTTTTGCTAAAATTAACTGCTTTTATTAGGGTTCCGTACAACAAAGGTGAAAAAGAACCCTATTGTTTTCGATACGCTGTCCGTCTGTCTGTCCGTTACAGGCTATTTTCTCGAGAATCGTAAGAGCTACGGACCTGAGATTTGGACAGTGTATAGAACCGCTACAACAACAAATACATGAGAGTTAAAAATTAAAGGGTGTTCCAAAATGAGCAATGAAAAATGTTAATATCCCATGTTATATACATACAATTGTATGTATATACACTAGAAACTTGTATTTTGTGTATTTTTATACAGACTACAACAATTAACACTAAAATTAAAAAATATATCTAAATTAAAGGGTGTTCTATCAGTTAATGTAATTTTGACTATGTAATTATGACAACCGTAACAGCCGTGGAATCACCCCCGGGGGTTGACCATACAAAAATTTGTGATTTTTTTAAATATTTGTATGGCGAACCCCCAGGGGGTGTGCCACTGGCATAGGTGGGTCGGCCCTCGAAAATTAGTGAAGGTCGGTCATAAATTTTGACTCGATTGAGGAACTCTAAATGGGTCAAAGTGAGATTTTTCAAAATTTTACCCTTCAAGAAAATTTTACCCTTCGGATCAAAGGTCGGGACATCAAAATACATTTTAGATGCATGGTTCCTTCGGCAAAGTTTCTTACTTGATCCCTAGAATACGATTTTCCTTGTAATTTGTGCGATTTTTAAATCGAACTACCCTAAATTCTTGTGGCGAACATGATAACAAGCATCTTCGCCCGTTGTAGTGCCACAGATCAAAGTCGCTGGTGGGAGTAAAAAATTTTGTCAGAGAAAACATTGTGCAATTGTATATTGTAATTGTATATTGTAATTTCTTGTTCAAATCACGATAATCATTTTCAAAATCCTTATACACATATTTAGAGCAATTTAATTTAAAAAAATATAATTTGATTTTGGAAGTGCTACTTTTAGCAAGTGAACAAACACAATGTCCCACATACACATACATATGTACATTCATATGTATATGTAAATAAAACAACATGAAATACTTTACACAATCATAAACACCATTTATATAATTGCGCCACAAAAACAAAAACTGAAAATTGGATAGAGAAAAAGGAAAAAAAAACAATGTTACGTCAACATCAACAATAACAACAACGACAGAGCAATAAATGTCTAGATGGGCAGAAATAATAAACGAACCGCAAAATCCATCCTATTTGTCTCATCATTAAATGCACATAAATCCAATTTTTATCTTGATTTTGTCCTTCCAACCAGGGCTGCCAGAAGTTTTGCGAAGAAAATCATCATTTGTCGGAAAGAAAATCATATTTTGAAGAAAAAAAATAATCACAAGTCCAATTTTTTTTTCAAATAAAAAAGGTAACAATTGACATATTTACAGTGGACAAACAAAACTATTCGACGTACACCAATTTTATTTTGTTTTCATCAATAAAAAGTTATTTACTATCTTATTTTACAAAAAGAATTAAGAAAGCATTTTCAAATTGAATTCAATAAAAAAATGGGATCATTAAAGTAACTTATTTAAAAATTGCATTAAATGAAAAACTAGTTAAGAAATTCAAACAAAATAAGTATTCGACATTGCCAATGTTTTTATCATATAAGGTATGTACAGGAGTGATGCATTTTGGCTTTTTTGGTTTAGGGCCAAATTAACGATTTAAAAGGGCCAAAATACGTTTGATAGGACCAAGTGTACTCGACTATAATCTTTTAATTTAAATAAAAACAAAAGTATGTATTAATAATATGTGATTTATTTTGTTTAGAGCAAAAGCAGAAGTTAAAATTTTTAAGGTATTTTTTGTTAAATTAAAGTAAATACATATTTTATATGTATGTATGTTGCTTAAAAAAGTAAATTTTAGTTAAAAAACATTACTTATGTAATTCTCATTTTATTAAACATAATCTCTAAATTTTTAGTCCAATAGTTCCTCAATTTACCACTGTCTAGAAGCATTTTTTTGTGTTAAGTTTTAAAATATCTTCATCATAACAATTATTAGAACTAGATTTCATTAATTTTTTTTTAATTTTATTATATATGACACAGTATTTTTTACATGAGGACGATTTCTTCTTTTATGGCCTGTTTTACAATATCGAAAGAAAACTCTCGACTGAAAATTTATATTGAAAACAAAAGCGAATTTTCGAAAAAAAAAAATTCGATTGTTGATTTCAATATAAATTTTCAGTCCTGCTGAGGATTGGTGAATAGAAAGAGTTCCTTGAATAATTCTGTATACATTTGTATACAAAGGTTTACATAAACGATTTTTAATGGTAGAAATCCTTTTGCAAAATTTACTTCTACATAAATCTTTGAGCTTTTTAAATTCCTTTTGAAAAAGTTTAATAGCAAGTGGTATAATACTATTGGTTTCCCCACTCAAAACATGATCTGGCGCAGATTTCGGAAACCAGTTTAAATAAAAATCTCCAAAAATAAAAGTAGTTTTTAAAACGAAAAAAACTCAATTAAAAAGTGTACTCAAAGGTTTGAAGGAATTAGTTGAATTTTGAGCTGAAAGGGTCAAAATATCCTAGACAGTGCCACAGGGCCATCAAACATCCAAAAGTACCACAAATGGCCCAATTGTACCACATTTTGCATCACTGATGTACAGTTGTTTTATACTCTAAAATTTAGAGGCAAATTGATTTTCCTTATTGACGAATGACTTCTTTTAAACGATTTGGTATACATTTAGTGCAAGATTTGAATATATTCCGGACCGATTTTTCGTCACTTCTCTAACATGACTTTTTTTGTAAAGTGACGTTTTCTTATTCTTTTTTTTTTTAATTGACCCCAGAAGAGTAGGGAGAAATTTGCTCTCTGCCCCTTACCAAACTGTTTCCATGAAGACGAATATTTTCGCTGGAACAAAAATGTTTTCTTTATAGGTGTAGCTATTATTGATAAACATTCTCGACCAACAAAGAAAATTGAACATACATATGTATGTATTGAAAGTAAAAATCATAATTTGCAAAATTAAAAATCATCATTCGAGAACAAAAATCTTAAAATCATATTTTGGTCCAAAAATCATCAAAAATATGATAAAATCATCATTCTGGCAGCACTGCTTCCAACAACCAACAGCAGCTCTCTTTCACTCTCTAATGGCTTTCAAAGCTTCTTCATAATACAAATGTTCAAATGAGCAGCTACCGCACACAAACCGATACATATACAAACCATACACACACACATCCACATACCCACACCTACACACACATATGAATACGTATGTGTTATTTGCTTAACCCTAGAATACTAACCCACGTAAAATTTACGTGTAGTTTTTTTTAATATTGTTGCTACAAAATTATCAAGCAGCCTAACAGTACCAAATTCTACAAGTGCTTTTATTGAAACTTTTTGAACAAACGCCAAGCCAAAAACAGACCATATTTAATCATTAAACTGTTCTAAAAATATGATCAGTACAAGGCTATACGTAAAATTTACGTGGTGTTAGTGTTAAGAGTATAATATTTTTACGGAAATTATACGTGGCGTTAGTAATAAGAGTATAAATTTGTAGAATTGTTTCATGTCGTGACTGTAAGTGCAAGTAAAAACCCATTGAATTCCAAGCGTGGTCTGAACTGTAAACATGTCGCAGCATTACTAAACTTCAGCGACTTCAACAACATTGGTGACGCTAGTCATAAAGAGGAGGCGGCGATAGTTACGCTGTTAAGAAGTGGTGCAAAAGATGAAAATAATATCGAAAAAGAATTGGCAGAAAGAAGCATCACCGAAAAGTTCATATTGAAAAAAATAAGATGTAAAAAACAAGGCTCACAGAAGGAATTACTGCAGCTAATACAGAATCAGAAAAAAACGTAATTTTAGGCCAGAATGACTACGTTTGGAATAACTTTGAATTTTGCAACGAAGGCTCTAAACGCGTGTCATCAAACAAAAGTATACAAAAACTGTATGAGCCAGCAGAACTGATGATATACATACATATGTATGTATATGAACTAACATATGAGAATTTATTTTATTTCAGTTTTGACTTGATACCAAACATGAATTTTTATTTCGCCTTCAAAATTGTTTTTGATGGCTTTATAATAAATTATAAGTTTATTTTTGTTATATAATTAACAACAACTAATAATATAAAATTATTTACATAAAAAACTCGAATTACTTGAAGTGCTTTAGGAAAAATTCTACAGTACGTAAAGTTTACGTGGCGTTAGTATTAACGTAGTATTAAATAGCGTTAGTATTCTAGGGTTAAGAAACCTTCAGGATATTATTGTATTATGATTCATGTACGATGACAATATTGAAAGTTTTATAACATTAACACAGAAATATGTATGTATACTGGGGATGATTTGGAAAAGCCCAGCTACTGCGTCTCCCTAGTGTGGCTGGCGGTAGCGCAAATGGTCGTGTAAGCCGAATGTATATTATAATAAAAATATTATATATATAAGAAAAAAAAAATAAAATAAAATGAAACGTATTTAATACTGCTGCCACGATTTCATCATAAAAATTTTGATCCATTGAGACATAAAAGGATCGAAAGAACACAAACATTAAAGCACTCATACAATCAATCGTACTTGTGCAAACAACTTACGAAATGAAGAAATATATTATAAAGCTTACAGCAAATCCAAAGCCATATTATTGCGAATATGTGCAATTTGTTCGGATTTAAGTTGTGGATTTCTGTTATTATTACTTTTTTTCCTCCTTTTTCTAACTTTTTTTCTGTTGTAATATTTTTTTATTATTCCTTGTGAGTACGCTTATGATAATATGTATGTGTGTGTATGTTCGGATGTGGTTATTTGTAAGTGGCACTGGTACTGTTTCAATATTTCTTGTGATTATTTTGTTGAAACGAATATTTTTTCATTACGTTTTGTAGTGTTGTGTCAGTTAGAATGAAAATAAAAACCAGTAATAATTTTTCATCGTTTACAGATTTGTAAAAGTTTTCCATTTAGTATCTAGGACGTTATGCATGTTTAGAATGTGGGTTAAGACATTTAATTGCCATATAAAAAAATAATAAATAAAAAAAAGAATAAAAACTATATGAAAGATGTATATAGGATGAGGGTGGCGTTGGCTGAACTAGTTAACACGTTGACTACAAAACCGCAGATCATGGGTTGAATCCCTGTATCCAACAGTCATCAACGCATTTTTCTGATCTGCATTAGTGTTTCTATGTATCAGTTGTTGTAGGAAAGTTCAAGTGATGAAGGCATAGTCACTGGTCACTCAACTATACCGCCTTCACCAGCTACTAATCCTAATGTAACATCAGAGCGCCCTCCTTCGTTGTGTAGCAGAACCGTCAGCGAAGTAAAATAATCAATAAAATGGCTACAAAGCACAGCTTCAAAAAATTAATACGCCCCACTTAACATCAGAAGCGCTGCAACACTGCATTATTAAAAAAACGTGCAAAAAGCAGAGTTGTAAAAGAATGAAGCTTTCCTCTATCTATTCCCTCATCACATGTCTTTTCTATCACCATCCCTTTCCCAAAACTCAAGAGCAAAATAACTTTATTCAAGTGAATATAAGTGTCAACAGCAATTGGAACAGCAAAATAAAATGTATGAAAGTTTTCTTTGTTTTTTATTTATTTTTTGTTTTTTTTAAGCAACATCATTCCTCCTTCACGGAATTCGTCAAAGATTTTGGAATTAGATAATTTTGGAAAACAGCTAATAGCAGGATAAAATACATATAGCCATTGATTAATCAAAGAAAGGAAAACATTTTCAAACTAAATAACGATTCTGTGTCAAATAAATGTACTTAAGTATTTCTTATACACAGAAAAAAGTAGTATAAAAAATTTTGTTAAAATTAATTAAATTTTTCTGATATAAATTGAAAAATTAATTAAATTTTCACCTGTAAACAATTTGATAGTACATATTAATTAAATCTTTCCACTCGAATTAATTAAATCAGTTAAAAATTTAATGAAATCAATTGAACAAATTAATTGGTGAATAATTTTTTTTTGTTTATGAATATCAAATATTTTTAGTTAATTTTATTTATTATTGTTCGAACTTAATTTTTGTTTCTATATTTATTATTTGACAGGCTAAAGTTCGCATAGCTTTGTAAACCAAATTATATGTGATAATTATTAAATAACAAATAACACCAATGTTAATTTCTAAATTTAGAAATCGTAAAGTTGAGCTTTCATTATAAACAAAGCTTTCAGCAAATTGTAATACGATGAATCAAAATAATGCACATATTCCCTTTGCAATAACAGCTGAGTATATAAGGCAGAAATCTACATCAACTGGCACCACACACAGTGGACCAAGCACAAGGAACGCTGATGATGAAGGTGTAGTGGCCTTCGAAAACAGCTAGTTGTTCCGTTCAACTATGTGTTAGTCAGAATATTTACAATTAACTTTACTGTTACGAGTATTTGTCCATTAATAATTATTACATGTAATTTGGCTTACAAACTTACGATACGAACTTCAGCCTGATTAAATCTTAAATATTTTTATTTGAGATTACATGACAAAATGCGGATCGTTGTTGTTTTAACTGTAGGTTTGTATTTCTTGAGGTATCAACACTCTTATAGTCGCAATAAATAGCAGCTGCTTTTTTGGAAAGAGTTTAACTAAAATTATATATTGTGTAAGTTTAAAATCATTTGCCTGTACTTTTTTTCTGAGTACATATATATTATTCTGGACTTTTCATTTAAAATGTTTTTTTTTTCCTTAATACTATTTTTTAAAATTAAAAAAAAAATAAAATAAACAAAATTAAAATTAGTCTTGGTGCTTCAACAACTGTAGAACACAAAAATCGTGACCACAAGTAAAGCTTTTCTTATGGAATGAGGAAAAAAATTTAGTGTCTCTGGAGATTACAGTATAACGTTTTAGGCCATTACTTGCGCGTGGGCCTTAGTATTTTATTTTCTTATGCCCTTTATAATTTCGTGGGCACCTTCAATGATATTTCATTTAATAAAAAATTAATTATAAAGAAATGTATAATGAAACAAATCGCAGAAAAGTTGTTGCTTAAGGGATGAATTTTTATTTAGAGGTCTCCAAAGTAAACTCAATTTGTCTAAAATTTCCCCTCCCCCCCACACACACACACAAAATTTAACAAATATTTTTTAATAATAAAAAAAAAATAATATTAAATAAATACAGTCCTACGCACGTAGATATTCTTATGGTATGCCTATAACAATTAATTTCTTTAGAGTCTGTAGTTGAATACAAGGACTTGTACATTCGGTAGTAAGGAAATGGTATATTCTTTGTTTGCGGCCTTCTTGCTCTTGACACTGCGAGTGAAATACGAGTTCGTTTTTATTTTATTCAAATATTCATCATCACTTTAATTTCTGTTTTATTTTTTCTTTTATATGATTTGAAGGGGAGTTATTACTTCCTTTTTGTCCAAGCCACCTTCCTTCCTTGAAAGTTTCAAATTTTTCTTATTACGTGTTTTAAAAAACAATATTGTCTGTGTATTTTTAATTTTTTCTTCCTTTAGCATTATTCGCCCACAATTTGTGGCCATGTTCACTTCAGAGTTTTTAAATGTTTGCATTTATTGTATTTTTTTTTTTTGTCTTTTTTTACCATTTTTTGTTTTTTTTTTTTGTAATCAAATGGAACCTTTGACGGACGATGTCTTAAGTTTCGTTTTCTAATTTACTTTTGACTTTTTCAACTACACTTTTATGAATATTTGTAGCAGTTTATTTTTGCATAGGGATTTTAAATAATTTAAAATTTAATGTTTGTTATAATTTTTGAAGCTGTTACTCTAAGACCGCAAAATTGTCCGCCAGCAACCAAAGAAACATACGAAATGAAAAAGTTACAGATTAAGTTTTTTTTTATTTATTTTATTATTGAATGCTAAACAATAGTACTTTAAATAATGCCTTGGAGATTTGTATTATTAACATCTGTAAAATATCCTAAACTTAATTTAAACATTTACAAATTCTTTAAAAAGAATTTTGATCGTAAGTTTTTATTGCAAAATTCAATTAATTTCGGTTTAAAATAAACTTAGACAAATACCAAGTTTCCACAATTCATCATTCAAACAATAGGTACTTTTCATAAAAATTTTATACTCAAGTGAACCGGCTTCACCGGATACTAGTCCTAATGTAATATCACAGCGCCCTCCTTCGTCCGTACTGTGTAGCAGAATCATCGGTGCATTAAAATAACCAATAAAATGGCTATTAAGCCATTGAATTAAAATGTAATACGCCTCACTGACACCAGAGGCGCTGCAACAGGGCATTATTAAAAAAACGTACAAAAAGGCAGTTGTTAAAAAATTAAACTTTCTTATGTCTTTCTTCACCACCTGTCTTCTCTATCACTATCCCTTCCCAATGCTAACCTAATCTAAACTAAGTGGACCGTTCAGGGTATAAAATCGATGTATGTTGGTATGTACATGAAGCATACTTTGCAGAAGTGTTGAGGAGAGAAAAGCAAAAGAGTTCTCGTGCACGTTTCCCTTCGCTGAAACAAACTTTGCAAACTTAACTCTGCGTGCGGAAAAATCGTCTTAATATATACATGATAATTTTTAAAAATTTTCAACGATTTCCATACCTGTTACATATAAAAAAGATTTAATCAAAAGATTTCAGCAAATAAGTTATTGAAGTTTAATTTAAAAAAAAAGTCTGAAACTTTAATGTAAAAAATTAAACTAATTAACGACAAACTTGTTCATTGTGCTTACTGTGGAATTAAAAAAAAAAAAAAAATTATGTTAAATAAAAAAAATGTTATGACATGCATTATGTACTTGTTAATTTGAAAATATTCGAAAACTTTTTATTTTAATCAACCATAACAAATACATAATACACACCAAGAGAACAATAAAATGATATTAAACTTTTTTGCAATCGTTCGCTTTAGAGAGAAAAGTTTAATAACAACATTTTATACACCTTTTAGAGGGTTGGGTTTAAGGCACAGCAGAAAAAAAGTTAATATAAATAAAATGTTCAAATTGTAACAATTTTCTTTGGGACATACAACAAAACAGCAACGACCGACACACACGAAAAACGTTACCATTGTTGTATATTTTTATAATTTCCCCAGGGAGCAAATGTTACAACAAAAATATTATTAATACGTAGAAAAAAAAATAAAACAAAAAAAAAATAATAATGATAAAATATGATAAAAAAAAGTTGTGCAATAACTCACTAGTGTTGTAAAAATAAAAATAAATTAAATTATATTCAATGGAAAATAAGTGACATACATTTTTTTTAAACAATATTATCCTTTCATGCAATTCATTATAATCGGAGAAAGGCTGATAATTCCAGAACTTTACTTTTTACTCAATTTTTAAGGCAGTGACTGATTTTGACAGCTTTATCATAAAAAATTTATAAATAAGAATAAATAATTTTATATGTTACAAAAAAACCAAAGTACATTTATATGGCTTTAGGTTTTTAATGTCCTCGTTTGTTGTTGGTTAAGCATAAGCATTCGTTTCTGCTTAAGAAACTCATCAGTGGTCTTAAATAAAATCTTAAGAAGATTTTTAGTTTTTCTTAAGAATTTTTTTGGCTGAAGTCTACTGATGAGTTTCTTCCGCAGAAACGAAATGCAGAAGTAATGAAAAATTAGTTCCTCTGCACTTATTATTATTTTTCAGAACCACAGAAGTAAGATTTACTTAACATTATGAAAATTTCTTTACTGATTCACTGAATAAGTATTCAAAAAGAGATCGTATTGCAATAACTATCCCATACAAATTGTAAGTTTGGAATCGTATTTACTCCCTTGGAAGTTCATTTTTTTAGGGTGTGCTCTAAACTAAAAGGGTAGACAATTTATTTTTAATTTTCTAATTTATTAAAAAAAAACTATTTTATTGCAACATTGTGATGAGGACACGCTGTTTCTGTAATCTTAGGTTATGTTTTTTTTTCTATATCAGCTTGTTACCAAAAGTTCAGAAAGTGCCATTATTTTTTCATCAGACACCACTGCGAGCTGACAACATGATTCTTTAGAAAACTGTGAACAAAACAACTTGTGCATCAATTGATAGCTTCACTCTTTATTTGATATCATAAATAAGACTAATTAGCGAAACTAAACATATATTACCCATGAAATAATTAAAAAAAGTATCATAAATGAGTATGATAACAGAAAAAAAGTCAGAGTTCATTGCAACTGTTTGCCTTGCTGACTTTAAACAACAAGGAAAAGTTTCCATAATAAATAATATATAATACAACGTAATATAATAAATAATAAATGGTGATAAATTCACATGTACATATCCAGCCATAACTGCCATTTTTTTGGATATCGTTTTTTTTAATGAAAATTTATTATTTACGATCGCAAATAACCGATTTTGGTATAAAAATAAAGTTCGAAAACTTTGTCGCTTAAGCTTTTTTTTTTGGCGATTATGCCACGATATATTTACAAATGCTGTAACTAAAAATATATATGTAAATCTGAACTTAAGGTGAATTCAACCGTGTTCGGATAAAATGTTTTTACATCAGTAACCAGCAAGCCATACCACAATTGTGGACAACAAAATCATACACATGCTTGTGGTCTTTCATTTAGTCGTGACTGAGAAAGCGACGAATGCAGTTGTGCACGCACGTATGAATTTTTTCCTGGTTTTTTGCTTAGTGTTTTTTTGAGCAGATAGAAGATAGTTTAAAAAGCCATTTTAATAGTTTTCACAGGACTGCGAATAAATTTAATTTGGAATTTATACACTACATTGTTGAATGGATTATTAGATTTTTTTTATTAAATTGCTTTTACTTTTTTTAAATAAAGTATTCAAAAATTGAAGAATCACAGCATGTATTTTAAATTACAAAACTTTTCTTCAAGTGTAACTTTATTTTACTCTCATTTTTCTCACCAATACAAACATATTTTATTTTGCGGATCAATGTTTTACACATAGTTGCCAGATGATATAGGGGTAAATTCGCCAAATTTCGAGCGAAAAATCGTCAAAATAATTATCCGAGAACGTCAAAAAAATATATATATATATATGTATATATTGGATTTAAACAATTCTATTAGATCACTTACTACTTTCAAGTCAAAACAATTACAATTTCTTAGTTTTAAATGATCCTTAGTATCCAAATTTGCTTTTAGAAATTATAATCAACCGATTTCTTACTTTGGTTTTGTTTACTCGTAAATTAACTCGACGACTAAACTCTTTTTTCTATATTTGCTGAAGATTGCGGTAAAAATAAAATAAAATTAGTTAACGCGGTATAAAATTACTTAACGTGGGAATTAAAAGGCCCTTAAGCCACTTTCTTCATTTCTGATATTTTTTTCAAAAAATTTAAAAGTTTCAAGTGTATCAGGGAATTTTAATAACTTTAATTGTTTGAATTCAGATTCATTCCTGTCTTTAACATCTTCAACAAAGTGACAAAATTCTTGGAATATTGTAAAAAGAATGTTTATTTTCTATAATAGTATTGTAGGGATCAATTATGCTTAAGGCTTTGAATTCATCTTCAAGTCAAATGTTATTAAAATCTTATTACACATTTTTAAATTTGCTTAACATTAGCATCCGCAAATATATCCCTGGCATATATTCCCAAGTAAATGTCTAAATAATTATTTGCATCTTTATAATCCACCAAATCTAAATAATCACACTCAAGCAAGTCTGTTTTTAAAAAATTATTCATAACATTTTCAAGTAGTTTTTACATTTGACCATATTAATTTTGTATTTCTGTTGTTTCAGTTGCTAAATTATCAAAAACCACTTAGTTCCAAAATTATTGATACAAAAATTAAGATTGATTGCCTTTTACTCCTTATTTTAATTGCATTTCCTAGCAAAAGCTGTCAAGTTCTTGGTCAAGTTCAAAACTGTGTTATAGTTCTGAAAAAAGGTGCGAATTTATAATTATTTAAAATCGTCAAATTGAAGGCGAAAATCGTCCAGTCGTCAAAAAGCTATTTTTGGCACCCAAATTGGTCAAACCTGGCAACCATGGTTTTACATGTAGTTTGCAGGGCTATCAGATATGGCGATTTCTCGCCAAACGTGGCGATTTTTCTACCTGTTTGGCGTCTAAATTTTTGGTTTGGCGACGTGGCGATTTTTCTGGCGATTAATAAATTTGTTGGCGATTTTTTTAACAAAATTTAAACTCAAAGTTTTTGTAATTCAGCAAAATTACTTTGTTGAAGGAGTAGTTTAAAAATATAAATCCCTCAACAACTCGTTTGCAAGAAATAAAATCGGCTGGATTTTGATGATTTTTCTTATATTAATTAATTCAATTTGAATTTGGATGAGAAAAACTTGTAAAAAATAATTTTTGGCGACTTAATTTCTACTTTTGGCGATTTTCTGCTAATATTTTATACGATTATTTTGTAAAAATTTATATTAAAAAAAATTTTATATAAAAACAAATTTATTATCAAATATTTATTAAGAAAAACTACATAAAATTGATTTTGTCGACTTTTGGCGATTTTTAAAATCAATTTGGCGAAATAGGCCAGAAAAAATCTGACAACCCTGGTAGTTTGACTTTTCTGTTCTTGAGAGAGAGAGAGAGAGAGCGAGAGAGAGCGAGAGAGAGAGAGAGACAAGGATTTGATTTTGACCGCACAACTCTCAGCTTGAAATTCTAATTTATTTTTTGTATTTCTATTTCATATGGTAGCATTAATTTTCCGTATACGTTTTCCAAAATGAATGAGTCTTGCATTCCAGGTAGTACATTTTGGTAGTAGGAACTTAGATCTGGGGGTCAATAATAAAAGGGTTACTTGAGGTCAGTAAGACCATAGGGCAAAACATTTGTCCCCTCGACACAAAAACATCAATACATTATACTTTAAAACCTGACTGTAATGCCAAGTATATGACGAAAACTTTAAAAAGACGATCTCTAGGTTCGGTGAATTCCCTTCAGGTTATTTTTATTTGGCCTGTATTTTGGTACGCTCTAATATACATGCATACAATAACGATATAGTACAAATATAAATACGTATGTATATATGTAAATATATGCATACATTCCTATATAATCTTCAGTACAAATAAGCATTCACAACACTGCAAAATACTAACTATTCAAATGCCAGTAAACATTTGAAATATTTATATTTGTCACAGAGGGGGGGAATGAGAATAAAATAACTAAGGCAAGAAGAAACTCAATTAGCATTGAAAGTTAATTGGCGTAAAAAAACTCTTGAAAAAAAAATAAAATTATAGAGAATACAAAACACAAACCTTTAGAAAAATTATGGCAAGAAAAAGTAAAAAAAAGAGAACTGCATTGTGTCACAGAACCAGATACTCAAAATAATTGTTGACTTTTTTAAACCAGCATTTAAATCATAATTACTAAAATCTAATAGAAGCTTCCTTCCTACGGAGAGGCAAAAATTTATTGTTCCTCAAAAATAATATTCATTATTGTACTCGAGTACAAGTAACTAATTTCAAGGAAACCTTAAAAATTTAAGTTTTTTTAATATTGTTTCAATAACATGCAATAGTTTTACAACTCTATGGGAAACGAATACAATTTTGAATTAGTTTTCGTTTGTTTTTTTTTTCATTTCGTGGAAGGCCGTCAATAAGTCTGACTGTTCAAAATAATTTTTTTTAGTTAGATTGAAGCTTTTCGAAATATTTGTTTGTTTTTTAGTTGTCATGCAAAATTATTACAGCAGGTGGTATTGAAGAACAATATAAATTTGATAATTTACTACTAAATTCTATGCAAAAAAAAAATTGGTATGTGTATGGGTTATTGACCCCAAAGTTGATTTTACTAAGTAAAACCAAAATAACTAAGAAATACATTAAATTTTTCGAAAATGTGCAGTTTAATATTTATATTTATTAAACATACGAGTACATACATTGTCACGTGAGTATTTTAGAGACTGTGTCGTTAGTATACTTTTTCCACAAGAGTGCGTTTATGCATAAAATTTCTTATATCCGGTTTAAGAAGAGTGCTTTGTTTCCGGTGCAGTACTTTTATAACAATTCCTGCAATTACCCTCCCAGAAAAGTTGTTTAAGATTTTTTCTTTATTTTATTGTTTTGTGTTTTTTGGCAACACATCAAACGGCTTCAGTATACTCGTAGAAAACCTTTATTTAGCATACACACACATACACACTCACTTACACTAGCGGGCAAAAAAAAACATATATGTACCACTTGTGTTCATATAATTAGGCTATGAAAGCAATATCTACACTACTTTTTGTAAGAACAATGTTATGGTACGATTGTACTGTACCGTCACTTTAGAAATTGTATCCACACACGATGCGGAAATATTTCTGATATATCGTACATAGATACAGGAAAATATTGCAGCAACTTTTATAACTAAAGTTCTATATGACCAATTAAAGTTAGTTTAGTCGAAACATGTAATCATTTTTTGGTCAGTGGTTAGACGACTGAAAATTGGTAAGAATAAGTAAAGCCTGGTACTCTGTTCAAAATTTAAAGCGAAATTTTGACATAATCCATATCAAGAAATAATCCATAACATGAATTATTCATGAAAAAATTTTGCAAAAGTTGTACTCTGTTAAACTCGTGAAAAAATTTATGAAATGTATCTGACAATATTTTCTTGCCATCTGTAAAATAATAATGCGACTGGCATTTATTTCGCGCGAAATACTGATAGCTGATGTTTTTGTTTATAAAAGTCGATCAATGTTTCATACTTCTAACCAAAAAAAAACTAAAATTTTTCCTAAAAAGTAATATCGACGGTCCCATTCCAAAATATGCTAAGTCTACATAACATGTTATACTGGGAATAGCATTTCTGAATTCATCGTTTATTAACTCAGATTCTGTAAAATTTTGATAGTAATCGGACTATTCTTTCAAAAGTTATGAGCAAAAATGTTTTAATTACACTTAGCATGAGTTAGTTTGGAATTAAGTAGTAAAAAAAAGTTAACTTAAACTTCCCTCCGAACTAAAACATGCTATATGTACTTAGATGACCATTGTAGGGTGAGAAAGCATCACCAGATAGATGCTAAGTCTACTTGGAAAACAATCTTAAGTATTTTAAATCACTTTTAACTATGATCTACAACAAATTTATAAAGTTCAAATAAAATAAAAAAATTCTATTGCAATTACTATATGATTACAAAAAGTCTAAAGTTTCTATATCATAACATTCCCGAGATATCATCAATAAACTTTGAAGCCGTCGATCTGGGCATCACTTGTTACCTGCAAAATTTTGCACGCGAAATAATCAATGTTGCTGACAAATTTTCACAACTTCGAGGCTTAAGTCGAGAAAACGTCTGCCCTTCACTTGAATTGGCGCGCAGTTCGAGGTATAGCTTATTGTAAAGATATCTGAGCAGAGAGTCCTACCGTTGACACAAAGAAAACCGAATGTTTCAAAATAAATGCGAAAAAATAAAAGACCTTCCCAAAGTTCATTTCTGGAATAACTCGCAACGATTGGATGGATGTTGGTGCTTTGGAGTGACGAGTCGAAATTTAAAATGTGTTTGCTAAGACACATACTTAAGACGTCCTGCCTTGCAGAAACTTAAGATAGTTAGTCGTGCTGTCTAACCAATGAAGCTGTGGCGGTACTTCACTTCATCAAGAGTTGGCCGAATTATCAACAGTTACCATTAGCTTGTATATTTATTCATGATAGTGAATCCAAGGACTGCTCAAACTGTCAAAAACTGGAGTAGTGCAAACAAAATAAAAATTTAAGTTTCTCTAGTATACAGACAGTCTAGACTTAAGCCCGATAGCGGATATATGGCGCATTATAAAAATTTAATGAATTAATTATACGCACTCAAGCATATGTCAGAACAGATTTTGTAAAAGAAGAAAAATAAAATATACTTATATCTTTATCTAAAGATAAAGATAAAGGCTCTACTAAAACTTCAAAGATGTTAAACAATAAAATAGACGGTATAGCAAAGCTAAAGTTTTGCGAAAAACAGGCTTTCTTCTAAACATAAACAAAACACACTTATACTTAAAGCAAACTTTTAAAAATTTTAATTAATATAACTTCAAGTACATTGAAAAACTGGAGGCATTTGAGCCTTGTTGGAACTTTTTTTCTACTCGAAGATATCACATTTATTCATACTCACATTTACTTGTCACTGTACCTACATACACACATTCCACTAATGTGACAAAAATAAACTCCAAATAGTTATTTTTATGAGTTCCTTTTTAAAGAAATAAGAGAAGACGATAATCATTATAAAGGAAGTCACATTTTACACCTAAATGAATAAATAAGTTGAAAGGGAAAAGCGAAAAATAACGATAAATGAACTCTAATCAAAAATTTAATATCCTTGCGAAGAGAGCTGGAGAAACTAAAAAAAGTTGTCTTAATGTAAATAAAGTTTACTTGAGGAAAATGAAGAAAAGCCGATTTTATTTTATTTTTTTTTTTCGAAATATTTAAAGAATTTCTTCAACCAATTTGGGATTATGGCAACTTTATCAAAAAATAAAGCAAAATTGAAAAATCTTTCCTTTCAAATACTATTAAAAAGTTTTATTATCCTTTTATCCCTTTTAAAAACGCGGGAATGGTCTTCAATTTAAGATTCTTCAAAAGAATTAACTTTAACTGCGTATTTGTTGTCCTTCCCCCCATCCCTTTCTATTTTGTTACTTTTCTAATAAGAAATGTTTAGTCGACCATTTAACTGAATTTTAAAGGCTTCAAAATTAATTTGAAAAGTTTCTGTTGTATGTGTGTATGTATGTATGTATGTATATATATTTCACTTGTGGCAGTGTAAGTGTACGTGTGTCAGTGTTAAATGTTGAAACCTTTTTATATCCTTTTTTCTTTTTGTTTTTAGTTGGTGTGCGTGCGTGTGCATGCGAAAATATAAATGTATTTTATGGTTTTATTTATTTTGTTAAATTTTATATTTTATTTTATTTCCTTGGCATGATGATCATGAGTTTGCAGTCGTTGCCGCAGACTTCCACATACTCTACTCCTTCTGCTTATTAAATATTTCTGAGCCAGTTTCCTATTGCTTTCTTAATTCCTAACTTGGCTTTTCATTCGTATAAACATAGAGTTTTTATTATTATTTGCTTTGGCAAACACAAAGTATTTTTATTACTTTTTCAAAAGCCACAAAAAAAACGAAACCAATTTTTAAGCGCAAAGTGTTGGATGACGCAACGTAATTTTGGGAAAAGTGGCATATTCATACAATGCATTTTTTTTTTGAATTTTAACATATAAAAAGAAATTTATTTAAAGCTGGATAAATTTCAGTTATGACTATCTATCTTTACATTCTTACTCGTCAAATTCAGTACATTTTTCTAAAAGTTCAATTGCAGAACAACATTAAAAATATACTCAGCAAAAACTTTGATTACTAGAATGGAAAAAAAATTATTTCCTGCCCAGTCGTAAGTTTTCACAATTTGATTTCATAAGATTATAATAAATATTTTTTGTCCAAAAATTTTCTAAAATTAATAAATTACACAAATCTTTAATTTTTTTTATTAAAAATTATAATCAGTTGAACGTAAAATCAAAATTAATTGAATGAAATTTATTTGCTGGTGTTCTATATGCATTTCATTGTTGCTTTAACAATTTGTCAGTAGATTTCAACCACACATTTGAAACAGTCACAAATCTTTTATCTTATGCACCAGACTTTTAAAAAGTATTTGAGAATTCACAAGTAATAATATTTTTGAAAATCGCAAGAGAAAAATAAGCGTAGTAGGCTTTGAAAGTTATACAAAACACAGCCAGTGAATGGAATTTAATTTAAGAAATGATGATTTTCATGATCAATCATTTTGTCTTTACATACAAATGTATATCGTTAATAATACAGTACTAAGTACTAAAATAAATACTTTCGCATTATGATATAAAATAGTGCTTATATCATTATTAAATACATAACAAATAATTAGATAAATATGTAAGCACCACTCATTACTTTGTAATCGATGTTCTACATAAATTTTTATTATTATTATCTTTATGAAACAAATATTTAAATTTTAACGAATATTAAAATAGCTTTTTCACACGAAAGAGTGAAAAAGTTTACAAAAGTGTTTTTTACTTACAAATAGGATTTAATCACATCCACACGCAAAGAAAAGATATGGTTGTAAAATGGTTGAGAAAAAATGGTTGGTTTAAAAAAATCTTTTTCAGAAACATCTTCTGTCAGTTCAGCGTTTCGTTTGCAAGCTATTGGTAGTGCTTTATACAGATATGTCTGTAAGTATACATTTCTATACATACATACATACATACATTTTCTTTCAACAATATTAATTTATTTTTATTTCGGATTTACAGCACAGCTGTTTTAAACAAAAGATTTGTCAATAAATATATGATTAAAAAACAAAATATTATTATTACATAAAATAATACTATGGTCATATTTAACAATATTATTATAATATTATAACATGGTATGGTAAGTCTCAATTATATTTTAGTCACATCTAACGATAGTGTTGTCTTATTTACAATAATAAGATTAGGTATAACAAAGTTAATTGTTTTTGTAGATAATATTATTATTAACTCAGAAAATAATATTATTTAAACTTTGCTTTTCCATTGACAATAATATGATTTGACTGCAACCATATAATTCAATCATAGTATGTTGCTGTTTGATTATGGTTACCTCAACCATAATATTTCTTTGCGTGTACGAACCCAGCAAAAACTTTTTTTATTTTATGACATTTGAAACGAAACTTAATGCAAAGAAAAAGATATAATTAGAATTATGAAAGCGCTAAAGTAAGGTACTATACTTGTTGTAAAGTTAAAAGGATGTGTAATGGCAGTATCGCCATGTAAAGGTTGAATTGAGGATCGCCATGTAAAGTGTTAAGATGCAAGTGTAAAGTTTTGAAGTATATTATATGATCCCTATGCAAAGATTGAAGGGAGGATCGCCATGTAAATAATGAACTAACAGGATGTAAAGTTTAGTCCTAGCGTGTTTTAGTGTTTGTGGTAGATTTACCCTATAGTCCCTTGGTTAGTTTATACAGCTGTCAGGGAGACCAGTTCAATCAGTAAGCGCTCAAAGGAGGTGCGAAAAGATTAGAGAATTTAATTCAAAACAAGGCAAGTTATTGTCAGATTGCGTTTACAAATTAAAGTATAATTTATTGAATATTTTACTCTACTTATATAATATTTTACATTTTACTAATTTTGTATTTCTTTACGTCTTTACTTTTGCTGACCATCTATAATAACATAATTTTGTAATGAAAACAAAATTGTGTCATTTAAATTTAATAAAGTAAGCGTTTTTTTAATTATTACAATGATACAGTGTATTACAGTAAGTGAGGTACACTACAATGTTCTGTAAATTAAATCGATTTACAATCCTACAATTTCCAAGATTAATAACGGTTCTCGCAAACTTGTTTAAAATCATAAACTATAATTTTCTTTCAGATATCATATTTGAGGCTATAATAGAAAAATGAAAAAAGTCTGAAAAATGTTTATAAAATCATGCGATTTAAAATCGATTCGATTTACCTCAAACATATTTTTTCTTTGCGTGCACGTAGTTTTATTTTGGAAAACAAAATTTAATTAGTAAGAAATCAATAAAATATTTACAAAAACTTAAGCAAATTTGCAAACTTTTGTGACGACAATAATTTCTACTAGTTCCACTGTAGCGATTCTCATGAAACTTTTCTCGCTCAGTACAGTACTACTGTAGATCACTGATGTCAGTCTTATAGCACAATTGTGCTAGCTAAAATCACACGCATTCTTATTCTCTTTCAGTTATTCGTCAATGAAACAGCAACGATAACACATGCATAGCGGGTGTAGTAAATTCTTTATAGTTACAGTGAAAGAAAAGAAGTGGTATGCGAAAAATATTCTATGATCACCAATGTTTTACGCGAGATTCAATGTGCTTTATGTTACAAAACTTTTAAGGAAAGAAATGAAAGACATTTTGTATTTTATTTTTTGCAGCGCTTTCTATCTAAACTTTAAAGATCACTAACTCGGAAAATATGGGCCGCAGCCAATTTTTTTTTTATTAGGTTTTTTTTTCTTTCTTATCTTTCACGTTTATATCAGATAAGCTATTTAAAAATTTCTTTTTGGAGATTTTTCACAATTTCCTATGAACAGTTCAAATCCCTCACACATACAATTACAGTTTTATTTTTGACATAACTGCAGCAGATTGTGTCTAAAGTCAATGGCCGAGAGTGCTACACTGCATTCTGTATATTGCACAAGCCCAGCATCGAGAAAATCTCGCGACAACCTTTTATATCATACAAATTAATTAATGTAATAATTGATGGGTGTGATTTGATTAAAAGTTGTTTCTTTCTTTTAGAACATTAAAATATAAACTATTTTTATAAATATGTTTTACTATTACTTTATTTACTTTCTTCAAAGCAGTTGAGGAATTGTTTTAATAAGTCTTTTATTTTCCAATATATATATTTATATATTTGTCTAAATTAATTTTTATTGCAATGTTCCGTGTTAACTAATATTATTGTTTTCCTAACTTAAGAACAAGAAACTTTTTTAATTTATTTTTTATACTTTGAAACTTTGTTTTTTTCTTTGCTTGTCACAAAAAAAAAAAACAATTATTTGAAACATACATATATGTAATAGCGTTTGAGTTATTGTTGCGCATATTGTATTTGTAGTTGTTGTAAGTTTCTTTAACTGAAGGTTTTATTAAATCAGAATTGTATTGTTCCTTTCTTTTTTGATAAAATCTCAAGACTTCCATTGGCTTCAACTACGCAAAAGTAATAAAAATGTCAAATGTAAAAAAAATGGCAGGGAAACGGAAATTATTTATTGCGTTCGCCTTTGAGATCAACTCGTATGCCATGGCATACAAACACACGAGAGGAAATGTAATTTCTGTGCCAATAAGGAAAAAGTGCTTAAGTCATATTTTACTGTTTTGTGTGAGAGCACTTTTACACTTTTAAGTCGATTTGCAGAAATTTATTTCTTTTGCAGTTAAATTGGGAAATTCAATGTTCACTTTTATTTTATTTAGAAAAACATACTTCAGCACAGTTTATACATACATATATAACTAAGACATTCAATTTGAATTATACCAATTTAAAAGCTAAATTAAAGTATTATTCCATATGGGATTACAAGTTGGAAAAAGATATTTAGCAACAATTCATTCATAATTAAAATTTTGTCCAATATAAAGATTACACATAATTAGCTTATCTTTTTTTATTTAATATAATTTAGTCTATGGTGAAAACCTTACAGACCATTCACAATAAAAATATTTAAAACAATCAATTATTGAGCCTTATTCAAGAACAAAATGATATTACGTCTAATACTATTTGCATTTACATTAAAATTAATAAAATTTGAGAAATCATTATAATTTTGACATAATCTTCTCAGCGGATCAGCATTAATATAATTCGTTTGTTAACATTTTAGATGAAGTGGGGTCAAATTGCGACTTGCTCTGACTGGCACATTAAAATTTACTTTACCGAGCAGGAATTCTGAACAGACTACAACACCGTTTATCAAATTTACAAGGAAGGTCACATTTAGCATTAATCGTTTACTTTCCAACGTGGGCAGTTGAACACTTATATTGGGGTTCCAGGAAGAATTACGCAAGCAAAATAAAAGAAGTTGTTTCTGAACAGATTCAATAATTTTTTTTTTCTCGTAATTAGTGTAAGGACCCCAGATAATTGATTCGTATTATAAAATAGGCCTTACTAAGGAAGTGTACAAATGTTTAGTTATTGTAGGCTCTGTGAATTCCTTAGAGCAACATTTTATAAATGCCAGCACACCACGAACTTTATTTACCGTCATAATAATGTGTTTTTTAAAACTTAAGTTTGAGTCAGTAACTAGTTCATGCTGATGTCCACCTAGTGAGTAAAAGCCATCTGCATTCCAGTTTCATGAGAATCGCATGTGCTGGCATTTTTTTAGATTCAGATCCATTAACTTAGTGCAACACCAATCAAAAAGTTGGTCTCAATCGTATTACAAATAATGTCTGTCCAAAATGTTGTTTAAAAAGCTTATAAAGATTTGTATGTCATCCACATGCATTAAAACATGGCAAAATTCGATTATACATGGAAAACAATGAAAACAAAATAGGACCCAAGTGACTTCCTTGAAGCACTCCAGATTTCGCATCGATATATTCAGATTTGACATTATTGCAAAGAACCCACTGTTTACGGTGCGACAAGTATGAACATATCCAGTTTAAAGTATTCGTTGTGAAGCCCATAGCACGAAGTTTCAGCAAGAGTAAAACGTGATTGACTTTATCTTTATCTTGACTTAAGCAATTCTTCCTTTTTGCAACAGATTTCTTTGAAGAGCAGACTGAGTGAAGTTAAATAAAAGCGAATATTCGATTAAAAGACATGAATGAACTTTGCTCAAATTTAAATTGGGAACTATTTGAACTATTTGCAACTACAGAAGCGAAAAACTCTGCTCAATACTTAACGTTAATGCCCCATTATCGTACCTTAATAAGAGCGCCAATGCTTTTTATATAAAACAAGGGCAAAATCAGAGTGGTAGGAAATAAATAAACAATCTGTTAATTTTTCAGCTATATAATGCTTGTCGCTCTGTATCTGCATTCAGTAAACTTTATTACGATTATCATATTGCTTTAATAAAAATAACGAAACCTTATCGACTTTGCTATCCACTAATATATTTTAACGATATGCGCTGGCGGTTGAAGTAAAAAAGGAAAGTTCAAAGGTCAAATTAATTTCGTTTTTTTAATGTTTCTTTGTGTTTTTGGCTTATTTTGACATCTTGTATGACGAGATGCCACATGAGTAAAACAGAGAGGTGACGTAAAAAAAATACATTATCGTTACTGCAAAGGAATAAATATCTAAATAAATATTAAGGTTTTCGGTGCGAAAAAAGTTACTCATGATTTTAAAATTCTTAAAATCATTATATAGACAAAAATGTTTGGTAAGTCCTCGTCCAGACTTCAATTTTTGTTGCAGCAATTCTTTAGTTTATAGGTGAGAGAGGTGAGAAGATTGGGGAAGTGTACACGATTTCATGTGCTCGGCAATTCTTTTTTGTTTTGAAATTCTCATTTTTTCATTTTAATGTGTTTCATGTTTTATTTTATTTTATTTTTCTTCAGATATATTAAAAACACAAAATATAAAAAAATTTAAATACAATTGTTAATTTTTCAGGGAAATTTGTGGTGTAATCGAAGTTTTTAACACACAGTTGCAAAACTAGAGTTTCCTAATGTGGACACTTATGCAATTTCAAAGCAAATTTTTAAAAAATTTCAGCAACAAAAATGAAAGCCTGGACGATGACTTATAAATTGTGAATGAAGACGATGCTAAAGCTGAGATGAGAAAGCTGGACCAGCAGGTAAAACTTAAATTGTTTCGCAATTTTTTCGTGAGAAATCCGGTTGGACTTTAGCTTATATTGTTTTTTGCATGCAAAATAAGAACCATTTCAAATTTATACACAAATACTTACTTAAGGAACTTCAGGTAAAAAATTAAGTCTAACGTTTTCTCTTTTTTTCTCAAGATAATACTGTAATAATATAAATAAACAAAAAATAGCTTAAAATAAATATTCAAAAGTCGGTTTATTATTCCAGTAAATTTTCTTCTCTCTCGCTTTTACTATATTGCAAATTGCGTTGCATTTTCCTCACTTTTTTTTTTTTGAGCAAAGAAGCTTAATACTCGTACATGTACATGAAACAGTCATAAAAAAGAGTATATAAGCAAATGACTTTAAGCCAACTTATATCTCTTCATACACAGCTTCCGTCGTAGTGCTAAAAGTGGAATACATACTACATAGAAAGAAAAAAATGTTTTCTTACACAACAAGTAAAGAATTAATAAAGACCAAAAAAGAAGAGAATATATAAAAAATATGCTAAAAGAGTACAAAACTAATAATGGTCAGAGCTAAATGGAAGCTTAATATGAACCAGAAATGTAAGCATTGCCCATTCCAAAAAAAAAACAAAAACAAAAATAAAAGGAACGAAACCAACCGTGATAGAAATGATACAAAACACAACAAATTAAAATTCACCCAAATGCAAAACTAAAAAGCAAAAAAAAATTATATATATTAATGAAAATACCTAGAAAAACCTAAACATTTACAGAGAAAAAGTATGTGAATACGAAACAGTTTTTTCCTGCATTTATGAGTCCTATTTAGGAAGTTATTTCCGGTTTTATTGCACTCATACACTTAAACGAAACATTTTGAGTCCATAAAAAGAAAGAGCGAACTAAAAGAAAATGTATTTGCAATGTTCATACATAGACATTTTCTTCTAATGGAAAAAATAAACATTAAAATGAATAGAAAAACCAAAAAAATGCCCGTTTAAAAGCCTTTAGTTTGTGGCAGTATATGTATTCAACATCTTGTTGGAGTATTTTATTTTTTATTTTTAGGGAATTTCAGCAACAGTTCTTGGTCTAGTTCCCTTTCCCCGTACTTAAAATATTGGCAAATGTGTTGCATGTGTGCATGTGTGGGTTTTATTTCTTTCATGAATGACATGTAACTTTAACAAAATTTTCTAATCAAAAATCTTTCACGATTGAAATGCAAAAATCAAATTGCTTTAGTGTTTTTAATTATGTAACGGACGATATTGTTTGGTAACGATTTTTCCCCCATCAAATATTGGAATATTGCATTGACAGCTGCCTCTTGCGAGTAGCGTTCGAAAATATAACTGACAGGCACTTCGTTCATTCGCGTGACGTGCATAATTGCCATTAATGTCAAAAACTTTAGATGTGTATGTATGTGTGAGTCACTGTAAATGGTGTTCATTTGGATATTTTAGAATTTTCTATTTATGGCTGCAGGGTTCAAACAGGGAACAACATTTATGGGAAAGTGAGTGTAAAAATACTAACCTAAATTATTTTCTGGGCATCTAATTTGATCTTTCGAAATAATTTAATAGTAATGATTTTAAACAACTGTCATATTTTCATGAAGTTTATTTGAAGTTTATATACCCTGTGTTCTGTTTCCACATTTGGTATAGAATTTTTGACAAAATCTAAATTTCACTCGTTCACTCAGTATCATGCAACCATGAAATAGTAGTGAAAAGCAGTGTTTAAAAAACTTAAATCGCAGTAGTAAAAGTCGTAAAATTTTTTACTTTTCGCTGCTTTTGCTTTTTCCAACTGTTTAAAATGAACCAAGCAATGCTTTTGCTTGTGCTTGTGAAAATAATCAGCAGTCGCAGTCGAACCAGAAGCAGAAAACGAATCATGAACAATTGCGCAGTACTTTCAGTAGTCGACGATTTCAAAAGTTTGAATTTGATTTGCTGATCCTTTTGGTTAGTTTCGCTAGTAAAAGCATAAGCAGTCTGGGTGCTTTTGTAGTACCAAACAGTCACAGTCGAAGAAGCAAAAGCTCTTGCTTTTAGAAGCTTTCGACAGGTTCAGTCAACTATTTTGTGGTGTTTGTCATGTTTTTGTTGTTGCTTTCGCACATCAGACAAGAAGCAAAATCAAAAACTACTTTACTGTGATTGCTTAAAACTTCTAAAAGCAAAAGTTTTAGCTTCTTCAGCTGTGACTGTTTGCGACTTCCAAAAGCATATAAACTGCTTCTGCTTTTACTAGCGATACTAACCAAAAGCAAAAGTAAATCAAATTCAAACTTTTCAAATTGACGACTGCTGAAAGTATTGCGCAATTGGTCATAAGTCGTTTTCTGATTTTGCTTTGACTGAAACTGTGGAATTTTTCAAAAGCGAAAGCAGAAGCAAAATGAAATGAAATGAAAATTATTTCAGTTTTTTAAACACTGGTGAAAAGAAATTCTCTTTTTATTAGCGCTGATTTTCATAACAATTATTCCACAAGTGTATGTTCATACAACTATAAACTTCACATCAACGTCAAAGTTTTGAAATAAACAAACGCGTACTTATGGTTTTATAAGCAAAAAGTAGTATATAGAAAAAATTTCGCCGGCTTAAATAAAATCCTTTTATTCCGAAAACACAAGACGAAAATTGTAGCTATTCGATTTTCTACTCATTACACACTTTAGTCAAGTTAGAGTGCTATATTCGGCTGTGACGAATCTTATGTACCCTTTACAAATCACAAAATGTACATTTGTACATATGTACATATAACTTTCGTTCATACATATTCATCACGAATTTATTTGGGTGCAAGTTCTGTACTATTAGAAAAGTTTCAAAAACCTCTTAAGTTTTTAACTTAATATTAATGACCTCGGCCATGAAGAAATTTAGATGTAAAAATTTTTCAGAAAGATCAAAAATAAGTTTTTATTTCAGTCAATTATAATGAGTTGTGAAACTTATGAGTGTTTTATATATATTATATATAGATATATATATATATATATATTATCGCACGCTTATTTGCGGTCTTACTGCATACGAATGTTGTGGAAATTACAATCGGCAGGTATATACATACCCTTACAAATAAATACATATAAAAATATTAAAAATAAGTTTTGTTCTCAAATTTTTGATAGAAAATTTTTTTGGGAAAAAATTCAAGAAAAACTAGACTTTTTCAACTTAAATTTTTAAAATTGTAAAATTTCGAGATCATTATATATTGACTTCAATGTTTTTTTATACTGAATAGTTTTATTGTTTTCGGTAATAATAAAAATATAAGAAATAATTACGATAATATTACGCCAAAGTCTTTATCAGATATATAAGCAGACCCAAAAATATTCATTGAATTGGATGCGAAGCTTTTTGGTGTCTGTCGGGAGCAAAGTGCTAAGTTTTATTTCAAATATTAAATTTTAGTACTTGTCGCATCACCCAATTAAGAACCGCTAACTTATTTCCATAAAAATTTTTTTTAACTCTGGCCCACTCTGCATTAAAAAAGACAATTGCTCAATTCACAATCCTTGTTGTAGCGTTTAAAATTGTATTTTAAAAGATAATTGCAAAAAAAATTTCTCCAAGAAAGCTTATTATATGTGAAATATTTTTGTTTTGAGAAATTTTATTTGAAATTGTCTTTTCAAACACAACGTTTTATTTCTATTGAATTTTACTACGAGTATTTTAATAGATGCATAGAAAAACAAAAATAATTGAATATAAATTTGTGTGACTGAAATTAATTATTAGTTTTTACTGTGTATGGATTTAAATTATTTTACATTCCCCTGTGATTTCAAATTTGGTGGGAAATTTTATGACAATTGTGTTAGGCCTGGTATATAAATAAGATGATTTTGACAACAAGTGCTTTTGTTCTTAACACAATGTACTTATATCACTTTCTTTTATCTTAAATTTCAAAGTTCCGGGCATCTCAGTTCATACGGCGTTTGTAAACTTTATATGAATTCACAATATTCTTGTGTTACGCATGTGATTTGAATATTAAATTAAAACCCATCATATGTTTTTCATTCGGCAGACATATGAAAGCACATATTCAGTCACTCATACCCACATACTCGTATCTCCAACATCTTTACTACCCAAACTTCACAAGCGAATTGAAAATTGTGATGAGATTTATTTTACTTTTTTATCTCTGTTGCTTTTAGCTCCCCCATCCCAAAAGTATATTTTACATGTTTGTGTTTCACACAATATTGGGTGTCAATTAAATGTGAATTTTATGTTAATATAAATTGTATTTTGGGTCCCTTCTTCGAAAACAAACAGCTGGTGGAATACGCGAGAGACCAATTGGAAAAGGATAAGAGAAGCAACTGTCAATAATCCGATAGAAAAAGTGAAATGAAATCAACACATCATCATTTTAATACAATAATAATCGATGCTTTTGGAAGGAACTTCTTGTTTGCATATACCTACTGGAAAAAAATACTAAGGGAGTTATTTTTATTTAAAAATGCAAATGTGTCTGTTATTATAAAAAAAAAATTAAGAATTATTTATTCCCACATTTCTTTAATTAAATTAATGCAATGCCATTGGATTATTAATTAAGCTCTTATTTGACGTATTTCTATGGGAAATTTGTCAAATAAACCTGTAATAAACCTAAAATATTTTTTATGAATACGGCAGTAAGTCTCCATTAGCATATCAGAAAAAACAAAAATTTAAATTTGCAGCGATAATTCTGGCTTGTATTTTTTTTTATTATTAGTGATGTCTTACCCCGTTTTCGCAAGCCAGACTTTTTTTTTATTAGTTTTGATCATGTCAGATCCCATATAAACACGGAAAACCTGAAGAGAACATGTAAATTATACGCTATTTTGAATGTTGCTCAAGAAGCTTCTAGAAAGGCTGATCTCCTTTTAAATGTAAAAGCAGTTGAACTGATAATTTCAAGTGACAGATCCTTTTTATGTACAAAGTTTGTATATAAATTAAATTTTGGCCCTATAACTGCAGAGCAAATGTTTTTCTGTCTAGGGCATTTTAAAGTTCGTACATAAATTTTTACAAAAAATAACATAAAATTTCCATAAAATTATTTTATTATCTCATTAGATTTATTTGTTGGCCCCGGGGGAGGAAATTATTTATTTATTGCTTATTCACTATTCACTACGACATTTTTATTATTTAAGAGGCAAATTTTGGTTAAGAAATAAAAAGGGTTTTTAAAATAAACGCATGTTTATGTATATGTCTCTCAGTTGACCCTTTTTTTATTTAAGCGGTTTTATATAATATGTGTATGTGTGCGTTTATATTTAATTTCAAGAAAATGCGTAATATAGACTTAAAAGGAGGTCTTGTTAATTTTAGTAAAGCATACGAGGCACTTTGATTTTGTTTTCTCTCTTCGCCAATATACGCGTATTTGTTTAGTGATTTATTGGATGATTTTCCAATATCAACATAATCGATGTCGTTTACATACACAAGTATTATACATACATACACCATTTCCACATTTTAGTTTCGATTTATTTTTGCACTTTATTTTGTGGCTTAATGTTCTTTTTATTGCTTGTTTCGTTATGTGCAAATGCATATAATTTATTGTTGAGGCAAAGAACGAACATAAGAAAGGTTGAGGAATCAAATCGGGGTTGTTGCTGATGTTAATGGATTTAAACAAATTTATGGCAATTTGAAATACAAACCTTTTAATATATTGAGATTTTATTTCAATTTATTTATGTACATACGAAAAACTTGTATTAATCTTAAAAATTAATAACTAAAATACAGCCCAAACTATACAGTAGTCTTATTTGGAAAGGCCTACTTCCAATTTGTTTTAAGTACAATTTAAGAAAGTGTTAAATTTAATACTTGTGTATATGTTAGTATTAATCAGTAGGAAGCTATTTGTACATAAAAAAAATTATTCGGAATAGACCGGTAGAGGAGAGTGTATCTTTATTTAAATTATGTCAATTCCATATGCAATGTCTTACGTGGGGATGCCAAAATTATTGGAAAACTCTACCGTTTAAGATTCTGCAGGTAGGAAAATCAATCCTATTTCTTCTGAATCCAAATACTTCTCAAACAGTATCAACCAGTATTGACGAAAACTAAACAAAAACGTTATTAACTTTATTAATTTTATTTATTATTGTTTCAACTTCATTTGTTTCTATATTTATAATTTGATCAGACTAAAGTTCGTATCGCTTTGTAAGCCAAATAACATATGATAATTATTTATGAACAGATTACACCAAAGTTAATTTTAAATATTCTAACACATAGTTGAACGGAGCAACTAGCTGTTTTCGAAGGCCACTACACCTTCATCATTAGCGTCCACTGTGTGTGTGGTGTCAGTTGATGTGTATTTATGCGTTATACGAGTACACTCAGCCATTATTGCAAATGGAATATGTGAATTGTCTTGATTCATCGTTTTCAACTTGCTAAAAGCTTTTTTGTACTGAAAGAGAGAGAGAGACGAGGGGAAAAGAAACGTCTCTGTTCCTCTCGTCTTTCTCTCTCCCACAAACTAATCAGCTTAGCAATAAGACTTGCATAGTGTAAATTAGGACTTATTACGTTGACTGCGTTGATGTTTGTAGCAATAAATCGTCACTAAAATAAAATAGCTAATAAAATATTTAAATAGGTTAAAGTAATGCGCCTGCTTAACACCAGAGGCGCTGTAACGATACTATATAACTTAACGAAACGCACAATGGAAGAGTTCTAAACGAATGAACCTTAATAATTTAATACTTTATCATCTATCCTCTCTTCCTGAGGCATATTAATTGTCTAAGAGTTTTTATCTTTCAAAGAACAGCTCTTGGAACTACAATAACAGTAAAAATGAACTAAATATTTGTAAGTAATTGAATGGAAGATATACATATCTACGATTTTAATTTAAGTAGTGAGTGTTTCCGTTCAACTAGAGTCCGATTTTAACATAAACACAATCTGATCTCTCCCTCATTAATTTGAAATATTTTATTCATATAGTAATTATTTTTATATTTATATCACATTGGACACTCTGTATAAGCAATTTGAGATAAGAAGCTCTAAATAAAATACCCCATACTTGTTGAATCGAATATTCTAACCAATTGCAAATTGAATAAAATTATGAGAAGCATTTAATCAAGATTGTTTGTTTTTCTTTTTATGTTTTTTTTTGTCTTGCATCTCGTCTTGCATTACAGAATATTAAAAATTAAATTAGAAATAATTCCCCTTTTACAGCTTAAATTTATTTAGTGCTGCACATATTTGAATTCACAGAAACAGAAAATATTTAAACTAAAATGTCTAATATAATTATCTCTTTCGTCAAAATCAAAAAAAGTCTAATTTTTCGACTGCACAATTTATTTAAAACAATCATATGGCTGGCGCCAACATAATTTTTTTTTATTAAAAAATTTAAGAGATTTTTCATGATCACAACGTCGCACGATTTGGTCATTCAAATAATATTGTAAATGTTTTTTTTTAATATTTCCAGAAAATATTCAAAACAAATATTTAGTTGTTGATGCGATCTCTCAGAAGGTGGCTGGTCGGAGGTTGTATATTAAATAGACGACGACGAGAAAAAAAACCACTTGTGCTACAAAATTATAAAATATATATGTATATGCTTACATTTAAACATACAGATATTCACATGAGTGTGTAGAAATAATAAAAACGGAACAAAATGAATATCAAATGGTTCATATTTTGCTTTATAATTGCCAATAGTTTGAGACATTCCAAACAATATTCGGAAGTTCGTATAGGTAAATAGGACAGTGCAACATTTCTGTAGATTTCATTATTTTACTAAATTTTATTTTTGTTGCTGTAAATGTGTCTTCGAAAAGGTGCTCTATTTTACGATGACGAATTTGATATCGAGAAAACGTTTGAGGCCACAGTGGAAAGTGTAAATAGTGAAAATGAAGAAAATTTTAAGCTTACGACTCTGGTAAAGAGATTAAATCCAGCTGATGACAGCATTGCTTTGGAAAGAGCAGGTTATCATTGAAGAAAACATATACTCGTATTAAAAAATAATTATACTTTATGTAAAATACAACCGAAAATTTATTTTCCAGCTTGTGATTTAATAGACAATGGCGTGGCGGCTATTTTTGGACCAAGTTCAAAGGCAGACAGTGGTATGTATGATTGTTCGTTACTTACACATTTGTGTTGTCATCTTCTTCTCAAATTTTTGTTTTCGAAATCTTTTATTTATTTATTTTAACATCCATATTTTTTGGTCAGACATTGTTGCCCTCATTTGCAACAGCACCGGCATACCGCATATTCTGTTTGATGCTCTCAGCGAAGAACTTCAATTGAGCAAACAAAATCATCAGCTAACGCTGAATGTTTATCCCGCTCAACTAATTTTATCGAAAGCTTATGCGGACATAGTTGAAAATTTTGGTTGGAGAAAATTTACTGTGGTCTACTTTGAGGAAGATGGTAATTTTTGCAATCGTTTTTCATATTTATTCTCTTACACTCAACTTAATGATTAAAGCAGCCAGTGCTCCCACACGCCTGCAAGATCTCCTGCAATTAAGAGATCTTCACAATGATGTTGTACGTGTGCGTAAATTTAAACGCAACGAAGACTATCGCATTTTGTGGAAGAGTATTAAGGGCGAGAGACGTGTTGTTTTGGATTGCCCTCCAGATATTCTAGTGGATGTTTTAAATGCCTCCATACCTTTTGATTTGACCGGACAATACAATGTAAGAAGGCACATGAAGTAAAATATAAATAACGAAATTTTTTCTATTAAAAAGATACCGAAGTATATTTATCTGAAGTTAAGTCTGTATGTATTAAAATTAAGAATTTTCTTGTATTGTTGGTAAAGCATTTCGTTTCTGCTTTAGAAACTCGTCAGTAGACTTCAAGCAAAAAATTATTGAGCAAATAAAAAAAACTATATATGTTTATACAAAAATTGTCAAAATGTTTTTGAGAATTACGTACACAAACATAGTAAGTTAAAAAGCTTAGAAGAAAATAAATTCTTCAATAATAATTGAATAGCCGAACTGTACGTATGTGGAATAAACTACCTGCGGAAGTCTTTCCTGGCAGTAGTGTCCACAGACACTACTCCTTCTATGCTTTTTCCCTATAACCTATTTTCCTTGTTCTAGCACAATGCATTGCATGACTAGGGGTTATCCCATGAGTGAAAATTGAAAAACGGATTAAGAATTGAATTGAAAAATTTGTTTGTTTGAGGATTTTTAATTTCTTATGCCTGTGTATGTAATTCTCAATAATATTTTGAAAGTTCTTCTATTAACATATGGAGTCTTTTTTTTAGATTTTCATAAGAATTGTTTTGTTCCAGTCTACCGAATAGTTTTTTTCAGCAGAATAATAACAAACTATAAACAGAAATTCTTTATATAAATTTGTTCCGACTTTTTCTCTTTAAAATTTCCTTAAGAATTTGTTTTTAACGAACCTGGAAACGCATAGTGGGTACTTGGAAGAGTTGAAGGATAATGTGACGTTTGGAGTCAATGCAACGGCAGCTCGATTGGCAATGAATGGAAATATTTATGTGAGTAAAACCTTTTTCATTCCAACACTAAGCTCATTTTATCCTTAACGTTTTTATCCTGTACAGGATCTCGACGAATTGCAGCGAGCTTCATTATATCAAAGCGATAACAGTAACAACAGCGAGTATCCCAGGACTTTGCTGCTCGATCTCATATATGATGCAGTAACATTATATGGTTTAGCCCTTAGAAATATAACCACGATGTATCAAATCAATCCACCAAGAGTCAGATGCGAGTACGATGACTACAACAGGGGACAACCCTGGGCTATGGGTCGTTATATAAATAAAGTAATGAAAGCGGTATGTTAAAGTAAAAAATCTGTAATGGAATGTTTATGAGGAGATAGTTCTTGTTTTAGATTGCTCACGCAAACGATGAACATTTCCGCTCTAGTCTTATGCAGTTTGATGACGATGGCCAGCGTATTAGTTTCAAGATTGAGATATATGAGCCTTTGGATAATTATGGTGTGGCTTATTGGGACACGAAGGGCCAAATAACACCTCAACATATTCAAGCGAATGTGCTGAAAAAAATTATATATCGGGTAGCCACACGTATAGGAGAGCCGTACTTTATGGAAAAGTATTTCGAATTGTTATAAAATTTTAAAGATTCGAAAATCTTATTGTTTTTTTTTTCTTTAAGTGAAACTGCCGTTGCCGAAAATATCACTGGAAATGCTCGTTATATGGGTTATGCCGTAGACTTAATAGACGCTTTGGCAAAAGAAAATGGCTTTGAATATGTGTTTATACCAGTGAGCGATAACGCTTATGGAAAATATAATAAAGAAACCAAGCAATGGAATGGAATTATTGGAGAGCTTATTAACAATGTGAGAATTAAATTTTATAGAAGAAATAATTTGTTTAGTTCTTAAAGCAGATACTAACAACAGTTATGTTGGACTAAATTGATTCGCTCGTTCAAAAGCTTTTGATATTTCTTCCTGCTTGAGCAATTGCTTGTATGTCTAATATACATAAAAATTTGTTGAATTGTATGAACGTATGCCCAAGTTATGGCATATAAAACCCGACTACAATAGAAATTTACAAAGAAAACATTTTTATTATTTTATTTTCTTCGGTTTTGAGTATTCCAATCACTAACTTATAATTACTACAGCTTCAAAGTCATGCGTCCTTTGATAATACGTCCTACAGTATAATAGATCATGAACGGCCCACATGCTCGCTGGGCAACAGTCACTACAGACCTGAGCTGCCCAAAGTAGCACCAGAGTGCCAAACATCAATCGGCTTCTTATACAAATGAATACACATACGCGAATACATTTTTCTCGTGTTTCTTTGGGTGCCCAGCTCTGCGTTAAGCGTCAATAAGACGTGCCATAACCATAACCATATAAAACAGCTGTTCGAAACAAACTTATGGGCAACACTGTATTTGATTATAGGTGACACGCCATAACCCCATAACTCTTACCATAGAAACCAATTGAATTTTGGTTTGGTTATGTCTATGGCATTATGGCTATGTCACATTTAATTGAAGCTTTAGACAATGAAAATTATTCAGTACTCTCACCTATTTCTCACCCTTTTCAATTATTAAATTTGTTTCGCTTGCCATACTCCCACACTTTTTTTTCACAGGACGCTCACATGGGCATTTGCGATTTAACCATCACTCAGGCTCGCAAGAAGGTGGTGGATTTTACAGTGCCATTTATGCAACTGGGAATAAGTATATTGTCCTATCAAAAACCAGTAGAAGAAAAACGGTGGAGTGCTTTTTTGGAGCCGTTCACAAACAATGTGTGGATTTATGTCATGATCTCTGTGTTTATTATAGCCTTTCTGTTTATATTTATAGCGCGGTAAGAAGATTACACATTGACATATCTATATTTTTCTTATTTTCAGAACTTAATAATTGCTCACTCTTTTAGTATTTCCAAGGAGGAATGGGAAAATCCTCATCCTTGTAACAAAGACCCGGATGTGTTAGAAAATAAATGGGATATATTGAACAGCTTCTGGTTAACGATGGGCTCTATAATGACAGCCGGTTGCGATATTTTGCCTCGTAGTGCGCCCATGCGCACTTTCAATGCCATGTGGTGGATTTTTGCCGTCATTATTACAAATTCGTATACGGCAAATTTGGCTGCTTTCTTAACCAACAGTAAAATGGAGGGTTCTATAACGGGCATAGCGGACTTAGGGGCACAAACAGCTATTAAGTTTGGCACCATAGAGGGCGGCAGCACTTATACATTCTTCTCGGAGTCGAATGAAACTGTTTATCGATTGGCCTATAATATAATGACTAACGATGATCCTTCAGCTTATACTAAAAATAATGAAGAAGGCGTGGAGAGAGTGCTGAAAAATAATGGTTCCTATATGTTTCTAATGGAGACCACCAGCTTGGAATACAACACAGAACGCAATTGCAAATTGAAAATGTTGGGTGAAAAATTTAGTGAAAAACATTATGCCATAGCGGTGCCATTTGGTAAGTGAAGAGCAAAATACATACATATTACTTTGAGTTAGTTTTCATTAATTTTTTAACATTAGGCGCCGAATATCGTTCCAACCTGAGTGTGGCCATACTTAAACTGGCCGAGCGTGGTGAGCTTTTCAAATTAAAAAACAAATGGTGGAAGAATCACAACAACACTTGCGATGATGATGCCAATGACGATAGTGAAACGCCAGACATGACATTCTCTGAAGTTCGGGGAATTTTTTATACACTGGGTGTGGGTGCAATTATTTCCTACATACTGGGAATTATAGAATTTTTAATTTTTCTCCAGAAGGTGGCAATGGAAGAGAAAATAACATTTAAGGAAGCCTTTACAAAAGAAATTAGGTTTGTTTTATGTGTCTGGACTAATAAAAAGCCAATCCATGTTACACCCACAAACAGTTCCCGTTCTTCGTCGCATACATCTGGAAATACTGCTATGTCCACTAAATCGGGAAAATCGGCAAAATCTTTAAAGACAAATGGAAGGAAAACTTCTGAGCCAGCTGAGTTGTCAGAGCGCAAAAGTACCAAGAGCTTAAAAAGTGTCATTATGAATTTCGTTGAAGCAAAACTCTAAGCGATTAAGAAAATTACTCAATTGTTAAGAATAAATTGATTTCATTTATTTAATTTTTTTATTTTGCAACATTTAATAAATTTATGATTGGAAATACCACCTCTAACTAAAATTATTGGTATCCTGTTATATTTTTTGTTTCTTTTTTGACTATCTTTAATTTTTAATGAAAAAGAAGTTAAAATAAATTTTGGTATCAGCAATTTAAAGTCTTTAACTGAAAGATTATACATTTCTGTTTTCAATTAGTAGTTCTCATTTCTTCAAGCTTCTAAAGTGCCCTGCAGACGATCAAACAAACTCAACAATTCGATAGTTGTGTATATATTTTTTCGGCTCTACGTACGCATTGTTATTTTATGGCTGATTATTTGATCCTATTCAATTATCAAAATACAACACTATGATGAAACATAAAAAAACATGCAAAAAGCAGAATGAAGCTTTTCTCTATCTCTTCCTTCATTATCTTATTTATTTTCTTCTCTATTACTATCCCTTTTCTAAAGAATATAAGACCTAATAAAAGCAATAGGAATTAGTGCCTGACCCAGCAAACATTTTTCAAGATTTTGTAATGGCTTACAAGGTAAAGAGGGGTACTTACTTATCTAATTATTTTATGGGTATAATAATGAATGTCCTGTAAATAATAAAATAATAGCTTATTTATATCTAGTTTAATAATGAAATATATCTAGAGCTTCGAAAACAAAAAAATAGCTTTGGTTTACTATAACTTTTATTATAAAATCAAAGTATTTTCTCATATTCTTTAATGTACATATTCATATATTTTCTTTGTAAAATTATGGTTTTTAACAATCCCAAAAAAAGTTTTATAATTATGGTAAAAAAAATATTTGCCTGTGGGGGAAAAAATTTCACATTTCTGCTGTGCCAAATGATATCCTTTTTGACAATATAAAATATTGACAAATTCGCAACAAGCCGGCGGCTACCAATTTTTTAAAAGTACATTTTTATATAAAACAATTATGTATAACAAAAAATTATATAATATTATATATACGAGTATATCGAGCCATAACCGCTCAAATAGCTTAAGCGACAAATTTTTTGGACTTGGTTTTTTGACGGTAATGGACTTACTATCGCAAATAATCGATTTTGGTCTCAAAATTAAGTTTAAAAATTATCTCGATTAGGCTTTTTTGGCGGTTAAGGCACGATATGATGCAATATTTTTCCCAACTTCAAATAAACAATGCATTTTTCACAGTCTAAATACTTTTAGAGACGTAAAAATCTATGTATTGGGCAACGGCTCGAAGTGACGGCGGCGGTTTTATTTTTTATGATACCATGCTTCTTATTTGCTGCTTGTCAAAAATTTATCTGTTGTGTCAAAAATTCCACTCTTCCCTAGGACTAGTAAAATTTTATTCACCTCAAAACTTACTTACTTTGCTACCGTTTGGCACAGGTCCTATGTTAAAAAATTATATTAATTTTTATTAGAAAAAATTGCCAATTATTTTGAATAATTTTAGGCAAAAAGTAATCTACAAAATTTTACATATTTGTAAGCAAAAATAACCCATTCAATTTTTAATACTTTTAGGCAATCAGTAATGCTTTAACTTTTGGATATTTATAGGCAAAAAGTATAGGGTACCGCATACTTTTTGTACTTTTCAAACAAAAATAATTTGAGTCAAATTGTAAGTACTTACGACTGACTGCTTTCTAGTAAGCAAACTTTTTTGCTGGGGATCCTTGCTTCTCTAAAAACAAATTGTAAATGTCATGTTTATTTGTACGTCTCCTTTTAAGCGACAAGCAAGCGACACTCCGACATTTGCATTGATTGACAGGTTCATTTGATCGTCTCCTGGGCACTTTAAGTAAGGTATATTAAAAGACATTCTGTTCTTCTAAATAACCGCTTTCTTAAGCAATCATTAAATCTGTTCTTGTCACGATAATATCTGATGATTTGGTGTCATTGCATTTGAAATATATCACTTAGTTACAAGAATCCAGCTAAAAACGCCGAGTTACAGATGATTTTTTGTGGAATTGGCTTAGTGAGTTAATGGTATATATGTATTTCATTAAATATTTAGGATTAAAAACAAACTATTAAAGTAGCGAAAAGTTTATAAGTATGGGGACTGTATATTTATACAAAATTTTCAATGTCCTTGTAGTATCCGCAGTATTCACTAAGAAGGCTTCTGCACAGTACTGGTCCTATTTCTATGTTAAGGGCTAATATGAGTAAAAATATAAACGTTTAACCATAACTGAAGTCATTTAGGGGGAGAACGGCTTAAAGTTGCACTACACAAAAATCAAGTGAAGCTTATTGATAATGACTGAAGAGGAAGCAAACTAACAACTGAAGTTAGTGTTTAAAACCTGTAAGCACTGTAATCTATTTGTAGCTTTTATTTTATTTAATTTCATGTGATAGCGGCAAACACTCACACTAACATAAATATGTATTACCCTACCGACATCTACATATGTACATAAACAAGGTTGGTAATTGCTTGAGGGTTTCAACTGTGACGTTGTGACGCGTAAATTTCATTACATTCATTCACATTGAATTCCAGTCCCACTTCAAACCGTCAACAACAACAAAACCGAAGAAGGGAAAATAAAAATTATAAAAATATGTACTTCAATTTGTGTGCACGCTAGAGGAAGAAATTGGATCGAATTTAAAACTTTTTCCCCATGTTAAGCGCAGAAGTATGAAAAAGAGAAGATATTTTTAAACTGATACTTTCAGATATTGAGCCAAAGAAGTGCCTCACGTTTTAAGGCTGTTTGTTCCAGGATGATTTTTCCGTTGTAATACTATTTGGTTGTTGCCAATGCTGTCATGCTTCAAACAAAACTACTCGCACATCCATACATACATACATACATATGTAAAGGAACGTACGTAGTTATACGCGATTGTGTTTATTATATTGTGCCATTGCAAAAGTTTATAAATTTATGTCGAGTGTCAAGCAGCCTGAAGTATTTTCCACTTGAATTCCTATATAAAGTTTTACTACTATCAACATCATCACGACCAACCAGCTCCTGCATGCTGCGACTTCTTTTTTTTTTTCTTTTTTGCTGCAAGTTGCAGCAACAGCAGTTACAAGAACAAAACAATATTACTTTTAAGTGGTTGGCTACTGAAAAGAGAATACGAACGAGTTGGTTTGCGGTACAAGTATTTGTTTGTTCATTTGTAAGTAAAATTATGAAGAATGAAATATAATTCAATTGATGTACATACATATAAAACTTTCGCATCTTTTTATAAAAATATCATTCTGTCATTCATTTATTTATTTGCCATCGTCGATCAATAATTTCCACAGTCAAGCGTTTGTTATTCAATTTTTCAAACAGTCATCTCAAGTTACTTTTAAGTTAAGGAGAAAAAAATAAGCTAATAACATTGCGAATTCTTTGAAAAGACAGTGGTTTTAAAATGTAATAGTGTATTATAACTTAGAAAAACTTGTTTCATAGGAAATGGGTTAGTTTTACTTTACAAACAAGTTACTGGAGAAAGAGTTGAGCATACATCGATATTAGTAAGAAATTTTTGAAAATGAGGATTGGTTCTGCATTATGTATTATGTCTAAAATTACATTTGATGTTGTTGAAGTAAATGAGCGATATAATAATTATGTGGCAAAAAGGAAAATGTGCTTGAGTTCACTTAAGCTAAAATTGTGATAATGAAACCGTTATAATTTTAGAATTTCAAATTACACCTTTAAGAAATTTCAGTTTATTTTTATGATTTTTAAGAAAGTTACAGGAAATTTACATTTTGCTTTATTTATAATTTTTCCTTATTTTCACAGAATTCTATCATATTGAATAAATGCTGCGATCAGATTTTAAATAATGTAATATGCATTTTTGGTGTCACGTATTAGAGCGGGGGTTTTAAGCAAGGTTGGACCGAAAAAAATAACGGTATCGGTATTGATACCGGTACAATTATTTTTTAAATTTCGGTATCGGTAGCGGTATCGGTATTTTTTTTTATTTCGGTATCGGTATTACTGGTACATACCGTTATCGAGTTTATAATACCGGTATACCGATATTACTGAAAAATTTATTATTTCAGGCAGTGGACATTACAAAAAATCTTTTTTTATTAAATTACTTCAATAAGGGAGTATTTTTACATTAACATACATATGTACTCGTATAAAAGCATATAAACTTATTTTTTTCTATATACATGTGTATGTTTTTATACTATTATTAAAAAATAATTTATTAAAAAAGTGAAACAAGGAGACTGCAGTTCAAACTTTACATATATACGGCCCTATGTATAAGCAAAATTTGGCATGAAGTTAGCATAAGTGGCAAAATTGAACATGATCTTAAAGAATTTTGCCATGAAACTTCACATTAAAAATTATGCTAGGGAGTAGAGGTGGGTTAAGATTAGGTAATGCAACCATTTCTAATGTCTAATTGTATGGAGGAACTCGTTAATACTTAATTCAATTTCGTCACTTTTGCTAACTTCATGCCAATTTTTGCTTATACATAGTGCCGATAAAGTGTTTGGTTAATTAAACAAAATAGTAAAAATAAAAGTTTTGTCTATACTTATATATTACACTGTGTGACAAATTTTGATGAAATTGAAATACCTGTGACGTGTTACTATATTTCTGCTAGGTATTGTCGAGTATAACAATACAAACTGTATTTGAAATTTTCCAGTCACCTCCAAAATCTTGAGTTACGGGTAAAAACCGGTTTTTCGTCCCCGTAGACACTTATCAACCTCCAACTAAGTTAAATATCAACCGATTTTAAATTTATAAACGGATACAGAAAGAAGATACTAAGACCTTTAGAACCATATAGATATATCTTGTTTCAGTAAATTTCAAATATGTCTTTATTTTTTCACCAAATATGATTTTTTCGGTTTTTTTCGACACTTTTCTACTTTGGACACGTTCTTAGGCAATATTTTTGTACTGGATCTACATATATTGTTGATAACTTTGTTTATAAAACATAATTGAATAAGAGTAATTCACAGGACTGTTTTAAATATTTTGTTAGAAGACTTTTTGTTAAAAAAACTACCTGTATGATGTATTTCGCTTCTATTTATACGCTTTCGGTGTATTTAAGCTTCCAGGACGATGAAAGTACAATTTAATAGATGTATATAAACACAGAGTACAAAATTGGTACAGCAGTGGTCGCCAAAATTTTTTCCTTCATTTCAAAAGTAATTTTCTTCACCTCAAGAGAGGAATCTTTAACTTCAAATATAAAAGTTTAGAAGTTTTTTCTCTACCAACCTTATATATTACGGTGAAGTGTGTAAACGTCTTGTTTACCAAATACCAAAGAAAGAGAGTTAATTTAAATATATTTTTGCAATTTTTGCACATATTACGGTTTACAGCTCAACTTAGTTGGATTGAAAATTAAACAACTTAACTTTTAAACAACTGTTTTTTTTTTTTGTATTCTGAATAACAATTAATTTTAGTTGACTTCGAAACAATGCACGAAAAGCAAAGGTTCTTATCTATGCTATATGTTTTGAAACCATAATATCCATTACAAAACATTTTAAATATTTTTAGTTTTGGCTTTGGTATTTTTTCTTGAGATTATATGTTTTATGAAAATGGCAATAATATTGATTGACAAATGGGATTGGTTGGCGTCTGGAATAGTAAAGCAAAACCAACACAATGGTCGAAATAAAAACCAAAATACAACTGATAAAAAGCATTTGTCTCATGGTGAAAAAAAACTCAACTATCATTTATTTTTTGGCCGGAATCGGTATACCGGTACGTACCGGTATATACGTAAACGGTAGTCTGGATACCGGTATTTTCTAACCGAAATGGATTTCGGTATCGGTAACGATACCGGTATCTAAGTTTAGCGGTATTTGAATCGGTATCGGTATTTTTATGATACCGTTTGCCAACCTTGGTTTTAAGATATTGAACGCTGTTCACTTCATCATCATAATTTTACTACGTTCGTGTTACTGTTTCCCTACATTTTCGCTCTTCACTTTGTCTTACATTCAATATTTATCATTTTCTACTTTAAGACAGTTGCAAGCACACACAACTATGTGTGTTTTGCTGTTGCAAAATGTTATAAACGCTTGACAGTTAGATAAAGTGACAAAAAGACACCGTGACTGCTAAAAATCTTCAAGTAATATAATCAATATGATAGTGGAAAGAAGTAACGTCAAGAAAATAAAAAAAAGACAGATCCCTCATGGAATAATATTTAATAATGAAAAAATATATTAAATACAGCATATTTCAAGCTCAATTTCACACCATCAACTTAAATATTATAAATTTCCTGCTATAAATATTATATTAAGTTCTCTTCCACGACCCGTTTGTTGGGCTGCGTGTGTGTTTGTGCATCGAATTGAATTAAATATTGTAAGTCCATGACATTAGTCAGACTTCTGCACTCACACCGACTAGCATTTGCAACATTTTGAGGTTTCCTTTTAAAGCTTTGTAGAGGTTTGAGTCTGTGTATGTATTTTAATTTTAACCCCATTGGCCATGTCTGCAAAACATGCAGGACATGTTGTCCTCATTAGATAATTATCTGCACATTTTCCTTAGTTTATCTCAAAAAAATCTATGATATGACTGATCTTTATTTATATTTTATAGACGTTAAAAATGTCGTCTGTGACAATTTGGCCAGCTGGGTATGTTCATTTGTCTAATGGAAGTTGCTTTTGATATTTAACATTTTGTAATTGCATTGTAGTGGCCACTAACTAGAGAAAAAAACTTAACAATTTCCCAGATATACATATGTATATAAAAGGGAATGTAGAATACAACATAACAATTCATAGATCGAGTGGGGAAGGCAAGTTAATTTTACAATTGCAATTAAATGCGTTTTAATTACATTTTGTTATACAAAAATAAGTTTTGTAGTTGTTTTGCTCCGCAACAGCATTGTGGTCGCAATGAAATACTTTTAGTTAATAACGGACAGATGTTTTTATTAATAATAGTGTTCAGGAATTTAAAATTCACTACATTTCTGTAGGTCTGCCTCAAAGGATTTAATTGTAGAAGCAAAAATAAATCTTAACCCTTTATAGCTCAACATCGTGAAACTAATTGTATTTAATATATTTTAAGAGCTCGTTGCATAAGTAAAAAAATTTGTTTTAGGATTTTTTTGAAATTTTGTTTTTTGTTGCTAAAATGGGTTAAGAAGGAAATGTAAAGAATGTCAAATATGTTGGCGATAAGAGTTTCAAATTAAAATATAATTTCACTCACGAATATTTTAGAAATGAAAAAAATAATTGACTTGGACATTTACAAAATTTAATGAAGTAGTACGCCGAATATATAACTTTTAAAAAAACTGCACAACGGCAACATTGATTTAGAAAAAGCGTAGGGTTACGTTAAATATGCTCTGCTGTAGCAGATAGAATTTGTTATTGGAAATAAATTTTACAGTTGGAAACTAGGTATTGTACCAAAGTTATTGAGTTGAAATATAATTAATAACTACATTTAATTAATAGTTTTTATAGAGATTTAATAGTACTAGTGTTCACCCAGTGGTTGAAAATCAACCATTAACGCACAGAGGTGGAGAATAGAATGAAAATATTTAAAGTTTGATGAATTTAAAACACAAAATTTAAAAACTATATTCAAATATACATATGTATAGACTCCAAGGTAAACCACTCTCTTAAACCACTTTCTTAACTACTAAATACGAATTTAAAATTTCATTTATCGGCATAAATAAGAATAGATTTTAAGCAAACTATTTAAAAAAAAAGTTGTTCACTTTTTGAACTAAATGTAATTAGATATTTGCTCCTAGTGTTTTCACTTCATATTCATTATTATTGCCCAAAACAAAAATGTTCGTTTATTTTTTAATTGAACGCTTTTTCTCTAAAGTTTTAGACTCCCCATTAAAACGTTTGTTACAAAAAAAAGTTTATATTCCCTATTCTTTGAGAAAGACCCCATATGTATGTACGAATATTCTAGCCTAATAATATAAACATTCCATCATATTCCAACATTCCATCATATTCCAACATTCCAATATGTTCAGTAATTTAAAGCACAGAAAAATAATGAAAACAATGAACAAAAACAAAACGCACACAAAATAAACCAAAAATAAAAAACTTACTTTGTGCTGTAGGTGAATTTAACTTTAATCAAAGTTATTAATAATGAAAAAAATATATTATTTTTAATGGAAATAAGAATAGAATGAACAAATAAAATACGTTTTTCCTTCTGAGTGTTTATGGAGTTGCCAAGCCAAATTGTTGTAATTTTTTTTTTTAGCAAATTAAGAGAGAAAGAGAAATCATGGCTTTATGATTGGCTAATATTCTTAACTGTTTTTAACTATCTTAGACACAAAAATGTAGAAGAAAAAATACATTCTGCACTGCTCCTATTGTCAATCTTTTTAACAAAAACAAAATCAAGCGAATACGTTTAGTTTAAGTCAGTTAAAATGGTTCTTAACTTTTTTCACTTGCCTATTTATATATAGATACAGAAACATGTGCACATATTTATCTTATTTTTGTATATTTTGGTAGAGCAGCTAAATATTTTCTGCGAGCAAGGCAAGATCTTCTATTACCAGTACAAAAATAAAATTATGAAGTTAAATTTTATAAGCCTTCGCAGGGATAAATTGCTAAACACAATTGTAAAAATTTATTTAAACACTTTTAGCCCACACTGTACAATTACAGTTATAGATAATTTGAAATAAAACCAGTACAAGGTGGCGCAAAAGTAATATCGTAATTTGAATTGGTTGCCATTGTTGTAGAATTCATCGAATATCAATGTGCTTTGATATTAACGATGTAAATATAAAGGGAATGAGTTGTCAAGATCGCTAGAAGCTAGAATTATTGTTGGTGCTTATTTGACAAATTTTTACTTTGTTGTTTTAAAGCACCGTAAATTTTGTTAATTTTTAATTTTTCTTGTCGTTTTCCTGGTCGTCGAATTCCATGTGCTCGAACATTTCAGTGTTTGGACAAGGGTTTCGTGCAAACTGGGTCCAGTAAAGATTTCACAGAAAGTTGCTGGCCTCACATTGACCGATATTGTCGGTCAAACAATTCGCTGATGTTGTCGGCGAAGTCGAAGGAAAAAAACAAACACCATCGAGGCAACAGCAGAAGTTCCTTGTAATGAATTTTGGTGAAAGGTTTGAAAATCATCTTCTAGAAAGTGAACACTATTTACGCATTACTGCCAGCTGACGGACGGACGAGATTAATTTACTTCCATACTCTGTTAAACTTGGTGCAAAAACATGATTTCTTATCAAAATCATAATGAGTGACACAACCCATTTCCAATTACGTGGTTATGTAAACAAATAAAATTCGCATTTTTGGAGCGCCTAACATCCCGTCAAACTGGCTTTTTGGAGCAGCAGTTTCAGTGACAAAGTGATTGGCCTCCTTATTGAATGAAGACGCGAATGGATTTTTTTTATTTATTTTCTATTTCTATTTTAATTAAATAGTCATACAATTTTAAGAACGTTACTCCAAATAGAACTTCTACCTTCTAGAAATTCCGAAGCAGGTCAAGACTTCCGGTTTTACACCAAATATCGACCGATAATGTCTTTCAGGCAACCGCTTGAATTGCAGCTAAATTCAGAAGGCAAACAGTATTGAGTATTGAGCAGCCTGAACATCGATGCGTCTCAGGTAATTAGCACTTATCTGACGACAGACCGTCACTGAAGCTACACTCATCCTTTTGTATTAACGGCTTAACTGCCTAGATTTTATTGGCGTCCCAATACTAGAATCAATTACAGAGGCCTAATCATTCGCCCATTCTAAAGGGCAGTGATTAACGAAACAACACAAATAATATTAAATAAAGAACCAATAGCATTATTCTAACCTTAAAATTTAAACGTTGCAGTTTGAAGTGAAATAAGTTTTCTTTTTGCTGCATTGGGTTTCGCTGCATTGTTGTTTATAATAGGATCGAGTAACGACACCAATTTCCAGGTAGGGAGGAGATTTTAGTTGGGTATCCAGATCACCAGATCGAAGACTACCAGAACACTTCTTTCTTTGCGGATTTTTAAAATCTCGCTTATACCACTACACTCGATGTTCACAATTTTGCACTTTCAAATTGACTTTTTGTAAAAGCAGAGCGTTTTTTTTTTCATTTACAGGAAAAATTATGTCATTACTTTAGCGACACCTTGTACTACGACATCATTTTAGTACGAGTAAAAACCTCTATTTCATTGTCAAAGCATGTACAAGGTTGGTTGTTTGCAATAAAATAAATATGACAATCAACAAAATTGCACAAAAGTCTGTTCAATATAAATTTAAGCGTCACTAAATGGGAGTAATTTGAGCCAATGCACTCGTATTCCCAAGCAATAAAATTTCAAAGTAATTGGCAGTGTATGTATGTATGTATGTTTAAATAAAGTAAATGTGGTTAAATAGGTTAGTATGAACTTATTCAAAAATACACTCATGTGAATGTTTGTATGTACTTATGTATGCATGCATGTATGTATGCATGTACTTTATTACTTTATGATGTTGTTATAAAATTTGATTTTCATCAGCTCTTATATACAATGATTGATAAGGACTTTTCCTATATTATTGTTTAATTTTTGTTTTATTTATTTCTTGTTTGACATGTACATGAATATTTGCTTGTGCGTTTTTCATTCATGTTGTGTTTTAGTAGTTATGTTTGTATGTGTGTGTGTGTGTGTTAATGTCAAACATACCCAAAGGATGTTTGAGGATTTGTTTAACTTAAACAAATTTCTTTAAGTACTTCTGTTAGCAAGTAATATTAATGGTGAACATTAATACATACATTTTCGAAACACTCGTTTAAATATTGACTTCATTTTGTTGTATGTTATGTTATTGAAGTATGACAGTATGGATTGATTGCCTGATGCATCAACGCACAAACATGATTGATGATAAAATAATAATTTTTATTAACTGCAGAGAAGATGTGGGCGCAATTTCAACAGCATTTAATTACATTTTAATAAGATTTAAAATCAATACATGTAACATTTAATTAGATTTTTTTTAATAACAAGTAAATTTAAGTAAATTTAAATTCAATTAACACACTTCCTTTTGTAAGCACCTAGTGAAATCTAATATACACATTTATAAAAGCTAAAATTGCATATCGCTGGCTTAATATAATATTTTATGGGAGAAGCAAAAAACTGAAGAAAAACTAAAGCATTTACAGGACTAATGTTTTAAGTGGCCATAAGTCCTTGATTTTTAACTGTAAAGGAGGATGCAATAATACGTTAAAAACGCAATCTCGAACAAAAATTGAGATACGCCCTTTTTATAGTAAGCCATCGATATAGCCTTTTCTTATGCCGAGTTTACATCTGGCACACATGTGCCCAAAAAAGCGTAGCCACTAATTACTAATGAAAAATTGGTTGATTCAGGACACGAATTTTTATAGAATCCAACATGATTGGCAACTATTTAAATCAATAAATATATGTCTGGATTCAACAGTTTTTCATTAGCAATTAGTGGTTACGCTTTTTTGGGCACATATATGCCAGATGTAAACTGGACATTAGGGAATGGAGCATTATTAACTCAAAAATCCTATTTTTGGAGTTATGACGTTATTGTAGCAAATGAGCAATATGTGAAATACATGTGATAATATACATGCTATAAATTAAAAACAAACTAAAACTTTGCTTAACCTCAATACTTTTATAATAACATGTTTGTTTGGTAAATAACCTTAATTTCCTGAATTCGCTGTAAAAAAGTAATAATAAGCATTTGCCAATTATTTTCATTTTATTTCATAAAGAAATTAAAAAAAAGTAATATTTACGTTGTTTTCTAATGTTCATGTTACATGCATTTATTGTATTTCAAGTATAATTTTAAGTGACATTTGTATAAAATGACCCTTAAAAGGTTTTTTTATTGCATTTGGCTTCAAACTTAATTTCTTTTGCATCTCCTTTCATTTCTTTCCTTTTAGTTATTAAAAAAAAAGAAAAAGAAAAATATAATAAACGTTTAAGGGTTTAGTTGGAGAGAGCAAAGTTAACTAGTAAATGTAAAGAAATTGCAAAACCGAATCGCTGGTGGTTAACTTAAGCACTTTTAAAATAATTCTAAGTCCTAATTTACATTCAGCAAGTCTTATTGCCAAGCTGATTAGTTTTTAGGAAAGAGAGACAAGGGGAAAAGAAACTTTTATGTTCTCCTTGTCTCTCTCTCTCCTACAAACTAATCAGCTTAGCAATAAGACTTGCCTAGTGTAAATTAGGACTAAGCAGGAGTGTAACAACGCAACTATTTCGATAGTTCTTTCTATTTATTTATCAAACGTCCCTGATAAATTCAATAAATTGATATTAACTACCAGAATATTATGTTGTGACTGATTGCATAATTTATCTTAAGTGTTTTGAAGCTTTTTTTTTAAATAATTTTGAATAAGAATAATAGAATAAGTTTCCCGGAATTTTGAACATTTTATTTGAATTTTTCAAGATTTAAATTGACTGAAAAGATAACGGCAAGTTGGTATTTAAGATATAAAATGTCTGGCTGAAATAGTCGGTATGTATATTGGTTAACTAGTCGATCAAACTCTACACAAAAACCCACTTTGATCAAGTAATTTTATCATTTTTTTCCGTCCCTTGGTAAATAAATTATAGCCAATTTGACAGATGTACCCTGCATGATATGTAGCTGACACAATGCCGGTCACTTTTACATGGGATTTGGTCTAGGATGGAGTTAATTTTGTATGCACCTTGTGACCAGTCACTGAACAATCTTATAGGGACCCATTTGATAGAATAGAATAATATTAAATTATAAAGCAATGAAGCATGACATTACAATGAAATCTTATAAATATTTTGTTGTTGTTACAAATGCGATTAAAATTTATTTTTAAGCAGAAATTTTTGGGGATACGAACTTACAACTTCCGGCATAACAGGCTTGCACACTGCCCACTCGATCGCACAGGCCCACCCATATTTCAAAAGTATAAATGCAAGCAAATCTTAGGTTAATTTCTAGGGCCGGGTTTACATCTGTGTGCCAAATGCCACACAAGCATGAAAAAAAGCGCAACTACTAATTACTAATGAAAAACTGTTTGATTCAGACACGTATTTATTAAGTTAACTGTTTCATACATAACTTTTAGAAAATTTTATAGAATCCAACATGATTGGAAACAGTTTAAATTAATAAATACAAGTCTGAATCAAACAGTTTTTCATTGGTAATTAGTGGTTACGCTTTCTTTGGCACATGGCATTTCTTGCCAGATGTAAACTCAGGCCAAATACAGTTACAGGACTGGTTCCAGAGTGATTTTGTGGTCTCAGTGGAGGGAACAATTAATATTATATTTATACTACTCGTATTTGACAGTGCCGTTTACTGCAATACTAGACCGACTATTCAATTGAAGTGACTGAAGATTAAAACGATATATCGGGAAAAGCGTGAATATATAACCATTTCCCCCATTTTCTTAAGTCATAGGATGACTAGCTTCGGTTCAATTATCACCAAATTTTTTGCAGGAGAGCTTCAATCATATAGCAGCCATCAACTGTGACAATTCGAAAGCTCTTACTGAAAGTTTCTTTATATATTTGAGCCATGGTTTTTCTGTACCGAAATTCTATTCTAAATATCAGCTTATGTCCACATATTTTCACGAAAAGTGGCAAATACTCTCCATCATATAAAAATATATACATACATATGTATGTATGTACATACATATTTAATTATTTAAGTTAAAGATCTACGGTAAAATCAGTCATTGTTTTAGCTGCTGGTAGTTAGTGGCTTGGCAGTTGTAAGTGTGCATTGAATGTGTGAGTGCATAAGTGATTGTATGTGTATAAGTACATACTCGTATGTACATATGTTTCTTATTTTCTTTTGTTTGAATTTGTTTTTAAGTATTTCTCTGTTTTAATGTCCATTAAGTTTAATGTCATCATAAAAGCATTTCTAACCATAAGCATTCACTCTAATGACAACCACCTTTAGTTGAAACATTAAAAAAAAATCCGAGTAATATAAACCAAAAATACATGAAATCAAATGTTAGAGGGGAAGAGGTACGATTGCTAGATGACAATCATAATGATGATGTTGAGATGACGATGCAGAAAAACACTTTGTGGCTTAAACAGAATTACTTCAAATGTAATGTGCGAATATAAACGTATGTTTGTATATGTTTTACATAATTGTGTTAGACTTACATGCTTACATACATAAGGGCATATCTTCTTTTGATGGGTTAGCATTTAAATATGTTTGTATATGTGATAAACAGTGTTGCCAGTTTAGTCCTTCGATACTAAGTTTAGCCACTTTTTGTCTTTTAGCCTCAAAGTTAATGTTTTAGCTTCGTTTTCACTCTCGTATTTAATTTTTCATTTCGAAACACTTATAATCACTATACTAAAACTTTCGTTTTCCTGAATTTTTACTTTGTAAATTTTGCATTTTATTGTCAAGACTTTTAAAGGATTTAAATTTTTGAGAAAAAAAAAATTAACTTATTGAAGAAAAAAAAATTTTTTAAACATGCTAGACTTTTTCACTTCTTTTTGTTCAATTTTCCAGTCTTGTTTCAAGTCCATTTAGCCTTTTCATTTTCCAACTCCTGGCAAGGCTGATTGATAATAATGTTGCAAAATGTAATAGTTATTACTAGTTACATGCACAAGTGTGTACTGGAATCATTCAAAATGAAAATGGAAATGTCTCCAAAGACAAACCACACAATAAAACGTCATTAGTGTTCGGTGATGATATTTAAAAAGAAAATGTTTTAACTACCCCCAAATGCTTTTAAACAAATGCAAATACACACACACACACACACACACACACACACACATAAGTATAAGGGTACAATAAAAACAACAATACTTCCATTCATATGTTGAATTGAATGCGTTTTTTGAAAATGTTAACAAAAAAAAGTAGATAACAATCATTGTTGAAAAGTGTGTGACGAGCAGGCATGAGACTGGGTTTATGCTTCAGTCTCTTTTATTTGAAAATTTTAATTCATATTAAAAAGAAAATGAAACATCTTGAGCGAGATATTAAATTCTTGTTTGTTTTCAACATATTGACAGTGAAGTAGAAATGTTAAACCACTACATTTATTTATTTTCTTCTTAAGTAAATAAAAATCGTTTCTACTAAATGTTTTAAAAATTTTTTCCATTTTTTTTTCTTTGTTACACCAGTTTCCAGCAACACAGAAACGAGTAACATGAAAAATTTTATTATATCAATTAAAATTTTGTACTAATTTAATTGAATTTAATTGAATCTATTATACTTTTAACTGAATATATTAAATGGTGAAAATTTTTGCTATGAACACCAATATTCTAGTAATAATATGAGTTATTTTCACTTAAAAAACTTTACAATAATTTCTAAGAAAAAAAGGGACAATCAATACAAATTCTAAATTTTTATACTTGAAAATTATTCATGTTTTATATAAAAAAATTGTGGACTTACCCAAGTATTTAAGCAGTTTATTTACTACTTCATTTATTCATCCACATCTTCATTCCACTGTTCGATAAGTTATAGCACTGATTTTGAATGTGTGACTCTGGAAACAAGAAAATATTGTTTTATATCTCCCGCAATATAATAATATTAATGTTTTTGAGAAATGTCTCGAAATTGTATGTTTTTTTATTTGAAATATTTTATGATTGTGACAGTTTTATAGAATTTAGAAATGAGAATAGTTTTCTACAATTTCTCGAGTTGCCGGCATGAAATAAAATAAAATCATCGAATTTTTTAAATTATTAAAGCAAATCAGTTCATGAATTTTTTTCAATAAATTCGTCTGTGTGCATAATAAATTTATCTTCAATGAACTCCTTTAATTAAAAACAAATAATCAATTGAAAATTTAATTCAGTCAATTTAAGATTTGTTTACAAATTTAATTGATTGAGAGAGAGAGTTAAATAAACAATTTAATTGAGTTAATTTAACTTTTGCTTAAACATTTAATTGATTAAAAGGTTTAATTAACACAATAAAATTTTTATTTAGTTTTTGGTTTTCCTTTTCAATTGAAGCTGTTGATTAGAATTATATATTTTTTCTAGCAAATATGAACATGTTTTTTTACTCGAGTATAGTGTCACTCGTAAGTATATTTTTTGATTGTCGTTTATTTTTTATGTCTACAGTGCAAAACTTAATTTAGTACCCATCTCACATAACAAACATTTTGTTGCTTAACATTAGATGACATCTTTTTTGCTCGTTGGTCCTGCCAACATATGGTTCTCACAGCACGAGACATCATGGATACTTGGGCTTGTGGAACAATACATAAACACTAACAACATTAAAGGCAACATTGTAAAAACAGCAGCTACATACAGTACAGTAGCAACAATAACAAGAACATTAAATATTATGTCATAGCGTCACATTTTTCCATTATTCGTGAATCATTTAACCCGAAAGCAATTTCTGCAAAACGAAATTATTAAAATTGTTCTTTGGGGCCTTCCTGCATAATCCGAAATATCACATCAAACACATACTCACATAAAAGCGAATATACATACATACATATGTACGTATGTATGTATGAATGTGTGGTTATAAAAAATGTATACTTCGTTGCTTTCTATAAGAGCACATATAACTACCTACCGCCCATATAAATTTTTTTTATAAATGTTCATACTTCTGTGATAAATGTACGAGGAGGATCTTAAAAATTTGAAACTTTGACCCCCACATCAACGTAAAATATATGTTTATTTTTTGGCATAAATAAAAATTTTAAAGCTGCACCTATCATATCTGTTAAGACATCTGCTAAAGCGATACAAATAGGAAGTATTATGTTACAATATTAGAAACAATTATGATTACAGTTACAGCGCTTGAGCATTCTCATTTGTTTTGCTTAAAAATTTAAATTAAAGTTGAATTGACAACGTTTAACTACTTGAGTTTGTTGATAAAAGTGTTTTTTTTTCTAGGCAGATGGTGCAGTTTTTTTCAGCACTTACTTATCTTGGCTGCTCCAAATGGTATTTTAAACTCGTTAACTGCAAAGTTTATTAATAACTAAAAGAATTTATTTAAATAAGCGTGGCGCTGCCCACTTTTCTGGTCGCAGATAGCGAATTTTTCTATACAGTTTCATAAGAATCGGTAAGAAAAACTTCGCCCTGAAATAATGTTGACCAAAGAAAGTGCTCGTCTAAACCATAGTGCGGTGCAATGAGTCCTCGAGTTTACTGTCGTTCTAAGTTACAACGCCAAGTAAGAAAGTTTTTTATTAAATGCTCTTATATCAGTTTGACGGTTGTACACTAGAGTGGTTCGAAAAACAAGTTGTGCCAGTCACCCCCAGGATTAAGAATAATGTTAAAAAAATTCCAAAAATATTTTGTTATTTTTTCCCACGCCTACCGCCCTTTAAGTATTTTGTTCAGTGCCTCGCCATTATTAATCCGATCATAAAATTTTGTATACCAGTCTTCATGGCTCTGTATGGGCAACATTTCTGTCTTTTATAATTTTTTACTACCACGCCATATTCTAGTCATGACTTTTAAAACTCGGTTCGTACTCACCCTAATGCTAAATATTTTTGAACGAAGGTCACGACTGGAATATAACTTGGCAAAAAAAAAACTATTAAAGACAGAAATGTAGCCCATACAGAGCCATGAACACAACATATACAAAATGTTATGATCGGACTAAAAATGGTGAGACAGTGAACAAAATACTTAAAGGGCGGTATTTGTAGGCGTAGCAAAAAATAAAAAAAAAATTTTTTTTGAATTGTTTTTACATTATCTTTAATCGTAAGGACGTGACTGGCACAATTTTTTTTTGTATGGAAGGCGAACCACTCTATTGTACACTCCAAGTAAGTTGGGATTAAATTTAGTCAACACATACACAAAGAAAGCATTCCCTGTAGGAAATGTCATTAGTGAATCAGTACTACTGACTCATTATACACCAGACAATGCTTTTTGCTATAGACATTTAACATGTGCGTGTCATTGAAAAGCAACTACTGACGTTGGTACTACTGATTAAATAGTTCTTTAGAGACCATATGAAGACATTGGAATCAGATAGTTACTACTACATTTTAGTAATTCCAGTATACACTTTTGATAATGAAATTATTAAACAAATATATAATAACAAAAATTAAAAATTTTAAAAACCCCCCATATATCTAGAAAAGATGTGATATCTTCTAAACGGCTGGACCGATTTTTTTCTCGATCAAGTCACCTTTCAAACAGAAAAAACTAAATCAAAATCGGTCCAGCCGTTTGGGGTGTACGTGGACACGGACAGACACACAGATACACAGACACACACTACAAACTTATAACACCCCTTTTTTTGGTCGGGGGTTAAAAATGGAACTTATGCATAAAATGTGTAAAATAACAAGAAATAATTCATTCATTCGTTCAGCATATTACCAGCAAGTAGGGATTTTGTTTGTCATTTTTATTAAATACATACATATTAATAAAAAAAATTTATGTTTATGGATCTGAAACTGTGAGGAATCTTTAACTGAAGGCACAAGATCTTCTACAGGGTCATTCAAAAATTTCCATAGTTGGCACTTTTCGCTGAAAATTGTTTAATTTTCACATTTTCTTTTTTTATACAATATGGATTGTTAATTTATTTATTTTTTCTAATTTCGTTTTGTGTATGTTTTTAATAATTTTTCAATACATTTATATTAACCTTTTAATTTGATTTTTTAAACTAATTTTTATAAATACTCACTTTTATTTTCAACAAACCAATAAAACAGTAAGAAGAAGCATAGTTGTTTATATCTGAAAAAAATGTTTTCTACGCATCCAAAACAATATTAGTAGACGCTGTGTTGACAATGTCACCCAAATAGTCGACAAAAGTGGGTATTTGGGGACACTTAACCTCACATTTTCTTCAGGTTTACTACTCTATTATTTAACAAATAACCAATTTTTGTCAAGAGTTTTAAATAATTTTTTTTTATCTAAGGTCTTGATCAATCATGAAAGAAATTTTTAAATTTAAATCATTTGATATTCTCTCCTTTAAGCACCTTGGGCAATGCAGACTATTGTGATTTAATATTTGAAAGAAGAAAAAAAAAACAAAAATACAAATGGAAACTGTTTTTATAAAAAAAATTAATTTATGGTGGTTTTAGGTATTTCCACTACATTTGACAATAATTGCTTAAAATCACAATTGTGTAATTTTCACAAGTGACATTTTGTATCCGACAATTGACGCCTTTGTTTGTATATACACTTTTGTATACGCATGAAATACACACACACACACACAAAAAACGCATTAACGCAGGGGCATGCATTTATTTCCATGGTGAGAGCAGAAGCTCCTGAGGAGGAAGTAGAGCCACAGTTGTGTAGGCATCTGCCATACAGTTGATGCAATCATAGTGTTTTCCAAATTGCAATAACAGTAAATATCAGCATCAGTAGGAATAGTAATAGAACAGCGTCATCAAAGTCTACAATAAAAATCATACATCAACAGCATCGTAAACATTAGAGCGCAAGGGATGGAATCATGTTCTCGTGCACAGATACACATACACACACACACACACACACACACACACACACAACAAAAAACACACACACACACATAAACTCCTGTAAAATGGCGCGTGGAACATCAATAACAACATGACAGACACAAGTAACATGCAGCATGTAAATATAATGTCTATTTACAAAAATTGTCTACGTTGGTTGTAATGGGACGAATTTTTTGATTGTCGTTTGCTCTTGGACAAACACACATAAAATTTCGTTGGTCATCATTTGGTGCCAACACACCAAACCTCCGTTTAATGTAAACGTGTTGCAATGTGCAACCCATAAATAAGTATGTATATGAATGTGTGAGTGTGTACTAGAAGCACTTCAAAAAACTCTAAATTATTTTGTCATTGTGTTTGTTTTTGGGTTCTGAAAATAGTTAAATGAATGTGTGGAACTTGCAACAGACGAAATTAACTTTGTAAGGGAATCACAACGAGGCAAGAGGAAGAGAAGTAGATAATATGTTTGTATGTTAAAGGTCTTTCATTAAGCGCTAACTATTTTTAAATTCAAGTAAAACGAAGTGCTTGTGAGAAGACACCATCGAAATTGTTTATTCGTTTAAAAGGTCATCATGCCATTATGTAAGGAATGTAGTATCGTTCAAATATCTGCCTAACTTTTTCACATTACCTTCACCACAGAAGACCAAGCCACCCAGTTCTGGCAAAAATAAGTTCCTAATTATCGGCCTACATTTTATTATTTTCACATGTTGTTGACTGCTGTATCCGTTGGCGCTAAAACAAACTGAATAAATTCATCAGATGTATCTACAACAATATGGCCGCAATTAACCTTTAAAGTTCGGCAGTCCCTATTGATAGACCCTTTAGTACGATTTTTCAGCAGCAGCATTTGACATTTTATCATTTTGCACATTGATGTGATGTTCGCTGCACAACGTGATCTAAACCAAAATAATGGATTAAACTAGCAATAAATGACAATAAATTGGTCATTTGTGTAAAAATGTGCACAAAACATCCCTGAAAGCATTTTTTGTGGAGAATGACCGTCAGGAATGACGTCTTACTGTTTTATTATATTGTTATTTTACGATAATAATAATTATCTATAGGAAGGATATATCAGCCAAGAATGTGATGCTAAGAAGAGCGAGATAACGCATTTATGAATTGAGAAGTGGTGGGAAGGTTGTTCAAAAATTTGTTGTCCTCGTTGGCTACAAGCAATACAATCAAAGACTGTTATCGAGGAAAAGAGAGCAGAGCAGGAGACTGTTAAGAATTGTAAATTTGTTTTCTTAACATCATTTGGAAGACACTAAGACGAGACGTCAGTGACCACTGACCTTCCTAATGTGCAGAGGGTTCATTCATACAATGTCAGGAGAATCTGCATGATAAATATGTTTGTGTGTGTGTGTGTTTGGTGATGATGATTCCCCTATTGTGTTATATGCAATTGCAATTTAGACAAAGATGCGACAACAAATCAGTAGCGTCAGCAAAACAGCCCAAGTCAACAGTCAATTTGTATGACAGACACTACGTGTAGAGACGTAAATTTTAATGTGTTTCGGCGGCCCAGTTGGTACCAACCAAAGCAAACCAAACAATAAGGAAAAGTCAGCTATGTATGTGTGTGTGTGGAAAAAAATGGCAACAAATTTTCTGTTGTACATTTATAGAGTTTTTATTTATTTTTTCTTTTTGTCGTATGGCTTACGATGCAATAATAATAAAACTGCTGCTGCAGTTTAAATTGAACGCATTTGACTTCCGTCATAAAAACTTGTATATGAGAAGCAAAACTGAATTTTCAACAATAAAAAGTAACAAAATTTTCAAACTTATACTTTTGTGAAAGCTTCAATTTACAAAACTATGTTTATATTGCGAAGTTTGTATTCATTTATGTATATGTGTTTAATATTAAAGACTAGTGGTCAACATTTTTAAAATAAAGTAAACCAAGCAACTAAATAAATAACTCGGGATGCATAAGTCCATATTGCATAATAACATAAAAATTCGAACAGTTTTCGTTTCGAATCGAATTACATAATAACTCCCCAGACAATTTGAGGCCTTTGCTTCGCTTTCCCTACCATAATTGCAAACTATATTGTTCACGTGACACACACATATGCGTGCTTTAATTTTATAGCAGTTGATTCACAAACTATAAATGTTTTTGATACAAATCCATCTTATAATCGTAGCATATGTTTAACTCCTCCAAAAATTTTTCTTCTGAAGCCATTAGTTTCCCTGACCATCAGTGTTAAACAATTTTTCTCCACTAATTTCATTTTATATATTTTTATTATGTTTTCTTTTATATTTACGCTCATGATGGCGATGTGATTTAAACTTGAAATGCAGCGTTTTCAATACGAAAAATTGCACAATTATATTGCAAGTGAGTGGGTCTCGTTAAGCTTTTGTTTTATCTGCTTTTACAACTTCAGCAGACATTGTTTTGTATAACAGGGCAGACGAACAAACAATATCTGATATGGCGTACAATTCAGAATAGATTCAGTAAAGTGCGACTTTGAGTCGCACAGGAAGGTTTTCGTACGGACCCTAAATACGTAATACTATACAAACTTTTAAATTTGAATACCTTAACTTTTTTTCTATTGGCGATTTTTTCTCGGTTTTTGGTGATTTTTTTCGGTTGTTTTTTAGCTTTGGCGTTATTTTGTCATGGCGATTTTTCGGGTTTTGAGGATTTATTTTGACGACATTTTCACTTTTGTTAATTTTTTTTTTTGCATTTAAGCGATTTATTTTACTTTTAGTGATATTTTTTATTTAAGCGATTTTTCATTTTGGCGATTTTTCGTTTCGGAATTTTTTTAATTTTGAAATTTTAATTATTAAATTTAGTTTCAAGATTTTTTATAACACTATTTTTTTTTAAATCTATATTTTACTTGTGCAGTAAAATGTTGTTTTATCAAAAATACATAAAAAAAATTTATTAAAATATCGCTTAAACTTCAGCGAATATGTTTGAAAGTATAAAGATATCTTTTTTAATTTGAATTAACAGTTATTTTAAAAATAATATTTATATCTGACTGCATTTGTTACAAAAGCTATATATGTGACGCGCAAAATAGAAAGGGACCTAAGGGTAAAAACCGGTTTTGTTTAGGAGAGCTATTTTAAAGATTTAAATACGTGTATCTTTAATATACCATCACTGAGTTGGTATTGGTCTCATTTGAAAGCGTCATGAGATGTCGTCAGGAACGTGTTGGTCAACCTTGAAAACGCGCGTAGGTCGTCCCTACCTCTTGTTTTGTGTAGTTGGTTTTTACTGTTTTCTACCTAGCCCGCTGTTTCCATGAGTTTGATATCAATTTTGCTCGCGTTTTTTCGAATCCAGGCTTATTTTCTGAAATTATTAATTGTGAATTATAATAAATACTCATTTATAAGTCTTTTAAATCGTGAATATCACTCTGTTAGTACGAACATTTTTTCACATAACCTTAGAATCGTCGACTTCAATTTCATAAAACGCGCATATCTCTGTGAGGGAACACTTTTGGGGCATGGGATCGGTCTCATTGGATGCTCAGATGTTGTCCACATAAAAAAAAGTGAAAATTGATTTTTTTTACCCTTAGGTCCCTTTCTCTATGCGCTGTCACATATGTATGTAGCACATGAAATATGGAATGTCCTTTTTTAAAATAATAAAAAAAAACAAACAAAAAAATATCAATACCTTTCATTAGAAAATTTCTTAAGGTTTCCACAACTTGAAATGCAATTGTGTTCGGAGTGCCTTTAGATTTCAGTTTAATTTTTTTAATGTTTGTCACAAGTTAAATAATTTCTTTGTCCACTGTATCCTTTAATTCGCAGTGTTCTGTTTTGTATATATGTAGAACACTAAAACTCTTTAAACTTTATTTTTTGGTAAAAATTATGTCTTCTACTTCGTTGAAAAATAATTGCCCCAAAGGTTTAGCATTGCTATTCGTTTTTTTTTTTGCCTGCTACTTTTTGTACGTCTCAGCAATTGTCTGTGTATTGTTGCGTTAGATTGTTTGTTCGTTTTCATGAATTTTCTCGCAATTACCCTGAATATATCAATTGCTTTTTCAACTACAAATTAAACGTACATGCATAAAAAGTTTATATCTCCTTCTGCTTCTGTTGTAATTCTTTGCTTTCCCTTTTGATTTTGTACTGTTGTGTACGAAATATAAAAGAATTTTAAGCTTGAACTGACAGCTTTGACATTTGATATCGCTCAATTACCACATGAAAAATCTAAGCATTTTTAGCACAAGACTAGAAATAAATGAAATACAAAATAAAATTTTGAAAAAAATCAGAAAATGAGAAAGCAATTTGGAAATAACAAAGCAAGCAAAGCTTTTGTTAAGCCCATCATTATTGGCGTGATAAGAAAATACCACTATTATGCTGGTTTTTTAATCCAACGTCCATCAACCAATTCTCCAGCCGTCTATAACATGATCAGCTTTGTGTCACTGGCACTGGGCGTGGATGATTGTTTGGCATGGCAAGCGAAAGAATTGCCCTTCATTTCGTTTTACTCAAACTGTAGGCCACAAGAAAATTCACACAATTAATTTGATGCGATTAACAGCAAATGTCAGACACGTCATCATCACCACTATCGTGTTAACTTTACTACAGTTAAATCTAAGTGCGTGTGTACGTATATACTTGCTTACGTATGTATGTATGTATGTATGTATGTATGTGCAGGTATGTACATATATGAGAAGGAACGTTGTTTTAAAAAGTTGAAGAAAAAAAAAACTTTACCTTTAACTAAATGATAAATCAACAAAAGGTTATCTTAATTGCTTATTGAATGTACACTGTTTCCAAAAGTGACTGTGTAGTCAAGGACTTGTAAATATGGAATATTATACAAAAGTAAAGCACTTCATTTTCTAATGCGTTTTGAAACACTATTCAATGTCCAGAGACTTTCAAGACAAACCGTTTTGCAGAAACTATTGCACCAGTCAATATTTAAATGAATAATGGGTACAGCGAGAGCCATTGCGGCTATAAATAAAAGGCAATACTTTGAGCTGATCATTTCAGAGATTTATTTATCTAAATATGTACATATACATACATATCAATGGTCACAATTACATTAAATACATACATTATATACATATACATTTCACACAAATAAACCCCGTCACAAAAATTTATTGCAATAGTGTAAAAAATAACGAGTTTGCAAGTAGTTGTACAATGCAGTTGTACAAGCAGATGCACTGTTTATTAATATGTTTTTACCTTCTACTGTAAAGTTACAATTATTTCAGTTATGGCCTTTCTACTTGTGACCAACGATGTATACATACATATGTATATTTAATTTAATACAATAATGCAATACTCATATGTATGGTTTGCAATTCCGCTGACCATACACTCATTTGTATGATTACGTCTGATTTGAATGCAAATGAGTGTTGTACTAATTAAATTGTATGATACGCATACGTAAAATAATCGATAAAATTTTGCTATTCTCGATTACCGGTTAACCTTTTTAAAAAATGTAGTAATTTTTGTAATACTTCAATAAATGTTTAATGAAACAAATAGTTGTTTCTCCTCACAAAACAAAAGGGAAGTGTTTGCTGTCAATACTTTTTTTCATTTAAATTTGAGCCATTATATGTATGTGATCTTCTCCGAGAAAAGGGACCTAGTGTGTGAAAATGAAGTTTTGAGAAAAATTCATTTAAAGTTTCATAGCGCATTATCACTTTGAACACACCTTGAGTTGGGAGATGCGATTTGGTATGGTTAGTTATGATTGGGTGGCGACTTTGGTGACGTCATGCCTATGTGGTGACGAATTTTTTTTCGCTTTTAGTGTGACAATACCTTTGCTATTGTTGCTGCTCTGTACACATTGTAAAAATAACTATAAGGAAGGAAAAGAATAAAGTGACGCTTCAGTCTTGTGCCAACTGTATAACGAGTGTTATCAATATCTCAAAAGTTGTTTCGCAATTTTGGTTCTTTTGTAATTTTGTTACTAAGCTGATGTTTGCATTATAGGTATTACCAAATTACGAAATTGTATGTAAATAACTTGTGGACTCGGAAGAAGAAAGATTTAATCTGCGATTAACGGCTGAGCTACCAAACGAATTACCTCTGCTCATTGTACCAAGTGGTTTATCGTTAGATCGCAAATGGTATTTGTATGAGAATGTCAGGGTCTTATGTACTGATTCACAGAAACGGGATTTTGTAGCTCCTAAACCGAGTGAACCCAAACCAAAAAAAAAATCGGAAAATAAATCCAAACCTGCCAGCAAGAAAAAAAATCGAAGCACCGGATCACGAGAAAAAGAAACCTGAAGTCAAAGCGTCGAAAAAAGAAAAAAACTAAAATTGTCAAACGGAAGAAAATCGAAGTACCAGGTCACGAAACTTCAAAAAAGGTCCAAACTAGAAAAAAGTTCGAAGACTGACGAAAAAAACAATTTAAAATCAAAAAATTAAAAAAACATTTTAATGTTTTTCTCATTTTTTTCGATTTTTTCAAGTTCGTTGTGTACGTTTGTATGGGGTTAATAAATTTTTATCAGAAATCTAACTCATTTCATCTTATTCTACACCCTTTTAGGTATCAGAATCCACTCTTAAGTCCAAACCCGTTTTTTGACACACTAGGTCCATTTTCTCAGAGAAGGTCACATATGTGTTATAATAAAAGTTAAAAACGAAAAATATTTTGTTTTGTATGACAAAGATAACCGAAGTATTTTTTCCAATTCAAGTTATATTAAAACTGAAGAACATCCTTTAAAACCCAAGTATTTGAACCATATACTATTTCTAGAAGATTATTTCAGAAGATTTCTTTAATTTATTAAGCAATTTTAAAATAATTATCTCACATACATTTTTCCTCGTCTGATTTAGTTCGAAAATTTTTATTATTGTTATGATATCGTTTTTTATTTATAAAATCTCAAAATAATGAATAACTTACTAAGTTTTATTTATTGAAGCTAACAAATTTATGAAAATTGTTTTTAATTGGTTAATTCAAATTTAATCCGAAACCTCGATTAATTAATCGAGCGATTAGCCGAATAAAACAATAACCCGATTAATTTAATACCCTAGCAGACATACATTTCTAGTATTACTGTGAAATGTATTTTGAATTAAATTGCGCGAAAGGGAATATTTTTTAATGTATTGACAACATGACAAGTGTTTTTTTATGCCTGTGAGAGCTTTAAATTGTAAAAAAGGACACAAAACATTAAATTTAAGTCGAACATATTTGCTTATAAAGAGCAATAAAATTTATAAATGATTTAGGACGTATGGCCACTGGGGGTGCTATTGACGACGCACTCCACCATATCCAGTTATGGGCCGTATGTCACGAAGAACACAAATAATGTCGGCTCCCAAGGAATCAAATGGATATTATAATTTGTCAGCATAAGTGTGGCTTAACAAGGAGTTATAGAGATCTGTCAAATCACACGATGTTAGAGGCCAATTGGCAGGTGTATTTTTCGATTTAAATAGTTCGATGGTTGCGGTCGTCGTATTCCACATTCATTCATATTTTGAAACAAAAAATCATTGATCATGGTGCGATGAAGATCTACATTAGCTGGAACCTGAGCTTCTTTTTCATTTTTGAAAAAATGAGTTCACAATGAAGCTACTAGCGTGTACACCGCACTAAACGGATCATTTTTTATATGTGTTGAAGATCTGTTGTGAATTGGTTTGCTTATTAACAAATCTGGATAATTTATTCATGATGATTTTCTAGAGTTTACTGATCATAAATTTTAAAAATTGAGCGCAGTATGACCGATAACTCTTTCACAAGATTTATTGGCCGCTGAAAAAAATACACACATTCATGATTTGACACCACTAATGTCACTAAACATAATATTTAATTTTTTTTAGTTATTTAATTTCAACTTAAGCATTAATTCTACCATTTTTTTTTATAAAATAAAGGTTTTTTATGTTAACTTTTTCATATATTCTAAGAAAATTTTCGCCATAAATTTTGTTTATTATTGCGCAACTTATCCAATAGTGCGAAACAAAGAGAGAACATTGAAAGCAATAGAGTAATCAATAATATTGTGTAGTCTATGGATACCTTAATCACACATTAATTTTTGAGACTATTATATAATAAATTTTGAACTCCATAAAATTTTTGTTGTAAATTCTGCTTTAATAAGAAAAAAAACGAGACTTAGGGCCGTATGCAAAAAAAATATTTTACTTGGGCTTTAAGGTTCATAGTAGTTACCAAGCACTTTAAGGCTAACATTGCTTTGTTAAGAAATTGTATGCAAAAAACAACTTTAATTATTTTGTAATTTAATAATAAATACTGGTAACACCACCGTGTTCAACAACCACTTCACGGCTTATGTACAACATCGAATACAAATTAATTCGAGTATTCAAATAATTTTTTATTTTATTAAATAAATTTGTATTATCTTGAAGTAAAGCAAGCTAATTTAAAAAGTATGAGCTTCTGACATGGAAGGAAAACAGATAAACATTTTTATGAAGTAAAATTAAAAATAATATGATGAACAAAGAAAAATTATGGCAATATATTTTATTCGAATGAAATGAGTATTTGAATATCCAGATTTTTTCCATTCGTTTTGACTGTATGTGCATCACTAAAACATTTTTGTATAATTGAATTTATTTTAATATTTTTTTATGGATTTTGCTATGTATTTCGAATCAGTTGGATAATTTGGTGATGTTTTCCATAATATAACAGAAATAATAAATTTAAGATAAGAGCTAACACTTCTAGCTTCATTTTTAGATGTATCATGAATCAATATGTACTATATTAACAAAAATATTTGAAGAACAAAATACACATTTTGGAAATATCAACTTAAAGGACCCTTAACAAACGTAAGTGCCTACTTTAGAATTTTGATATAATAATTTTTTTAGAATACAACTTTACTTAACATTGCTTGGCAAAGCTTTGTTAACTTTTTTTGCATACGAACCTTAGTGTCTAATAAATAAAGTACCATTTTGGCGATTGAGTTAAATCTGTATCATCTCTTGGTGGAAGCTGTCGCTATTGAAATCTTAATATATGTACGTATTTATCGCACAATTGTAATTTTAGACTGTCTCTTACAAATTTTACTTAATTTTCTTCATAAATTCTTCTTATTTTCCTTTACATAAAGTTTAAGCAAACGAGTAAATGGTGTATTTTAGTCTCTCCTTTAGTGTTACTTTAGTCCTGCCAATAAAACATTTCAATTTTAGCACAAAATAAACTTACAACTAAATGACAAAACTTCTCACTTCCTAACAATCTTTATTTCCCAAATCGCCTTCTTTGTTGAAAATGCTTACTACTGAGCAAACTACTCGCACAAAAGGACCTCCTGTATATCATGTTTATAACTTTTTTCCCTAATTTTTTGTTTGTTTTCATTTAAACTAAACGTCTCAGGTGTGTCAGCAGTTAAGCCCTGTTATTAAGTCAACATATTGTGTGTCATTCATGTAGGGAAAACTAAAAGCAGAGCGCGTGATAAAACTTTACGAAAAAAGCACTGACAAGCACAAAGGGTCAGCCGTTTCTATTAAATTTTCTTATTTTTCTTAGTTGTTATTCCTTCTATTGCCACCAAACTAAGACATCAGAGTCGTCCAGGAGTAAAGTCAGCCAGGACTAAAGTCAACCAGTCACACATTTTGTCGCATCAGGTTGGCTTTAACACTTTGTGTATGAAAGAACATTTTCACTTAACACGTTCATTTTCACTAGCGGGTATGTGTATGTATGCTTTTTTAGTTTGCGTGTGCGTATATACACACACATATATACATATGCATGTGTGTGTGTGTGTGCTTTTGTTTGTGCGAAAAGTGTTAAGGAAAATATTGTACGTGATTTCTTTCAATCAGTAAGCATTTACTTTGAGTTGCTAATGAAGGCACTCAGTTAACGCTTTGTTGATTTTTTCTTTCTTTTTTATTTTTTTTTTTTCATTTCCAGTGTATTTGACTTAGATTATCTTTGAATTAAGATTAATGAAAGGTACCTAAATACTAATATGCCTCCTATATACATACATACATACATACATATTTTTTTCTCGTTGTTGGTAATTGTTCCATTAGTGTGTTTGTATTTTCTTTTTTTTTGTTTTGTTTTCTTTCCAAATAAATGGTGTTGAATTGCAAAATGATAGTTGAGTTTATCAGTGTTAAATGATTTTCTTCTTGTCAGAAGGTCAGTTCGGCAACTGTTAATAGATTTTTTTTATTCTTTTGGTCTACAGGTCACGTGTATAATTAATTATTTTTTCCTGGTATAAAAATGTTTTGAATATATTACGATTACATGTGATTTTCTTAATGTAAAATGGTGGCAATTAACCCAAATTTACTAGGATAAAGTAATAAAGTAGTGAAAATGTTTGTTTGTATGTTGGTATTTCTCCTGTTAACTTTCAAGTTTTTTTAAGCAAGGAGGACTCGAAATCAATCAATATTCAATTATTTATATATATCTTTATTAATTTCTATGTATCGAAGCTTGTTAGCTTGCTATATTTGTTTACTTAGTAATTCTCAATAACTTTTTCGAATTTAAAAAAAAAAGTTTTTAGTTGAAGCAACGATATGTAACTAAAACAAAACAAAAGTTATTCGCTTTAAAGTATAACTCTTAAAGTTGAATTAATATACTTCGGTATTGCAATACATATTTGTAATAACTAGGGAAACCAGAAATATGCTCTAAAAAAATTGTTTTATGCGCATTCAATATGCACTAAAAACTTAAAAATATGCACTAAAAAGTAAAAAAATATGCTCTTAAAAATAAAATAAATTAGTTTATTTGTAAATGAAAATATATTTTCAATTGAAAAATTCAACATTTGCATATAAAATAGGACAAAAAAAAAAATAAACAAAAGAAGGAAACAAAATTAACGAAAAATAACTGGGTTTGAAGTGCAGGTTAAAACAAAATTACCATAAAAATTTTGACTAAAACAAATTATACAAAATAATTTTTATTGGATGCTCTCATAAGAATTTAACTTCAACTTCAAAAGATCACAATATCACGATATGTATTTTGGACAAATAAGATAAGAATTTTCTTTATTTTTTTTATTGCAACAAATAACAAATTATTGACCTAGAAATTCAAATAAAAATCGTTGCCTGTCAAATGTATAATAAAAATACAAATTTTGACCAACCCCTTAACTTGTAAGTATATTATTAACCGAGATAGCATATTAACCGAGATAGGAAAAATTGTTTCTTTAAAACTTAATTTTTATTTCGAAAATTAAATTTTAATAAGTTTCTAGAAAAAATTTTTTTTCGGAATGGGGGTTTTTTTTTTAAAGGGATGGTTGCGCCAAGTGGGTTAAAATAAAAAAAATTCTATAAAGTATCAAAATATGCCCTAAAAGCGTAAATCATGCTCTAAAAATTCGAAAATATGCTAAAAATATGCGTGTAAGATTGATATATGCAAAACCATGTTTAAAAGGGGAAAATATGCAAAAATATGCACCAACAAATAGATGCCAAAATTCATAAAAACTTCTGAAGCGGGTAAACATCTTGTCCCCGCATTACTGCGTTACACAAGAAAAAACATGCAATTGCATATTTGAGTTTTCCCTGGTAATAACCCTGTACAAAATTTGGTGACAATTGATCCAAACGTACTCGTCCTATGACTTGAGAAAATGCGAGCGTTACCAAAAGTACGGAGTAGTGTATGATGAAAAAAGGACATATCCTGTAAATAGTTACATATTCGCCATCTTCCTGATGTCTCGTATTTATCTTGAGTCAATTTAATTGGGACTAGGTCTAGTATTGTAGTAAACGGCACTGAATATGTACGATGTGGTTGAACGCAGGACCTCTCAAATAGTGTAAATATAATGTTAATTGTTCCCTCCCATAACTATACTTAGATATTAACCTAAGCTTAACTGGTATTTGTACTTTTGGAACATGAATGGCCTTGTGGTTGAATGGGTAGTGTGCAAGCCTGTCATGGACGATGTTGCCGGTTCGAATCTCAAAAACAATTTCTGATTAAAAATAAAATGTCATTGCATTTGTAATAATAAATTTATAAGTGTTAGTTGTTACAGTTAAATGTGGGAATGATATTTATATATAATTTATATTATTCTACACCGAATAGGGCCCCAAAAGATATCTTACAAATCACAAGGTGCATGCATACAAAATATCAATTAACCCCAACCTAGGCCATTCATATATAAAAGTGACTGGTTCGCTTAATAGGAAGTGTTAGTACTAGGACTGTACCCTATCCTGCAAGGAATATAAAAACTCAATGTTTATGAATAGTTCTTCTTCATTTCGGCTAGAAGAAAATTTTCTTAAAAAACCACATACCTGCTGAATGTATAAGATAAATTTTTTGAAAAATTTTTTTAAATCGCATCAATCAATCAATATTAAGCTAAATATTATTTATAAACTCTAAATAAGAGAAAAAAAAACAACTGAATATATTTAAATGGAAACGAGCAGTCAAATAACTTTTAAATGGATTAAAAAATATAAATTTTTGTTTGCAGTAACTTTGCTGCTGTCGATTACGCAAATGAGAGCAAGTATTGAGTTAATTGAAATTTCGTCTATTCCAAAATATGTCATTTAAATATTTAATATCATTTTAAATTCATCATCCATTTTAATAAAATTACTTTGAGTCCTTGCCAAGCAAATCGAACAACTGTTAGAATTTTTTCATGAAAAAAAAAAAAACGAAAAGAAAATAGAAGACTGGGCAGACACGACAGACCAAAAAGGCAAAAGGAGACAAACGATTTTTATTTATTTTTTGGTTGTTTGACGCTTAAGTCAATACAATTACTTCCACTCAATAAATTTTTTCTATTTACTTGTCAATAAATATTTATAAATTTTGCCTTAAGTTGTGAAGAGGTCTGTCTGCTACACCACACACAGTGGTTGGGTGTGTGTAAGTATTTCCACATTCTTGTGGGTGTATTTGCGTTTGTTTGCATGTATGTATGTTTGTGAGAAGTTTTAGGGTGATTGCCATGTATAATGGTTTTTTAAATAAAATTACGCCTCATACAAAAATAAATAGAAAGAAATAACTTATAAGAAGGAAGAGTATAATTTTCTAAGCTTATTTGTGGCAATAGAAACTGGTAGACGGTTGGGTTGACAGATGATAATAAACGAATTCAAAATAATTTTAAAACTATACTTCCTCACAAAAACCTACATTTAAATATGTATCTAAAAACCTTTTCTACAAGAGCTGATGCTTTTTAAGTTGCTTATACTTCTCCTTACTTGTGGGCATTTTCTACTTCCTTGAGATACCAGTGCTTTGCATATTTATTTAAATTTCATATACAAGTAGAGGAATTGAAGGGGCTTAAGTTCTGGTGTTCATCATCGTTATTGCTTTTGGTTGCCGATAGTTACTTTTAAATTGTATTTCATAATTTATTTATTTTTTTCTTCATTTTGATTTCATCTACCATCTCTCGCTGTTGTACTTCATTTTGCATATAATAATTGTCCCTGAGGTCGTAACAAATACTGATGAGAGATGAAGATAATATTCTTATTGTTGTTGGTGATTATATGTCACATTATAATAATGATGATGATGACGTTGGTTGATTGCTAAGATGTTTGCTGGCACCAACAGTGACGCTTTGTAAATAACTTAATTATAATCCAACGATATTTCAAGTTTTTCATTCTTATTATCTTAAGTTCATTAGAGAATTGTGTAACGTATCTCATATATGATATTGAAAATTTAATAACTTTTTTAACTTTTTCGTGTATGTATATATTTTTAAAATTATTTTTTTAGATTATATAAGTAACACTTGGAGAATAAATAGTGTAGGGATTCACAACTGAACAAAGAACCAGAATAATAGAATTTTATTATTTAAATCAGACATCAATTATTTTAACGCAACGAGTATATATCGTCAACATTTGAATGGCCTTGTTAATAAGCAGAACTGCAGGTTCTGGGGTTCTAAAAATCCAAGAGCCATTCATCAACGCTAATTGCACCCCATTAGGTGTACAATATGGTATGGAATCACATCTGAAAATATCATTGAGCCTTACTTACAAGGCACAGCGGCTGGTGTCTATTTCTTGTGAATGAACATTCGTAGTTCTTTTAGACTGGATAATGAATGCAACGTTTTCCAAGCTGAGATTTTGGCGATCCTGAGGGCCACGGAACTGGTGGCTAGAAATGTAGCTGAAGATAAAAAGGTAACCTTCTACGTCAACAGCCAGGCAGCGCTAAAAGCTTTGAAGGGACACAATGTCAATGTTAGCGACTGTAGGAGAGCCCTCAAATTACTTATGGACAAATATAGTGTCAGACTATGTTGGGTTCCTGCAGGGCACAGCAGTGTTGAGGGAAGAATAGAATAGGATCGGCGTTAGATGAGGGAATGTGTGACAGATTGGTGAAATTATCGTTATGTCATTACTACAGGGAACTCAGTAATTGGGTAGAAAGCAGGGCCAACAGTTCATGGCGAAGTAGGTAGGATTGTGGAGTCTCGAGGGTTATGTGGCCAAAACTTGACTCAGGAAAATCCAAACTACCACTGGACATGAATAGGAAGGCGATGCGAATCGTGATAGGCGTGTTGACTGGACACTGCTCGATCGGAGCAAGAACCAGCATTTAAGAAACTGGTACTCCAAATTTCTGTAGAATGTGCGGGGATGAAGAGGAGCCAAAAGTTATTGAACATATTATCTGTTATTGCCCGAAGCTGCAACGTCATAGCCTTATATGGCTGAGCAGACTTTTCCATGATATTCATGATATCGGGAAATGTAAGCTAGAGTACATCATGTGAATTCAGTGGCCTAATTACAGATAATATGGTCACTTCTGTGTACAAATTGGGGGGTAACTATTACTTTTAATGTGCAATAGAAGGGAATCACAATGGACCCAATAGGCACGACCCTTCCTAACATAACTTAACCTAAGAAAGTTTTGATAATAAATATAGCACAAAATAAAATCGCTAATAGCTTTAAATTTCAAGTTTATCCTAACTTAACTTAAATGTTTCTGTTTATTTCGTAGGGCCAATTTTTGATTTGGTAATTGTACTTATTTTTAAATTTTATTTAAATATGAAATTGAGTTTTTCAGTGAATATTTAAATAATACTTAAATAATACTTATGTACGTTGTGTGTGTGTATTGAAAACATATACATGAACATCATGTGGTAATATTAAAGAGAATTTGGTTTAATTTATATATATATATATATATATATATATATATATATATATATATAACAAATACAATATATAGTTTCATATCATGGAATAAATAAAAATAAAAAAATCATTCTGATGGTCGATTGATTTCGCAAAATGTGTTTTTATGCAATTTTATTTTCTACATTTTGATTATTTATGTTAAACAGCTGTTGTTTGGAAAGCTTTACATAATATTCGTACTCTCAACGTCATTTAATAAAAACTTTAATTAACCAGTGAAAAAATTAAATCGTATTTAAATACAATTTCAATTTAAGTAAAAATTATCTAATTGCGTACTTAAATATTAAGTTAAAGACTAGGGGTCAATTTTATTGGCAAGCCAAGAGAATTTAATAATTTTCCAATTTTTCTCTTTGTTATTTTAAATTACTGGGAAGAGAGCCTCTGTGAAATCCCATTCCAAGAGAGGGATTGTTCAGCAACTCTTCCACTAATTACAGGGAGTCTTTAACTTTATATTTGAGATAAATAATTGAAAATCGGTATTCTTTTAAAATTGTTTTCACTGTAATCCCATACAAAACTTTCGATTTACTTTTTTGTAACTTCGCGAAAAAAGTGTGTATTCATTTTGAACCAAAGCATTTTCTAACAAATAATTTGTAACGTATGTTTGGGGGTTTCAAAGGTTTTTAATTAAATAGTCAAAAAGTCTTATAATTTTTCCCAAATTTTTAGTTAATTTTTAATTGTAATTTATATCTGGGTTGAGAAAAAAAGTACTATGTGTCAGAATATTGATTCGTTTTCTTTTAGTGTTTGTTTTTAGCAAATATTTACTTCTTCCCCCTTTAAAAATGTTTTGAACTCAAACATTACTCTTGGTATTACACAAATCGAACTGCAAAGCAAACAGGACCAAGAAATATCATGTTAAAAATATGTTTATATTTTCTTGCATGTAAAAAGAATTTATATTTATATGTATGTATGTATATGTATATGTATGTATATGTGTCCTTCTATGTATTTGTGTATAAAAAAAATCATACAGCTGGTATAATATATTTCTTGCTCGTAAATTCAATTTTCTCCTCAATTGAATGTCACACATTACAAATTGTATTTACTATAAAGAATCGTGTGTAAATATTATGCGAATGTCAAAACATATGGAGAAATAGGAAAACGGAAAAGCGATTGAAAAAAAATAACTCAGCTAGACAAAAATTCAAATGCAGCTGTTAATAGTGAAGAAACTAAAGAATTGCAAATGTAAAGGAACAAACGGATGGAAGCAACAGAACATCATTTCGATGAAAATAAATCAAACAAAGACAATGAGAAACGCAAATAAACTACAGCAAGCACTACATCTTGTATGAAACTGAGAACATAAAGAAGTATGTATATACATATTTCGCAGGACTCAAATCATATATAAAAATAAGCTTGTACATATCGTTGCCTTAATATAGAAATGCCCTAAGTAATTATATTTTTCTAAGCCTGTTTTTTCTACTCCTGCCTATTTCCATGAATGAGTCTTTTGTCTTTTGAAATATACAAATCTCAATTTGAAAAAATAATGTTAAGGTAACAAGAGAAGTATACTATCGTCATCTAAAATGAAAAGAGTTACGGCTTAGATTTTTAAAATATTTAAAGATAATTATAACATTTTTAAGCAAATACACATTTATTTTTTTACTTGAATATTTTGTCTTTGAATTGTTAAATTATTTTTATTAATTCTACACCAACACTTTTGTACACTCCAAAATATGTCTGTAAAGGGAATTCCAACACATATAATAAACATCTTTGGAAACCAATATAAACAACACTAAAATATGGTATAGACAACAAGGAAAGGAAAACAAAAGCTAAAAGAAACTAAGGACACAAAAAAGATAATAATAAAAATAAAAAATGTGAAAATAAAGTAAGTGTCTGTGTATGAAATGGCGGAAACGGAAATGCGTTTGTTTGTGGCGTTAGTTAGATTGTTTTTTTTGCGCATCTAACGGTTATTTATTGAAGTGTGTGAAAGCTTGTGTATTTTTTAATGTTATTCCGTTGTCAATATTTTGTTTGTGTCTACATATACATTTCATTGTTGGTGATCATGTCTGTGTGTGTTTTAATTTAATATTGTTGTTTTCTTTGGCATATAAATATAACAAATCTTGGATTGTACATTCCAATACTGATGCCAACATTATTTTTTCTGGTGTTCCTTTCGCTAGCTGTTATTGCATTTCTACAAATACGAGTGTATAGTCAATGTTAAGCTATTATTTATTTCCAATACCAAAATACTTACATGAAGGAAATAAATAGACAGATATGCATGTCTTCAAGTACGATACAATGAGATGGAAAATTTTCAGCCCAATGCTAAATATTTCCTGGTAAGTAATTCCCATGGAATGAATTTTTTTTTTCTAAAAAGAAAATCACCCTTCCTAAGCAGATTGAGCTAAAAACTTTCGAAGTCAGCTATTTTGTTTCCAGTAGTTTTATTTTAACTGAAAGCTTGCAAATGACTTTTTAAAATGTGGGATCATTGAATAGGTAATAAGCTCTTGATCTTATTCAGAATAAGGCTGTGTACACTGTTCACTAAGAATGTTATTAAGTATCCATGGGAAATATCAGCCAGTTTATGCAAGAAAATTTTGCTTAAAAAACATATGATTTGTGCAAGGAAAATTTCAATCCCACCAACTGATCTAATTTGCTACTTTGCCTCCTTGAAAAACAACTATTGGCTGATCAGAAGCATTTTTCTGCATGAAGCATGAAAAGGTAAAGTTGTGGGTAAGTTTAGTTTTGGTTTTAGTGCAATGAATAGTTTCTAAAAATTTAAATTTTGCAAAGAAATTAAATGAGCGAAATTTGAACTGAAACCCGGATCTCATAAATCAAATTCCCTGTGCAACAGATGTGAAAGAATTGATATTGAACGTGCAAGTGTGTAATATATATTAAAATAGATTCAAGTTCGATATTTGTCGCCATTGCGAGTGACCAAAACGTTATAGTGCTACTTCAACTAGGAAAATTATAATATAAGCATAAAGAATTTCTATGACTTTATAACCGCTGTTGCACTGTACAAAGTTCATGTACATATTTATGCCAATACTTTACTTGCATTTTGTGTGCTGTTGTTTTCCCATATAAATGTTTTATGTTGAGCTTAAAATTGATGTACATTATTTAGCGTATTGAATTACATATTGGCTTCAAACTTTCTCAATACTACACACTAGCACTTGAAAGTCGGGCATGCTTCTGTTTCTCTTCCTCAATGAAAAAAGGAAAAAATAAAAAAGGAACAGAAACATGTCGTTTAAACGCAGCTTCCATAACATTCCCGTTTGTAGTTCACATGAGTTTATATTTTCTTTTTTAATTTTGAACACACATACATACATACATATGTATGTAAACACATCCATATGTATTTATGTATTGTTTTTTGTGCATCTATTGTGTTTTTGTTTTGAAGTAATTTATGTTTAAAGCTTAGTTATAAATTTCCTTTTGCGCACACATTCTTGCACATATACATACATAAATACATACTCGTACTTGGAAATTCCTTTCCTTTTGGCTTTTGGTCTTTACTCTGACACACACACACTCTCATTCTGCTCCTCCACCACACACTGCATACAAAATACATATTAAAAAATTTTTATTGTGTGTGTGTGATTGCTGTTCATTGCTTTTATGTGTATGTATTTCCCGAATTAATTTAATGGCAATTTTATTTCACTTTTGTTCAGTTTGCTTATTGATGTGTGTTATTGGTATTTTTTCTAGTTAATTCTTTTCTTGTTTCTTGCTTCCAGTGAGTATTTATAAGCGTAATAAAATTCTAAATTACAATACAATTCATTCCATTTTATTTATATATTTGCGGTAAGCTCTCTATGCTTTATATTGTTTCCTTTTACACAATTAAATAATGATAATAATTTATTATGCATTGTTGACTCTAAAGAATGTTTAAAGCCATAAAAGATTTTTTAGTGATCAAATAATATAGAAAATTTCTTCATCATACATATATGCATATTTAGTTTATTGCATAACTAATTTTTAGCAATACAAACAGTTTGATAAATGAAGGCTAGCCGCGAATAATGTTGTAAGTGACAAAATAGTAATTTTACAGGAGAGCCAAAAAACGTATTTTAAAGCAATATTTTTATTTTCGTTTAATCATTTAGCTTTTCAAAAATAATGATAATTAATTAATTAACTTTTCTTTTTGTATATCTGTTAAATTTATCAATTATTTTCGACAATTTCGTTTGCATGATTTTGCTAGTTACTCAAAAATTTCTTCCACTGACTGAACGTTTGTAATTGTATTTTGACAGAGATCAGATGCATAATTTTGGATGGTTTGATGTTTGAATAACACAAGAGATTAATGTTAACGGTAATCTGTAAAAAAAATTGGTTTTGTAAAAATTGTCTTTTACAACGTTATTCACGGCTGCGCTTCGATACCCTTTAAAATGCGATTGGCGTGTTTCACGAGGGTGGCGTTGGCTGAAGTAGTTAGCACGTTGACTACAAAACCGAAGGTCCTGGGTTCAATCCCTGTATCGAACAGTCATTAAATAACAACACCACGCATTTTTCTGATGTGCATTATTGTTCCTTGTATCAGTTGTTGTAGGAAAGTTCAAGTGATGAAGGCATAGTCACTGGTCACTGAACTATACCGACTTCAGAAGATACTAATCCTAATGTAACATCAGAGCGCCCTCCTTCGTTGTGTAGCAGAATCATCGGCGAAGTAAAATGATCAATGAAATGGCTACAAAGCACAGCTTCAAAAAAAATTAATACGCCTCATTTAACATCAGAGAGGCGCTGTAACACTGCATTATTAAAAACGTGCAAGAATGAGAGTTGTAAAAGAATGAAGCTTACCTCTATCTCACCTTCACCACCTGTCTTCTCTACCACTATCCCTTTCCTAAAGAAGGTAACACCTAGTAATAGTAGTAGGCATTAATTGCCTGAGTGTTACTTCTCTTTCAAAAAAAAAAAAAAAAACGATATCAAAAGAAAACTCTCTACTAACAATTTATATTGAAAACAACAATAAAATATGTTGTGATCCGTCTCTGAATTTAATAGATGACGGTTAAATGTTGGCAGTTCTCTGTGATAGACTTTGTTTCAACCTCGCAAGAAGACTCACGTTGTGTTCAGCGAGTTTTCAGGTTTTCTTGGAGGACATGGTGAGAAGTCTCTGTGCATTATCACGGATAAGATTACGTAGTGGCTTCGATTACTACCTAAATCGCTGGAAGGCGCTTTGATGCTGCTGACGGTGCTGTTGCTGATGCTGATGCTACTTTTGATTGTGGCGGATGGAAGGTGATGCCGTTTGGTTCAGCAACTGCACTCCAGTAGTAAGCTTCTAATGTGTTGCGAGATAAGATAACACTTCTTGCTTGCCCAAATTATTAGGTAATGCCTTTTGGTTTATCCACCGCAGTTCAGCAGTAAGCTTCTTAAACAGTGCGAAGTTATGTAGCTCACAGCTCTTCAGTCAGGTATAACTGTGTTCAAATTATAACGCTGTAGTCCACTCGATGTTACGAGCTGTCATAGCAGGTGCTCAAGTTAATTTAAGACACAAAATATTTTATTATATACTCCATTAAGATTCGAACAGACTCTGTCTTCAGAAAACATTCTGTGTCCCTTATAAATAATGAGACGAAAACAACTCTCAGTTTTAACGTTTTAGAAATGTTTTTCTAAAGTACGTACATATATATGTATGTAATTATATTTTTTATGATAATTAAAATCATAAAATATTTTATCAAAACGTTTTTTTTTTTCACACAAACCTGATTAAAATAATGATGACAAAAACAAACGTATCTCATTACAAACAAAAGAGCGATTTAATTTATTTATTTTTGCTTTTGTTCTGTTTTTTCTGCATAAATTTTTTTTTGCTGACATCATAATGGTTGTTGCTGTTGCTTATTATTTGCTAAATTAATGAAAAGATATTCAAACAAATATACTTATGTGCATATTTATATAAGAGTGTAAGTGAAGGTAAAGAACAACAAATGATGCAAAAAACAGCAAAGAATTGAAAAATATAATATTAAAAAAAAGCCAGAAATGAAGAGAAGAAAAATGGAATTATAGAGATAATAATCGCTGAAATGTAATTTCTGCAGGTATTATTACAACGTTTTTTTTTTCTTTTTTAGATTAAAATTGGTCTCCTTGGTGTTATTGCTGTTTGTATAAACAACCAATGGCAACAAGCAAAATGAAAAAACAACGCAAAACAAAACAAGAATACTAAACACCAAAATGGAGAATAAAAGTTCTGTAAGAGGCGGACTGGAAAATGCTTTAAGGTTAGTGGAGTTTTAAATTTTATTAAAAAACATTGCAGCTGTTGTTTGCATCTCTTAAGATGTTTTTTCCAACAACTTCAACGGTAGTGCTAAAGCAGTTTTACTTGTCGGAAATGTTCTACATACAAGTATAGTTGAAGTTATTAAAGCAGTAGAGTATCGCAAGACACTGAATTTTAGGGTCAGCAGCCATGTCCCAAATTAAGTTCCGGATTTCTTTAATTTCTTTCGTTTTTAACAAATGGCAAATATAATTAAAATGCTGACTATGTAATTCATACGAAAATATTACTTCGTTTTCTAAGAAATTAAAGTTATGAATCACACACAGAAAAAAATACCAATGTTAAATCAACATGCAAAAAGTTTGATTCAACTTCATTCAAATTACATTAAATTTACAAGAAATAGTATGTTGTTTGAGTGTGTTGGTGTTTATTTGCTTTGTTCATAGCTGCAATACACTTTTGTGTTTATTTGTGTGGGTTGTTTTTGTATTGTTGTTGTTATTTTTGATGTTTGTAAACAGCAGACAAAGTGGGGGTCTACTCTGTATTTCGAAACGAAAGAAAATGCCTTCGAATTTGTATGCTATTAACATTACATTTCGAAAGCATTTGCTTTCGTTTCGAAATACAGACTAGACCCCTTCTGCTGGCTGGTAGGCAGTGTGCTGGTCTTGCAGTTGGAGGATCGCAGGTTCGAATCCTGGAGTCAAGTCAAAGTATTTTGTATTTTTTTGTAACTAATGTGTAGTTTCCAGAATGCAAGCAAGCGACTTGTCTAGAATATTTGTATAGGAACCACTCAAAAATTTGAGTGCTTTTCATATATTTTTTCTAGACAAGTCGCTTGCTTGCATTGTGGAAACTACACATAAAACTTTTCAAGTCAAAGCATTTTTTTTAACTAAAACTAAAACTTTTAAAATAAAGTGTATGTTAAATGAAATAATGTTAAATTACAATTTAATTCAAGATAGTACATATACCGTGCCATAACCGCCAAAAAAGCTCAAGCGACATAATTTTCGAACTTCACTTTTTGACCAAAATCTATTATTTGCGATCGTAAAACGTCCATTTTCGTCAAAAAAGCAAAGTTCAAAAAATGTGTCGCTTAAGCTATTTTAGCGGTTATGGCTCGATATAGTGTATATCTTAAAAATATTTAAAGTTGTAGTGACTGCAGGAGTATGCTTGTTGACTACCACGCGATGAGTTCCGAGTTCAAATTTTGGACGGGGAAGCCAATTTATATACAAAAATTTTTCTGATGTCTATGTCAACCCACGTAAGTTAAATAATTAATAAAATACAATTACTAGACTAAATTAAATTCATGTTGTTCCAACTTGAAATAACTTTGATTCAAAATAATTCTTCATTTTGATTTTAACAGTACGTAAATGTTAAACCAACGTGAAATAAAGTTATGTCAAAAGAAAAAATTTTCTTTGACAATTACTAAAAATCATGTTAGATTAACATGAAACACATATGAAGCAAAATCATTGCCGAAAAAGATTAGATTAACATTGTTTGAGAACATTTTAAGTTTAAATTTTTCTGTGTGTAATTGAATGCTTTTTTGAAACATTTTGAACGACTTGTCTAAATGATTAGTATTATATTTTGATTTATGAAATGTTACAAAAATAATTACAAAGTAAAGAGTACAAAGTTTTCTTCCTTAGACGAGCATAATAACAAAGACCTTCAGACCAAAGACTTTGGTAGGAGCGGAAACCACGACCCTAAACTGATAAAAAAAAGCACTCTACTCACTAGTCTACCGCGGCATCCAAAATTTTTAAAATACGAGAACATACGAACGATCATAGAAAATAATAAAATTGTCTATATTTTCTTAGCAGAACTATAAAAAACTGAAATATTTAAGAGTGATTAATAATAAAAGTCTTGGGTGAAATTTTTTACTAATAATATTTAATACTCCATCAATCGTCTTCTACAGCGTCGTAGTTCAAAACCCATATTTCCATAATTTAAAAAGCCTTTTACTTCTTGCATCGCATAGTGATGTTCTTGTTGCGCTTCCTGCTGGAAGTAAAAGTAGAGTAAACAAGCAAAATTAAAAAAAAACGAGGGGGAGAAAATTAAACGAATATTTTGTTTGTCTATGTGTATGTATTTCAGTAAACAGCTACATATGTATATGTGTAAGTACGTCTCTATGTGTGTGTGTATGTGTGAAGTGGTAATCTAGCAGGACAATCTTTTGATTAACATTTTTATTTGTTGTCATACTGCCACCAATACTACCAACGCCACAGTACAATAACCTAAACATAGACAAATAGTCGTATATGCATGTGTATCTATTTATATACGCAAATCCTAATACTTTTACTTTAGCCATACAAACTGGTATACATATGTATGTATGTATGTATGTATGTATATTTTATACATGCTCAGCATCAAATAAAATGTCAAGTCATAAATGAGCTTTTGTGATTAGAACATTCTATGCTTTTTACACTGTCGGTGGGTGCTTTGTTGTCACTGTAGTTTTGTTGTGTTATGACATTCTGTAGTGGTAAAGCAGGCATCAAAGATATGTTCATTAACTTTTTCTCTTTTAGGTAAAAAAGAAAAGATCGAGAAAATTAACATTTTCCAGATTATGTAGAGCATTTTTAATTTCTTTGTTGATTAATAGTAAAATTTTTATGCGATTATCTATCAAATCATTTAATTCGACCATTAGGGCCATTAATTGTCAAAAAGTTGGCACAGCTGCCTCTTTGATTGCAAATTATTATATTATTATATATACTCGTATTTTCAATGTGTCTGCCTGTTTTTAGAAAATTAAGACAAGTTTTGGTGTTATAATTTATGCTAAAAACAGAAAAATACTTCCTTTGTATATTTTTGTGGTTTTCAAGACTCATCCTCTGACGAAGTTTTGTGTTAATTTTCTAAAAACCAACACTAAGTCTATTAATACTAATTACATTTACATGGCGAAAAATAAAAATGCTTTTATTTACTTTAACGAAGCAATAAACACTCATAAAGATATCTGCGCCTAAAAGCTTTAACAGCATAAGTCGCCATGTATTTATACTACAAAATTCGACAAACGAAACTTCATACGAGTATTTAGGTGAAATCCCCATGTCTCAAAAGAAGTCAAGTAATATTTTTAATTATCGCCAAACTATATTAAAACTTATATTTTCATAAACTCTTGGATGAAATAGTTAGTCCTCACTTTACGACAAAATTATTTTAACTTGCCCACCATAATTTATTGTTTTGAAAAAAATTAAACGTTCATACTTTGGAAGTGTTTTTTCTCCAGCAAAAGTTTTTCGACTTACGCTGTTATCCCTTATAACGACAGATATATAAAATAGCTTCTTTTTTTTTAAACACAAAACAATAAAAATAATTCGTTAGCCGAAAGCATTTGTTCAAATTATATTTCAGTGCTTTTTTGTTCTCATTCTGCTCTTTCTTGTTCTTTATAACATTCGCATTTTGCTTAAATGAAAGTATTTATTTTCATACAAACGCATTAAATTCAGTCGTAAATTCATTTAAACCATACGTTTGATGTGCTTTATTAAACAAAATTATAAACAGAAAAAAAATTAATACTCGAGCACACAAATTCACACACACACACACAGACACACACATTAATGCAATTAAAAATAAACATTTCAAGCCAAGTGTTCATTCATGCAAGGACCTTAAGTAGCAAATTTACAAAATTAATTTATTAACACAGTTGTGTTCAAATAAATAGCGGAATGAGGTTTTATTATTTAATATCCACATTTGGCATATCTTTTGTTGTCATTTTAAAAATGTGTAAAATGTCGTTTAAATTATATTTTTTGGTTTGTAAACGCATATACCACAGCAGGACAAAGTTCGGAAATGACAGTCGTTGCCAAAAGTACACACTATTGCGATGTCAAAAAAAAAAAAAAATGCCAAAAGTGTATTGAGCATAACTATTATTTTTTCATTATGGTACCGCGAATCGCGTTTCTTTAGATTTAGAATTGATACGAAAATTAAGTTTGAGAATAATCAAACATAATTTTTGGTAGAGATTGAAGATTTTCTTTGAATTAATTTAATTTTAAGCCGATTTTAAAAATTCTCTTTCTGAGAGAGTATAGCGCCCATTTGATCGCATTGCCAAAGCTATTAAATTTGTTTTATTAATGTAAAGTACTAGGTGCCCCTGTAGCCTAGTATGTGGTCGCTTTGCACCAAAAGCTTAGGTTTGTTTCACTAAAAAACGAGTTAAGGCCTTTGTTAATATGTCCGTCAAAATAAGTTACTATATAATTTGTAATTGTGTTGGTCAAATTTAATAAACAAAAAATTTAATGTACTTTTACTTATCCAATTGGTACGAGAGTTGGCTCATACATTAGAGTTCCGTAATGATACAATCAAGAGGTTAAAAATGTGGGTAGAGTCATGCCCATTACTCTTGGAAAATTTAGTTTAGTATGCACTATATGTGCTTATGCGATCCCACGAAACTATTCAAACACCTGTTCGCAACTTAAAAAAGTGGGGAACAAGGTATCATCAAGTATATAAGTATATGATGAATATTACATGAATGAAATAAGTTACATAACACTTTTGGTTGAAGAAACCTATATGAATTCCAAGCAATTAACATTAACACCTTGCTCATTTTATAACAAGGTCATGAAAAATGCAGACAAACAATTTATGATCATTTTTCGACTTTCCAATTGTGCATATTTAAAAAAAGCTCCCCAGGTAATTAACTGGTCTATAATGCGTGTCCAACTTAAACGCTAACATTTGTAGTCGATATACAAAGTTTTGGAAGTCCTGCCTACCAATGATGCTACTTGTTTGCCATCTTTGAGTTTAATGTGGTATTTGTAGTTTTTATAATTTAAAAACAATTATTTTGCAGGCTAAATCTGCTAAGGACATTTCTGTTTACATTTTGTGAAATTTTGTATAAAACATCACACACAGAAAAAAAACTTAACAACTTAAAATCAACTTAATTAAACAAGGTTAACCTAATCTTTTGCGGCAATGATTTTGCTTCATACATGTTTCATGTAAATCTAACATGGTTTATAGTAATTGTCAAAGAAATTTTTTCCTTTTGAAATAACTTTATTTCATATTGATTTAACATTTACGTACTGTTAAAATCAAAATGAAGAATCAAGTTGAATCAAAGTTATTTGAAGTTGGAACAACATGAATTTAATTTACTTTAACCCCACTATGCATACCCAACTTTTTCTACGAGAACACACACCCGGGATACGTTTGTACCTACTAGCTTATTTTGGCTTTTTCTAATGTCTAAATGCTCTAATTTCAATATTTTTTTTTGTAAATGCGTATATGAATATTTTACAAATGTTTTAGTTTTTATTTCATGCAAATATTCTACTTGGTTCAAAAGATAAAGGAAAAAAGGTCACGGGCATGGCATAGCCAAATGTTGTTTTTCATATTTCTGATGAATAAAAAACAAAAATTTTTACTTTTTGTTTGTTAAATGTGTAATTTAACATGAAACAAGCTTTTCAACGTTTAAAGCGTTCAAATATTCTACCTAGTTCAAAAGATATAAGCAAAAGAGTGCATGCAGGTAACTATTATGCAGGTACCAAATTCAGTTAAAAAACAGTTTTTGTAGTAATTCGATTTTCCAAGGGTTGTTTTTGCATTTGCTGTTGTTTCAGCTGCTGATTATTCATATTTTTATTATTAATTTTGTGCTCTTATACCTTAGACGTGGAAATATAAAACTTAATAATTCGAAAAATAAAATTTAATAATTCAAAAATGGATTCAAGAAGAGATACTCGTAATTATCAATATTACGATTTATAAGGTTTGACGACGCAAACACTCAGGCTGCACGCGCGGAAACTGATAAAGCAGCACCGTTCACTGAGTTGTGGCCCATAATGAATGCCAATCTTCATGCACACTACAAGCCCAGTGAAAACTTAACCATTGACGAACAATTATTTCCTTTCCGTGGACGCACACGGTTTACACAATCAAAATCTGCAAAATATGGTATCAAAGTTTGGTGGATTTGCGATGCCAAAAATGCATATCCACTGCATGGTCAAATTTATACTGGCCAAGCAGCGTCCGGAAGGGAATCGAACCAAGGGGAACGAGTTGTGCAAGATTTAACTAGCGGATACCAAGGAAGTGGAAGAAATATTACAATGGACAGTTTTTTCACGACGTTGCCAGTTGCAGAAGTTCTTCTCACGTGGAACCTCACAATCGTTGGAACTTTGCCCAAAAACAGAACGTATATTCCTGCGGAAATAAAGGCGCACAAGAACAGGCCAATTGGTTCATCATTATTCGGCTTCAGAAGAAAATGTTGTGCTCTTATGTTCCATGAAAAAATAAATCAGTGACGCTGCTTTCGTCAATGCACTATGATGGTGAGATAGCTGAGGGAAAGAAGCCTGAAATCATAGAATTTTATAATATGACCAAGGGTGGCGTTGATAAAATGGACCAATTGTTGAGCGTAAGCAGTTCCTTCGCAGCTTGGCTGAATCATTGTGTATGCCAATTATTGAAGAACGTGCACTAAATCGGCAAGTCACGTGAAACTTCTACACGAAAATAGCGATTGAGTCATATTTCAACAGACCACTGGAATCAATGTTGCACACAGAAACATCGACATCTGCCGCAGCCCGCACGCCAACATCTATCAGCGGTTGTTGCTATATATGTTATGCTCAAGAACCAAAACGGCGTAGAAAAACCAGAAAGGTGTACGGCAAATGTAAGAAGCTAATGTGTCTTGAACATTCGATCACCAATACCGACTGCATTATATGTAACGATAATTCATATTTATAATATATAATTTAATAATTTTAATTTTTTAAAATAAAATAATATAATTTAAACACACTATAAAATGGTTTGTTGCCTTTTATTTTGATATAAACTGGTGTGGTACAAACGTATCCCGGGTGTGCGTTTACATAGGTGTCGACTTTTGCAGCTCGTACCTCCTGAACCACTGATCCGAATTGGATCAAATAACCTTTAAAAGATTAGAAACTACTTATATTTCCTAGATCCGAAATCTCTTTACCCTAAATTAAGCCGTTCCTGAGTTACAGTACTGCAAAGTTTCAAGTGGATACATTTGTACCCGGGTGTGTGTTCTAGGGTTAATGTAGTGTAATTGTATTTTATTAATTATTTAACTTACGTGTGTCCAAGATTTGAACTCGGAACTCATCGCGTGGTAGTCAAATGCATACCCCTGCAGCTATTACAACTTTAAATATTCTTAAGATATACAGTAAATATGTACTATCTTGAATTAAATTATAATTTAACATTATTTCATTTATTATTTAACATACAATTTATTTGAAAAATGTTAAATTTAGTTAAAAAAAAACACTTATTTTACTTGAAAAGTTGTAGTTTAAAATTAAATACAAAATACTTTGACTTGACTCTAGGATTCGAACCTGCGATCCTCCGACTGCAAGACTACCTACCAGCCAGCATCAGTTTGTCGGCTGTTTACAAACAGCAAAAATAACAACAACAATACAAAAACAACCTACACAACTAAGCACAAAAGTGTATTGCAGCTACCCTGCAGGAGAATAGGTGTCAATTGTCTAAAGCTAGTAGTATAATTACTAGAACAGCAAGAACTAGTGCGAAAAGGGTTAAAGTTGTTGTATAAAATTACTAGTTCTGATGAGTACTAGTATATGAAGTAGTTCCAAGGCACCACATTGCAAAATAAATTTTTACTGTCTAACAGAGCACTTGCACTGTACGAAAATTGGTATTATGCAAATAATTATAATCAAATAATTACAAGTAACCTTATGAATTTTTTAATTTTGATAAAAAATTGCGAATTTTAACTAGCAGTTGTCACTGGGTAACAAAGGAATAAAACCACCAATTTTATAGAATTTTTCTTTGCAAAAGAACTGGTAATTAACTAGTCCTAAACTAGTACCAATGGCACTAGTAATTTTCTAAGCACACTCAATGCTAATTCGAGCATTAACATGTTATAGGAAATTTTACGGTTGGGGACTAGTGGTGGTGGCTTCTGTACCAGTAAAATACCAGTTGAACACTAGTTCGATCTCCTGCAGGGTATGAACAAAGCAAATAAACACCAACACACTCAAACAACATACTATTTCGTGTAAATTAAATGTGATTTGAATGAAGTTGAATCAAACTTTTTGCATGTTGATTTTACATTGGTATCTTTTTCTGTGTGCGTTGCCTTTTCGCAAATTCTATTCCCGCCAATTTCTTGAAGATTTCAGTTAACTTTAACAACAAAAAGAACAAGTTATCGTCGATGGTTCGTTATAGCTGCTGCAATTGAAATTTTTCCGCTCAAATAACTTGAAATGTAATTATTTTGGTTTTCTCTTCTTCTCCGCAAATATTTGAATAAATTCTCCAATTAGATATATCTCAACTATTTTCAATCATCATCAATTAAAACAATAAAAGAGAATAATTAATTGCATATTATATGAGGATTCCTGTGTGTTTCCTTCCTTCTACTGACTTTATCGAAATAATTCTTTAATTTTGCTTTGCATTTTATGTGAGTGGAATTTTTTCTACATCTTTTGCGGAGTCTAAATGTTGCTTCTAGTAGTAAATCAATATTTACCACACTTTTCTAATCTAAAATTAAAATCTTTGACCGAAAATTTGATTAAAATAGTATTTCAGTGGTTTATTTAACTCTTCAGTTTTTTTTTCAAGTACATTTTTGGTGTTTTTTTCTTGTTCAAAATTGTTTTGAAGCTGATTCTAGTATTTCCTTTCTGATCTCAGCATATATCGCACACTAAATCATAAACAGACACAACTCAAAATTGTCAAAGTGATTTTGAGTTTTTATAAACGAATTAATTTAACAAATCTCTAACGACCGCAACAATTTCTTTTGCAATAAAAGGTATTCTGGAGGAATATAAAATACGAGTACCATTATGCTTGTTTTTATGTAACATACTTGGGTCACTACTCAGCATCTGAAATATTTCGAGTTGTGACTGTTTATGATTTAGTGTGCGATACATGTATGTATGTATGTATGTATGTATGTATGTAGAGTTGCTCGTGGCGAAAAAGTTTGAATGTGAATATTATTTTATATTCGATATGTTGTAATAATTTTACTCTTTTTCACGTTTTTTGTTTTAAATATGTTTTGTTTTGCGGATTTTCCATACAATATAAATTTTGTATACTTTAATTTTTTATTTTATCAGTTTTATTTTCTGTTTATATTGTGTCAATGAGTCATTTTTTGGTTGCCATAAATATTGTCAGTGTCTGTTGTTGTTGCTGTTATTTGGCGTGGTCGCAAATTGAGTTCAATATGGCTCCCATGAGATGTATTTTCATCCGAATTTATTGACTTGCCTTTGTTTTATATGCAAACGGAGAGTGTCGGTTTTGTTGTCTGTTTTTTTTTTATTTTACTTTTTACCGAATAAAAAAGTGAAAAAGTTTTATGCTAAAAGCATTTTTTAACATGTCAAATGTTTTAATATGGGCAACATTAACATGCATAGCGAGCGGCAGCAATTTGTTGTTTCTTTAATGGTTTTATATAGTCCATTTGGTGAAGGACGAATTTGAATTAAATTTGTTGATATTTAAATAACTTTGACATGAAAGAAATTTCCATAAAATAATAAAAAAAAAAGTTAAAATTTAAAAAAATTTCGCTCAAAAAGTTTGCAGTTTTAAAAATTGGTTCAGCTTGCATATAAGATGGGACATGGGCGGCCCAGAAAAGCGTTTGTATGTCTTTATTTGAGCAAGCATTAAGACCAGCTTCGGGATACTTTTAATATAATTAAAACACTGTTAAAGAAAAATAAGTGCATTAGGCATTTACAATTTTAACAATTGCTATTTTATTTAAATAATTTTGAGTTCTCTTAAAAATACAGGCAAATGCTGATTAAGCAGACAAAATATACATAATTCTTCAGCTTTTCGACTATAACTTAAAGATTAGGTGAAAAAGTTTCTCCACTTTGACTGATCTTTAGCCTAAAGCTTAATTTGAGTTAAGTCTCCCACAGAATATTTTTTAAATATTAAAAAATTTAAAACAGTAAAGTAAAGCTTTAATCGTTAGCATACAAATGAGTTTATCCTGTTGGCTGGACAATTTCAAAACTTGAAAAATTTTATTTAAATGACAATGCTAATAAAGTTCATTGCGTGTAGATGAGATTTTAAAGTAAATTTTATTCACTCGAAATAAGTTAAACAAAATATATTATTTTGTTTTGGCTTTTACAGTCTAGCTATGCAAAACTTTTTTCTCAGAATGCCAATTTTTATACGTGCATGCGAAATTTTGATTGCAAATCATGTTTCGTATGTGTGCCATGTTAATTCAACATGATTTACAGTAATCTTCAAAGAAATTTTTCTTTTTTTAATAACTAATTAATGTTCATTTAATATTCTAGTACTGTTAAATCAACATGAAGTAGTTATAAAAAAAGAAAAAATTGCTTTTGAAGATTACTGTAAATCATGTTGACTAACATGGCACACATACGAAGCAAAATTATTGCTGAACATTTTTAAGTTTACTTGCTATTGATTTAGTAGCCACAGGTTAGAATACATTCCTCAGAGATCTAAGCCAATATTAAAAATAAAATGCAGATTTTTTAAGAGCAGTTGCAAAATTTGTGTTATGTTCCAAAAATTGCTACAAAAGGTTCTAGAGAATTGGAAATTTTAGTAAACTATCAGTGCGCTCTTTATGTAATATATATATTTATAGTTTTGACCCACTGTAGAACCACTTGGCAATTTAGAGTATGGAAAAATTATTTACAATATATTAGCATTTCCACTGTGAGAGGCTTCAAATTATAGTAGAAATCTTTTGCATGTACATATTATTTTATATAAGCATTTGAAATTGTTTCAAGGTTCCGTTATCGGAACGTTACTGTAAGCGTCCCGCAATGTACCAACAAACATATTCTACAATATTTGCTTATTTTTGTGCAATTGTTTTATTTTTTTGTAAAAAAGAAAAACAAAGGTATCTTAAGACACCCGGTTAGCGCTATGCTGCTTAGATATATAAAATAAATTTCATGAGTGAAATAACAATGCAATAAAATTATATTATATGATGATCTCAAATTCGCCGCAAATATTTCAAAACGTTTCTATTTGTTTCCCATTATTTTCTTTTCTAAATGCGTACTATTAATATATTGTTTGTGGCCTGCGGTCGCTGTTAGCCGGCTTACAGCCAATCGGATTCGTTCTCTCATTTGTGCTCATGTGCAAAAGTAATACAAAAACAAATTGAGCAATCGTTATCATTGTTTTGGTTTTGTTTTGAAATCAAAACAAACATAAATTTATAACTGTAATAGTGTCGATTATTTTTATTACGAAAATCACGTCCTGGCTCCTGAATAGCGACATGAAGAGCATAGCTCCAAAAATGTATATACAATTTTAAATGGACTTGGAAAATTTATTTTAAGATGCTACATTTACAATTTCAATTAAGTAAGAAAATAAAAATTCCCGTCACAGTAGTTAGTCACATATCGAGAAATACAATAAATCCGTTTACAAGCAAACAATAATGAAGAACATTTTGCTTGTTTATTTTGGTTAAGCAACGTCTATATGCATTTCGTTACTGCTTAAGGATCTCATTAGTAGAATTCAACCCAAAAGTTTTTGGAATAAGCTTAACAAAATTAATTTGCTTTTAGTAAGACATTAAATGCCGTATTCTTAAAAAATAAGTTTGGTTTAGAAAAGCTTTACTATAAGAATTTTTTATAAAAATTTGTTTTATATAAGTTTTGTAAACCGAAATTATTTTTTATGAATACGACAGTTAATATGTTGTTTGGAATTAAAGACTAAATGTCAAATAAATGTACTTCACTATTTCTTAAACCAGGGTACCTCGGTGGGCTAGTGAGTAGTGTGCGAGCCTATCAGTGTGCGGGTTGTGGGTTCGATTCCCACCGTAGACCCTGGTCTGTTTCACTACAACGAGTGAAGGTCTTAGTTAATAGTCTCGTTTAAATTAATTTATGACATAATTTGTAATTGTATATGTAACATTTAATAAATAAATAAAAAAATATTTCTTAAACCAAACAATAATCATTATTTTGAAAATTTAATGTAAACTGTTCAGCATCAAAAACCAAATAAGTGAAACAAAAATGCCACAATTCCCTTAAGTAATATTGCAGCAAAATGCATGTGTATTTTATGTGAAATACTCGTATTAAAAATGCAATTAAAATTTTACGATTTTTCTCTGGCTTCAATGATATAGAAACTTTCTGATATTTTAAAAACCGATATTAAATAAAGAAATGGCATCAATTTAAATAAGTTTGTGTCTTAATTTTCATGCTTAAATGAAGGTAAACGAGATTGTAAGAAAACTTATTGCCAAAGCAATAGAACTAATTCATACGTATTTCCTTTCATTTGTAAACTTTATTTCTTAGGAAAAGTGAAAAACATAATTTTTATTTTTCATGCCTTATACAAAATGAAAAATCCAATTACAAATTTCAGTTAAAATGTGGCAAAACTTAAATGAATATTTATAATTACTTGTAATAGATGGAAAATTGGTTGAAAAGGAAAATTAAATGAAAACGATATAAAGAAAATTGTATGAATATTTTCTTGATAATTGAGTTCTCTTGGTTATTTAAGTTGTTTAAATATCCTTTTACATGCATATTCTTATAGATTTGCATTTACAGGCATACGAGGGAGGACAAACTGAAAAATTTTGCTAAAAATACTTCCGATGCCCAGAATTAAATATGAGTAATACATAAAGTGCACATTTCACACTTACTATTTGTATGGTATACATATACATATACATATGTACATATATCGCACCCTAAATACAGAAGGGGCACAACTCAAAAAATTTCAGATGCTGAGTAGTTGCAAACAACTGTTGATACTGTACAAATGACCCAAGTATGTCACATAAAAACAACCATAATGGTATTTTATATTCTTCAAGAAGACTGTATTGCAAAAGAAATTGTTGGGGTCGATATAAATTTCTTCAATTACCTGTTTTATAAAAAAGGAAAAGCACTTTTATAATTTTGAGTTGTGCCCCTTTTGTATTTAGGGTGCGATATGTATTTATTTTTATTCTTTTGCGGTTTTTGCTTAGTACGCGTAAAATTAAGATATTTAATTTTTAACTTTTTACTTGATTCTGCGAAACATAAAAACATTATTTCTTATTCATTGCAATTAATTCCAGAAGAAGTTGCGTAAAACAATAAATAAGAAACATATGTATGTGTGTACATGAGAAAAGAATCTGAGAACAAAAGTAAATTTCCTTAAAACTGAAAAACTGCACTTACTAGTCACGCTTTAAGTTAATTGTTCTTACCTACAATAAATATTTCTGTTTGAGCACGGATGAATGTCTGAGTGAATTTTATATGTATTGTGTATTTGCAGCAGTTGGGTGAAGGCTAAAATCATAAAAAGCAAACAGTCCTCAAACAAAATAACATCACATTCCAATTATCTACCTCCTATAGTTATTAATTTTAATCTGCGCTAAGCATAGAAGTCCTTGGCAGGAATTCGAGATTGTACTGTAAAGAGGAGAAAAATAAAAATGGCAAAAAAAATAAAATACATCACCAGAAAGGTCTGACTGTGTAAAATACTGAAACAGCCTTTTGCTTTTAACATCTTTTTATTTTCATGTACATTTGACTTCAACTCACACTATTGCTGTTATTTTCCTTTTCCTTTAATTTTAAGATTCTTGTTATTGTAGTCAGCGCTGACTGACGTTAGAAAATTTCTTTTAATTCTTGCTTACTCTTCCTTCTTCTAATACCTTTCTTAATTAGCGCTTCATTATCAAGTGCAAGTTGGTGAGCAGAAAATAAATAGAAAAATATTTCCTGGAATAAAATTAGTTACGTGATGTACGTACGATTACGCTAAAACATGTTCCATTTTCATGTTATTTTTCATCAGTACAAATTTTATAATAAACATAGAGATAAAAGGAGAATACGCAAAAAAAAAACAGATATTTGTTTGACTGTTTTGGTAAAACTATAACTCAGTTTATCAGTTTATCAGTTTATTGCCTGGCAGATCATAAGAAACTATTTTTCTCATTTTCGCTACTATTAAGGAACATTAATGGCCAATGGCAATTGACAACAGACAATCAATCCGCAGCTTTACGAATAGTATTGCAGTTATTAAGGCTTTGAGAAATGAAAAAGTTTTACTTTGAAACTTCATTTAATGCAAAATTAGATGCGTTCATAAAGACACTGTGGATATAACGCGATAATAAAAATTTTGGGACACCAGGGTAACGACAAATGTTTAAAAAAATACAAAGATTATATAAAACAACACGCTATAGAACATTCCAGCAAAGATTTTCAGAAAACTACTGTTAAAAGAGCGGCCCAAATTCTCTGACAAACGTAAATAAGGTTAAGACAAAATAGATTCTGAGCCAAAAAAATGGAGGCAAATATTTAACAAAACTTGAGTCCCCACCCTAATGCCATTTCACCTAATATCTTGAACTTTACTGGAGACATCCGTTTAAAAAAGAGGATCACTAGCGCTCCAATACTCAAAATTCCATATGAAACTTCTTGAATATATTATTGTGCCTTCATAAGTGAAATTCATTTGCTGGTGGTTAAGCACTGTCTAAATGCATTTCATTGCTGCTTTAACAAATCGTTAGTAGACTTCAACCACACATTTTTTTTTTTTTGATTTTCAAAAATATTGTTATTTGTGAATTCTCAAATTGTTTTTGAAAGTTTGTGCATAACAAAAGAGGTTTGTGCTTGCTTAAAATGTGTGGTTTAAGTGTACTAACAATTTGTTCAAGCAACAGTGAAATGCATATAGAAAATGCTTAACCACTTACGAGTATAATAGAATTATGACAATATGAATATTTTCGTGCTTAATACAACATTTATACATCATATAATTGTCGTATATAATTGCTGTTCTAATGATAAATACATTATTTACAATATTAACTATCAAAAAAGATGAGTAGAGTAAGCCACCTTTTGTTATTCTAAAGAAAATGGAGCTGAAAAATAGTTTTTGCACAGATAATAATAGTTATTGCAAAGTCATAAAGCAATTAAATAATTAAAAATAGCAATTGTTTAAATGACTAGATGTGGGTTACACCACTTCTGCGCTGATAGCCTCAATTATCCTATTATGACTTCAAATCGAATGGCCATAAACACTATTTCTTCGCTCAGCACAATTTTCTAAGTCCATTAAATGCATTACTGAGCAGTTATACGTATAATTGCTTTGAAAGTATATACACAGAGAAAAACTGCCTAATAGAATCAAGAAGATTTTCTCTATGAAACATTTTTAGGCTAAGGGGTATCCCAGCAGAAAGAAGCGAAGTTTTTTTCATAGAGATTGCTTTTATTATTGTTTTTATGTGGTAAATCTTATTAATTTTATCAAGAAGAAAACCAAATAAAATCAATAAGAATTCTTATTATTCACAACTTTTTTACTCAATTTCCGTTATTTTTGGCACCAAAAAACAATCCATAGAGAAAAACTTCTTGATTCTATTAGGTTTTCTTATAAATTGTAAACTATAGGGATTTCTTATTGATTTTATTAGGTTACCTTATTGATTTTTTCAATAAGGTTTTCTTCTTGATTTTATTAGGTTCCTATATGATTATGTGCAAAGCATCTTATTAATTTTGTTAATAAGGAAATCTTCTTGATTTTATGAGGTGTCTTGTTATTTCATATCTATAAATAGACGTAGAGACAATTTTTTTCATGATCTTTTTCATTTTTGTATAAGAATGTTTGCACAATAATCTCAATAGTTATTCAGACTGCTTGTTAGCATATTGGTTAGAGTGCTGGTCTATCAGTCAGAAGTTTGCTGCTTCAATACTTGGTGAGTAATTTAGTTAAGAATATAACATGTATATGTATGTATGTATAAATAAATAACCTCTACAACATACTACATACATACATACATATGTATATGGTGTAGAATTTAAATGAAAATACATAATTAGGTCGCCTAATATAAATAAGAAGAAAACCTTATTGAAAAAATCAATAAGATTACCTAATAAAAACTACAAGATTTCTTCTTGATTTTCTCAAAAAGGTTTTCCCTATTAAATTAATAAGATTTCCGTATTGAAAAAAAACCCATAGATATTTCTTATTAATTTTGTTCTATTTTATGAGGAATTTATTAGGCACTGTTTTCTCTGTGTAGTTTTTTTTTATTAAAGTTACTAATTTTACAACTAATTTGAATTTTAAAAATATTTTAAAGTGCCATTCGATAATTTCAAAACTAATATATTTAGCTACCAAAACCATGAATTCAGCTAATGAATTGAAAATACTCGTAATTGTAAATACACATTTGTCACTAGAGAGATATAATTGAGCCTTATAACTTATGGGTTTTAAAATATTCTAAATTTATAGTTGTTTCATTTGGTGATTTAAAATAAACACCTCTAAAATATTTATTTTTAGCTTTGTCATTATCAAAATTGTTTTGTCTTCCATTAGCCTCGTTATACTATGGACTGTATGTGGAAAATGTGCTCAATCATGTGGGCTGGTTGGTATCAGCTGAAGTTATCAAAACCTTAACAAATATGCTTGTAATTAAATCGTTAACATACACTCATACTCCATTCAGGCTTATTGATATTTTGCCATACATAAAAGTATGAATATTTAATACTATTTTCAATTTACATTAACATGAAGCACACAATGGTGTAACAAAATATGTAAAAAAATAAATTCACATTTATCATCGAAGAGGCTCTAACTAATGCTCTATAGCAAAAAACACACAGTACGTGAACAATAAATGAATTCAAATTTATTTTCATCTCGATATTTTAGAAGCGTAGCTCAAAATACAATAAAATTTTATATACGCGAAACTAAATATACAAAAAAGTATTCGCACGATTCACAAACACATTTTCTGCGAGGGTAGATCAGACAAAGTATGTACATGTTTGAATTCAATAGACGTGAAAAACAGCACACAAAAGATATCAGTAAATTATAATGCAGACATAAACAGAAATTAAGTTAAAATAATATTAAAATAATATTGTAAATTTTCGAATGCGTAGAAATAAAGGTCACATTGCAACAACACGTACATTTGGATATGACCCAGACTTATAGACATAAAGACATTCTTAAAATTTGTTGTTACGGCTGGAATGAAGTTTTGAACTTTTAGAAGGAGGAGTATTACTTCATGCCGCAATTTTTTTAATAGATCGGCAGATCTTTATGAAGTCTGAAAAATTAAATTTTATTTCACTTTTGTTTTGTCACCTTCGTATACAGACAGACGTAGGTAATTTTCTACATTTTTGTATTATGTAGTTCATCAATCAGTGTTGCCAGAAATTGCAGAAAAACTAAAAAAAAATTTTAGAAAGTATCTAAAATCTTGGCAAAAAAGTCATATTAAGAGTCCTATGAAATTATAAATTGAATGATGTACTTAAGTTCCATAAATATATAAAACATAAATTATTTGGCGATCACTGTTCACTTGGCCAGAACTGCTTCAGAATGCTGGAAAGCTAAGTCAACTGTAGAAAGGAAAAACAAAGTAACATAAAGCCACTACAATAATACTTATATGTATGTACCGATGGTGCATCGAATAAGTAAAAATAATTAATGTGATGATCGTAAAAGATAAGTAAGAATAGTTAAACATACATAGGTAGAGTGATATAACTTCGTGCTAACCTAAATAGAAAATGGAAAAACAGAAAATGAATGGTGATACTTACAAATGTGTTTGCCAAAGGCAAATCAATGATTGCATACACAATCAATTCTCATATTCCATTTCATAGAAATTTAAGTTTAATAGCTGATGTTAATAATAATCTCTACCCCAGTAGATAGACATGGGTGCTGATGAAGTGCGTGGCTGCACAGAAAAATATCGGTATTTCCCCCAGCTAATAGTGTCTAGTTTAATTTTTCTTCTATTCTTTAGATACTCACATTAATTAATAAAAATATTTCATTCATAAGAATTGAAATTACTGAACTCAAGCCTGATTAAGAAATTATTTCTGATTAAAAATTCACTATAGTTCAATTAAATCTAATAATGTCTCATTTAAACATAAATTATATAATTTTGTTATATAAATTTCGAGATTTATTATATTGGCAGCATTTTATTAATTGTATTTGCCTATTGTCGCTTACATTAATAGAAATGATATTAAATAAGAGTTGAGTCGTTAAGCAGCTCTGGGTCGGAGAACATCTCTCGCGTCATCGTAATTATTTCTTAAGTGTGGTCAGGCTTGTGTGTGTTGTTTGCCCTTCGAGAATTTACTGATCTGCCACGGATAGCCGTATAATCTTGCGGTTTTTGTCGAATTTCTTTAACAACCACGTTGCTGTTTCCTATGTGAAGCCATAGGTCGTGTACAGTCAGTCATAAAACTTTTTTAAAATACTGTTAATAACATCTTGGGCATATGGCCTTAGTTACTCCGCCCATGTTTGTGCAACACCATATTATGCAAATTTACTTTGTATAGTATGTTAAATAAATAAATAAAATTAGAGCTAACTGGCGAAGCAAGTAATATGAAATATTTTGTTATATCAGAAATCTACAAAAATTTAACAATTTAGAATATTTTTAAAACGTTTTATACTACAAATCTAGCGATTTCGAATCGCGAGTTTTGAAGCACACGACCGAAAAATTATAAAGCCAAATTTATGTAGACCTTGTAAAGCGATTTCAAAAGAAAATAAAATAATTGCGAAATTTAGTTTTTCAAAACCGCATTGGCAACACCCACAAAGTTAACGAATTTTTCTTATTTTTGTGCGAATTTAGATGTAGATACTATTATATTTTCATTCATTTTCATTAAATTTACTATTAACGTTGTTCAGGCATTTTGCTCTCATTTATTATTTCCACATTTATCATAGTTAATCGATGGTTGGAAAGAGTGGTGTGTAATTATTGGAGTTGGAGTGGGTTACTGTGTAAATATGTATGTGTGTATGTATTAAGCAGGCAGTAGTGGTTTCCTCTTTTATGTTAAAATAATTTTAGCTAATACTTTTTATATTAAATCTTTAATTATAGACAAACATTTTTATTAATGTAGTATTTAAAACCATATATTTGCTAATTTAAGAGATATGCTGCCTGATTGAATCACACTAGTTTATAATACATTTCGTTACAAAATTGTAACTTTTAATGACTAAATTATATTATGCAGATTTCAATTATATATTATATACAGTTTTGCAGATATAACGTTGTGTCTGAAATGAAGGTACTTGCACGTCATATATTATCTATCATAACTTGAAAAGGATTTGGTCCATTCAGTACAAATACAGAACTCCAAAACATTATCTTTAATTTAAGTAAACAATGTTTCTCAATCTGCACGGCAGTTAAAGAGATATCGTAGAAGATGAAGCAAAACAAAAATTTATTATTTTTTTTTAATCAAAAAAATATATATATAAAAATACTACGAGCTTAGTTTTGGTACAACAACATGTGTCTAAATATACTCTATACAAAAAAGAAAACTTTTGGTTTTATTCTTAATTTTTAAAGTTGCTTTTGTATTGAAATTTCTCTTTTTCGTTAAATCAGTTTTCTCACTGAATTCTGAATAAAATCGAAAATTGCCTACCAATTTTATTTAAAAGAGCGCTCATCTTTTATGTTGCTGTACAAAAATTGGCTCGTTGTTCTATTTTTAGTTTTTAAGAATTTTATATTAAATTCTTATCTAGTTTTGGTTTAACTTCTACGATATCTCTGGAACTACTTGGCAGATTTATAAACATAGTTTTCACATATTAAATATAATCTCAAGCTATGATAATATCTGTGGCAAAAAGGAAAAAGTGCTTAAGTCGAAATAAGCTGATTTTGAGTTAATGGTACCTCTGCAATCTGCATATTCGAAAGTACCCCTGGTCAAAATCTTAACCAATTTGTCTGATTTTTCAGGAAGTTATATCAAAATTACCTGCGACTTATCTTTTTTAGACTTCTAATCTCATTTGGAATAATATATGCTATGTTTCACGCTGTTTTCATTGTTTTTAATGAAAATTACATAATTTGTATAACAACTCAAAAAAAAAAAAATTCCATTGCTGCTCAGCATATGGCTGAATATTAGATACTAATATAAGAAAGAAAGTAAGAATAATTTGCTGCCTAGTTTAAAGATATCAAGGAGATATGTATATCTATATCGTTTACTCGTAAATAAACATATTTTTGATGCTGTCATTCACATTGATGCTTTGAAAGCCTGTGCGATAAATATAACATTTTATTCCAGGCACTATCGAACAAACTCATAGATTGGTTCAATTTATAAGAAGAACTTTTGAAGAAAAGAAGTATTGTTCTGCGCTGTTTATCGACGTTTCTCAGGCATTTGATAAAGTGTGGCATGAAGGTCTTATTCTAAAATTGAAATCATATTTACCAATAAATTTTCTGAAACTATTAGAAAGTTATATTACTACCCGGAAGTTTACGGTTGTGGAAGGAGACTTCATGAGTGTGCCTGAATCTATATCATCCGGTGTACCACAGGGGAGCATACTGGGGCCAGTTTTGTATTTGATTTACACTTGTGATATGCCTTTGAGCAGCAATATCCATACATCTACATTTGCCGATGATACAGCCTGCCTTAGTATGCACGAAAACCATCACGAGGCTTCCCGATATCTACAAGAACATATTACACAACTGGAACTATGGTTAAATTTATGGAGAATCAAAGTAAACGAGCAAAAGTGTGTCCAGGTAACATTTACCCTGCGAAGAGATACTTGTTCGCCAATTCGAATCAACAATCAAGTTGTTCTTCAACATTCACACGTAAAATACCTTGGTATACACCTTGATCGACGGCTTACGTGGAAGCCCCATATTGACTCAAAGCTAACACAAATGAAACTGAAATTAACTCAGATACATTGGCTGATTGGTAGAAATTCAACACTCAGTCTAGATTGTAAACTTTTAATATACAAGTCGATTTTGAAACCAATATGGTGCTACGGAATACAGTTATGGGGCACTGCTTCAGCTTCTAATGTCGAGAGAATCCAACGAAGGCAAAACAAAATTTTACGGTTAATAACATTGGCTCCATGGTATATAAAAAATTCAAATATACATCGTGATTTAAATATGAAACTAGTGACTGAAGAAATTGCAAAATACGCTGGCAAATATTTAACAAAACTCGAGTCACATCCTAATCCGCTTGCCCGTAATATTTTGAGCTTTACTGGACACATCCGCCTAAAAAAGAGGGACACAAGGGCTCTTATTCATAGCACTCCAGATGGGACTTCTTGAAAATACTTTTATTTTTTTCCTTTTGACTATCACTACTTATGTATTATATATAACTATTACTAAGCTTATGTCCGACACTGGTCGGGCCTAATTATATTTTTAGATTTAAGATTTGAATACTTATTGTTAGTTCATATATGAAGATACAATAAATAAAAATCATGCATTAATAAAAAAAAAAAAATTTTATTCCAGGGAAAATAAATAAACTTAACGCCAACGCTAGACGAAATTTGTACAACAAATTACATACATATATATAAAAGTTACCATAACTTTAATACGCTTAACAAAACATAAGCACCGTATGAATAATATTATTTTCCGATATCACTCATACGTACCCGTATTATAGTTTGCCAACTCGTGCTTTTAAAATATCTTCATATTTTAAATATGTAGTTTTTTTTATCTGCCTCTTCAAATCCTCTAACAACAACGAACGGAGGAAACAAGCATATACATATATGTATGTATATTTAAATTGACAAAACTTGGATAAGACTTAAAACCTAACAAGTATAAAAATCATGAAGCAACATAAATATACGCATAAACACAGATTTTCTCCATAAACACGCGCTTTCCAAAAATATTTATTTGTGAAAAAAGAAAATACAAAAAAAAAATTTGATAAAACCGTGAAGAAAAAAAGTTGAACTTTTTCAACTGCAACGAAAATGCACAAATTACATGCATTCACATATTACTTTTGATTTACTTACTCATACACTGCAGTATGCTAAAACTCTTTACTTTTTTTCTCTCTCTCAAGAATACGTATTTGTATGTCTTTATTCATTTGTATATAAAATGCCAGCAGTTGTGCTGACACTAAATCTTAAGTTTTATGATCTGAAACATTACAAATCCTGGCACAAATAAAATAGTAAATAAGAAAATACGTACGTAAGTAAGCTTTCAAGTCAAGCTAGATATATGAACTGGGAGTTTGATAGAAGGAAGACATAACTATTTAAGTACTTGAGCCCTTAATGCGAATATGAGGTAACCCAGAAAAAGTAAATTATACAGGAGACTGTTCTCAACATTAAATTTGATTTTAAATGGAAAATTTGAACGAACTAAGATCAGCATTGGCGATTTTTGATAACACAATCATAAGGGTAAATATTCTACGAGTAGAATACGCGTCGACTTGGTGAAACTTTACAAGTAAAACAAAAACAAAACTTCATAAATGTTAAAAATTTGTTTTTGTTTGTCATACAAAATTTACCGTTTTTAAAAAAGAGAGCACCGCGTTGAAATTCTCACGTTTATTTCATTTTAAAAATGTATGGCAAACAAAAACAGTTTTTGAAACTTTGTTTTTCCTTTAATGTAAAGTTTTACTTCTTCGAGCGTTTTCCCGAATAGCCACCAAGATATCTTACATGTTGGTCAAAGTAACTTCTAAACAGCTTTTACTACGAGTATTATAGATTTTATAATTGCACTATCTACGTCCGCTCGGAATTAATTTAAATAATTTGACTAACTACATATAAAAGTACATTTACTGGTTTTAATTAATTCGTCAACATACGAGAGGAATTGGTACATATAGAGTTGCGTTTAATAATTCTTTTAAATCGTGTCCACAACGCTTAACATATAAAAATCATCATTTATATAAAATACCATCATATTAAAAACATTTTTAAAAATCCTGAAAACTGGCTGTATGCCTAAAAAAGAAAGTTCTACTCAAACAAAAAGAAAGGAGGTGTCTTAGGACACCTCCGGTTATAGCTATGCTGCTTAGCTTTATAAAACAAATTTAATGTGTATAATAACCATGCAATAAAATTATAGTATATGATAATTTCAAGTTCCCTGCAAATATTTTAAAACGTTTCCATTTATTTCCCATTATTTTCTTTTCTAGCGGCGTACGATGAAATAAATGTATTGCTAGTGGCCGGTGGCGGCTTTTAGACGATAGGCTGCGTTCTCTGGTTGTTCATGTGCAAAAACAAAACAAAAACAAATTGAGCACTCGTTCTCATTGTTTTTGTTTTGTTTTTGTTTCACTCACTTCAAGGAACAAAACAAAACAAAATCAAACAATTTGTTTTGTTTATTTTCGTACTCTGCTTTTAAGTACAAAGAAATCAAAACAAAGATAAATTTATAACTGTAATAGTGTCGATTATTTTTTTTTTTACGAAAATCACCTTCCTAACTCCTGTATCGCGGAATAAACAGCACAGCTATAAAATACATATACCATGTGTTCTTCTAGATGCAGATTTACCTGTGTTCTTAATTTGATACAAATCGGTTAAGCCATTTGCCCGATAAAGCGCAACAAAGTCCTGATTCACACACGTCAGGTCTGAGTCGTCAAGTCTTGAGTTCTTAGGAGAGACAGGAAAAAATAATGGAGAGGGGTACAGACTTGACCGTACCAGTCGAGTTTGCTTATTCGTTTTGTTTTGTTGTCATTCGTAATACTCTACTACAACGCAAATTGATGAGACTTGATAAAACCAACTTGACGGTGTGTATGAACGCAAATGCAGGTTCAAAAGAAAATTTAACAAAAACTGATAAGGTAAACCTGATGTGTGTGAATCAGGACAAACAGGACTTACGATCGGACATACCTCTGATAAAACAATACCAATTATGTTATGGGTATGGGAATTTACCAATCTACGACTTTATCCTTAGAACTTTAACGGAACCCTATACCCATTAGGTTCCAATCTGTATTTTGTTAAAAACAAAAACCTCAGAAATAGAAATTACTGGAGCACCGGCAGCAAATTATCTGGTATAAACATACAAGCATATTAAATTCGCCTGTTTGTTTGTTTCCTCCGTTCTTCAAAAAAGCCATAATTGCACCATAATTGATGCTCAAAAGGAAAATATTAAAGCTTTATCATGGATTTTTCAGAGCTTGAGGAAAAACAATACAAAAGGCAATCAAATAAAATCAAGTAATCTGGGTAAAGCAGTCCAGTATAAGATGACTTGCTCATGAATGCAACACTGCTCTGCATTATGTGATTATTAAAATAAAAGCTCGCTGATAATTTTTTTAGTTGTAACCCCAAATTTATACTCCAAAGCTGACATTTATTTTTGCGTTGTCTAGTTCAGTGAATTACTTTAGGAAAGAAATTTAAATTTCCATTAGCAGCGATTACTAGAGATTACTAATTCTAAGTTAGTTTACAATAATATTCAATCGCTCATGTTATTTTGTGGTCATACAAAGATTTATGTCTTTTACGATACATTTAAAAACTATGATTTACAATTCAATATTTTCCCGTACCATACGTACTGCTGGAACCAGTAAAATATTTCTGCATCAAAAATTAAATTGCGAAATATATAGTTGTTACGTTATTTTTGCAGTAAGGGCTCTAAATGTTGTGGTACAAACTATTGCAACTATAGCAGAGGCAGACATTTGAAGATGAACGAAAAAAAAACTCAACTTATATTTTGTTTCTTATATAATAAACTTTTAACTCCTGGTAACATCAGACAATTTTGGATTTGCATCAAGAGTTCTTGTTGTCGTATATGAGCGCTTAAGTTTTACGGAATATGTAAAATGCAAAAGGAAAAAAAGGGATAATAATAAAAGATGTAATAATATTTTTTCCATTTGTGTAGCTGAATTGCACTGTGGGGAGTGGGGTAAGAAAAAAAAAACATCTCAGTCAGTTTATTGTATATATAATATAAAATCATATATAACTCTAGTTTTATATTCCACTTATTTGCAAAATTTCAAGTAGGTTCCATTATAAATTATTATATGTATGAGAAATAAAGGGTACACGTAGTTATTTAAAGTACAGTGCAACAAAAGACAAACGAATTTTCTAAACAAAAAAATAATAACAGATTTTTGTGCCTTAACTTTTATAAAGAACTCAAAACAAAAATAGAGTAATTTTTTTATGGATAGTCTGAGTCTAGTGAGCCTGGCTCACGATGTCGACAAGAAATTTTCTTTCGCTTATTTATACTGAAAGCCAAAATCAATCGCTTTGTAAGCCAAACTTTTTTTAATTAAAATATTTTTGAACAGTTTAATAGAAAAAAAGAAGGTATAAAAACTAAAAACGAACGCAAAAAGAATACCAATGCAAAATCACCATACAAAAATATTGATTTGAAATCATATTACATTTACTAGAAATAATCGGAATTGAATAAACCTCAAAATGTCAAGCCCAAGCCGGAGCATACCCCATCATACCACCGCCTCCCACAGTCTGGACACACCTGACAAATTTCCGTATTTTAGTTTTCTTTTTTAGACACCATCTCCTATAAAAATGGGGTGGATTGAATTCCGATTCCGAACGGAATTGAACTCTGTAACATGGCCGAATATGTTGTTTAAGTGTGTTGGTGTTTATTTCCTCTGATCAAAGCTGCAATGCACAGTTGTGCTCAGTTGTGTGACTAGTTTTTGTTTTGTAGTTTTCTTTTGATGTTGTTTATTTTAATATTCGTGTTGTCTAGTAGGCAGTATACTAGACTCATAGTCGGAGGATCGCAGGTTCGAATTCTTCAGACAAGCCAAAGTAGCTTCGCAGTTTGCATTTTTTAACTTTAACTTTAATTTAAAATACATTTTATATTAAATGATTAATTAAATCATGTTGAATTAAAAATTAAATTTAATTGTGTATTTAATTTTATTGTGTATCTAAAGAAAATTTAAAGTTGTTGTGGCTGCAGCTGTAAGCGCGTTGATTACACTCGCCATGAGTTCAAGTTCAAATCTTGACTGGAAAAGTCAACACATATACATATTTTCTTGATAGATGTGCCAATATACGGAATCAGTTAAGTTATATAATTAATAAAAGTAACATTAAATTAAATCAATGTCGATTCAACTTTTAATAACTTTGATTTGACGAAATCGCTCACTTTGATTTAACAGTAAATCAACATAAAATAAGGTTTTTTCAAATGGAACAATTTTTTTTTTAAGATTATTGTATATCATGTTGAAATTATTGCTAAAAGATATTAAATTAACCTTGTTTTCGTAGATTTTAATATGAAATTTTCTGTTTGTATATATGTATATTTCAATAAAATTTTCAGCGAAGGTACCCTTGTCGTCCTTGTCCTTCATTGTTTTTAACAAAATTTATTATTTCTTTTCAATATAAATTTCAGTTTCTTTAGGGTTTCTCTGCGATTAGACATTTGCATATAACATCTACTATTTCAAAGTATGTTGTTCAGAAACATGATTTAACTTTTACATATTATTTGATGTTTTAACCAAGTGAAAACACTTTCAAAACTTCTTAACTTTGTTTGCCTTTGAAATAATACATAATTATTTTAATAAATAATGGCAAGGTTAAACAGTTTTGTATAATTTAATATTTCATACCTGAAAATAAAATTAAAGGAAACTGTTGAGTACCAAAACGCTTTTTTTTTTTTTTTTTGTAAACTAAAGAAGCCGACGACAACAATGTCATTATTTACACACACTCTCATTCCTTGCACTCGCTCACACTTCAAACATGGATATGAGTATAATTGCTTTTGTCTGAGTGCGAATGTTGCAATCAACTCTGTTAACAAAGTGAAGGCAACAAATTACAATTATTTTAAAGAGCTTCTGCATCAACAATACGCGTAGAACAACAGCAGCAATGTGTGCAATGCACAGTACATTTATTTTTTTTGTTGTTAATAATTTTTCAGTGGCATTAGTTTTAGCACTTTTGGGTTTTTATTTAATTCACTGGAAGCTTAGGAAATGCATGACATTTTATTCTACTGCTGAAAACATTTACCTTTTTGTTACTTGGCTTAACCCATTAAGGCCCTGCGTTGCGTTTTCGCAACGCTCACTTCCATCACCTCTCAGCACTACCCATATTAATTTATATTAAAACTAAGCATAAGAAAATTAATTTTAATTTATAAACTAATTGACGTGTTTCAGGAATTTCGCTATATTTAAGCCTTTTGCAAAAAAATATTTAATATAAAAATTTGGTTTTTCTTACTTTTTGGGTGTTTTTATAAAAAGTAAAATAAAAATAGCAATAAACAATATTTGAAGGAGTGACTTTTAACGAAGGTAGTTGATAGATACATTTTGTGATATTTGTTACAATAATAAACTTTATTTTGCATCTACTATGTTTTTTATGGTTGACAATATGTGTGATGCGAAAACGCAACGCTGGGCCTTAACGATATACAAATTTATTATTTGGTGTGTTTTTTTAACCATTTTTATTTTCTCGGAATATTTATTAAGAAGAATGTTTTATGCATGGTATATTGATAATGTTTCACATGGGGATTAGCATGCTAGAAAGTTTTATCTGAGTGGGCTAAACCCAAAATTAGTCTCTTGAGTAAGCTGTCATTAACTACATTCATAGAAGAAAATTACACAACACCTGCTCAAACTGATCAGATTTGTTATCAAAAGTGCATCAACAAAAATTTTGTGTTAAAATAGTGTACACTGTTGTCAGTACGACAACGAAGTATGTATTGACAACGAATGAGTGCAAGTTGACAAGCAGCGATATCAATAACAAAAAGTTGACAATGTACCGTTGTCAGTTCGTACACGCCCGCTTACAAGTTGCATAGTTAGAAAAAGTGACAACGTAGGATGTTATATTGCCAAAAGGCGTTGTTGATTTTGCAACTCATAGTCTACGCTAAGGTGTATCAGAAATAATATGTTGCATATATGGTATAGAACATTTTCTGACAGTGTAATATAATATAACAAAAATATTGCGTATGTTTTCGAAAACTCTCGCCGTATGTAACCATGAACTCCGATTAGATTTCCTATTTATATATTTTAGTTGGTACAGTTGAAAAATATTTTAAGACAACAATCAGATATAATAAATTAAATTAAATTATTAATTATTTATAAATGTGTTCTTTAAAAAGTTTTTAAATTTGAGAGCAACACCACGGATCATAATAAGACAGTGGGAAGAGTTGAAGTTTTTGACAACGCGATGAATAATTATTGCATTCAAGTTAAAGGTAAGAAATGGTGCTGGCCACTTCTTAGCAATATCCTAGATACAGCTATTGAAAATGCTTAGATACTTCATTGCTTTTGGAGAAAAGAGAAAAAATACGTAATATTTTGCCACTGGAACTAAGAATGTTTGTGATGAATGCTTGATGCAAACAGAAAATGTTGAGAGGATAAGAGTAAAAAACATCAACGTTTCATCGCCACTATAAACTGTTCTAAATGAGCTTGTTGATCATAAAACTGTTCGAAAAGATAGGAGATTGCACTGTCGAAAATGCAACAGTCAAACAGTTTATAAATGTGCAACATGCAATGTATCAGTGCATTCCAAGTGCTCTGATACTTCTCATAATTCAAGACATTTTACGTTATTGTTTTTGGATAAGTTTATGTTAACTACTTTTATTTTAAGAAGTTTAATAAAATATTTAATTTTGAAAAAAAAGTTTATTCTTTATATCGTTAAAGCCCAGCGTTGCGTTTTCGCAACGTGAATCAACTCGGTTCCCACCCAATAAATTTTTTTCAAATTTTGTTATTATCATATTGAGACTAAAATTAACATGTTCAGAAAGTTTCATTTATGTAGCTCAACGGGAACGATGCTTGTGCCTTAATGGCTTAAAACAGTTTCTAGGTAATTTTCTTAAAACCTGCGGCAAAAAAAAAAAAAAAAAGAATAAGAATAAATTAATTTCTACTATTTATTTTCTTCTTTCATTATATTTTTGAGTTTTTCTTTTTGTTCTTAAGAGCTTTTATGCTCAAGTATAATTTTGCCTGTGTATGTGCCTTTATTAAAGTCTATAAAGAGGGCAATTTAATTTTAATTTTTTTTTGCACTTTAGGTTCATCCTGGCGACATTGTAGTTACAGACTTATGTGTGTATGTAGGTAATAAGAAGTGGGTCGGTGTATGTATGTATGTGCAGGTATTTAGAATATATTTATTTATAATTAACATAAAATGAAACAGTTTCAAACGAATTTCATACTCGTAGTCGGTGTTGTTGCAGAAAATGTTGTTGCAGCTATTGAAGAAGGAGATATCCTTTAGCTATGAATTTATAAAATTTACACCTGTTGTCTTATAAATGCCTGTACATGAGCCCGAATCAAGCGCACAAACCAACAAAATAACGAAAGGATGCAGCTACAGTAGAACGGATTAACATAAATAACACATGTAGGCAGCTTGAAAATAATTTAGTAGAATTAGGTCGGTCGTTTCACTCGTAATAGATAAACACAATAATTTTCATTTGCTTTAGTATTATCTCTCAATGTATGCAATAATTAAAGGATGTATTATTAATCTGAAAATAAAGCAGAGGCTTTTGAATGGATTTGCTGCATTCCAAACATTCCAATCGAGCACTTTTTCCTACAAGAAAGAAACAAATTAAACGGCAACAGCAGGTAAAATTCAAATAATAATAGCTTTGAATTTTATAATTATTAGAAACAAATTGAAATTTCTGCTGTTTATGTTTAAGTCAGCACAACCCATCCTGTCCCTGAAAAATCACTCAAGCAAAAATATATAATCTCTCTCTAGTGTTGGGACAAGCTGGAGGAGCTCAATTCCCTGCAACTTCTTAATCGTTAAATTTTCTTCATGCTCTGGCATATTCTTGCACAAAATTGTATAGTGGCATTTAAACAGCTTAAAAAGAGTTTTTCCCAGAGCCTATTCCCTTTAGGATTTAAAACATTATTATACTCGTACTTATTATTATAAGCCGAACATATTTATTAAATGCAAATTAATCTTTATGGATATAAATAAATAAGCCTGCAGGTAAAGCATCTCTCACACAGCCAAAGAAATGCAAAAGCACTTTTGCTCTAGGCTCAAGTGTTTGAACATTTTATGCAAATAAATTCTGTATAAAGTAAATGAATATTAAAACGACATACAGCAACTACATACATACAACTAAATAAGTTTTCTATGTACATATATAGAGAGGAACACACTTACATACACATTTGAGTGTTTAACAAACGTGCACAAGGATTAAGTTCATTATGCAGTCAAGGATGCATATGAAATATACTGGAAAGGATCCTTAAAAATAGAAAACACAAGTAGATGTTGTAGTTGCAGTTGCTGTTAAGTAAATGAGTTTGTAAAGTCATATTTGATTGTGGTTAAGAAGGTGTCACGACGCTAAAACACACAACACACTGCCAAATGGTGGGACCTGGTGGAATTTTTGCGTATTATTTTGCTTTTGTTATTGTGTAAATATAGACATGTGTAGCTTTTGTGCCAGGATAATAAAAATAATGATAGTAAACAGTAGCTGCAGCTGGATTTTAAATTATTTGTTGAACAAGTGATTAAGTTGAACCATTTTGATTGTGTGCTACTCCTTGCTTTTGTTTTAGTAAATTCTTCGAACTAATATACAATCACAAGTGATTAATAAACAAGATTGCAATATTAAATTATTATTAAACTGTTTTGGAATATTCAACTTAACAGGATTAGAGTTTACTAAGCGGCACATACATACATACATATTTATTTATGTAGGTAAGTAAATGTGTACAAGTGCATGTTATCTTGAAATGCCACACCAAATAATTAATTAAGTTTTACAACAAAATTCAAATCAAGTGTGCAAGAGCAATTTACAGATAGAACATGATTTGAGTGACAATTTATCAAAAGTCACATACGAGTTTTAGCTAAGTGAGTGGGAGAGATAATTATGAATTGAAAACAATTGGTTATGGTGACAGGCTTTCGGTGGACTTAAGGGCAATGATTGGAACGCAACTGAGATGAGGAATTTGTTTGGATATGAAAATGTATAAAACCAAGGCATCGACGAACAAATCAGTATCACAAGACTATTTCTGATTAAATAATTTAAGTATTAAAACTATTTTTGTTTATCTTTTACACGATCATCACATTAATTATTTTTACTAATAACTAAATGCATCAGCGTTGCCAGGTTTTTTCAAGAGCTTATCCCCAATTTTTGATTTCTCATCCCCAAAAATCACCAAATTGAGTTTTTTTTGATTCAAATAAAACTCATTTATATCGATAGCTACGAGTATATTTACATTCATATAAATCTAATTTGTACTTATAAAACTTGTAAGGAACAAATTACACATAGTTTAATATACATAAGTATAAAAAAAATGTTTAACCAAAGTCTACCATTACAAAAACTTCAGAATCGAAATCTTCTGATCTATCAGCACCAGAAACTTTGTTGTACATAGTACTTACATTAAAATGGTTTAGCATTTCAGCAGAAGGATTAAATTTGTCACGACAAATTGAATTTTTAAAGTGTGTGTTTATTCTAAGAAGTGCTTTCAAAAAGTCGTAGCGTATTTTTGTTTTGCTAGTGTTCATTATTGGTTAATCTGCCTTGATACTTCTTCTTTATTAGAAACCATACACTATGAATAGTAACACACATTTTTAGACTTGCCAGACGCATATTTCTTAGTTCAAAAATCATTCTTGTCAGATCATCGTTTTTAAACGATCCCCCAAAAATCCCCTCAAATTTTCTTACATCCCCAACAAATCCCCAGATCCCCAATAAGAAATTTGCATCCCCAATCGGGAAAAAAATCCCCAATTTGGGGACAATAAATATATCTGTGGTTTTCATTAATAACAGCGTATGTCCAAAAAGCAAATTTCTTCAGTATAGCCAGAAAAAGGTCTTTTTCAAGCTTATTTAAAAAAATTTATAATATACTAGTGTAGCCCGGAAAACGTTGTCTTACCCTCATTTTTTTTAACTACAAATTACTCCACACAATGGTCACTTGTTGGGTCAAAAATAAAACGAACGCCTACCGGGTATTGACTCGAACCTGTGTGTAAAAAACAAACACACACTACGATTTTATATATATATATATATATATATATATATATAGATAATTTATAATTTATAATATATACAATTTATATATTTTAAAAAATTTCTTAGAACTTTCTAAAAAGCATTTAAAATATCATAAACTCGAAAGGAGAAATATATAACATACATTTACATTATTAATGTAAACCACAGTTTTTAAAATTTTTAATTTTTGTTATTTAAGTTTTTATTTTTTTAAGAAATAATTTTGCCCGTTGAAAATACACCAAACATATTCTATTTTCGTCTTAAAGAAATGATAAACTTCAATTTATTTTTCCTTTGTAAATGACATTCTGATGCTATTCACCTCTAGAGTAGAGATTCAAAAGTAGACACACTTTTCACCTGCATGAACAATAAATAAATAACAAAAATATTTTTCTTAGAAAAAATGGTTACTACTATTTTTGTCAGTTGTTGTTGCATGTCGCTCTTATTTATTATTTTTGCACACAAGACGGGGCAAAAATGTACTTCTTTCTAGTCGTCTTCATTCCAACTATGGGATTGCTGAGTGTTTTTCAACTGTCATTCATGTGTGAATTAATAATTTTTCTCAGCAGCAACCTTTCTGTTGTCTTTTGGATTTGCTGTGTGTGTTTTTTTCTTCTATTTTTTCATTTCTGTTCCACTTGTTTTATTGCTGCTGGTGCTCTTTGCGGTTTTTGGAATGCAACAAAGACAATAAACATAACCGAATATGTGTTAAAAAAATAATAGAACCAACGCTTTTAGCTCCAGCATAAAACACAAACCATACATGCACACACACACACACATAAACATGGGAAATATTTGTAGGGGAATGCGTTTCCTCAGTATCCTCAAAATCACAAAATTTCAACTTAATAAAAATTATTTCCATCTAAATGTTTTCGAACTTTGTAATACAAGGTTTTTGTGAAAATTTTGATTTTAGCTGGTTTCATTATTTTCCACATACGACTGACAGTATGCTTTTACATTTAAAATTATTTTGTTAAACAAATGTAGAGTAGACAGAAACATTTGTAACGTCACTGGCGAAACATCATCCAGTAAACACGACTTGAGACACGAATTTTTTCCCCCAAAATTCTGCTGTTGATGTTAGAGGTTTTTCGTGTTGCACAGAAGAGAATAGTTTGTGTAATTTTTTGTATTGTTACTTGTGTTCTTAACACAAACTGACTTCGTATGGGTGTGGCATGTCAGTCATTTCACTTGGTTAATGAGTTTATGAATGCAAATTCTACAGCGAAAACTATTTGTGTTGCGAGGCATCATTGCATTGTGGAAATATATATGTACATAAGGCAACGAGTGCAATTCTAAAGCATCAGTAAAACATGGATATTGAAACGTGAAACCATTAACGCAAGTCAGCCATTACTTTTAGCAAACCGCCCGCCACTGCTGTCGATCTAGCCGCAGCTACTTCATACTATTTGAGGAACATGAGCAGCAACAAGAACAACAACAAGTAAATACACACATGCAACTAATGTGACTGCTGTCAGTTTTTTGTGTCACTTCCTGCATTAGGTTGTGATTGTGTCTCACCACTTGTGATATTTGTAGGATGTTGCTTTTGTTGTTGTTGCTGCTGCTTTGACTTGCTCTTATTATTATCATTGTGGTGATGTCACATGTGACAGTTAACGTGTGTATGTTGTAATGTTTAGTTGTAGTGAAAGTTGATACGTCTTTGTTTTCTGTTTCCAGTTTGTGTATACAAATGAGATGTTTATTATGTGTTGGAGAGAACTTGTATACAAATTGCATGTTCTCGGATTTCAATGTGTCTCTATGGGTTTTGTTTTAAATGGCTCATTTAGTTGTACGCTGTTACTTCAGATTAGGATATTGTTTTGTTGTATGAAAACGGAAGACATGTTTATGTCACGTACAACATACGAGTACATGCATATTTTTCTTTAAATGAATAGTTGTGCTAATTAGAAATATTCGCTGCCGGGCAATTGAAAAAGTTTGCGCAGTATTTTTTGAATGGTAACTAATTGTTGTTAGTCGGATTAAATAACATATCGTTTTTCTGTTATTTGAATCATCAGTACGCATATAGAAGAATTAAAAGAACCAGTAGAAATGCATGCGAGTTAATATGCTTCATGCGTCAAATATTTTATAAGAACTTATGGCAAATGACACATGTAATATTACAGATACATATTTTATTGTGAAGCCAGATATTTTTAATTAAAATAAATCAAGTTTATATAAACTAAAAAATTTGATTAAATACAAAAATTTTAATTTGTTTGTATGTCAGCCAGTCTTGTATGAAGAGTCTTAGAAATGTATATAAAATCTATGAAAACCCCAGAACCTAATTGTATAATCCTGAAAGGGATTCTACTCAAAATCCCTGGCCTCTATCACGCACATGTATAAAAATTAAGCATATTATATTCAGAACAATACAAAATTGGAGTATACCGATGCCTTGAATAGCGGTATACATTTTCTTGGGACTAAAATACAATCAATATAGAATGCCAAAAATGTATAACGCTCTATGTGCTTTCGGTAATGTTTTTCTTTTTCATGTTTTATTGATAGTTGCCATTTCGATGTTTATGCCTCAAATACGAGTAATCGTTGCTGTGAACACACAAAAAAGTAATGTAAATGATTTTGTAATATTAATTAAAATATTTGTAATATCAATTAAAAAATTAATTAAATTTTCACCTATAAACAATTTGATAATATAAATTAAATTTTTCCACTCAAATTAATAAATACAATTAAAAGTTTAATTGAATCAATTAAATTTTTAATTGAAAATATTAATTGGTGAATACTTTTTTCTGTGAAGCCAGTACATGTGAGTAGATTTCCTTTTGTATATCTTATAATTAAAGCTTTCCATAATGTAAATATTTTTCATATGGGACAAGTAGTAAATTAATGGTCTTATAAAAGTGCAGCATATTTAGGAACTGCAATAATATTTGATTCGAATTGTACTACATTGCGAGTATAGCAGAAGTGGCATTAAATCTATTGTACTAGTATGTAAAATAAATTTTCTTAGCGATATGTAGTGTAATTCGCTACCATGAACAAATGGCAGTCACAATGAAGGCAAAACAAAATTTTACGTTTGATAACATCAAAAATTTAAATATACATCGTGATTTAAATATGCCACTAGTGACTGAATAAATTGCAAAATACGCAGGCAAATATTTAACTAAATTCGAGTCACATCCTAATCCGCTTGCCCGTACTATTTTGAACTTTACTAGACACATCCGCCTAAAAAAGAGGGACACAAGGGCTCTTATACTCAACACTCCAGATGGGACTGCTTGAAAATACTTATTTTTTTTCCTTTTTGATTATCAGTATTTATGTATTATTTATAACTATTACTAAGTTTATGTCCGATATTGGTCGGGCCTAATAATTATATTTAGATTTAAGATTTGATTACTTATTGTTAGTTAATTTTTGAAGATACAATAAATACATATATATATGACAAAAAAAAAAAACAATAGCTGAATATTTACGGTGCCTGAAAAATGTCCTACTCCTGTCTTACCAGTAGTTGAGTAGACTTGGACTTTCAAAACTAGTTCTGTGCTTGGCATTTGGAAGTAGATTTCGGCAGGATATGCTATAAATGGATGAAAGATATATCTACATATCGCTCATTTACTTCACTAGTGTTACAAAATATTTTGTTGGAATATTTTGTTACAAAATATTCTGCTCTCACGAGGTGATAGTACAAGCTATTTATATGAAATTTTTACACCAGATAAAATACGAAATGGCGATTTATTTTGCATCATTAGCTCAAAAAGCGCATTTTCTGAGTTATGGCATTATTGAAGTGAATGAGCCATATGTATGCTGCTATATTCTTAATACACAGAAAAAAGTATCCACCAATTAATATTTTCAATTAAATTTTTAATTGTATTTATTAATTTGAATGGAAAAACTTAATTAATATTATCAAATTGTTTATAGGTGAAAATTTAATTAATTTTTTAATTGATATTACAAATATTTTAGTTAATATTACAAAATCATTCACATTGCTTTTTTGTGTATAACTATTCATATTTTTCATGAAAAGAAACTCCAAAAATTTATGAAATATTGAGCTAAATCTTTTTGCTCTACCTGATCATACATTCCTTTTATGATGCTTTTTATTATTACGAAATGTTCCACGATGTCGGCCTAGACTTCTAGAGACACATTCTTCCTAGATTTGCCACAATATTGCCATTTTCAGCTACCAAAGCGTTAAATTGGTTTCTTAATTTTGTTATTTATGCAGACCTATTTAAGAATATTTTTTTTATCAGAAACAATTCCAAATTAAATTTAATATGTATTACATATATTTTATTTTTAAACACTTCTAAAACTGTTGTTAATCTGCTATCGTCCGTTACAACAAAAAAATCTACAATATATAATTTTTTCAATTGTATTCGAATAAAGTGTACGTGTCTCTAGTTAGACCTATTTTAGAATACGGATAAATCATATGGGACCCATATAACAATATTCATAATATTAGTATTGAATCTGTCCAAAAACAATTATTGTTATTCTGTTTACGTGGCCTCTAGTGGAATTTCACAACAAATTTTCCTTCTTATACCAGCAGCTAAAAAGTCGTCCCAAAATTTTAAAAATATCTTTTATGATTAACCTTATTAATGGTAATATTTTCTCCGAATTTCTTTTAAATTCTGTTAAATTTAATATTCCTTGTCGTAGTACTCGTCATTATAATCCTCTGGTTTGATGATCTAATTATGACATTGCTGATCCTTTTACGATATTATGCCGTCAATACAATTATTTGTCGGAATTTGTCGATTTTTCTTTAAATTATAATATCATTAAGCACAAAATTATTGTTTTTCTTAACTCACAAGTTATAACTTTTATTATTTATGTAACTCACGTTATGCAACCTAATTTTAAGTATTTTGTTATTATTATATTGACTAAACAAATCACTAAATAAAATAAAAAAAAATATATTTTGAAAATCATTTTCAATAGTCACATACTTTTAACTTACATTTGTTCACAGTTCAGACATAATGTTATGCTAAATGTTGCCTGTTAAAATAACATTTTTTTGATTCCGTTAAATAAATGTTAAGATTTCAATGTTAATCTGGATATTCAATATCGTAAAAGTATAACAGTTATGTACATATGTCTAACATTGAATGTAAATACTATAACAGAATATTTAAAATTTTACATCCAAAATAAAATCAAAACGCTGAGCATTTTTCTAGCTGCATTCAAGGCATATTTTAATTTATTAAATGTATTGTAAATATACATCTACGAGTATGTATGTATGTAGTCAAGGCTCTAATTTATATTTGCCTGATATTTTTGTTCACTTTCAGGAATAGAATTAATTTTAATATTTGTTCGCTGTAATTAACATTTATGTTATACTCACATACATACATACATACATACATTGGCGTTATTTGCAGATTGTCGCGTCATGCGCTTGACCAATTCTACAAATGTTAATTTCAAGAGTATGCTTTTTGTTTTATTTCTATATTTTGCATTTGTAAAATAATTCAATAAAATGTCGCAGTAATAGTAGACTGTATTCATTCACATTTATAAATTCTTAGCCAGTACAACTGAAAAATGGAAACAATGTGTTTTATTTATATAAAAAAAAAACTGTGCTTAATACTCAAGTTTAGCTCAATGTTCAAAAGATGGAATTTTTATTATAATTAAATTTTTAAACTAATTAAAATACTATATATACATACGAGTAAATAAACGTATGTATGTAATTACCCACTTTTATGGGTGCATGATTTTATATTTAGAAATACTTATAAAAATTCCTTTTTATAATATTATATAATTTCTACTGAAATTTGTGACTTATCGCTTATTGTGTTCCAAAACAAATTCAAGCGAAAGAAGGTGCTGATGCTTTACTTATGCCAGACTAGAACTCTCTTTTGTACCTGGTAGGCAGCAATCCAATCTGATCTTGTCCTGGGCTGAAACCAGTCATGTAATGTAGTGACTTGGTTTCTGGCCCTTCGCCAATCTACTGTTATTCTTTAACGTAACTCCAAATCGAGCATAGACTGATGCCAGCAAAACCTAGTTTTTTTTGTTTTCAGTTCAGTTCAGTTTCAGTTTTTTTTATAAATTCATTGTGACACATTATGGCATTTATTTATGTAAAATGCAACGCTAAGACTTTGTAAAATTTTATATTTGTTTTTTTTTTTTTTTTGTAACACAGAAACAAAATTCCTGCGATAAACACGTTTAATTGAAAAAGAAAAACCAAAAACCAATTAAACATTTTATTGAGTCAATTAAACTTTGAATTAAATTAAATTTTAAAGTAAAAGTTTAATTAAATCAATTATATTTTTAATTAATTTTTGATTTAATTTTTCTGTGAACATAAAGTTTTTCCACATAAAATTTTGTAAACTTTAAGCATTGAATTAAATAAAATAAGGCTCGTTGAAATCTTCAAGATACAAACTCTATCCTAAGTTAATAATTTCAAACCGGAGCGAAGTAACAAAAATTTTAAGTTTATAGGTACATAATATACATAATAATACGAACAGAGAATTTCATTCTACAATATAAATTATTGCACAATAATATTTAAAGTAACATTCATTTGAATTAATATTTTATTTTAAATGTTTTGTCTAAGCTTAAGGACACATCGATAACAATCTTTTAATTCAAATGAAGACATCATTCTAAACCTAAACATGTGAAATGATATTCAAAAACCAGCCCAATAATATTAAGTATAGTGGCCACAAAGACGTGAAAGATAATAACAGAAGAAACAAAGATTTGAATTATATATGCGATTTAAATGTTGTAATAAAAAAATTTTACTTTTCAAAACTAATGTATATTTGTAATTTATTATAACAAATTAATATATAATATAACTCTAAAAAAAAAACCCATGTTTTGAAATTCATAAGAGCAAAAGTATCATTTTCAAATATTTATCCAGAATAGAAGTAGAAGCTCGCTTCATAGAAAAGTTGAATGAAATCAATAAACAAATTTTTAATACTATTTACTGATAATTTCTAGAAAATGCATTTGACATGTTTTGTTTCAATTTCTATTGCCTTCAAGCCTTAATATTATTTATAATATTGCAAAATCCGATATTGTTTAAAAAATTCTTTCTATCATTGTTTTTCTAATGTGCATATTCCTCTTTGTGATGACTTTATTGTCTCATATTTTCATGCACAAAATATTGATATATTATTTAAAAGTCAATAACAAAATATTTGTATAGATTTATATAGATTCATTTTCTTATGACAATCTTTTTTCAAGACAAAAATTCTTATTAAAAAAAAAAAAACAAAATTTTATGACTTGTGAGTGACAAAAGAGCTTTTATAAAAATCGTATAGAATGTGTGTTTATGATTAACACTAATATATTGCCTTAAAAATAAATATACATACATATGTATTTTAAAATTACTTTTTATACCTTTTCGAAGCAAACAAATTAACACAAGGTGTACACATTTCAAACAGGACAAAAATAATACAAATATTTTTATTCTTTCACGATTTGTATTTGCCTCAATTGCGAACAGGTAAAACTTCACTTATCAGATAAATTCAAGTTATATATTACTTTTCTGCTGTGCTGCACGTTTTTTCTTATATGCGAACATAAATGTTATAATATGTACATAAGTACTGATCTCGGCAATAAAATGAAAGTGGTTGCCGAAATGAACACTTGTGTTTAAAAGTGCATTTACCGCTTTTGAATTATTTACTGCATTTACAATACAATTAGAAAAAATTCTCGTATTCCTTTCCACGAGAAATGTATGTTAAATAGCTGATGCTGATAACTGATCTCCGTCTAAATAGATGAACACGGGTAATGATAAAGGGCGTTAAGACACAACAAATTGTGCATTTCCTCAGCCAGTCTTCTTGTGTCTTCTTAAAGAAAATCACATTAATTGATAAAAACAAATTTCATTTCTAATGAAAAAAAAAAATTGAATTGAATATACTGAGTAACGAAAATGTTTCCTTGAATTAAAAATTAAAGGCCTGTCTCACGATGTCACCATCAAACGTTCGATCGACAACTTGTATTGCAAACGAACGATTTCTGGTGACATTGTGGAACAGGCCGTAAATTTTAAATAAAATAAAAGCAAAAAACTTTTTATATTAACAGTTATATTTTGCGCATTAAGCAAGTCCATACGCTCGTATTTGATTGGCTCTAGAAAAAAGTCGTTATTAGGTATTTAGCCTTATTTTGAAACAGTTTAAATAAACAATTTTGAATTATACACCCAGGGAAAAAACAGCTTAAAATCTATAAAAACCATATTGAATTAACAAAAAACATTAACGAAAGTCTAGTCATGTTGAAATTTCTTATTTCAATATCGAAAACTATTAATTTACAGTATTAATTTATTAATTTTATTTATTTTTAAGTATCTCACCATACATTTTCTATTATATTGAAAATCATTGAATTAATGTGGCGCGTTCGTATTTTTAAGTTGCAGCTTTTCCCTTAGTGTACTTTTATTAAATGCGTTTTTCTTTTGGTATCCACTTTAATAGTTTCATTACATTTATATATTTTTTAAAGTTTTCACTGTTTAATAAAGTCTTACTACAGCAAGAAATTCAATAAACTTTTTTTTTGTAATTTTGTTCTTCAAATATTTAGTTCTCAAACGTGTTGCATCAAATATTATGGAAATTCATGAATAGACATGCACACGTGCGAGCAGTTGACAAAATTTGTGCACACATGTTTTGCAATATGTTTTGTTTTCGTAGAGTGCATGGTATTATATCATCATATATAGACATACAAATACTGAGTAGACATTATGGCATTTAAGTGTGTACTAGTGAATCTTGTGCAAATGGTCTTGCATCGTAACATTTGCAAAATGGTATAGCATATATTTTCTTTAGACTAACAATATACTTTCTTGAAAATATACTGCACTCAAAAATATAATTTATATTTACTCTAAATATGCAACACTTAGGGCCAAATTTACAGTCGTTAGTTAACTATTAGTAAACTAAAATGATAACCATTGTTTAACTAATATTTACTTCATATTCGCAGTGTATTGTTTAACAAAAATTCCTAATATGCGCAAAGAATGGTGTCTCTATCAAACTATTAAGTTTAAGTATTGGCAGCTCTGCTATAATATATGGTTTTTGTTTACATTTGTTATATTATTTCTTAGAAATAGATAAAACAAGTGCCCAATCGTTTAACTTTACAAAATATTTAATTAGTACTGACAATGGTTGGGAAAACCCAATATATAATAGAAAATTAATAAGAGAGGTGTCTTAGGACACCCGGTTAGAGCTATGCTGCTTAGCTATATGAAACAAATTGAAAGTGTGAAATAACAATGCAATAAATTTATATTATATTATAATGTCAAATTCGCCGCAAATATTTCAAAACGTTTCTATTTATTTCCTATTATTTTCTTTCCGAACGACGGCAGCTCTTAGCTGGTTTACAGCCGATCGACTTCCTTCTCTTGTTTGTGCTCATGTGCAAAAACAATACAAAAACAAATTAAACAATCGTTATTATTGTTTTTGTTTCACTCATTTCAAAGAAAGAAATAAAAATAAAAATTTATTTGTAACTGTAATGGTGTCGATTATTTTTGTTACGAATATCGCGTCGCAACTCCTGCATCGCGCCACAAATAGAATAGCTTCAATAAAAAAAAGAAAGTGTTAAAGCTAAATACAAAGAAGTTAGTTGGCAACGTATGTGTGAAATGTGTCCAGCAATATTAATAAAATTTACAAGGAATCAGCTGTTGCTTAACTATTTGTTAACCTGTTGTGAGTCGTAATTGAACAACCCTCCTACCCGTGCATTGCACTAATTTGTTTACGTAGCAGCAACCACTTCATTGACTTGGTTATGTTAGGTTAGGAAAGGTGGTGTTATACCACACCTTCACTCGGCACAGAGAAAAAACTGCCTCATAGAATCGAGACGATTTTCTCTATGAAACGTTTTTAGGCTAAGGGGTATCCCAGCAGAAAGAAGCGAAGATTTTTTCATAGAGATTCCTTATTGTTTTTATGTGTTAAATCTTATTAATTTTATCAAGAAGAAAACCACATAAAATCAAGAAGAAATCTTATTATGCACAACTTTTTTTACTAAATTTCCGCTATTTTTGGCACCAAAAAAAACAATCCATAGAGAAAAACTTCTTAATTCTATTAGGTTTTCTTATAAATTGTAAACTATAGGGATTTCTTATTTTTTAGGTTTTCTTCTTGATTTTAGTAGGTTCCTATATGATTATGTGTTAAGCATTTTATTGATTTTTTAATAAGGAAATCTTCTTGATTTTATGAGGTGTCTTGTTATTTCATATCTATAAATAGACATAGAGACAATTTTTTTACGATCTTTTTCATTTTTGTATAAGAATGTTTGCACAATAATTTCAATGGTTATTTAGGCTGCTTGTTAGCATATTGGTTAGTTATTGTCTATCAGGTAGAAGTTTGCTGGTTCAATACTTGAGTAAGTTAGTTAAGAATATAACATAATGTGTATCTATGTATGTATAAATAAATAACATCTACAATATACTACATACATATGTATATGTTATAGAATTTAAATGAAAATACAAAAGTACAGAGAATAAAGACGCAATTTATTTTTTATTTTTTATGAGGTCGCCTAATAAAAACAAGGAGAAAACTTTATTGAAAAAATTAATAAGATAACCTAATAAAAACTCGAAGATTTCTGCTTGATTTTTTCAAAAAGGTTTTCCCTATGAAATTAATAAGATTTCCTTATTTAAAAAAACCATAGAGATTTCTTATTAATTTTGTTCTATTTCATGAGGTATTTAGTAGGCACTGTTTTCTCTGTGGGAGACCCATTGGGTCCATTGTGATTCCTTTCTATTGCCCATTACTATTTATATTTACCCCTGCCATTTATAGCCAGAAGTGACCCTCTTATCTATCATTAAGCCACCGAATCCCCATGATGAAGCCCCTGATGTCCTCTAGTTTACACTTCGCGATATCAATAATGCTTACATGGAAACGTCTGCTCAGCCATCTAAGCCTGTGACGTTGCAGCTTCGGGCACTGACAGATAATATAGTTTGACTTGGTTACTTTTTATACTTTTTTTTGCGCTAACAAATGGTGAAATATATCGATGTTTCGTAATTGGGTCAAAAGATAAATAATATTTATGAAATAAGTTATTGTCTATTTAGCTTAATAAAATTAATTGTGTGTAAAATATTATTGTAGAAATATATTAAAATTTTGTATAAATAGCTAAGCTTAAGAAAACAAGAGCAGTTAGAGTGACAGTTTCAGTTGCAGTTACAGTTTCAGTTGTAGCCACAGACAGTTGCAAGCGTTAAAAGAATAATAAAGAATACCTGCGATTCCCAAGGGACCATCCAAGTTATTAAAATTACGAATACCTGCTATTCCCAAGGGACGCTCCAGGTTACAAGTATTATAAAAATAAATATACATAACAAACCAAAGACATATGGCGGTTTAAATAATGGTAAGCGAAAAGCTGTGCATCAAATATTGTTGGTTAAACTATTCCTATTAGCTAACTAATGACTGTGAATTTGGGCCTTAAATTCAAACTGACAGATGAAAATAATTAAAATAAACAATTACAAAATAGCAAATAAAATAATTAAAATGCGAATAAAACTGGAAAGAACGAATAAAAACAAGTAAGAAAAATCGTAATGGTTCTACATACAACTTATTGTGAATTTTGTATTTTGCAATCACTATTACAAGGTTAATCAAAAAACGGTATTCACTATTGATGGGAAATTTTGACAGTTGCATAAAACTTGTCATCTCAAATGCTTATTATTGTGAATTGGGCGAATTGGGAACTGAATTGCTTAATATGCACTTTTGATTAAAACTTTAATTAAATAAGAATTTTAATTGAAACAATTATATTTTTGATTTAGTATTCGTTTCTCCAATTAAAGATGTTACATCCGTAAATTCTGACGTTTATATCTTCGAGTTTGTTTTTTAAAATATATTCACTAATAGAAGATATATACTTGTAGAAGTTATGGGCATTAATAGCAGAAAGATTTTTTCTGTTTATTAATGAAAAATTTCAGCTACTGAAAAAAAGTTAATTTCTCTACTTCTATTTTTTTGTATTGAAATGTTTTGTGATAACATCTTGTTTCAAAGAAGAGCTTTATTAGAATTTTTAAGCAGCGTGCACTCAAGTCGCTGCGAAGACACTACAATCTTGGTGTAGATGTCAAGAAATCTCTTTAAATCTTATAAAATATACGAGTAGTAACAACAAATATTTGCATTTTTCCAAAAATGGCAATGAAAAATAAAATCATGTAAGAAGAGCACATTACATGTGTTTGTTTCTGGCATTAAAATAGAAAATTTAACTACAAGAAGTGGGTGTATGTTTTTGAAAAGAAAAAAAAAAGAAAAATAAAAAACAAAAAAAGTAATTAAAATGAACAATATTTAATTTGAAAAAGAACAGATTTTGTGCATAATTTTGCAATAAAAAATTGTATGGCAAATATTAAAGTTTGTTATGAGAAAATCTACTTTTGTATATTCAACAAAATATTTTAAAATTTGTGTATTCATAAATTTAAATGCCTGAAATAAAACTCTTGCAAAAATGTTTAAATATAATGCAAAAACCATAGAGAAAAAGAAGATTTGTGCACTTTATTATGCCACATTGTGTCGTTTTCTAAGTGTGTTTAAAACACACACAGCGAAGCATAAACATAATACATACAAAAAAAAAAAAAAAATAGTTACAAGTCCTTGTGTGTGAACGCTTTTCCTTTTTAAGTGTTTCGGTTTACTATTTTGTTTTTCTTCCACAGTCGTTTTAAGAAAAAAAAAATTTTTTTTCTTTGTTATTTATATGGTTTTTATATTTTTATGACAGTTGACATATTTTAATGCAAATGGGGCAGAATTAATCTTAAACATTTTATGAAAATGTAGGCATTTTTTCGGTTAGTTTTGCCTCAGCCTCCCCAAAATTAGACAAAAAATAAAAAATAAACAGCACACAAATGCTTAACATATTAAAATATAAATTCGCACGCGTACGCACACATGCTCTTGTTGTAATCTTAACATACTCGTATATATATGTATAAAGGATCTTAAATTATGTCAGTGTTATTGTTAACCATAAAGAATACAATTTGCTTAGTTGGTTTCTAAACGCCACAGTGCGTATGCGATGTAAGAAATATTTTTATTATTTACAGATAAAACTAAAATATGTTAATAATATTTCTTTCTACGTGTCTTACAGGCAGCAGCAGCAACCAAACTAAAAACAAATAGCCAAGACGTGGAGTAATACATTTTTTTGAAGGCTCCAATAGAAGTGCCTGGATAATATTTAAAATAAATATATGAACAATATACAAAATTAAATTGGCGTTTCAAGAAAATTGCTGATATGCGAGAAATAAAAAATTTTGATTATCTTAGAAAATACATACATATATATGTATGTATGTACATATTTATCATATTCCCGTCATGAGATGTGAAATACAACTACAAGTATTAAAAACATCAGATAGAAAAATTGAATTGAATAGCAAAAATTATGTCTGACAACAAGCATGTGGTCGGCTGCAATGGCCCACCTGGAGTTTAGTTGTAACAATTTAGGAAATATTTGAAACTTAGAACCATCAAGATTGTTAGAGGTTTATTTTAAAATAAATATTTTGGCTTATACAGAGAAAAAACAGTGCCTAATAAATACCTCATAAAATAGAACAAAATTAATAAGATATCACTATGGTTTTTTTTCAATAAGGAAATTTTATTAATTTCATAGGGAGAACCTTTTTGAAAAAATCAAAAAGAAATCTTCTAGTTTTTATTAGGTTAACTTATTGATTTTTTCAATAAGGTTTTCTTCTCGTTTTTATTAGGCGACCTAATTATGTATTTTCCTTTAAATTCTATACCACATACATATGCATGTATGTATGTAGTATATTGTAGATGTTATTTATTTATACATACATACATACTAAAGAGCTGTACAAAATGTATTGAAAGTTCTGTATTCTAAAGCACACTACTTCCAAGCCTTATATTTCAGTGTAAACATTATCAACAAAACAAGCATAACAAAACATGACTCTCACTGAAACAAAACAAGCACCATTCGAAAAGTTTCTCTCTATAGCTTTGTTAGTGCTTGTATGTTCAAACGAAGTAGAACATCAAAACAAAGACAGACAATGAAATAAAAAAAACGGTAAATTACACCAAAAGCATCGAGTACACTAGAACCAACACAAAAAAGCGTAAAAATGTAAACAAGAGTGTTATTAACTAATACATATGTACATACATTCGATTTTTTATGTTCATAAAATATGCAAAAGTTTCTTTGTAAGTTTGTCTACGAGTTATTCAAACATGTTTTGAATGTTCCAAAATAGTTTTGATGTTCTACTTCATTTCTCTTTTACTTCAGCCTTGTTCTATTTTAACATTGTTTTGTTGTACTTGTGTTCTCTTCTTCAATGTTTTGATCGTGAAACAAAAGAAATATTTTCGGAAGTATGTGTTTTGCAATGAGCAAGTAATACATACACACTAATTGTAATTTCATGAAATGCTTGTAAGACATTTTTGTTGTGTTTGTGCCACATTTTATTTTAATACATACACATTATGTTATATTCTTGACTACCTTAATCACCAAGTATTGAACCAGCAAACTTATATCTGATAGACAAGCACTCTACCCAATATGCTAACAAGCAGCCTGGATAACCATTGAAAATATTGTGCAAACATTCTTATACAAAAATGAAAAATATCATGAAAAAAATTTTCTCTATGTCTATTTATAGAAACAAAATAACAAGACACCTCATAAAATCAAGAAGATTTCCTTATTAAAAACATCAATGAGATGCATTACACATAATCATATAGGAACCTAACAAAATCAAAAAGAAAACTATATTCAAAAAATTAATAAGACAACCTAATAAAATCAATAATAAATCCCTATAGTTTACAATTTATAAGAAAACCTAATAGAATAAAGAAGTTTTTCTCTATGGAAATTGAGTAAAAAAAAGTTGTGAATAATAAGATTTCTCCTTGATTTTATGTGGTTTTCTTCTTGATAAAATTAATAAGATCTACCACATAAAAACAATAAGGAATCTCTATGAGAAAAACGTCGCTTCTTTCTGCTGGGATACCCCTTAGACTAAAAACGTTTCATAGAGAAAATCTTCTTGATTCTATTAGGCAGTTTTTTTCTCGGTGTATTCATAAGAATATAAAATGTGTTTGAAATTTATTAATTTATTTAGTTTATTTATTTGAAATAAAGTATATTTCAAATTCATTTTTTAAATTTTATGAATATTTAATAAATGTCGAATTATAATATGCAAAATGTTTATTTGTTATTGGTTAAGCATCGTCTACATGCATTTTGATTCCGCATAAAGAAAGCAACGAGCTCTTGAGAAAACTTAAAAAAAAATTTCGCATAATTACAAAATGTTATTGAGAAATATGTACACCAACATTTCACAAACAACTCTTTATTCGATTCTCAATCCATTTTTAAATTTTCACAACCTCTTTACAGTTAATTGCCAATGTGGCAACAATAACAGTATTTAAAAGGCAAAATGAAAAACATTCAATTGTAAAATATTTTTTAAAGATGTGTACCACTTTGAAATGAAACAAAACAAAGATGAATACTAGCGACTTCACATATATTCCTACAGCAAAGAGTCTAGCGGCGTTAAATCGCACCATCATGCAGGCCAATTCACGGGTTCGAAACGTGAAAATATGCGTTTTCCAAACGTATCCTTCAATAAATCAATTGTGGCACGAACTGTGTGACATGTTGCACCGTCTTGTTGAAACCACAGCTCCTGCACATGATGATTGTTCAATTGGTGAACTAAAAAGTCAGTAATCATGGCTCTGTAGCCTGATTATAGACTCTATAGACTTCTACGGGTATTTCTCTACGCTACGTTCTCCAGCAGCAATGACTTCTTCTGTACGCACTGTACGAAGGCTCCGTGGATGCGTATTATCATCTATATAATTAATAGGCAAACACGTTTTTTGTAATCCGTTTTACGGTGGTACTATTGCATCGCTTTTGAAAAGATTTATGTGGTTTTAAAGCTTTTTCCACACAGATGTGTAGAGTCTATATTTTATTGAAATTGGTTTATTATTTTAGGAGCTATAAGCGTTTAAAGTTGCTACTACTACATGCACGCATAGTACACACGGATTTATTAGCTTACAACAAAAAAAGAAACAACCCTGTCGGAGAATGTGTGGTTAACTACAAAAGTAATTAACTTATAGTTAACTTTTTTTAGACTGACTAAAAGCTAAGTGCAATGTTAGCCAGAACAAATACAAAATTAATTCTTAAGTTAAGTACGTGAGAGCCATAAAATTTATTCTCAGCTACCTTAAAACTCATTTAATTTTGATATTAACATTTTGTTATTATTTTAGATGGTACTATAGCTGAGTAGTCGAACGCTCCGCACAGTTTGAACCCCTGTAAAATTTTTTAAATTTACTGACTACCAGGTGATTTAAAAAAAAACCAACTTTAAGTTAGTTGAAATGTAATGTAGAGTAAGACAATTGACTACCGCCCACGACATCGCAAAGTTGAAATAGTCAGTTGATTATATTGAAAAGTAATCCAAGTGTCAGTCAGTACTAGTTGCGAAATAGTTAGCTTAAAGTTAGTTTAAGGCTAACGGAATTTCCGACAGGGAAAACATGTGTGTGTGTGTGTTGGTACACAAAGTACTATATTATGTCTTTTGATCATAAAATTTTTTTTCTCTTATTTGTTATTGTATGAAAGCCATAATACTTAAAGGAAGAGAGTTCAATAAATTGAATTATGCATTAGGATTAAAGGGTTTTTGTAAATTTTTTTAAATTAATGTTTTTTTTTTAATTATGGGTGCATACATACATATGTATGTAAGTATGTATCAGAGATTGGCAATGAGTCATATTTTTGCTATTCATACTGACTCGTGAAATTTTAAATATAAGTGAGTAGATATCATTTCAACTCAACTACTCTGATTTACGCATACTCTTGATAACATTGATTTATAATTATAGGTTGAAATAAATATGAATGCGACGTCAACATCATAGTCACGCCACACTCACACTCATAAATCACCTCAGTTTGATTTCTAATTTCAGGAAAATACTTATACTAGTCATATTGATTCAGCTCACTCAACTGATGCATGTATGCTTATTTAAAGTTTTATGCCCTTATGTAAAAACGATTCTTAAGGTTAAAGCATGCATTAAATCAGGTTTTGCCATACAAAATTCGTTTGTTAAACCAACTTTATGTTTAACAGTCGTTTTTGCATAAGGGGGTTAGTCATTAAAGAGTTTGCAAGTAGTATACACTAGTAGTAAATAGGGTTGTTTTTCAATTCTTGGAAAAAAAAACAAAAATAGCAAGATAGAAACACATAACCTCATAATGAGTACTTTAATGCTCGTATGCGAAGTTAGCATTGTGATTCATACTTATTTTGCATCGTCCATAGGCATTGAGTTAAGGAGAGTCGAAATCAACAACGTCATAAATATTGCTTCAAACTTTCGAGTGAATATGATTCATAGACAACATTGCAATAAGTATGGGTGCGCATAAGTTCAAGAAATTATAAATCATGATTCAACTCTACTCACTTTTTCAATACTCATTGCGCTTCTCTGGTATGTATGCATGCTGTGTAGCTGTGTTTAAATGAATTTTTAATGACGTTTAGATAATTTTTCTTTAAATCTTAATAAAATTATTTACATCTAGAGTACGGACGATTGTGTCGTCCATTTCGTCTAGTATATACCAAATTAGAGTAACCGTGGAGCAAAAACGTTCCATAGTTAATCGAATTAATTGCTTTGATGGTCGATTATGTTGACCGTAAAATGCGCGATACGTATGTATTTCGAACAGAACCATGATTTTCAAAATAAATTTTCACAATTTGGAAGAGTTGCTCAGGCGTCAGTCAATTCATGTTGAAATGCCAAATTATAATGAACATAAATCACTTTGACAGCTGACAAAATGGACGCCAGTTAAAAAAAGGTTGCCAACTTAAAGTTGTATATATCTCTAAAAATATCCTTTATTAAAAAAATTCCTTTTAAATACTTCTATTGTTGTCCCATGTGACAACTAATAGTAAAATATGTAATTGTAAAAATTTAAAATCGGTTTAAAAATCGAATAAAGATGTTTTTTGTGAATGGTTTTTGTTTGAGGCTTTTTAACTATTTTTTGAGAGTTTTACATTTTCTTAATAATTTTTTGTTGAAGGCTGCTAACGAGCAAATAAAATTCCTTCAGAATAAATATAGCTGGTCTATATCTGTGTTGTAAATTTCGAGACTAATTTGTAACTTGGAATGTTTGTCGAAACTTTAAACTTAAAATCTTTGCTTAATTATTAACTAGTGTGTCGAAGAACAACACAGCTGCCTTATCGGATTGAATTAAAATAAACTATTATTATATATTTGTCATCTCGCTTTTCGTCTGACGGCGTATTGAAGGGAAGCACACTCACAATTTGCATTGTACTTTAGATGTAGAACTCCTACTACCTATAATGAGCAGCCTCACCAAAGTTTTGTTTAGAACATATACAAATGTCTGACGCAAATTAAATTCCTTTAATAATCTTCCATGAATCGGAATTTAAAACTTTCCTTCACAAGTATTTTAAATAGCGAAACTGCAATTTCAATCCCATGCTCTTCACTTTCAACAGACTTTACTTTGTGAATGAAAAATAGTGTAAAAGTTTTTTAACAAATTTGCTGTACTCCCCTCCTCAGCTGTGTTTCTAACTTGATCAAAGGTTTCATAAGTCATCCATCCGACAACTCAGTCAGTCATATGCTACCAAGTTACATTTACTCGTATGTATAAATGAATAACTGAAAAAATATTTCCCAATTGCCTTTTTTATTTTGTAAGTTGCCATAGCAAATAACTTCATTTACATACGAATTTAAATGAAAAGTTATTTGGTTTTTAACCCAAATTTTGTTTTAAATACAAATAAAGCTCTCAGACACGCACACACACATACACACACACAAAAGTAAAAAAAAACTGCTTGCACAAGCAAAAGGATACGAAATATGGCATTTTATTTTTTATTTTTTGCTGGTTTGTAATTCTCGGCATTTTATTTTTAATAAACACACTCATAACTTAAGTAGACTTTCTCATCTATAGGAAATTTCATAAATAAATTGGCTCTAATAAAAGTTTATATCTTTGAATATCTAATGTAATAGAATAGTTTTATTTCTATTAAATTATGAACTTTATTGCGATTGTTTTTTTTTTTTGTTTGTTTTTTGGGGGAAGTAGCAGAAGCGGAAATGAAAACGAAAGACCCATGAAAAGAGACACAGCACAATGAAAGTTATTTTCTTGTGCTTCTTCAATAATGTGTTTTTAAGAGTAAGTTTTAACGTCTAGTAGCATTTGCTTTAATTTAATTGATGTAACGCATAGTCTGCATGATTCGTCTTGCTTGATTTTTATCGTTGCCAAGATTAAACAGTTTAGGGGATTCCGCCTATTTATATCTAAGAATTTTTATTATTGCGATCTTCCATTTAAGGTTTGGGAAGACTAAGAGCACGGTAGGACTTTTATCTACAACTTTTCGACTCATATGCTGAATAATAAATTCAAGTGCTAAATTATAGTAGCCGAAACAATTTCACAATATTTTCATGGTATTTATATAAAAACATTTTGAAATTTCGCTCGATATTGCTTGTCGTAATTTGCGCTAAGAGTAATGGAAATTAAAGCTTAACTGCTTTATATATACAAAAAAATTTATCCAATCAGCAGCTTCAGTTGAGAAAAAAATAAAAGTAATTGAACATTTAATTGCGTCATTGAGGGTGGTGTTGGCTGAAGTAGTTAGCACGTTGACTACTAAACCGAAGGTTCTGGGTTCGTGCCCGGTATCCGACATTCATTTAATAACAGCACCACACTTTTTTCTGACTTGCCTTAGATCCCCTTTTTATCAGTTGTTGTAGGAAATTTCAAGTGATGAAGTCATAGTCACTGGTCACGGAACTATACCGACTTCAGCAGATACTAATCCTAATGTAACATCAGAGCGCCCTCCTTCGCTGTGTAGCGAAATCAAACATCGGCGAAGTAAAATAACCAACAAAATGGCTACTAAACACAACATCAAAAAGTTTAATACCTCTAATTTAACATCAGAGGCGCTGCAACACTGAATTATTAAAAACGTGCAAAAAGCAGAGTTGTAAGAGTTCCTTCGCCACCTGTCTTCACTATAACTATCCCTTTCCTAAAGAAGATAACACCTAGTAATAGTAGTAGGCATTCATTGCCTGAGTGTTACTTCTTTTTATAAAAAAAAGTTGAATTGACTCAGGCAAATTTCGATCTTCAACTGCAGCCGAAAGCACTGATGGAACGAATTTTCATTTGGTATTACTCGTATGACAATCATTCGACAAAGAACGTCTTTATTGTGTATAAAGTCGAAAAAATAGCTCAAAATTTGTGGTTGTGTACTTAAAAATAAATATGTTTAACACTTACGAATTTAAAAAATTTTTCATATTAAAATACTTAATCGAAAGCTGTATTCTGTTCGTTGGAAAATTCGTTACTCAACGAATTTTGCGATGCTCATAATACGAATGAATTTAACATTCGATTTTCGATAATAAGGCCTTCAATTAAATTTTCAATCAAGCTTTTAGTCAATTGATTTTTAAGCAAAAGTTTAAGGAAATCGATTATATATTTAATTGATTATTTGTATTTTTCTCAATTAAAGCAAATTTTATATGGAAATCTGGTATGAAGGAAATTAGAAATTTTATTTGTGTCTGTAAAACTTTTTAATTAATTTATTTTCTAAACAAAATTAAATATTCAATTAAATTAAATTTGTAAACAAAAGTTCAACTGACTCGATTATATTTTTAATTAAACTTTGAAGAAATTTATTATTTGACATATTGTCAGAAGTGAACATACAATAATTGAGGTTTGTGACTATTCAGGATTTTTGGTTGAAGTCTACTGACGATTTGGTTGAAGCGCAAATGAAATGCGTATATAGACATGCTAACCCACCAGCAGAAAAATTTCAATTATTTTTAATTAAAGATTTATATTTTCTCAACTAAAGCATAATTTGTATGAAAATCTGGTTTATAATCTTTTTTTTAGTCATGTTCATAATTATTTTTTCTGCATTTCAAGAATTCTTTCAGTTCTTTTCAACGAATATTTTGCATAAAAGAGTGGCGCTAATGTCGATTTGTCGCGTAAAACTTCTGACAATAGATATAAACTAAAATATGCCAATATTACGACATTTAAAAGAAAACGAAATGAACTGTAAATCGGGTATAACTTTTTAAAAATGGCATGTGTTAAGTGTTAAATAAATCAAAATACCATTTATCTAAGTATAAAAATAACAGAATAGCAATAAAAAGTTTGTGTACAAGTATAAATATTTATATTCCTAAATAACTTTAGGAAAAATACAAAAACGAAAACAATAAAAAAATACAAACATGAAATCAATTCCAGCAACAAAGACCAAATTCAATAAAGTGAACATAATCAGTGAACTCCGTCCGTTTAACTGTGAGGGTGACAAGTCGTTGTTTCCTTTTGCGATAAATACTCATGGATTTAGAGTGTTTGTAGATTTTTTCTTTCCTTCTATTAGAGGCTGGAGGATTTTTAAATGATAGCTAAGGAGCAAAAAAAAAAAAGGCAACTGGAATAAATCCGATTTAAAAATAAGGAACTGACAATACATTATTTAACATTCACATTGACACTCTGCAAGCATGGTATACGTTTCAAATCGAAGAGGGAGTGAGTGAATTTATTTGCCAGGATATATAGATATACATACAAACAAACAGTGTTTCTGAAGAAAATATTTAGAAAAATGTTTTTAAATTTCGGAAAAAAAATTCAAAGCAGAAACTAAAAATCTTCCTAAATCTGACCTTTTTACACGACTGTGAGACCCAAGGGAGGGTATTGTGTTTATCAGCCTATGCAAGTGTGTATGTGTGTTCCTTTGCGGCACTATATAAACCGAACGCATGGACCGATTTTCGATTAGTCTTAATCCTGGGATTGTCACTAAAGATATGACAGTACGTAAAATTCAATATGGCGGACAAGAGACGTCATTTTGTAAATACGAAAAAAATAAAAATTAAAAGTCAAAATGAGTATCATTCGACAGGTGTTTTAAGATCTTTTTTAGTTTTGTCTTATAATTTTTCATTTCGAATGACTATTTAGGTTCAAAGTTGGTCGCAGTCGGATTTTTTGATTATTTAACTACTGCTTGTTTATTCCTGAGATGAGAAACACTAAGCAACCTAATTGCTAGATTTAAATATACTTAACAAAAACTATATGGAAATCGGTTGGCCTTGCAGGTCATCGCTGAAACTTCCCGCCAGTTTTTAAGTCTTAAAAAAATTAATGTGCATCGGAAATCGATTTGACAAGAAATTACGATGTAATAAAACACAAACACAATATATCTCGAAACATTTTACCGAGAAGTGAAAAAAAACATTATTTTTATCAAGGTTGGCGTTCATTATTTTTATAGAATAAAATATTTTATGAATTAATGTTATTTTTTAAAGAAAGCAAGACAAATAACATTAGACCATCTGTGGAAAATGCGCACTTTTCTGTGCACCACGCATCGTTGGCTGCTGGGCCATTACCAGAGCCTGCTCCCTGTTTCAGCTGTTTCTTTCGATCGATAGTTATTGATAGAATATGTTTCTAAATATAATGTAAAGGACTCACATTATATTTTAAGAACATATTCTATCAAGTTTTCAGTACAAAATCTTAAGCCTAAGGGAAATACTAACGATAAATGATCAAAAAAAAGTTATGCTCCACTAAAATTTATTTCGTGTTTGCCACTGTGCTTTTCGAACCCATTTAATTTAATAGAAACACAGTAGCAATCGCTATCGTAGAACTACCAAAGAAAATATTGTAGATTTCAATGAAGAAAAAAAACGTCAGTAGTTATCTTTTCGAAACAGTTCAGCATTCCATTACACACTTAAATATGTATGTATATATATATTAAAAGCTTAAAAACTGTGAAAAGGATGGAACATAAAGGAGTTAAGCAACTAGAATGAAGGACGAACTAAAAAATAAATCAAAAATTGTATTTATTTATGCGCGTTGTAGATAAGCAGCATATAAAGAAAATTAAGACTGAACAACAATAAAAAAAGAACGGAAAGTTGGAAGTACTTATATTAAACTTTTTTCTATTTAGTTGTATAGCTTTCACCAATTCGCACACGCAATTTATATGTACATACGTGTACGTACAACCTACCAGGCTCAAGGTTGGCTACGCAGTTAACAAGAAAAAGGCGTGTAAATGTCGTTGAATGTGCTGAATGACTATAAAAATAAAAGCAAATGATAGAAATACAATTACAAAGTATCTTCTTTTTAATATAAATATTTATTATATTTTAAGCAGTCCACTGCACAGTGGTGCAAAAAGCAGTTGAAATTATTGAAAAAAATGTTCGGCATTATGTGCAAAATTTCACAAAACTTGTGGAATCTAATAGAAAACACATGCAAAACTTGCCAACTCTTAGCGTTGCGTTTTACCAAGTGTTCCTTACAACTGAAGTATATTATTTAAATTAGTTGATAAATTTGTATTTCATTAATTTAAAATAACAGCTGATATTTGCTGTTTTATAGTTGGTTATTTTTAATTGAACTTAAAACCGTCGATGTAGCATTCTCCCTTAACATTTTTCAGATGTGTTCAAACTAAATTTCTCAAATTATTTCAAGAGTATTCAGTGTTTGTCTAAATAACAGAAACAAGATAAAGATATTATATATAGTTTAATCCGGTGTGCTTCGCTACCCTTCCCCCTCCCAAGAAAAAATAATATATATATATATATATATATATATATATATATATATATATGGCATTGGTCGTGTAATATGAAAATTAGATTTTGCCACGCCCCTCCGCCCGCAGACCGAAAATCAAAAATCGGACTTGACAGTGTCACCCGCCAGAATATTCTGAAGATTCCCTGAAAATTTCATCAAAATCGGCACAGACGTTTTGGAGTCCATACGTTACATTTATGCACACATCCTGTTTTATTCATATATATAATTATATAGATATATTGTTACGTTTAAGATTTTTAAAAGTGCGGTTTCTTTTGGTTGCTCAAAAATAAAAATAAAATTACAAAATGTCTTTATTTAATTACTTCTTGTCGTTATTATCCACCGCACGATGTCTTTACTTTAAACGATGTTGACTCTACTATTATTTGATTTACTCTGACTGCCTCTCACACAGGGTGCCTCCTTATATACTACAGGGAGTGGTTCTGGAATGTTTACTGTGCGAATAGATGGTGCAATGAAATGTGTGCACTTAGTAAAGCTAAATGGCAGCAACTGTATTACTGCATAAAGATATTGCTTTTATGCAAACATTGCAAATGTTGCTGTGGATTCCTATTAGCAGCCAAGTGATCAAACAGTATGCTGGCACAATCTACTACTTTTATGTTGGTAATGCCGTGTGTTGTTACTAATACAGAGTTGTTTCTACCATGTGTTTGTATGTCTGTGCATACTTGTGTACGTTTAGTTACCCTGCAGAAAATGCGAATAGTGAAATTGTAGTGATTTACTAGTGACATTGTCAGTAGTACTACTGACCAGGTGTACCCCATCCAATGTAATTATCTATTGACATTTAACATTAGCTTGTCATTGAAAATCCACCACTAGACTGTAGCAATACTGACTAAGTAGTTCTTTTGGGACCACATGGAGTCATTGGCACCAAAGATTCACTAGTAAATTTTAGTTGCTCTAGTCTACAATATCGGTGTACCGCAGCCAATGTAATCGCCTATTGACATATAAGATAGGGTTATCATTGAAAATCTACCAGTAGACTTTAGCACTATTCTTCTACGACCATATGGAGACATTTGAACCAAAGATTCACTAGTACATTTTAGTGACCCTCGTCTACAATTTTATAAGGGTTGGGGAAACAAACTTAAATACATACATACCTACATACATATGTACGTAAGTTTTTAACATTAGTGCATAGCATAATAAAAAAGAAAAACAAACTATTGGCAATATCAACAGAAATACATTAGAACTGTTGTCTCTAACGTATCTCTACTCGCGCATAAAAGGAAAATTGTCGACATTTCAACTAGTGCAATTGTCGCTAGAGAAAAGAGTGTTGACATAGAGACATATGGCACTAGGCTGGCTAGAGGGTATCTACGTACGTTTTTAACATTATTGCATAGCATAATAAAAAAGAAAAACAAACTATTGACACGTTCATTGACAATGTCACCAGAAATACACTAGAACTGTTGTCTCTAACGTATCTGTACTCGCGCATGAAAGGAAAGTTGTAGACATTTCAACTAGTGCAATTGTCGCTAGAGAAAATAGTGTTGACATAGAGACATATGGTTCTAGGCTGACTAGAGGGTATTTACCTAAATTCTTCTAGATATGTAGTTCTTTTTATTTATAAAAACATTTACATTAGCTCTGTTCGAATATTTTTACGTAACAATATATTATATATATTTTAAAGATATTATATATATATTTAATTAAGAACAAAAGTTCATACACCGTGAAAACTGAAAATAATAGCTTAAGGTGCATAGAATTCTACGTCACTAGGAGAAAAAATAATTGTCAAATAGGTAACGGCGTTTTAATACTGCCGTTTAAAAATGAAAAGTGTGCGATAAAACTGAAAAAATAAGCGAAAAAGAGCTAAAAACTTTGCCTAACGAAATGCTATTCAACTCATGTAAATTTGAAAAAATTTATATATTTAACCATGAAACCATCAAGTTAAGGTATTTATTCAAATGTTTTGCTTCAATTTGCTATCAAAATAATTTGTGGAAGTGATTTTGTTTTTAATGCTTATATTAGAAGTGCAAGAAAAAAATGGATTTTTCCAGGATTAAGACCCAAATTTACAGTCTATAATTAACTAACGCCCGTGGTTTAACTAACGATTTTTCTTATAAATTTCATTGGTTAAACCACTTTCATTAGTTAACTAAAGACTGTGAATTTGAGCCTAAGTGGACATAAAGTTATTAATTGGGCTCAATTAAGCAGAGTTTTTGTTTTTATATTAAAAGTTGAACATAAAGATGTAGGCTGCGAATGGTTGCGCCTCTAAGGTTATGCACGAATTAGTAATAGAGTGTGTAGAGTTTACCAATCATAAGCTCTTAACGACTTCTGCTAACACTTTTTGTTGATTTTGTCACTGTTTTATGTGCTTTCGTTACAGGTGTACAAATGTCATGATTGTTGCGCGTGAGTCACGTATTAGTCAAGTGTGAGTCACGTCGTGGTTATATTTGTGTATAATAATGAATAAAAACATAAGGTGTGATTTGCTAAAAAAATCTATTTGATTTCGTATTCAAAGTCATTCATTCATTCATCCGGAGCGTGCGTGAATCAAAATTTGAGCAACGTTTATATGAATTTAGCTTTTGGTTCGTGTTTTCAAAAAAAAAGTAATGTTTATTAATTAATTAATAATTACTTTGCATAAGGATTTCCGTCTCCCCCTTTCTATATCTCTACGATTATTGGTTATACATGCGGTTTGTTTCAAGAGTTATACACATCAAATTTAGTGTCCCTAAATATTGCTGTTCTGAAGATTTAAGAAAAGTAATAATTATTTTGTATGGGCCTACCCGTCTACACTCTCCTACACCACCAAGATTTTGTGTGAACATGCAGTTTGTTTTAAGAATCATTCATATAAAATTTGGTGATCCTCACTATTGTAGTTTGTGCACGCAAAGAAAAGATATGGTTGTAAAATGGTTGAGAAAACAATATTATGTTCTCTGAAACAAATGTGTGGTCGTTGAAAACTAGTTATTGTTATTTTAAACATTAATTTTGTTACAATAAACACAGTAATGTTTGAATTGAATAATTACATTATTATATTCATAGAAAGTGCCATATGGTTAGAGTTTAACAATATAGTTTTGTTAAAAATTTATGACTACAATACCATTTGTATTATTGTGTAAAAATAATATGATGTAAATAACAATATAATGTTATCTAAAACCATACTATGTTAAGTTCTTAAACAAATCTTTTTCAGAAACATCTTCTGTCAGTTCAGTGTTTCGTTTGTAAGCTATCGGTAGTGCACGCGTGATGTTAAGTAAATAAAAAAAGTTTAAACAAAAGGGTAGATAAATAAAAATAATATGTACATATGAATGTATGTATATCTCTTTATACTTGTATACACATATATGTAAGTATACATTTCTATACATACATACGACAATATTAATTTATTTTTATTTCGGATTTACAGCACAGCTGTTTTAAACAAAAGATTTGCCAATAAATATATGATTAAAAAACAAAATATTATTATTACATAAAATAATACTGTGGTCATATTTAACAATATTATTATAATATTAGAACATGGTATGGTAAGTCTCAATTATATTTTAGTCACATCTAACAATAGTGTTGTCTTATTTACAATAATAAGATTAGGTATAACAAAGTTAATTGTTTTTGTAGATAATATTATTATTAACTCAGAAAATAATATTATTTAAACTTTGCTTTTCCATTGACAATAATATGATTTGACTGCAACCATATAATTCAATCATAGCATGTTGCTGTTTGATTATGGTTACCTCAACCATATTTTTTTTTGCGTGTGGATATATGAATTTATCCTCGTAAAAGGGCCTTTGGCCCTACTGTGCGCCGCTAGTATTCAAAGGCGCAAAGTTGGGCGGAATATCAAGCAGATCAGATCGATTTATCATATGATTCGACCCGACCAGTGGTTCAAAATACTTTGACTATAGTAATATATAAAATGCGAGAAATTCATCTATATGATAATTCTTATCAAATAATACGCCAAATTTTTACATTTCGTTAAAGTCTGAAAGCGATTTTCCGGCATTCGCTAATACATATTCAAAGTGTGTAATGAGCTGTGCTAGGCAAATCTCAATGTAAATTTGTATATTTAATTTACAGTACCATACATTTCTAAAAGCAACGATATTAAATATTTAAATCATATTTGGCATAGTATAGCAGCTATACCTTTTTAAGCCATTGATCTTCCCTCGTACATATAACCACTTTTTTCGTATCTTACATATATTTCACATCTGTTATTATATTTCTCTACTAGTGTAGAAAAAAAAATTAAGTCTCAATGGGAATGTCTGTCTTTCCTCCAAACCCGCCTAACCGTCATAATATTGTAACGTTGTGGCTTCGTATACTGAGATATTATAAATAATTCAAAATCAAAGTGATTTGAAATTCTAATAAGTTGGTGGCAAGTTTAGTTGAGTTTCTATTCTAGTCTTCCTTCTCTGAGTGAGTTTCCCCTTTGTGGTTTAATTTTCTTTTTCTGCGTAAAATATTGATAAAGTTATTGGTTTCGTAATGTGCGTGTGTTGCCTTCTTATGAAATGGTGTCAATATTAAGTTTATGATTGATGCTTAATTAATGGGGTTTCACCGAAGCTTTAGGGATGGGACGGCAAGTAGTTTGCTTAAACATTACAGAGCGCAACAGTTTGCCTTGGCAATTAATTATTGGAAATATGTGTTGATGAAGTATGTACATGTGCTTGATAGTTTATGAACAAACTGATTTATTCGATAGACGAAAATTAGTTCTCCTTGTTTCTCAAGGGTGCTTAGATAATTTCAAGCCTTTATTTCCCATTACTGAATTAATGTAATTTAAGGAACTGATAGGGAAGGGAAACAAGTGGTGAACTGATAATGTATTAAAATTTGTTAAAACCACGCAACTTTTATAAAGTTGATTTGATAGATAGATGGATTGCTTGTTAGCAATCGTAATGAATGAAGGTTATAAGCAATATTCATTATTTTTCTTCTTCATACCAAAGGATGGCGTTGGCTGAAATAGTTAGCACGTTGACTACAAAAACCGAAGGTCCTGGGTTCGAGCCCGGTCTCCGACAGTCATTAAAAATAACAACACCACGCATTTTTCTGATGTGCATTAGTGTCCTTTGTATCAGTTGTTATAGGAAAGTTCAAGTGATGAAGGCATAGTCACTGGTCACTCAACTATACCGACTTCATCAGATACTAATCCTAATGTAACATCAGAGCGCCCTCCTTCGTTGTGTAGCAGAATCATTGGCGAAGTAAAATAGCCAATAACATGGCTACTAAACACAGCTTCAAAATTTAATACGCCTCATTTGACACCAGCTGGTGCTGCAACACTGCATTATCAAAAAATGTGCAAAGAGCAGAGTTGTAAAAGAATGAAGCTTTCCTCTATCTCTTCCATCACCACCTGTCTTCTCTATCACTATAATTTCCCTATCACCCTCTCTCACAATGTTCTCTTCAATTAACAGGTAGCACAAAGGGATCATTGTATTGGACCCAAGTGAGCTGGACTCTAAATTTGACCCTTCCTTACCAGCAGCCTGCTAACCTAACCTAACCTTACCTTCGCCATACCAACAGCCTTGACTTTATTTAATTCTAATTTGTAATTAGAAAATTAATTAACATTTACTACATACATACTTATAAACTTTGTATTTATAGTTATACGCATTTTATCAAAATAATAAATTTACAACATTTAATCGTATGAAGACTAATAGAGTTTGTTTTTAAGCCAACATCCATGAACATACAAAGAAACAAATGCAAGCTAATAACATCTCTTTCAAGATTTGAAAAATATGATTGGAAACTTATTTATTTAATCGTACATGTCAGTTTGAACGTGCAACATTATTATCGTATTTTATATTGTTTTCGCCATTAAATTCAAAGAAAAATATTAAAGATGTAATCAAATATTATGAAGCAATAACACAATAAATCGTATCGCATTCAAATAATGTTGATGCCAATATGTTGTTTAGCATTTTATTTCTATTCCTTTTTATGCTTATTTTTCTAAAAATATTCAGATGTAAACATATTTTTTTTATGCAAATTCATATTTGCTTATGAAATTTTCAAGCACTTTTTGTATGTGTGTGTGTGTGTGTGTGTGTGTGTGTGTGTGTGTGTGAGTGTGTGTGTGTGTGTGTGTGTGAGTGTGTGTGTGTGTGTGTGTGTGAGTGTGTGTTGGCGTGTGCAAATATCAAACTGAAATCATCAGCATCCTTCAAGGTTACAAACGGAGTAGATAAACCACAAACGGAAATTAGAAAAAAAAAATATTGTTTTCGTTTTGTATGTTGTGGGAGCTTTTAAGAAAATAAAATTTATACTTCAGAGGGCGAGTAAGCATGCATCATGAAATTTTTAAATCGTTGTATTAAACAAAATACATCGCTAGCACAAATGCAAAATCACGCAACTGCACTTTTTTAAAATTTATAAAAGACAGAAAAAACTAAACAAAATTATTCAAGTAAAGTTTCTTTAATTTCATTTTTAATTCGGCTGATAGTTATGAAAAAGGTTTGTAAATGTGTTCACGGAAAAAATTAAATTTTTAGTAACTATATCACTTGAATCAGTAAATATTTTGTATGAATGTGGACATACAAATAATTTTGTAAAATCTGAAAACAATTTTTTAAGAATTCTACTGAAAAGACAACATTTTTAGTTGCTAACTGAATTTCAAAATGTCTACAGCAGCTACGTTCAAATACACATACTCTGACATTTGCATTTTAGTTAAACAGCTTTGAAAGCTCTTACAATTTGTTCTTGTTCTTTGCACAGTAAGCAGCAAGCATTGTTGTCCTCGATAGCTGATTGGCTGTTATGCTCTCGTCGGTGTGAAAGCACAAAGTTCTTTTCTAAGAACTCGCTCATTGTGCATATGGCTTGGACGTAGCTGGTTTACAGAATGCAATTATCACATTCAATTCACATTTTTATATTTATTTTTATTATACTTTTTTCGAAATTCGTACTTTTCAGACTAATGCATTTTTAAAAACTTGTCTTTTAAAACATCAGCAAATAATTAATAAAAGCAGTAAAATAATTTGACTAAAAATTAAATTTACTTTAAACACACTGTTTATTTTATTTAAAATTTGTTGGGAATAATTTTTTGTGCGTAGCGATTAATCAAAAATTTTATTTTGAATTGTTGTTAGTTGAGTGGTTTTGCATTACAGCTGACGTTACAATGTAATAATGCAAAAAGAGCGAGTAAGCACATTAAGATCGGCCGACACCAAAAAAAAAAAATGTGAAAAAATTTATTTTCAAAAAACGTTCAAATTACAATAAATTAAAAAAATAATATTAACAGCTACTGTAGTGATTATTTTTCGAACTTTATTTGTTTCTATATTTGTGCCGGTCTAGACTTGCAATTTTTGTTGCAGCAATTCTTGAATATGTGTGAGAGTGTTGAAATAGAAATATATACTTTTTGTATTCCTCTCTCGCTCTTTTGCACTAAAAAATAAAAAGTTGCTGCAACAAAAATTGAAAGTCTGGACGAGGACTTTATGATTCGATAAGGCTAAAGTTCGTATCGCTCTGTAAGCCAAACTACAGCTGATAATTTTTTTAAGAAGAAATAACACCAACAGCTACAGCTGCTGCGTGTTTGTCGCCAGTAGTCTTGATTGTATTTTTAATGCAGCCAACTCATGTTAACTCGTTTTTTTTTTTAATTTTGCTCATATTTGTATTTTTATTTTTCGTTGAGATGTTATGATGTCATCATAAAAACTTAATGCCATTTTATGAATATTAGCAATAGAAATGCAATGTATTTTATTTATCTTTTTTTTTCGTTTAATATTTTTATGATTTCTTTTTTGGGTTTTTCCTTTTTCGGTGGAATGTCTCTATATGAGAATATAATTTTTTTTTCTTAGTTAATAATGTAAAGTAAAGCATGTGCTCACATCGTCTTTTTTTGTATTCGATATGAAGCGATTCATATTTTTGCAGAAAATAAAGGCAATCAAACAAATTGCTTTATATATTTTGCTTTGATTATATTACTTGCATTTCCAAAAAAGAAAGGGGAAGATGTGCAAGTAAAACATTAGATACATATTTTTGTTTTTAATTTTTGGGAACAAATTTAAATTTAATTTTAAATTTCTTGTAATTGCACATATCGCTCATTTAATCAAAGAACGTCATAGCACAAAATTAAATTTTTGAGTTAATTTTGCAAGATTTATCCTCATATATTTCTTTCTATTGTGTAAAAATTTCATACAAATATCTTGTTTATTCAACTCTGGAAATCAAAATAAAATTTTATTTTACCATTTTTTTTTTTGAGTTATGACGTTTTTTGACTATAATTTGAATGCGCGGAATAATAATCAAAACTATAAAGATTATTTTTCTAATGGTAACTGAAAAGTATCTATCATCCTGATATATTGTGTGCTACGAGGGCGGTCCCAAAATTAGCTGATCTAACAAAGAAATCACAAACAATTTTGGGTAAATTTTCTGTATTTCTCAACAAAATCTCCTGTTAGCTCTAACTATACACTGATATTCAATAGCTTCTATATCCTGTTTTTAGTAAGGACTATATATAGCCATCATCCCCAGACTTCAAATAAGGCAAATATTTTACCAAGTACCTGGTGCATGGGAGCGCACAAAAGACCTTTATTTGCTCACGACTGCATGAGCGAACCTTACCTAACTAACTGAACCTAAGTACCATTTTTTTTAAAGTTGAAACAAAGTAAACACTCCGGGGAAGCTAAGTGCGGCAAAATGGTCTTTGATGAAGCAATTCATATTTTAATTCATGTATTTTGGCCATCGCAACAGTGGATGTGCCAACTAGTATAATGTCAGATCAGACAAGACTTCCTTTTTCGCAAAATGAGATATTTTTTCTTTAATTTAATGACTTGAAAGCTGAAATAGATTTTCTTCTTTTTTAAGAAAACAATTTTTAGCGACCGACGCACATACAGATATTGCTTCTGATTTATATAAATGACAATTCTTTATCAAAAAAGCTTGTGTTGCAGTACATAAGCTTATATCAATTCACATGCATGCATGATAATATTAAAATATTTACTTCTAATCAGAAATAATTTTTATTCAGGCTGAAGTTCAGTAATTTCAATTCTTATTGAATGAAATATTTTTAGAAGCTCACATTAATTAATAAAAATATTTCATTCAATACGAATTGAAATTACTGAACTTAAGCCTGATTACAAATTATTTCTAAATATGACTCAATATTTACTTCTCTCAATTGTGTTAAATCTTTGCGCCAGACAAAATACGATGTGATGAACTATTCTTAATTTTTTGAGATAAGTCTATAATGCAATAAAGGGCCTCTTTGTGTATGTACATTACAGTGGTCGTTTATATATTTTTTTGATTTCTTATATTCTCTCCCCCCAAATCGGTTCAGTTTTATGCGAGTGCATTGTGTTTTAGAGAGTGCGTCCGCCCCTCAAAGTTGGCCCTTAAACCCATTTTTTCAATGTAAGCTTTTAAGTATGATTATCTTTTTAAAAAATCATTTTACAGGAATATGATATATGGCAATATTTTAGCTCTTCGAGTCAAAAACATTAGCCTCAAAGAAAGTTTTTTGACGAAACTAATATTTTAGAAAATAATGAGTAAAATAACCAACAAAATACCAAAATTTCATTTATATGGAATTTATTTTACTAATCATGTACAATAAGAGCTTATATCTATTAAATTATTTCATACATATACATATAGTCAAAAGAAAACTAAAAAAAACTTACATTGAATAAATGGGCATGAGGGCCGGACGCACTATCTGAAACACAACTTATCGGTATGAAATTTTTTTGTAATTTTTTTACATAAAACTGAACCTATTTGGGGGAGAGAATATAAGAAACAAAAAAAAAAATTCTCCATACAACTAACGGCCACTCTAATGTACATATCGATTGTCTTTAGTAAAAAAGCCATAACTCAAATAATTGTAACTTTACAGGAGAAGGTAAAACATAATAGAAACTGTAATATTCACATTGTAATTATTTTTGTAAAACTGCTTGTAAAAGCGTTATTTTTTACACTATTTCAATATATTTTTGTGAGAAGGGGTATTTGTGTGAAATGTATTGGAATCACTGAAAAACTCAATTTCGTAAAAAACACGAGTTAGGGCCTTTCTACCTGCGACCATCGATATGTTTTATGCCTTGGTATGAAGAATAACTTTTTAAATGCCATTCTGCTTTGATTCATGCTTTTGCTTTGCAGTTATTATTTCGCAGTTTGATGGATTTCGTTACTATTCTATTTTTCCAAGTGGCAGAGCGCGAAAATGTTTGTTTATATTTTTATGATTAATGAATCATCATTTTAATTTTCATCATGCATTATTCTGCGCATCTTCACTACTCCTCTGCTAGCAAACTTTACTAATCACTACTTCCTCCGCAGTTCTTAATGATTTCTATCATTTACATCTGCTGTTTGTCATTTGCTGTTTGTGCGCTTAAGTTTCATTAAATTTTTTTTTTTCATGTTTACTTCCTCTGACGACTCTCATGCTCACTTGGTGACAAAAATCAATCATTGCTTTGATGCTGCAATGACAGTCTGTTGTATGTATGTATGTATGCATGTGTTGTTTGTTCGTTGGTTCGTTTATTAGGGTTCCGTACACCAAAGGTGAAAAAGGAACCCTATTGTTTTCGCTACGCTGTCCGTCTGTCCGTCTGGCCGTCTGTCCGTCTGTCCGTCTGGCCGTCTGTCCGTCTGTCCGTCACAGGGTATTTTCTCGAGAACCGTAAGAGCTACGGACCTGAAATTTGGACAGAGTGTGTAGACCCTTGGCCGCTACAACAACAAATACATGAGAGTTGGAAATTAAAGGGTGTGCCAAAACGAGCAACGAAAAATGTTAAAATCACATGTAATATACATACAATTGTATGTACATATATGCACTTGAAATTTGTAAAGTTAGTGTATTTTTATACAGACTACAACAATTAACACTAAAATTAAAAAAATTTTAATTAGAGGGTGTACCATCAGTTAATGTAATTTTGACTATGTAATTTTGATAACTTGCTGTATCTTGGAAACCGTAAGAGCAAACTTCTTGAAATTTTCAAAAACTGTAAAAGAAAAAAATCTCAAAATTATAAAATCGCCAAACCGAAAAAAAATCGCCAAAATAAAAAAAAAATCGCCAAAACGAAAAAAAGCACCAAATTAAAAAAAAATTTCTAAATCGAAAATAAATCGCGGAAAACCGGAAAAATCGCCAAAATGAAAAAATCGTCAAAATGAAAAAAAAAAATCGCCAAAACGAGAAAAAAGCGAAAAACAATAAAAAAAATTATTTCAGCTGAAAAAACGTAACAAACACTGTATTAAAAAAAATGCTCAAAGCCCAACGTACGGAACCCTTCGTGCGCGAGTCAAAGTCGCACTTTACTGAATTTATTTATTCTTCCTTTCGGTTGGAGCATGATGCCGAATATTGTAGTTGTCTACATATTCAACGAATTTTTGTACTTCAAGCCCCGCTCCTACTGTTGCTCTTATGCAAACATCCTCTTGTGAAAATTAATGATTTCATTTGTTACATTTTTGTCTATAAAAATTAATTTTATGAAAAAAAAAGCTTCATGAATGAAATTAAAAGCTACCAAATGCAAATAATGAAGTGTATTGGAAATTCCTACATATTCACGATATTTACTTATTTGCATTTAATTAAATCAATTTATTTACAAAAATATGTTATTGCTTTTCAAAATCAAGTGGATTTTCAACAGTTTTTTGTTGGAATTTTACAAAAAAAAAAAAATTAAACTTAAAACAGAAAAATAAAAATTGTTAGTTATCGCGTTGTAATTGTTGCTTATTATATAACATTCTCTAGAGTTTATAAGGTTTATAAGGTGGCAGGATAATTTAAATCATTTTTAATTAAACAGTTAATGGGAAAACTATTTTTTTAATTATTTTTTTCTGTAAACTATTTTAAGCTTGCAATGGCTTAGTTAATTATATAAATGAACCATTCGTTTTATTTTTAAATGTATGAAAAGAAATATATTAATTTGCATCTTGAGCGGGGATTATGCGCACATTTACATATCGCTCATTTACTTCAATAGTGGCATAACTCAAAAAATGGGTTTTTTGAGTTAATAATGCAGAAAGATTCGGCATTTCATATTTTATCTTGTGTAAAAATTTCATACAAATAGCTTGTACCATCACCTCCTGAGAGAAGATTTTTTTTTCACATCTCCATTGAGTTGTATGCAAATTGAAAACTTAAAATGCGTTTTCTGCAAAACTGGTTTTTTCGAGCTGTGCCACTATTGAAGCAAATGAGCGATATGTATATTATCTTATTTTTATGTGTGCTAAGGAACTTTGAATTAGACACCTGGATTTGGTGATATATGTAAATAATGCGGAAAAAAATTTCGCGTTTTCATATTAAAAAAATTATTTTCATCCGCCAAAACTATTTAATTTCTCAGAAGTAAAAGAATTGAAACTAATAAATTGGAAACGGGAAATTTCGGAAAACAAATTGGAAGCAGTCATATCTGCTTCTGAGATATTATTGATAACGTCCCAGTAAAAAATTTTAAAAAAAGTAATCGGGTTTGGAATTAAGCATTTTTGGTGGAAGCTCTTCCCTACTTGATTACCAACTTAATGGTTTTAACCAGGCGTGAGACTAAAGTAATCGATTCTTGAGAAGTACTTACTTTTTTATTTGGCAACATGTTAGCGTAATCTATTAAATCTAAAAGAATCATTCTCCTCATTTATCAACTTGTACATAATTTTTTTAAATCACATTACATAGTAATTTGTAAGCGCGTAATGAAATTTGGCAATCAGAAAAGTAAGTCATTATATGGCAAGTAGTTCTAATGGTAATGTGTAATTTTTTGCTGAGGTCTGTTATGTTGATTACTTTTTGTTTAATATATGCATACATGTTGCTAATATAACAACAGAATAAACAAAGTAATTACATACTGAAAATTAATTGGATGAGAAAATCTTAAATTGTCTATTATAAATCATTGAAATATACGAGTATTCATCATTCATTCTCGAAAGAATAACAAATGCAACAATGTTAAAATATCACTCATATGTCACTGGAGCACTTTGTAATTCTAAAGGATTTTTGTTTATATGAAATGAAAAAAGAATTGTTTCTGCATTGCGAATATTCTATGAAAAAGTAGTAAATTCACATAAAACAGATAAAGTTATGAGCAGTTTTGCTAATTTATGTTTTCATTAAATATTAGTATAGATTAATTATTTATTATATAAAGTGAATGTAAGCTACTGATATTTGGTAGTTTAAAGTGTCTTTCTTGACAGGTCAAACTGTTGCATTTGCATAATGGTAGGGGCCTTTATTGTTAAGACTGTAATAGTATTAGAAATGAATTTATAATTTTTTGTACTAAAATAATAACAGATTTTAGTTCCTTCAGAAATTATGACATGTCAATTGGTTTCCCAAAAATACGAATTCTGTCTAGCCTAATCAAAACCAAACAAAGTTAAAGTTAAAGTTAAAATTTATTGAGCCTTTTTTTTAACAATGAAAGTTTTTTTTTTTTAAATAAAGTTTGAACAAAAATAATTAAGTTGACTTAAGTTATTTTTTTGATGTGTAAACATCTATACGCTGGGGGTAAAAATCTTTTTCACAAGACAATCACAAATTTTGAGTAAGATCGTAAAGCGTTATCAAATCGGTGTGAGCTATGTATGAGTGTATTAGTGTAATCATACGGACAACAAGAAGTACAGAGAAACTGTTGCATAGCAATATACTCAACCAAATTTTAAAGCATACCTTCAGGAGCAATGTTAATTTTAATAGAAATTGCTTGTGAAGTGTAATAGTGTTGCCAGTGGGGATGATTTTGTTAAAAAGTTGAAAAATATAAAATAAATATAAAATTTTAAATAAAAGAGCGTTTTAAATGTAAATTATTTGTTTAAAACATGTATAGCAGTATTTATAAAGAATTTACAATATTATATTATAACATATCTTCATTACGTACTGTTGCCTTACACTGAAGCTGGTGCACGACAATTGGGTAACAATCTCCATCCCATGCCAATTATTATGGGTGGAGATTTTAATACAAAGTTTGCAAACCTACAGTCGCAAGCTTTGTCAAAATTTTTATTTGACTTTTTCCACTTGCATATGAGCAATTCTCCATAAACCCCCACAACTAATAATTCCACTACTATAAATGCAGTTTTCCATAGATTTTTAAATACAGTGCGCTTTCAATTCAGACTTGGTGATAGCTCTAGGCTATATATAGGGTAATAATATACTTAAGAGTTTATTAAACAAATCTTGTTAACATCTTATGCCAAAAAATTTTTTTTTCGTGAATTTTTTTCTCACTTTTTTTTAGAATAACTGTAATTTTTTGCTTACAATATTTGGCAAAGTTGTAGCTACGGTAAAGCTCGACAGCTTTTGTGAACATATCAAGACTATCTGAACGTGTCTAGGCACCTAATAGCGCATACAGACCACTTTTTACCTCAAAAATAGTTTAGACAAATTTTTTTTTATTTTATTTCATTGTCAGTAGGCAAGAAAAAATAAAAAATTCGAAAGTTTCAGTTCACATTAGTCAAGTCTTATTCCTAAGCTTTTTACTTTTTCTTCTTTGAACTTTCATCGGCGTCCACACAATTCAAGTCTTATTTTTCAGCTCATATTTTTTATGCATAGTTTTGTATATGCATGTCTGCTTTTTTAAGATTACGAATTGACGTATTGACAGTACATGAAGCTGAGTACTCGTTTCTTTTCCCCTCGTCTATCTCTCCAACAAACTAAACAGAGTATCAATAAGACTTGCATTGTGTAAACTAAAAGTAAACTTTTTCTTTTATTTAACTAATATAATAAGTCATAATTATTTGCGAAATTGGCCCTCCATAAGGCCTTTGAAAAGGCAACTTTACTTTGTGCATGCTCTTTTCAAAATATCTTTTGATAGTAAAATCACGTTGTATAAATCACACATACACAGTAAATAAAAAAAACTCTATAAAAATAGCAACAAATTATTAAAGAAATTAAATAAAGTAACAAAAATATTTCAGCAAAAGATATTTACTAAATTGTAAGAAGTTCAATATATTGGGTAGTATGAAATAAAAAAGTATTTGCTTACCCCTGACCAAAAAAAAGGTGTTATAAGTTTGTAGTGTGCGTCTGTGTATCTGTGTGTCTGTCCGTGTCCACGTACAGCCCAAACGGCTAGACCGATTTTAATTTATGTTTGAAAGGTGACTTGATCGAGAAGGTTCTTAACTATGTTTGAAGAAAATCGGTCCAGCGGTATAGAAGATATCACATCTTTTCTAGATATATCGCGGGTTTTTAAAATTTTTAATTTTTTTTGTTACTTAAAAATTTGTTTAAAAAAACAAAAAACACATACATATTTTGCGTTTTAAAACAAATTTTTAAGTAAAAAGCAAATACTTTTTTTATTCATACTACCCATTACCTAACGAGACTTAAACAAATTCGAAAGCAAATTCTATCGTAATCATTTCTCTAAGCGCATGAAGTGGATTGACGTGGAGTAGTGTGAGTGACAATAATCCTGCAGCAAATAAATTCTAATGCCTCTTTACATAGTATGAGATAAGTAATAGATGATTGCATAATTCTTCGAAACCTCAAATAAAAATAATTGTCTTGCTTGCAGCAATTATTTATGTGTGTCTGTGTGTGTGTGTGTGTGTCCGTATTAAATGCAAGAGGATATGGCAAGTAATAAATTTAAATAATCACTCCTATACTTCAAAAATTATTTGAATGACGGAAGATTTACACGTGTTGCATTTTATTTTATTTTTCATGTTTATGTAACGCCCTCTAGACAATTTGGATTTTTATTTATTGTTTTATTTTGCAAATACGAGTACATACATTTTTTTTTTATCTCTATAAATTATTTTGTAAATACCCACACACACCGTAAACTTTAGCAATTGTAGAATAAGTTTTCATAAAAATATTTTGTATGTTTTATTTACAAGGAGAAAGTTGGCAAAATTTGTGAAATAAAAAGATTCAAACTTTGAAATTGTTTAAGGTACATATTGATGAATGATTTGAAATAAAACTATCGCTTTTGAATTATGAGTTTGATGGAAAATAAATATATTAGATTTTTAGCAAACAAAAAAGTCCGGAATCACTGGCAGTGAAAAAGGTTTTGGAATTTATATTATATATTAAACTGTGATTAAAAATTCTCAATAATTGGCTTGTATCTGCCAAAATTTATTTCGTTGTTTAAAATGGATTTCATATGCTCTGAATTTAAGAACAAAAATTTTTTTTTAATAAAACGCACTAAACATATAATTTTGCTTTGTGTGCTCTTCTTTTTCTTCCGTTTCACATTTATATTTTTGTCCATATTTTAAGTTTTTTTTTCCTTCAATTTAAATCGTATAACAATGTCATTTTAATGAGTCGCGAAAAATGTCATAAATTTAATGCTTGACTAGACACTTTCAACGAGAATTCAACTATTCCTTTTTTTTTTTTGTTCTTAGTTCTATTATTATTATTATTCCTTTTTTTTTTTGTGCAATCAGTAGTCAGTCAGAATCAAAATTTTATATTACTGCATTCCAGTCATGCTGCTGAAATAGTCGTGCCAGTGAAGAAAAAAAAATTACTAAAAAATTTATACGGAAAAAAATGAAAAAATTGTGTTCGCTGACATTAAGTCAGACTGTCAAATACAATTTTTTTAGTCTTTATTTTATTTGCTTATCGTGAAAAATATTTATAAAATTTTAATTTAATTTAAACGAAGTTAAGACAAATAGCTATTATATTTCAGCAACTAAAGGCCTCGGAGAATTTTATATGTATATTGCACTTTACATTTATTAAGGAATCATTTTAAACTTACTTTTGAATAATTATAGTTAAACAAATACAATTACTGAAAGTTTACATATCGCACTTGTTATTCTCAAAAGGAGCGAACTCAAGATTTAAAAATTTTCGGTAACAAACTGTGATATCACAGAGATTAACACAACTGCAGAAAGAGTAGAGAAAATCATGTTTTAGCCTATTTTTTTAGTTTTTGACAATTTATTAAAAATATATTTTAGGTAAAAATATTTAGTTAATCCCTTTTAGAGAAAGAGGTGCGATATAGATTACGTATATAACGCAAGATTGCAGTAATTTTTTTTTATATTTTTTTTGTTCAAAGAACAACAAAAGAAACACAAACACATTTTTGTAAAGTATCAGTAATTAATTGCGAAATACATCATATGTTTCATTATCTGTGCTTACTGATTCCTTAGCAAGGACGCAGCTGCACTAAGAGTAATTAATATAAAAAAGACATGAAGCCTGCCTTTGTAGAGCAGAGTCAATGCACCATCTGAATTTGTATAACTTTTAACATTTTTGTTTGCGTATTAATTTGCAATTCAATACTATTACTACGCCTGTCGAGCCAAACGATACACTTAATATTTATATAATAATTGTATATTTGTGATAAATGTTCAGCTTAAGAACTTCAAATGCACGCCAGAGATCTGCATGATTACGAATCAAACGAATCAATTTATCTAGCACTTAACATTAAAAAAATTAAAGTTGCTAATGCATGATTCATATTCACAAGACTGTTGTTAATAAATGCATGACATTTCTTGCAAGTTCCGTTTATTCATATGATTCATAAAAGCAGTGAATCAATATGATTGTTTTGAATACTTGTTGTAAGAACTTATTCTTATTATTTCTGAATTCATTATGTTGCATTTAACTCGTTTCAGAACTTCTTTAAATTTATTTTAACAATATATGAAAACATAAACGCATTTGTTTTACTAACTTAATACTTCATCTGTACAATTTGCTTTTGTTGATTATTATACAAAACAATCAAACAACAATAAGAAGTTTTCATTTGCTTTTGCAAGCAGTACTTAAAAAAACAAGAGTTAGTTACTCGTAATGACAGTCAGTTGTTAGAAAGTTAACACTGCTAGCAACATCATTATTGTATAAAAAACAAAACAAAAGCATTGTAAATGTAAGTGTACAGCAAAAGTGAATCAACTCATCCAGTTCTCTGATGCACACGCACACACGTACTTATACTTGTGCTATAACATTATTAAAGTCCGACATAATAATGTTTTTATTTATTTTTTGTTAAACATCTACAAAAAGTATTGTGCAACGACAAAAACAATTTTTACATAAATACGAGTACATATGTATGTATGTATGTATGTATGTACTGCCCATCTCAGCCAATTCATTTACATACTTAAGTCATGGCCACCAGGGACAATAAGATAGTTCCGGCGAATGACGGCGGCATGCTGCAGCAGACTGCAACAACAACAAGCCAGTTGCGATTAAGGTTGTGACAAGACAAATAAACGGGCCAACAACAATAACAGCAACAAAACTGCAATTACAATTGTTGTATGTTGCATTTTATTCGCATTAATCGTATACAAACGACGTACTTATTAACAAACAGACAGTTCAGAGAATAAACATAAACAAGATAAACGTTAATTGCCACTTTCATAATCAATGTGTCATGTAAAACATACAGAATATGTTAAAATCGGCACAGCACATACAACTTGCAACTAGGGATGCTAAACGGGAAATCCCGAGCCCGGAAATCCCGGGATTTTCGGGACTATGCAAATCCCGGAGCCCGGGATTTTTTAATTTTAAAGCCCGGGATTTTCGGGATTATCTGAATCCCGTTTTTTTGCATAAATAATGTTTTTGAGTCTCATCTTCCATATTAAAAATTATTAGAAACTCCCATTTATAAAAAGTTAAAATAAAAAATTTGCTTTGATAAATATTTTAGTAGATAATATTATATACATAATTGCTCAATTCACAACCTATTGTAAGTGTAGTAGGTCGTCAAGCTGTACAATAGTTGTAAAATGTTGTAGATACTTTCCATAGAAAAGTTTGAATGTCGTAGAATGACATTTAGAATCCATAAGCTTATAAAAGTGCTAACATTTTTAAATTACATTTACCTTAATTTTTCTTAAATTAAATTAATAAAAATTAGTGCAATTATATATGCAAATAAATAAAAAAATTCGCGAAATGACAAAAATTGGCATAAAGCTAATAGCAGTAGGATGATAACAAACTCTAATAATGTTTTAAAACCTTCAAAATTGTTAGGACGCTAAAAACTATGCTTTTATTGCGAACTTTGCAAAAATTCGCAAAAATTGGCAAAATTTTAAACAAGCCATCATATAGATTAAAAATCGCTAAAACTGTCAGGAATGCAAAAAAAATTGGCAAGAATTGGGAAAATTACGTAAATTTTCAAAAACTTATTAACAGCGTATGATATTTTTTTTTAAAATCGGCAAAACTGCCAAGAATCTGAAAACATGTACAAAGTCGCTTTTATTTTTTGCAAAGATCGCGAGAAGTTGCAAAATTTTAAACAAGCCATAATATTGATTAAAAATCGCCAATGTAAGGAATGCAAGAAATTCAATAAAAATCGCGAAAATTCGCAAAAAGCTACTAACAGCGGGATGATAACAAAGTCTAATATTTTTTGAAAATCAGCAAAACTGTTAGAAAACTGAAAGCATGCAAAAAGTCGCTTTTTATTATTTCTCTTCTCCTTTTTAAGTGTTCGACATTTTTAAAACAACACTTACAACAGGTTGCTCACAACTACCATAGTTGTAGCTAATACAATTTACAATCTACTGTAGGTTGTCAATTGGGTAAATATATCTTATGGCGTTTTTTTAGGAACAAATTTTACATACATTGCACTTTTCAATGAAAATTTGGAATTAAATGTCTGAATTATAGAAGTACATACATACATACATATGTGCGTCCGTATGTACCTTTTAAATATGAAAAAAAATTGTAAAATTAAAAAATTATTTTATTTTATTTTTTAATATAAAGACGCACATTTGTGCACAATGTTTTCGGGATTTCGTAAGTCCCGAAAATCCCGGGGTCCCGGTTCGGGATTTCGAGACTCCATCACTAAATCCCGAAGCCCGGGATTTCAAAAAACCTGTCCCGATTAGCATCTCTACTTGCAACCCTTTAATTATTTACCCAACAAACACATTCGGTCAATACTTTAAAATTGGCTTTATCAAATTTTTTTTTCAAATATTTTTAAATTGGACTATATAAAAAAAATTATGTTAAAACAATGTCTTTTGCTAACTTCAAATTTTTATTTAATTTTATTTTTTTTAATAAACATACTTCGCCCGTTGATTTCCGTTTCATTTTCAGATAATAACGTAACTTTTATAAGTAATTGTTATATTTTGTCAAACAGTTTTTGAAATGTTTGACACATCCGTTTGTTTTCGAAATAAAAACTTATAATAACAAACAAGCGGATGTTACCAACATCCATTCCACAAGTATCTGCCCTTAACTAACTGCAAGCATACAACATAATCCTGTATAAACTTAGAAAATATAACAATAATCTTAAGAAACACGTGTGTAATACATTCTGCCTCACGTTACAGTTGAAAGTTTAGTGTTCGGTCTTGGTATAGAAAAGAATTCATTAAGAAAATATTAAAACTTACATAGCAAAGACACATCACGTTGTTCGAATACATATAAAGGGTGGGGGGTGAATTTGAGGTAAGGAAGCAAGGAAGTTGGCTGTCAAATAATAAAAAGTCAAGAATTGAGCTGTCAACCTTTGATATTTATTTAGTAAAAAGTTGGGAAATTGTAACCATGGAACGCTACACTCTTGAACAAAGAATTTTAATTGTGACAATTTAATATAAAAGTGACCGAAAACAATACATTTTTCAACAAACTCATCTTTACAGATGAGGCCCATTTTCCATTAAGCGATTATGTAAACAAACAAAATTGTCGCATATGGGCCTCACAAAATCCTCAAGAGTCCCCGAAAAACCATTACATCCAAAGAAAATGAGGAAGGAAACGCCGTCACCATGAATTGCCTGCGCTACCAATCCATGATAACTAATTTTTTGTGGCCACAATCGGCTAATGTTGACATCTGTATCCTTTGGTTTCAACAAGACGGCACCACAAGCCACACAGCCGGCCAAACAAATCAGTTATTACACGCGAATTTTTTCTCGATTTGATAATGTCAATTGGCCGCCTCGTTCTTGTGATTTAACGCCGCTGTATTATTTTCTTTAGGGTCATTTGAAAGAATGGATTTACGTGAACAAACCAGAAACAACTCACGCTCTGAAAGATGAAATTCGGCGCTGCATTGACGAGATAAGCGAAGATTTGTTGCAAAATGTGGTTCCAAATTTTGTGAAAAGATCGAACGTCTGCCGACATCATAATTCATTATAGATTCCCATATTTCTACTTTACATTGGTATCAATATAACTGAATTTTTCAAAAAAGTGTATTTTAAGCCAATTTTCTTCCTAACCTTAAATTTGCCCACCCTTTACATCCACAAATATAAGAAATTAAAAACACAAAATGAGTGTTCAAATTAAAGGTATTACAATAGGAACTTGTGAACTTTGACAGCTGATAGCAGCCAAATTATTGACGCTTGATCAGTCGAATTGAGTGTCATATCTTCAGTCTGTTTGGCCAAATTACCATAGATGGATAAGGAATAAACAACACGTGCAAATGATAGAAAACATAAAATCTGCCGAAAATACTGCTGCTGCAAGTGATAGTGCGCTGCCTTTCGCAGAAAAAACTAGAGGAATTTTGTGTCCTGACTTCAGTACAAAAATTAACTGACCCAGGAGCTGAAGTTAGACAGCCACAGACAATGAGTTATGTGCGCTGAAAGGTTCCTGGAGCAGTTGAAAATTTACATTAATTTAAATCAAAGAATCATCCCCAGCCCATTTCATAATGAAAGGGTAAAATAAATAAATAAATTTTTAAAATTTGGGACAATAACAACTCAAATGAGATCCAAGGACATTTAATGCGTGCCGAAAAATTCGGTGTTTGGTGTGGATTATGGGCTAGCGGCATCATTGGCTGTATAACTGAATGTGGTTTGAACAGGACGGGGCCACGTTATCGGGGACTGGCTATCGCACAGGGTGGAGATGATGACTAGACACCGAGGTCCTGTGATTTTGCTATGTTATCCTTTTTCCTGTGGGTTTGTTTAAATTCGCAGCTCTATGTGAATGTGGCGTCGGCTGAAGTAGTTAGCACGTTGACTACAAAACCGAAGGTCCTGGGTTCAATCTTTGTATCCAAAAGTCATTGTATAACAACACGATTTTTTCTGATGTGCATTAGTGTCCCTTTGTAACATTTGTTATAGGAAAGTTCAAGTGATGAAGGCATAGTCACTGGTCACTCAACTATACCGACTTCAGCAGATACTAATCCTAATGTAACATCAGAGCGCCCTCCTTCGTTGTGTAGCAGAATCAGAATCATCGGCGAAGTAAAATAAGCAATAAAATGGCTACTAAACACAGCTTCCAAAATTAATACGCCTGATCAGAGGCGCTGCAACACTGCATTATTAAAAACGTGCAAAAAAGCAGAGTTGTAAAAGAATGAAGCTTTCCTCTATCTCTTCCTTCACCACCTGTCTTCTCTATCACTATCCCTTTCCTAAAAAGAAGGTAACACCTAGTAATAGTAGTAGGCATTAATTGCCTGAGTGTTATTTCTCTTTTCTAAAAAAAAACCACAGCATCACTAAAAGCGAATATAGCCATTCGATAGGTCAACTTCAGGTAATGGAAAATTTATAAGGAGAAAAACATTTCCACAAGACAAGCAGACTACTTGCCTTGTGCATTTCAAATATATTTTGTACTCAAGTTGAAAGTCTGGGTTGTAGAAACAGGGCGTTAATATCAAATAAAAATAATTTTAATTAATTGGTCAAGTTACAAGGGTTTATATTATGCCATAGTGTCCTATTTTTTCACAAAATTTTTTCTTGCTTTCAAATAACATTTTTTTGTAGATTTTGGCAATGTGACACAACAGTACGTTTTCTGAGTTATCCAAATATCGCTAAATATCCCTTCATTAATTTTAATTAATAATATGGTAGAAGTCTTATGCAAACGATGTTTTTTTATAAAATTCATACAGTTGCGCAAAATAGTTTCCCGCCATTTTCAAGGAATTACAATTTTAATAAACGCACAAGTCATCGAAACGACGCTTTTGAAAATGTTGTTTTGAGTAGATGCGGAAGTAAAGGAGTGAGTGAGTATCAGTGATTTATGCTTGCCCTTAAGTGCGTTCATTACTTACACTTACACACATGTAAAGTCACAAGCAATTTTCGCAACACACATGGCAACAAAAGTCAATAGTACCACTGCCATTACAACAACAAAACACAAAATTTATTGCTTCCGAGTGTGACACATATTAATATAAAAAAAGAAAAAATAAATAAAGGAATACATAAAAAAATACTTTTCTTTTGCAAATATCTAATTTAAACATCTGGTCTGTTTAGTTAAACTTGTGTATGACAAAGTGTCTAATATGTACAAAGTAGAATATTTATAATATGATGAATTCATCATGTCATGTGAGTTTAGATAAACAAAATAAATTGTTGAAATTTTATACATTTTATATCAATTGTTAAACTTGTCGGTTTAGCTTCGATTGTAAACAAGTGCACAAAAAAAAAAAAAAAAAAGAACAACGTGACACTTTTCAACATTACGATACTAACGCCTGCAACACCTAATCATCCATGGAAACCATGACGAGAGTGTCATCAATGGAATAACATAATGAATAAATTTATAACTTTTTTGATACCATTTTGATGACATATTTTTAGCAATAGCAAGTGAACGTTTTATTTATAATATATTAAAAAAAATAAATTACACCAAGTACCGCCTTTCTTTATTATTATTTTTTTTTTCCTAAAGGATGATTGATTATTTATTTTTCTATTTTTATTGACTCACAAACCTTGAATCATGTTCTTTCCTTTCAAAAGTAAAACGCAACTATATCTAAGGTAAAGAAGATACTACTAATCATTCATTCCTGGTGTGAAATACGGAATAGTTAATTGACTTTATCAAGAAATCAAGTATTTTGTTTGTAGCAGAAACACTTACTTAGCACATCTATCTGCTTCCGTTTGCACTTCAACACGCGATGTCATCGACAGAAATAAAAGAAATGGGACTTGTAATTATGATGATGATGACTTAAGTAAACAACTTACTACAAAGCTAAAAAATAAAATTCTACTATCGGAAAATGTAACTTTTGACACATACACAGAGAGAATTGCACTTTGGCATACGATTTTTTAAATCTAAAAAAAAAAATACTCTATACCATACATTATTGATGGCAATAATAATACTTGAGCTGAACTAGAAAGCAAACCAAATTCTGCCCTAATCTATTTTCAGGTAGATCCTTGTGGTTAAATATGAAGTCTGCTAAAGTGTTCAATAGAGCACAGAATTCTTTAAAGTATATTTTTCCTTGTTTTTTTTTTCTTATAATATATTCTTGCTTTATATCGCATAGACAGTAGCAATCAAAGCCAATTAGCGTCAAGTCTTGGGTGTTAAGTTGAAAGTAAAAGTGTAATAAACAAGAAAATAAGGAATATCAACCTGTGTTTCGCTGTTCTTCTTCAAGCAGAGTTTGAAAGAATTGCATCAAGGAATCGTCAATGAAATTCAAATAAATAAAATATTCGCTTGGACTATAGCATACAATAGAATGCATAATGTCGTATCTGCTTTTAGTTTCAAAAGCATTACAAAATCAACTTTAGTGGGAAGTGTTTTTTATTATAGCTTTGAAAATTATTTTTTATTGGACACTTAGTATTTATATATTATTTCTCTGATAGATTTAGAAGAATTAATACATTCAAAAATCTAAAGCCATAATTTCAAGTTTTTTTTTACAAATATTTGCTTCCGTTTTGCCCTTCCCATATTTTATAAGGCTTTTATTCGTGCAACTACTTGTTTAAGACAAATAGTTCTGTTGCTCATGCTAGTTCTTGCTCGCCACACGAATATTTCTAAGACGTTTTTTTTTCAACAACCACCCATATGACAGCAAATATTATTGATGAAAGAAAATAACGATGGCTGTGTGGTCAAATGATGTTAAATACAGAGGTTATTATATATTTTATATACATACATACACGAGTACATATGTATGTATGTAAGTAAATATAAAAAATGGAAATGGAAAAATAAAAAAGCAGCGGAAGGAAACTTCAATTATATTGACATATCGACAAAATATAACAACTTTGTACTTAAGCAAATGAAAATTTAAGAGAGAGAGAGAGAGAGAGAGAGAGAGAGACAGCAGTGTGACAACATTATTAGGGCAAAATAAAAAAGCCATATTAACACAAATTTATTGCTATTTCGAAATGGTGAAACCCAGTGGTTCACATCAAGAATGATAAACTACAAGATTACGCCAATCGAAGACTTTACCGTTATACGTGACGTCACACACGTCTATTGTAAGAGTTGCCAAAAAGGCTGGGAAAAATCGAATGAAAGACTTGAAGCATAAGTATAGGAAACTAAGAAATTTAAACAACGAAATCGCAACAATCAAATTCTATTCGACTTTATTTTATTTTCTCTACAAAAATGTTTCTTGTTTGTTTCTTTTAATTTTTGAAATTCCACTTGTTTTTAGTAATTTTAACAAAGCGCTTTTGAATTTTATTAGTTATTTAATATTTTATGTGTTAATATATAGCAGCAAATCGAAACATACCAAAACTAAAGACTCTAACCATGATGTACATATTTTTGTTATTTTTGTTCGTAAAACCTGCAAAAAAAAAGTGGGATTATTATATGTCCACTTTTTTCACCGAAGTGAGCAAAACCAGTATTTGCATAGCGGTTGGCAATCCTGCATTCAAAATAACTTTAAAGAGTTCTATAAAAAATCATAAACCAAATTATCAGCCAATAGAAACTCAGTGTGCGTGACGTCAAAAATTTTTCATTCTGAAACTTTTAGACTTGTTGAATTGTTTTAACCGTCAAATGCTTTAAATTTTTAAGCACATTATTCAAATTATAAAAGATTAGGATTTTGATGATGTAGTGAGTATCAAGTGCAGAGAGATTTTCAAAAAAGTTTCAGTCATTCCACTTCAAATTCAAGAGAATACTGTAGATGGCGCCTATACAAAACCCGACTGTTTATAAACCAAGTTTTATGCGGGATGAAAAAAAATCGTTCCAAATTAAAACAAACCTCTTCAAATGAAAAATACATCACTTAACCGAGCGAATTGTTTCCAAGCCAAACTCCTTTAAAATGTATTTTTCTTTAATATAAGCCAATGCTCTAATTACCGCGAAGCCAATTAATTTAACTTTGACTCCACTTAAAATGTGTTAAACGAAGCCGAAAATTAATTTTTTTATTTTATAAAAAGCGCCACCCTGAAAAGCCTTTACGATTTGTATATTTCAGATATTTACTTCCTTTCATATTATATTCTCCCTCTCACTCACTCTCTGCTGCATATGTATTGTCTATCAGACACAAGCTAAAATACTTGCAGCATTAATTACACCTGCACCACGTTGTCGCTACTTATTCGCCCTTGCTTTATCTGCTAACTTTAAAGGTTTGATTGTCATTAATAAGCCTGATTATTGGCAGTCAAAGGCTAATTAAATTGTAAATCGCCTTAGGATGCCGCCAAATTTATTCCTTCATTCTATGAAACGGAATTCGTCTTTCGAATTTCTGCATTGTATTTACGCATGTAGTTATTGTCTTGGCATTAACGTTGTTATGGCGACATAATTAAGCATGAAATCATATATTGCAATTAAAAATTTGTTTGAAGTAAACACAAGCAAAGGCAATCGATATAACAATACTTAATAAATTCTAAGTCATAGAAAATTGATTTATGATTTAATAAAAATTAAATTAAATTATAATTAACTACAAAATTTTTCATTCTGAAACTTTTAGACTTGTTGAATTGTTTTAACCGTCAAATGCTTTAAATTTTTAAGCAGGGCGAATTCACATCAGGTAGTCATAACGGACGGACCAGTTGGCAATTTTCGACGCTTGTAATTTAAGTGTGCCTTCGAAGTCGAACAGCCAGTTGTCGGCAAAATTTTTATTTGACACCTAAAGTATGAATTTTTCAAAGCGAATTGAGGAGAGTCTGCATTATATGAAAATGCATTGTCATTAAAGAAACACGAACTATATCATGCGATGATTTTTGCGATATCGGCCTATTTTTGTTGGACGGCGAAGTGTGGGGCGAAACAGGAGGCTGAATGAAAAGACTTGCCTTGTGTGTTTCGTGTTTATTTTTTATACATATTTATTTCTCTTTACACTAATTACTTTTTATCTCGTTATGTTTAATTATTTTTCTTACTTTAAAGTGACTTGTTATTTTTGGAGATGGTAAAAAATGAAATATAAAACAAAAAAGTTTAAATTTTATTAAAAATTAAATTATTTCTGTTCTTTGCTTTTGATTAGGCTAAAATTCTTATTTTTAGAAAGCCAAATTACATGTGATAATTTTTAGGGTAAAAACTAACATTCTGAGAAACACTAGCAGAACGGTACACATAATGTACTAAGCACACTTACACTACTGATGTTGGTGAGGCACCGTTGGAAAACAGCATGTTGTTCCGTTCTGCTGGTAACTATCAGAATATTTACAATTAACTTTCAAGTTATTTTTAAACATACGAACTTTATCCTAATCAAAACCGAACTTAGAGACAAATAAAGTTCAAACAAACATATTTAAACTCACTACTTACAGCTTTATTTATAAAATTTATTAAAGCTTTATAAAGGGCTTATATAACAGAGTTGCATACAAAATTGTTCTTATTAAGCCTTAATAATTTTTATAAATAAGGCTGTTCACTTATACTTGTTTGTTTCATACAAATATTTTCTACATTTATGAGTTTTTCTTAATCTTAAACTCAAAATTAACAAAAACAATTTTACTTAACTTAAGTAAAATTGAAGAAAAGCCCCGCAACTATAAATCATAAACTTCAAATTTTCTTGTGAGTTCGGTTGTAAGTTGAAACCATAGCTGTTGAATAATGATTAGTAATCGTAATGAATACTAATTTGATTACTTTTTTAAAGGGTGAAGTAATGATTAAATTACGATTATATTCAGTTTCGCACGATTACTAATTGACTACTATTACTAATAATAGAAAAGTAATCTTAATTACTTAAGAGAATCAAAATTAATCAAAAAAAATTCGATTACTTCTAAGTATTACTTTTGATTCTTTTTGATTATTTATGAAGAATCCAAAGTAATCTTTGAAAGTAGTCGGATTACTTTTTGATTACTTTTGATTATTTTTAGTAATTTTAAGTAATGCAGATTACTTTTCCATTATTAGTAATCGTAATTAATTATTTATCATAAAGTTTTTTGAAGGCAATTATATAAACATTACAATTCTTTTTAAAATGTAATCTAATTGATTACTAATCGTAATCGAAATTTAACAGTTCTGGTTGAAACTTAGAAATTAAAAATTTGTAGCAGGTGTTCTAGCATTTGAATTTGGAAGAAAATCAATTTAAAATGGACAATATTTAATAATTTAATTTGGCATGAGTGGAGTGAAATCGTTATTGTACAGTTTTGACAAACAAATGCAAAATATTTCTTTTTGTGCAATATAAATAAAAACAAATGTGTATTCAATATGTTGTGGCACCCATTAATATTATATCAAATATTGCACAATAATATTGCAAATGAGTGGCTACCTTAACGGGTTAAAAATCGTCAGAAATCAAATCCATTTTTGGATTCAGAGATGTAAAAAACTCCTTTTTACTTAAAATTACATTTGTATATTATTTATGTATTTATATAATTTTTTTATTATTACAATACATACATATATTATATATTATATATTATAATACAACTCATCGGCTTAGAGCGTAATCATGCTAAGTACACCGTTTTTAATATTTTACATTTTAATGCCATTCGAGAGAGAGAGAGAGAGAGACGCTACATCGACATTCAACTCTACATGTTGAAAAAAAACGGAATGTATTAGACAAGTCTCGTAAGATATGTGCATATCGCACACTAAATCATAAAGAGTCACAAATCAAAATTAAAAAAGTGCCTTTTCTTTTTTATAAATTGAAGAAATTATAAAAAAGAGAATATAAAATACCGTTATGCTTGTTTTTGTGTCATATACTTGCGTCATTTTTACAGTATCAACAGTTGTTTGCAACTACTCAATATCTGAAATTTTTTGAGTTGTGACTTTTTATGATTTAGTGTGCGATATATAAAATGTTGACAGTATTTTGTTTTACCTGAAAGATTTGGTTGAAGTGAGTTAGCAGTTTTACACTCTTAGCCATCGATATGGTTTCTAAATTTACATTATTTTCTTTTATCTAGCTTATATGTATTAATAAATAAATTTTGTACTAAATAATCATATGATTTGGTAAAAGCTTTTAACTATTTTTTTTTTATCTCAAAAAAAATCTTTAACCGTTGATTTCAGAACACAATCCTTTTGTCTTAATCTTTGGCCGAAATGATCCAAAATCTCCTCAGACTCTCTTGCTGAAGACATTTCGAAGAGTAGGCCTTTATCTGTGTATTTGGCTTGCAAAATCTTCCATTCCAAATGTGGCAAATTCAACATATTCACTATAAATGAGCGAATATCATCAACAGCGTTGTAGATGAGGGGAAAAAAGGGACAATCTCTCAATAGAAGACGGCTTGTGTTGGATTCTGTTTCAGTGGGGTATTGAAAATACCTGTTATTGTTGGCACGTGCTGTTAAACATAAGTTAATTGAAGCTTTAAAAAGAAATACAAGTCGTAATTTATTCACGTTTTATCGTGACTCACCAGCTTGTATTATTGAAACAGTCGCGTAGAATACTGATAACTTTATAATTATATTTCTATACATATTGTTTGTGTGTTTCGAAGCTTTCGATGCTGATCAGCCGGTTTTTAAATTAAAACTGCCTCTTCTTATCATCGACATGATTCTTAAATACAAATTTAATAAATTTCTATTCTTTTTCAATCTCTCTCTCTCTCTCTCTCTCTGCGCTGGAAAATACGTCACAACGAAATACAACTATTCTTTCGACAAACATGCTGTGCGAGAGAGCTGCGTTATCTGATTTGGAATTTCGTTGGGTGGTTTGTTTACTGATTTGAGTGTTTAAAAACCAGACTGGGGTTTTCCTTGTTATCGTGAGTGTTGCACTAGTTGCACAAATTATTAGCTTTAAGGTTTTTATAATACAAAAATAATATTGAAATTTTAAGCATTATTATTAATGTGTAGTTTCCACAAAGCAAGCAAGCGACTTGTCTTGAAATTTTTATAGGAATCACTCAGAATGTTTAGTGTTTCTCAAATATATGTACATATATATATATATATATATATATATATATATATATATATATATATATATATATATATTTTTTAAGTTATTTGCTTGCGTTGTGAAAACTACAATTTAGTCAATAGAAACAATGAATATGGAACTAGTATCAAGATAATAGAACTTCTTGACTCATTTGCGTATATCATTTTTATTCTGATACCAGTTCACAGTTTTAAACGTCAATTATTATAAAACAATAAAAAATATTATGCAGTTTTCCTATGCAAGAAAGAGAGAAAAACATTAATATTTTTAATAAGTTTTCCTTTTATGGAAATTGTTGGAAATTTAATTTTAACATTTGTTAACGCACCAATAATCCCACATTATTATTTTACTTATTCAGTAAAATACAATTTGAGCTAAAAACAAATCAGTCAGTGTAGCAATGGTTAGGTAAAAAAATATTTGATATTTGTTGAGCTTCTTTCTCATTTGTTTAAATGAAAGTTTAGCATAATAACTCTAGTTGTTCTAAGAAATTTTTTGGGTAAAGGTGCCCTGATGTTTTGCATTAGCAACAGTGAAATGCACATAGGATCCAGCTAAACCGTTTAATAATCTATTTCAATGTATTTTTAATAAAAAAAAAATATTTTAATGAATAAGTAAAAGATTAATTTGGAATTATTAGTGCGTTAACAAATGTTAAAATTAATATTTTTAATTTTGAAATATTTCCCTTAGAAACTACTCGAATGAACTTTGACCAAAAATCATATACTGTTGATAAAAATATTATTTAATTTTTGTTGTTGATATTACTGAGATGTCTAATAAATGCTTCCGATGCTAGAATAGATAGCAGGCGACAAAAAATTTTAAAAAATATGACGCACTTAAATCAAAAATTTAAATCAAGCGATCGGGATTGTATATTCAAGTAAAAAAATCTTAATAGTTTCCCAGAAGGAGCGAGAGGTATGAAATGAAATGATTCATGGGAATATCTAGGGCAACTTGTTTTTTTCCACACTTCCTGTTGCAAATTAAATTATGTTTTATGCAATAATTATCATGACAAATTCACGATATTAATACCCCTAGTATATACTACGAAAGCGTGCGAGTAAAAAAGTTCATGCTGTTCTCTGAGCTTTCTTTAGTGTTCATAAAGCCCACGTCAAATTGCTCAAAGTTCTAAATATAAAATATACTCGTATATGGTAATAATATTGCTCGCTTAATTAGAAATTTTGCTGGGAAAGTACAGAATCTTTGAAACGAATATGTTCTGTACATTACAGAGATTTGAAAACAAATAAAAAGTAGCAGTAAGCAGACTTTTCCTAATAATTTAGCGTAAGAAAATTATAGATCTAGAAAGTTTATAAATATAAACTTATTTAAGACGTATATATGTACGTGCATTGCACATATCTATATACCAGAGAATGACAATGAATACTCAAAAACAAATATGTTTAAATAGTCTTAATTTTGGGTAACTGCGTAAAACCGTAATAAAAGCGCAAACACTTCATTTGCTTACATATTTTCTAACAAGAAACTATGACTATAGCCGATTCCAACACACAGCGCATCTCTACTTTATTCATGCGAAAAACTAAAATACGCTGCAACTATAAATAAAGAGGCACATGCATATGAAGCGTATTGACTGCCTGTCACGCTTAAAGTCAAAAGCGATGCTTTATGTGTGCGTAAATAAAATCGCCCTGTATGCGCAGCCGATTAATAGTCAGAGTATGTTTATACATATTCGTATGATTTTAGCTCACATAATTTAAATAGTTGAGATATAGTCCATTACGCTGCGTGATTTAAAAAAAATTATGCAAACATAGTTGTTGGATGTTTATACTTATACATATTCGGCTTAAAGTTAATGCGCGTGTATGAGTATGGTTTTCATTTTTAGCTGTATATGTATATACATATGTATAGTTGTTTGAAGGCCAATACTCAAAGAGTAGTTAAAACGATACTTTTTTCAGTCTCTGATACATATGTAAAAATATTACATATGTTTTAATTAAATATGTAGCAATAGAAAAAGCCATTCCTGTAACTGCCCGCTTAAAGCCCTGGAAAATCTATTGCATTTAAGAATTAACTATACATCAGCGGTATGGTTGCAGTTTAGGAAAAATTTCAGTCAATTGTTTTGGATACGATAAATGTCAGTGATATTGATAAATGTCAAAAAATGTTGGTGTATTTGACAATTTATTCAAAATCGATATCGTTTACACCAAGCTTTTTTGACATCTAACTAGATTTCGTATCCAAAACAAAATCCATTCACTGAAAGGATTTCTAGACTACAACCAAACAACTGCAGTGCAGCTAATGCACACACATTTTTAAGTACCGATGTTAACTCTTTACTATCATTAAAAACCATGTTGCATCAATAAATTCTGCTAGATTTTAAGATTTCGACAATATTTAGTGAGGAATTAGATTATGTTTTGTATGGGAAATCTACTTGAAATCTACTATAATTTACCTATTATCTCGTAAGTACTAGATGTTGTTCAAATGTAAGCGCTCTACTAAGACTTTTTAAGAAATATTCAAATATGTAAATGTTTGATCAATTTTATATAGTAACATTAACCCTTACTGAAACGTCTTATTTCATTTTTGCCTCTTCTACAAACCATATCTGTAGGTACATATTTATATACAGGGGTGTTCTGTAAACCGCACGTTTTGATATCGTGCGATTTCCAAAATCGAAAATAGTGTTCTGCTGATCGGACGATTTAGTGCATTCAAAGTTAAGTTCGTATAAAATATATTAAAGAAGTAAAACACTAAAACCAAACCAAAAAATGCAATAAGTCACCTTTTTAATTGAGATTTTTCCTGGAAATTAGGCGATTTATAGAACACTGAATAAACAAACGTATGTTTGCAAAATCAATAGAGTAAAAAGAACCCCTTTTTCAACACTTAGTAATCCTTGCGTAACGTGCTTTTAATTTCGTTTTTTTTCCTTTTTGCAGACTATAATATTGAGGGCATTATTTATTTTTCAATTCCAGCGAAAATTAATATGCAACACGTGGAATTCTTAAGACCGACCTATTACACAATACAAATACATAATGCAGAGAAAAAAAGTGCGTGTAACGAACAAATTTATGTTTTTCTTTTTCCATGCACCTACACACTCCAATATGGAAATTTTATTTTCGATTCTAAGTAATGTATAGAGTGTATGTGTATGTGTGTGTGAATATGTTGCTTGTATTTGAAGTTTTATAGTCATTGAATTCCCAAACAACAAAAACGAGTAAATAATAAGAAAATTTGTTTGCCAAACTGATGAAAATTTGTTAACAATAAAGTGAGTATGGAAGTATTTTTTATTTAACTTAGCACCACATAATCTACTCTGTACAGACACTACTAAGAAACGTAGTACTTCTAAGTTCCATCTTATATCTTTTTATTTTTGGTGAAAGTAAAGCAGTTGTGTCAGAGAGTTGTTTCTTTTTAGAAAATAGCTCATATGTATCGGATAAAATCAAAAAAAGTCTCACTTGAAACTAAAACACACTAGAATTTTTATATCTTTCATACCGTTACCTTCACATAGAAAAGCCCTAGCTCATTATTTTTTTTCGAAATCGTGATTTTTACATTTTGCGCCACATTAGAGATGTTCTTCTATCGGAATATATAGAAACAACTCGAAAATAATGAGTTAGGGCCTTTTTATATTAATGTAACGATATTCATTGATGTTTCCTCTAAAATACATGCTTGGGTGAACATTGCTTAAAAAGCTTAAAACCTTTTGCCAAATGCCCTGTAGACCATCAAATAAGCTCGTCAATCACATATGCAGTTGCCGTTTCTTTCCTGCAATGACTGATGAAAACGTTTTGATATTTTAATTTGTGCTTTATTGTTAAATTGTTTTAAATTAAGGTTTAATAATTTCATAGCACTTGTTACCAAAATAAAAATTTTACTTTTTGAGTAAAACATTAATGCCCTTATGCTTAAACGATTGTTAAAGTTAAAGCATGCTTTAAGCCCGGTTTCGGTTTAACAATCGTTTTTGCATAAGAGGGTAAATGTTGAATTCATAAAAAATAATTTAGGTTTACAAATAGTTTACGAATACATTTTGTATGGCCATAATTGTTTTTTAAAAATACATTGAAATTGATTATTGATCGTCTCCAACTCGGATTGACTAGAAAATAAACATAAATTTCCGTGTGATTCTAGTTAATAATGGAAAAGTGTATGGAGTAACATGCTGTGATACGAATGGTACAAAGTCGAAATGCAAATAAGTCTTCTGTTAACCGATAAGCACACGACACTCACACAAGTGCACTGATTGACGGGTTTATTTAACCGTATGTGTAGAGCACTTAAATATTAGGGCCTTTATTCATAAAAATTAATTTAGGCTTACGTTAAGTTTAACAAAGAAATTTCCATACCGAATTTGTTTTACAAACCTTTTCCAAACCAAAATTATTTTTTATGAATACGGCAGTAGAAATCTCATTTTAATTCAATAAGACATCAGATTCTTAGCCAAACTCATACGTTCCTTAGAGGAAACTTTTAATTAAATAAATACATCTACTGAAATCATTCCTTTATAATTACGTTAAACATAAAAAAAAGTTCAAAATACTACAACTAAATAAAGAAATACAAGACCTTATTTAGCAGAGAAGAAAAGCAATAAAAATCGGAAAAGTATTTGTAGCTGTGAATGTGGTGTCAGAAGAATCATAAAAGTAAAATACGTGCGTAACGTCCAAACGTGTTGAGAATCTAAAATCAAAAATTATCGCCACCACCATCACCATCACCATCTGCATTAAACTGTACTTTAGTGTTGCGTAAATGAAAATGTAAGTACATTTTCATACAATTTTCAACTGGATTTTAATAACTGGCTGAGAAATATAGTTAGTCAAACAATCATTCCGATCACGATGGAATAAAATTAAAAGAATCGATGACAAACACCTCAATGTTATTAATTTTGTTCTGAAAATATTTATGTTTCATTAAGGTCTAAAGGCAACGATAAAGCAATCAATTTTAACGATAAAAATAATTTGTTGCTTCAATAAAAAAAACAAAAACAAAAGCAACAAGAAAGGCAGAAGAACTAATTTCACAAGCCGTACGTACCATCCTTCTTTAAGCCATCAATCATTTGTTCTTGTAAAAAGGATTTTCCTTAACTTCCTGTTCATACATAAATTCATATGTCGTAGTGCATTCATTGTCAGTGTGTGTGTGTGTATGTGTGCGTGTGTGTTTATTTCCGCATACGGTTTATGTCATTGTTTCTCCTTGATCGAAATAAGAAGGGGGAAAGAAGTGAAATCAAGTCATTAAGAAAATAACTTTGTATGTCATGGATTAAAAATGAAACGTGCATGTTGCTAATGTTGTTATTTTTCCATTTTCCTTAATAAATTACAAATTTGTTGTGTGTGTGTTGTAAAATAATATTATAGCTAGATCTAAAATATTAAATTTATTTGAAATATAAATATACGAAATTACAAAAACATATATATATATTTTCAAAGAGGAAACAAGATTAAAAAACTTTATAGAAGAAAAAACTTCCTACACTCAGGGAAAAGCTGCAACTTAAACATAAGAACGCGTCATTAATTATTATCATTAATTCAATCATTTTGAATATAATAGAAAATGTATATTGATATACTTAAAAAAAATAAAATTAATAAATTAATACTGATAATTAATATTTTTCTATGTTGGACTAAGAAATTTCAACATGACTAGACTTTCGTTAATGTTTCTTATTAATCCAATATGATTTTTATTGATTTTAAGCTGTTTTTTCTCTGTGTGTAGGATTCCAAAATGTTCTATTTACATTCTATTTAAAAGAGAACTCATTTTAATAACAATTTGTAAAATAATCAAATGTATTTATTTGCCTGCAATTAAAAATGTTACAGCACGAACTGACGAACTATAAAAAATTACATATTGGCGATATTCTTTTTTAATATTTTCTTCCAACGGATCTGAGACCATATTTTTATCCAAAAATATGTATATGCATGACCTTGGCAGATATATAAGTTCAAGCTGTTCGACAAATGAGTATTAAAAAAATATACTTAAGTAAATAGTCGTAATTTTAGTAACTGCGTATAATGATAGTTGTAGCGCAAACAATTCGTACTCTCACATATATTCACTCAAGCACTCCGTTTATGTGAAAAAATAAAATAATCTACAGCTATCAAGCACATTGAGTGTCTGTCATAACGATAGTCGGAACATGCTTATACTCATAATACTCAGGATATTTGTTTATCATTCGCTACAGTTGTGTATATAAAATGGTATGGAAAATGTGTTTTGGCTGTTTGAAAACATGCTTTATGTGTGTGAAAATAAAATAGCCCTCTATATATACTCATGTATAGCCGATTAATACTCGGAGTATTTTTATACTTGTGCGTATGATTAAAGATCATAAAATCTATGTTAAATTGCTCCATTCTAGGACCAGACGGAAAGCTACACAAGTTTATTATTCATTATTATTATTTTCGCAGTTTTTCTTTGCATTTTACATTTTAAATTTAGTTTTTTTCTGATTTTTTCTGATAACTGAAAGATAGCAATAAAGCTAATGAACCTGCGCAATTATTATTTTATATTCCTGTTTTACGTATGGGGGTTTTATGTGACTTTTGATCAAGTTCACGATGTAAATTGTTTCCGATTAAAAATAATTTGAAATTGGTAAAAAGTTTCGACCCACACATTTATTCCGATTTTATTCTGGCTTTGCTTTAAATCTAAATCTATTTCATATCCCAACTTGTTCTAGATGACAAATTAGAAAAAAAAGATGGAAATTGTAGGAGTAATTTGTATTGTTTTAGGGCGTTTCTAATCGATTAAGCGGGTATTGAAGATTTAGGAATTTTTGTATATTTAAAAACAAATTGCGTACAAAAACTTTTATATTAAATCTTATAATTGAATTATCAGGTAAATCTAATGAATTGGATGAGTATCACAATTTTCTGCTGCAAATCAGCCCTATTTAACACTATCCTCTGCTCAGCAGCTTTTCCTAACTTCTTTGAATATTTTTTCTGGTCTAAAATATAATTAGGCAGATAAAGGGTTAACACTTGTAATAAAAGCCAACTTAATGATTTTCTTTGCATATGTGTATTGGTAATTCTGTATATATTGCAAATGCTTTTCTTTTATTTTGTAAGCAACAATATGTTGGATGGTTTATATGCGAGAAGCAATGAGACTGATAATGAAGAAAATGTGAACAATTTGTTTTCCCCAGTTTGCATTTTTTTTTTATATAAATCAAACAAACAGATGAAAAACTAAGTTTTTAAGAACAAAAGTATAGATAATTACTTTGGGAGTGGAAAAAAGTTTGTGTTTTTGCCCTTTTTCCTTTTACTTTCTTTATTTGAAAAATTAAAGCAACATTCTCTCATATATCAGGTTTCGCAGTTGCCAATATGTGAACGAAATAAATAAGTGAGTATGTGCGTGCGTGTTAAGATTATGGACTAAGATAAACTTGTTTCAAAAGTAATCAAAGAACATGTGTTGAAATTAGTTTTATAAGGAGTTTCATTTTACTTTTGCAGTAATTAGCACTTGATAATCAAGAGGTTTCACAATGAATTAATAATTGATTGATTGAAACATGCTTCTGGCAATGTATCTATAAAAAAAGTATTGAGGCCAGTTATTTGAGCAAGATAATTTGAAAAGTTTTAAGACTCTTAATACAATAAAGTAATCACTGAAGAAAATTCATAGATGAATGGAAAACTGTCAACCTTCGTGCTTGTAAATATAACCATGCTTGTATAATATTTTGGGTCGCTCAAGTCCTAATTTTCCAAACGTATACAGAGAAATAGGCAATAAAGTCGCAGTGCCCTGGCCGCATAATTTTCTTGGCGAAGTAACATAATTAATGATAAATGGCTGGGCAGCTTAAAAACTTATTGCGCCTACTTAGGCGCTGGAGGCGCTGCAAAGTGGGTGATTTAAAAAAAAGTGGAAATAATTCTGCAGTTTCTAAACGAGCCGTCCGATTGTTATGAAATTTCATACAGAATTTAAAAAGGTGTCACCGAGACTAAATATCTTAAAAGGGCACGGCGTCACAAAGCCCTAAAGTGAACAACCTCAAGTTAATGAAAAATTCAAACCGATGCCAAGCTGATGTTTTTGATCTGATAAAAAAGTTTTTTTGCAAGTGAATTTCTCTATCTAAGAGCTAAAAAAATTTTGCTACATTTATGCAGTTTCGCTTACAGTTTAGGAAATATTCAGGAAAGAAAATTTAAATTTTGGCTTTTTTACCAACCTTGGTCCACTGTTCTGCTAGTGGTAAAGTGAAATCTTGTTCGATTTTAAAAAAGAAACTGTGCGCTGCAACAATGCTTTCGAAGCATTGGTGAAAACACGCAATTACAGAGTTGCTACAAAATGAAACTTTCTCACTGTACGCTGTACTGTTTTCTCTCTGCACTATGGACGTACCACCTTAGTTAAAAGAAAGGCAGTCTTTTTCTGAGTGTTGCTTTAAAAAAATGTATATCAACAACTTACTGATATTAGAAGTCATATTCCATACACTCGTTTATTTAAAAAGTGTAAATAATTCTAAATTTACTAATAACAATATGTTCAAAGTCTCAAAATAGACGTGGCTTTAATCTATTATTTTCAAAGTATCTGTAGTGGCTCTGAAAATTAATTCCGCTAAAAGGCTTTCAAAACTGCATAGTATTGTATCCTTCATTAATAACAAATGAAATTCAAAACAAAAGCCTCAAAGCAGTTCACAGATTTACACTGTTCGAAAATAAATAAAGCTTCTCTTGATTACCTTCTTGCATCAGCCATGGGCGCCAGTTTTTGCAAATTCGCTTGAACTGATACAAATAAAATTTACTTAATTTAATTAGATGTGGTTAGACAAACAAAGTGATAAGCGTAGTTGTTTTAATGCCCTTATACTCATGCAGACTCCCAACAAACGCAATGTCAGTCATTTGAAATATGACGATTTTACGGTTTGACATCAAAACTTAAATTTTGCAAACCCAGTAAATAAAGTTCCAAAATATGTTCGTACGCGCACTTTTTCAACATTTACAAATACCACAAGAAAGCTAATCCCAGCTAGCATTTTGTATCATAATCGAATCTTTTCCGAATCAGCTTGACGGGCAAAATAACCGCATATGAGCTCATTTTTCGATCATAAATGATACTCCCGTTGTGAGAAAATGGTACCCTACATATTTTTTTAGGTAATTTTCTGGTAGTATTAAATCATCAAATCACCTTTTTGCGGTTTCTTTGCATTTTGTTCCACTATTTTGAAGAAATCATTATTTGATCATATAGATGAATCATAAGTGAAATCTTTTTCAATAACCCAATCATCAAAAGTGATCTTAGGAGAATCATATATGAGATATCTGCAAAAAATGATCACACATATGCTAGCTGGGATGTTTTTTGTCAATCAAAGTTGTGGGCGACCAAATAATAAGCCATTCATTAAAAAAAATAGATACTTTGCAATATCCGTCAACCATTGCCGACAATACACAAGTGTGGTCGAAAAAACTCGACAGCACACACGCAACTATGTGATTGATGCCGGCCCCAAACATGTAATATAATTGTGTTTAAGAATAAATTAAGGAATTATACTTTTAAAATTTTACATTTATATAATTTTTAATAATGCATCATTAGACAGAAATCTTGATTTGTATTATTGATAACCTGTGTGTTTGCTGGGCATGTTCGAAAGCGATTCACTGTGTGTCTTTGTAAAGAAACTTAATTTACATAAGTACTCTTCAATAATGCAAATACTCGGATACAAATACATTCAAACAAATTTTATCTAATCTGCAGGTGAATGAGTGAAATAATACAAATTTCACATTAATATAATTACATACATTCAATTTCTTTTGGCTGGTGGTACTTTGGCTTTGCCATTGTTGTTATTGTAGAGATTAAGCACACATCACCAAGGATTTTCTATATTTATATAATAGATAAATTCTTTTTTTTTATTTGTTTGTTTTCAGGCCACAATCCTTTTTGAAGCTATTCTCTTTAATGGTTAAAGGCAAAATACGAGTACGTACAGATATAAAAATTCCATTTTCCTATCTCAACTGGCAGGTTTCAAAGTGTTGATGCATACAAATGATGAAACTTCAAATAAATTTTTTTTAAAGACACGCCATTGCCACCAAAACCTCACAATAGTCGTGGTATATCCAACGAAACAGCCTCAACGTGGGTTTTTACAAAATAAAAATAAAGTTAAAAAAAATTTAGCTGACATTCAGCAGAAATGTGGCATCGTGAGTGACCAAACCATTCCAAGCATTACCATAAAGGCAGCTTAGCTTAACAACAGCAACAACAGCAGCAGCGGCAACAATACGTAAAACAAAAAATGTTTGCATTATTCATGAATGAATGGCGATAGTGTGTTCAGCCTTTTTGGCCACTTGTGGTGTTTGCCATGAATTGTTATTAGAGGGAAAATGAAAACGATAATGACAACGGCAACGGCAACAGCAACAGCAACAGCAACGACAACCACAACAACAACAGCAATTGTGATAGCAACAACCAAGAATCATTACAAACTCATAGATCTTGAATTTTTTTTTTTTTTTGTTATTTCTAATGATTCTGATGAAGCATGCAAATAATGCATGCCTTCATTATTATCAACGCCATCAGCATCATCGCTACTATTGTTGATGTTGTTGCAGATGCAGACAATTGCAATATTACATTCCTCTAACACATCCATTCATCTTTGTGTTTCGTCACAGAGCATCTTAAAATTCCAAGTGCTTTTACTAATGGACTCCATTAGTTTTATGATTCTATGGAGAAATTAAAATTACTTATGATAATATGCAAAATGACAAAAGGAAATAAATAGTGTTTGCATTAGTGTATTCAACCGCAAAAGTGGAACAAGCACTTTGCAATTAAAAGTATCAACACGTTCGGCTTAATGATAAAATTCATTACTTTTTATTAAAATATCCTGAAGAGCATTAAATTAATGCGAAAAATATTTGTAATGGCTTGTAATATATATGTATATATATATATATTTTTTTTTTCTCTTATACATTTTTATTCACAATAAAGCGCAGTTAGAATCCGAAGGAGCTTCACATATTATTATTCACTTTAACTTTATTTGGTAAAAGATAAATGGTAAGAAAACAAATTTCTACCAATTTAAGTTTTATTAGCGAGATTATTCGGCAAACCTCTTTTTCTAATATATTAGAAACCCCGTTCTCAAATATGTACAGACCGGACCAATGACGCCGCCAATCTAAAATCCACATCAAACTGTAACTTTTTCCGGATGCATTGAGCGCTCTAGGATCTCATATGGATTTGTATTGTTCCAACTTTGACGCTTTAATTTGTTGAAGTTGATTTTTTGAATTTCTTGACATGGGCCTCATCGCTGAAGGTGATTTTTCGATGAAAATTAGGATCAATATTCAACTGCTGCAGGATCCACTCACTGAAACACATAGTTGTCTACGGACGTTTACCTTCAGTGAGTTGAATTTTGTACGGATCCAATATTTTGACATGTACAACGGTGATGTTTTCGCAGATCAAGCACTTCGCAGACATGCTGATGTTGGTTGACTGATTATTATTTAACCAGTAGACTGAAACTTATCCGCCACACTGTGAATAGTTTCCTCGGTAGCACGATTATGGCGATCGGAAAATTTACGGAGGGTGCGGAATGTTGCCAAATAGAACACACATTTTGAAAAGACCATTTTATCAGTTAAACTTACGGCCTGGCTCACGATGTCGACAAGAAATTTTCGTTCGCTTATTTATTGTCGACATCGTGAGCCATGCAGTTCTTATTATAGCCTTTATTCGTTAATGGTGATTCGGCAAAACAGACTGAATAAATGAAAGCGAATTTGAGAGTTGAAGCTTGACGAATATGGCGGCTATCAAGAGTCAAAATTCAGAAGTCCCTATTAAATCGCAATCAAATATATACATATTACATAAATAAAGTTGTAATTAATGTATATATTTTTTAATTGGCTGCAATTCTTCTTATAAAATGAAATAGCATACGAGACATGTTGTCATTGTACATGATTCGACGTAACATATATTTGTGAGTGTTAATTTCTCCCCAGCGGTAAAACTCAGAAGACCTTCTTGGTGCAGGCCTTATTACAGGGCTTTTTCGAATAAAAGATACGATACATATTCTACATTCCCTTCTATGAGAAGGGACAAGAGAAGGAGTAACATGTTTTGTTTTGTTTTTTACCGAAATAAAGGAAAAATCCATTAATTTGAAGGCCTTCCAGAATCTCTGGCGAAAGAAGGAAGAACAGAAGGCCTGCTCCGCAATGACAACGCGTGTAAAAAATATATGAGTTTGGAATGGAGCGAGCAGGCCTTCTACATCCAAAAGAAGGCATACAGAGGCCTTCTAGAAAGCATCCTTACTCCTTCTAGTTCCCGCTGGGTCCGTTGACAAAGATCTGTATCTTTTATTTTTGAAATAAACTGTACTGAAAATACTTTGTGACCAGAATATAAAATTCATGTTATGTAGAAAACTATTTAGGATTTCTCATACTGCCTGTTTATAGAAACCATGTAAAAATTCTCGCCTGCCTATTTATATTGAAAACAAAAACAAAGCACTCAAATTTTGTTTTTGTTTTCAATATAAATAGACAGACGAGAATTTTTACATGGCTTCTATAAACTGGCAGATAATCTCACTTCAATTCTTTTTTAACTTTCCTAAAAATTCTTGAGACATTGGAATAAACATCACTAAAATGTGTAAAATGTATTGCAAAAGCACATTCAATATTTTACGCATATAGAATAGATCCCATTTTAAAAATTAATAAAAGAAAGTTGTTTAGAATATATTAAGAGAAAATTTTAAGATTAAATTGTTAGATTGTTTCTTCAACTAAACTACACTTCTGCCTTTGCCAGTTCAGTATTTTGACTCTCTCAAACTCAACTATAATTACGGCCTTGTGCGTCTCCTTGCCGAATGCTGTTGGCCGCAAACCTCAAAAACCATATTGTCAACATAAACATCTAACATTATGTGTTATAAATTGAAAGTTTTTTATATTGAATTCAGTCAGGTGGAAAGTTGTTACATTCTACAGCGAAAGCGAATGGCAACAGTATTAACTTTAGCTCTCAAAGAAATACTTGATTATAATTCAAAATACAAATAAAGCAAATAAGTTATTTGACCATAACTTTTCTGCACAATTAGACAAAGATTCCTACCAATTTTAAAGATTCAAATCTAAAACAAATAAAACCTCACACACTCATCTGTGTGTGTGTGTGTGTGTGTTAGTGTGTGTGTTAGTGTGTGTGTTATTGTGCGTGTGCGTATTTGTGCAAACTTTAAGAAGTATCTTTTGCTCATTTTCCAATTGAACCAACAGACATAATTTACTTCCGCCGGGCCCATACTGCAGTCTATTGCTAATAAAAAGCACACACGTATGAGCACACACACACTCACACACACACACAAACTTATACAGATGTATTTGTATATGTTCACACGTTAATATGTATGTATGTATGTATGCATGTACATATAATGGCATGTGGTTTTTACTTTACTGTGGTATAGAATAGAAAAGATATATTGGAACATATACCATGAAATAATTTAATATCATTGTTTTTTTTTCAGTTGCGGCTTTCCCAGAGATTTTTTGTGATATATGAAAAGATTTTGTGACCACGTCCAATAAAATTGATCGGTGAGAAACATCTATATATTAAAATTTGTCTATAGAAATCTATTTCTTGCTTTGATACTCTCAATGTCAACTCAGAAATACAGTCAGAAGACGCACGTAGGGATATATTTTTGCCAAGAATTAAATTTATTTCACGACACATGGCACGAAACTTTATTAGTAAAGATATTTTGGGAAAGTATAACCTTTCACAATTAATTACATATAAACATACAATCATATATGTATTTCACTCAATGATAGTGTATCTATCGGCCCTGTTCTTTAAACCGATCGATTTGAAATCGCACGGTTTTTGAAAACTAACTCCTGCAATATAAATATTTTTCTAGATTTTTTTTTAATTTTTTTTATTATATATATTTTCAAATATCATATCTGAAAGCAAATGATCGTATATGATTTTAAACACGTCTGCAGGACCATTATTAATTTTTTGAAAACGAGAAATTTAGTCGGATTCGGTTTACAGAACAGGGCCGTATATGTATATAAACATAAGTTATGTTGACACAACTGTTTTAAATCAGTTTAAAGAAATTTAAAAAAAAGTTGTAAATAAAATTCTGTTAAGTTTTTGACAATGAAATGTTTTCCCCTGAAAATGTTTTATCTGGTAAAACCAACAGCAGTATACCACTTTTAATAAAAATGTTTCCCAGAGAAAAGCATAATTTCGAAAATATTAACAACCAATATAGAGCATTGGCTGATACGGAAGAACTGGAATCATTAACAACAGAAATAAAATGCAGTTTCTGGTCTACAGTGGCTAAAACTAAAAACGCATACATGTATGTTTCATGAGAGAAGCTTACGGAATTTTTTCCATATCTCACCCCTCTGCAAATGTCGAAAGGATTGCCTCTTACCAAAATCTCATGAAAACAAAACAAGGTAACAGGCCTTATGTTCCAACGGTATCAAGCCTTATCAAGGCCAAAGATTTTTTGAAGTCTAAAAACTCTTCTTGTTATAACTTTATCATTTGTATTCATGTACATTAGTTGTGTTCTTATTTTTAAATGACGGATTTTTATAAACTTTTAAAATAAGAAATTTGAAGTTAGTCCCAAATAAATAAATGAAATTTGAAGTAAGACCGACAAGTCTTAATGGACTCGACAAATGTACAATGCTTTCCCAATGTACGGGTAATTTAACACCTTTGTGCGGCCTTTCATATAGCCTGATATACATACATATGTACATATATGAGCTGGATTGGTTGTTGCAAATATAAAATGTGAAATAAAATTCAGATTAGGGTCTAGTAAATTATCTTACTCTAGAAAAGTATCAACCAAAACTAACTGATGATCACCTAGACAATAACTTGCATTCATTTGAATATATCTTAAAAATGTCGTTAATTTAAATTTATTCAAATTATACTCCATTAAATTTTCCTTGCACCAGTCTTAGAGTGAATCCAAGTCCATTTGATGAAGTGTATCATAAAAACATTTATTATAAATAAAAACAAAACTTGAATGAATTTTAATCCGAAATAATCTTATTCTTAATCGGGCTTAAGTTTAATATTTTCAAATTCTTATAGTTAGAACGAAATATTTGCTCAATTCACAACCTATTGTAGAAGTCGTAGGTCGTACGTACGTTGTTGGTAATTTCTATGTAAACATTTGTTTATAATCAATGTTTTTACTGAATTTACCAAGAACTCATGTGCGAACTACAACTCCCGCAATCGGTTGTGAATTGAGCAATTGTTTTTCAATTTAATAATTTATAATTATTTCTCATATCGTCCCTACCATTTCAAATTGTGAATTTAAAATCGGCGTATTCCTAAAAATGCAAGCCTTAAAATATTTCTAATTGAGTTATCTATCGTCCATGAGAATTTCAGCATTTTGAAACGAGGCATATGGTATAAATTAGGCTACCAAGATAACGAATATAAAAAATTAATTTTGCATTTTGTTTAGTTTGACGTGGTAGGGACAATATTCCCTTTTGTTAAAAAAAACTCATGTGAAAAAGCTGATGTTAACAACAATCTCTGCCAAAATTCAAAATTTTTCTTCTCCCCTTTAGAAACTGCATTAAACTAAAGATGCTATGTTAAAATTTTATAAAAAACAAATGAGAAGCTCAACTAATATCAAAGTGAAACAAGTTTCCAGATTATTTTTTTACATTACCATTGGCTGACTCTATTTCAGCTCGAGTGGACATTGCATTTGCCCACCGTAAAAATTAATACTAGCAAGCCTAAAAATGTATAGTTCTGCAACACAAAATACATACACACATACATACATATATACATACATGTACATATGTATGTATGTATTTATGTACGAGTATGTAAGTTTGTAATTGCAAAAATTTGAAAGGTTATAATCAATGGGCAACAACTAAATGTGCTTTGTTGCCTTTGGTAATGCAGAGAAGAATTATAATCGACAAAAATTGTTGCATTCAACATAGGAATTTTAAAATGTACATTACGGATGCTCAGATCGGCCGACGGACGCAAAAATGAATGAAAAGTCAGACATGCTGCACGAAATGAAAATAAACGAACAAGGAGATGCTCAATAGCGGAAAACCACAAAATAATCAACGGATAATTATCTGGCAGCCATACAATAATTTTGGACAAAATCCAAACGGAACAAGGAGAATTGCTAAATGAAGGCAACTAACCACACAATCGGAGAGCGAGAGAGAGAGAGAGAGACTTCAGGGATGCAAACGTACGAATACGAGAAAAAAAAACTGCAACCAGATGAGATACACATGTATATTGAGGTATTAGAAAAAACCAAAATTAAGTGCACACACACACACACACACACACACACATCCAAAGTGACGCATACAATTGTATACATATGTATGCATGTTCACTAGAGTATAGAGTTATGAGTTGAAAGATTATCAAAGAATTTAAATGAAGCTTGCTGGCTGCTGGTCCTGTTTGTTATTTAAACTGTGGAAGTGAAGAAGATTTTTATTGCAAAATGATAGCAAATAGAAAAAAAAAAAAGAAAACAAAGGAGCCAAACAAGATAAAGATATTAAAATAGATGTTGAGTACTACCGATGTAGTCAGCATAACTAAAATAAAACCATATACACATGCATACATATATACAAACACAAATAAATAAAGAGACGTGACCAGACATGTTAAATTGCAAAAAGTTTTTATCTACGAAAATTTATGATGAAAAACATTAAGAAGAAAAATAGTGGAATTTGTTTAGAAAACAAACAAGAATTAGAAAACAATCCACAAACAATATTGTTTTGAAGGAAATGTTGCCTCAGCCAAGTTAAATAGATTGATAACTCCATTTTTAGTATTGGTAAACGAGCAGAAGCATAAATGTCATAAGTGACAAAATACTCGTATACCATTTGTAACAGTAAAGTTATAACAAGCAACCATTTGATGGAAAAAAAGTCAATATGTTGTTTTGTGAACTTTCGACGTCTCTACTTTAAGTTGTTACTGCAATTTTTTATAGTTCTTGTTTTCATATTCATTCATATATTGATGAACAGAAGTGTGCTCAGGTAACATTTACCTTAAGAAAGGACACTTGTTCCCCCATTACAATCAATAATCAAATTGTTCCTCAAAACTTTCATGTGAAATACCTTGGTATACATCTTGATCGAAGGCTCACATGGAAATACCACATTGACTCTAAGCTAACGCAAATGAAACTTAAACTAACTCAGATACATTGGCTGGTTGGTAGAAATTCAACCCTCACCCTAGATTGTAAACTTTTAATATACAAGTCGCTCTTAAAACCTATATGGTGCTACGGAATTCATCTTTGGGGTACTGTTTCAGCTTCTAATGTCGAGAGAATCCAACGAAGGCAAAACAAAATTTTACGGTTAATAACATCGTCTCCATGGTATATAAAAAATTCAAATATACATCGTCATTTAAATATGCCACTAGTGGCTGAAGAAATTGCAAAATACGCAGGCAAATATTTAACAAAACTCGAGTCACATCCTAATCCGCTTGCCCGTAATATTTTGAACTTTACTGGAAACATCCGCCTAAAAAAGAGGGACACAAGGGCTCTTATTCACAGCACTCCAGATGGGACTTCCTGAAAATACTTTTATTTTTTATATTTTCCTTGTGATTATCACTACTTATGTATTATATATAACTATTACTAAGCTTATGTCCGACACTGGTCGGGCCTAATTATATTTTTAGATTTTAGATTTGAATACTTATTGTTAGTTCATATTTGAAGATACAATAAATAAAAAACATGTATTAAAAAAAAAAAATATATATTGAAAAATTCTATTACACCACAAATTTCCTTGAAAAATTAACAATTCTATTTAATTTTTTGAACTGTAGTGAATTTTAATCAGAAATCTCTTCTTTAGAAACTCACATTAATTAATAAAAATATTTCATTCGGTAAGAATTGAAATTACTGAACTTAAGCCTGATTAAGAAATTAATTCTGATTAAAATTCTATTTAATTTTTTTTTATATTTTGTGTTTTTCATACAACTGAAGAAAGAAAATAAAACAAAACGTCACATACATTTAAATTAATAAGTGCGAATTTCAAAACAAAAGATAATTGCAGAGCACATGAAATCTTCTCACCTCCCTCATCTATAAACTCAAGTATTGCTGCAATAAAAATTGCAAGTCTGGACAGGGACTTATCAATTCAAGAGCTTGAATTAGGAAATATGTACATATGAGGAGCCGCAGAACAAAAGGTGACTTTTCGCATTTCTCGAAAAATTGGTTTTTTGGTATTTTTATAATATTTAGGTTGAAATCTTATAGAAACAATCAAGTTAGCATTATTATAATTTTTTTTTATGCTTAACAAAAGGTGCTTTTTTAATTTATTAGATCAGATTGAACCACATTCAGTCAAAATTTTATCGCCATATGTACATATATGTGTATTTGCATTACACAATGTACTTTTTTCTTCTTTTAACAAAACGTGTTTTTTCCTTTTTTTCTTTAACAAAAGGTGCTTTTTTGCTTTCTTTTTTGCAAAAGGTGCTTTTTCCGAAATAAAAACGTAATTATATCAAACATCCATCCTTAACATTTAATGGGTTGACTTATAACAGTTAGATGCATCTGTAGATAAGTAAAAAACTGGTTAGCATTTAAAGGGTTCTTGCAGTTTTTTTAAGGGACAAAAAAATAAATCTCGATTTCCCAAAAATTTGGAATGCGCAAAAAAACACCTTTTGCTCTGCGGCTCCTCAGAAAATGTAAAGAAAAAACGGGGAAGGATACGTAGGGTGGGAGTAATTTTTATTCCTTATTTTCTTATAGTAGCCATACTAAAAACCATAAATTTTTTTAATATTTAAAATGACCCAGTAATAATAAATATTTATCATCTCCATTCTACATTGATTTTCACTCACAAGCAAATATTTTTTTTTTCGTACTTCTTGTCTCTTGTAAACTTTTTCTCTACAAAACCATAAATCGGGAAAGTAAGACATTAAAACATATTAATTTTAATATTATTTGGATTTCAAAGTGAGTTTTGAGTTTTTGCCATTTTTTTCACATCCTTTTTTTCACACACACACTCAGTCAGTCGTTAGAAGCACGTTTGTATGCACGTCCTTTCGTTGTTGTCAAAGAAAAAAGTTTGTCATAATTGGATTATTTATTTGTGTTTGAAAGCGTGTGTGTTTTTGGGTGCGGGTGTGTAACTCTGTAGTGAAAGAGTTTTTGCGCTTATTATTATTATTATTGTCTTTTTTCTTCTTCTTAAATTTCTTTTCTTCTTTTGAAAAGATATGTGTGACAGCAATTTAATTAAAAACTTACAAATGAGTGAACAAAACAACCTAAAAAGTGAACAAAGAAAATAGTCTGAAGAACAAAATACATATAAACATACATATGTATGTATATCTATGTGTTAGAGAGCTGGATTGAAAGAAGAAAAACTTTAGGACCAAAAATAGTCGGTAATGGATAAAAAGACGAGAGTTGAGAAAAAGTTATGAAAATGAAATTAAAAGCTATGAAATAAAAGAATGAAATAATAAAGTTTTGTGTTAAACACAGATGTTTCATTTATGTAATATTAGTTTGCTGGCAACAAACACACACACACGCCAACAACACTTTGATTAGAAAGGACAGGACAGTGGTTGATTGATAGAAAATAATGCCTGCAGTTTAATTTCAAATATTAAATAACTCTGTATCAGACCAGCAAGTAATAGGAAACTATTCTTTATTTAACGTTTATATTTGTTATAACAAAATAGTTAAATACAGTCACAGCTAAAATATAATTATCTTAAGCTTTTGGTAATTTATATTTAAAAAAAAATATTCAACGTTTCTAATTTATTTATTTTAAATTTTGTTTAGAAAAAAGTTAGTTTGTTTAAACATTCACAAAAAAATTCCTGCAATAAACAACTTCAATTGAAAATAAAATCAAAAATCAATTAAAAATATATATTTAAGTAAATTAAAGTTTTGTTTAAAAATAAAACATTCCTGCAATAAAAAATGTTAATTGAAAATAAAACTAATAAAATTCAATTAAAAATGTTTTTAAGTCAATTACACTTTTGCTTAAAATTTTAATTAACTCTAAAGTTTAATTGACTCAATAACATTTTTAATAGACTTTTGGTTTAATTTTTAATTAAAGTTGTTTATTGCAGGAATATTTTATTTTTAAACAAAATATATTTTTAATTGATTTTTTGTTTTATGTTCAATTAAAGTTGTTTATTGCGGGAAAAATATTTTTCTGTGCTGAAGCGAAGACAAGTTGCATGCTTTACTCTAAATATTCTATATTTTATTTCAAATGCTAAAATTTTTTTTTAGAAGGAAGCTCTAATAGAATTTTTTTTCCATTATTATTTTCTATGAACAAGGCAGCTGCAAATTATAAAATTTTAATAAAATCAGACTTTAAGGAATTTTTGTTTGTTTTTGGTTGAGAAAATTATCATGTAACTTAAAAAAAAGCAAGATAAAAAACTTTATATATGAAAAATCCTCAAAGCCAGATGGAAACATTTCGTTTTTTAGCTTTTTTCCAAAGCTTATTTTTAAAAACTACTGATAAGATTCCTAAGCAGAAACACTGAAACGAAAGTCTTCGTGAAAGATATGAATTGTTTCATTGAATTCATGAATTCTGTAATTAATAACGAGCTAACGTAAGATTTCATTGTATTAATGAAGAATGTTTCACAAAATTTCATATAAAGCACTTCATTGATTTCGTGAAGAAACTTTTGCATTCAAAAAAAAAAATGAAATAATGCCATTATACATATGGAATTAATTCATTGATTGCACCTTTTTTAAACATGTTGTGAAGTGAGCACATTAACTGAAATTGTATGCCAAGATTTTATTGATTATTTTGCCTGACTAACGATCCACGGCTACCACGTTGACAATCGCTCACAGTATCAAACTCCGACTCCACATTTTCATCAGATAGCATACCAATAGTCAGCTTATAGTACCCCTTTAGGAATGCACGGCCGACATCAACCTGAAGCTAGGAGGCGGCACATCTTTTCGTTCCGACAACAACAGAATCCGAGTAGGAAAACCAGTGAGTTGGATATATTTGTAGTTCAAATTCTCCATTTAAATAGTCAAGTTAGTTTAGTATAGTAAATAAAGTATAGTGTGTTAAATTAAAAATAAAATACCAGACATCTATGTATGTGTCTTTATTTACAAAGGAAGCAAACGTTTGATAAGGTCCTGGAATAGCTGACGCCTACCTCAGGTGGAAAGACAAAGATCAACAAATCCAGAAAGCAAGCAATTTCATTCAGCAAATGAAAATTATCATTCTATTAATGCAACATTTCATTCATATGATGAGGGTATAACAAAGAATCCGCCTCATTAGCTAAATGGATACGTTGCTTAACCAATAATAAATAAAAATCCTTTACGTTGATATATTACAGAAATAAATATACTACTTCAGTTTTTTTAGGTAGACTTTGTGAAAAAAATATCACGGCAGAAGATTGCATAAAGGTCCTGAGAGCTTTTAAGTAGTTACCGAGAGTCTTAAATAATACTGAATATATACATTTTTACTTACAAGCTTGAAGAAGTTGATTTTTAATTCATGGAGAAGGAATTACGAGATTTTGCGACACTGTATTGCATTTAAGAAATCATTACCGTTAAGTTTAAAAAAAGAATCAAAAGTACACTAACAACAACTCTATATAAAGACTACCACTTTTAAAATAAAAAAAAAACTAAAACTTAACCCCTCATCAACACTCATAAATTCATACTCACACTTACACCCACACACACATACACACACACACACACATTGCAGCTTACAAAATTTTCACATGAAGAAATGCATTTATAAGTTTGCCCTTGCACGAGTATGTGTGGCTTTTCGTTTTGTTTCTGCTTGTTTTTGCTCGTCAAGACATCTCACAAGCAACGTCAACAAAAAGTACAAGAGTTAGTTATATGTATAAAATGTAAATTTAATTAGGAAATCCTAAGAAAAGACAAAGAAACAAAAAAGCGAACAAGAACTTTGTTGTTCAGTTTCCAGTGGAAAACTTGTCTACTTTTAGTTCAAGCAACAACGTAAAGAAAGTCACTTTTTAAAATCTTTTAATGGTTCATTGTTCAGTAACGCAAACCATAGAATTTGATAAATTTACTGAGACCGGGGAAACAGGACTACGAGTGTCAACTTAATTTCCCATTGATGGTTGGTTGCTAATGGAGTGTTAAACATTTTGTGTTATGTGACATTTACACTATATAAATAATTTAATGTGGGTTTTATTTCAAATATTTTTTTTTGTTTGCTTTGAAAGCAAAAATAACAGAAATATATCAATCAAAAGTTAAAATGAAATCGTCTTGTTTATACAAACATAATAGGATCTTGAAGGTATCTTATCCTATTATTGAAGTTATTCGTTCATGTTTAATAAAATGAATATTTGTTTTAGGAAATATTTATTTTAAATATGTACATTAGAGTGGCCGTTACTTGTATGGAGAATTTTTTTCGATTTCTTCTACTCTCACACCCAAATCGGTTCAGTTTTATATAAAAAAAAACAATACAAAAAAATTTCATATCGATAAGTTTTGTTTTATTGGGTGCGTCCGGCCCTCAAAGTTGGCCTTCAAGCCCATTTTCCAATGTAATTTTTTGCATATGATATCTTTTTAAAAAATAATTTTACAAGAATATGATATTTGGCAATATATTAGCCCTTCAAGTCAACAACATTAGTCTGAAAGAAAGTTTTTTGCTAAAATTAATATTTTAGAAAATAATGAGGAAAATAACCAACAAAATACCAAAAATTTTATGCAACAAAATTATATTTATATCGAAATTTTTTTATTTTAAGCATGTACAATAAGAGCTTATATATATTAAATTATTTCATACATATAGTCAAAAAAAGCTAAAAAAAATACATTGAATATATGAGCTTCAGGGCCAACTATGAGGGCCGGAGGCACCCCTCAAAACACAACTTATCGGAACTAATTTTTTTTTACATAAAACTGTACCCATTTGGGGGTGGGGGGTGGGAGTAGAAGAAATAAAAAAATAACGGCCACCCTAATGTACATATGTATTTTATTTTTGTTTGTAGTATGTGTGTGTGCTATTTTTTTTTACAAAAAGTATACTTTCGATTTAAGCCGCTTTGTTGCTACGTCAACTCAATATGTCAAGGGAATTAGTGAATATTTATTTGCAAAAAATAAATAATACATAAATCCGATTGAACAGAATCATGTTAAAATTATTATAATTTTTTTTGTTTATTTTCTGACTGACATTTTCGTTCACAGAATAATAAATAAAATTAAAAACTTAATACCTGCTTTGAGTGACAAAAAAAACCAATGATTCCTTATTTTTTAGGTATCCTTTCGAAAGAGATTGGCTGCGTCTTTGCTCAAATCACTTCAAATATAGTTAGGATAAAAGTAAGAGGTTAGGCGGAGAGAACAACATATTGCTTAACATGCATAAGTGCACTATTATAGTGGGATAAGGTCAACATTGATTACTCGCCCTATCATCGAAACTTAACATAACCTAAACTAATCTAGCGTTTAGGGTCTGTGTTGGCAAAACTTTTCTGACCGAGTATAGGATTTTTGTTTTTCTATTACTGCTTCATATTGTGCCTGGAGGCTTAATTTTGAATTAATATTTATATTAAAACAAATAATATTTCTTTTAGGGTTGCCAAATGCACAATGTGGAGCTTTGTGCATTTCACACCGACCAATGCGCAACAGCCAATCAGATCTCGGCGCCAATATACAATCCCCCTTATTGTGAATGGCGTCGTCGACGTCACATCAAGACGGCAGTAAAAATTGTCACTTGTGTACTTCTTGTCGACGACAATTAACATTCTACATTAATTTATAAAACCCTAGATATTAGTAAGAGATTGTCAATAATAGCCAAATTTTGCGGATAAAGAGTAGACAAGTGACAATATTAACTGTCGTCGTGATGTGACGTCGACGACGCCATTCACAATAAGGGCGAATAAACAAATTGTAAGAGCTTTCAAAGCTGTTTACCCCAAAAGCAAATATCAAAGTATGTTATTTTGACGTAGCTGATTTATGAAAATTTTCTGCTGCAGTATTTTACATTTTATTTTCTTTTACTAGCCCGATTTTTCTTAAGAGCACTTCTCTACAATTGCCAATAATATTTAAACAAATAACATGTTTTTCACATAAACATACAATACAATTCCCATTGACCTCAATAATCCGTGTTTTTTCTTTTTTTTGCTTTAATTATTTGTAAACATATTACGTATCAGGTATTTTTTTTTTTTTTTTTTCAAATAATGTTCATAAATATTAAAAACGAATAAACATCATTAAAATAATACATTAAAAAGCTTTTTGGCATTTTAATATAATTGGATTTTACTCCGTGATATTTTTTCTTCTTATACAATATTTCACTATATTTCCAAGAGTCTCTTTAACGCACTCACAATCAAATAAAAAATATTATTTGTAAGTCATTGTATACGAATAGGAAATCAAAGTAATAAACAATTTTTAGCAAAATGCAAAGACTTATTGTAAGAATACGAACTATGGAAACCATTGATACTCGTATATTCATATAAATAAGTCAAAAAATAAAATAATTCTCAATGGAGACGTGAGCCTGTAGATATTAAGAAAATAGTAAGTACAATAGAATTGAAAGGAAACCAACTTAGGCTGTTAAGAACAATAAGATGGCCGAAAGACGAAAGAAATCAAGTGGAAACAAAGAACCAATTCCTGTACATGATGAAACATCCGGCTTCCGCTGGTATGGCTTAATTGCAAATAAAAAAAACAACAAAATTCAAAGGAAAGAACAGCTTTTGGTTAACTTGTAATCAAGGTTTTATAAGAAAAGCAAATATTAAAAACTGCAATAAATTTAATGCAAAAATAAATGTATATAAATTAAGAAAATATATTGTATATGATTTTTATTTTCATTTCAGTTATATGTGAAATTTTCTTCTTATTGCTGTCTCTACAAAACCAATTTGATTTAAGGAGGATACAGAAATTCAATTTTTCCACACGATTTGCTTACAAATTGCTAAACCCCTTAAAAATATATGATAAGTATGTGTGTAATACAAATGCACAAACACATACGCACAAGCAAGTAGAAACATCATATCCATACAAGTCCTCTAGTAACACACTTGTATTAAATAATAAACAACTCAGCATCCTCAAATACATTTTTATAAATAAGATTTGATAGTGAAATAACACAAATACATACACATGATATATATATATATATATATATACATATATATATATATATATATATTATATTTTAAATAAATTTAATTTAAAATGAGAAATACTTATTTACATACATATGTACTTGTTTTTGGCAAACAAATAAAAAAACATGTACACGGCTACAGCCAATAAATATTCAATGACAAAGTACTTGTATATTCATATATTCCAAGTGAAAATATAAAAAAACTACTTCTTGCCAAGTATAGGATGTTCAGGAAGTGTAAAAAGGACTATGATTCTTTAGCACAAAAGGGTGTATTTCTCTACAAACGCGCTCTGCGAGGTTCCCGGGTTTAGTCTTAACAATACGACGACACCTTGTTTTATACAAGAAAATTTGATTAACAATGAGACAGAAAGTAAAAATGCATAAAAATGCTGTTTATAGAGAGATGTGCTCGTACATATAAATTGTATTTCATCAGTACTGTGGTTAAGGAAAAGTTTGCACTGTAAATAAAAATAAATAACGCAGAAATATATTGCGGATTGAATTTTTGTTTGCTTTTGTGTATGTCCATGTCCATATCCATTTTTATTGTCTTCACCAAAAAATAGTAAGAGTTTATCGATACCTTAATATAAGAAAGCGTAACTCGAATTTTCGATATTTTGCAAGAGCAGCAAAAACCGGTAGAATAACTAGAACATTTACATTTTCATAAGGAATACCAAAGTATATTTATTTGAAATAATTTCTTTATTTCAATTCAAAAATGGAACAAAGATTTTGAATTAAGCTATAGTAAGAGTCTTAATAATTTATTGAGAATCAGAATATACTCGTACCAACATAACGCCCCACAGTGCGGCTTTAGAAAATGTGGAACAAATGTAAGTATATTCGCCTTGTCACTTAGATAAAAAATATTCATATTATAAATTTTTTTTTATATATTTTTATTTAACTTGTTTCGTAAAATGTTCCAGCAGAACACAAAATAAAAGCCAACGCCAAGTGAAGGAAGTGCAATATTTTCCATTTCTGAGCAATGTTGCCAGTTTAACATTTTGCAGGGGTCTAGTCTACTCCGTAGTTCGGAACTAAAGCAAACTTTTTCGAATTTGCATGTAAATTATATATTCGAATTAGAGAGTGGACACAGATGCTTAACTAAAAAACATTTTTTTTTTGTCCACAAATTTAAGTATTAATTGTACGTTTCCATTATGAACGAAAAAAGTTGTTTTGAAAAAAAAACATTGCGAAGTGTTTCCATTACATCGCAAGTACGAATTTTCAAAATTAATTTTGCGTTTATGTAACATTTTCATTGATTTTTAATTTGTATAATTTTATATAATTTTTTAGCAAATTAGTTATTGTTATCGTTCTCATTGATTTTGTTTTTTTCTTCACTGCGAAGAGCAAAATAAAATTAAAGCAAACCATCCCTTTTATTTATTATCATATTCTGGTTTCAGTGGTGTGACTTTTATTTCACTTGCGATTGCGAGTCCAGCAAAAACTTTTTTTAATTTCATGACATTTTGCTACGAAAATTAATGCATTAGAAAATTAGAATTGTAAAAGCGTTAAATTTAGGAACTATAAAAATACAGCCCTGTTCTGTAAATCGAAGCGATTTGAAATCCTACGATTTCCAAAATTAATAATGGTCCTTGCAAACTTGTTTAAAATCATATACGATAATTTTATTTCAGATATGACAACTATTTGAAGCTCTATATATGTAATAGGAAAATTAAAAAAAAAAGTCTGAAAAATGTTTCTAATGTTTCTATACTAAAATCACGCGATTTAAAAAAGATTCGACTTACAGAAGAGGGCCGATACATTTAGACAAAACTAAAAATAGCAACCAAAATTATTCATCGTGTAGATTTAATTCCTTGAAATGATCAGTTAACTCCATAGATATCAAACAGAATTGGTTGGACGGACTTTGTGTTTGCTTTATTTTTTTTTTTTTTTTTTTTGTTATAAAGCTGATTTAGGTACTGGCAACATTTTTTCTAAACACGAAGTCTATAATAAATCGTCAGTAGAAAATTAACTCATAAAGAAATAAAAAATATACTATTTCATATTCAGTTTATGAATAATACAGTAAAAGTATGAAAGCAGAGAAAAGCAGCTGAGGCAAAAGGACCTGTGTTGGTAAAAATCCACGGGCAACACATATGTACAAACACACACACACACACATACACACACGCGCGCATTCGAAAAGCCAGTGTGAGATTAAATCTATTTGAATAAATAACAAATACTTCTGCATGAGATGAAATTTATGTGCAAAGAAGATACTTTTTGACTATTCGACAAATTTTAAATGAAATTTATCAACGAAGTTTTTTTTTCTTATTATTTAATTTTGCTTTTTAAAATTTTGCTACAATTTGAACGAAAAAAAGTAACTGAAGGTTTCTTTTTTTGTTATTACATTTGATGAATGTTTACCTTCGACTCTTTAAGCTCACGCTCTATGACTAACAACGAGTGTATGTCTGGTGGAATGTTTGTATGAAAGCAAGAAAAAGAAAAAAAAGATATGAATGAAAAAATTAAATAGACTGTAGCAGCAGCAAGCGGAAACATTGTATGGTTGGAGAAATACCGATACCGCTGTATCAGCGTCATAAGCGGAAACAGGATGTAAGAAGAAAGGATTGATGCACCAAAACTACCACTATCACCACTTGTAGTTACACTTACACTCGCATTATGATACAGTGATACTATTAAAGAAGCCTACAGGGCTTGTTTAGTTGTTAAAATTGAGGGGTGGAAAAAAAATTTAAAAGCGTTCACGAACACTCAATATTTTTACAGTAAATATTAAAAGTTTTATAAAAAATTTTGGTTGAATGGTTTCGTAAATAAATAATATATAAAAGAATTTGGAGTGAAGAAAATTCTTAAGTTTTTGTCAAAAAAATTATTACATCTACACAAAATTACGGTTTGGTGCACTTTGCGGCCTCTTGAAGTTATTGTCCCATATGTTTTAAAAAAGGACGATAGCAGAATGTTAGTCTCAACGGGGAACAGTATAGAAAAATTAATACAAGTTTTTTCTAACCTCAATAAATTGGTATTAATCTTGTTTATATGACGTACTAACAGGACGGAGCCACATGCCACACTGCGCACTTTACAATTAACTTACCCAACTAAACCTTTAATGAATGAATAATTGCCCCCAACTGTCCTATACATTTACCACCAACGTCGTGTGATTTAACCCTATTAGATTATTTTCTTGGACCTATGTAAAAGCACTCGTCTACGCCCATAAGCCATATACGAGTACAAAATGTTGCGAAGAGTGAAGTGTGAAGAAAATTGGAGTTCGATATTGTGGTATGTACGCTCCAGCACCAAAAATCCATCTACTTGAACCAGTTTAATTGGTATTATATATATTTCTGTTTTAACTTGAAAGCTCTGTAACTCTAAAAGAAACTCGCTGTATTGACACTCACTGTTTGCCATGGGCTGATTTAGTTATATAAATACATGGTAAAACACAATATATTTACATAATACAACCATGAGAAATGTGTGTTAAAATTATTGGTAAAGAACAGATCGTCCTTCATAAATTTTTTATGGTTTATCATATTTTTTCCAGCAAATAAAATGCTGGTTAAAGATTAAATTGTTCAACAGAAACATTTGGGACGCAGAAAAACTGCTCCAAAAAAAACGTCAGTACAGACAACGATGGTATCTTTAAGAGTATCGTTACGAGAAATGCAAACAGTTCCATCTGAGAAAACATTTTAAAATTTGTTTTTTTCGTATATCGATCTTGAGCAGTTTTATTTAATAACTCTCGATTTTATTTTAATAATACTGATGTAAAACTCCAACCAAATACTTGATAAAACGGTTTGCATTTTATCCAACCATATTCAAATAAATGGCAATGTATTGGTAAAATATGAAGATATCCTCTTGCTCGTAAGAATAAACTTACACAACTTATAAATTATGAATTTTTCTAGCGGATACTTAAACCGCATTATTTAACCTTTTACACAATTATTGGTAAAAATAAAACACGACGAAGGAGTCTTCATGCAGCATACTCATATAAAAGGGTAAATATTTCATTCATTTTATTGCTTTACACAAATACTCGTAGCAGGCCACAGTTGGAAGATTCCAAAAAAACAAAAATTTATATCATTCAATTATCTCTGGACTCTGCATGGAGTGGATTTTGAAATGTTGTGTTTGAAATTATGCACATGTTCTTTTAATACTGTTCGTAATATCATAATTTCATGAACATTTATTTTCACGTTTATTTTATTTAACTCTGAGAGTAGGCGAGTTCTGAATAGAAATAATTTGTTTGGGGATTATTTTATACGTATAATTTAAGAAATACGATATTTAGCTTCCTTTTTTAGAATTCCGTACAGCAAAGGTGAAAAGGAACTCTTTTTGTTTACGCTAAGATATCCGTGTGTACGTCGCAGGCTATTTTCTTGAGAACCGTAAACAAAACTTTGGCCGCTACAACAAAAAATATATAAGAGTTAAAAATTAAAGCTTCTACTAAAAAACAAAACAAACTTTGGCCGCTACAACAACAAATATATAAGAGTTAAAAATTAAAGCTTCTACTAAAGCGCACAAGGATACAAACAATTGTATTTACACTCTTTAGATTTTGCAAGGTTAGTGTATTTTTATGCAGACTATAACAATTACTTGTAGCACTGAAATTTATAAAATCAAAATGAAAGGGTATTCTTTCGGTTTATGAAATTTTTACTATGTAATTGGAAACCGTAAGCGGTCAACTCTTGAAATTTTCGAAAACGCTAAATCTAAAAAAATCCCAAAATAAAAAATTGCCAAAACGAAAAAAAACGCCAAAAACTAAAAAAAAATCGCTAAAACTAATATAAATCGCCAAAAATATAAAAAAAACCGCCAAGACGAAATAAAAACGCCAAAACCAAACAAGTCCCATAAACAAAAAAAGGGCCAAGACTAAGAAAAACAGCTGAAACTAAAAAAATTGCTAAGAACGTAAGAAAAACTTACCGGTTACTTAAAATTTAAAAAATGAAATGTCTACATCAGCTAAGATATTCGATTATATAGACTAACGCATCAAAAAATTACACATTTACCATCAGAACTACTTGCCATATAATGACTTACTTTTCTGATTACCAAATTGCATTACTCGCTTACAAATCACATTACCTAAAATTTAAATAAACTATGCAGAAGTTGCTAAATGAGGAGAATAATTTTTTTAGATTAAACAGATTACGTGAACAAGTTGCCAAATAAAAAAAAGTAAGTACTTCTCAAGAATCGATTATTTTAGTCTCACGCCTTGTTAAAATCATTAAGTTGGCAATCCAGTAAGGAACAGCTTCCACCAAAAATGCTAAATCACAAACCCGATTAACTTTTGTGAAATTTTTTGCTGGGAAAGTTCGTATATTATTACATACATATGTAGTGTACGTACGGAACCTTAAGTGTGCGAGTCAAAGTCGCACTTTACCGAATTTATTTATAAGCGATCAATACATTTTTACTTGATCTGTGCTTTTTACATTTAAATTGTTCTTTAGTTTAAGAAAAGGTTTATTTAATGTCATATTATATATTTTTTTAAATTTACTAAAATATTTTTTTGGTAAAATTAAATATTTATGTAGATGCCTTAAGAAAAACTCATCAAAAGCATATGATTTTAAAAAGTAGAGCAACTGTATAACTTTCAATTTACATTTTGCGATTTTTCTAAGGAAATACCATCTGTCGGTATTTACTGAATTTACCGCAAAAGATTTCCGTGTGCTGCCTTGCCTGCATGCTTATTTATACATATATACGTATGTACTCGTATATTCCCTTTTCCATTTGAAGTGGCAGGGTTAAGATATTTCAATCATATGGGCAGTTTATTTGTAAATAATTTTATTCTGTTTTGCATTACAAAACCACACAAAGATGAAAAGGAATAAAGAAAAAGTTTTCTCAGAGAAAAACAGTAAATCTATAAAATATTCATTGATCTAAATAAATTTAACTTTAACACTTGACCACAAAAGAAACAAGTGAAACGTCAAAGAAGATACAAATTTGAAGACGCATATTTTCATGGAAAAATGAAAATGAAAACTAAATGGTAGGAATTTGTATTCAAATTGCTTTTAGCATAAATTTATGGTTAAACTATATGTATCATAAATATGTATGTACACACTATCGCATACATACAAACATATATGTAAATATATACAAATATGTATGTATGTATGTATGTAATATATTTACATATATGCACGCATATCATCTTGAGTACTCGTGTATTTGTGGGTTTCTATGTGGCAAACTTATATTGTATTTATCTTTAGTAAATAAGTATGTTTGTTACAAAGTCCTCAGGGTCTAATATAAATAAATTTGAAATTTCTTGAGTTTTAAAGGCAGCAAAAAAAAAAAAGGGAAAACTAAAAAGTAAATATCAACCTATTTGCATATAAAATATTTTCCATTATACTCGCATAATATTAAGCTGAGCAAATAAAAAACAACATTTGCAAAATATAGAAATACAAAATGTTTACTTGATGCCCTCATGAGAGTAATACAGCAAAATAAATATAAAATAAAAAGTATATTAAATAAAATATTGAATTTCCAATATATTAAAGTTTAGATAGACATATGGCCGGCCGCAAGTGTGCCTCAAAGAAGGGGGAGTTTTATATGAAAGTTTGACAAATGTTAAAATAAAATTTCACGATATATGAAGCTTGCGAAAGGCTTTACGTTTTCAGGGAATATAACAAATAAATAAAAATATAAGCATTTTCATCTGATTAAATGTCAGAAAGCGTATGGAAAGCGAGGTCGCACGACAAACTCGCGGCCGTATGCTTTCGTTTATGTATTGGTGAGTTGCATTTCTACAAACTGTCTGTTAAAAACAGCGTAAATAGCGGTCTCCATTAGAATTGAACTTGGTATAGGCACCATGTCGGACATCAACCATTTGCAATAGAAAGAAAAGAGACAGAACAAAATTGGTAAATATTCCATCTTTATTACACTAGCGTAAAATACTTTGATATGCCTGAACATGGACATCTCACGTATTCACCACAACAAAGAAGTTCGCGATTTTTTCACAGTTGCTCTGCCGGCCTCATGTTCATATCATGTCCAAGTCGATGGCTAGTGGAGACGTAGGGTAAGGGAGCGTAACTTCAGACTATCACTCATGATAGTGGTGCCAACAATTGGGTTATCAGAAGCACTGAGATGCGTATAAAAATGGGACACCAAATTAAATATTATCTGTTATTTATGTTTTCTATAGATAAGTTTTATTTTTATTTGACTATGACATCTTAAATCGCTATACCGGGAAAGAATTTTAAAACTACGTCAAATGCATAGTGTTTGTAACGCATCGTTTGCTGGTCTAAGCCACCTTTTTAACTCTGCATAATTCTTCTAAGCTTTTTCTTTATTTTTGTTTTTCCATCTTAAAGAAAACAATAAGTTAATAAGATTTAACAAAAAATTACTGCAAAACTTACTTTTAAGAAAAATGTTTAATTTCATAAGAACTAACACATTTTTTTTTTTTGTTATTTCTCAAATTACAAATCCTTGTTCTTTAACTGTGTTCACGCATGCGAATTAAAATAGTAAAATTATTGCTTAACAAATAAATAAAAAAAATTTTATAAGGAATTAAAAAAAATTGATTGAGACAAGAAGTAGCGTTGGCTTATTTGCCTTGTTTAAGTTGCAAAAATTTTGATTATTGAAAAAGCTGTAAAAAGCACTGCGAAAACTTGTAAAAAGCATTATAAATACCCGCTTTTCTGAAACGTGTACTTAGAAAGGAAAAAATACCCGAAAAGCACCAAAATGGCAACGCTGTTGTGTTATTAAAATAAGGCTGAGCACACTGCTGTCTCTTTCTAAATTATTACAAAAAAAATTTTTCTTTGAATTTTTTTTTTACTATGGAATACCCCATACAAGTTTTGAAATTTTATTTTTTTTACGCTTGTTGCATAATTTAGGCTTAAAATAAATTTGTCACTTTTTATTGCTCATCATGGTCAAAGCATTTTCATAGCCAAGGCTCCACTCATTATTTATTCAGGATTGATGTCGTTTTCATATTATTTTGTATCACATTCCATTGTTGTTGTTGCCTGCATTTTTAACTTTAACCCTTTCTGACCGCAGCCATCAATGAATTTTGGAAAATTGTATGTGATTGAGTCGAATGAATGTTATTTTGGGCGAACGAATACAAACAAGAGTTTTCTGGTAAATAAAAATTTATTTTCTGCTGTGCAACATTCATATATTTTGCCGTGTTGTATATTAATAGTACATACATACAATAGTATAACAACAAACTCGACAGCTGTTAATTTTTCAAGTTGCTTTTATATGTAAAAGTGTTAGTGTGAGTGTAACAAACCACCGAGATGTGTGTGTGTGTGTGCGTTAAAATTTATATTTGTAAATATGTATGTATGTATATTTTGTTTAAGTATGCATGTGTGTTTGTAGGTCAGTTGGTTTATGTAAAAGGGACGGCGGCTGTGTAAATTGAACTCAATGTTGATTTTTGTCAAAAATTTTACCTTGGAGACATGCTGTCAAATCAAGTGAAAACAAATGAATTGCATTTAACAAGCACAAAAACATTTTAAGCTTAATGCCAAAATGATGTTAAATACGAGTATTTGAGTTTTGCCTTTTAGTGTTTATGTTAGTGTACGAGGGAGTATGTATGTGTGCTCCGTATTTTTTTTTTTTTTTTTGTTGTGAAAAAAGGAAACAACATGTTAACTTAAGTGGATATAATACATATATATATATATATATATATATATATATATATACATATATATATATATATATATATATATATATATATATATATATATAAATAGTTTAGTTTATTTAAATATGATTTGATAATTTCACGTTTGCATTTGCTTATTAAGCTTATTAAGCTTATTAAGCTTAAGCGACATAATTTTCGAACTTAATTTTTTTTTACCAAAATCTACCGTAAATAATCCATTTTCGTAAAAAAAAACAAAAGTCCAAAAATGTGACGCTTAGGCCTTTTCAGTATTTATTGCTCGATATACTAACTGGGGAATCAGCTGATATTTTTTTGGCATTTTGTGCAATATAATAATTTTTTTCTTTAAAATTTACATTTTTTAAAATAACATTTCAAAAAATCATAAATAAAAAATAAATGAAAAAATTAACAGCCTTGTTTATAAAACTTATTAGGGCTTTACTAAGTCTTTTTAAAACAAATTTTCATAAAAAATGTTTCTTAAAAAGCCTTTATAAATCCTTAATAATTTTTATAAAATCTTTTTACAAAATCTAATATGGTCCGTTGACTTTTTCAAATTCGAATCCTTTCGTGTAAAATTCAAAATGAATTTAGAAAATTTTAAACACACTCTGGCAGGACATTTTAATATATTTGCCAGAGTTCGACTTCCCAAAAGAAGTCATACAAATGCAGAAATTTTTATTAAATCGGCAAAAACTCACTTTAATTGGCGCTAGTCACTCCGCCCATTTTTGTGCGATCATATTCTGCAAATTTACTTTGTAGAATATGTATAAATAAATAAATAACAAATTATTTTAATTTTTTACTTTTGTTGTGCGCTATTCTATCGCTATAGCGTTAAGTAGACTCAAATTGAACTCGTTCAGTAGTTCATTTTAGACACAAACCGATGATATTTAAATGGATTTCATCATAGGTTTGTCTCTAAAATGGACTATTGCAGGAGTTCCACTCAAGTCTCTGGGTGAGAAGCATTTTTTTAATAAATTTGCTTCCGCCTTTTAATTAATGCAAAAAAATTTATGCAACTAATTTCATGAAAAAAAAACTAAATATATTTTTAAAGAATATTAAATAAAATATATTATATATATAATTTATTTATAATATTAAATAAAAAAATAATAAATTTTTTTTCATCTTGAAATAAGAAATTTCAACATGACTAGACTTTCGTTAATGTATCTTATTAACTCAATATCTTTTTTATTGATTTTAAGCTGTTTTTTTCTCTGGGTGTACACACATCAAAAAGTAGTTTCAACTTTTTATTTTCGAAATCAAGTCACACAGTTTTACGTTTGTTGCATGAAACTTGTTAAATTTGTCAACACTATTAACCGTAGAAAAGAAAGAATTAAATCGCATAGAATAACTATTTGAGGAAATTTTCTTTTGTTTGCTTTTCCTTGCCTCCTTCATTAACAAATTTCATGCAACTTATTTTAGAAAATTTGTTCCAGTGCAAATAAATTTCCCCAATAAATAATTTAAGTTTTTTTAGGCGCAGTATATTTACAAAAGCAAATTTTAATTTTATTAGTAGACAAAAAAATAGTAGTATTTCTAATTTAAATGTATAAATGTAAAGTGAATTCACTGTTGAATCCACTTACTGACTTAAAAAAAATATATATATTTAACAAATAAAAAGCAAACTTATTGAAATTTTTAATAGGATTACCAAATTAATATGTATTTATATTTATTTATGCGTTTGTTTTGTCCATCGGCAAAAATGCTAAAAATCATTAAGGTGATTATTTTCGGCTTTAGGAATAAATAAAAATATATCATGAATGGCAAATCAACTCATTTAACGAGGGCCTTGCATATGAGTGCCACTCACTGCAAAACGATTCCTTTAATTTGCGTCTAAAATGTTAAGCTTACAAAATAACCATTTTATGAAAATTGCAGGATTAAAAAGCGACATCAAGCCAATGTATGGAATTTCTTTTTTAAAATATTTAATTTACAAAAAAGGCATTTCAAAAGAAAGTTTATATTTAGTAGCTGAAGTAGTTAGAGTAAATTAAGCAGTGGCAGCGTACGAAGGTCTTCAAGAGCCCGAGTTTGATTCCTGTGCAGATCCAGTCAAATTAACATTATAGATTTTTGTGATCTGCATTAGTATCTAGGATAATGCATATCGCAGCGCACTCCCTCGTCGATATTTGCAGCAATTAACCGCCTTTGATCTATACTTTATTTAAGTCTATATTTTCTACCAGTAAATAAAGTTTAAACGTCAATTTACTAAAGCTAATTATGGTTTCTTTCTGTCTGAGCTTATTGTTTAATTAAAACTAGCGATCAAGAAGGCAAAATCGGCCTCATTTTTATTAACGTGTTGCCGAAAATTAAAATTATATTTAAATTAAAGTATCACAGAAATATCTAGAATGTATACATACATACATCTCCTCTATTATTAATGGACAAAATTTAAAGAATCCTGAAACACAGTAAATATATTTATGGAAAATTTAACTGGTCTGAATATATGTTTTTTTTTAATTTCAGTTAAGAAAGCAAATACAGTGGAGGCTCGAAAAATTTAAGTCATAGAAAAGTTAAGTATATGGAAAAGTTAAGCAGCTTTTATTCACCATTGGTGACTACAAAAAGTTAAGTAATTCTCAACTTTTCTGAGACAATTTTTTTATATATAGTTTTTTTCTCTTTCTAAGATGATCTCAACTTTTGTATGTAAATCCTCAATACATATTTATATATATAGTGAGACATATACGCCTGTATACATGCAAAAATAAAACCGTTACTGTTATATATATTTTTTTTGTGAATTTTATATGCATAATGTAGTTGCTCTCATCAGTTGGTTGTAAAAGAAATTAGTCGTAGAATATAATTCTAATTGACAATTAAAAAATAAATAAATAATGTACAAATACACATACAACCTCTTGAATTTTTCATACTACGGAAAAGTTAAGATTTCGGAAAAGTTCATCACCCCCAAAACAAACTACTTAACTTTTTTGAGCCTCCACTGTAACAGTGAAACTGAATTAGACTTGGGTTGAACTCGTTCACTAGTTCGTTTTTGACACAAATCTACGATCAAACCCATGTAATTTAAATGGAATGAACCAAGCCTAAACTGAAACATCATATTTAAGAATATACATATAGAAAACAACCAAGTGTGACTGAGGGCGTATGATTAATATTAGTTTAACCAAAATACGTATACGCAACGTGTGTCATAAGCAGGGAAACCAGAAATATGCTCTAAAAAAGTGTTTCATGCGCATTCAATATGCACTAAAAATTTGAAAATATGCACTAAAAATTCAAAAAATATTTGTAAATGAAAATATATTTTTTAATCAAAAATTCAACAACATTTGCATATAAAATAAGAAAAAAAAAAGAAATAACCAAAAAACGGAAGCATAATTAACAAAGAATAACTGGGTTTGAAGTGCAGGTTAAAACAAAATTACTATACAAATTTTTACTAAAACAAATAATACAAATTAATTTTTATTGGATGCATAAGAGTTTAATTTTAAAAGATCACGATATCAGAATTAAGGCTTTGGAACTGTATTTTGGATAAATAAGACAATATTTTTATTTATAGTTTTTATTGCAATAAATAACAAAATATTGACCTAGAATTTCAAATAAAATTTCTGTCTGTCTCATCTAAATGAACTTTTATACACTTAAAATTTTCCTTCAACGTCTACTCGCAGCAGAGTCGGTCATAAATAGCAAAACCGCATCTGTATTGCAACTAACGTTCGTAAAACTGCTTAATATATAAGAAAAATGTATACACTACATGGAACATTTGAACAGAGATTTAGATGGCTATCTGGGTTATATACATATGTATATACGAACGTTAGTTCGTAAAATTGCGCAGGAAAAATTTTTTCTTTAAAACTTAAATTTTTATTTCGAAAATGAGATTTTAATAAATTTCTAGAAAAATAAATTTATATAATTTTTTTCCGGAACGGCGTATCTTTTTTAAAGGATACTAAGCGGTTAAAATAAAATAATAAAATAATGATGCTAAGCGGGTGAAAATAAAATAAATTCTATAAATTATCAAAATATGCTTTAAAAGCGTAAATTATGGTCTAAAAATTTGAAAATATGCCAAAAAATATGCGTGTAAAACTGATATATGCATTAACATGCTTTAAAGGGTAAAATATGCAAAAATATGCACTAACAAATCGATGCCAAAATTCATAAAAAGTTCTGAAGCGGATAAATATCTTGTCCCCGCATTAATACGTGATACAAGAAAAAACATGCAATTGCATATTTGCGGTTTCCCTGGCTTATAAGCTTATAGAACTCATTAAGCGCACTGCGACACAGTGGAATTTTGGTGTAAAAATCTCTATTTTTCGACCACTCAATTTCAAAAATCGAATGATGCAGTTTTGTAGAGAAATGTTTAAATATAAATTTGTGAATTTTTCGAAAAATTGTATTTTATTAGTGAAAAATTGAAGTAAAGTCCATGTACAAGAAATGACTTGGAGATATTTTCACGCAATTCAGTGGCCAATCTATGAATTATTTTGTTAATAATAACATTTAACTCTAATATAAAGAGTTTCTTCACAAATTCAAAACATATTACGATTCATGATAACCGTTAAGAAGATGTGCCCAAACTTCTAAAATATTTTTAATAAGAAATAATTTCTTAATCGGGCTAAGTTCAGTAATTGCAATTTTTATTGAAAGAAATAATTTTTTCCACTACAGTTCTACTAAATCTAAAAATGTCTCAATATTTTTAATTTTCAATGGGGAAAAAGTTATTTAGCTCCTCTTTCACCCAAGCTGTTCTTTAAATAAAATGAAATGTGAGAATGTCTTCAGTGAACTAAATAAAAATTATTCTCGTAAATTTTTCAAAAGTATAGACTAATGTTTTCTAGGAAATTCAATAGAACTTCGACATATACTGACATCTTTCGTCGCTTACTGGTTTTATCAGACCCTTTTAGAACCGGCTTAAGACACGAGCGATCCCAACAGGATTTGGGCAAGGACAATGTAGTCAAAAAATATTATAGACGAAGAATACACAAAGTTTTTTTTCTCGAATGATAAGCAAAATATAAAAAATTATCTATATTTTGTAATGGGTTTTATGGGATGTTGGGATTACCAGATTTTGATTGAACTTGTTGTTTTCTATTATAGAAAGTGTATTTACTCGTTACAAATTTGAAGACTTCATTTAGAATCGAATCTAGAGCCACTCTATAGTTTAAGTGTAAAGATGTATGAAGCCATGCCACCGTGTGCCACATGCAGTATGCGCAACTCTGGTAAAAATCATTTGTTGAGTGTTAATTTAATTTTAGTTAACGTATTTGTCTGTTCATTTTTGTTTTCAATTAAATTAAAATTTGCATACTAGACTCGTATGTCATGCATGTGAATGTCTGTCGAGCTTTTGTAGTTAAAAACGGCAGGTTTATTTGATAAATCGATGAAATATTTAACAGATTGAATTTCAGGGCGTAATTTATGCCATTTTTTTTTCTTTCCTCCAGTTATATTGAAAAAGCGAAATTGGCGTTTGTTTTAATTTTTCTTCCATTAATTTAAGCTTATGGTTGTGGCAGTAAAACGTTTTTTTCTTCCGTTGTTCCATAATAGCAAAAAAAAAAAAACACCCTAATGTAATTTTAATATCAATAAAGCAAATTCATTTTTGCTGTTTTTTATTTTTTGTTTGTTTTGTGTGTGGAAAATATAATAATAAATTGACACATTTATTAAATTGTGGCATAACATATTTTGCCGTATTTTACTATTTGTTGCCCTCACGGCTAATTTAATTATAATATTGGCTTATTTCACTCAAAATGAAGAACGTTTTATAAAATATCGGCAATTTCCCAAAGTAAAAAAATAAATACAAAATAAGAAAAGTATTCATAAATTTTGTTATACTTTATGGCCATAAAGCAAAGTTTTTCAAGTTTTTCTAGTTTTTCTAGTTTTTCTAGTTTTTCTTTTCCCTGCCAATAATAATAACCAGCTTAAGTTTTATTCTTTGCTATAATTTTATGGCCATATTTGAATGGTTTGAAATGGGTTTATACGTATTAGTATAAAAAAACACAACAAAAATGGAGAAATAAATAAAAAAAAGTATGTGTATATTTTGGCAGAAGGTTGAACATTATATTACATCAACATGCCGCAATGGCAATTTGCGAAGGAAAAAAAGTATAAGTTATTTTTCATAAAACACATTTGTGTAGTGTCGTATGTTTATTTATGTAAGTGTAAAAAACTTTAAACCGAAAAAACACTCATACTCAGGGCTGACAAGTGGCAAAAGTTTCGCATGTTATGACACACTGCATAAATGTATGGGTGACTGAGTGTTGAATAAATAGTCAGTGTATGGATTGTTGTTTAAATTGGATTTTTGGCGTCTCGTTTATTTTTTATTTTTTATTTATTTTTTAGCTGCAATCACAAGTCACTGTGGTCTTATAGAAGAAAAACAAATTTGTATTAAAATTGAGGGCCTAATTGTCTAAATCACGTTAATAATGTTGATAATTACAAGAAATCAACAAAAAAGTTTTGAAATTTGTTTTTGTTTTGATATAAATTCTAAAAATTAGAAAAGGCAAGTAATGTCGGTTTATTTTTCTTTACTTCGATAAAAAAATTAAATTTTTTTTAATTTTGTTTTTGTTTTAATATGTATATTCATATATCACTTTGGTGACGTAATTTAACCAAGTAGTTGCCAAGATTTAAGTCGAATATTTTCGGAAAATTAAGAGGTTTTCCAAAGTCTAGGAATATAGGAACAAAAAAAATAGATAAATTCTACTTTTGGCACTGATGGTATCAGTATCTAAGGCCGCGTGGTTGATTGTTTTGCGCTTGATATCTGCAATTGTTTTTTTTTTGTTGCTATTAAAAGCTGCTTTTATATTAGTAAAAAATGTGGGAATGTCTACAGTCTAGAGACCTATCAGATCTTTTATGCAAAATTGACTCTGAAAGAGGTTGCATTCTACCAGTCATCATAGAAAACATTTTTATGGTATCGCACATTTATTTCCAGATAATATCAGAATTACAAAAACAATGAAAAAACCAACATGGCTTTTAGTTTATCCAAAATGTCAAAAATAGAATTTGTTTAACATAATAATAATAATAAAATTTATTCACATAAATTTGAAAAAAAAATTCTCTACGGCATTTACCACTAGCAAAATTTGCAACGTTTATCACTTTTCACAACTTTCTAATAGTTTTGTCATATTTTTAAATTTGTTTTCAAAGAATCTTTTTAATAAAGTATTTTTCATATTGAGATTTTTTTATTTTTTTTAAATTTCTCTTTCGTAAATAATTTTTGAAGTTTCAGATGTAGTTTAATTAAAAAAAATAGCTCAGCTGCATTTCCTCTACTACCTGGTGAATGTGCCTTAAGCTACGGTCACACTTGACAAACATTTGCCCAAAAAAGCGTAACCAATAAATACTAATGGAAAATTTTTTGCTTCAGAGACGTATTTATTAAGTTAATTAGTTTCGTATTTAACAAATATGCAAAATTATAAAATATAATATTATTGGAAACTACTGAACTCAATAAACACGTGTCTGAATCAAAAGATTTCTCATTAGTATATACTGGTTACGCTTTTTTGGGCAAATGTTTGTCAAGTGTGACCGTACCTTTAGTATCCCACTTTCGTTTGGCTGAATTTTCATTCCACAATCAATGCTACAAGTATTATAATTGCAGTGAATAACAACAAGATGGCCAAATAAAATATTCGTTTTTTTTTTTTAGCCAAATGAAATTTTCTTTTCCCTCGAAAGGTAAATTTGTATCATGCAGTTTACGTGAAATTTTCTTGCAGCTATCAGTTCCCAGTGAATGTAAAAATGTAAGCAGATTTTTAAAGCTTAAACATTAATTGAAAATCAAACAAATTTTCCGTTTTCGCGGGAAAAATTGTGTTTTAAATATTCTGGGCAAAGTGGAAGAAACGTCAAGTTTTTTGTCTTCGAACAATATGCAGTGATTCATAAATCCAGAGTAAAAAACATTGGCAATGTACAACGACAACCATTATGAACGCCGGAAACAAGCAATCAGCGCATCGGTTTCAAAGTTGATGATCAATTTGCACAACTTTGCATCGCAAGTGAATAAAAACAATTTTTTGATACGCTTTGGAAGTCAGTTTTCTCCATGATCGAAAAATTATTTGTATTAAGGGGAATCAGCAAAAGGGAGATATTTCTAGGAAAAAATTATTATTATTATATGATTGTTATTTTGGGAAAATGGGAACACTTCAAGGGAAATGTTTCCACGATAGTAGTGAACATCTTTCTTAGTAATTTGTAAGTTTATCTCTGTTTAACATGTTGGGTTGGCCTAAGAAAGTTTAAATTATCTCAATTAAAGTTTTAATTTAATGTAAGTTTAGCTGGAAATTGTAGAAAACAATGTTATTTTTGTGCACATGTACGACTGTATTTATAAGCTTCTTAAAAAATCTTCATATTTTTATGACACTGTGCATTTTACACTTAAATATTTTTGAGTATTTTGAAGTACCAAGTTGTTTTTATTGCTTTAGTCAAAGCTTACAGTTGTTAAACCAAAAAATTTCAATATTTGTTCTATTCAGGATATAGGACCATAATATTGTTACTAAAAATAAAACAAATTCAAACAAAAAACTGCCCTACTGCCACCACTAGGAATAAACAATAAATTCTTGTTGTACTTGTATATCGTAAATGTAATTTTTTTTTGGGAAAATTCACTCCATGATCACAAGAAAAACTAATTTTGTATATCATTTATACAATTCATAATATTTTATGTATTTATTTGTGTGTATAAATTTTCTCGCCAATCACATGCACCTCTATCTACACCGCATACTGTGTGTGTGTGTGTGTGTGTTTGAAGACACTTGCCATTTCACACACACACACACATAAACATTTACTAGTAGTGTCCTTTTTTTTATTTCTTTTATTTCTTTTTATTTTTTGAAAGGGTTGGCTGGCCTGTGCCAAGCACATTTTTGGTTTCTGTTTGTGTCATTTATATTGATAAAAAAAAAGGAAAAAAATAAGAAAATTGTGATATAATATTACAATTGGACTTTGTTCATACATTATTTTGGTAAATGTTCGATTTGTGTGCGTGTGTGTGTGTGTATTTAAAATTAAAATATAAATTTTATGCACATACTTTACTGTTACGTTTCTTATTTTTGCTCATTTATTTATATTTATTTTACTTCAAGTCCTGCTAAAGTGTCGAAGCGTGCATATGAATTGATATTTTGCCAAAAAACTTTGTCAATAAAAAAAAGATCATACATACATACATACATACATATGTATACAAATATTTAACCCCTTAAAAAACCTTTTACAAAATCTAATCCTATTTTGTTTATTATTGTTGAAAAGAAAATGAATATTGGTTTGCACTACAGCCTCGAATTCCAAGAAATAATGTAGAGTTCAAGACTCTTAAGATTTTGTTTCCTTTTATATGCAGGCATACATATTTCAATTTGGAAGCAAATTAAATTTTATTTACGTACGTAAATGTATGTATGTATGTATGTATGTACATAAATTAAGGACTATTTGGGACAATATATACGACCATATGTGGCATAAATGAAAAATAAGGGTGTACTTCTGCTTAAGCATAAAAATATAATAAATTTTGTATTAAGTATTGTGGTCGGTTTTGGGATTATGTGACTGAAAAAAAACCAGGAATATTTTAAATTTAAATTGTTAATGTACATGGTATTCCTTTTCGGACTTAAAATTTATTTCTGCTGATGTACATGCTTTTACTTTTATTATTTTCGGAACATAAAAATTAATCTCTAAGCTATTTGAAGAAACTGTAATATAATAAATAATTTTAAAGACATTTAAATACGATTTACAATCAAAAATGCTTCAGCTTTAATGCTTTAAGCTTAAAATAAAACACATATAAATTCCAATTAGCTATTGTGTAAGATCTAATGGCTAATTAAAATACATAGTTTTTATTAGAAATATTTCAAAATTTTACTTGTTGGTTTAGCACGTCTAGATTCATTTCATCGCTGCTAAGTAACACTCCAGTAAACTTCATACACAATTCAGAAAAGCTTACAAAACCTCTGGACGTGATAAACTATTAACAAATAAATTTTCTAAATTCGTATTCATTTCGACATGCGTTAAATAAAAATTATATATTGAAATTTATCATAAAAAATTATTTAAGTCTCAGTTTCATAAATTCAAAACTGGTGCAAAAATGTGTATTCCTAATTGTAATTTCTTGTCAATATTTGCAAGTCATTTATTGAGTAAAAAACAATATTAGAGAAATGCAGAATAAATTTTGAATTATTACCATTTTAAAAAGTAGAGAAATTGATTTTATGATTTTCATTAATACATATTTATATGTTTTATAGTAAATATATATAATTAAATTATTCAATATGTAATTGAATTTAATTTTTGTTTATTTACTTGCCACACATATAAACATACTCTAACTCTTAAAAAAACAAATATTTATTCAGCAAATAAGTCCACAATTTCCTTAATAAAATATTTTATAATTTTAATTGCTGCACACACACACAACCACATACACACACACACACGCACACACAATGCTTAGTGTACAATAATGCAACACTCGCAATTGCAGGCATACTTTCTATATACTGTCATTTGTTAGAGAAATGTGTCATTTGAAATTATTGTCATACTGATTCGAAACTAGAAATGAAAACCAAGTTCATATGTGTCGGTATGTACTCGTATGTAAGATCTTTTTTGTGATTGTCAATGTGACAGTGTCAGCTTGTTTGAATGACTGCTTACCACATTGAATACATGAAGGGAATGGCAAGACTGCTGAGCCTGATCTGATTGAAAGTGTAACTGAATGACTTGCGAAACTTATTGCCACTATCTGACGGTGCAATTTTAAGTGAAAATATTAGTATGAGAGAATGACTTGCCAATAGAATCGTGATTGATACCATTTTACCGCATTAGAGGAGATTTTAATATAAAAAATATAATATTTTATTTTTTATTGTGCTTTCAAATAAATTTAAGGGATAAAAAATGTTTATGTTTTATCACACAGAGAATTTCAGTTCATTTTATGAAATCTATTTTCTGATTTTCGAAAATATTATCACTTGTGATTCCTCAAATGGTTTCTGGAAGTCTGTGCATAAGATAAGAGGTTTGTGACAGTTGGAAATGTGTGTTTGAAGTCTAGACAATGCTTAAACAGCAGCAAATAAATTTCACTTACAGTGTAACAAAACGTACTTAAATTAGATTTCATAAAATCAACTCATATTCTCTGTGTAAATCCATCGTGTAACAATAAAAGTATTTATAATTCAAAATCAAAAATAAAATCTTAATTAAACATTCAAGAAATTCATTTGACATATTGTCATAATTTTACTATAATTGAAATTTATTTGCTGATGGTTAACGCAAATGCATTTCATTGCTGCAAAATAAAAAAATAGCTTTCCGCGACAAATAAAGAAATAAATAAGCCAACATCAAATAAAGTCTTGAAATATTAGTGTATGATACACAAAATAAATTCTCAATTCCAGAAATAATTTCTTAAGTTTCATTAGAAATAATTATAGAAAAAAGTTAAATTGGCTTGTCTGGAAAAAATGTTGCATTTCCTATCCCATCCTGCATTATGCCGCCCATACATTACACAAGTTCACTGCACAAGTCTGGCACTGTACAGTGCGTTTGTGTACTGTATGGGAGTGTTTGTGCTATTTATGAAGTAAACGATTCATGTACCGCTTTAGCTTTAACATAAAAACTGCACAGTTTCCTTATATAATGTGTGGCACAAGCTTAGTTTACGCAGTGCCATAGTTGAGCACTGAACATGTGCAGTGTATAGCTGGCATTAGCGGAACACGCCCGTTTTTATATTTGTGCCCACAAATTATGAGTTAGTTCTGACAGGTTTTTGAGAAGAAGAAGCGAGCTGAAAACTTCAGCTCACTTGGGTCCAAATATCGGCACTAAGGTTACATAGGAGTAGAAAGGGGATAGTAAAAGTACAGCTGATGAAGTGACAAATTAATAGAGATAAGAGAAAGAAGCTTAATTAATTTGTTTGTTTTTGCAACTTTATTTATGAGCGTTTTGTTAACTTTGTGAAGCTGCAACGCCTCAGGCGCATTATTTTAAGCTATATGGCCATAGCTTAAGCGAGTTACAGAATAAGGGACCAGGGCTCTTGAAGACCGTCATTTGTTTTGCAGTCGACGCTCTAACTGATTCAGTCAACAGCACTCCCCCCCCCCCTGCTCAAATAATACTTTGAATAAAATTCATTGCCATTCCAATAGATAAATATTGTACATACTCGCAACATTTTTATGTAACTACTCGTATATATAAAAATTTTGATATTTAATAGATTTTAATACATTTAAGGATAATGTCATTTCTTTTTGCCGTTTTCCACAAGACTTAAGAAACTATTTCTTTTATTTGCTTGTTGCAGCATCGTGGGTTAAGTGACTTGCTGGATATACTATATGTATATTGATGAAGATAGTTTTCGTTTTTTATAGTTCGCTTTTTGGCAACTTTTACAAATAATTTTCAATTTTGTTCAAATACTGACAAAATATCTTTGAATATTCATTTCCTGTAATATTTTCCCAAGTTTTTTAAGTTTTACAATTCTCTTCTTTTAGCCTTCTAAACAAAATACAACCATCTCCCAACAGAACAAGGTTTAACTTAATTCCTGTAAAATCTCAATCTCTAGACGCACATAAATAAATACGAATGCCTTAAAGCAGTAACTAGTAATTTCATTGTTGCATTTATAAACATCCATTCGGAGAAATTAATCCCTTATTGGTATTTTAGTTAGTTGCTGTTGTTTTGTTTCTTAGAAAATTAAACTTAAATAACTTTTAAAACGCCACCGATTACCGATGAAATTTGTTTTAAAATATTACACTATGAGCATATAATGAAAAAAGTATCAAAACTAAAAATAAGTAAAAACAAAAACGTATTTTTCTCCAACATCTTAATAAAAAGTTTTCTTGTTTTCCTTCCAATTCCCTGTAAAAAATATTTTTTAGTGTTTTTTTCTCATTCACTCCTCTATCGACTGATTATTTGGTCGTTGAAGAGTAAAACTATTTGTACTACAGAGAAATAAGATGCTAAAGATTGCACCAACGGAGTCAAATGTTAAGCAACACAGACATTTTTAGGGCCTTACAACTGAAGGCCTTCTTGAGAGACAACTTATCTAAAATTTTTATTCGTTATAGGATTTCTTATCTGATATCTTTCTTTACATATGTATCTGTAGCAAAAAGGAAAAAGTGCTTAAGTAGAGATAAGCTGATTTTGAGTTAATGATATATTCTGCATACTCGAAAGTACCTTAGGGCAAAATCTCAATTAATTTGTGTGATTTTTCGGGAAGTTAAAGCACTATGACTTGTGGCTTATACTTTTTAAACTTCTAATCTCATTAATTAAGATTATACTTTGGTATATTTCAACTTGAATGTAATATTTAAAGGGTTAAAGGAGAATTTCCGAGTTTCACTGTAAAAGAAATCGATTTCTCCAAACGCTTAAAAGAGCTCTCCTGCAAAACAGTCAAATATGACTTATGCACTTTTTCCTTATAGCCACAGATATCATTAGACTGTTATAGAAATATATTTTGTAGACTATTTGAACAAAAACTTTTTCTAAATATATTAAAAGCCACAAGCTTTTGTCGAAACACCATTACATCCACAGAAAATTACTGTTTGGTGCAATTTATGGGCTGGCGGAGTCATTGGCTCATATGTGATATGTACATGGTTCGAAATTTTTTTCGTACGTATGTGGTTGCAACAGGACGGAGTCACATGCCACACAGCGCGCGCTACAATTGATTTACTCAAAGAAACTTTTCATGAAAAAATAATGATCCAATTAAGTGGCCACCAAGATCGTGTGAATTAAACCCATTTGCATTATTTTCTTTGAGGTTATGTTAACACCCTTGTCTAGGCCGATAAACCACAAAAAATTTAACACCTCGAAATCAACATTCGAAGAGTTATCGGTGAAATATATAAATACTGCGAAAGGTTTTTGGAAATTGATATTCCAGATTGCGCCTTCTACGCGCCAGCCGTAAAGGTCACATGGCCGAAATCACATTTAAACATTAATTTCATAAAATTTTCTTTCCAATAAAGCCCATTTCATTGATATTAAAAATATATTTCCTTGTTTTATTATGATTTAAACTTTTGGCACTCTATAAAAAAAACACCCTTTATTTGGAACTTGATTCATAATTAACCTGACCAGACATCCCGCTTTAGGCGGGATTATCCCGCTTTTCTGAGATTGATCCCGCCTTGAATTTTTATCCCGCTTTATCCCGCTTTTTAGAGTTTTGAAATTTCTTATCTCTTAATATATTTTTATTAATATGTAACTGATAAAAATTTATTCCAAATATTTTTTAGTGTAGTTATTGTTTATTTTTTTTTTGGATCTGGCAGCTCCTCAAATGAAAAAAATAAAAATACAAACGTACACACTCAAAGATCCTTTTGTTACAGTGCTTTATATGTGCAGACATTCTGCTGCTTTAGGAATTTATTACCAAGAGAGCTTATTAGGAGAATAACAACTGACATTCACCAAACCGTCAATAATAAAATAAAAAGTTCTTGCTTATTTTTTTATAAAGAGATTGACACATTGGTGTAGTCAGTTGATGATAATATGGACTAACAAGGCCACTTGCTATCATTCGCCTTAAGTTTTTGTACATTGTTTTGTATAAAAATCGTATTTTGTTTTGTAAATGAAGTCAAAAAATCTTTAATTTTATTTATTTTACGTTACTAAATAAAAATTTTTGTTAATAAAAACTTTTGTTTATTTAAAATCGATTCTTTTGAGTTAAAAACTGTGTTTCCTAAGTACATACGAAACTTTTTATGTGCGTATTACACATCCCGCTTTCAAATAGTTGTTTATTTAAAAATCCCACTTTTTGGCCGTATTTTCGTCAAAATCCCGCTTTTTGAACGATCGTGTCCCGCTTTTTGTAAAAAGCTTCTGGTCACGTTATTCATAATTCAAGTACAACTTAAAGGAAAAGGTGAAATAAAATAAGATTTAAATACACTCCCCGCTTAGATTATTAAACCACATAAATTTCTGTTTCTATTGCGTTATATCTTTTCAAAATATTTGCCGACAGGTTAAATTTTACTGCCTTCGGAAGGACCATACACTTGTTTATTTATTTATTTTTATTGGCATTTTATTTATTTTTTCTAACATATTTGGTAACCTCTGCTATTACTCGAACTAGATACAATTGTCAAAAATCAAAGATTCTATAAATGAACAATCACCTGCTACATAAGCCATTGATGCATTTCAGCAGACTTTTGTCTGACAATAAAATTACTAGTAAAAAAGTGTTTGCAAACATTTTCTCTATGATTAAGCCTTTCATAATCAAGCCCATGCCTGTTCAACAATACTTGTGATTGTAGAAAAGTACTTTAAGTGCTTAAAAGCTTCACAGTAGGGATTTTCGAATTAATAATTCGCAACCATTTTCTGATAAAGAGGAAAAATTACAAAATTTCCTTTTAACTCTCTAGTCTTAAATTGGTGCGACTGGCTGTTTGGGCGGCAACAGCTGTTGTGAATTGGTTATACAGCTGCATTTCAATAACTTAAAGCAGTAATTTATGTTCCTCAATCAATCAATAATTATATGTATGTACTTTTATTTTCGGGTATATGTTTGTTGATTTAACTTTTTAATTTTTATTTAGTTTTTCCTACGTATCTTTAGTACGATCCAATTCCCCAAAGCATATCATACAAATGAAAAGTGATTGAAATAATGTCGTATGGTATTCATCGAATATAAGTTACACATAGACAAACATATTTAGCTGTGCAATGTATGGTTTTTACAAAAAAATGCAGAAACAGAAAACGGAAATAAAAAATAACTTTGATACGATAAAATAAAAATGCAAAATATGCAGTAGAATCAAAGAGAATGAATAAAATTATCACAGTTCAAAAACTAAAAATTCTAAAGTGATTGCGCATAAAAAAATAAAGCAGTAGTACTCCAGGTATATGGTCCAAAACTTAAAAATATATAACAAAAATAGGGCAGTGTTGTGCGATAGCAGATTATTGCACAAATTGGAAATAGTTTTTATTAAAGACTGTGCTATACTCGTAAGATTCTCTTTTTACGGTATATTGTGGACCTCATATGTCAAGTCAGTTTGGTTCACTAAAGTAACTCATCATGTAATATTGCCATTTTCCCAACAACAATCACAAATGTTTATATGTAAAGGGTGTTTTTTATTGAGGTATAGAACCTTAAGTTGTCATCACTTTTTTAACTGGCGGCCATTTTGTCAGCTGTCAAGTGATTAATATTTAGTTTGGTTTGCCATTTCATCATGAACAGGTTGACAAAAGAACAACGCTTGCAAATCGTGCAAATTTATTTCGAAAATAATGGTTCAGTTCGCGAAGTTTACCGCAAGCTCCGTCCATTTTATGGTCGACATAATCGTCCATCAGAGCAATTAATTCGGTTAACCATGGATCGTTTTCGCACTACGTTTACTCTATGTGATAATACGCATCCGCAGAGACGTCGAACAGTGCGCACCGAAGAAACAATTGCCGCTGTAGAGCAAAGTGTTGAAGAGGACCCGAATGAATCGATTCGCCACCGTGCACAGCAATTGGAGCCTTTGTCCATCAACTTTATGGAAGATTTTGAAGATTTTGAATGTGGATGAGTTGTGGTTCCAACAAGACGGCGCTACATGCCACACAGCGCACGTCACAATCGATTTATTGAAGGAAACATTCGATGAGCGCATAATTTCGCGGAATGGATCTGTCAATTGGCCACCAAGATCGTGTGATTTGACACCATTGGATTATTTTCTTTGGGGATATGTGAAGTCGCTCGTCTACGCCAACAAACCAGAAACGTTAGGGGACTTGGAAGCCAACATTCGTGGCGTTATTGCCAACATACGGCCCCATATGCTCGAAAAAGTGGTTGAAAATTGGACCTGTAGAATTGGCTTTATTCGAGCCAGCCGCGGCGGCCACATGCCCGAAATCATATTTAAACATTAATGGCATAAAATTATCCTTCCAATAAAGCCAAATTGATGGACATTAAAACGATTTTCTTGTGTTTTATTTCAATTCGAAGTTCTATACATCTAAAAAAACACCCTTTAGGTATGAGATCTACAGGGCCACTACATACAAACTATTAAATATTGAACTAAAACCTTTATTCCTTCACTCACAAAAACCAATTTATCTAAACCAAAAATCCAAACAATAAAGTAACCAGTCATCTAAAAACTTTTATTTGTGTTTGTGCTATTTTCCAGTTTTTATCCTGATTCATTTCTGCACACACTTGATTAAAACATCGACCAAAGTTCAAATCAAATCAATACACAAGAGACAGTATGTTCAGTGGTGGTACGTAAAATTTAGTGCTGGTAGCAGTTGAATGAGCACGGGTTATTGTACTTAGTTGCAAGTTGCAAGTTGCAAAAAAGAAAACGTACATGACCGGCGAAATAAAACAATATTCAATGTAGAGCAACACTGATGTAAAGGGGTATTAACAAATAATGGTATAAATGTACATATATTGAAAACTTTAAGTGGACCTAGAGTCACCGAATGTACATAATGGTACTATTTTTGAAGATATGTACATACATATATCTTTAATTACTTTTAAGGCCACTCTTCGCCGAATTTATTCCTTAAGGGCATTATTTTAAGGTAGTTTTTCGGGCATATAGAAAGCTTCCCAGTATTGCAACTGTACCTTAACCAGACAATTTAAGCCTACCTAGGCTAGGTTACTGGGTGATGAACTTGCCTTTAACTTATCGCACACTTTAGGTTAAAGTAAAGTTGTAATAGTGAACAAATTTTTACATGTCCGTCAAAATTTTACCTTTACCAGCCGCCCAATTGTAAAACTAGTTTTTTTTTGCGTTAACACGTTATTCAAGAGCAATGTGTTAATATACATGTATACAATATGTGTATGTTAGAAGTGAGCGCAAACCATGAAAAAGTGCACACTATTTTATTTTTTTCAATAGCGAATATTGTTTGTTGCGGTGATCGTAATTGAGTGTTAAGCAAAAATAGAGAACAAGGAAACAAAAAACACACAAGACCATTGTGCAACAGTTGAATAGATAGTTGAGTCAAGTGAGCTTTATTTTTATTGTACTCGTACACTTTCTAGTGCACCATACTTCATTTCACAAACTCAAAATTTCAAAATTTGATAATAAAACTTTTTACAATTATATTCATTGATAAAGATATTATTTATATTTTATTATTTATTTATCTACGTTGTTGGTGTTTTCTTTTACACAAACACATATTTCTACACTTGTGTGTTCATTTTACAATTATCAATCGGTGTGCAATATGCTTCGAAACTGCAATAATTAATGCCCTCGCTTAGCAGCTAAATAAATGCTGTTGCATGCTTCTGATACAATTAAATACCAATTTTAGTGCTTGCATAAAGTCAAGAGCACTATAAAGAGAGAACAATTCAATAATGTACATCATAAAGATTAAGCAAGCAAACAGTATGTGCTCAGCTCTAGTATATGTATATGGAAATTTTTAAGGAAAAATCCACTTTATTGTCATGTGGGACAGCAAGCAATTTTTTGTATTTCAGAACAATGTGACTCGATTTTTTTTTTCAAATTTTACCAAATGTAGAGGTACAGAAATATATGAAGAAGTAAAAAATAACTTTCGTTTTCTTTGAAAAAAAAAACCAGGTGCATGTGGTTGGTGTCGCACGTGACAAAAAGTTGACATTAATACAACAAAATTAATAAGAAATCTCTATGTTTTTTTTTCAATAAGGAAATCTTATTAATTTCATTAGGAAAACCTTTTTGAAGTTTTTCTAGTTTTTATTAGGTTATCTTATTGATTTTTTCAATAAAAAAAGTTTAATCTTTATTCTCTGTACTTTGTATTTTGATTTAAATTCTGTACCATATACATATGTATGTATGTATGTAGTATGTTGTAGATGCTATTTATTTATACATACATACATACATACATACACATTAGGTTATATTCTTAAACTAACTTCCTCACGAAGTATTGAACCAGCAAACTTCTACCTGATAGACAAGCACTCTACCCAATATGCTAACAAGCAGCCTGAATAACCATTGAAATAATTGTACAAACATGCTTATACAAAAATGAAAAAGATCATGAAAAAATTGTCTGTATGTCTATTTATAGAAACAAAATAACAAGACACATAATAAAATCAAGAAGATTTCCTTATTAAAAAAATCAATAAGATGCTTTACACATAATCATATAGTAACCTAATAAAATCAAGAAGAAAACCTTTAAAAAAAATCAAGAAGACAATCTAATAAAATCAGTAAGAAATTCCTATAGTTTACAATTTATAAGAAAACCTAATAGAATCAAGAAGTTTTTCTCTATGGATTGATTTTTGGTGCCAAAAATAACGGTAGTTGAGTAAAAAAAGTTGTGAATAATAAGATTTCTTCTTGATTTTATGTGGTTTTCTTCTTGATAAAATTAATAAGATCTACCACATAAAAACAATAAGGAATCTCTATGAAAAAAATCTTCGCTTCTTTCTGCTGGGATACCCCCTAGCCTAAAAACGTTTCATAGAGAAAATCTTCTTGATCCTATGAGGCAGTTTTTTCTCTGTGTATGTTTTTAAGTTTTTCTTTATTTTTATATTTTTTAATGCAAACATTTGCACGAATTGAAAGCAATGAATATGATTAAAATAATACCAAATATATATTAATTTAAAATTGCAAGCTCTAAATTATTTCCTCCATCATCATCATCACTACAAAATATAGCGACGTTAACATCCATTACTATTATTTAATTCTTACAAAATCCTTACATTTTTATAGATGAGAGAAAGACTAAAGATTACATATTAAATACTCATAATTTATCGATACTCAAACGAGTATGAGTATTTACTCATAAGCATGCATGTATGTAGGTATGCATACCTATAAGTATTTCACAGAAATAAGTGCAAATAAAAGTGTTTTCAAAGAACGGATAAGACATTCATACATATATACATTTTGAAGAAACAAGGATACAGTGCTTTGTGGATGTTGTAACATTTTACAGTTCTACTTTAAATTGCTTCCACTCCGAGGAACACCGCCGATATATAGTTGAAATGATTGACATTTCTTATACTGTCAGAAGGAAATGCGAGAACTTTAAAATAATATTTATGCATCTGAAAATATAAACTTTTCATATTCTGAAAATTTTGTAAATAAATTTACACTCTAAAATCAACTTTTAAACTTACTGCGACATCTCTTCAAATTTATTAATTTCTCTAGTTACGTTCATAAACGTTGTAGTACTTTTTCAAACTATCTGGGATAAACAAAAAATAAACATTTTTACACAATATCAAAATAAACCATCTAGCATCGCTTTGCTTATTTTATGTATTTACGACCTTCTTCATTATTAATCGAAGTTTACACAACGAATTACGGAAACTTCGTACAGAAGTTTTGCTGGGTAAGATTTTCATCAATTGTCTGTTTAAAAAAGACTAACTGTTACATGTCATTGGCTTGGCGTGTAAACCTGTCAAATCTACTTTTTTTAACATTAAAACTTTTAATGCCGTTCGAAAGAGAAAGATGGAGATGACTAAAACATATATTCTAGTTTAAAAATCAACATGACGAAAAAACTTAATATGATAGGCTAATTTCTTAAGCCAGATGCATAAAATGTTAGTATTTTGTGTCTCCTTAAAAATTTGCTTAAAGCGAGTTAGCAGGTTTACACTTTAGGCCGGAGATGTGATGTTTACACTCTAAGCCGGCGATGTGTTGTTGAGTTGGTATCAATCTAGTGAGTACATGCTCAGCGTGGTAGGGAGTGATAAGTTGTGTTCCCTTAGGCAATCGGAAAATAAGTGAGTTTTATTTTATTTTTTCCATATTAATTTTTTTCCACAGTAAGAATAATATTAACTTTGGCGCAAATTCATAAGTAAACACACACATACACAAACATGATGCACATATGTATGTATGTATGTATGTATGTGTGTATGTGCAAAAGCACGTCCACAGGCAGCACTCATGTACACTCACATTGAAGTTTTCGATGTGAAGAAAAGTTCGTTAAGACAGAAAAATAATATTGAAAGTTGTTTTTGTCATTTAATTTATTTGATTTTCGTAAAGAGTATTTATTACATTTTGATTAAAATTCTCCTCTGTATCTTTTAATTAAGAATTACTTATAGAAAATAAAAACAATTTTAGATTTTTTTTTTCTTTTATATAAAAACAAAGAAATGTAAATCAGTTGAGAAATATATATAACATTCAGAAATAAGTTGGACTAAATTTTCTTCACATGCTCATAGGTGGCTTGAAAAGGCTTTAATACTGTAAAGAGATTAAGCAAAACAGTGTTCTAATAATTCACACAAAGCCATTCATACTGCTTCTGCTAGGGAAAAGAAAAACTTGCATGCATCATGAAGGTGTTGCTGGTAAATGCGTCGAATACAAAGCAAATAACGATCTTCGAGAGAGTTAAGAATCGTCGCTGAAGTAAAGTAACTAATAGAATCTTTATATAGTTGAAAGTCGTGTGCTACTTAATACTTCGCCATCTGCTCTTTCCCAGTTGCTCAGATCTTGTAACTTTGCCTGTACAATTTTATTAATACACTACGTTCGAGCCAGCTGTGGCGGTCATATGCCAGCAGTCATATTTAAATTACAATGCCAGAAGATTATCTTTCGAATAAAGTAAGTTTCATTTCCATTTAAAAAATTGATCTTTGCTCTCCTCCATTTCAGAGTTTGTTAAAAACACATTTAGAAAATATTTTCACACCATTGAATCTGCGCAAACAGTTCCTGCCAAAGCAGTTCCTGTACAAAAGAGCGTATTTGTGGTTAAACGTTAACTCGTTCCAGTTAATTTTAACTATTATTGTTCGAACTTCATTTGATTCTATATTTATAATTTGATCAGGATAAAGTTCGTATCGCTTTCTAAGCCAAATTACATATGATAATTATTAATGAGCATATAACACCAAAGAAAATTGTAAATATTCTCACAAATACGTAGTAGAACGGAAAAACTAGCTGTTTTCAAATGCCACTACACCTTCATCATCACCGTTCTTTGTGTTTGGTGCACTGTGTGTGGTGTCAGTTGATATAGATTTCTGCTTTATACGAGTATACTCAGCCATCATTGCAAATGGAATATGTGAATTGTTTTGATTCATCGTATTCAATTTGCTGAAAGCTTTTTTGTAATAAAAGCTCAATTTTACTGTCTCTAAATTTACCACAGTCTTGCCATAGTCGTTTGTTCTTTTACTAAATATGCACATGTTAGGAAGTTTGATTATTTTTTGTTCTACTTAAGACAAACTTTTTTGGTTTGTTACTATTAAGTATATTTATTTAATCATTGCCACAGGGCCAATCTTTATCTTTCAGACTCTCTCTCTCTCTCTCCCTCTGTCTCTCTGAACAGGTCGACTACTATAAAAAGACCCAGAACTGCTTTAAAGTTTAAACATACTAGTTTCATTTCTTTTTAACATATTTACTGGCAAAGTAAGCTTTTCTTACTTCGACACCAACATCACGTTCTAATTCCAAGTCTAATTATACTAATGCAGAGCCTCTAAGAAGAATGTCTAAAGAATTTCATAATCTGGAATAATTTCTCAATCGAGCCTATTATCAGTATTTTCGGTTTATACAGAATGAAATATTTATTGTTATTAATTAATGTGATTTTGAACTAGACTTTAGATGATGAAGTTCTTGGCAACAAAAAAAAATCCCGGTATTTCCAACAGCTAAAGCATACTTTAATTTTTCTTCTCTTCTTTAGAAAGTCATACTACTGAGTAAAATTATTTCATTCTATAAATGATCAAACAGAATTGCAGCATAAACACATTTTCCATACAAATTGACACAAAAAATTAGCACCAGAAAGCAGTCGATAGATAGAATTTATTTTATTTTGACAACGTTTTTTCTTATGCTCTCATATATAAATACTTATTCTCTCAAGAATGCTACCATACTTTCAATAAATTTCATACATTTTGTGAACAAAACTACAAAGAAAAATAAGCACAAAAGAAAATAAAACTAAAATTATAGAGCATTTGAAGTTACTGCCGTAGATTTTATTATGGGCTTTGTTAATTTGACAACGATTTTTCCTGAAGTTGTGGACATATTCTGTTTGATCATTAAGAGTTGAAAATATTGAACTTAAAGTCAATAAAAAAATTATTTTTGATTGAAAATTCATTCCAGCTTAATATATTTTATAATTACAGTGATTTTTGTTTATGCCCTTATGCTATCACAAACATCAGTATGATTGCATTTTATGTAATTTTTATTGTTTTAGGCTTGTTGCACTCTGTTTAAATTAAGTATAATTTAAATTGTTTGTAAGGATTATTTTCCTCAGGCAAATTAAGAAATAATTTAAAAAAATATAACGACATTGAATTGATTGCAAGTAAATATTAAAAAACTCTTACCTAAAAAGAAACAAAACTATATTTTTTGAATGTACAATAGATAAATTATTAAAAAAAATCATTAGAAATCTAATAAAATACAGATAAACTCCCCGGATACTTAGAACTTGTTATAAGACGATTTTGATGCAGAGTATATATGATTAAATGCGTAGACTTTACATACAATTCTTTAGAACTGTGCATAATGTATACGCAAAAGTGAGTTCATATTGGGGAGCTCTACACAATACATAAAAACATCTGTGCTTAAAAGCGATAATAGTATAAGTCAACTTGAGACCAAATCGAGTTATATAAGCTGCAAGATTCTACAAATGAATTTTCATATTTACATGAAATCCCCATGTCCCGAACGAAGTTTACAATAAAGATATGAACAAAACAATATTGAAGTGAGTCTGAAAAAATGCAAATTATACTAAATACTATATTTTCATTAAAATATTTTAACGACAAAAGTGGTTTTTCTGGCGTTGGCTGAAGCAGTTAGCACGTTGACTACAAAACCGCAACGTTTGGGTTTGACCCCTGATGCGCATTGGTCACTGAACTGTACCGACTTCAGCAGATACTAATCCTAATGTAACATCAGAACGCCTCCTTCGTTGTGTGACAGAATCATCGGCAAAGTAAAATAACCAACAAAATGGCTATTAACCACAGCTTAACAAAAAATTTTTAATACGCCTCATTTAACAGCAGAGGCGCTGCAACACTGCATTATTAAAAAACTTGCAAAAAAACAGAGTTGTAAAAGAAGCTTTCCTCTATCTCTTCCTTCAAGACCTGTCTTCTCTATCACTATCCCTTTCCTAAAGAATGTAACACCTAGTAATAGTAGTAGGCATTAATTGCCTGAGTGTTACTTCTCTTTAAAAAAAAGAAAACATTGTTTTTAGACTCGCACAGTTATCGCTTGTGATGACAGGTATAAAAATGTTGTTCTTCAGGTTTACTGAAATTTACAAAAAAATTGTATTTTTTATGATGAGGGGGCAGGGAAAGCAAGAGCATCGTAGCCACTTTAACTGAGAGAAAGGAGGCCAGAATATATAGATTTCCTTTTACCTTATTACTAAAATATATTTGATTTATTTCATTTGCAATAATTTTTATTCTGTCATATTGTTGTTTGTGTTGCTGACAAATCCCTAAACTTGTCACCATGATTTTATGTTTGCTTTGCAATAATAATAACAGCATTATTCTAATCCTTTTAATGGGCTCTTAAAAGCGTGCCTGCTGCTATGCCTTTTTGCTAGTGGAATTACATAGCTTTATATTGTTTCTAGTGCTGATGCTACTATCCCTTGCCCCAGATTGACCTTTAAATGTTCGGTTATAATTAGAGATGGCCAGAGCTTATGTGACTAGTAACATAAATCACGTGACCATTCAAACAAGTAAGTATTGAGAATTGCATATGCAAGTTTGTGGTTTTGAGAGAAATATCTCCTCGATTAAAATAGGACTGATTCTCAAGAATTTTTTTGAGAGAGAAAGGATCATACATGAGCCACTTATTTCGTCTGCCAGCATTAAGGAATGTGATTGAAGTTACTCACGTTCTAATCTGTGGCTGTAAAGGAAGAAGAGCCACACCAAGGTTTTTTTCCTCTATATATTAACTTTTTACACCAGTATTTCAATGTCTTGTTGGGTCTTGTTATTTATGAATATAAATGCAAGACGTGACCAAGCAAATGGCCAACGTAAAGAACATTTTTAATTATACAGCGGTAAATAAAAAAAATAAAATAAAAACTAAACTTTAAAAAATTTCGTTTTATTTGGTTAATATTTCATTTACTTACATAGGGCCAACAGTTTGGACTACAACAGACTATGTCCCTTATAGGCTCTGAAACCATCCAAACGATATGCTGCTACAAACGGGATTCACTAGAAATGCAATTTTGTGAAGATGTTTAAAAATACAAGAAAAAACACTGCATTAGTTTCATTCGAGAAACTAGTTTTTGAATTTTCCCACACAAAAATGTTTCGCAATTTTGAACTTTTTAAAGTTGGAAACATCTAGAAATTTAAAATGAATTTGAAATGTATTTTATATCAAATTTTCTTAAAATGGATTTCAAGTTCATTTTATTTTTTTATGAATATGGAAGTTAATGTTTTGAAATTTTGTATGTAAGCACCTCTTCCGATGTGTAGATCAACAAAGAAAGGATTTTCAGAAATTCGAATCTTAAAGGGGCGAGTGTGCAAAAATAAATGGAAACTTAAACTGAATTTATGCAAAAAATAATTGAACAGGTGTATGGTACTTTTTGATTTGTATACCTTAGAGGAGATAAAATGGGCGAAAATCGGGCTTTCGGACTCTTTTGTACCTTGTTTGCTCACGAAATTTAGTTTAAATATAATTGCGTTTTTTGTAAAAGAAATTCAAATAACATATAAAGAAAGTTGTTGTTTTTCTACGCAGGCACAAAAAAATTTACCTAAACGGGTTAATTGTGCATCGTGGGGTACTTTTTGAAACACACTGATTCCTAGAATAAATGTCCTTTCTTATTCAAAAATGAGATTCATAATCAGATATATCGGTCTCCGTTTTGAGTTTAGTCGATTTAAAGAAGTAACTTTCAGATATCAAGATTGGCTTTCCGAAGGCGCAATTTTGGCTCCGAAGAATGACGATTTCAACAAAATAAACAATAAATTTCAGTTAAGGATATCCGGTTAAGTGCGGAAGTACAAATCCGCGGACACAGTTTTAGCTGTCGAACAAGCTTTCAACTATCCAATAAGAGTTTCTGAACTTTTTGGAACCATCTGGAAAGTCATCACAAATTTTGACTTGAAAATATATAAGCAAACTGTGTTTCTTTTTTTAGCGCTGTAGCACATGCCGGGTATCCGCTAGTAAATTAAATGTGCTTAAATATTTTTTTTAAACTAAATTTCAGTTTTGTTAAAATTTTAAATATTCCACTTTATTAAAAACAAGTTTTTTGCATGAAATTGTTTGCTGGGTTAACTGTGGTCTGAAAGAAGCAGACCTTTTAAAATGCTTTATTTTTCCTCAAACTTTATTTTATTTTTAATATGACTATAAAACATGTTAATCTTAGAATTTAATGCTGAGACACGTTTATGAGAAATTGTTTTTTTTTCCTATTTTTTCTATGACATTTTGTTTGTGCAAAGGACATTTTAGGAAAGTTTTGCAAAAAACAAATTCTTCTAGGTTTTACATATTTTAACGCAAAAGTTTTAAATTGATATTTCATATTAAGCAAACACATATTTTTTTACAAAAAAAAATAATAATTTTCAACATCATGTTGAAATAATTAATTGGAATTTAATACCACGTTCATTAGTTAATAATTGACAGTCCACATTAGGCAACATTTAATTATGATTTATTAATAAGTTAATTTTGCTTAAAAAACTAACTACAAATATTTGCTGCTTCTTAGTAGGGCATAAGTGGATTGAAATGAAAATCATAAAACACTTAATTAAAATTTACGTATTTAATTCATATGTATGTATATTTGCACAAATGTCTCAAGCTCTTTAGAACACAAATAGTCCCAGCATCAGTCCAGCTGAAGTATAAATTAAATAAATATTTGTGCTTCGTAAATAATTTTAACATTAGTGAAGTTTGTGTGTGTGAGTGTGTTTGCATCTCAAATATTCATACTTCAATTTAAATTATAATCATTTTAATCAGCATCAATTTAAAATATCATATTTGCCCAGGTAGATACTCAATTATTTGTGCAACTGTCAGTGCCACAATTATATACATACATACGTACATCATACATGTACAGTGGAATCTCTCTTGAGCGGACACTGAAGGGACCATTGAAATGTGTCCGTACAAGGGGACTGTCCGGTCAAGAGAAAACGAAACATTTAAATGGAGCGCTGCCGGGACCTGTCAAAAGTGTCCGTCCAAAGGGGGTGTCCGCCTATAAGAAATGTCCGTTAAGGGAGATTCCAATGTATACATCATATTTTGGTTTTAGAAATTTAACAAATTTTATTTTAATTAAAACTTCTATAAATTTGTTGCCGATGATAGTAATAAATAATTAATAATATTATTAAAACTAAAATATCTCAAAAGGCTTAAAAAACAAACTAATTAAAGTATAGAATACAATTTAATTTAGGAATATATGTACGGTAGATAAATCGTGTACAACTTTTTGTAGCAATAAAAGAAAATTTTGTTTAATAAGTGTGGCCATATTGAAAAATTTTTAATTTAAAGTTAGGAAAACCCTTCACCCTCCAGTTATACATAGAATTGGATTGGGGCGAAGATCTGGTCGAAAGACCGGCACTGCGACACCTGATGGATATTTTGTACCATAGATCTGTGACTTAAACTAAATCAATCTCAGTATGACTCCCATTTGAAAGTCAGTACAGATATTGGAGAAGACCGCATAATATCATCTGAACACAGAAACTGAGAATGAAAAACACGCCTTCTACTGTCACATAATACGATACATTCACAAAGAATGTGGGCCGTCATTTTTTTATCTTCCAAGCATAAACGACAAAAAAGTGAAGGAACTGGGTTACTTTTGCACAGAGGATAGTTCAGTCCAAAGTGACCAGAAAGAAAACCAGTAACAAGCCGTAAATTATTCCTGCTGAGGTTCAGGATGTAAATCAAAGCATCAAAGCTTTGGCCTGCCTTAAACCAGGAGAAGACAGCCACATTTCCTTAGCGATCGAAGTGTCATCTTCTTTGATCAGAGATGTTACAGTCGACCGACTTGCGCCACAAAACGGCTCTGGGACCATAAAAGGAGCAGCAAATGCCCTCTTGGCCAGTTCATCCGCTTCCTTATTCCCTGGATGACCGCTGTGGCCCGGTATCCAATAAATGGAAACCTTGTTCCGTATGGAAAGCTTTTGTAATGAGTGAAAGCACTCTACTACTACTAGCCTAGAACGGAATTCCCATGAAAGGAGAAATTTAAGAGCTGCCTGGCTATCGGAAAATATAGCTATATGCGCATCTCTAATGCCCCTATTTAAATTAATGTCAACACATTTGGTGATTGCCTGTATTTCTGCCTAGAATACATAGACTTGAAAGAAATTTATAAAAAACTTGCCCCTAGGGCAAGAAAAAAAAGTCGGTCCTTAGCGGGGCTGATAATTATAACTATATTTCAATCGATCTTAAAGTGACCTAGACACTATCAAAACGCTTGATGTCAAGTAAACTTGCCTTCAAGCAAATATTTTCAGTTTAATTTTGTGCAGTCAACATTATACAAATGTCAATAACGGAGAAATAATTTTGAAGCTATCGCGAAAATATCAATATCCAAAGAAAATTTACTAGGTCTAATAATAGTGTCTTTGAAAAAAAAATTTAATACATATCATGAAAGAAAAATCGTTTGTGTATAAATAAATGGTTTTAAAAAGGCTACAAATTAAATTTAGAATTTCTTCCTTTTAATTCGCCATTTTGAACAGCTGCACACATCAAAATCTTATTCAATGCAAGAAACACATCAAATTGTAACATCAAGCATACCAAAAAATTATTATTTTTTTCATCAATCATCGTCGATTGAACACCTGTAAACTCATTTTCACAAACACTACCACATTGATTGAGGAGTATTTTGATAGTGTGTAGACTGCCTAACAAGAAAATGAATTCGGCCAATTATTTGACTGCAATATTATTTGTGATAAGACTCAAAAAAGTACTCGTAGCTTTCTAAGCCAATATAGTAAATGTTTATTTTTCCCAAGAAACGTTTGCATATACATATCTATGTATATATACATATGTATTCTTAAAAAACTTGTTTGCAATTTTTTTAAGCACTGCTAAAATTTTTGGAACGACTTATTTTTAAATATCGTTCGCTGTATTGATAGGGTCAAAGTTTATTTAGTTACAGACACTAAAATTCAAAAAAAAAAATTATATCTCTGTTTATTTAAAAATTTAAATTTTTATTAGATCAATTACACCCTTGCATTACAATTACATTTTAAAAAGTTGATATTAACAAGCAACCTCTGCCCAGCTGTATAGACTGTACTCTTATGAAGTGCGTGGTGGCTTAGAAAAATTTCGGCATTTCCCCCAGCTAAAGTCCAGTATAATTTTTCTTGTATTCTTTAGAAAATCGCATTAACTAATATAAATATTTTATTATATAAGAATTCAAAGTAATGAGCTGGAGCCCGATCAAACTAATATAACTGATAACAAATTCATTCTAGTTTCATCACATAACAAATCTGTGTTTTTTTAAACTTTCTGCTCGAATTGAAATCAAAACTGGAAAAATTTCTAATTTTTGAATGTTAGATAAACTGAAATTAAAGGATGTCGGAAAAGTATCGTAAAATGCTAAAATATTTATTTCTTAGTTGTCCTAAACGATTGGAAACTATTTGGTTTTGAATACATCATCGCACGGTTTTTGAAAACTAACTCCTACAATATAAATATTTTTCTAGATTTTTTTTTTTATTATATAGATTCTCAAATATCATATCTGAAAGAAAATCATTGTGTATGATTTTAAAAACGTCTGCAAGACCATTATTAATTTTTTGAAAACGATAAATTTACTCTCGGATGTTTTTACTTATTTTCACAAAAAAATTATACAACACCTTGCCGTTGGGAATTATCGTGGAAAGTAGCTCAAGAACAAATTATGTTATTTGTTGATTATATTCACATTCCCGTTTCAAAATCTTTATCCTCTGGAGCATTTTTATTTTTTATTTTGTGCTTCTTTGAATCCACAATAATTTGTTTGCTTTTTACGCCATTTCTAGTTGAAAAGTTTTTTTTTTTATTATTTTGATGTGTTTTACCAATCCATAGACCATGAACAAATTTATTGTTTGTAGTGGTTTTTTATTTCTACGGTTGTTTTTGTTTCTGAACAATAAAAAACAAAACGGCTTCCCTAAATCAATTGGAAAAAATATTTATGTGTACGAGTGTATGGAAGAGTGTATTAAGAGAAACCATTCACACCCGATTCCTTTTAGAGATTTATTGTTAAAAAATAAATAAAATAAAAAAAAAATCAAGTACAACAAAATGAAAAAAGTAGCGGAAAAGAAAAAACTTTTTCCTTTCCAACTGCTGTAGAAGCAACACTTCTACTACCAACCAACATATTGTATGAAAAATCAACTAAAACAATGAAATGTGCACAACAAAGCTACTCTAGCAATTGAATTGAAAGCACAGTCTCCCACCCACTATACCGACAATTCTTTCTACTACGTTGCGACATCAAGCGTTAAATCATTACATACAGCAGCAAATAACCCAGATGGCCACCACTCGTCCAACGAATAGTATGACGAGATTCCGAAAATTTCGACATTATTGCTGAACATAACAATCACTAGATCACTTGAGTGGCCAATTATTTGCAATGTTTGGGGAAAATCGCAGAAGAAGAAATGAAAGCTATGACGATTTGGCCAGATGGGTATAAGTGTGCCGCAACACACATACAATAGATGTACTAAGAAACAATAATTAATACAGGCACAACTGAAATACAAAAACAATTGAACCAACTCTAGCAGAAGTTCTATTAAAAAAGGAAAAATCTCAAAATAAATTCAAGATTAGTTGAAGCTTCTGATTAAATAAGCAGCAGACCACCAACGTAGATCAAGGACCCTGAATTTTATTTATATCATTTTCATAATTTATTTTCTATATCAATAAGTCAAGGCAATTAAACGATTTTTTAACAGTTAGACTAAAAAAAAAAAAATAATGTTACATATATTTTTAGCTCAATTTTTTTTTTTTGGCGAAAATTGTAATGTATGGACAGCAAGGACATGTTGTTTCAACAGACCATATTGGACATTCTGCACGGGCGATTAGAGAGCCTGGTTATCGCACGAAAAGGAGATCGTGCTATTAAACCGCTTTAAGCTGCAGCTCTATGTGAACAACCCACAATTATCACACCAGCCCTCAAAGCCAGCATAACCACTGCCATCGGTTAAATATAGTCTGACTTGTACGCCAGAGTCTTTGCATAATGGAATGAAAAATTTCGATAATATCTCACCCACATTTTGTTGTGTTTATATTTAAAGATAGGAAATTTTTAATGAAAGACCCTTTATAAAATAAAAGAAACTCAGCATAACCCCAACCACAAATGTGTACATCATTATTTATTGTAAATGCATTTATTATTTATAGTTCTTTCGGAGAATATATCGGGGAAGAGAAACCATAAATAACTCGTCATTTTTAATTTAAAAGCTGCAGCCTGCAGCTTGTCTTCTCTTCAAGTATTATTTATTCCTGCTCGTATGGCCATACGTAAAACGATTTTCAATAGAAGTCCAACATGAACACACAGTCATAATTATGGAGGCAGTAAAAATTATTTAACTCATTCTCATTAATTTTTTTTACAAAAAAAAAAAAAAAAAAACTTTGTACAGTCTTGGCAAGCAGCGATGTCAACTTGGTGCTTTTGCCACTATAGTGTCAAACTAAGAAAAAGTACTAAGTAAAGCTTTTAAGAAATTTGTTTATTTCTGAAACCTACTTTAATAAAAACTTGGTGTATTTAATTTTTAAGTGTAAAAAAGCATTCGTTTGGATATTCACTCGTTTTGCACGTTAGTGCTTTTTACGCTTTTTAGATCTCAAAATTACGCCTTTTAGTGCTTTTTTTAATTTTTATGTGATTTTAGAGCCAAAAAAGTTGGCACCACTGTTTGCAAGAGTGTGTGTATATTTCATTTAAAATAAATACACTATAAATCGTGATGGGTGAGACAAAGAGAGAGAGAGAGAGGGAGAGGTGGTAATATTTAATTTATTTAATTACAAAATTTACATTTATATGTATGTAATTGTTATATAATATCCTTTTATTACACAATAACTATGGGATGTAATAAAATAACACACACACACATACACACTTATACAGACAAAGAAATTCATTAACATTGAACAAAACATTTTAATAAAAGTGTCCGACTGTTTGTATAAATATGTTTTTATTTTGATGAAATTTAAATTTTATTTTATTAAAAATGCAACCTTTTCTCCGTTTAATCAGTTCTTAACATGCATGAGCAGATAAACGAATTACGTACATATATATGTATGTACATACATACACACTTATATATTTGTGAAACAATTACCGACTAGCATAAAGTCCGTTTTTTCATAAAAATTATTACGAAAAGTTTGATCGGAAGAACACGTACTATTGACCACTATATCCGTTCTCACTGAATAAAAGGCAGCCAAGTTCACGGATGTAGCTCCAACAATATGGCTGGTATCAAGTGTCAAAGTTCGTAAGTGCTTTTTGGAAGACGCTTTAGGCCATTTGATGATAATTACATACGACAAACTATAGATTTTACACAAAAAAAATATTTGTGCTTTTTTTTTGAAGCAAAGTCTAGAGACTACCAAATCAATTAAATTTTTTTCTATATTCTTATGAATTGAATAGGCTAAAGTTCGTAACGCTTTTTAAGCCAAATTACATGTGATAATTATTAATGAACAAATAACATCAAAGTTAGTTGTAAATATTCTGACAACAACACATAGTTGAACGGAACAGCCAGCCGTTTTCGAAGGCCACAAGTAGAACAAAAATAAGCAAATTAACAAACATGTGTATAGTTAGTAAGGACCAAAACGACAATGGTAAGACTGTTGTAATATATATAGAAGATGGTAATATATATAGAAGATGGTATATATATATATATATAGATGGTAACTTGCGTATACATTACGAAACACATTAGCAAATTGAAATGCAATGAATCAAACCAATTCACATATTCCATTTGCAATAAAGTTACGTATATAAGGCAGACATCTACATCAACTGACACCACACACAGTGGACCAAAAACACAGAAGAACGCTGATGAGGAAGGTTTAGTGGCCTTCGAAAACGGCTGGCTGTTCCGTTCAACTATGTGTTGTCAGAATATTTACAACTAACTTTGATGTTATTTGTTCATTAATAATTATCACATGTAATTTGGCTTAAAAAGCGTTACGAACTTTAGCCTATTCAATTCATAAGAATATAGAAACAAATACAGTTCGAAAAATAATAATTAAATTAACTAAATTTTTTTCTTTTATCAACATTTAATTTTCAATCACTAATTATAACAATTTATTAAATTCCAAGAATAGCATTTAAATTTTTTAATTGAATTAAAGCATTACAACGTTATTTATGGTTTTTGAGCTTGTTTCCGAAAAATTTTAAAAATAAATATTTGCTTTATTTATAACAATAATAACAAAAAAATACTAATTAAGTATTATTTATTTTCATCAAATAAAACTCAAAATGATTTAGGTAAACAATTTTAAGAACATGTCAAAAATAAAATTATAATATGTATATTAATTAATTATTGGAAAGCTCAAATTTTTCATACTCCAGCAACTAGAAATGCCTGCTTTTGCTTTAAAACAGCACAAACTTTACACTAAGCTAATTAAAAATACAAACAAATAAACAAATATGACTTAATACAATTATTTAAATTTAACAAAACAATTGTGTTTGTTCAAAGCCCATTAATTAATTCTGTATTGTGTTTCTGCTGACACGATGCATGCAGCTACTTCACTCGCGACTAGTATCCACTTTATTTAATTAATTATTGTACTCGTAGTTCATTCTATTTGTATTGGTTTTTTTTTAACAAAATTCATTGATAAAAAATTTTTGAAAAGTAAAAAAATACTAATTGCGTGAATACATTTTCTACTTAATTTAATTTTTTTGCGGCATGTTTTCAAATAAATTTAATTGACGTTAAAGTAAGTCTATTGAAATTTTGCAACAAGAGTATTTGAATATGGAAAGAAGCGAAATACAAGAATTTTATGGAACGTTACCCCAATTATCAAATAATTTGTTTTATTTTAAAAATTTAATTAAACAAAAGATCAGCGGTGTTCAAATAAAAAAACACTTTGTTTACTAAACTCTGTTAAGCTTTAAAACACTCAATGTTAAATAATTCACAGCTAATATACCACAACAGTGATGCAAAATGTGGCACAATTGGGCCATTTGTGGCACTTTTGGATGTTTGATGGCCCTGTGGCACTCTCTAGGATATTTTGGCCCTTTCAGCTCAAAATTCAACGAATTCCTTCAAACCTTTGAGTACACTTTTTAATTGAGTTTTCTTCGTTTTAAAAACTACTTTTATTTTTGGAGATTTTTATTTAAACTGGAGTCTTATTATGTATTTCGATTCGAAACGAAAACTGTTCGAATTTGTATGTTATTAACATTACAATTCGAACACATTTCCGTTCTATTCGGATTACATAACAACCCCCCTGGGTTCCGAAATCTACGCCAGATCATGTTTTGAGTGGGGAAACCCCAAATGTAAAATGTAAGCCTTTGTATACAAATTTATACAGAATTATTCAAGGAACTCTTTCTATTCGCCAATCCGCAGCATGTGTGGAAAGAATCTTTTCTTTCGACTGAAAATTTATATTGAAATCAACAATAAAATTTGAAAAATCGCTTTTGTTTTCAATATAAATTTTCAGTCGAGAGTTTTATTTAAAAAATACTGTGTCATATTTAATACAATATTGTATTAATTAATTAAAAGATTTAATGAAATCTAGTTCTAATAATTGTTATGATGTAGATATTTTAAAACTTTATACAAAAAAAATGCTTTTAAACAGGAGTAAATTGAGGAACTATTGGACTAAGAATTTAGAGATTATGTTTAATAAAATTAGAATCACATAAATAATGTTTTTTAACAAAAATTTAGTTTTTTCAGCAACATACATACATATAAAATACTTATGTCTTTATTTTAATTTAAAAAAAAAATACTTAAAAAAATTTGAGCTTTTGTCACTAATTTCTGTTTTTGGTCTAAACAAAATAAATCACATATTATTAATACATACTTTTGCCTTTATTTAAATTAAAAGATTATAGCCGAGTACATTGAAAAACTTTTTTGGCCCTATCAAAGGTATTTTGGCCCTTTTAAATCGTTAATTTGGCCCTAAACCAAAAAACCCAAAATGCATCACTGTACCACAATGTTAACATCACTGTCCTTTACAGAAAACTGTACTCTTACCTGATGCATCGCTGTTTTCATACTTAACATAACAATGTTAGCAAAATGCAAAACGTCACAGCACATTCAACAGCTTCGCAAATACCAGCTTTAGATTACGTCAGTATTCGTGTTACAATTTGTTCTGTTGGTTTGTGCAAAAGTACGTTGACAATAGCATGTGTATGTAAGTATTATAGGTGTTGTTGTTTGTGTATTTCGTCTGCATTAGCTTATAAGTTTGTGTGGTTGGATATATTGTTTAATAAGCAGGAGGTATAACGTTATAGCTGCTGTTATGATTTGAATTTTTTTTTTTTTTTTTTTTTTTTTTTTTTTTTTTTTTTAATAAAGAGAAGTAACACTCAGGCAATTAATGCCTACTACTATTACTAGGTGTTACCTTCTTTAGGAAAGGGATAGTGATAGAGAAGACAGGTGGTGAAGGGAGAGATAGAGGAAAGCTTCATTCTTTTACAACTCTGCTTTTTTTGCACGTTTTTTGATAATGCAGTGTTGCAGCGCCATCTGGTGTCAAATGAGGCGTATTAAGTTTTTGAAGCTGTGTTTTGTAGCCATTTTATTGATTATTTTACTTCGCCGATGATTTTGCTACACAACGAAGGAGGGCGCTCCGATGTTACATTAGGACTAGTATCTTCTGAAGTCGGTATAGTTAAGTGACCAGTGACTATGCCTTCATCACTTGAACTTTCCTACAACAACTGACACAAAGGGACACTAATGCACATCAGAAAAATGCGTGGTGTTGTTATTCAATGACTGTTGTATACAGGGATTGAACCCAGGACCTTCGATTTTGTAGTCAACGTGCTAACTACTTCAGCCAACGCCACCCTCATCACTTTAACATCGTCTTGTATGTTTGTATATTATATTCTTCCGCTAATAATATCTGCATCATTCTTATTGTGTGGAAATATTTTTATATAAAACATTAAGATTATGTCAGATCGTGGTATGTTTATTTATTTCCTTAACAGTATCCCGAAATAATCTGCATCAAATATATTGTTAAGAGAGAATACATAGATATATAATTTTTGATCACTTTAAACTTCAATAATAAATTAAAACTTTGAGTTCAATCTGAGTAGACAAGTGACCGGGATGGGTCAATATTGAGTGGGTAGAGTGAATAAGTTTGCATAGGCCTGCAAGCTCACTCAAGTAGATCAGTGATACTAGGGAGGCATGGCCAACGGTCGGACTACATCTCCATCGAAACTACTTAGACCCAAAGTCGTGCACAAGGCAAGCCCCGTTTATATTTTTGTTAAGTTGTCAACTTAGTGACATCAGTACAAGCAATGTGCCCGTAAGCTAGATCTATGTCTGTGACGGACACCCCCCAAGTCCGACGAGCCATAGACACACCAATACGTAAAGTTGCCAGTGTAACAAGACGAAGACCAGCAACAACGCGAATTATTTTAAACAGTACAATTATTAATAATGGCAATAAAAAATCTTTTAGATATCAATTAAATATGATAGAAGTCAATAAAATTTATGCATAAAACAAAATTAAGATCTTAAATAAACTCTTAGAATAATTATAAATTAAGTTTTTCCAGTTACTGCAGCTGGCACGGCACGAAAGTTATAAATTGTATTCACTGCTCGTACAAATAAACACAAACAAATTGGTGTTAAAATAACTCTGTTGGGAAATTGACTAGCCCTTCTTGAAAGTGTCTAATGAAAATGGCCTTTAAGAATTTTAATTAGTTACATAAATTAATTTACAGCCTTCAAGTTACTTAGCTAAATTAAGTAGGACTGTGCAAATTCATTTTCTCTCTCTCTCTCTCTCTCTTCCACTATTTCTCTTGAACTTCTGGAAGAAGATAAAACATTATCCCAATGGCCAGCGACCCACAGCAGTGACAATAAATTTTCAATTTTATTTTTATTTTTCTATAACACGTTACTTGTCTATAGACAAGCACTTTCGTTGTTTGTTGCCTGCTTGTTTATTTAAGAAATAAAAAACACGAAATAAATAAAGATAATGAGCGTTTTTTTCTGCATCCATTTGTTAAATTTCTTACTTTTATCTAGACATTAATAATATTGATAGCAACGACTACAGCAACATTAAACAAATAATAATAAGCAGGCAGCAGGCAGCAGGCAGCAGGCAGCAGCAATAACTGTTGTCAACGACGTGGCTTGTGCATACATTTGTACTATGTTTTTCCCTCTTCAGTTTTCTGCCAACACCATACCTGATCCTGTCGACGTTCTCATAACAAATTCAACTAAAAAAAATATTGTAATTATTTTTAATATATAATCTACTTTCATGTCGGAATGCGCTACACTAAAGTGGGATGAACTTTCAATGAACTTTGGATGCTGCTTGAGAACAGGACACAATTCTGTATTTAAGTTATTCTGGGGCCAAATTACGGCACTCGTTATCGAACAAAATTACGAAATATTTTTAAATTTCGAATCGTATCGAATGCCGTAATTTGCCGCCTGTATTTAAGTTAGCAAATAGGGGAATATTATTATTTACTTTACACGGTTTGTGTGTAATTGCGTGGACTCAGTGAAACCTTAACCAGCAGCTTAGTTTTGAAATGCTCTAAATGTTAACCTCCATCAGTTCGAATGCAATTTTGTAAAGTGTTTGGTTAGTCATGACCGCAATGTACTTTTGAATTCGCTCAAGCACTTTCATTATGCTTAATTATTATCTTTGTCATTAAATGACAATAGTCAAAGGGTTTTGTTTGAAAACCTGTTCCATAAAGCTCCTTTAAATCGAAAACATAATAAGGCCTTTAGTGTCAAATAAATGTAAAAGCTACACGACAGAAAGTAGTGGTGGTTCTATTATGAAGTTTTTGAAATAAAATTCTATTGTGAACTGAGCAAATAAAAATAATGAAATTGATCAGATAACGGACGCAATAACAGGAAAACTATATACTACCCGACCTAACAAAGCTAACTTAACCAATTCGAATCAAATTTTTGTTGCTTCTCAACATAATGGCCTTTCATTTATACACACTTTTCCCAACCTACATATATTCAATATCTTCGACACTTTTTTATAGTAAGAACTATCTAGCTGCTTGACATTACCATCAATAGCAGATTTCACCTCTTCATTGTTGGAAAATATTTTACCAAGGGGTAATTTTTTCTACTGTGGCAACAGAAATAACTCCAAGGTAGCTAAATCTGGTGCTTCAGGAAGAAATTCGAACTTTAATTCATTGGAGGTATTCGATGTTTCATGCAAATGGTCTTGAGTCAGTGAAAATGCAAGAGATCGTAGCATTTTTTTCGGATTTTCATGTATGCGAAGGTAAATTCGAATTTATCTAACAGAGACAGGCACCAACATTTCTAACGCAGCATTTAAACACATAACACTAACATAACATAACAGAAATGTGGTCCAAACACGCTGGAGCCACTTGACCCACCGGACACTACAATTCCTCAATTTACTCTAATAAACATTTGATGAAGGAATAATGTCACGTCTCCTCTATGCCAATTCACCAGATATAACTGAACAGCTGGAAATAATGATGCAATGAGTTGATGGCGAAATACGGCCGCAAGCGCTGCGAAGAGTGTGTGAGAATTAAAGTTCCAAATTGCGACATGTATGCGCTAGCATATAAGGGCCACATGACCCAAGTCGTAGTTAAACGTTATTGACATCATATTATCTATCTACCACAATCACTTTAAAAACCCTGCAGAAAATTTGGTGACAATTGATCCAAACGTTCACGTCCTACAACTGGAGAAAATGTGGGTGCTATCAAATTTACGTAGTAGTGTATGGTAAAAAAAAAGTAATATCGTTCAAATGGTGACATATTGACCATTTTCGTGATGTATCGTCTTGATCTTGAGCCAATTTAATTCGGTCTCGGTCTAGTATTGTAGTAAACTGCACTGAACATGTTCGATGTGCTCGAATACAGGACCTATCAAATAGTGTAAATATAATGTTAATTGCTCCCTTCAATGTGACTCTGGAACCAGTCCCGTAACTAAACTTAGATATTAACCTAAGCTTAAATGGTATTTATACTTTTGAAATATGAGTGGCCCTGTGGTCGAGTGGGTAGTGTGCCAGCCTGTCATGCACGAGGTTGTCGGTTCGAATCTCAAAAAATTTTCAGATTAAAAATAAAATGTCATTGAATTTTTAACAATAAAAAAAATTTATAAGCGGTAATTGTTACAGTTAAATGTCGAAATTACAATTATAAATAATTTATATTTATATTATTATACATCGAATAGGTCCCTATGGGATAGTTCAGTGACAAGTCACAAGGTGCATACAAAGTATCAATTAACCCCATCCTAGGCCATCCCCATGTAAAAGTGACTGGTCCGCTTCATAGGAAGTGTTAGAACTCGCACTGGTCCCTATCACTTGGGGACCGGTCACGTGACTAGTCTTGTGTCAGTTCCATATCCTGCAGGGAATATACTTCTTTGATTTATTTTATTTTAAACTCCTGTACCTATACAAAAAAAAATAGGCACGCGTTAACTACTGTCAATTGGTTAATGAAAAGAAGCCCATTCGGTCAAATTACTGTACATACAAACAAATTGCCGTATATATAAGTTTGGACACCAGTGTTGCCAGAATTTCTAAGCATAAAATCTGCAAAATTCATAAATTTTTCACGAAAAAATCTGCAAAATCTGCATTTTATTTCTAAAATCTTCAAAAAATCTTCAAAGAAATTTTTTTAACAACTTTTTTTATATTTTATTAAAAAAATTTACATAAATATGGATGTACATGTGCAACATATATATATTTTTATAGAATGACTATCAAAATATGTTATTAAGAATTACGTACACAAGCGTAATAGCACAAAATAGGTAATATGTATTCGTAATAGGTAATATTTATAAATATTATTTTGGGTTACAAAACGTTTAACAAAGAAAAATTTGCTTTGTAAAGATTTCGTAAACTAACACAAATTTTTATGAACACGGCAGAATAAGCTTCAAGCAAAAATCTTTACAAGCTAACATCTTCGATTTTGAATTGATTTTTAATTTCTCATTTACAATTAGCTGCCGCACTGGTTGAAGTCTACTGATGAGGAAAAGCCGCCAATTTTCCACACGCAAAGTTTACTTTGTAAGGTCTTGAAGAGAAAATAATATATTCTGTACGATGTTTCCTAAGTTCAAAAATTTTTACTTCTAAACTATGAGTCGTTCACACATAAAAGAATCAAGAAGTAGTAGCAGTATAAGAAAAATGTAAAAAAAAAATTGCACTATAATTGAAGTTGAAAAATCTGCGTTTTTAGCCCAAAAATATTCAAATCTGTATTTCGTGTTTTTGGAGGGTAAAAATCTGCAAAATCCAGATAAATCTGCATTTCTGGCAACCGTGGTGGACACTATTATTCGCCTAAAAATTATATGATGTCATTAAGTTGGCCACTATCCACACTTAATAAATTTGTAGATATATACATACTTATTCTTCCTATTTTCGACAAATTCTCATTAATTTTGCACTCGGAGTATTTATTTCATGCTAGGTATACATACACACAGAGACACACACACACAAATATAATATTTTTCTATTTGTATTGCGGCACTGACAGCCATGGTAGCCGGGCTGGCAACAATACATCGTTTTAGTTTTTTTTTTGCTATTATCAAAACAGCAATTATTTTTATTTCTTAAGCATAAATTGTATTACGTTTCATAAAATAATAACAGCTTAATGAAAAAATACACATACACTCACACATCGAGTAAAGAGAATTTAATAAAACAGGCAAAACGGCCTCGAACGGCGTTTGTATGAAACGTGATATGAGGTGTGTTTTTGCCTTCTTCATTATTGAAAATGCAATAAAAGCGAACCATAATTTGTCTTGAATTTCCTTATTAAAATATTTAGAATGTTGCTGTTTAATTTCTTTTTTATTTTTTTGAGTAATTTTAATTGACGCAGAAAAATGTGTTTAATAATGAGTTAATAGAAATTGTTCTCACGAGCAGAATTTTTTCCTACCATGAAATAAACTAACGAACTAACAACTAAATGAAACCTCATAAGTTTCAACAAAATGTGTTCAAAAAACTTTATTATTCTCCGGCCTGAAAATTAAATAAAACATTAATTTTGGGGCCTTTCCGTTCAAAATTATAAAATGCAGAAAATCTTTAAAAGGAAAAGTCAGTTTGCGGCCAGATGCCGAGATAGCAATAAGACGTTCTTGGCCATAACAAAGTTATATATAACTATAACTATATATAACTACATATATATAAAATAAGTATCTCTCTCTTTTCATCTAAAAATCTACGGCCTTTTTTACAAAAATTATTAAGGCTTTATACAAAATTTGTCTTATCAAGCCTTTATAAAGCCTTAGTAAATTTAATAAATAAGGCGGTTAGTTTTTGTTTTCACTTCATTTTTAATAATTTCATATAGTGAAATGAACTGAAATTAAATAAATTCCGAAAATGGGAAACATTTTACATTTACAACACCCTGTAGAAGTGATTGGTCTTTTCATATAAAACTTTAAAAAATATTCTTGCCACTGTAGCACCAGGAAAATGATTAGTTTTTTTTTAGATTTGAGCATGATCTAACTTAAAATAAAGTTATTTAAGTAAAGCAATTATCTCATCAAAATATTCATCTCTCATGCCAAATAAAAGAATAAAATTAATCTCTGCTTTTTGAATTAAATTAATCCTTGCTTCAGCTTTTGATGGCAACAAAGTTTGTCCATAAATTAAACTAAATGCAAGTATTCGTTCCTCCCCCCCCCCACCATTTTTCACAAATAAATTAAACAAAAGACATAATTATTAAATATTTAAGACAGAGTTTTATCTTTTAATCCTGCAAAATTTTACAATTACGTTCATATTCCAAAAAGGAAACACATGTTAACCTTAAACAACGACATAATCAACATGATTACAATGGTTTTACGTATTAAGAGTAGCACAGAAGGTTTTACCTCATTAACCGATGACAGGAAACTCAACATCAACATCATCATCTTCCTCAGTGGGATTATTCATTGAACGTGACTATTAAAGCAATACATTTTAATTTTCCGTTTTTTTCCCCAATATGAAAACACATTTTAAAATTATTACATATTCTTACAAGAGCTTGATAATTAGAATTTCTTTAATACTTAATATTACAAACAGGTAACAGTCACGAGTATGCAACATTATAATCAATTTAGTGATAAGAAATTCCTAAAGGGGTGAAGCAGAAAGTATTTGTAACATATTTCAGTGAGGAAATGACAAGCTGATGCTTTAATCTTTTTTATTTTCTACTTCTATAGAATTTGAATTTATTTATACTCGTACATACATACATATGTATTTGTTTTGTGCTGCAGGCAGCCGACTTTTTTAAAGCTTCATAAAGTATACATATGTACATATTTCAATAAGTTACCAAAATTAATTATATTTTTTGAACTGTTTGAATTTTTGATCAAGGAAAAGTTTCCTAATCATGCTTTAGTTCAATCAGTTGATCTAGTTTTAGGCTTTTTTATAGCTATGCTTTTTATTGCGCAATACAGGAGATAGGACGTGATTTTCGTACCAAAAATAATCGACACTATTACAGTTATAAATTTTTGTTTCTTTTGATTTCTCCAACAATGAAATTATTGACCAAACAACCTATTTTTGGGAAGGGATACAAAAACTGGAGAAACGTTGGACTAAGTGTATTGAGTTAAAAGAAGATTATGTTGAAACATAAATTTTTGTTTTGCAAAAAAAACTGTGTTTCATTCAAAAAGTCATGGACGTATTGATCCACCCTCGGACATGTCGAACCTTATTTTAAATCTTATCGTCAGCGACAAAAATGTAGGTTTTAAGGAAATGGTGTTTTTTTTTTAAATTCAAATATGTTTTTGTACGTAAATTGCCGTTTACTAGAGGTAGGCCCATTAAATTTTAATTTCCATAAAAAACTATATTTCCGAATACATGTCGCTTCAAATAAAATCTAAAATAAGGTTCGATATGTATATGCATATGTATGTATGTACATATGTACATTAGAGCGACTCAAGTTGTATGGAAGAGAAAAAAGTGATTTTGTTACCCCTCTGAAAATAAAGCTTGATAGGTTTTATGATGATTCTCAAAATCTTTTGGTTCTAGCGTTGACCATGCGTGAGCTGGACCATTTTTAAAAAAGGTATTTTTTTCAGTTTTTCGAATTTTTTTGTACTTTACTCCAAGACGACATAAATAAAATTTGGTATCATCGAAAAAGTTTTTGAAGCAACATCCAATGGTATATAAAACCTGACCACCTGCGATTTACTTATTGAGATATTTAACTAAATACATATTTTCGTTTTGGGTTTTCATACAAATTCTACGTATTTGGAAATAATGTTTTGAAATTGAATCACGGATGGTCAATGCTAGAACCAAAATATTTTGGGAATCATCATAAAACATATCAAGCTTTATTATCAGAGGGGTAACAAAATCACTTGTTTTTGAGTCGCTCTGATGTACATAGGGTGGGAATGAAAATCCGTTTTGGAATTCTGTAAAAAGCTGAGCGGATTATTATAGTAAAACTCACGTATTATAGTAAAAAATCTTAGCCTAATCCGGCGTGCCACACTTATTTCAAAATTGCAATTTTATAAAATTTACCAAAATAAGACCCAATTTACATAAAGCGATATTTCAGATAGCGGTTCCCAAAATTTGGGCCAAATCGGGCTACTGCGAGGCTTGACCCCCCCTAAGGGTTAAAATTTCAAATTTTAAAAAATCTCCAAAATTAAATTCAAATTACCTAAAACAATTCTTCAGTGAGCGTGTGGCAAAATTTGGGCCGAATCAGACAACTGTAAGGCTTGATCACTAGAGCTCTAAAGAAAAGCTCAATTTGTGCAAAACAATATTTCAGTAAGCGTATGTCAAAACGTTTCTGAACTTGAGAGTTTTAGCAGTAATAGTGATTAAATAAGTACGCAGTAACCTCGAATTACCTGTGCTGAAATTATTTTAGTTTGTGCTTTTAAATATTACTGCAATGCCATTATTAAGTGCTGAAATACATATATCTTCTCGGTTTTCAAGAACAAAAACTAATTGAAAGAAAGCTTCTATCAATAGGCTAGCATCCCCATCATGATTATGATTATTTTTCAAGCAATGGCTTAAAAATAATTTGTGTAAATCATTCGTCTTAGAATTCTCCGAAATATTTGTTTATACAAATTGAGCTTTTTTGAAGATCTAGCGGTCAAGCTTACAGTTGTCTGCTTCCTTATTTGATTATTGCAATAAAATTAATTATTTTACACAGAAAAACCTTAAAATATTAAAATTTTTTAAAACGCTGTATATTTTGCGGACACTTTTACATTGTTCGTGATTTACTTTTGCTTTTTAATAATTAAGTGCTTGAAAATAGATATTAAATGAATTTCTTATTCAATAGGCTAAAGTAAAACATTAGTGCAAAAGGCAACAGCAAGTACCAAATGAGTGTCAGCACTATAAAAGCTTCTTGATCGTGATTTAGAACAATAAAGATCAGTACTAATAACTGAAAGTTTCATGATTTTCAGAACACCAAAAAATCTATCGTGCTTTGAAATTACATATTTATTAAATACGATCATTTATTTACGTATGAGTAACACAACTAATAAGAATATTAAATATCAAGTATACGCCCCACATCGCAGCAATTTTTGTATGACATTATGCAACAAATGAATAGTTTTTACACACGGACTGGACAGCATAGGTTCGATAGTAGTACCACAGGGTAGTAAGACCGTATACTCCGTTTTTAATTTTTGGTGACCAATTTTTTTTATTGGCCTCCAAAGTTTTCTAGAATCAGTGTACTCTTAAAAATTGGTGTCAAGCAGCTAATTCAGAATATTAAAACACATTTTCCTTTATTAAAAGCCAGTTTATGTTAAATAAATCAAGCATAAACACATCACGATTGCTTTATTATACCAATAAATGAAAAGTTTTGTAATATTTCTGAGCTCATTTTGGTTTTTGTTTGTTTATTTTCTTCTGTTCAAAACTTTTCTTATCTCTTGCTGTCAGTATTGCATTTTTAAAGTCAAATTAGACTTTGTGATATAAGTTTGACTAACAAACAAAAGGCTGCAACAACAAAGGTAACTGATAACATCATTGTTGATATCTTATTAAATAATTGATATTTTTTAGCTTCCGCTTAAGTAATTTTCTCTATCAGAAAAACTAGATGCAAAGAAAAAAAGATTTAGCAATAAGGAATATTGATTTTAAGACAAAGTTTTTTGCTTTCAGTTCTTTTTAACAATTTTTTTTACTAATTTAAATACAAAGTTTCACAAGTTCGCGACAAAACTTTATGAAAACAATTAAATAGCACTCTTTATGCCGTCAATTTTGTGGAAAATTATATAGCAGAAAAGCAGTCATTAACGATTATTCAAAGCAAGCCTTTAATAAATAGAAAACTTATGAAAGTTTGAACTGTAATAAAAGCCATCAACGCATTGCTTTATTTGAAAAATATAAGTACAGAAGAAAGAGAGGAAAACTTTTTCAATTGAAATGACAAAAATAAAATATGTGGCAACTGTTTTTAAGAGTTATACTTTAGAACAAAAATATTCAGTATATATTTGTATATTTTTTTGCCAAAGAAGTTGTGCAAAAGATAATTGAAGCATGTCAATATTTAAAGTGGTAATAATCACAAAGTTTGAGAACACCTTTAAGGGGAACTTAATCAAAAAGCAAAACCTAAAACTACTTATTATTATTACATTCACCACTACTAAATTTCTTCTATTAACAGACTTAATTTAAAAATAAAATATACATATAATCAATTGAAAATTTTAATGTGTGAATTAAACTTTAACTCACTCAATAAATTCTTAATTAATCGTTGAATCAGCTAAATTTTTAAACAAATATTTAATTTATTAAAATTTTTATTGATTATTTCTATTTTTGAATTGTAATTAAATATACATAATCTGATTTCGTATGAGACAACATTGTGCACAACTTTAAATAAGTATTTGTAAAACTCTATGTCGATATAAACTTTATTCCTTTTTTTTTTAAATGCAAATTCTATAAAATTCATAAAAACAGCTTAAAGTACAATAAAATTACTTTACTTTCTGCCTTTTATCGTTTTTATTTTTACTTCACAACTTGAAAATGTATTCAAACCACTATTAAGTGGAAAGAAAATCTTTTCTTATCATTACATTACCATATTTGAATATGTTTACTAATTTTTCTACTTGTTGAGGGAATTATACAGCAACAAGCCAACTGAGTATTTCCTAAATAGTCATTAATCAAACGGAGAAAGAACAGAAAATACATTCGGCCACCGTTTCTGGCCTTTCAGCGCTGACTACTGCTTAAGGTCTTGACAGCACGGATCTAGATTTTAATTTAGATTAGAAGAACTCACTCGTGAGTGCAGTCTGTTTAAATACTTGGCAGCGTTAGTGCACAGAGACACATATTTTTAATATGAACATGGCAAATTGTATCGTAATAAGAATAAATAAGCTTTTGTTATAAAGAGAACGTATTTTTTAGCGGCTTTTTGTCCAGGGTGGAAGTACTTTGATTTTTGTTGTTCTTTTATTTAAATAAATTTATATGGACGTATTTGAGCGAAATTAAGTTGCTGCTAGTTAAGCATTGTCTATATGCATTTCATTGTTGCTTTAAAAAATCATCAGTAGACTTCAACCAAACAACCAAAATTTTAAAATTAATAAAATTTTACACAGAAATTTAATTCATTCAATAAATTTTTAATTAATCGTTTAATCAACTAAACTTTTAAACAAACGTATCATTCATTAAAAATGTTTACTGATTGTTTGTATTTATCTTAACTTATGCACAGACTTTCAAAAACCATTTGAGAAATCACAAATAATATTCTTGAAAATTACAAAACGGAAAATAAGCGTAGTAGGTTTGCTTGACGATTTGTCAAAGCAAGAATGAAATACATATAGACAGTGCTTAGCCACTAGCAAATAAATTTCATTAACTATAATGGATTTCTGACCATATGTCGAATAATACATTTTTTAAATGTTATTAATAATCTACAGAATAATATGAATTTCAAGCAGAGATTTGCTTTAACATCAATATATGATAAACTTGACTTTCGAATATGTCGCTCTACCGGTGACACACTTGGCCTCCTCTCCGAAAAATGGTGTAAAGTAACGTGGTGGCTCTGTACACATATGTATATGTCTCCAAAGTGTTCGATTGAGTGTGGTATGGTGATTTTTCTCTCTCTCTCTCTCTATTATTATTGTCGAGCTTCCTTAGTAATCGCACTATAAGAGTTGTTTTACATGGATGAGATCTCATCTAATTAAAGGTAAATTCATGGGTAACACTGCGCTTCGTTCTTTGCTCAACTAATTCTCTATTTTTCTAAATGACCTTCTAGGTCAAACTTCTAATCCTAACTACTCTTAGAAGTATGACAGCAAAAGATCACACCTGCCATAGGTTTTGGATATGTTGGAAAATCAAAGATTTTTTTGATTTTCAACCCAGAATAGATAACAAGTTCCTTCCTTATGATAAAATGCATCAGACCGCAATAAGTCACAACAACAAATGTTAACGATATACGAAATGAAAGGACTTTTAGCACGTTTTGTTAAAATAAAATAAAATGCCTAAATAACGTTTTGGTATGCATATTTTCGATATGGAAATGTCGTATATTGGAAATATATTTACACACTTAATACAAAATCTTTAATAATATCTCTATATATTTACCGCTGTTGAGTTTTTTTTTTAATTTATGCTTATTGTTGTGTTTTATCTGTAAGAATGGGCGCTAAACATAATTATTATGGACTCAGAATCTCTGGATGTTCTTGACATGAAAAGAAGCTTCCAAGTGTCTAGGTTTTTGAAACGCTATAAGAGATCCATCTATTTCCTTTATTGATTGCCTATTTTTGAGCTGCTCGACCACATACAAGAGAGACCGAATGAGCTCATCGGCGACAGAAGGGTATCCAATTCATTGAAGCACCGACACAATGCGCAATACATTTCATTGTTCAATCGCTACGGGAAAGGAATATGCTTTAATGAAATCAGGGAACATGTTCCTGCAACCCATACGTTTTTGTGCACAATTTGTGTGAGTTTGATGAAATGCGTGGTAGCAGAGAACTTTAGTTTTTCTTTTCTTCTTTAATTCATAAAAGTATTTATTTCAAATATTTCACTTACTCTGCACTTCTTACTCTCATCTCTTACATTATCACCATATAAATTTGAATTTTTGATGTATCATGGAGTCGATATTATTGCAAAATATGCAGGCAAATATTTAACAAAACTCGAAACCCATCACAAATCTTCTTGCTTATAACATCTTGAACTTTACTAGACATATCCGCTTAAAACTCTAGATGAAACTTCTTGCTAATTTTTGTGTGCTTAATATGAGATTTATGTAATATTAATTACTGAAACTAAGTTTATGTTGTTGTTGTTGGGCCTAATACGTATATCTAGATTTAAGATTTGAATAGTTATTGTCAGCTCATTTTTGAAGATACAAAAATAAATATTAGCACGCAAAAACAAATCTTTTATTTGAGAAATTTTTATAAAATCCATCAAATATTAAATCAATCGATATAAAACAACATCTATGTTTGTATTAATTACTTAAAACTTGTCAACCACGTCCAACAAGTTTATTGTCATACAAAATTTCTGACAGATTTTAAATAAATAAAAGTTAAAACAAACATTATACAATATGTATAAAAGCATTCAGCTTCCTATTATATTTGATCTAGTGAAATTTAGTTTTATAGTTTTAACAGCACTACTTTGCAATTAAAGAAACCCACAAAAACTACGCATATCATATGATGACATTTGATTTTAAAAGTGTTAAAAATGCATTTGTTGATTTGGTTTTCTGTTATTTCATTTATTGATTCACACAAAGTGACACAAAAAATAAAAATTTAAATACACCCAATGAACAATTGGAAATTGTTGTTTATATAGACAACCATTTGAGAGCAATAGTTTTTAATACCCATATCGAATATTTTTGCATAAGTAACAACTGCTTTATTTGTTGTTGTAAGGAACTTAGTTAGATATGTATGTTACATAATTTTACTTTAAGATACCCATAGACTACACAATATTATTGAGTAGATGCATGAAATTTTTTCTACTCTAAACAGTAGAGATCAGATATGTAAATAAATAAAAATAAGGTAGAGGAAATTTCGAATGTTCGAAATCATTTATTCTGCTTCCAATTGTGAAAATTTTTCCAAATAATTTCTTTAAAACTCCCCCACAGGGAAATAATTTTCGGGGAACTATAATTCAGAAATAGCATTTTTCCGCGACTTCGTTTGCATCTAGAAATAAACTGAGTAGACTTTAAACTGTATTTATACCAATCTTATCAAAAATTCCGCGCAACTTTCTGAATTTTTTCTTTCATATCATTCTTCTCCAAACAATAAGAAACAAAACAAAACAAGAATAAAACGAATCGGTCAAAGAAAAAGCGTTTAATTTATATATATTTCTTAATATATATATATTTATATATATATATATATATATATATATTTATATCTATATATATTTATATACATATATATATGTTTATATATATTTACAGGAATGTAGAAATGTTCACAAATAACGTAGGGAAAACAAATTTATAAACTGATTGAAGTTTTTATAGCTATGCTATTTATTGCGCGATGCAGGAGTTAGAACGTGATTTTCGTAACAAAATTAATCGACACTGTTATTTTACAGTTATAATTTTATTTTTGTTTTGATTTCTTTGTACTCGTATTTAAAAGCAGAGTACGAAAATAAAATAAAGAATTAATTGGTTTTTTTTTTTTGTTATTTGAAGTGAGTGAAACAAAAACATAAGAAAAACAATGAGAACGATTGTTCAATTTGTTTTTGTTTTGTTTTTGAACATGAGCACAAACCGGAGAACATAGCCAATCAACTGTAAGCCGTCTAACAGCCGCCACCGGCCTCACATTAATTTAATCGTACGCCGCTAGTAAAGAAAATAATGGGAAATAAATGGAAACTTTTTGAAATATTTGCAGATAATTTGGCATCATCACATGTATATATTCCTCTAACTCCCACAGGAGCATAAAGCGATTCGTTAGCAAGTTGGAATTCAGAAAAGTGGGTTGCTGGCCCTCCTTTCTTAGACTGATGATAAGACTGCTGCCTTCGTGTCTAATCCCACAGTGAAGTCATGCTTCCTGACACGTTACCATGCTCTGTAACCATTCAGGCTGCATGATTAGGCGCCTTCTCACTCTCGCTAGCCATTGCATGGGAAATACTTGGTCTAGGACCGGAAGTAGTGAGCTGCTTGGACAGTCAAAGAGAGGAATCAATTCTGGTCACCACCAGGTGAATTACAATGAGAATGCTTTCCGTACTACGTGCACCTTTTTTGACAATCCCAATTCACATCATCATATAATATCATTTTATTGCCCTGTTATTTCACACATGAAGTTTGTTTTATATAACTAAGCAGCATAGCTATAACCAGGTGTCCTAAGACACCTCTTTTCTTTTTTTTTTCTTGTGAACTTGATTTGCGATATCTAATGTTCACTGGGTTACTGATCCCTTACTCAGTCAAACAAAAACCATAAACATCTTAATTTATTTTATGTGTTTTTTTTATTTATCGCGACACAACTGCCTGAGTAGGAAAGCGTATGAGTTTTTGTTGATTTTTTTTGTCACAATAAATATGTTTGCAAATAAAATGTGTAAGAAAACGTGAAAGTGGAAGTACACACTAAATAAATAAATGACCACGACGATGAATAACTAAAAAAATTTCCATAAATACATTAACTTAAAAGTATAAATTGAAAATTAAACAAAAACTATTAATGGATTAGAATAGTAAAAAAACTAAATGAGAAGTTATTGTAATAATTTTGATATTATCTTTAGTTTAACGCGCTTCAAAACAAAAAGCATGCGAAATAAAAAACAAACATATTTATTTGTTAAGCACGATTTAAAACAAAAAGCATCCGAACTAAAAAACTAACATATTTATTTGTTAAGCACGTCTAGATGCATTTTATTGCTGCCCAAGCAACACATCAGTAGAATTCAATGCATAAAAATCTATAAAACCTATTGCTTACAGACAACCTATTTATAAACATTGTAAGCTTTTTTGAGTTGTGTTTGAAGTCTACGGATGTGTCAAAAACTCCACTTGTCACAAACCAAACTGGTCAGAATCGATTTTATTGCTAGTTGGGATTTGTTTTTGTCTACTACAAAATATTTGTTGTTGAAGGTGTTGACGGTTGGTAAAAGTTTTATTAGCAAAAATAATAATTTCTCCTTTTATATTCCTTTTGTTGAGTATTCGCTTACAAACATAAATAGAATCGTTAAATCGAACTTACAAAAACTTGAATTGTAAATATATTGACCACAACATCGCATGCGTATGATTATTTCTACAAACAAATGAGGTTTGTGAGAACTATAATTATGTGAATACACTTGTGTTTACTTTAAATATACATAAATATCTACACAGAAAAAAAATATTTCTTCAATTAACATATTTAACTGAAAAAAAAATCAATAAAATAATTTAATTGTGTCTATTAAGCTTTCTAATTAATTATACTTTAAGCAAAAGTTTAACTAACTCAATTCAATTTTTAATTAAGATTTTAATCAACAAAAATTTTAAACAATAGTTTAATAGTTATTTGGACAACATTTTTTTTCGGTGTATATATGTTTGTTTCAACATCTGTTTTATATATAAATGTATATGGTATGTGTAATTGTATGCATTAAATAAAGCTAATTGATATTGATGGCATTGATATCAGCAGACAGACAGACACATTAGAACTAATCCCTAATTACAGTGAAATAAAATAAATTTAACGAAGCGTACATTACTTGTACAATGTAATAAACTAAGTTAGACAAACGCATAAACATACATATCGGTGGTCTCAAGTAGAAAGGCCCTAACTCAAATAATTGTAACTTTATAGGAGAATGTAAAACCATGTAATATTTTTTTTTGTAAAACTGCTTGTAAAAGAGTTTTTTTTTACACTATTGCAACATATTTTTGTGAGAAGGTGTATTTGTGTGAAATGTATTGGAATCACTGAAAAACTAAATTTCTTAAAAAAAAACTCGAGTTAGGGCCTTTCGAACTGTGACCAGCGATATGTACATATATACACACTTATACACATACAAAGGTATACTTAAATTGGGTTTGAATTACATGCAAAAGTTTGACCAACAAAACAAAACAAACAGACAACCACGTTAGCATTCGCGCATAGCAAAACATACATATATAATTTCACTTAAAATAGTATTCACAAAAATAAACTCTAGTCTAGTTTAATATTTTTATCGCACTTTTTCCCAAAAGATATATGACCTGAAAAATTTAATTTTTGTTGCGAATCCTCACACTAAATAATTCGATTAAAATTATCATTTGCAACCTTTACAAAAATCTGAGAATAACATTATGCTCCCCGTGGAATTAAAGTGCCTGGAGCAATAACATCGAGCCATAGCCGATAAAAACAGTTTAAACGACATGTTTTTTGGACCTCTTTTTTTGACGAGAGTCGATTATTTACAATCGCAAATAATCAATTTGGGTCAAATAATTATATCTTTTAAGCTTTTTTTTTTGGTTATGTCACAACATAGTTCTGTTGTGACATGACGGCCACTTAAGAAAATCAAATTTTCTACGAATTTTTATTGAACTAAAACAAAATAATAAAAAATATTTTCAAATTACATTTCAAATGTCGGGAATAAATGTCAACTTAAAAAGGTCAAGAATAATCTTAAAAATAGAAATTAAATTTTTATATGAAAATTATACCACATTCGTGTGTTTATTGGGATATTGGAAAAACTAAGGTTAACACGCAAATCCTTACACACAAAGAAGACCTATTGGCAATTAGTTTAATTAGCAAACAATGAAAGCTTTTTAGATAATGATAAAAATAATAATGCTGACGAACACAAGGAGGAATAATCACGATGACAATGACGGAAAAAGCTCTGGTAATTGCAATGTGCAAATGCTTATACATGTACATACGAGTATGTACGTATGAGAATGTATACTTAAACATATCGATAGATAAAAGATTTATCGATTCAAAATCACACATTAATTTATATAGAAAGCTTTTGGTAATACTGGTTTTCCATCACACTGGAAAACACCAAACCTTTTCAAAAATTTAAAAATGAATTGAAACACTGGGCTATAGAACACCACACCATAGATTGGCATAACTCTACTGTGAAAAGACATTTGAGATTCTAACAGGACATACAGAGTTAAAAAGTCACCTGGCTCGCATGGGTGATGCTGGTGATACGACATGTTTCCTAAAGTTTCCTGTACAACAACAAAGAAGATATTTATCAATATTGCTTGGCGGGAACATCCAATGATACATGATTTTAAATAAATATTTGAAGCCATCATCGATGCAACTTCTTGTTCATGAAGCTTTATATTACAAAATTGGTTTCATTATTATTTACAAACTTGCATGGATATATATTTCTTTTCAATGACTACGATTGAACAGAGAGTCTAATTCATATAATTCTTTTATTCCTACTGGAAAATTAGATTATATTGCAACGTCAAACTGAAAAGGAGAAGCCAATACCTTTATAATTTTTGATTAAAAGGGAGAATGTATCTTATATTGATATATGTTTATTTTAATGTCGGCAATTATGTATGGAATACAATATCAGATAAATGTCTGCCTCTGTTAGCCTCACAAATGCGAGTCCTTTTGAGCACATTTTTCATTACATGCTCACACATTTCACGCTGTTTTTCATTAATTTCATCACGAATATTTTGTTGGAGTTGCTCAAGCGTTTCTGATTTGTTTGCATAAGCCTTGCTTTTCAGATATCCCCACAGCAGTCAAATCAGGCGATCGTGGAGGCCAATCAACATCACCATTTCTTGAAATAACTTGTTGTGCAAAGAGGTCACAGTAATCGAAGATTGATTTTTATAAAATATTTTAACGATTAAAACACGTTGGTTTATCGAATATTTTTCCATAATAAATTTGCACGTGTCTACTTTACGACCGCCAAATATGAACTGTCAAGACTAATGTTTACCAAAATGGCGGCAAAACAAAGTAGTATAGTTTCCCGGTGGACACTCGGGAATTCGCAGACAACTAGATATTATATATGATATTTGCTTTCAAACGTAATCAGATGTTCAGTGACATCTGACATAACACCGCACACACACACACTGTTGTTATACGAAACAGCTGATGCCAGATAGAAATATAACCCACTTTTAGTAAAATTTTCTCATCTGAGCTTTATAGTTGCAAGGTGTTAAGGCTTTCACACGTCAGTTATGTACATTTATCGCAGTGGAGAATTTGACACTTCAGATGTATAAAAAACATTATACATGTATGCAGCCAACTTAATGAAAGACCAAGTTGACGTTTTGGTTGCTTTAGGTAAGCACAAGTAATTGTTTCATCCAAATTTAAATCATAACTTAAACTTAAAGTGTATCTTAACTTTGCAGTTACAAATATATTTTGTTTCCAAGACTGTTGAAACAATTTATTTTTTTAATTACTCAAAATTTTAGATAGATTAAAAATTCTAACATTTCACTAAATACTTTTGCTCATTAGTGCAAAATTATTTTCAATTAGAACATGTTTTTCATTCAAAGTTTGTATTAAATAAATACTTTAAGCTGCCAAAATCGAAGCAGCTTAATGAAGGGAACGATTTCATGAAGGCATAAGCAGGAGTGCTTGCATCGATAGATTGATAAGTATCATTATATAAACGAGTATGTCATGTATATGTATTGTATATACATATGTATGTACATACTCGTATGTATGTATGCGCTCCTTTGTTAGTGTACTTTTATGTGCACAAGTTACATTTCGTGTCTATAATACTCTAAGGATTCATTTCTAGTTTCCATTCATTTGTATAGAGCTTAAAACTTTTTCAATTTTAATTTTTGTTTTCATGTCCTGCGGAAAAAGTAGCGCGAACATAAAATCAACAAGAAAAAAGTTTGCCTTCAAACAAAAAATTCAGCAGAGTTGGATGCTTGTTTCACTATTAAGGCAACTTACATGCAGTTTATCTTACAATATTTTGTTATATATAGGAAAAAATTTATAATGGCTGATCAATTAGGAATTAAATATGTATATATTTAGAACATACGCAGCATTGTTATACTGTAGCGTGTTCTAACTATCAAAGTCAACTTGACCGCAATATACATAACATCCAATGGCATTGAAATTATTTTTGCACTGGACATTTGACACTCATGCAAATACATTCGGCAGACTGCAACGTAAATATGTATTTTGTACAAATGATATTTGACACTCACCAGTCTGATCGAAGGCCGCAGCATAATGCATTTGAATGAATCATAATTAATAACCACATGTGTTTATATAATAAATTTAAACAATACAAAATCCATGTTTTCCAAATTTCTTATGAGACACACGCCGCACGCCTACCGTGGGAAACTAAAAGGAACAATTTGCTTATTAAGCATATACCTTTTCTTTTCCCTCTTATGTTAAGATAGGTTAAGCTTTATTCTCATAACTAGTATATAAGACAATGTATTTTTATTTTAAAATCAATGAATAAACAACTTTCTTGTGAGCTCCTTGCTGAGCTCTAATAATAAAAGAAATAGTTTATTTCATTAAAGGCATTCATCTGCCTTCAACCATTTTTGAGCCAGTGGCGTTTATTAGCGCCTGCACCCTCGGGCAGGTAGAAATTAGGGAATTTTTAAATTAATAAAACCTAATTATTTACAATACTTACGGAATTTTTATACTCTTCAATTCCATTTTGGTATTTTATAAAGCACATATTTGTATAATTTGTAAATTTATATAGATTTTACGGCTAACTACACAGAAGAAAATAATTTGTATGTACAATTAATTTGTTTGTTGTATCAATTAAATAATTACTTGATTTTGTAAGTTAGAGAAAAATCTGAAAAATATTTTCAATTAAATATATCAACAAATAGTTTGTTGAAATTTATTTATATTTTCAACATTTATTTTTGTTAGATTTCAAAGTTATTTCAATTAAAGTTATTGTAATATTAACAATGTGAATTGTTGAATTTCCGTACAAATTTTGATTATTATAATGTTTTTTTTTATACACAATCACAATCCTCGAAAGGATTTTTTGTCTTTGGGCGGGCGGAGTTGTACCGGCAACCTCAGGACTAAAGGATCAATCAGACGTGACATAACCATAGCCATAGAAAACAGCCCAAACAGTCGAACCCATTTAAATTACATGGGTTTGATCCATATTATTCCAAAAGAATTTCTGATAAATAATTGATTACGATTACTAATAATCAAAAAGTAATCTGAATTACTTAAAATTACTAAAATAATAAAGAAGAATCAAAAGTAATCAAAAAGTAATCCGACTACTTTCAAATATTACTTTTGATTCTTAATAAATAATCGAAATGAATCAAAAGCAATCCTTAGAAGTAATCGGATTATTTTTTGATTACTTTTGATAATTATTGATTATTTTTAGTAATTTTAAGTAATTAAGATTACTTTTCCATTATTAGTAATCGTAATCAATTATGTGAAACTGAATATAATCGTAATTTAATCATTACTTTACCTTTAAAAAAAGTAACTAAATTAGTAATCATTACTTAACAGCTATGGTTTGATCACAAGTTTGTGTCAAAAATGAACTAGGTGTCATAGTTCGTACAAACGTTTTATGAACAATGGCGCATAGTCATAGTCATAAACAAAGTGTACTTTATGAGTTTAAAACCAGTATTTGGTATGGGAATACTGGTTTTAAACTCTTAAAGTGTACTTTGTTTATGACTGTGACTATGCGCCAATGTTTTTATTAAAATTACCACTTGCCAGTGTGTTCTTCTTAGAATAAGAGAATCTTTGCATTAGTGAATCTTTAAATATGGAAAATAAAATCTAACAGCACTGGGCAATTGCGACAAGCGATCGATCAAACTGAAATCACTTCAAAAAAGAGTGAAAACAAAAGAACAAAAAAAATTTATATAAATTTGTGTTGTTGTTGTTGTTGTTGTTGTCTGTTTCGCTTCTCTGACTGACTGACCACTTCTATTAATTTCCCCAGAGTCGCCAACAAATTTGTTTGTTCTGCAAGTCCGTTTAAGAGTTGTGGAACGAGAATACAAAACACAACCACATGCACTCTGCTGTGTGCCTGTGCAGTTGATGTCTCTTATTTATGTTTACTGAATCCTCCAATGACTAACATTTTGTTTTTTAATAATTTTCTTTTTCTGCTAGTGTGTGTGCGTGTATGAGTGTGTGTGTGTGTGTGTGTGAGCACCAACAGTGTATGTGTTAATAAAGAAATACTTGCAAATTGAAATAAATTTGTTTTTCTTTCACTTCTGCTTCTTATATGCGTTTAATTTTAAGAAACAGAAAATGAAATTTCCTGCTCCAGTACTCTTGGGAAGGAATCTTAAAAATTTCTACAGCAAATATGAAAAAAAAATATAATAAAAATCAAAGATTCAAAAACTTTGCGCAAAGTTTAAATAAGATGCTGTTGGTGAACTGAAAAGATTTGTTAGAGTTTAGATACTGAACAAAAAAAAAAAACAATTTATAATTCCAAGGAAATAATGTCACATACGTTGGTTATGAAGTAAACAAAAAAAAAAACATTTATCTTTTGCTTACAATCGCCCTTGACTAAATAATTTATTGTTCTCTATTTATTCATTTCAAATCTTATTAATACTCATCGCAAACATTATCGATATTTTTGCATTTAATTAACGTTAATATCCATAATGTTCGTAAATTTTTCATATGTAGATATTATTAATATTACAAAACTCTCATCAATCTTATCGTGCATATTATCTATTTTACTCTACTTACAATATGAATTTATATGTATGTATGTATGTATGTATGTATGTATGTATGTGTTAATGGCTATTAACAATTATTAATTATACATTAAATTTGACATCTGCATACACACATGATTCGATTATACGAACATTTACTGCCATCGTCATAAATATGATATATTCCTACTATAATAAGAGATTAAATATGTGTTAAGATTTTTTTTTATATTATTGTTGTGAACAATAAAAGTTTTTAAATAAAAACAATTAAACTTTTTTCAACTTGCCACATCCGTCTTTTTAATAGGAGGAGAAAAAAAAATCCAAAGATAAACCAAACATTAGAGAGACTCTTGAAGAAAAAAAAGCACAAATGTTGCCTGTTGTGTACATACAAATATTAAAAGCTCACATTAGCATCATCCATCACTGTAATTCATCAGTATCGCAATTTTTACTCCTCCTCGCCCTTCTCTTAGCTCATTCCATAACTATTATACACTTAAGTATGTTCACTTTTACAACGAATGTCCTCTTGGTTGTAAGCTAGCAGCAGTGGCAACAATATCATCATCATCATCATCATCATCATCATTATCATTATCATCAGCAGCAACGTCATGTATCATGTTTGTTGAAAAGTGCTTGATATTAAGAGTCGATGTTTTTATTCAAGTGTCAACAAAATATGCTTTTGTGTTTGAATGTTGCTTTTTTATAACTTTTTTTTTTACAGTGTTCTTCTTTTTTTCTTTGCAAAAATTCTTTAGTGCACAGTGGCAGCAAAACAAGTTCATTGATAAGATGCAACTTTGGAACTCTTTAAAAAATATATATACATGCATATGTCTATGTATATAATAATTGCAATTTTTTCACTTACTTGCACTTTAAATTAGACGTAATAAATTGTTTCTTATAAAAAAATTTTAAAATTTTTACATATCTATAACAATGCAAATCATTCATCCCTTAATGTAGAGCTGAAACGGGCACTGAATGACATAAAAATTTTAGAAAATGCAATTCATTCTGATGACTGTTTGCTGAAGTTGGAAAATGTTGCTTTGGTTATGCCAATTAGTCCTAGTTTACACTACGAAAGTCTTATTGGTAAGCTGATTAGTTTGAGGGATAGAGAGACGAGGGGAAAAGAAACGTTAATTTTCGAATCGTCTCTCTCCCAAACTAATCAGCTTAGCAATAAGACTTGTATTTTGTATATTATGACTTAGAGATAGTCCACAATTAGAGAACTTTGTTCACGTCTTTCATTATTCACCCTTAAATGCTCAATGTTGCCTGTAGGCAACATTTTACTTATATGCTTCTAAATCGCATTAGTTTAATTTTTTTAACTTTAAGTTTTGCGCAAGCTTACAGCTTCTTATTTTATTCTGAGCTGTGCAGGTTTTCATTCAGTAGACGTTCTTCGTCTGGTTTTGTGAAACAAAGTTAATAGATCTTTCAAATAATAATTTTATTGCGAAACCAAGAGAAAAATACAATGCAATAAGAGAGTTATTTAAACAGTTTTTAATTTTCTTATAGTAATTTTTTTTAACTTCCCTGCAGGAAATGGAACTGATACCAGACTACTCACGTGACCGGTCTTCAAGTGATAGGAACCAGTCCGAGTTTTGACACTTCCTATGAAGCGGACCAGTCACTTTTACATGGGGATGGCCTAGGATGGGATTAATTGATACTTTGTATGCATATTGTCACTGAACTATCCCATAGGGGCCTATTCGACGTATAATAATATAAATTATTTATAAATGTCATTTCGACATTTAACTGTAAAAATTAACACTTATAAATTGTTTTTATTGTTACAAATGCAATGACATTTTATTTTTAATCTGAACATTTTTTGAGATTCGAACCGACAACCTCGTGTATGACAGGCTGGCATACTGCCCACTCGACCACAGGGCCACTCATATTTCAAAAGTATAAACACCAGTTAAGCTTAGGTTAATCTTTAGGAATAGTTAAGGGACTGGTTCCAGAGTCACATTGGAGGGAGTCACATTGAGCAGCACTCAACCACATCGAGACCGAGTCCGAATTAAATTGGCTCAAGATCAAGACGATACATCACGAAAATGGTCAATATGTCACCATTTAAACGATATGTCATTTTTCACCATACACTACTCACATTTACTCCAGTTATAGGACGAGTAAGTTTGGATGAATTGTCACCAAATTTTCTGCAGGATAGGCCAAATTGTTCAATTACAATAATTTACAAACAGTATTTATTGTTGCAGAACACCCTACCAGCCACCAAATCATCTCATCAGCTAGTGAACCGAACCATAATTCTGCATGAATCATACAATCTACGATTCTGCGTAAGATCTCAATCAACGAACCTATTTGAGTCGGACAATAAATCATCTAAACAAATACACGAAGCAGACAATTAACCAGCCTCTGTAAAGCAAACGAAGTCAGACGATAACCGATCTTAAGTGAGCCGAACTGAATGTGCCAGTAAATTACCTAGAACTTATTTGGGGATATTTTCATGATTTGAAGGGAAGAAAAAGGACACGTTCAGCTTAAGCTGAAAGCTATTTGATTTATTCAAGAAGTGTTAAAATGAACATATACGAGATACAAATGACCCCACTGTATTGCATAGATTTTTACGTACAACTTGAGTATACAATGGCTTAAGCTTTTAAGTTTTGGTATTTAGTTTCTATTTTTCACGTCCTTTTTGCACACAACAGCAAAACAACAACAAAGCAAGCAAATAATGTAAATCCATCATTGATACATTTTCCAGTCAGCCTCTCGATTCTAACGCCCTTAATTCTTTTTATAAGCCAAGAAAAGAAAAAAAAAAGAAAAAGGAAATGCCTCAATAACAAGTATGTTCATACGTAGCGTAGGGGTATGCGAAAATATTGGGGACAATTGTCAATTTCATCAATCACATCAGTTGACGTTTAAGCCATTATTGCTTATGCTGTCAGAAATTACGGCACACACACACACACACACACACACACACACTACTTGGGGCAATTCAATTTTCTCCCATGGATTTCTTTCCTCTAACTAATGTCGGTATGAATGATTTTATTTATAGATTGTTTTCTTCTCTTAATATTCTAAGATTTTAATTTTTTTTAATGCGTTTGTTGAATGTCCCTCCTTCTCATGTCTGCAGGGCATCTTGATCATCAACTACTTGTCATGTAATTTAGTGGGAATGACTTGAAATGTAACAAGCAGAGCAAAACAAGTGCACTCGAGAATTGCAGTGCACATATGTGGGGATGTGTATAAATGTGTGTAGTACCCGTATGTGTGTGAGTGTGTATGTATTTAATTACGCAAATATGTAAGTTTAATTTAATATGTACATAAATGTGTGCGTTGCGATACTTATTTATTACAATAAGAGCGATAGCAGCAGCGGCAACGAAAAATATGAAATATAATGTATGATTAACGTTTGAATATGAATATGATTGATTACCAACAGCAACAGCAGTATTAAGAAGGAAAAGAAAAAAAAGAAAAATACATGACAGTAGAAACAAAAGCAAAAAATATGAGACGCAAATATTTTTATTAATGATGATGAGAATGACGATGACATTTTTTTCTCATTTCTGATTTTCTTTCTTCACAAGAAAAATTTTACTTTGATTAAAAATTCGTTTCAGTTTTTTTTTTCTTTGTTCCATTTGTTCCGATTTGATTTAGCTTGTGGAGTTAATTAAAAGCAGTGAGGAAGGACTATTTTTTGAAGATGAAGAGCTCTTTCCTTGTAAAATAAAAATAATTAATGAAAACATTTTTTACGTGATTTGTAAAAATAAAAATGTGTTCTCTGTTAAAACTTTGAAAGTTGACAACAAATAAAATAATAGTTGTTCAATTAAGAAATATCATAAATTTAAAATTTTTGCAAAATAACAACATAACAATATTGAGAGGGTTAAATTGGGGGATTTGCCTCAACTACCTTAAAAGGTACAATTAAACGTGTCATAGCCATAATGCCATGGCCATAACCCAACAAAAATTCAATTGGTTTCTATGGTAATGGCTATGGCGTTAAGGCGAGTCACCTATAATCAAATACAGTGGTGCCCATTACTTTGGTTCCAACGGCTGATTCCTATGGCTATGGTTATGGCACATCTGATTGCGCTTTAAGAGAAAGCATTTAAGTTTCTATCCATGACTGCTTTTAGCATATACACTGAGGATTTCATGCTTTCCTTAGTCATGATCATTTTACAAATTCTTAAGTCAACTGCCAAATATAAAGTCCAATAAGGACTAGCTTATGTTGTGGCATGTAACTTATCATCAACTGAATATGTACTTTAGCGGAAATCATTCTTTGTGGCTAACCGCAGAATCTGCAGATGTAGCAACTCTAGAATAAGTATATGCTAACTATATTCTGCAATACCACAACAACAAATCATATAAAATTAAAATTTCCAATACTAATTCACATATGCAACACAAAAAAACCATTTTCTGGCAACACTGTTGTAGACTGAGAAGAGCGAATGCTTGCAAAGCTCAAAGAGGTGTCTTCTTTTTTTTTACTTAAACAATTAAACATACCATTGCTGACAGAGTGTCAACGTATCCAAAAAAAAACCATTAAAGTTTAAAAAAAATTTTAAAAACATATTTCATTTTTTTTATAACGTTTTAGCAGGTATTTTGGACTTATTTAGCAGTCTCGCATTTCCATGTTCTGGCAACACTGTTGCAGACTGAGAAGTGCGAATGCTTGCAGCGCTAAAAGAGCTGCTTTATTTTTTGTTTTGTTTTGTTTATAAAACCAAAACTATTAAACTCCGGTGCTGGGAAAGTTTCAACGTGATAGCGTCGCAACGTAAATAACGCCGGACACTTAAATGATGTACATACATCTGAGATTTTTCAGTGAAAATTGCTAAAATTTATAAAAGATTGCAATTGTTTTAATTTATTTAAATTTTAATAAAAACAGTTAAAGGCTAAATTCTTCTATCACATGAATATTTTAGCGGCGGCTTAGCTTATGTCGGCTTTATTTATTTGTTGGGTACTTTAATATTTCTAAAGGCAACTGTTACAATAGACCGGACATTTAAATACAAAAGTCAATCTTTGTAGCAGAAAGTTTTTATATAACTATATCATAAAGTTACAGATATGCAACTCAGAGCGGTTTACGCTATTGTTTGCCATAAGCTCGCTTCGAACAGCTGTTTAGTATGCTCATGTTATGGCACGTTTAATTGACTCGTTACTGTAACTTCAATTGTTCTAGCTGATAGTGAAAGCCGTTACATAAAGTATTAAATTTGCATGGAGTTTTATAGTTGTTTGGATTTAACATAATATATTAATAATAATTACCAGCTGCAATTTAGGATGTATTTTTTCTACAGAGAACACAAAATGTATTGGAGATGGGGGAGTCTACTCTGTAATGCGAAACGAAAGAAAACGCTTTAGAATTCCTATGTACAGAATATATCCCCTGGTTCATATATTTGTTTATTTATTTATTTGAACTATTATTCATTCTTAAGCAGAGGAATATTTTATCTTAATGAGGCTTTCAACATATTTTTAATTAATTTCATATGAATTCAAAAAAAGAACATATTCAATCGAAGTGCGTGTGTGTTCAGCGCAAACATCTTTTGTGGTTAATAATAGCAATTTGAAATAAATTTAAGCCGAACAGATGCTACTTCGTTTAATTTTGCTTTTAATTTTTGCAAATCCTTTAAACGATATGTTTGCATAATTTAATATATGAATGGCAAACAAGCATGAGAATATAATTACTGGGCACATGCACACGAACAGCACAACCCTCTTTTGCGAGTCTAGAGAAGCAGATTTAACACCAGTACATGCATCAAGTAAACAGCAAACAACATCAACGTCAAAAATGTTTTCTGACATAAAGACAGGCGGGCAGACAGACAGACAGACAGACAGACAGACTGGCTGGCTGTCTGGCTGCACAGCATGTCTGGATGGTTGGCAAGTTGATGTTTTCGTTTATTGGACTGTCTGGCTATTTTAACTATAGATATATGTATGTACATCCTACAACAACTATAACATCAGCTCTAACAACCACCAAAGCCCAACAACATCATAATCATCATCGTCATCATCAAAAATGGTATTCACTGCCACCACTAACGCGTGTCTACAGTTTCCTGTATTTTACATTTGTGGCCGTAACATTTTTCAAGCATTTAGCATCTAACGCCTAGAAAACGCAACAACATCGAACAAAAAAAAAAAAAAAAAGACATTTAATACTTTTTGTTAATTTTTCTTTTCCTTTTTTGGTTTGTTTCATTTCTGTTTATGTACAATATTTTTGCAAAATTTTGTTTACGGCCTCTTCAACCACCATAACATCACGCAAAAGTGGCACGTAAAGGAAGCGGGTGAATTGGAAGATTAAAAAAAAAAATAAAATCCTCCCCCAATTAGATTTGAGGTTGTTTTACAAAATGATATGGTGCTTTTGCAAAGACTTTTTCTTGCAACCACGATATCAAATGCATCTGTTGATCACGCTTTTTGTTCGCGTTTGTGATTTGAATAAATTAAATGGGAAAAGCAAACTTTCATTAAGGGGTTTTTAAGATTTTCTCATGGCAAAATGTTGTTGTTGGCAAATAATGCTTTAATACTTTTTAAGGGTGCCAGTGCCAACAAAGTTATAATGGAATTTAAGCATAAAAACAAATTATTAGTTTTAGCTATTAATCAGCAGCTGTATGAAAAGTTGGAATAAATTTTGTTCATAAATACAAAAATTTAATAGTCTTTAAATATGATTATATCTAAATACACAAATAAAGTAATTTCTCATAATAAATATGGGCTTGCCTTCATTACACTCACTTGTGAAACTGCGTAATAGTGCTGTGTACACATCATGGCATTTAATGACATCGCAATAGTATTCACTAGTGATAACGTTTATCATTTTCAATATTTTTATTGTGTGGCATGGCGTTTCACACAGGAAGCAGGGATATGAACGGCATTGCACACATTTTGAAAATGGCACCACAAAATGAGAACAAAAGAAATGTAAAATGTTTGTACTCAGCATAATCCTATCTGTTATTTTTTTTAAATTGGGCCTAGTTATCTACAGAAAAAAATGTGCAATCTTCTTTAGTCTAATTCGAAATCGTCGTAGTCGAAGTCGAAATATGATATTCGTAAATAGGCCCAATAACTTATACATTCTACATTCCCTTCTAAAGACTGGCACAATGCCACATTAGTGATAAGCGTGTTGCGTAAACATGTTGCAATGTGTGTACCTATCAGAGATTGCCAATGAATCATGTTTTCGCTATTCATATTGAATCATAAATTTTTAAATATAAGTAAGTAGACATCATTTAAAATCAACTACTCTGATTTACGCATACTCACCATGACAGTGATTCATAAATATAGCTTGAAATAAATATGAATGCGACGTCGACATCATAGTCATGCCACACTCACACTCATAAATCACCTCAGTTATTCAGATATCTAATTTCAGGAAATCACTTATACTACTCACATTGATTCAGCTCACTCAACTCATACATGTATGATTATTTAAAAGTTTAGTCATTAAATAGGGCTGTTTTTCAATTCCTGCAAAAGAACAAAAAAAAAAGCAACAGAGAAACACATAAGCTCATAATGAGAACTTTAATGTTTGTATGCGAAGTTAGCATTGTGATTCATACTTATTTTGCATCACCCATAGGCATTGAGTTAAGGAGAGTCGAAATCAACAATGTCATAAATTTTGCTGAGTATGAGTTCGATGCGCACTTCAAACTTTCGAGTGAATATGATTCATAGACAACATTGCAATAAGTATGAGTACTAGAGATGCTAATCGGGACAGGTTTTTTGAAATCCCGGGCTTCGGGATTTAGTGATGGAGTCTCGAAATCCCGAACCGGGACCCCGGCAGTTTCGGGAATTACAAAATCCCGAAAAAATTTTGTAAAAATGTGCATCTTTATATTAAATATAATATTTTAATTTTACAATATTTTTTGTTGCATATTTAAAAAGGTACTTATATAATGCAGACACTTAATTGCAAATTTTCATTGAAAAGTGCAATGTATGTAACATTTTTTCCTAGAAAAGAAAACGCCATAGGATATATTATATATATACCATATAATATTATTTACTAAAATATTTATTCGAAGCAAATTTTTTAATTTAACTTTTTATAACAAGGATTTTTTAATATAGAAGATAGCAGTTAAACACATTATTTATGCAAAAAACGGGATTCAGATAATCCCGAAAATCCCGGGCTTTAAAATTAAAAGATCCCGGGCTCCGGGATTTGCATAGTCCCGAAAATACCGGGATTTCCGTTTGACATCTCTAATGAGTACGCATAAGTACAAGAAATTATAAATCATGATTCAACTCTACTCACTTTTTCACTACTCATTGCGCTTCTCTGGTACCTATCATTACACTCGAACTACACGTAGTTAGCAGTTTCCGACCTCAAGAACTACCCAAATACATTTGGATTTTGTATTAAATTATTTGATGTATTAGTTAAGCAGACGATTATCATTAAATTTTTTACCCGAATCATAGCAGATAATCGAGTGCTGAACAACAAAACATCATCGCTAGCTGCTGTACACTTAAGCTTTTACAAGTAGTATAAGAATTCGTTAAATTCTGAATGGTTCTATATGTCTTTAACACCTAAAAGATAGGTTAGGTTAGGTTAGCAGGCTGCTGGTAAGGAAGGGTGAAATTTACTGTACAGGTCACTTGGTTCCAATACAATGATCTCTTTGTGCTACCAGTGAGTTGAAGAGAAGATAGTGAGAGGGGATGATAGGGCAGAGATAGTGATAGGGATGACAGGTGGTGAAGGAAGAGATAGGAGTAAAGCTTCATTCTTTTTACAACTCTGCTTTTTTGCAGTGTTGCAGCGCCTCTGGTGTTAAATGAGGTGTATTAAATTTTGAAGCTGTGTTTAGTAGCCATTTTACTGGTTATTTTACTGCACCGTTGATTCTGCTACACAATACCGATGAAGGAGGGCGCTCTGGTGTTACATTAGAATTAGCATCCGTTGAAGCCGGTGTAGTCTTAATGACCAGTGACCAGTGCTTTATGCCTGCATTACTAGAACTTTTAATACAACAACTGATAAAAAGGACACTTATGCACATCAGAAAAATACGTGGTGACTGTCGGAGATCGGGTTTCGAGCCGAGAACCTTCAGTTTTGTAGTCAACGTGCTAATTACTTCAGCCAACGCCACCCTCTCACCTAAAATATACGCGTATTTTTATTTCAAAGGATACGAGTAGACACACGGAGCTATACCTCGACTGGGAAGCTTTACTACGTTACAATGTTAATAAAAAGCCTCTAACAAATTTAAAGTCTGTACTTCTATATACCTTCTCCAATAATTTTAATGTATAAATAATAATTTATTACGTTTGTAATATCAGTTAGCAGCACTCTTTAATGATTTTACGTTGAGCAATTAATTGTTACTAGAAATAACGAGCAGAGGAATATAAAATACAAAAATACTTGCCAGTAAGCAAAAATAATATTTCTTTCAACAATTTTATAAATTTTTTATAAAAAATTTTAAAATTTTCTTTAAAATAAATTTGCTAGATTTTTCTACAGTTTCATTTAAGTTTTTTTGTATTGTGGTTAGGTATTATTTTTTTTAAATTAAATTAAAAGTTTTCCAATGTCTTATGAAACTGTTTGTTGTTCGTTCGAAAATATTTAGATTAGGTTTAAAGTTTTTAACAATACAATTAAGAAAAATATTGTACAAAAGAGAAAACTTACCTTTGATGTGGTATTTTTGGTACCAAGTTGATGGAAAAATGTTTCTGTAAGAAAATATTCGAAGAATTTGATTACGAAGTTTTCTTTTTAGAATTGGTAAATTTAAAATATATTTAATATTTTTGGAATAAAAAAGACAGCAAATTATTAATTGTAATGTTATAGTGTTTTCACACTGACTTAGTTTTAATAAAAGTTGGTTTTAATGTTAAAACCAACTGTTAAAACCTGGTTTTACCATGCAAATTGTTTTTGTTAAATCCAACTTAAAACCATTTCTGAATTGGTTTTATTTTGGTTTTATGAAATGAAACCCTGTTTTCGCTGTGGTAAATTTAGTGCTGCCAAGTTAAAATGACAGGCAGCAGCTGATAATGTTTATGCCAGTGAATAACAATAGATGGCGCTTGAAAGATTTTCAACTTAAAAATGGATGCAGAAGCAACAATAAGTAAAAAATTATGGAAAAATAAGAGTTCTTTGGAAGGAAACCAACAAAAATATTTTCATTGACCTCTGGAAAGTGAAAATAAACAATGTGACATATCGAACCACCGATAAAAAAGTTGTATTTTGTGATTTATTTGTAAATTTTTTATATACAATAACTTGATTTCCAAGCACTTCTTCACTTTGTATTACTAGTTCCATAATTTTAAAATATTTATTTAAAAAATGTAAAATAATTTCCATTTTAGAGCGCATTGTAAAGTTTCTTAGTTTTTCATACAAGCAAAAACAGTTGTACAGTTTGTCAAATAAGTGTTATAAAAAGCAGAAAAAAATACAACAACAAACACACGCATTTCAGCAGGAGATCTATTTTATTTTGAGCAAAGTTATTAGACAGTCTGTGAGTTAAAATCTGAATTTAACAAACTGGCAGTGTGAATGCAAAATCAGCTGTTTATGGTTTTAACGTTAAAACCAGGTTTTAACTTGCAGTGTGAAAACACTATTAGGTACAAGAATGTTATGCTAAGTTTTGATAATTTGGTGAAAAGAATAAATAATTTTTCTAGCAACATATTTACGTCCCACTGTAAAATGGTATATGATATACAAAAATGTATATATACATACATACATATGTATATATTGTTATTCTTTAGCAGTTTCATTAAAAATTTGTTCCTGTAAAAATATAAATTCGTTCCAAGTGCTTATATTCGTTCTTAATCTTTAAGCGAAAGTAAAGTATTTCCACATTTTAATACGACTGTAACGCTTTATGAAACTGGCACACCGTTTGCTGACTGTTCACTTCTGAGTAAATACTTTTTTTTAGTTCAATTGGTTCATTAAGTTCTTAGTATTTTTTGCTTCTTTCGCTCGATTCCTTAATAACAAGAGCTTAACTCAATTAAAGAAAAAATTTTATTGAAGTAAATTGTTACAGATTCGCATTAAAAATATAGGTACATACAGATTTTCACAGACGCACACACGAATACATTCCGTATACACACAAATGTATGCATATACATAAGTATTTATCAGTGGGCGGCAATGAATAGTTTTTCCGCTATTCATACTGAATCATGCAATTTTAAATATAAGTAGAGTAGACATCATTTAAAATCAACTACTGTGATTTACGCTTACTCACCATGACATTGATTTATACATATAGGTTGAAATAAATATGAATGCGACGTCTGTAACTATGATAGTCATACCACACTCACACTAATAAATCACCTCAGTTTTTCAGATTTCTAATTTCAGGAAAACACTTATACTACTACTACATTGATTCAGCTCACTCAACTCATGCATGTATATATGTTCATTTAAAAGTTTGGCCATCAAACAGTTTGCAAGTAGTATGCAATAGTAGTAAATAGGGCTGTTTTCAATTCCTGCAAAAGAACAAAAAAAAAAAAAGCAACAGAGAAACATATAACCTCATAATGAGAACTCTAATGTTCGTATGCGAAGCTCGCATTGTGAATCATACTTATTTTGTAACGTCCATAGACATTGAGTTAAGGAGAGTCGAAATCAACAATGTCATAAATGTTGCTAAGTATGAGTTCAAACTTTCGAGTGAATATGATTCATAGACGACATTGCAATAAGTATGAGTGCCCATAAGTACAAGAAATTATAAGTCATGATTCAACTCTACTCAATTTTTCACTACTCATTGCTGTGCTCTGGTGTGTATCTAAATCATTTATGTCAGTTTCATAGCACAATTGTGGTATGTAAAATCACACACATTCTTATTCTCTTTCATTTAGTCGTCGATGAGACAGCGACGAGAACACATGCGTAGCGGGTGTATTAATTTGTTTACAGATACAGTGAAAGAAAAGAAGTGGTGTGCGAAAAACATTCTATGATCGCCAATGCTTTTCGGGATATTCAATGTGTTTGATGTTGTAAAACGTTTAAGGAAAGAAATTAATAAGTATTTAAAAGACATTTTGACTTTTTTTGGAGCATTTTCAGTAAACTGCACTTTCTATTTAAACTTTAAAGACCAATTACTCGGGAAATATGGGCTGCAGCAGATTTCTTTCCTTAAGTTTTTTTTTCTTATTTTTCACATTACTACCTGATACGCTATTTTTGAGTTTTTTCAGAGTTTCCTCTGAAAAGTTCAGATCCCGATAACTTGAAAAATATGGGTCGCCGCCAACTTTTAATTATTTAATTTTTTCATCTTATTTTTTAATTTTCTATCACATAGGCACATTTTTTCCAAATATTTATTTTTTCCTATGTACTTCAGAGACAACTTTTCTCACACATACAACTTTAGTTTTATTTTTGACACCACTGATCTAAATATATACTTACATCCAAACTATGCTCTTTCAATGCTTAATGCTTAATATGAAGATGCAGTCGTTTAATTGTTGTATTAAAATGGGTACAGACGACTCGAAGAAACTCGTATGTATGCGGTAATATCTTATCTGTGAAATATGTATGTATCTTCCCAGAGGAAGGGTGGTATCAATACACGCCGTGTAGTGCGTACTATGCAATATTAATTCTCTACCAATACAGTGAAATATACATAATATGTATTATAATATTATGTATGTATACTTATTTAAGCTATGTAATGGTTCATTGACAGTCTGCTGCATTTTTTGCAAGATTGTAAATATAGTTGTGTGTATGAAACTCGCTTATTATAAGCGCTACTATAGTCTTATTGTGTATAATGTTTGCAGGAGGGTTCCGCATATTTCCAAGCAATCAACTTAAAAATAAAAATGTTTATGTATCTTCTTTGAGAAAAACTTTAGCAAATGCCCCTCTTTATTTCCAGTTAAAAAATATGGAAACAAATAGTTTCACCTAACGACCAAATTAAGCTTATTCAATTAATTTTTTTTCAAATTCTTATATGTATATATACATATATATAAATATATATATATATGTATGTATGTATATGCATTTACTCAAAGAACATCATAACTCAAAAAATGTATTTTTTGAGTTAATGATGCAGAATTAATCCTCATATTGTTCTTCACATTGTGTAAAAATTGCATACCAATATTTTGTTTACGCAAGTCTTGGGAGAAAAATAAAATTTTCTTTTCTTATTAAGTTGTGTACAAATTTAAAACTTAAAACGCTTTTTCTTTGAGTAAATAAGCGATATGTAGATATGTATATATGAAATCGTAGTGTGTGTTTGTTCGTAGCGCACGATCCATGGAACTATAAGAGCTGTGGAGCAGAAATTTTTAATACAGGTTTGGGTCAATACCCGGAAGATTTTCGTTTTTTTTTTTACCCAACAATTGATCACTATGTGGAGTTATTTGTAGTTAAAAAAATATATAAATTGAGGTTAAGGCATAGTTTGCCGGCCTCAGCTAATTTAATTATAAATTTTCAACTTCTGCTTTAATAAACAAAACATTCACCCTTATCGGGAATAAAGGCGAATATTAACGGCGAACAAAAATACAGTGAGCAAAATTAGAAAAAGGTATACTGCAACAATAAAAACGGAAACATTGGCTATCACAATTTTAGAGAAAGGGAGCAATTTTCACGTGAACTTTTATTCCCGATAAGGATGAATTATACAATTTTTTAATGATGCCTCCAGCATTAAAATTGGTTTAAGAGGAAAAAGGTCCGTTCCAGAGATGGGTGATAGAAATTAGGAACGTAACGGTCAGTAACGATGGAATGAAAACTACATTGCAAAGGTTGTCACATTTTTACATGTGATCTCATTGTAGCGAGAGTTTTGTTGTTATTATGGAGGGCAATTATTTAAATAATTTTTTATATGAAATTTCGAGAATATTAATTTTATAGAGTTTCAAAATTAATAAAAGATGTTCCAATAAAACATTTCATTTTGAATAGCCCGCCATTTTAACAGTTTTCAGGAATCAACCTGTAATTACTAGACAGGTGACAATTATAAACTACGCCATTATTATAAATGGAATGATATACGCAACAACAAAGCGTTAAATTTATTAAAATGCACTAAGAAAACCAGTAAAAATTTCACGCTTACAGTTCGCAAAACTGAAAAAAAATTTTGATCGTCATGAAGCAATTTCTCGGCCAACAATGGTATAACTTGTTTAAAAATTTGAACTGTAAGGACTAGTAAGTGATGTGAAAAATCGAACAACTGAGAATATTGATGTTAAGGCCCACAGTGTTGAGGAAAACTCAGGTTTTTTTATATCAAAATGGAAACTTATTAGAAGGCATTATAGAAAGAATAAATTATTTCACTGTTTTCTTTTTGATTAGTCTGAAGTTCGTATTTTTAGGGAACCAAATTTGCATCAATTGTTTCAGAAAAATTATTTATTATTTATTTTTTTTTTCTGAAATTAAAATTAATTTTAATATTTGTACTGAAAACATATACATATTTTTCTACAAAAAGAAAAGTAAAATATAATTTTGTGGGGGAGACGTTTCATAGAAATGTTATATATAATAATATTGCCTTACATCTATTATAAGTTGCAACTTGCAACCCCTTCCAACTGTGAAAATAGTTTTTACAATACAAATATTTCACTCGTTGCATTAAAAATCAACCCTCAACATACATGACAAAAATAGTGGGAATTTTTTTTTAGCAGAAACATAGAATTGCTTGAATGTTACTAACAGTGGTTGTAACATATGCCAGTATTTTATCATCTTAGCAGAGTATACAGCAAATGTTAATTTGAGATTTTGAATTTTAACAGAATAATGTTCAAATTTCGGACATGTTAAGATTGCAGATAAGGTTTTTTTAACAAATGTTTAAAGAAAATAAAAATGTACTCATATATTTTTTATTTAAACTAAATTCAATTAAATGGAAGAGCAAACAACCAGACCACAAAATTTTTAATGAATAATTCACATCCAATTGATTTTCTCTGATTGTTGAAGGTAATTGGCTTATTACCTACAAAAAATCAAGAGTAGAGTCGTAAGATTCCATTTAGGCGAACATACATACATATGTATATCAAAGTAAAGAGCAAACAGATAAGGTATAAATTTCTATTGAAGTTGCGATTTGATATCTAAGCTAAAGATTAATCGCTGTTTTGATTAACAAACATCAAATGGCTATGTCTTCTGTATTGGTTACTATTCACAATTATGGTAGCATATCTTCGCAGAAAATTGTTTCTTCTCACAAGCTACATATATATACATATAGTCAAAGTAGTGGATACTTTTAATTTCAAATCTGTTGAATTTTATTTATTTATTTTTTTTATGCAATAGTGAGTCTAAAATACATACTGCTTGGCCCACTATGTCAATAAATTAGCGAAAGAAAATTTCTTGTCGAAATCGTGAGGCAGGCCGATAATTCTCATTCCGTCACTGCAATATTAATATAAATGTCCATATATATTATATTTATTTTCATCGAATAATTCCTACGAAACTATGACTTGCTAAACTTGAAAATACTTTGGAATTGTCAATTTTCAAGATAATACTTGCTTATTACTGCAAAAATTACAGGCGATTGGAAGCATACGAGTATGCACGGTTTTTTTTCAAAAGCTGAAGCAAAATATTTACTAAAATTATATTATTATAAATTATTATATTAATTATTATTATAAATTCCATTTCCTTTGTGGTTATTTACCGCATAAATTATTACGTCCTTAGCAGTCATACTCGCTTATAAACCTATTGAATATTCCTCTTATAATAGAAAAATTCCACTTTCTTCTAGAACGTATTAATTTATTGAGGCCCTATGCTCTTTGTATGAACGACGGGAACTTAATATTCTGCAAATCAAATTAAAACTATCGCTAGTCCATTCGAATTTGCTAATAAAATAAAAGTTATGAAAGAAATGTGACCGTAGTTAGGAAGCTTACTGCTAGTCGAATGGTCTAACATTAGTGTTCTAGGGTTAAAGAGCAAATAACACGGCAGTTTCCATATGGCAAATGAAAGTATAGATTTTCATCTACCAATCAAATCTTTAATATAATTTTAAATTGTATGATTATTATAATTTAATTGATATAAATATTATTCATAAGTAAGTACATATGTAGATGGTAGTATAAAAAGTTAATTATTTTTGTATCATTACAAATAAAAAAATTATGTATATATATTTTGCTAAGTATTTAAATGTATACATATATACATTATAAGCATATTATATACTTTGTATTTTTAAATACATGCACTTAAAAGTATATTTAAACAAAACTAAATACTCGTATTATAATGCCTGCTAATTAGTTGAAATATGTTAAAAACTAAAGTAATAATTCCAACGAAACTTGTCACTTTTGTGTTGGTAAATTATTAGTTTTCCTTATTTTATAATTCAAAACGATTTTCAACAACACACACACACTATCAAGAGTACGCAAGTGTGTGTGTGTGTGTGTAACATATACAATCACATTAAAGCACTCAAACTTCCACATTAATAAATGTATCTCTTGTTATCTTTCCCTTCAAATCTGACTGTTTCCCTAATTTCTATTTTAATATGTTTTTAATATGTATCTAGACTGCTTGCTTTCTGAAAGCAAGAAGACAAAGAAGAAAAGGCAGCAGAAAAATACCAAAATGACATAACTGTTGCACATTTGGCTGTTAAAAAAGGATAAACAAAAAATTCACCACAAAAACAGAGAGCAGTCAGTAATCAATGTCAAATACACATACAAATTGCTCTCTTCATCATATACGAGTAATAAATGTACATATTAATAATGTTCTCCTCATGCGTTAAAATATTTATTCTCTCCCCCTACGAATTGTGATTTCAAAATAAACAAAACTAATTGCAAACACTAACTAACTATACGCTGTAACTGTCAAAATTTCCATAAGTATGCAATGCCCAATCGCACGAAATTCACCACTCACTCAATCTAGCGGTTAAATGTCAGATGAGAAGACAACTCCAACTGGATGTAAGAAAAAGCACCACCGACAACGAAATGCACTGGCTCAACATTCAGACAATTGAGCAAAGTGTTTTATGCGTTTGAACATATAAAAAGAGCACAAACATGCCAAATGAGTTTAGTCTTCGTGTTACTTTTGATATAAACGGTCGTTGGCTCAGACGAGTATACGCAAAAAATATTTTTATTTAAAAAATTCCCAAACAAAAAACTAAACCTTTAGAAAAAATTTTATGTATGTACATAAAGAATAAAACGAGTAAAATTTGTAAATATAAGAAGCGAAACAGCTGAAGTTCTGTCAAAGCAAATTTAATTAAAATAATAAATATATTACAAATAACTTTTTAAGCTTAAGATTAAATACAAATTTTTAAATATTTTGTGTATTTCTTTACCACAAAAAAAAAAAAAGTTATGTGCATGTGTGTTTGTTAAAAGTTTTTAGAACAGTGAGTAAAGTTTTGAACGACTCTACTCGCGGGAGTAAAACAGAAAACTCTCGTGCTTTTATTTAATCCTTCGGTGTTCGGTGCGATTCCTTTATATATATTTTGAATTTGTTATTTTGCTTATTTTTGTGTCAACTCGTTTCAAGTGAAAATTTTACAAAACTAACGCAAGTTTCACTTACATATTTTTCTAGATATGTATTTCGTGTAAAAATCTAAAAAATATATAAGTATTTGGTACATTAAGCGAGCGCATAGAGAAAAGTCTGTTCTCCGAAATCGTAAAAAGGAGCAACAAACAAAAAATATGTAAATAGTTAATGCAAAATAATATAAAGTGGGCATAAATGCAAAATTATATTATAATCAAGAGTTAATTAAAATTACCGGCTGGAACACCAGAACTCCTTAAACTATGCTATAGAAAAGGAAAAAAAGGAAATGTAAGTCTCTTCTTCAATATCCTCCCCCCAACATCAAAAAAAACATACATACGTTTTATTTAAAAACGATTTGAATTTTCCTCAGTACAAAAGCGGCTTTTTCGTGTTGAGAAAAACAAAAATTATGCTGTTATAGGTCATTGAATTGTGTTTGTAAACGACTGTATTGGCCGCTTAAAATCGTTTTCATAATTGTGTCTGCTTTAATGCACTACGATTTGTGGTGCATAAAATAAAAACCAACATTTCTATGCAATTTCGTAGTATGGAATCCTTTTTGCTTCACATATTGTAGTCATTGTAAATCTGAACGAATTCCAGAGAAAATTTCTAGCTTCGTAATTTTAAATGATGTCGTTTGGTATACGTACCATCTACGATACATGCAACTATACTCGTATGTTTGCATATTTGTGATATTTTCGCTTGCTCTTTTTTTTTTGGAAAATTTTAACTTTGTGTGTATTCATGAAAGCCACCGCTAAATACCAGCCTGCGAAAAATGTTTCCCATTATTAACAAATAAAAATAATTTAATTTTTTCACAACATTCAAAATAATTTTGCAATCTTATATAAATTGTATACCCAGGTTTTGCTAACAAGAAAAAAAAAGAAAGAATTTTTCATCTTCATTGACCTACATTCATTCATATCACATGTGCTGTAACCGCAGCAGCTATTCCCTTCCAAATAAATAAAAATAAAGACAATAGCAAATTATTGCATAGCAAAAAATTGTTTTTTTTCTTTTAATTTATAAAAAGCCATCAAAAAGCTGAAGTTATGAAAGAGCACATTTAAAATGTTAAAATAATTTCTTTTATTTGAGCTGTAAATTATTGTAGACTTCCAATACTATCTTGAGAAAATAGCAGTGACATTTGCATTTGTATGTATATTTGAAACTCGAAATTTTCCCTTAGAATATAATGGAAAATTTTAAGCAAATTCATCAAATAAAACAGCGTAACAAAAATATTAACATATTTCATAGTGGAAAATTTTCCTTCTAAACTCGTTTCTTCTTTTCAATAGTCAATATAGTATTTTTTTATGCAAATAAATTTTTTTTCTAATTTCCTGTTGTATCTGAATATTTCAAATCGCAGTCTCCAGAGTATATTTTTTCATTACAACAACTAAATTTATTGCAAACTCAAGATAAAATTGTCTATCATTTAAATAAATAAAATGAAAGCTATTTAACGGCCCTTTTCACAATGTACAATTAAAAGCTAACAGGGACTTTAACGGCAAGTTTTGTATGAAGTTTACGTTAAAAAGGACCTAAGTTGAATTAAGTGAATTAAAAAAATTTTAATAAAAAAAAAGATTATGAATTCCATAAACTCAAATGCACACAAAAAACTTAAAAATGGATTAAATCCACAAAATATTTGAGTTAATGAAAACTGATTCCATCTTGCTTCTAGTTACTAAAATAATGGCCTCATTTCTCAGAATTTCAAGCAGTGAAGTAAGTGATTTCTTTCCACTTTTTTTTAGAAAAGTAACCGGTAATTACCATGCCTAGCAACATACACGAATAAGTGCCCATAATTAAGCCTATCAGCGCAGAAGTGGTGTAACCCACATCAAGTCTTTTAACTACTTGCTCGTTTTAATTATTTATTTGCTTTATTACTTTATTATTCTAAAGAAAATGATTTTTCAGCTCCATTTTCTTTAGAACAACAAAAGGTGGCTTACTCTACCTTTTTTATAGTTGGTATTGTAAATAATGTTTTTAACATCAGCAACGCCAAAAAAAAACCAATGTGAGTTACACCACTTCTGCGCTGATAGCCGCAATTAACGGTCGATTAAGTCATATATTTCTCGTGTCTTAATATTTCGTAGATTATATTTAAACAACTCAAAAAATATTTTTCTATTAAAACACATTTGCATATTTTGAAACAACCTTCTCCTGAAAACTTTAATTTTGTCGCTTACGATTAAATCGAAAATAAGGCTCGATTTTAATTAAGAGTTATACTGGTTTCGATTAATATAAATTTACTTAATATTTATTAAATGTTTAATGGAGTTTTTTCAAGATTTAATTAATATTTTCGAAACAAAATTGCACATGACTCAGAATAAGGACATAATTAAGGGCACATACATACACATGTATGCATGGTATGTATGTGTGTTACCTTTTTTAGGAAGGATATAGTGACGAGAAGTATTATATTATTAAGATTAAACCATTTTATAGCATCAATGCAGCGCCTCGCGTGTTAAGTAGGCGCATTACTGTTGATATGACAAAGTCAAGCCAGGGATTGAACTCGGGCTCGAAAATATCGTCATTTGCTATGTAGTCAAAACACAAACTGAAGTAGCCAAGCTCACCCTCAATTGTTACAATTAACTTATTTACGCCCGGCACGTCGTTCTCTTTAGGGAACAGTTGTTTATGTATTCACATAACTTCATTTGAATAAATTATATATTTTTTTCTATAGCAATTCTTCTTGATAAAAAGTATAATTGCCCACCGCCCATAGAATCCAAAAATTATTTTTGGCCCAAAGTTTTTCAAGTTTGCCACAGAGCCTTTTATTACCTCAATTAAGAATAAAATAAAGTTCTATCAAAATTGGCCACGCCCACTACCCACCGCCCATAGAACCCAAAATTTATTTTTGGCCCAAAGTTTTTCAAATTTGGCACAGAGCTTTTATTACCTCAATTAACGCCCACCACTCACCGCCCATATAACCCATATTATATTTTTTCCCACAACTTTTTGTTTCTTTACCAAAACTAATTATTTTATAAATAAATTTCAATACACAATTTCATGAATTTGGAGACATATTTTATGATTTTATAAAAGATTATTAATTATTTAAACTTTTTTTTTAATTGATAATATGGAGTCTTACCTTTCATTTTATTATAGCGGGAGCACCTAGCACGACCGAGCAACCTTTCTTTTCTTCCAAGGAAGTTTGCAATCACGGCACATTATAGAACAAATTTTATTCTATCATATCTTTTAAACCATATAAGCGAACTTTATAATTTTTTTTTTTTAATAAATCAAAGCAATAAAATTATCTTACGTACAAACACTATAGATACAATTTATGGATTCTTCATACTGAAACAATTTTCTACAAAACTGCATCATTACATTTTTAAATTTTATGTGTCGAAAAAATTACTTATTAAACACAAAATTCCACTGTGCACCCTGGCAATCGTGTTTTTCTGATGTTCTAGTTTCAAAATTATCACAAAATAGCTAAGTAATAAAGCAATTAAATAATTAAATAGTGCAATTGTTAAATTAAACAGTTGTGGGTTACACCACTTCTGCGGTGATAGCCTCAAATGGTCTTGAGAAAGAAACTGAAAGTACAAATATCTAATTTAATAACCTATCGAATTTATCGAGTTGGACAATAACAAAAACGTTGTAGTCGAAATGGAAATGCGCCAAGTACAATTATTTCCTGAAAAACAACTAAAAGTTGTAATAATTTAAATTATATAAATAAATTTATTTTATATAATATATATTTATAATTATTTTATATTTAAATTACTTTTAATTTGTTTTTCTTCTTTACAATATTTGTTATACTTTAGTAAATAGAAAATGATTACAAAGAAAAAAGATTCATGGAGAATTTTAGATTATTTAATAATTCCATGAATTATGATTATCCTGTTGATATTTTGATGAACTTATTTGTTATCTTACGAGTTGCTATTTTCTAGTGCTTGGGTGGAAGATAACAGCATGGTTTCTAATTGTTATAAATTCCATTTTTAGCAAATAACATTCGTAATAGCGAAATAATATTATTTATAAAAAAAAGCTAACACAGGACATGGAAACGCCAAGCAGTCCTTCTATTATATGGAAGACCCCCATAGCGAAAATTGCAAAAAAAAACTAAGAAAACAGAACTTACGAAAATAAACCTGACCAACAACACGGACAAGCAAGATAAACTTCAACAGACTCCAATCTCCAGACAACACTAACTTCCTGACTTTTTTTTTATTGTCAGACAACAAAAGAAACGAATATCAAATACAAATGTAGGTGTGTACACAACCAAAAAGTGTTTATCCTATAACACAAAAGTAAATTTTTCACATTATCTGAGAAAGAGAATAAATAAAAGTTTAAAAGCCGCTTAAAGTCAAACGTAAGCGTGGCAAGAACACTCGCTTTCTTTGTCATAAAGAAGAAGACACTCAATCGTTCACAGAAACAAATTCGCCATTTTATTCTTGAGCTGCCAGTCACTGCTCTTTTTCTCTCAGTGTATATCTTAACATATTCGTTATAGTTTATTATCCAAATATGCAGAAAAAAAGTGCAGCGAAAAGAAAACGTTAACGATGTCAGACTGTCAGTGTCTGAAACATTTTCAAATGTTTAGTTTTGAAATTTTTTGTATTATTTATTTATGTATAACTTGTTACTGCTTTGCATTTTTCTTTTTATTATTTGTAAGTCAACAACGAAGCTTATACAATGCGTATTCATTTTGACATTTGATTTTTTGTTTCGCTTTTTGTTTTTCGACTGCAAGCTTAAAGGTAAATTGTTGTTGAACACGCATTTATAATTTCTACAAATATTTCAATTCCCATATTAAAAAAAAAAATTGTTATTTATTCTTATAAAACATTTTCACTTGCACCAGCACTGCCGTCCGTCCAATCACAAATTTAATGCAAGTAAAAAAAATTTTTTTTCTAATCCATTTTATTGAAAATTTCACGCAAAATAAATGATTTTCCCCCACCAGTTTAATTTAAATTTTCTTAGTTTTTGATAAAAACACATAAATATTCTACCTTTATTGCGGATGGCGTTGTCGATGTCACATCAAGACGACAGTAAAAATTGGCACTTGTCTACTCTCTGCCGACAATAATTGACTACTTTTATTATGCCCCATTAATTTACAAAGCCTTAGAGATTAGTAAGAGATTGTCAATAAAAGCCAATTGTTGCCGATAAAGAGTAGACAAGTGTCAATATATACTATCGTCTTGATGTGACGTCGACGACGCCATTCACAATAAGGAGGATTGAGAATAAATTAGAAACGAATTGAAAGTACAGACCAAGACAAATTCACTAAATTCCACTTTAAAGTTGGCCGCAAACTTCAAAAAAATTTTACGAAAAAGAAATTTAAAAAAAAATTTATAAAATTTTTAACATGACAAATATTTTATCAAAAAAATTCTTTGTAAACAAATTTAAAAATGTAAAAAATAAATTAAAAAAATTGTAAAAAGTTCTTAACGTTGCAAAATTTTGTTACTGGTAGCAGCGAAATTGTTCCAACTGAATGTGAATAACTCTTATTTTTATTTTGTTAAAAAAATTAATAGCTTTAATTAATTTTGATCATTCAGTTATGCACTGTCAGCATTCTTTGTGTCAGACTAGTCAAAATTTGAAAATTAAACTATAAAAAGTTTTTCATTATAATAATAAGTTTTGTTTTTCTTTATTTAGCTAAGAATATAATTATGCATCTCTTGTTGTTAAAACACTTTCAGCCTTATTTATAAAAGTTATTAAGGCTTTATTAAGAGCTTTTAAGACAAAATTTCATACAAAATTTTTTCTTAAAAAGCCGTTATAAAGCCTAAATAAGTTTTATAAATAAAGCTGTTTATATTTTTCTAAATATTGTTTAATAATCATTTAATTGTAATAATAATAAAAAAAAACATCAATCAACAATTGACAAAATTTTAAAAAATCAATAATTTGAAAACAATTTTGATGTTAGAATAAAATTTACTAATTCTTAATATAATCTTTATATATTTCACTGCTTTTTCTTTCTAGCTCATGTTTTCTTATAAGTTCCCAAAATTTTTATTATATAACTCCTTGCAAATATTATAAACTCAACAAGCGTGCTAATAACTAGGAATTGTTTAGTCTAGTTGCAAACTGGGGCTGTTTCTCAAAACTTACACAGTGCAAAGTTAGACTTTATTTTTTTATACTCAACGGTTTTCATTATAAACTATTTATGAATTAAAATTTTTAATATTCATACTATGCGGGAATAAGTTTAATTAGTCTTTGGATTTGTGATATGTGATCTTCTCCGAGAAAAGGGACATAGTGTGTCAAAACAACGGGTGTGTGTCAAAATCGATAAGAATGAGAAAAACATTCAACTGACACCACACACGGTGGACCAAAACATAGAAGAACGCTGATGAGGAAGGTTTAGTGGCCTTCGAAAACGGCTGGCTGTTCCGTTCAACTATGTGTTGTTGTCAGAATATTTACAACTAACTTGATGTTATTTGTTCATTCATAATTATCACATGTAATTTGGATTAAAAAGCGTTACGAACAGTAGCCTAATTCAATTCATAAGAATTTAAGAAACAAATACAGTTCGAAAAATAATAATTAATTAAAAATTTTATTTTTTAAATGCGTTTTTCTCAAAACTTCATTTTCACACACTAGGTTCCTTTTCTCGGAGATGGTCACATATAGGTACATACATTTATATAGACCGGCTTGGTATCAATATTAATTACAAAAGTTGTAATACAAGCAAAATCGTTGTCAAAATAAATTATTTATATGAAAATAACATATAAGACTTATTATTTTTGAGAAACAGCCCATTGTATTTTTTATTAATATAATCCCATCGCTGAAATAAATAAAATAAAAACTTACTCGACTTTGATATGCAGTAACATATTTCAAATTAAATTTTTATTATATTCTTCTCTAAGATTTCGACTTATTTTACATTTTGTATGCAGAAATGTCACATGATATAGAATTCAATGCGTACCAAAGCACAGCTGTACACTAACGTAAAAAAGAAATTACAGAATGGCTTTGTCGTTATAGCCGAAAATATTGGAAAATATACCATATAAAGAACATCTTAGGCGTTCAAGACTGGAAAAACCTCAGAAAGTATACTGAAGAGACTAGGTTCCTAGTCTAACTCAGTTTAATAGGTTTTCATGTTTTTTTATATGGTATCCCCCAATAATTCTTATCAAGAGCACACAACATGCCGTAATAGCATAACCTAACTTTACCTAACCTATCGTTATTGGCAACGAATAAAAATATAGATAAATGCTAGGTTAGGAGACCCAATTGGGTCCATTGTGATTCCCTTCTATTGCCCATTACTTGTAATATTTACCCCTCCCATTTATAGCCAGAAGTGAACCTATTATATATCATTAAGCCACTGAATCCCCATGATGAAGTCCCTGATGTCCTCTAGTTTACACTTCACGATATCAGTAATGCTTTCATGAAAACGTCTGTTCAGCCATCTACATAAGCCTATGACGTTGCAGCTTCGGGCAGTGACAGATAATATGTTCAATGGTTTCTGGTTCCTCTTCATTCCCGCACATCCTACAAATATCTGGAGTGCAAGTTTCCCAAATACTGGTTCTTGCTCTGACCGAGCAGTGGCTGTCAACGCGCCTATCATGATTCGCAACAACTTCCTATCCATGTCCAGTAGCACTTTGGATCTTCCTGAGCCAACTTTTAGCCAAAAACCACTCGAGACTCTACAATCCTCCCTACTTCACCATGAACTGTTGGTCCTGCTTTCTTTTAGATAAATATTAGATATCCATAATTCTGAAGCAATCAGAGCCTACCATGACATATTTAAATATCTATGGTTCTTAAAATAAATAGATTGTTATTAATCGCACATAAAGGTTATGATCAATTAATCAAAGTCAAGTATTTCATAAATTAAAAAAAAATCTAATAACTTTTCCAAATAAATTTTGGTTCACAAAGCTATTTTCGAACTTTTTAAGTCGCCTATAGTTTTAGTGCAAAGTTGCTCGGAAATTCTATTATTTATTTCTTAAAGAGAACTAACACTCAGCCTAAAAAATAATGCAAAATTGAGTTTTTGATTGATTATTATGAATGCCATTAAACAATATGTCTTGACCCAATTGCACACTTCTGCGATCAAAAACCACGCTGTTATTGACAAAAAAACAAGCGTACTTAACTACAAGTTTATTTATTTTATTTTATTTTTTTTTTTTAGTTTTTTATATTTTTGTTATTTACGCCTTTTTGCATTTTAGCTAACGAAATATACCTAGTGAAGTATTAAATTATTAACCTTAACTCGTTTCGAAACTCTGCTATTGAGCGTTTTTTAAGTTGTTTTTTAGCATCGTTGCAGCGCCTCTGGTGTTAAGAAGGCGCATTACTTTAACCAGTGTTGCCATTTTACTACTTATTCTACTTCGCCGACAATTGATTCCTACAAGCATCAACGAAGCAGGTTGCTGTGATATGCATTGACATAGACACCAAGGCAAATCAGAAATATCTATGATGCTAATATGACTGAAGCAGTCTAAGGACGAAACTCGTGCTCTCGAAAACCATGATATTCTTTATAGTCAATAATTTATATTTTTCTAATTTCAAAAATTTCTTTTGATAACATTTTTTGGTGTCATTTTTAAAATGTATGCAATGCTATTCACACTAGGCCTAATTACGGGTGTCTTATTTCGATTTTGACTAAGACGATTTTGTACTAGACTAAAGAACATGCCAACATTTTTTCTTTCATCTAGTACGAAATCGTCGTAGTCGAAGTGAAAAACGACACTCGTAATTAGGCCCATTATGTTGGTTTTCTTGTTTTAAATGCAATGCCACACAACGTAAAATATCGGAAATTATGTATGTACGTTGCCCCTGCTACAAACTATTTCGATGTCACAAAACGCCATAATTTGTACTAAGCATTAGCTGCGAAAAGCAATAAAATGTCAAAAAAATTTAAAGCCAAATTGAGGGTGTTAAAGATTTTATAAAAATTTGAAAGAAATTTGTTCAGAGGATACAAAAAAGAAATTTACACGTATTACGTTTTTATTTATGCAAAAATTATGCTAAAGCTACAACAACAAAAGCCCTGAAAGCGACAAAAGTCTAATAGAAGTTTTGAAAATAATGACTTGTTCAGTGAGACACATTGTTAAGTAAAATTAAAAAAATAAATAAAAATTATATGAACATGAAACAGGAAAAAGTTCAACAATTTAATTTTTTTTTTCTTCAAACCCGTGCAGCATTCCGAGGAAAGGCAACAATAGTTGATGGTAATAGTTGCCATGTTTTAGCGCTGCTGCCACCAACCAGTATGTATTGAGTTTGGAAACAAAATATATTCCATAATACTAGCAGAAAAAACGTTGTTGGTTGGGAGTGTTGGCGGTGCGGTGCGGTTTATTTCTGTAAACAAAAATATGCTTCTTTTATACGGAAATAAAAAGACGGAAGCTTAAAACGTTTGCTACACCATCATTTTACTTAATTTACATAATTTTTGGAAAATGAGTCTAATGCTGCTTGCAAAGCTGTTCAAAAATACACAAACACACACATATACATACATACATACATACACACTTACAGCCAAATTTATGTATATGTGAGCACTAGACATGCGTTCGAAAAAGGAGCAAAGGCAACAGGAGCTGAAGTGGGATTAATTGAAAAAAGCGGCAGGCAATTGTTGTGCTTGTGTAAGTGAATGTGTATAAGAAATTGCAAAAGTTTTATTTAAAATTAAAAACTTTCCAAGTTGTTAGCGGCTTTAAAATATTTTATTTGTAAATGAAACCAAAAAAAAAATACCAAAATAATTTAGAGTTAAGTGGTGAATAAATATAAAATAATTTCCTCTTTCTATTTTAAATAAGCATGAAAAAGATATTATAGAAAAGCTCAATAATGGAACCAGGGCTCATGCATCACCATTATATTAAAGATATGGATCATTGACAAGCACATTTAGCTTTACTACAATAAATAATTTAACATTAACCTATATGGCTGCTCATTCCATTTCTTGCGTAGGCATTAAAACAAAAATTATCGCAAGCTTCCAACTCAAAACTTCAGTCACTAATGTACATTTTTTTTAAGATATCAAGATTTGACAAGAGAAAATCTAAATTTTTAAAATTATTGTTGTTGTCGTATTTGCATATTGGCTTCATCATTACAGCAATTTTTAAAATTCAAAATCATTTTTGGAAGGGAATTTTTATGCCTTTCACCAAAAAGTATATTATTTTTTTTTTTGTAAAGAGAAGTAACACTCAGTCAATGAATGCCTACTACAGGGTGTGTTTTTTAGAGGTATAGAACTTCGAATTGAAATAAAACACAAGAAAATCGTTTTAATGTCCATCAATTTGGCTTTATTGGAAGGATAATTTTATGCCATTAATGTTTAAATATGATTTCGGGCATGTGGCCGCCGCGGCTGGCTCGAATAAAGCCAATTCTACAGGTCCAATTTTCAACCACTTTTTCGAGCATATGGGGCCGTATGTTGGCAATAACGCCACGAATGTTGGCTTCCAAGTCCCCTAACGTTTCTGGTTTGTTGGCGTAGACGAGCGACTTCACATATCCCCAAAGAAAATAATCCAATGGTGTCAAATCACACGATCTTGGTGGCCAATTGACAGGTCCATTCCGCGAAATTATGCGCTCATCGAATGTTTCCTTCAATAAATCGATTGTGACGTGCGCTGTGTGGCATGTAGCGCCGTCTTGTTGGAACCACAACTCATCCACATTCAAAATCTTCAAAATCTTCCATAAAGTTGATGGACAAAGCTCCAATTGCTGTGCACGGTGGCGAATCGATTCATTCGGGTCCTCTTCAACACTTTGCTCTACAGCGGCAATTGTTTCTTCGGTGCGCACTGTTCGACGTCTCTGCGGATGCGTATTATCACATAGAGTAAACGTAGTGCGAAAACGATCCATGGTTAACCGAATTAATTGCTCTGATGGACGATTATGTCGACCATAAAATGGACGGAGCTTGCGGTAAACTTCGCGAACTGAACCATTATTTTCGAAATAAATTTGCACGATTTGCAAGCGTTGTTCTTTTGTCAACCTGTTCATGATGAAATGGCAAACCAAACTAAATATTAATCACTTGACAGCTGACAAAATGGCCGCCAGTTAAAAAAGTGATGCCAACTTAAAGTTCTATACCTCAATAAAAAACACCCATTACTATTACTTGGTGTTATTTTCTTTAGGAAAGGTATAGTGATAGAGAAGACAGACATGTGGTGAAGGTAGAGATAGAGGAAAGCTTCATTCTTGTTAACAATTTGCTTTTTGCACGATTTTTTAATAAGGCAGAGCTGCAGCGACGACGAAGGAGTGCTTTCTGATGTTACATTACGCGATTAGCATCTGCTGAAGTCGGTTTAGTTCAGTGACCAGTGCATATGCCTTCATCACTTGATATTTTCTACAACAACTGATACAAATAGACACTAGTGCACATCAGAACTTATAGTCTGGATTGTTATGGATATTAAAAACAATCACCCTTATGCCATTTGTCGACATCGACGTCACTTTAACACAATACTAAAAAATTGGGGCTTGTATACCCGTTCTCGAAAACAACTGACTCCTGTTAGCAGGCGAATGCCATTTACTAAAATTAAGGGAACGGAAGTATATTGCCATTATCACAAAATTATTCTCGAGAGCGAGTAAACAGCACCCAATTTTTTGGTATTGTGTTAACGTGACGTCGATGTCGACAAATGGAATAAGGGTGAATATATTTTAATTAATGTATTTGAACAAATTCAAGAAATTTATTATTTGACACGTTGTTATAATTCTATTATAAATGAAATTTATTTGCTGGTGGTTGAGAGTCCAGCCTAAATTAGAGCGTCAAGCGTTGCGTTAGCAGCAGGGTACGTATTTTCAGTACATTCAAATAATATTTTGTATGTTTAAATGTACTAAAAATACGTACACTGCTGCTAACGCAGCGCTTGACGCTCTAATTTAGGTTGGCCTGTAAGCATTGTCTATATGCATTTCATTGCTGCTTTAACAAATCATCAGTACACGAAATGGTTTTTGAAAGTCTTTACATAAGATAAGTGGCGTATGTGGTTGAAGGTTACTGTCTACATATAGACAATGATTAACCACCAGCAAATAAATTTCACTTGAATACACTTACATTGAATTTTTCGACCGCTGCTGTTATTGCTTCCATTTCCCCCAAGAACTTGAAACATCGTTTTTTGGACGTTTATTTAATTTATTTTTGTGTTAATGGAAGTTATATTCAAACACATGTTTTTTTTAATATTGAAATATTTTTATTTACTGCAAAACATTTTTGTTTTTTCTTTTGAAACTGCATTCGTGTCCACACTGTGAACTTTTTGTTTTGCAGCTTAATACATTTTCTCATATATTTTTCATGAGAATGAGGCGAGAATGACGTACTCAACAAAAACTTCGTCTACATGAAACAAAGTACCCTTTGCCAATCCTCTTTCCCCTCTCGTCAACAAACTCAAATGTTTCGCAGCAAATGTTTCACTGTATGGACGAGGACTTATTGTCACAAAACAATAAATTGCTTTACAAATCGGTTTTCAAAAATTATGGAGTGTTTTAGAAAAAATATATTGAGATAAAATATTTTGCAACTGGCAACACTGAAAATCATACGTGCACAAAAGTTTTAGTCAAGTTTTTCCTTTTGCTCTAAATAAACTAATAGAAACTTTGGCGGATATACCCGAATTCACTGTTGGTCATATGAATTGGTAAAATGACTGGTACTGAGCTTGCAGGGATGTTCGTCCGTACGTTTGTCCATCTATCTGCAAGTGAAATCGATTTTCCAAAGTCAGCGGTAAAGCTAGAGACTTCGGTGTTAGACTGATTGGCATAAGCTCAATTGGTATTGAAAATCAGCAAAAATAAAAAAGCGGCTCCTAACATTGACTTTGTTTTTTTATGAGCCAGGGCTGGAAAATGGCCAATTTATTCGCTATATAAAATTTGTTCAAATGGTACGTTTATGATTCCCAAAGTACCCAAGCTAACATTTTCTTTATTAATTAAACATAGTATATGTTGCAGAAAGATTTTTACTCAAGAGATATCCCTTTAAAAATAATATCGCTGGTCACAAGTAGAAAGAAAGGCCATAACTCAAATAATTTACAGGAGAAGATAAAAACAGTACAACTGCTTGTAAAAGCATTATTTTTTACACTATTGCAATAAGTTTTTGTGACCAGTTTAATTTGTGTGAAATGTATTGGAATCACTGAAAACTAAATTTCGTGAAAATACGAGTTCGAGCCTTTTTACTTGTGACCATCGACATATTGATATTCTGCCAATTTGTATATAAATGTCTAGTTTAACTCTGCAATCATAAATGTATAAATCATGGGCTCTCATGAGTCTCACTACTGCTTCTAATTGACAGAAATACATATTTATTTTTGATCTTTCTGTAATTTTTTTTTTATTCATTTTGATTTCAAAGTTTTTTACACTTATAAAATATAAAGTATAAAACTCGAAAGCAAATTAATACTTAAATATTTTTACATTTTTGAAATCTTGAATGCAACACGAAATGAAACCATAAACAAGACTAAGTTTGTACGTACCATAAAATTCATGACTTATCTCTATGTACATATTTATGTATGTACATATATGTATATGTACAGTACATAATATAATATGAAGGGTATATAATATTCGGTACAGCACTCTTATTTGTTTTGTTCGTTTTCGTTGAAAGCAACATTTGATTCTACGTCCACATTTATCTGCCTTGTAGCCTGTTTGTGATTTCAGGAATAGAGTGATTGATAGTCCTTCAATTTCTTAGATGCAATCCTAATAAATTGCTGTACTTCAGATATTTTTGGCTTCTTAGTACCTATAAGATTGTTTTTTTCCACGCAATCAAATTTTAAATTTTGCGTAATTTCCACCATCCAACCCAAAGAGAAATTATAAAAAATTTATTTCATTTATATCAATTTCATAAGAAAATAAAACTTAAGTTTCGTTCGCTCTTACAATATGCGTGCCTGCGTGTGTGTGTATGTGTGTGTGTGTTTGTGTGAATAAAAATTATCTTCTGTTTCTGGCATATAGAAATTCTGCAAAACAAACTTACACTTACACTTGCCTTCTATTTCGAAGTTGCTTTTCCAGCCATTTATCAATGTCACCAAGTATAAAAGACGAAAGTTTCTTTTAATTTCATAAAACAATATCAAGTGATACGAAGAAAACAGAACAGCAGCATTGCAAATAACAAACAAGAACAATGAAAATAACGATAGGGGTAAACATAAAAAATAATAATAAACAAAACAAATTTGCAAAAAAAAAATTAAAATTAAAAATAAAAGAATAAAAGTTTTGTGCTTTATAAAGAAATAGACAAGATTTATTGGCACAAATTTTTTTGTCTTCTATAAAATAAAATCTATGAAAATTAAGAAATTTTTGTAAAACGTACAATTCACTTTTTCTCAATGATTTTGGTTTAAAACTAAAAATACAACAAAACTTTATCTATTTGTTAAATAGAAATATAAACAACTTTTCCACAAACATGCTTTTGTACTTACATATGTATGCACATATCCATACAACCAAACATACATACACACACACACATGGATGCATCGGTGTGAGTTTAAGTAAATGCTGTTAATAATGAGTAAATGTTGTAGTAAATGCGAACAAGTTTTTCTAACGGATGTCACAAGTGTGTTTGTTCACTTGTATTATTTTTAGAAACTGCATGTGTGTACAGCTCTGCAACTGCGAGTATGCGTGTGTGTGTGTGTGTGTGTGTGTGTTGGTGTGCTTAAAACGCTGCAACAAACTTTTTGCATTAACTCATACAGATTTTATATGTTAAAGTTTTCTATTCCATGTTGCATATTTTGTTGTCGTTTTTGTATTTGTTTGTTTTTCTCTGCCTTTCCTATTTCTATTTTGTAGCAAGTGCGTACGTCTTTGAGTGTGTGTGGGTGTGGGTGTTGGTGTGTGTGTGTGTGTGTTGGTGTGTGTGTTTGTTTATATTCAGTGCAGGATTTTATTCTTGTTCATTGTTGCCTGCATCTAAATGCCATAAATTTTCAAGTTTTAATATTAAAATTTTTGTAGTTTTAGTTATAGTTTTCATAGTTTTTTTTTGCCAGACGAGTTTCATAAAGTTTTATTTTATATTCATTATATACACTTTCATTTCATAATTTTTCACTTCTATTGGTTAGATTGAAAATTGTTTTAAATAAGACGATTGGCATGAGATAGTTTATGACGCATGGCGTGACGGCGCACAGTGTCGTGAGTTCATATAACGACCGGCCAAAAATAGAAGGACTTATTGTAAAGAAATGAAATTGGGCACACATATTTTAATTGGTAAAATATAATAACACATCAAATTTGGTCATTTAATTTCCAAGGATTCGTGTCCTTCCCATATATCCTGAAATAAAATATTACCTTAAGAGAGAGAGAGAAAAATAATTGTAACCTAATGAAATTGTATAAAGACACTAATTTGAACATATTTATTGCTTCGTAAAATTTTTGGTCAATTCAGAAAAAGGATACGCATACCTCAAAAATGTAATTTTTTTAAAAAGTAAAATGGAGCAAAACAAATTGTCTTCACTTATAGTGAGTTAAATATTTAACTATATACAATATATAATATAAATCACAGCTAAAATTTCAGCATTTACATTTCAAGGACTAGTATGCTTTCCAAATGTCCTTTAACTAAATAATATACTGAAAATATTCAAATTCTAACTTAAAAGATATTGTAAATCTAAATTGTAAGGGGGGGGGGGGGGGGGAAGGTGGACGGGAGTACAAAAAATTTTAAATCTACTTACTTGTAGAAATATAATGTGAAAGTATGAATAATTTATTTTTTTATATTTTTTTTCTATAGACCACTTAACTCGTACTTTTTTCATTTACATGTCGCACCTTATCAACAAGAGGGTATTAACTCAAAATTTTTGAAATTTCACTTTTTGCAAGAAATCAACTAACAACATCAATATCTATCTACTGTAAAAATTTCAACGTATTCCGATTACTCTTTCACCTCGAAAACCACATTTGAGACCATTTTTGTGATAGTGTACTGACTACCTTTATATAATCAAAAAGGTATTATTTTGAGTTAGTACAAAAGTGCACAAAGAAATGTATCTTATATTTTCATAAAAAAGGTATTATTTTGATTTGAGCCTTTATTCAAGTTAAAAATAATCCAATTGTTTTATTTAAATTCTGTTGTATTTTGAGTTGATACTGTTTTGTTGAAAAATATATTTTGAAACTTTATTTAAATTTCAACTAAAGCGTCGTATTTCAAAATAATACAAAAAAAAATATCGAGAAAATTCAGAAAAATGGTATTAACTCAAAACATAGAGTTTTTTCCCAAGAATTCCAACATTTTGAAATAAAAACATTACAAATATATTTTCAAATGAAATTTAATTGCTACTATGGATTCGGATTTTCAAATTCTCTTGTAATCTAACCACAAACAGTTTTTCGTCTCTACTGAACATTTTAAAATTTTGAGTTAATACCCTCTTGTTGATAAGGTGCGATGTGTTTTTCTTTCCATTCACATTATAAGCAACGGTGCATCGCATATCAGTTACAAAATATTGAAAAAATTTATTGTAACCATATTATAACAATATTCCCCATATTTTTTATTGGAAGTTGTAGTGCAATACCTAAAAATTTGTTTAATTAACCTGTTAAAGTTAGAATGTGTCCATAATATATTTTTAAATAGTTGCATACTGGTCTAAAACTAAATGTTGACTTTCAATCATCAAAACTCTTTAAAAAATAACGCAACAAAGTAATTTTTCGTTTTAATTCAAAACTATTTTTTTTAAATTTTTGGCCGCCTTCGCGAGAGTGTGCGGCGCACGTATTTAGTTATAATTAAAAACATTTTAAGAATGGGAAGGATATCTTGCAATAATTTTTTTGCTAAATTAATGAATTTTTCGTAAAATGACAAACCGAGTAAAAAGTTTGTGGCAATAGAAAATTAAATTTCTAGGAGATTCAAGTCGATTTTGAGAAAATATTTCTTTTACTACTCGTATTAAATTGGGATATTCGTTCTTCACTTTCAAGCTTATTTTCCATATTCTTGTGCTAATAAACAATATCAAAAACTTAAATGTTCCTTCAAAAGAAACAGAAAATGTTCCCTTAAAAAGGTTACTTAGCGGTTACTTAGCGGTATGTGGAAGAATTTACACTCAAAATTATTTTTGATGGAACTTGGTCGAATGTTGTAATGATCATGGCAGAATTTAAAATAATCAACAATTCGCCCACTTTGCAGCAAATATTGAAAATAAACTTGACTATGCATGTAAGAACATCAATTGCACAAAATGTTCAATACTTTCACGCAAATAAAAACGTCACAAAATAGTTTTTTGTTTCAAATATACTTTTCCCTTCGCCTTCTCTTGCTATCATCAGCAAAGCATAAAATATAGTATTTTTTTAGAAAAGTTTTGCCATGATTTTATAGTTAGAACATGTGAATGTGAGTGTATCGTAGCAGATATTTTATACTTGCGATACATTTCATCCTCATACTTGGCGGATTCATAGCATTCGATGCGAATTGTGCTCTCGCCTTTTATTTTTATAGATATTTAAGTACATAAAATCTCTGTTTAGTATGTGTGTCTTTGTGTATAATCTGCTTTTTTGTTTCTTTTTTTTTAGTTTAGATTAGAGTTGCTTCTACAAATGATACGAGTAAAAATTACTATTTTGTTTTTTTTTTTTAAATAAAGATCTTTTCCACCACATTGATGTGAAATGTTGCAGCAGCAAAAGCAAAGAGTCAGAATATATATGTAGCTGCCTGTATATATGTTAGTATAATTTTAGCAAGGATATATGTATGCTTTTGTTTCAACAAAAAAAAATGAACTTTATCAAATGGATATGATTTTAATTTAAATGCTTGACTGCATAAACACACAAAATAAGCAAATTTTCGGGAAACAAAACGGAGTGAAGTTTTAGATATATTTATGTATGTTTTAAAACTTTTTCTTTGCTTCTGTTCGTAGTTTTTTTCTCTTCTTTATTTTTAATAAGCGACTTAATATATTAAAAAGTTCCTTAATACGAAAATTTAATATATAATAGGAAATGCACATTTTTAGATGATATAAAATTTTGTAGGGAAATCATTATTAGAATTATTTGAATTAAAACTTGGAGTTAAACTTTTTAAAGTTCAAATACAAACGTAATTTAAATAATAGTTCATTGGAGCATTTTTATTTTTTAAAATTTTCTTTAATTATGGCTTTTCTTGTGGAGCCGGCAGTTTTCTTTTAACCCTCGAAAAGAGGGGTATTACAAGTTTATAGTGTGTGTCTGTGTACCTGTGTAAATGTGTGTCTGTAGGAGTCCACGTATAGACCAAACGGCTGGACCGAATTTTATTTAGTTTTTTCTGTTTGAAAGGTAACTTGATCGAGATAGTTCTTAGATATGCTCTAAGAAAATCGGTCTAGGCGTTTAGAAGATATAACATATTCTCTAGATATTCGGGGGATTTTAAACTTTTAAATTTTTGTTATAATTTATAGTATTTTGAATTTAAACAAATCATCATATGTGGTATACATTTTTCTTTCTTCATGAAAAGAATATGTCCTTTATTTCCTTAAAATAGATTGATAGTTCGAAAGTTAAATGTAAAAATGTATAAAACACTAACGCTTTGTATAAGTTATTTATATAGTTGACAAAACCTAATAAAAATTAACAACTGAAGGAAATAATCGCATATCTGTCCATCAAAAGACAGAAATGTATAAAAAACCACTGATTTTCACCTTAAGGGAAATTTTCGTCAAGTCAACAACCATAGCGGTACACATATCGCTCATTTACTCAAACAACGTCATAAGTAAAAAAAAAAAAAAAAAAAAACTTGTGTGTAAGTTTTCAATTTACACACAAGTTGAAGGCAAAATAATATTGATTAAACAAGATATTTGTATGAAATTTTTACACAATATGAATAACGATATAAAGATTAATGCCCCTATCATGGTTCTCAACTAAATTCAGTTTGGTCGTCTAAGAGTAGACCAAACTTACACACGACCAAACTGTGTTTTAGTATCATGAACCACAACTGTCTTTTAGTTGAAATTGTCAACGTGTTGCCAACTTAAAATATCACGTTTGACAGAAAACAATTAATTTGTGAGTAAATTTAAAAAACACAAAATTTTAGAAAATATATTTTTTTAGTGTTTTAGTTCAAAGAAACCATCCCAAATAGATAAAAATATGTGTAAATTTATTTTATGAGGACGAAAATGTGCTACGTATCAAAAGAAAAATTCGTGGTGATTCCAACCCTCTTGAACTACCTAATGCAAGGTAAGGAATAATCAAAATAGGGAACGAATTCCTTATAAAATATTTTGGTGGGTTTTTTAGTTATTTCTGGCAGAACAAAGAAACGTTTTGTTATAAGTTGGATCACCTAAAATCACATTTGAAGAAATGTTTTTATGTATGTTGCACCCCCGATACTGAAACTGTTAAAAAATTTTGTTATTAAGCATAACAAATATTTCTAGTTGAAAATTTTCCATTTTTTCTGCTTTTTATACCGCACCAACTTATAATTAGAAAATCACAACCACAGACCCAACTACTAAAAAGCAGTTGTGTATACTCAACTTTTTTCTCAACCAAACTTACACTGAGTTGTAAATGACGATACCAAAACACAACTGAAAAGTCAACTGTTAATTTAGTGGAGAATGGCAATGCAAATTTATCAATCCCAACCAAACTATTTTAAAAGTTGAAAACCGTGATAGGGGCATAATTCTGCATTCATTAACTCAAAAGTACTATTTTTTTACTTACGACATTGTTTGAGTAAATGAGCGATATGTGCCCTTAATTAATTTTTTTACGTTGTGTATACAATAAGTATCAAAACTAAATACTTTCTTTTCCTCAACACTGATATTAAGAGCTTTATAACACATAATGTTAAATTATTCCTTGCTGGAGTAGCACGATGTTACCTTCGCTGTTCTTTGCACAAGACTCTACTCAATTGTTTAGTGAACACATAGTCATTACAAAATAATGCTACCAAGTTACATCACATTTAACGGCTTCTAAAATATTCGATCACGTTATTAGTTCTTGTTGTAATTCATTAAGATGGTTTGTGTGTATGTACTTTGACAATAGAACAACACATTTTTTTTTTTGAATGGGCCGAGCTCTTTCATTAGTTGATTTTTCACCCAAATCTATGATAAAATCCATGTAATTTAAAGAGGTTTGATCCAGTTTCATTCAAGTCTACTCTCTTTCTTGCTTCTGTATGGGATTCTGTATTTGTGTGGTTGTATATTTCTCTACAAGCATAAGGTATAACATACTAATTGTTATTGTGCTTGTGTGTACTCGTATCTTGTTCTTCAGCTAATAATATCTTGACTATTCTTATTGTGTGCAATTGTTTTTTATAAAAACATAATTTTATGGAAAACACTTGTATTAGGTCAGTTCACGTGTATTATTGTAACAATATTCTAATTAATGAACATTAAATTTATTAATAAATAAGTAACAATTCAAGAATTTATATATTATTATATATACGCATAGTTTTCGCAACACATGAACACAAGCATCTAGATTCTAAAATTCTTAGTAGAATACATATATGCACTTTGAAGGCAGTGACAATGTCATTCCTTTAAAATTAGTTTCAGATATTTAATTAAGTCCCTGATTGATGTGTAGCATGAATTGTCAGTTTTCTTTGCCACTTCATATTATTTATTTGAAATAAAATTCTATTATTGATATCTATTATTTCACCCTTTTTAGTCTCTCTGCTTTTTGTTATATTTTCGTTGCAACTTAATGTAGCAAGCATTGACAATTTTCGATTTTATTCCCTTGTTCTCATGATTTTATTCATGTTTCCATTATGTTTAGCTATTTGTTTTTTCAGATTTAAGTTTATTTTTTACTTTTTTTAAATAAAAAGAAATGAATTGAGTGAAGTTTATTGTCTAGAGAAATGGATCTCCGAAGCAAAGTACCAACTTAAAGTTTCTCACAGCAGCATACAGACGTTCCCGTATTTTCCCACCAAACAAAAAAGCTAAACATTGAAAAAAAAACTCGACATGAAGTTAGCATAAGTGGCAATAATGAACACATACTTAATGTGTTTTGCCATGAAAATTTACATCAAAAATCATGTTAGGATGCAATCGTGTGTTAAATTACATTACGCGGCACTTTTTAATGTCATATAGTATAGAGGAACTCGTCAACACGTAGTTCAATTTTGTCACTTATGCTATCTTTATGCTATTTTTTGATTACACAGAGAAAAAACTGCCTCATAGAATCAATAAGATTTTCTCTATGAAACGTTTTTAGGCTAAGGGGTATCCCAGCAGAAAGAAGCGAAGATTTTTTCATAGAGAATCCTTTTTGTTTTTATGTGATAAATCCTATTAATTTTATCAAGAAGAAAACCACATAAAATCAAGAAGAAATCTTATTATTCACAACTTTTTTTTACTCAATTTCCGTTATTTTTGGCATCAAAAAAACAATCCATAGAGAAAAACTTTTTGATTCTATTAGGGTTTCTTATAAATTGTAAACTAAAGGGATTTCTTATTGATTTTATTAGGTTGCTCTATTAATTTTTTTAAAAAGGTTTTCTTCTTGATTTTATTAGGTTTCTATATGAGTATGTGTAAGGCATCTTATTGTTTTTTTTTTTCATAAGGAAATCTTTTTGATTTTATGAGATGTCTTGTTATTTCGTTTCTATAATAGACATAGAGACAATTTTTTTAATGCTATACCATATGTATATGGTATAGCATTTAAATGAAAATATATAAGTACAGAGAATAAAGACGCAATTTTCTTTTATTTTTTTTTTTTTTGAAATATCAATAAGATAACCTAATAAAAACTACAAGATTTCTTCTTGATTTTTTAAAAAAGGTTTTCTCTATGAAATTAATAAGATTTCCTCATTGATAAAAAAACCATAGAGATTTCTTATTAATTTTGTTCTATTTTATGAGGTATTTAGTAGGCACTGTTTTCTCTGTGTATACACAAGGCCGTAAGTTTATAATGATTTCAGGTCAAATGTAATCTGAAGTTATAAGTGTTTGAAAATTATTTAGATTTAACGACAAACGAAATTGAATTGTAAGAAATCAAAAACAACATTTTCCGCCGACAGAAATAATATTTTTTTCGGCAAGTAGTTAATTTATAACATTTTTAACATATCACTTTCGCAATTAAAAAGAAATAACTTCAGGCCGTATATTTAAATAAAATTTAAAACAAAATTTTAAATGTAGTTTTTTCAAATCTAAAATTAGAAAAGGCTAAATACTTTGGCTTTTCTTCAGTGTAGAATTTGCATGAAAGACAAAAGAAGACGTGTAGGATATTTTAAATTTTGTTTTTGTTCTCATTAAAATTACACTTTTATGTCCTGATTTAGACCATTAGGTTATTAATCTAATTTTTTCAATGCGCTAATGATTTGTGAATAACATTGTCAAACTAAATACCCGTAATTTCAATATAGACTTTAATATCAATACCTTTGTTTGAAAAACTTATTAAGAGTGACATTCCATATCAAAAAATTCTTACTTGAAACGCTTTATCTTGTGCTTGCTGGGGCTTATCCCGGTGTTTATACGTATGCCAAGAATTATTATTTCCACAATATTATTTTGTAGCTGTGTGTCACACATAAACTCGCTTACATACTTTTGTCTTTTTTTTTTGTATAAACCAATAAGTAACTTGTTAAAGTACGAATATGCACTTATAAAATAAAAACTAAGGAAGACTAAAGTTTGACTTTAATAGAAGAAAAGAAAAGAAAAATAAATAAATCCTGCAAAAAAAAAGATGTAAAGTAAAACATATTTTTCTTTATTTGGCTTAAGTAAAAGTATGAAGAAGCTGCATACATTATGGAAAGAAAGTGACTGCTGAGACTAAAATTATATGGAAGTTGGAGCAGCAGCAGCAGTAGAAGCATTCAAATGCATTGTTGCATGTACATTTTCTGGAGAATAATGTTTTATGCTTTTATGAATTTTTATGAAGCTTTTACGCTACAGTAGATCAAATGTCAACAAAGTTGTTGTCACAATGAAAAGAAAAAACAAAAACAAAAAATATGTTGAAAAAAAAAAGTTCTTAAAGAAACTTTAAAATAAAGTATAGTTACTTATGTACATACATACATACGAATATATGTATTTGCTCCTTTTGCTTCTTACTTTGTTGCTAGAATTTTTATGGATTTTTGTTTCTAGGTTTGCCACAACTCAAAATACTATGGCTTTCAGAGTTAGAAAAGTAAATTTTATAGGAATAAGTAGCAAACATACTACTTGACAATTCAAATTTAAGACTGTCAAGCTTAAGGTTACTTTTATGCCAGAGATACTCGTAGATTTTAATCTTTTGTTAGCAAAAAAAAATTAACATTCCTGCATTCAGTTTGTTAACGAAAAAAGAAAACTTGCAATTAAGAGGAAAATTTTTTAAACAGCAACATTTCCCTCTAAATCTTACGAGTATGTTAAACATCTTTATTCCTGATCTCTTCTTTTTAGAAGTTACACTTGGCAAAACAGCTTTAAAAAGAAATATTAAAACTAAAGAAAGAAGCAGAAGGGAACAATGTCAACCACTGCACGTAGTTAGTTGAAAATTACAAATGTCAGGCAATGTTCAAACTTGTTATAACATAAATTCTCCAAAGAGTTGTTCAGTTTCAAAGCAAATCTCTTCTAACCATACTCGTGCCACTGCACAAAGCAATAGAAATAGAAAAATAAAACAGCAACAAATTTTGAAGTTAGGACTTCAGTTGAATATAAATACTTCGTAACTGACTGGCAGTGCAACAAAACACACTGCAGTTTTATTAAAAGAAAACACATTTCTTTGCAAGTTTGCGGTGTGGAGTGTTTGAAAGAAAACTGATATGCTTGGGAAACACAAGAAGAAAAATTCAGAGAATTTTAACCTCAAGGTACAAAATGTAGACTGTACAATGACATAAACGTAATTTTATATAGAATGTAATATGTTTGTATTATGAAACCAATTTCATTAATAAATAAAGTCATCAAATACGAATATTTATTATCAAAAAGCTTTGAAATTTGGCAGCCTTCATGATTTCATCTCCGAAGCTTAAATGTCTCCGCGGTATAAAAACTTTGCAAAAACATTTTTTTCCGGTATCTTCCTGTTGCCATATTTTTAATGTTGTTGCCATGCAATGTTACATCTTTGGGTTTATTTTTTTTTTCTTCAACTTTTAGAATGTAAAAAATCATTGTTGCAATTTTACAACTGCTGGCCAGCAAATCAACAGAAGGTAATACATTTGTGAAATTTTGCAAAAGATTTAAAAAAAAAGGAAAAAGAGAAGAAACAAATTGCAAGATAAAAAGTTGATATTGAAGTATCTTTTTTTTTGCTATGTAAGAAAGAAAAACCCAAAGAAAGATATTCAATTGTCAACACTATCAGACAAGCAGAGAAAAATGAGAAAAATATAATTAAGTGCTTTAGGTTGCAACTTTAGGAAATGATTACTAATGGGACTGATAATTTTACAAGAGGAGAAACGAAAAAAAAACTTTTAGTTTTATTTTAGTTTTTCAATGAGACATTTCTTTTTGTTTGAAGCACTCCAGTACTTAGAGTTTTTTATTTACATTTTTGTTGTTTCGCATAATTGCAAATCTGTAAACAAAACCTTTTTTTAATAAACACTTATTTGAGGACATGTTAAATTTTAAATCCATTAAGATTTTAATTTTAGTCCGAAATAATTTCCTAATTAGGCTTAAGTTCAGTAGTTTTAATACCCAGCAAAAAATTTTACTTCAAATGAAGTAGGCTTCTACTATTAGAGAATAAAAGTAGCGCTGACACACCTGCTGATATCGCTAATGATTTTTGTATGGTGAGTTCCCGGTTTGGAGTACTATATTTTTTAGCTCACAAAAGCGTTTTTTTTAATCTAATAAAATATGCAAAAAAGCAGTTAAATGTACATTTTTATTAATTTTTCTTTGGAAAAATTAAATTTTTATTTTGGGTCTGAGTAAATTTGCTTTTGTTCCTTTAGAGGCTAACCCTATAGGAACTCAAATCCATTTGTAAGTAACTTCAAACTGGTTCTTTAATAACCACATCTGGTTGATTAAGTGACTTTTTTCCTTGTCGCTAACTCACTAGTTTAACAGAGCCGGCCATCTCTGCATGACTTTTTAATTGACTACTAACTAGTTATTTTCCAACCAATTTGTAGTTAATTAATATTATAGTAAAAAACGGATATATGTATATTTATACAAATATTATATACATATATCTATATATTCATTAACATATATCTATGTAAATATGCACATACCCTGTAGTAAATAAAATAATCAGTTGAGAAAAAACAATAACTTATAAATTAATTATTTTGCAAGTGACTGCGAATTGGTTTAAATCTCATGCAGATATCAACCAAAAATATTGAATAGGAGCACACGTAAGAAAGAAATAAAATCAAAATAAGTAAATGAAAAGAAAATAAAAAAATTAAAAGAAGCATGCCATGAAATCAAATGCCAAATGTTAGTGTTTGCAAAAAAAAAACTAAATAATTTCAATACTTAATATGTATAATATTTTCTATGAGCGGTTCGTATGTATGCCACCATCTGCATAACCTTTCGTCAGTGATTTCGCTAATCAATACAATTAATTTTTCTATTTATAAAACAATTGCCCCCCATATTCATAAAATTTAAAATGAGTTTGAAATGTATTTTATTTCAAAATTTTCATACAAAATTTCCTTAAAATGGATTTCAAAAACATTTTATTTATTTTTTTTATAAATATGGGGCTTAATTATTAATAAATTTTGCAATTAATTGTTATTTTTATTTGATTATGCAACGTTTTAATTGAATTCTGATGCAATTTTTGCCACTAAAAATTCACTGACCACGAACTTCCAATTCTAACTGACGCCAACAAAATAATAATGTATGTACTTCGAATAATTTTTTTTCTTGTTCATTTTCTTTGGAATAACAGCACAGTTTTTTCCACTCGCAAAAAAGTCTTTGGTGGCTAAAGGCATTAACATATTCATAAGTGAGAGAGTCAAAAGGCGAACTCTTGCATTACTTGTGGCTAGTATAGTAGTTAGTCGATTTTTCGTTAGGGAAATCACTAGATACGATTTTGAGTCAATTTCTACTTTTAAAAGTGGAGGGAGGGTAACTCCTCGAAAGTTTTTCATCATAATACAATTGACTTTTTAATATATTGTGAAACCTTCAACATATCATTATATTACAAACACATGTACATACATAAATACTAACCTACATGTACGTTTAGAAAATATGTGTATATAAAAATTTAATTTCTAGGTTTCTTTAAAAACTGTCAAACGTATAATTAAAGTATATATTTGTGCTCGATATATACATTTGCATGTACATATGCATTTATATTACTTTCATTAATTTTATTAATTTATAAGAAAACAAAAAAAAAAACCAAGCTTATAATTTTATGGCATGTAAATGAAAGGCGTTATCAGTATTACCGTAAACTGGCATTAAATAGGAACCAAATAGAAGCACACATAATTATTACAAAATATGTCATTCATATTATAAAATACAAAACTTTTGCTATTAATTGTTCGTAAATAATTCATTAAGTCTATCGTGTTTGCAGTCAGACAACAGAAAGAAACTAAAAAAATTAAAATAAAAAGAATTCAACGAACAAAAACTGTCAAAGTTGTCCAAATAACAATTCCTTGGAAGCTTTTGTCGTAAACAAAGAAAATACAAAAACATTGTTTAGATATGTTGACACTTATTATACGAGTAGTATTAGTGTTGAAGTCTAACAAAAATTTACTTAAACAATTAACTTCATTTTATTAAGGATTAACCTGCATTGTATCACAAAAAAAAAAAACAAAAATAGAAAACAAAACATATGTAATATTTCACATCATTAACAGCACAAATCCTCGTCATCTTGTGAAAAAATAAATTAAATAATAATCAAAAATAAAACACTTGTAAACGTCTTAAATTAAATAAAACACCAGTTTTACGACAACTGAAATTTTGTAACTCAATTTATATGCATATTGTTGGACATTCGTCGATAAGTGAATATTTGAATTAAAACGTGACTTTACAATTGTCCTAAACTAATACAAATTTACATTTAGGTTAGAATAGGTTAGGTTAGGTTAAAAGTTTACCCCAATACGGATTATACATATCCTTTTATAACATTTTGTGATATATGCGGGAATGTACACAGAAAAAATAGTTGTTGAATTTTTTTTTTTAATTAAGTGATTGATTAGAAAAAATTATATTTTTGATTAATATTTTAATTGAATATATGTTTATATTAATTGAATTTACTACTCTATAAAAATAGTGTTACAGCAGAGCTTAACTTAGAATACTGTTGTGAATCACCAATCATTAATCATTACTATTTTTAAGCAAACATATTAACTAAATTCTTTAAGTAAACACCCTTACTATTTTAGTGTATTAAGTGAATATCACTAATGTGCTCTCAAATTACTATTTGTTTTAATTGGTTGATAAACCATAAATTTTATACTTACTGTTTTGTGATGTCAGCATATTTAATTTATATTAGTTTGTAAGCAACACTATTCTTATTGGCTAATACGGCTAAAATTTTGTAAAAGTATTTTTAAGTAGTCAGCATAATTTTAGTATAAATAATAGAAATAAGTTTAAGTACAGCGGAGTAGTTCTGGTGTGATAAATAAATAAAGTAGCCTGCGATTCCTACGTGGACCCTCCAGGTCAGAAAACTAAATAAAGTGTTTAATAATTATTAAGCTAATAATTCCTGCGAATCCCACGGGACCCTCCAGGATTATAACATTGGCGCAGCCGGTAGGATTATTTTTTACGGGTTAAGTGTTAGTTTTTGGCGATGCAAAAAAGGACAGCCTGATAAAAGACTAAATTCTAGCTACCTTCAGTCTGTCTAATCCTGCGCTGCTGGAAATAAAGGATTATAACAATATGATTTGGTAAATCATTGTTGTATGTAAGTAATATAACTTATGTTTTTATTCGTGAAAATTGAGCAGTTTGAAAAAACTAAATAAAAATCAATTAAAATACTCAATGAATCTTTTAATTGTTTTACTATTTGATATACAAGCAATAAAGTATACTTATCTTAGAAATTAGTTTTAATTGTACTAATTTTGACGTACGCTGAAAAAGTGTATTAAAATAAAAAGACAGAAATTTATTCTGTTCCCTTATATCTCAACAAGGCAATTATAATGAGAAACACAAGTTTATAGACTTACTGCCTGGCTCACGATGTCGGCAAGAAATTTTCGTTCGCTTATTTATATTAAAAACAAAAACAAAATAAGAAAATTTGTTTGTTTGTTTTCAATATAAATAAGCGAACGAAAATTTCTTGTCGACATCGTGAGCCAGGCAGTTAATGTGGATGGTAAAGTTAGTACATTGGCAGTATTCAAGGTTCGATGCAAATGGTCTTGTGTAAGTATATGTATGTATGCAAGCAAAATATCGTACGTAGACTTTCTTTAAAATCCTACCACAAACTACAAACACAATTAAAAAAAAATACGTTTCCATTTTTAGACATTTTTTATATGTACATAACATAATTTTTTAAGTTTTTATACTATTAGATTTTTTCTGTATTTCACACCATAGCATAAGTACTAAAAAAACATACACATAGTCTTAATTTAAGTAACTGCGTATAATCATAATTGCAGCGCAAATAACTCATACGCTCACATATTTTCTCTAAAGCAACAATGAATATAGCTGATTCCAAAATACAAGAGCCTTTCAACTTCGTTTATGAGAACAACTAAAATACCCTATATAAACTCTCTGGCATACTTATAGTTAGAGTATGTTTATACTCAGAGGATGGATATTTAGTTCAATAAAAAAAATTACGCATGATACTCGGGATATTAATACATCATTCGGCACGGTATACATACATAAATTTTTGTATATAAAATTAAATGGAAAATGTGTTTTTGCTGTTGGAAAACATGATTTATGTATGTGTGCACTCAAGGAAAAGTTGCAACTTAAAAATAAGAACGCGTCACATTAATTTAATAATTTTCAATATAAAAGAAAATGTATGTTGAGATACTTAAAAATAAATAAAATTAATAAATTAATACTGTAAATTAATATTTTTCCATATTGAAATAAGAAATTTAAACATGACTAGACGTTCGTTAATGTTTTTTATTAATTCAATATGGTTTTTATTGATTTTAAGCTGTTTTTTCTCTTTGTGTGTGTGTGTGATTAAAATAGTCCTGTATTAAGGCATGTGTAGCCGATTAATAGTCAGAGTATTTTTATACTCATGCGAATGATTATAGCTTCAACAGTCTAAAAATTATAGTTATAGTTGTTTGTGGTGCGTAATTTAAAAACTGTGTATAAACATAGTTGTTGGATGTTTATAGTTATACGTATTGTGTATGCCATAATTGGAAGATAATGCCGCAAATACGGTTTCAAACGGTTACAACGTGCTTAAGTTTTGAGAGCTTAGCATGCATACCAGTGATGCAAAATGTGGCACAATTGGGCCATTTGTGGCACTTTTGGATGTTTGATGGCCCTGTGGTACTCTCTAGGATATTTTGGCCCTTTCAGCTCAAAATTCAACTAGTTCCTTCAAAGCTTTGACTACACTTTTTAATTGATTTTTTTTTTTTCGTTTTAAAAACTACTTTTATTTTTGGAAATTTTTATTTAAACTGGGGGGTTATTATGTATTTCGATTCGAAACGAAAACTGTTCGAATTTGTATGTTATTAACATTACAATTCGAACACATTTCCGTTCTATTCGGATTACATAACAAACCCCCTGGTTTCCGAAATATGCGCCAGATAATGTTTTGAGTGGGGAAGCCAATAGTATTATACTACTTGCTATTAAACTTTTTCAAAAGGAAACAGAACAAGTAAATAATGAATATAGGGCAATATCGCAAGTTCCAGAATTTAAAAAGCTCAAAGATTTAAGTAGAAGTAAATTTTGTAAAAGGATTTCTACCATTAAAAATCGTTTATGTAAACTTTTGTATACAAATTAATACAGAATTATTGAAGGAACTCTTTCTATTTGCCAATCCTCAGCATGTGTGGAAAGAATCTTTTCTTTCGACTGAAAATTTATATTGAAATCAACAATAAAATTTTACAATTTGCTTTTGTTTTCAATATAAAGTTTCAGTCGAGAGTTTTCTTTCGATATTGTGAAACAGGCCATAATAGAAGAAATCATCGTCATGTAAAAAATACTATGTCATATTTAATACAATTAAAAACTTTAATGAAATCTAGTTCTAATAATTGTTATGATGAAGATATTTTAAAACCTTACACAAAAAATGATTTTAAACAGGAGTAAAATGAGGAGCTATTGTACTAAGAATTTAGAGGTTATGTTTAATAAAATTAGAATTACATAAATAATGTTTTTTAACTAAAATTTAGTTTTTTAACCCTTTCGGGACGGCTTTCGAATTTGATAGTTATAATGAAATTTGTGTATTCATTGAGTTAATATCATATCCAAAAAACATTCTGGTAAGGAAATGTAGCGCTCCAATACCGTAGAGGACCAGGAGGGGCCGGTACACCGTTGTACTAAAAAAATAGAAATTTTGTTTATACAAAATAAAAACAATATCACTAAAGTCGAAAATAAATCAATTCTTTTTATTTGTATGAGATCTTGTACAATCTTAAAAAAACATTAATTCAAAATAATAAAACTAAAATAAAAGATCACTATAAATTCAGGTATGTGCGGCTAAACGTATAAATCTATAAATGAAAAAGTGCAAAACAGTTTTTGCATAGTGGAACATTGCACTGCGTGCATATCGTGTATGTTCGAGTTTGCTTTTTTTTTGTTGGGTGCAACGTGTACAACGACGTCTTGTATTTCCCTGAATGGGAAGATGTAATGATTGTTTGGGCTTAGGCTGAGGACCTGGTCTCTGCCATCTTCGAACGACTGTCGTTTCTAAACCTTCTTTTATTAATGTCTCGGCTAAGGTCACCAATACTTGCTTGAACGGTATTTTTTTTCTGTTAAGATCATTGTAAATCGTCCAAGTATTAACAGCAGCCATCATCATCTAAAAATTATAGTTATAGTTGTTTGTGGTGCGTAATTTAAAAACTGTGTATAAACATAGTTGTTGGATGTTTATAGTTATACGTATTGTGTATGCCATAATTGGAAGATAATGCAGCAAATACGGTTTCCAACGGTTACAACGTGCTTAAGTTTTGAGAGCTTAGCATGCATACTCATATTAAAAATAGTTTAGATTATCCTTGGGGGCAAATTTCGCTGGAGTTGGTAACATAATTTTTCAAAAATCTACTTGAAATCAGTGACTTCCTCATGTTGAAACGAAAAATTAAAAATTAGTCCCCGCATTAACGGGGTAACATGGCGCGTTCCTACAGTAACCATCTCTAAAACCTTCAATAGACTCTCTAAACAAGCACATATAAAATGAAGACTGGCTTTGCGATCATGAAAATAAAAACGTATACTCGCAGATATTCCAGTATAAACCTTTAACGTGTTAATAGCGTGATAGCAAAAGGCAGCTACATCAACTAGTCACTAGTTTAGAAGAATCGGAAGCGTAAAAAAGGCATTTAAATTCTTGACTCCAGTTAAAATTTTATTAAAAGTATTGATGTTGCTGGAACACTTTGCCATATAAAACAGATTTTTTTCCACCGCCAGTAATTTTTTCATTTTTTGTAAACAGTTTTTAAAACTTGCAATCTTCGAAAAGTTATATTTTCTTTGACAATTGCACTGTGGGAAAAAATAAAAAAAATTTTATACATATTTACAAAATCTTATTTTAGCAAGTTCTCAATAAAAACATATTTTTATAAATTTTTAACATGTCAAAATTAATGTTTTAAAAATTAATATTTTCTATTGAACATTTATGCATGATTTATAACTTCCTTTCCTTTCGCTATAAATGCTGCACGAAAAGTCATTCATATGCGCACTAAATATTTTTACTAAAGTTTAGTTAGCTCAAAAATCCTAGAGATTAATAATTTAAGTTGCTTTTTATAGCACCATAAATTATTTATTCGATGTTTAAAATTTAAATATTTCTATTTTTTCCCTTTCATCGTTTTTAAAAAGGTATTAAAACTGAATACGTGAACACATTAATACACGTATTAGAAATAAAACAAAATGTCGTTCATTAAATATTTAAAAACTTTAATTTGGACACAAAAAATTCAAACAACAAATATTTATAAAAAGTCAATAAGACTCTTGGACTTACATATGAATACCTGTAAGCATAAAATTTCATGCATGGGAGGCAAAAAAACAAATATGTATTTTCCAAATTCAAAAGGATAATAACAATAATATTTTTATGTTTCAAAAAAAAAAATGCTTGCAGATATTGTAACGAACAATATTCGTAAATAGTTTTTCAAAATATTTTGTGATATTTGTGCTTGGAATTTTGTTTTATTTAAAATATATTGTAACATACATTTATGGTTAACCGAGCAAAATATTTAAAAAAAAATTTCATTTGAATGTTTACACAACAGGCAAATAAGTAAAAAATAATTAATCTGTATGTAATTCTTATGTGCATAAGTATGTGTGCATATTGGCTAGATATATTTAAATCAAAAGTTAAAAATGATAATAATTATGCAGGGGAAACGGAAACACACACATACATGCACACGCACATGTTCTTGCTTAAGGCTATTTTCCACACACTGTGTTACATATTGCAACTCTCATCAAGTCAATATTTTTTACAGAATATTGATTGACAAGCTATTCAAATGATATTATTTAAGAGTGAAATTTTGAATTAATTTTCATTTTGGTAATACTTTTTTGTAACAAGCTGGGTCGAACCTAATTCGAGTACCACTGTCAATCCCTTTTTTTTGGTTAGCTCTTGTTTAAAAAATAATTAAGGTTGAAAACTTGTTTAAAATCACCTAAAAATCGCAATTTTTCCCAGTTTTCTACCATTTATTAACCCTTATCTCGATATATATATATGGATTGAAAAGGCAGGTCTTGATGAACTTGCATCCTGAGAAAACTTTTTGCAAGAAAAATTTGAAATTTTTTTTTAGTAAAAAAATGGCAATATTTTTAATTCAGGCAATTTCAAAATAATTGTTTTGGAATTTTATTTTGAATCTTCTTTAGGACTCAAATTAATTCATAATACGTTTTTTTAATTGAAATAAAAATTAATGAATGGTAGAAAACTGGGAAAACCAAGTTTTCAATCTTAATTATGTTTTAAACAAGAGCTAAAAAAAGTGGTTTACATCATTGCATTCAGTGTACCCGAATTAGGTTCACCCACTGGGTCCCCGCTAGTTACATTTTTGATTTAGCACAGTTAGCATTGTTAGGACCAGTTTTTCTTTAAGACCAACCGCCTTATTCATAAAAAATAAAGGTTTTATAAATGAACAAGCTGAACCCGCCAAACATTGTCCTACCGTTATTATATATTTTTTAATTAAAAATTACAGCACAGTCGTCACTTGTTGAGTTAAAAACAAAAAAAAAGGAACCAGAAAAAATTTTATTTTGTATTCAGTTGGCAAATTGAAAATATCAAATAATTGGGGTATTCAAATTGTATCGTAAAGTAACACGTTTTAAAGTAATAACACGAAAAAATATGACTACTGTGAGCAACCCCTCACAATTTTCAATTATAAATATTGTACTTATTTGTATTTTGGTTTTAGCACCTATGTACATTGCTTACGCTCTTTCTCTTTCTCTATCTCTCTCGCTCTCTCTCTCCCTCTCATTCTCACTCTCAATTCATTTGGCAAACTTTCACTCATTTATACATGTAGTTATGACAAACAATAAAAATAGCTGAGAAAGTCTTATTACTTTATGACCTTTTTGTTTGAGCAACAACAAAAATTTTTTTTAAATAAATTAAAATGTTAAGATAATATGACTCTTAAGACAGTGGTGTGAATACCCCAAATATTTGTTTGTACTCAAATAGGATAAACCACAGAATTCGTAAAACTAAATACCAAAAATTCTTTAAAGTTTAATTGAATGAAAAACGAATTTTTTCTTTATTAAAACACTGTACTAGTTATTCATCAATAAAGAAGTAATAAAACGGAAAATCAGGTTTAAAATCCTGTTTGATTAAAACAAAAACCTGTCATAATATTTTCTGTGAAGATTATATTCTTTTATGAGAAATTATATTATAGAGGCATGCAATTAAAACTTTTGTTTGAAAGATAAAACCAAAGCAAAAGCAATTGTATTAAAAATAATTTAAAACATTATGACAATGCAACCTTTACGACTACCGTTTGAAGCCCCCATCTACAAATAGCAACAATTTTTAAATATCTTCAAATTTAAAATAATTTTACTTTCAATTGCCGCTTTTAAATCAAAATTATATAACATAAAGTCGAATTGATTGAATATATATAATACCCGTTGATATAATTATAGCTCGTAATAGGAACGATTTTGAAGTTGGTGACTCCAACATAAAAAATTTGCTTTATGCGAAAAATGTTATAAATATGTTATAATATCATATATACCTATATGTATATTTCATTAAAATACATTTTTACATCATATTATTTTTTTCATTATTAATTTGAAAATATAATTTTGCATTTTGCATTTTACCATGTCTTTGTGTAACTTTGGATAAGTAGACCAGTTCGAACATTTACGCAATTTTACATTTAATTTCATAATTATGAAATGCTTTTCTGGTTTTTTTTTCTCCGCATACTTTACATTTATTTTATTGTTTTAATATAGACTTCCTTTATATTTATATGGTTTAAAAATATTTTAATTTGTATGAATTAAAATACAAGCGAAAAACCAACAACAACATGACATAAAACAATAAAATCGCATGAAATATGTTGATGTTATTAACTAAAGAGCGTAAGCATTTAATTAATAAATTTTTTAAAAATAAATGCGAAACATGAATTATCCTTGTGCAAGGATATTTTTTCTACAGGAGTTAATTATTTAATATTCAAAATGGCTCAATTATGGTTTGAGGAAAATGTGGATTAACGGTTTGAAATGGGTTATGAAATAACATATACATATGTATGTATATAAATATATGTATATATGTATATGTACATGTACATATGTACATATATAAACTTCTATCTGCCATTTGTACGTAGGACAAAAATGAAAACTGTACGTATGTGTGTGTGTGTGTGATAGTTTTTTTTTTTCATTAAATGTATATAATTACATGGTATCAATTTCTTTAAAGTCTGACAACATGTTAGTTGAACTGAAATAAGTATAGATTTTATAAAAATTTAAATAATAAAATTAAACTAGCTGCAAATATTGAGGGAATAGAATGCAAATCATAGACAAGTATTTAATAAAAAACAGTCGACAATTGACAATTTGAAACTTTAAGTTTAATTTGAAACTCGTTAGTTTGAGTCTTATGATAATTTGAAATTGTCCTGATCCCCCAAATTTATATAAATATCCACACAAGAAGAAATGCATGCCAAAAAAGCTCGATTTCCGAGTTAATTATTTCACTTTTATCTGAGGGAATAGTATTCATAATTATTATATTTAATAATAATATATATTATAACATATATTATATCTATTATAAGAGGAGCAAGTATTTGATATATAGTAAAGGTAGGACGATTATGATAACCCCGTCATGCTGGCAAAGTGGCCACGTTCGTACTACCGCTTCTGCAGTAAATTTTAACTCCTTTTACGAGTTATTCGGTTGCTAAACAATCCATATTCGCAAATGACGAACCATTCACTATTTAAACTGCACTTCAGATGACAGATATTCAACAGCTAGCAGCCTTGTCAGACCGGCGATGTTGAAATCACCTGGATATTCTCGCGCTAGACTTATAAAAAAAGCGCAAAAAAAATCGTGTTAGAAATGTCCATATATGTATGTATCACGAGGCCTGCACCAAAAAGGACTTTCCCAAGGCTTTTTAAACCTTCTTTAAGATTCGATACTCATTCTTTCCTACCTTCCAGCCCCTTCATTTGGAAGTTGCACAGAAGTTATTGCTTTTATAATTTAACAATTGCTAAGCTGCGTTAAAACCGTAAAGTACGCCTACTACATTAGGCCTTCAATCAGGCCTCTTGAGTGAGGAAGCGTGGAAGGCCTTGTTCGCCAATGACATTGCGTGTAAATAAGAAATGAGTATGCAATGGGACTAGCAGACCTTGTGTTTCTATATTTCAATAAAAATTTTGAAAAAAAAAGTTTCAAATACAAATATTTACTTAGTAAAACGTGCAAAAAAGTAAACATCAAGAAGTTTCATTTAGATAAAAAAAACCTTTCTGACTACTAACGCGAAATACTGCACAAAAAAATGTTCTGTTTAAGTAGAAAGGATATTGTTAAAAGCAATAAATTAAAATTATTTACAAAAGTTGTATTGCTAATGTAAGAATCTTTACTTTAGCAGCGAAAACATATTTGTAGATAAGTCCATGCTTACGAATATTCGAATAATATTTTTAATAAGTTATTTAAGTTCGATTGAATTTACCGATGCGTCGTAACCTTATATAAATTTCGTAAAAAAAATTCATTAAGATTCTTCTTATGCCGGCCATACACTACACAAGTTCAGTGCGCAAGTATGGCACTGCGTAAACTAAGCTTGTGACACACACTATACAAGTAAACTGTGCATTTTTTATTTTAATACGCCATAATGCTGGTGATTTTTTGTATAATTTTAGGAACTATGTCCAGAATATTTGTTTTCTTGTTGTGAACTCTTAAAAAATCACTACACAACTGAGCGTTTGCAACATACACTACACAAGTTCACTGTACAGTTATCAAGCTTGAGCAAATATCAAAATCATTTTGATATTTACTCAGTTCACTGCGCACAACCACAAATGAATGGGAGCTAAATAAAAATGTCAAAAATTGGAAGTCCCTACTAGAATACCCTTTAATACAAAACACAAACGAAAAACCTTTCATATCATTATCGATATTAACGGCCTGTCCCACGATGTCACTAGAAAACAAAAAAATTGTCTAACGTTATTGTTCTTTGCAATACAAGTTGTCGATCGAACGATTTCTGGTGACATCGTAGGACAGGCCGTTAAAGACAACTCTTTCACAACTTCACACCGTGCAATACGAGTACTAAGTATGTATATACCAATTAAGTTTGTCTTTCAATAGTTTTTTTTTTCCATCACTATTTAAAGTAAAAGTAAAGCAAATGTACGTTAACTAATTTAAACAAATAGTAAACGAACAAAAGTAGCAACAAATTGAAATTATCCACCAGAAAAACTAATTAAATTTGTTATTTATTTATTATGTATATTTTTCAATTCAAAAATTTAATTTAATAATATATTCGATAACTAACTAAAGTTTGTTTTTTTCTTTCTTTGTTTTTCTCATTATGGGTGTCATTTTAGATTAAATAATTTTGCGATATTAAATGCTAATGATAGAAATAAATGACTGTCATCAATTTGAAAAAAGCAGCAGCAGCAGCAGCAGCAGCAGCACACAAACATGCAAGCAAATATTTAATTAAACACTAACCCAACACAAACAAACAGAGTAAACAAAAACTAAAAAAAAAAACTGAAAGCAGAAATTTAGAAAAGAGCAGCAAAATATCATAAAACTCGAATTCAATTAGAGGCAAATAGATGTCATAACAAATTGATAATAATTAAAGGACGAGTATCTTTTCTGCTCTAAAATTATTAACACAATGGCACAACTTTGCACATAAAACATGGACATTTTGCGAACAGCTTCTGGCGAGAGGCAGAAGAAAAACAAACAATTATTTAATTTTAGTTTCAAAAGATACTAATTAATAAATAAGAGCTGCCAAATAATATTGGATAGTATTCTTAACGAAATTCGGAACGTCTAGAGTTAACAAAACGCACGTTTCCTTAAAGCAATCAGTTTTGTTATTAGTCTCTATTGTTAGAATGTGATGACCAGGGAAACCAGAAATATGCTTAAAAAAAAGTGTTTTATGCGCATTCAATATGCATAAAAAACTTGAAAATATGCACTAAAAACTGAAAAATATGCTCTTAAAAATAAAATAAATTGGTTTATTTGTAAATAAAAATATATTTTTAATTCAGAAATTCAACAATATTTTGATATAAAACAAGACAAAAATAAAATGAACAAAAGAAATGAAACAATAAAAAATTAACAAAGAATAACTGCCGTATTAAAAGCAATAATTTGGGTTTGAAGTGCACGTTAAAGCAAAATTTTGACTGAAGCAAATAATACAATTAATTATTTTTGGATACTCGTAAAAATTTAACTTCAATTTCAAAAGAGATCACGATATCAGAATTAAAACTAGGGAATTTTTTTTTTGGATAAATAAGACAAGATTTTTATTTATAATTTTATTGCAATAAACAACAAAATATTGACCTAAATTTTCAAATAAAAATCGTTGCCTGTCACATCGAAGTAAACTTTTATACATTGAAAATCAATGTTCCTTCAACGTCTACTCGGGGCAGAGTCCGTCATAACTCGCAAACTGTATTTTTATTGAAACTAACGTCCATAATAACTGCATAATATAAATATAAGAAAAACTTATATATACTCATTGAACATTGGAAATGAGAATTAGATGCCGAAAAATAAAAATAAAAATTTTGATCAACACATAAGTTTGTAAGCATATTAAAATAAAAAAATTCTATAAAGTATCAAAATATGCCCTAAAAGCGTAAATTATGCTCTAAAAATTAGAAAATATGCTAAAAATATGCCTGTAAGACTGATATATGCAAAAACATGCTTTAAAGGGTAAAATATGCAAAAATATGCACTAACAAATCGATGCCAAAATTCATAAAAAGCTATGAAACGGATAAATATCTTGTCCCTGCATTAGTACGTCATACAAGAAAAAACATGCAATTGCATATTTGCGGTTTCCCTGGTGATGACACATTATGAAAGCACGGAGGTATACGAACGAAATGGCCCACTAAATTGGTTGACTCAATAAAATAATTTATCTGCCAAGTTTCTCGGTAATACGAAACTAGAGTTCGACCGATTAATCGGCTTCGGCTTCGGCCATCGGCCAAAAGTTGGTAATCGGCCAGCATTCGGCCTATGGCAAAAATCGGCCGATTAGTCGAAGCCAAGCTTGAAAAATAAAATTATGTTTGTTCGTTGCTCGCCGACAGTTTCTATTGTGTTTAACGTTTTGAAAGGGTTGCTTTGAAATACAACCCCCATTGCTTTCTATTTTCTTTTACTTGGATTTTCTTGTGAGTGATCATATGAAAAAGCAATCTAGAAATTGCAAAATGGCAACCATATATTTTTTTTTCTTGTTATGTATCCAATAGATATTACAGCTATTTCAGTGATCTCAAAAAATCAAAGTTTTTTCTTAATTCATGTATAACGTAAGTATAATTTTTAAAATTTAAAACATTCGGCTTCAGCTTCGGTTTTGGCCGAAGTTTAGGATTTTAGCCGAAGTTCGGCTTCGGCTTCGGCAAAAAAAAACGCCTTCGGTCGATCTCTTTACGAAACAAACTCATTCATTCACCGAATCAGTTAAAGCGTGCATCAGCTGGAAGTTATTGGCACCGACTGTTGCATTAATTGATTTAAAATTAATATATGTGTTTATAAAACGTAGGCAATTATGTATAATTGTGACGGGTGTGACCATCATTCTCACATTTGCTGTTATAATTCAAAAATATAAAATTTATAATTGATTTCATTGATAAAGGCTACGGCGATTCACTATCAGAAAAACAAGCCGATCGGCTCACAGTCGACTTTCAACGTAACTTCAAGCCGCCGCCGATGCATGTGGCTAGCCTCGGCTCAAAATTGCAAATTTTTACTACATCTTACAAATTATGAAATTTTTTTATAGAAATATGTTTAAAAATCTTATCCAAATCAAAACCAGCGGCTGTCAATGTCAATGTTATGAGCCGCCACCGACTATTTTTCCCTAAGCCGCCGCCGCCGACTGGTTAAGGCGGCTTGCTTCTCTGTTCACTATCCTACACAAGCGTGCGACTTTTGAGAAAATACAACCCTGTTACGATGGAGTTAATGAAAATATTTAAAAGACAATAACAAATTCATTAGATCAGGGTTGTATTTTTTTAATAACTCGTGCGATTGTATAGGACAGTGAGGACCAGCCTTAACAGTTTCCACTAAAATTGGAAAAGGCAACATAGAGAAAATTAAAATTAATACCAAAGATACAAGGTAGTGTCAGAACAAAGCCTTTAGAATAGAAAATTATGTATTCTATTTTATTTTTCCATAATCTTCGTTCTTTTGTGTTCAAAGATTTTCATTTCGCTTTGCGTAAAAATTCTCATATTTCAAATTTTAATTGCTCAGATTCAGTTTAAGTATTTCCACTTAGCTTTAAAAAAATTTCCTATTTTCCAACCAATCCTCAACCTTGGCAGCCCTGAGATATACGAGTATAACGAAACAAAACAGCGATAACAACTAAAAACATAATAATAACCAAACCAAAAAAAAAAAAAAAAAACTGCAGCATTAATTTCAATTAAATGTTTAAAAATTATTTTATATCTAATAAATAAACCAAGGAATTAATTTATGATTATAAAGCTAGAGAAAAAATCAGCTAATAGTTTTAAAAGTATTAACAACTACAAAAAAAAGAAAACATATTTTATAAAATCATATAAACTACTTTAAGCAAAGTAGATGAGATTAAAACATTTTTTTTTGTGCGAAAATTAAAGGATTTTATTTAACATTATTTTATTTTAAATTTAAATTTTTTTTTAGCTACAACCACTTTGACACTCAAACACTTGCCGGCATATGGAATAATAATATGAAAAGCTGAATTACGACGAAGGAGCATTAAATGCAAAATCATCTCCTACATTGAAGGACTTACATTAGCAGCAATTAAGACTACAATAAAAAAAAAAAGTAATACAAAAGAGAAAATCTCTACGTTACAATAGCGAATACCAACTTTTATGTCAAGGTAAGTTAAATATATAAATGTTGGAAAATACAACAAAAGAGAAACAAAATACTGAACGTTTTTTTTTTTTGGCTTACTTGAGGAGCACTACATTCGGTGTTTGTAAAACAAGTAGATTTTCATAAATGTTTTTATTAAATATTCTCAGAAAGAAATTAAGTAGTGCAAATAGTTTGACATTTCCACGCTTCCGAATAAATTCATTATAGAGGTAATACCAGGGCACAGTTCAATACCAACGTATAGTTGTAAAAACGAAAATAACCTATGGAAAACGTCTTTGAATGATAGAACAGGCAGTGGTTCGATTCATTTACTTTAATTAAGAGTGATTTGAACCAATTCTCGCTCCAGCAGATGATCTCCAATGACATGCTAATGTAAAAATCATTCGTGTTTTTTCAAAATCGAACCAGTTCATCACCACCACCTAAACCCATTATTCAACCCGAGTTTTGTCATGTTTTTTGATGTTTTACCATTTTTTTGTTAAATGAAAATTGGGTTCAATTGGTTGGTAAAGATGCCATTTTCAAGCCACACAAAAATCTTCTAGGTCAGTTGCTTTTTAACTACAGAAAACTTATAATTTTTACTCTCCTACGTACATAAATGTTTGATTATAATGGACTCGACATGTACGCACAAGTATTTTATGATAAAAAAATTCATATATATATATATATATATATATATAAAGGGTGTTTTTTTTTTGAGGTATAGAACTTCGAATTGAAATAAAACACAAGAAAATCGTTTTAATGTCCATCAATTTGGCTTTATTGGAAGGATAATTTTATGCCATTAATGTTTAAATATGATTTCGGGCATGTGGCCGCCGCGGTTGGCTTGAATAAAGCCAATTCTACAGGTCCAATTTTCAACCACTTTTTCGAGCATATGGGGCCGTATGTTGGCAATAACGCCACGAATGTTGGCTTCCAAGTCCCCTAACGTTTCTGGTTTGTTGGCGTAGACGAGCGACTTCACATATCCCCAAAGAAAATAATCCAATGGTGTCAAATCACACGATCTTGGTGGCCAATTGACAGGTCCATTCCGCGAAATTATGCGCTCATCGAATGTTTCCTTCAATAAATCGATTGTGACGTGCGCTGTGTGGCATGTAGCGCCGTCTTGTTGGAACCACAACTCATCCACATTCAAAATCTTCAAAATCTTCCATAAAGTTGATGGACAAAGCTCCAATTGCTGTGCACGATGGCGAATCGATTCATTCGGGTCCTCTTCAACACTTTGCTCTACAGCGGCAATTGTTTCTTCTCTGCGGATGCGTATTATCACATAGAGTAAACGTAGTGCGAAAACGATCCATGGTTAACCGAATTAATTGCTCTGATGAACGATTATGTCGACCATAAAATGGACGGAGCTTGCGGTAAACTTCGCGAACTGAACCATTATTTTCGAAATAAATTTGCACGATTTGCAAGCGTTGTTCTTTTGTCAACCTGTTCATGATGAAATGGCAAACCAAACTAAATATTAATCACTTGACAGCTGACAAAATGGCCGCCAGTTAAAAAAGTGATGCCAACTTAAAGTTCTATACCTCAATAAAAAACACCCTTTATATATATATATATATATGTATATATAAATTTCAAAAACCCGGTCTGTTAGAAGCTCTACATAAATGAGAGCTGAAATCATAATTTTGTAGTCAACACCTTTATTTGACAAAGAAAAAACAATCCAAATAATCAATGAAACATTTAGTTGTGTTAATTAAACTTTTTATAGCTTTACTATTTATTGCGCGATACAGGAGTTAGGACGTGATTTTTATAACAAAAATAGTCCATACTATAACAGTTATAAATCTATTTTTGTTTTGCTTTCTTTGTACTTAAAAGCGGAGTACGAAATAAACGAAAGACATTGTTTGATATTCCTTTGTTTCGTTCTTTGAAGTAAGTGAAATAAAACCAAAGCATAAACAAGGACAACGATTGCTTAATTTGATTTTGCACATGAGCACAAACCAGACAGCACAGCAGACCTTTTGTAAGCCGGCTAACAACCGCCTCCGGCCACAAACAATGTCTTAATTTACTCGTACGTCACTAGAAAAGAATTAAGTGGAAACATTTTGAAATATTTGCAGAGAATTTGACATCATCATATAATATAATTTTATTGCATTGTTATTTCACACATGAAATTTGTTTTATAGAACTAAGCAGCAAAGCTATAACAGGGTGGCCTAAGACACCACTCTTCTTTTTTTCCATTAATTATTAATTAAAATTATATAGAAGAGAAAAATAACGTATGCTTTTGAAGTATACATTAAAATAAAATGTCTGTAGAAAAACATGTTTTAACGTGCACTTCAAGCACACGTTATTTGTTTTGCATTTTTGTATTCAGCAATTTTTACTTGTTTTGTTGGTTAGTTAAGCAGGAAAGAAATGCGTATAGACAGACATTGGAAGGCCAAAAAAACTGAATTACAGTTATAAATTAAAGTTTAATTGACTCCATGTTTTAACTAAACTTTTAATACATAAAATTTTTAAGCAACAGTTCAACTGAATCAATCATATTTTTTAATAAACTTTTAATGTAATTAAATTTTTAAACAAAAGTTCAACTGACTCAATTAAATTTTTAATTGCTTATTTGTATTTTTTTTAACTCAAAAGTAATAATTGGAAAATAAATTTTTCTATAGTCAATATTTTCAAATAACGAGAATCACGGTTGAAATAGTTTACTATAACTTTACTACATACATAAATACTACAGTAGGGTGCAAACGCCGCCTTCTGCTACCAACTCTCTTTAATGAGATAAATTATAATTTCAGTAATCAACGGCAAAGTCATCGTCAACGTACTACAAAAGGCTAAAAGTGTCGATTAAATTAAAAGTTTTATTTTTATTAAAAAAAAAAAGAGAAAGAGAAATTAGTGTCTGAATAAAAAGTCGCAAAAGTAAAAGTAATATAAGCAAAATATATACATTGTACACACAAACTTAACTTTATATTTGCAACACACGTGCAAACTGTTTCCAACAAAAAGAAATTTTACCAACGACAACGCAAAAAAGTCTAAAGTTTTATACAGATTCATATTAAATCATAAAATCTTTCAGCCATTTCCCTCTGCCCACAGCGTCGTTGTGTTTGATGCGACATTGGCTTATAAATTCTTAAATACTTCTCCCAAATGTCATGCATATTTCAAACTACTGTATGTACACAAAGAAACGTGCAAGTGTGTGTATGTGTGTGTGTGTGTGTGCGTGTGTGTGTGCGTTTGCCAAGGCATTATACACATAATTTCTGAGGCACATGCACATTCGCTTCCTCATCCACACCCATAATAGTGCATATACCCTGTAGGAAGCTTGGGGTCAAGTGTCTCCAAGTCAACACTTTTGTTGACAGCTTTGGTAACTTTCTGGCGACATTGTCATCGAAGCATGTACGCATTAATATTTTCCTTTGGTGAGTACAAAAATTTTGTCAGCTTCACACTCTCGGCGGCGACGGCTGAGTGATAATTTGTGGGCGGCATACTCTGTTTATCCAAAGATTTTTTTTCCAAAAGAACTATCTAGGGCATGTTTTTCAAAACTTACACTTGTACATACAAGTAAAATAGTTCTGAATATATATCTTGTATATGAAAACAAAATGTTTTACAACACTAGTCAACAATACCAACGTCAGTAGTAGACTTCGAACGACACGCACATGATAAATGTCCATTCCAAAATGAATTGTCGTCAGTAGTTAGTCCCCATTAACAATCTATAAATTGAAAATGAGACATTTTTCTCATTGTATTTTGAACTTACCGAAACCTTTTACAATTGCGCAATTAGTAAACAGACAGAAATTTTATACTTTGATACTCATCAAGTATACATAGCGCCACTAAAACGTGAAAAATCATATGAAGCAACAATAATAAATTGTGAAAAGTAGAAAACAGAAACAAAATATGTCCTGTACAGGAGGTCTTGTAATATCCTACACTGTACCTGTCCAACAAACTTCGTCTATCTGCCTATGAAATTCTCAATTGTAAAAGGAAACTAATAGTGATAAGATCAACAGAGAATCAGTATTGTTTTACAATTGTCACTTCCTACCAGGCATCCTCTCATTCCTTCGCTTACATACACATACATACATACATACATACATCCAAACATAAGCAAATTTGGAAGTTTTTCAATCAAGGCAAAAAAAAGTTTTAATGACTCCAGGCGACATTATAAAATTTTATACAATTTGACGAAACAATTGTTGCAGCCAGCTTCGCTTTTTTGCTGTGTATCATACACATAAATGGAACACGGGAGCTGGAGATCTAAATATTATGGCCCACCAAAAAAGTTTTCTTTTGTTAAATTCTATTAATCACAAAATTGCTTTAGTATGAAACATTCGAAAATTTTATTAAGATGTTTGTGCTGGTTGTGCATCTGGTGTATTACGACTGTAAGGTTTGTGATATAATTAACTATACTAAGAGAAAAAAAGAATTAAATCGATGGACAAAAAGAAAACAATTATTAGGGTGCACCTGTTGCTGAGTGGTAGCAACGCTGGGTGTTTTCTGCAGACAACCTAAAAATTTCTTTCCCAGATAATCAATGTTGCCGCTTAATAGAATCGCGCATAATCGGGGCCTTAATGTATTGTAATCCTGTGGGAAATGCAATATTTTCCCACTGTTATAAATAAATGTACTCAGAACTCATGAAAGTACCACGTCCATAGCCTATACTTTATATTCCTTAACCTCTTGAGCAATGATTTTTAACGATAAGACTTTATTATCCTTATTAATTTATCCAATAACTAAATATTCGGTCATTAATGTATGGCAGCCAAGATTTTTTGTTCCTTAAATATTTTAATTATGATATAAAACACAAACCATCCTCTGAATGTCATATTAAGTCATAACCGTGACATCATTTACTTTAAAAATTTTCTACATTGACAAGGCTTTGTGACAAATCATCATCATCAAAAATCACTCAATATCCCAAACTTGTTTCCTGATTGTAAATTAACTACTGAAAGTCAATACAACTTTACATACCAAATTCTCTTTGAAATCTCTCCATTAATATAAAAAATATAAATTCTTAATTCAATATTTTTTTTATATTTTAACATATATTTAAATTTTTAAACCCTTTTTTTAGTAATTTTAAATAAACAAGCAGAATTCCCACAAAAAAAGCAAAACACAAAAATGCTGAGCAACATAAGAATTTATGTAGGGGAGAATGACAGCATTGAATGCATGAGTGACTTAATGGAAATAAAAAAGGGAGCTTCTTGATGCAAGGCACGATTTCCAATAGCCGGGGGACAATATTTTATTTCGTCATACTGCCGCTTGCACAGCCACAACTGCTGTTACCAGCACTACAACAACTTCACGCACACCCACCCACACACACACACACACACACACACACACACACACACACACACACATACACACACACATACTTCGTACAAATTTTTTTTAATTTTGCTGCAAAATGGTCAACAAAAAATTTAAAAACACTAAAATGAAGGACAGACATGACGACCATAAGGGAGCCCAAAAATAATATGACAAAATTGCATACATACATTTTAGGAAATTTTAAGCATTTTTATTTGTGGCTTAAAGGGCAATAATAAATATCAAGGCAAAAGAGATTCCCTTAATAAATTTTAAAATATATGAATTTCACTCTAAGCAAATGCGCTTTTATAAGCCAGATGCACGAAGGAAATTTATTTATTTTTATTTCATATTTTATAAAGGCCACACGAACTTAAATGATTAAATTTATTTTTAACAAGTAAAATATGGGGGTTTACCCTCTATTTCGATGCGAAAGATATATAACATCAAATCAAAAGTTTGGTACTCATTAGCCTTTAGCATCTCATAGTTTCCTTTTTGAAATTCTGAGATGCTTTGGAATTTGTAACATACAAATTCGAATTATAGAGTATAGAGAGTGGTAGCACCGCACTCTGTAATGCGAAATCGCCTGTTAAAATTGTACAATAAACAGAAATATCTTGTGATAGGAAACTATTAGGGAGGTACCGAATGATCGCATTCGCTTTCGCATTTGCAAATTATTCGCTTACTTTTGTCATTTGCCTTCGCTTTTGCATTCGCTAAAATGTATGAGAATATTTTAAGCGAATACTAAAGACAAAAAAAAATTTTGTATTTCTTTTACGAAAATAGTAGAAATAGAAAATATATTAACAAACGTCAAAAATAAGGAAATTATTTTAAGTCAGCTTTTAAGAAAAAGTGGCAGTGTACGAAGGTAAAACGAAGACAAAGTACATTTGTATTATATGAGTGAGTTTAATTAAGTTGGTGGTGATTTCGAAGCAAAAATATCCAGGTAGCACGCGTTTGTGGGTGAGAGTTGTAGTCAAAGACACCTGAAGATTAGCGGTTTTTAGTTTTGCCAACATTGTATAGAACTCTTGCTGTTTTGGCAGAACAAAAATAATATTTTTTAAACGAAAAATTTCACAATTTTATATATTTTGAGCAATCCTTAAATATGAGTATACACATACAATTTATATGTCCTTACATATCACCCATTCATATCCAGTCAATCGTGCTCAAAGACCAACAAATAGACTCTTCCATATGACTACACACGCATACACACACACACACACTTATACACTCGTAGATACTCGTACATGCTCAAGGTTTATTCCTTTTGTGTTCGCCTAAAAAAAGAATTTCACTGGAACAACATTTTACGATATGAACATGACCAGCATTTCTAATCATCGTCCTCTTCTCAACTAAAAAAAATATATATACTCGTATATATATGGAAAATATAATACAATGGGGAAAAATCAAACTGGAGCGTAAAATTGTCCCGGCATCTATGCACATACGGTTGCTTTTCTTTTTTTTTATAAATAAAACTAAAGCAGAAAAACTATTGAAAACATTACACTGGTCTCGTTGAAACTACAAAATAAATAGAAATAACAAGTTGTAGTTGCAATTTAAAAGCAATTTAGCTCGTATAATAAAAGCATCAAATGTCATTAAATAGATGACCGTCTGCGTGCATCGAGTAAACGCAAATTTTGATTGTAAATATGTTTTTTTTATTTTGATTATTATTCTATTTCAGTCTATATTGCGAGGAGACAAAAAATTTTTCTTTCTAATTCATACAAATAAAAAAACTATTATTTTTATTAAAATAAAAAGTAGAAAAAATACAAGTTTTATTAGCGACTTGAGTGAACAAATATCCAGCCCTAGATGGGAATGTACATGTTAACTGATAAGAACACATACACGTTAACTGTGGATCTGTATCTGATCTGTATCTGGTTTGTATCTGGTTTATATCTGATTTGTATCTGGTTTATATCTGTATCTGGTCTGTATGTGATATGTATCTGGTTTATTACTCATATTATAAATAAATGCTCATAAAATATATAAAACAAGAAACATAATTTAAATGCATAACATTCCCATCCAGGGATTAGCAGACTTTTGAACTGAAAAAGTGATCCAGAACCGGCACAAAGACACTACTTGTGGTATTTTCACATTTCCAGTGTTGCTGTATTCGGGGTACTTCTGGGATTTTTGAGAGTTTTTAGGCGAACAAATATATTGTGCATATCGATAGAAAAATATCTTTTAAACCATATGTGTATGATTGATTCATCAATATTGGTGCACAATAGGCTATTAAAAGCGCACGACAAAACAATATGTGGAGTATTTCTATGCATTATATTTACATCAATAACCGGCTTATAGCATTCAGTTACCAGGTTCAGAAATTAATAAATGCATACGCTCTTAAGAATAGCAAACGAAAACATTTTTTGTAGCAGTGAATAATTTTCATGTGAGTGTCAAAAAAAGGAGATTTACATTTTTTTCTGGGTTATACGAAAAAAGCTCTTATTACTTCAAAATTCAATAGAAGAAATCTTTTACGTCCACTTTATAACAATTTTTATAGATTTTATAAAACAGATTTCCAGATAATATTTTTCTTATTAACCCACTATAAAGCCGCAGTATTTTTTTTTTCTAATGGGGCAGTTAGGATATTTTTGAAAAAAAAAAACTAGTTTTGAAACGCTATTTTCTCTATTAAACCAATTAACTCTTCCTTCTAGCTATTAAAAAGAAATAGCCAAAGGAGTAGGCTGGGTAGACACTTGACGAAAATATATTCTATACAAAAGAAATAGTCATAGTGCCGCGTGGGCGTGCACAATAAATTTAATAGCATTAATGTTCTATAGTAAAGATTTTCCAGGAAAAACCAAATAGAAATCCTTACAGATTTCATTTTTATTTTCTTAACAAGCTGCTGCTGCTCTAGTAAGATAAAATTTTAAAGCGCCTTATTTTTATTGATATCTGCGTATTTTGTTTTGTATAAAAATGACTCTGCTCTGACAATGTCAGTTGACTTTTAAGAGAATTTAAATTTCATTATTTCTTTCGTATTTGTTTTGTTGTCGGCAAAGGCCTTTATCAAATTCAATGCTGTTTATTATAATACAATGAAAATGAACAAAAGGATGAGTGAGTGAAGTAAGAAGTCAGAGTGAAAGAGAATAAATGGCAGCTTTTTATTAAAAGCTGCTGTTGTCTGGCAAAAGATTACAGCGTGACTTTTAGAAAAGAAAAATAGTATTGAACTTAGAGACTATCGGAACGACCTTTTCAACTTTTGTCTATTCCTTATTTTCGTTTATGTACTTTTTATTCTCTTTTATATTTTATTATTATTCCCTATTATCGCATCTAAACTTGTGATTTGTTCTATTTTCAAATCTTATTATGTATCAATGACTTTGTTTTGTTGCAGAAATAAAATCTTTTTCCATCGATATTTTATTATTTCGCTTTCAACTATTTTCCTCTTCATTGTTTTGCATTGCATTATTTTAAAAGATAGCTGGTACCAAATTACTGCATAAGGAAGGTTTATAGATTTAAATTTATATGCTATTGTACTAAGAGATCTCCAATGAAAAAGACATAATCAGAATTTCTGTAAAAAGAAATACATGATTTAAAATTAAAATATAAAATAAAAACACAGTAAAGATTTTAAATGTAAGTAATACTAAGGCAACGAGTGCTTACTACTATTACTAGATGTTACCTTCTTCATGAAAGGGATAGTGATAGAGAAGACAGGTGGTACAGGAACAGATAGAGGAAAGCTTCATTCGTTTACAACTCTGAGTTTTGCACGTTCTTTTTTTAATAATGCAGTGTTGCAGCGCCTCTGGTGTTAAATGAGGCTTATTAAGTTTTTTTTAAGTTGTGTTTATCAGCCATTTTATTGGTTATTTTACTTCGCCGATGATTCTGCTACACAACAGAAAATAAATTTTCTCCAATTAACACTTTTAATTGAAAACAATGCAAATAATCATTAAAAATTAAAATAAGTCAATTAAACTTTTGTTTATGTGATTAAAAGTTTAACTAAAGTTTTGTTTGAAAATTTAATTTTTTAAAAGTTTAGTTAAAATAATTTAATTTTTTATTAATCTTTGTTTCCTTTTAAGGTTCCGTCGTACACAAAAGGTGAAAAGAAACATTATTGGTTTCGCTACGATGTTCAAATGTCGCCAACAAAAATTAAAAAAAATGGCCAAAACGAAAAAAGCACCAAAATAAAAAAAAAAAGAAAAGAGCGCAAAAAATACTAAAAATATCGCCAAAAAGAAACAAGCACCAAATCAAAAAAGTTCATACAGTATTACATATCGTCCCTAGTATGTCAAACTATCCAATATGCAAATTTGTAAATTTCAGAAGAGCGCAAAGAGTCGTCAATTGTGAATTTAAAGTCGGCGTATTCCTAAAAGTGCCAAGCATTTTGAGGGTGGCGTTGGCTGAAGTAGTTAGCACGTTGACTACAAAACCGTAGGTCCTGGGTTCAATCCCTGTATCCGACAGTCATTAAATAACAACACCACGCATTTTTCTGATGTGCATTAGTGTCCCTTTGTGTCAGTTGTTGTAGGAAAGTTCAAGTGATGAAGGCATAGTCACTGGTCACTGAACTATACCGACTTCAGCAGATACTAGTCCTGATGTAACATCAGAGCGCCCTCCTTCGTTGTGTAGCAAAATCATCGGCGAAGTAAAATAATCAATAAAATGGCTACAAGACACAGCTTCAAAAAATTAATACGCCCCATTTAACATCAGAGAGGCGCTGCAACTCTGCACTATTAAAAAAAACGTGCGAAAAGCAGAGTTGTAAAAGAATGAAGCTTTCCTAGATAGATCTCTTCTTCCACCACCTGTCTTCTCTCTCACTATCCCTTTCCTAAAGAAGGTAACACCTAGTATTAGCAGTAGGCATTAATTGCCTGAGTGTTACTTCTCTTTAAAAAAAAAAAAAAAAAAAAAAAGCATAAAATATTTCTTATTGAGTTATCGATCGTCTCTGAAAATTTCAGCATTTTAAAACGAGGCATAGCCTAGAAATTAGGGTACCACGGGTAAGGAATCTAAAAAACTAATTTTGCATATTGGATAGTTTGACATGGTAGGGGGCGATATGCAGTGTCCGTACGGAACTTTACTGAATTTTTTCAATTAAAGGAATTGATTGCAGAGATACATTTTTCTGTTTCTTGTCTGATTTTATAATCTTACAGACTTTATATCTAGTCATGCTTACCATTGAGTAATATTTCTCATAAATACTCACACACAATCACTTTTAATTGAATAAAATTAAATTTTACTTAAATTAACAACACTTCCATAAAACTTTCCATAAAACTATTCACCTATAAGTTTTGTAAAGGAATTAAAATTAGTCCCTACATTAATTTACAAGAAAAGCTATCAATTTACAAAAAAATTATGCACACAATATCATTTTGCTGAAGTTTGAACACCTATTTCTACACTTTGAATTTTTAAATAACAAAACAGAAATTCTTTAAAAAAAAAGTAAAAGGAATTTTTCTCTTAACAAAACTTGATGAAAATATTTTAGATGCTGATAATAGTAATTTTCTTGAAATATAAAGTTTTTGCCTGCTCTGCTTGCTTTTCAGATGTTTACTTGTTGTTGTTCAAAATGAGAACAACTTGAACAAAGCATTAATTGTTTAGAAATATGGTAAAAAAAAAACTTTTAATAAAATCAGATTTAGATCATGTTTAACAATTAATTTTAAAAGGTAAATGCAATATAAAACCTAAATAAAACAATACAAAAGAAATTTCAGCAACATTAAGAACAACATGCTGTTGAGCAACACCAATGAAGAATGAAAAAAAAAAACAATGAAAAATGTAGGCCGCAAGAAATTGAAATGGAATAAACAGGTTAACAAGGAAAACCCATTAAGAAACCTTTTTAAAAACAAAAATTATATTTTTTGTTTACTTGCTGTTGTCTCAGTTTGACATTTTTAAACTGTGTTTGCAAACAATATTGAACAATTTCGGAAAATTTCACAAGCAAAAGCTTAAGCAGACAATTTGAAATTGTGCCTTTAGCTAGAAATTGTAAATCTTTTTAATGAAAGTTACGGAAGTTCTAAACCACTTCTAGTTGATACATTAGCAAGAAACAACAGTTGAGTACGCAGCTGACAACAGTTGTTGCGTTTACTCTCATTGCACAAGATGAAGTCGCCTTGATGCTGCAATGCAAAACATTTCTATCGTCCTGCCCGGAAAATATTCCAAGAGTTTTTAATAGAAAAAAATGCCAGCGTGTTAGAAATAAATAGAAAAGAAAAAGCCATTGACATTTTGCTTTTATTCTATGCCGCCAAATTCAATATTTTCCACATTGCATCTTTTTATTTTTAGCATTAGAAACAATTAATAAGATGACGGCCAACATTTTATTAACTCAAAAATGTATAAAAGTTTTGTTTTCCTTTTTGGTATTATCTCTTTTAAAACACTTTGAAATTATTTTAATTTTGCCATTAAATAATTCACCAAATAAGTTTATTTGTTTTATACTCGACACAACTTATGAATATTTAAAAAGGTTTAAAAGATTGCTTTCTTTATTGCTTATTCGTTGTTAATTATATGAAAAAAATAAAAAAAATAGAGACGAATTGTTAACCTCCTTCTTTTTTTTTGAAGTCGGTTAAAAATAGAAAAAAACTTTGTGTGGTATAACATGAAGACTTAAGGACTCGTTAGAGATTATGAACAATTAAATAAAAGGTTTATTTTTTTTTTTACAAATTATTATAAATAATTTATTAGTTTCAAAAACCTTTCATTTGATTATTTGATATGCTTTATGGTGACTTTAACAAGCGGCATTCGTATAATTTTGACGATGGGGCTGAGCAAGTGTATGTATTTCAAACTGAAATACACCGCAACGGGGATGCACCTGTACCACTTTTCACCTGACCTAACATTACACCCTCACATTCATAGGCTGACTCCAACGAGTGGAGAGGTATCTGCGAAAAAGAAAATCTTATTGGTTGGCTATCGAGGCTGCCAACCAAACAACTCATTCCCATTTTCCTTAGATCTTCTTCGTGAACATAAAACTCCAAATTTAATTTTATTTTACGACATTGACAAAGCAAAACATTAATTTAGTTGTAAAAGAAGGCCCGTAACAATTGTTATATAAATTGTTGACAGTAAAACAATCTGTAAGAATTTCTTTGCGAAATAAAAAGTTATGATTTTATGGAGAAAGTTTTATTTAATTTGTGTCGTAAACTTAACGAATAATGGAATCAATTTAAACCAAAATCATTTCTGATTTTTTTTAAGTAAAAACACAACACAAGTACAAGACAACAAATTAAAAAATGTTAATTTAAAGAAATGAATAGCAGTTGCATATTTTTGTCTTTCAACAAAACAACATGTCAAATCGACAAAGAGAAAAAGAAGCACCAACTTTCATTTAAATGGTATTCGCCCCAACTTTTATCCATTGAAAGTATGGAAAAAATTTAACACTAGACCTGTCACACCTCACGTTTTTTTTTTTTTTTTTTTTTTGAAATATAACTTCATTAAAATTGGAGAGGTTGTAAAAACCGTATGGTAGGTACAGACTTTGCAACTTGCTTGCGCAACACGTTTTCGAATATTTTGACACAGGCACTGCAACCTGCAATGCAACCGTCAATGCAAACTATAAGCATCAAAACATTTTGATATTTTCGAAACTTTGAATGCAGCTTCCAACGCAACCATAAGCAAGACTACAGACTATGCGACCGATAATGCAACCTGCCTGCTGGCATAAGCACGTTGCTGTCTGACAAGGCAACAACAAATATTTTTTTGACACACGTTAAATAAAAATAAAATAGTGAAATAATCATTTAATTTAATTATATTTTAAATTTTTAAATTAAGCTTTTGATATGATGTGCATTTTGATTTCTTCCGTCAGAAGTTCAAAGTTCACTTTTGAAAGTCTTGAGTTCAACCTCAATAAAAGGGTTTCTAAAAAATATTAAAAATAAACGTGTCAATTATTATATTTTTAATGTGAAACAGCTATTGATTCAAATCCCAATAAACACTATCTGTAGTAAATTACATTGAATACGAAGAAGATCAATATGAATTGTCTTCGATTTGACATGGATTTGCTTGCTCCAAAGAGCTTCCACTCTCCAAAAAGCTACATATCGTTGGTCACAAGTAGAAAAGCTTTCACTCAAATAACTGTAACTTTACAGGAGAAGGCAAAATCATAATAATAAACAGTACAACTGATTGTACAACTGCTTGTAAAAGCGTTATTTATTACACTACGAGTATTGCAATAAATTTTTGTGCCGAGGTGTATTTGTGTGAAATGTATTGGAATCACTGAAAAACTCATTTTCATGAAAATACGACGTTATAGCATTTCTGCTTGTGATCATCGATATACTTTTTAATTTATTACAAAAACCCCATTATTCTATCAATTTCTTCTTAACAAGAAAAGGAAAGGCAGACAATAGCCGGACCAAACAAAACTGGCAAGACTGTTGCAAATTAGAGATTGTAAAATTGAGCTTTCATTACACAAAAGCTTTAATCAAATTGTAATACGATGAATCAAAATAATTCACATATTCCATTTGCACTGAAAAACGTGTATATAAAGCTGCAATTTGCATCAACTGACACCACACACAGTGGACCAAATACACGAACGCTGACGATGAAGATGTGGCGGCCTTCGAAAACAGCACGATATTCAATTTTGATAGTCTTTATCAGAATATTTACAATTATCTTTGATGTCATTTATACCAAAATTATCACATGTAATTTGGCCTACAGAGTGATACGAACTTTAGCCTTATCAAACCCGAACATAACTAGCTGTGAAATAAAATTTAACTTTTGTTTCAAAGCGTTCCATTAGTAAACATTCTACAGTGGCAAAATAATATTACTTGCATTTTAATTTGAATCTCTAAAGAAGGGAAATTTCAGCAAAATTTTTATCAATTCACTTTTAATGACATTTCGATTCATTATCACAAAATGAGTTTTTTTTATGTACAAATAAATAAAAACTTAATGATACACCAGGACTCTTTAATGGCAATATAACAATAATCATCATTGTCAGCACTTCCAACTATGAAATCTATGCCACTGATGTTGTTGTTGGTCAACAAATTATAGCCAAGTCATAACATCCTTTTAAAACAAGAATTATGGGGTGGAACATTCCGGCATACAAACGTTCAATTTACAGGAAGGACACAATACTCCGTAAATAATATTTTGAATGTACGAGTATGTACAACAAAATCGAAAATCATTAATTTTCATTATTTCCATAAAGCAACAAAAACACATAAAATATAACCCAAGTCATTATCGTCAGCGACAATAGTACATCAAAAAGCTGTTTAAGCAGTACAATTTCAGCAACAGCAACCTTCATTTCAAACAACATATTGTAGACACATACATACATACGTGCAAACATGCATACGATATGTACATACATACATGTAGTCATTATTAACTAAATATATAGAAATTATTTACTATTATGTGCTACAACTACAGTGCGATGTTTCTCTTTCCATATAATTTTTATAAGTCATCATGTATAGCAGGAATGAGTATTTCACACACACACACACACACAATCATTTTTGATTTGTAAAATACTGGAGTGTGGGAAAATTACATCAATTTAGCCAAAGGGGATCATTAGGTTTTGTTTGATAATACATTTTTAATTTTTCTTAAATTTAAAATAGTGTTAGTGACAATGTTGTCACTTTTTAGTATATTTTTTTTATAAAATTTTCTAAATTATGATAACATCACTGCCAATGATCTTGTAAAAGCGCTACTGCAAAGCAACAGACTATTTAAATATCTGGTAACAAATAAGTCTCACTTGACAAATTTTGTAGAGAGAGATCAAAGCAATCACAATAAATAACTTAAAACTTCCATATTCCTGTCATTCGATAAGTATAAGTTTGGAAAATAAAAGCTAAAACCACACAAAGGAAACCTTAACAATTCGTTTAATCGCAACAAAAGGATCCTGACCACCACATGACCCAAAAATCCTTATGAATCGTGTTAAATTTCCAGTGCTTTTGTTAGAGTTACCGAACCTTAACAATTTTCATTAAAAATTTAAAGCATTTACTTAATACATACGCAACAATATAATTTATAGCCTTGTAGCACTTAGTTGGTACACTCACACACATATGCATACACACAACCCAGTTAACCAATGTTTCCGTTATTGATATCGATTTCGAATTTATCTCCAACATTTATCGTGTAAAACCACACTAAAAAATGAATCGAAAAACGTTCACCTGTCGGTCAGTTTTGTCCCAAAAAACCATTCGATTTCGAAGTTTCGCTAGCAATATCAAAAGTGGGACAATATCGAACTAATTTCGATATCGTAAAAAGGCAGCAGAACAAGTAATTTTATCTATTAATTTATTTATTTTAACTTACTTATTTTATTATTATTATATTTTAATTCATTAACTTACACGCTGCAGGCTTTGAACATGGTACCTCCATTCCAATAGACTAGCACACATCCACTAGGCTCTCATGGAAAATTTTTATCTGTTCAATTACTGCACATATCGTCGCTGTTTTAACTAACTGACCTAACTGACATTCTGTAAATTTTACAGGAGAGGAGCTTTTATGATTGTTTTCTACATGTATTCTCATGCAAACGCCTGAAATATTTTTACAGTTATAGGCTCGACAGTAAAGTTTGCAGTCATAAAAATTGTGGACAAGGTCTATTATGACTCATAAAGTCTACTACTGGACTTAAATCATTTTTCAAAATGATGTCAGTTAGGTCAGTTAGTTAAAACGGCGACGATATGTACACGCAAAGAAAAAATATAGTTGAGGTAACTATAATCAAATAGCAACATACTATGATTGAATTATATGGTTACAGTCAAATCATACTATGGAAAAACAAAGTTTAAATAAAAAAAAACAATTAACTTTGTTATACCTAATCTTATTATTGTAAATAAGACAACACTATTGTTAGATGTGACTAAAATATAATTGAGACTTACCATACCATGTTCTAATATTATAATAATATTGTTAAATATGACCACAGTATTATTTTATGTAATAATAATATTTTGTTTTTTAATCATATATTTATTGGCAAATCTTTTGTTTAAAACAGCTGTGCGGTAATTCTGAAATAAAAATAAATTAATATTGTTGAAAGAAAATGTATGTATGTATGTTTAGAAAGCTATACTTACATATATGTGTATACACGAAATACTGACATATCTGTATAAAGAGATATACATACATATGTACAAATTATTTTTATTTATCTATTCTTTTGTTTATTTATTTAACACCACGCGTGCACTACCGATAGCTTACAAACGAAACACTGAACTGACAGAAGATGTTTCTGAAAAACATTTTTTTAAAAACATAGTATGGTTTTGGATAACATTATATTGTTATTTACATCATATTATTTTTACACAATAATACAAATTATATTGTAATCATAAATTTTTAACAAAACTATATTGTTAAAATCTAACTATATCGGCCTTTCTATGAATATAATAATGTAATTATTAAATTTATCGTAACGAAATTAATGTTTAAAATAACAATAACTAGTTTTCAACGACCACACATTTGTTTCAGAGAACATAATATTGTTTTCTCAACCATTTTATAACCATATCTTTTCTTTGCGTGTATGTATGCATGTGTTTTTTTATTATTTTACTTACAGTGCTGTCATGGTTCGAACTTGGAAACTCTAGACTAACAGGCTAGCACACATCCACTCGGCTACTGTCGCACATTCGAACAACTATCGAGAGAAGTTTAAAGTTCGAATTCGAAGCTTTAGCGAATATTCGATTTTTTTAGATTTGCGAACAATTTTGTTTCGAAATTTCTTCGCTTTAGTGAACATACGTTTTTATCGAATCGCAGGTCAAGTGGGTTACTGCTTTAACCCATGAATCATTTGTCGGAATGTTAGTGCAATAGCAGCAAACAACAATAACAATAAAAGAACATTTACAACAAAAATTCAATTAACTGAAATGTTTTCTCTCGCTGTTATTCCCATCTTTTTTTATACTCGTATATATTTATTTTTTCCTTCTTTGTGTTCATATAAATATACAAAATTTCATTATATCAAAAGATTCTTCTTCATCAGTGGCTTTTATGGTACGAGTAAATGTACAAAAAGCAGCAGCATAAAAAATGACGGGAGTCGCAGAACAAAAATCGATCATGACTTTAAATACTTCTACGTAAATGATGCGTAAAAATCATGTGTATTATATTAACAACAAGAAAAGAGAGACAGACAGAAATATTAAAATATATAAAAGCGAGCAAGGAATAAAAATGAAAATAAAAATAAAAAAAAAAGTTAAATACCCATATCATTTTATAGACTACGCAGACACTTACATTATCATATGGAAAATTAAATCAGAGTAGTAGAGGGTATTCCATAGCGATTCTTCTTAAGCGTTAAATATTTATTTTGTTTTGCATTTACAGAACAACCCTACGTACGACTCAACTAAAACGAATCTAATATTTTTTTTTTCTTAAACTAAGGGGAAACATTTATGGCTTATGTAAATCTCAAGTAGTAATTTTTGGTTGATTTATGAAAATGAACTTAACTTAAACTAAAGTTTTCACACACACACACACACTCACGCATATTTAATCATTTTAATCATATTCATTCAGAGACAGTGAATATAAATACAAATATTAAGAAAATAAAAAACTATTCTCTTGCCATAAATTTAGTCAAGCATATGCCGCTTTAAGCAAGCTCCATTTAAAAATAAAGACAAACAACTTCACACACACACACACACACAGATATAAATAGTGTGGCAAGAAAGTCTTCGAACAAATATAATAAAATTCTTTTTGTACTTAACTGAGCATTGAAAATTTTTTGGAATGCTGTCAATCACCCCTATTGTGAGTAAGAAGTGAAATTTTTGTGCTCATGAACACTCCAAGATATATCGCTATCGTGAAAGTTTCCTAAACTGATATACATAGTTTGCAGTGAATGTAAAAATGGAAGAAAGACTTTTAAAGCTTAAAAATTAATTAAGAATCCAATAAATTTTAGCTTAATAATAACAAAAGATAAGCTTATGGTTTTAAATTCTAATTATTTTAGGTACAGGGAAAACAAATGTTTTCATATACTGCCGCCGCAAATTTAACTTCATGTGAACTGAAACAGATCTCGACTACGACGTTTTTGTAATGGATTAAAGAACATGTCAACAATTTTTTCTTAATCTATTACCAAATTGTCGTAGTCGAAGTCGAAATACGCCAATAACTATAATGGCCATTATTTACCGATCTTTACCTGCAAATTAATATTAATAACCTTTAATACTTAACTGTAAGGAAAATACTAAAATTATGCAATTCGCTTTAGGTGAACAGCCCTCGAGAAAAGTGAAAAATTCAAAGTGGAAAAAAATTCGCACTTATTCCACTTATCAACATCGGATCCTGGTTGGCGTATTTCGGCTTTGACTACGATATTTTTGTAATATATTAAAGAAAGCGGCAGCATTTGTTCATTAAGCTAGTACCAAAATGTCATAGTCGAAATCGAAATACATACGCCAACAGTGACAAGGTCGGTCCCAATATTATTTTGCATTGGTTTTCCAAACTAACTAGTTCTAGTTGTAGTTATTGATGATTCTATAAGGGCAGTGTTGTGTGGTCATTTCTAATCAAAATTGAAATTAAAAATGGAAAAAACAAAACATTTTAAGTAACAACTGTAATCCAGTTGGAGAAATTACTTGAAGAGCTGCAGAAGAGTTCTTTTCTTGCAGTGGGTTTTCACCGAGGCTCTATTTTCAGTAATTTAAACAAGAGTGGGAAGAAATTGGAAAGCTGTTAAACTGTGTTTCCCCATAGCTCCATCAATTTCCTAACAGTATCGAGTTAAGGAAATAATGAGCGTAAATAGAGATATCGTTAGCCCATTATTGGTTTGAAGCATACGCCAAAAAGTCAGAATGGAGAAAAACGACAAAACAATATTTATTAAACCTTAAAATAGTTGATATGGAGCAAAATTAATACTAAATATCTCGGAAACTGTTTTGGATTCAGGAAGGGTATACTCAAAATATATATACCCCATACTTAACTCATTTTTTAAAAAAATGGTCGGTGGGTAAAACCAATAATGGGCTGACGATATATAAAAATAAAATTTGTTAATAGGTTTGACGAGAGTTGAAGTTTAAAATTAAGAAGAAAATGGTCGCTAATAAATGTGGGTGTCCTGCAACGGATCAAGCGATATGTAAGCGGTTTACTTTTATTCCATTAAAAGAATCTTACCACCTATTTGGATTAAAAACTATGCAGAAACTAAAATATTATTGCAATTTGTTAACAGAAATTAACTAACAGCTGTTGGTTGTCAGTAGCAGTGTGGCCACAACTAAAAAAATTTTTTATGCTGAATGGGGCTTAAAATAATGCTAAAAATGCTAAAAAAAAATATTTGAAAATGCTAAAATATAATGCTAAAAATTTGGAATGATTTTTTTAATAATTATATCGTTATAACGAAGAAATATTTAATTTAATTTTAATAAAACAAAATTACGAAGAAATATTTTATTTAATATTAATAAAACAAACAAAGTTTATTCAAAATTTAAAACAACAATTCAGGAACATACAAAATACAATTGCTGAATTCATAAAACCTCTTGTATCTTTGCACGATCGTATTAAATATAAAATAGTAAAATTTGTTGCTGGTAATCTATATAGTATATATATAAATGAAACGGTCCATGTATGAAATCGCATAACATGAGAACGGCTGGAGCGATTTGGCTTATTTTTTTTTATTCGATTAGAAATTTTCAGGACATGGTTTGTAAGGAAAAAAATTAAAAAAATGCCTACTATTCACTTCTCATTTTTTCTAAGCACAAACTAACAAAGGGGAGCAATCATTAGTAAAAAACATCCGAGCAAAGCCGGGGCGGTCAGCTAGTTTTCATATAAAAATTAAATACATAACATTAATGTATTAGCATGCCTGCTATCAACATAATATGAAAGACATTTTAAAAATTCTTTCTCCATAAAAAATTATTCATTTACCTTTCTATTTTTTATTGTACGCCATGGAGCCGGATTCCGCAAAGATGAATTTTGAAGTGTTCGACCCCGAAAAATATAATTTTTAATACTTATTTTCCTCTTATTATTAGGTGTTTGACGTTTAAGATACTCGGTATATGAGCATGACATACTTTCGTACATTTCAATAAGCACCTTTAAAAATGCGCGATCTAAGGAAGTCATCTTCCGTACTCTACGTTTCCACCTGACATGAAATTTTGTTGTAACTTGAAGTTATAACCGCACTAACAATAATGTTATCACTTGAAGAGACCGCAAATTACGAGAAAACATAAATGAAGTTTGCACTGAATTTGACAGAAGATTTATTAAGCAAGTATGATGACAAACACAAAAATTAAATTTTTTTTTTTAACTAAACCAAGCTGAAAAACACGAATTTTGCATTATCACACCATTCCCAAATACCAAGTATGACAGCCTAATAGCCGCTTAAGACTTATTTTGCTGTTTACATGGTTTCCATCATTATACATTTGTGCAAAAATGATAAAATGCAATTAAAGACATTAATTGACGGAGGTTTTTAATTGTATAAATGGAAAAGAATACATTAAATTTATAAAATTTAAAATGCTAAATAATGCTAAAAAATTAATACAAAAATGCTGAAAAAAATGCTAAATGCAAAATAAAAAATTCACTGCTAAATAAAAATACATAATGCTAAATTTAGCAGTGAAAATGCTAAAAGGGTCACACTGGTCAGTAGCATTTTATCAATTGGCAACGCAACTAAACCTGGGTTGCCAGCCGTAATCGAGCCATTAGAATTTTTTCTGTACGATGCGGCAAAAAGTAATAAAATTTCTTTATGATTTGATCAGGCTAAAGTTATTATCGCTTTGTAAGCCAAATTAGAGGTGATAATTATTAATGAACAAATAACACCAAAGTTAATTGTAAATATTATGACAAACACTAGCAGAAAGAAACAACTATATAGGTGTTTTCGAATGTCGCAAAACCTTCATCATCAACGTTCTTTGTGTCTGGTCCACTGTGTATAATGACAGTTGATGCAAATTTCTGCTTTATATACTCAGCTTTTCAATGCAAATGGAATATGAGAATTGTTTTGATTCATCGTATTACAATTTGCTGACAGCTTTTTTGGCAATGAAAGATCAATTTTACCATCTTTAAATTTACAACAGTCTTGCCATTGTCTTTTGTTCTATACTAATTAAACACAAAGAACACTGATGATAAAGGTGTAGTGGCCTTCGAAAACAGCTAGTTGTTCCGTTCAACTAGGTAATTGCCAGAATATTTACAATTATTTTTATTAATTTGGTGTTATTTATTCATTAATAATTATCACATGTAATTTGGCTTACAAAGCGATAAGAACTTTAGCCTGATCAAATCATAAGTATAGAAACAAATGAAGTTCGAACAATAATAATTAAAATTAAATAAAATTTGTTGTTTGAGGAAAATGTTGTGTCATTAAAAGTTGCTCCCATAACTCTGTAGTTGCAGGTTTTATTCCACTATTTTATTTGAAGTGCAGAAATGATTACACCAAATGCATTCTTTCAATCACTGCTGATTTGCGATACTGAAAGATATTTATTTAAAAAAAGTCTTTAAGTGTTATTTGTATTAATACATTTTTGCCGCACCACTGTTGTCTCATACTCGTATTATTTATCGGCACTTATGTAAGTGTGTGTTTTACTTAAGTATATTAAATAATTTTTCAAATATGAAAAAGTCAACAAAAGCACACCGTACGTACGTACGAACCCTTAAAGAAAAAAAAAAAAAAAAGGCAAGTGACTATAAATTTGCATAGATTTCCTTCTCATATCTTCTTTATGTTTATCTATTTCAATCATTTTTTATGCTCCCAATAACTGCCACCCCCTCATTATTCATACTTTTAGGGAATTTCTCTTTTATTCATGTGTAACAAAAACAACAAACACAAACGCAGAAATATATTTATGACGAACGAACACCACTGACTGCGACTGAAGTATAAAGGGAAAACAGTGAAAAATCTTTTGTTCTGTATGAATTTAATATGGAAAATTCTTAGTATTTACGCTGTCACATTAATTCCGCTCCATTTGTGTTGATAAATTACAACAAAATGCGTATAGACGTAAGACATACACATACACAAACACACAGATTTGCTTAATCGTGTATGTGTACAAGTATGAACATGAGTGTGTGTGTACGTGTGTGTGTGTATATATTTTTAGAAATATTAAGCCAAAGTTAAAAGTATTAGAAAAAAAAAACAATGCAATTTAAAATTGAAATTGTTTATTATGCCACTCATATGATTTATGTCTCTTGGCCTTTGTGTATTGCTTTTATTTACACTGATTTTACGATCTAATCAATAATCTTTACTAAAGACTCCTTAACGTAATAATTTACAAGTTGAAAGTTAAAATAAAAAGTTAAAATTCATTTTAAGCGGAACAAGTTCGTAAAATATGAAAATTTATGCTTTAAGTTTTTATTTTTTTTAAACGAGTTGAATTTTAAATTTTAATGAGTGCTAAAAACTTTTATTGTTTCTCAAAAAGTTTCAAAGACTACGCAAAATTAAACGAAATAAATCAATTGAAATCGTTTAATAAAAATGTATGGCCGAGAAACATTTAATAAAAAAATTATATACTGATTTTGATTATAAGAAAATTAAACTTAAGGGACCTTGTGTTACAGACATATTGATTTATAGTCGTAGCATAGCGAGGAAGTGCGATAATTTTTATATACCCTCCTCAGCCATGGTTCGGAAGAATACTTTGCTTCACTAAGCTTTTGGTGGATTATTTTGACATAAAAATCTTTGCTTAAAAATACAGAAATATATTTACACTTATCCCTTGATATACAGAATACTTTTTTTTACACGATTTCACTTGTGCACGATTATTTTTTATGAAATACCTCGATTTACACGATTTTTTATGTGTTTTATTGAATATTTTTGTTTTTGTTTTTATGAATAGCATTTATTTTGTTTAATGAATAAAGGTTTATTTTTATGTGTTTTCAGTAAACGCTTCTGATATTCTAAAAACTAAGCTGAAATACATATTGTATAATTTCTTAATAAAATCAATTTTTTACGCGATTCTGCCTTTATTTTCGATTTACACAATTTTTCATACAAAAATTTAAAATTTCGATTTACACGACTTTCTCAGGAACGTATCTATCGTGTAAATCGAGGGATAGGTGTATTTGTAATGTATTAACATGAAGAATAACAATAAAACAAATTTATATGAATTTCGTTTCTGCTTAAGAAACTCTTCAACCAAAATTTTCTCTAGAAAGTTAAAACTAAACACTCAATCGGCCATATCCTTTCTTATCTTTAAGCTTTTTTCTTGATTTAATCTTGTCGCACATTTATTTTAATCGCATTAGATACATCTGTGTTTTTCATTTTAAAGCAATGACTGTGGCAATTTTCATAACTCAATTTTTCATATAAAATACAAAATTTGATTCGTATGTGTATCTTCGTCTTGATGCAAATCGGTACCATTGTGCAACGCAAGCGAATAAGGGCCTGCCCCACGATGTTGACAGCTTTCGACTTGTCGCAAATTTACATTGAAAACTAAAAGAAATTTTAAAATTTTGTTGTTGTTTACAATGTAACTGTGCGACAAGTCGAACGTTGTCGACATCGTGGGACACCGCCTAAATGTTTCCATATAATCGAATAGAGCCAGCTATGATATGGCTGCTGACACTTTCTTAACCCCTCGTTCCTGGTATTGGATTTTGATATATACAATTATATAATACAATACAATTTAAAGGCCAAATAAAAGTCGATTTATTTTTGTGCAAGTTAGGGTGTGAGTTGCTAAATGAATATTGTTTGCATGGCTTTTATACATTGATTTGTTGTTCCCTTTCTTTATCACTTTCTTTCACTTGTGTGCATTAGTCTGGCAATGAGTGCGAGTGTGAGCGGGAGCGTGAGCCTAAAGTTTTTTTTTTATGGATATGGCATATTTACGATTCACAATGAGGCGTAATTTGTTACTTTATCCCTGTATAATGCCGAACAGTGAGTGGAGTGGATCAGCTAAAGCACTTCTTTGTCGTTACTTGTATTTCTTATGTGTTGCTTTATTTTTATTTTTACTGCCTTCATTAAATGAGCTTAAACCGAATGTCTACTGTATGCGAGTGTTAAAAGTTTTAGTGTTTATGTGTGTATGTGTGTGTGTGTGTGTGTTCGCACAAGTGTGTGTAATAATATGCCTTTGTGTGAGAATTTTTATTTGCAGGATTTTTGCCACTGCTGTTTCGGAAATGCGGCATGCTGCGTCAAAAATTTGTGTTTAGAATTCGTACAATTCATTTACGCTGTAGCTAAATGTTGTTGGGCTTTGCTTAGATGTTGTTGTTGTTGTTGTTGTTGTTTTTATGGGCACAGTAAGTGTATTGTTTTCATTCTATCGTTAATTTTTTATTAAAAACCCATAAAAATTTAAATAATTTAACATGAAAATACTTGCGTCGATACATTAAATTATATGGCCAGAGAATAGCTTTGAATAGTGATTGAGAAACTGGAGAGATTTTATGTTTGCATATAAATAAAATTAAATTGAAATTGCTTTAGATATAATTCGAAAAAGGCAAATGAAATCAATGGCTTAATATTTAATAAAAGAAATTGTATTTTTTTATACAAAAATATGTTAAATTCAAATGTTTATTTTATCCCAACCCAGATTTCACTACATTATTCAAAAAGTTGTCCTTACAGTTTGAAGGAACATATGCATGACTCCCCGTCCCCATTTTTTTATTATTATTTTCTTTTTTATTACCTTTCTAATGTCAGTGTTATGAGAACATTAATTTTTCTTTCAATTTTTTCACACCAAACATGTGATAACAAGTGTTTCATTTTTCCTTTTTCCTCGTTAGACATTTGCTTTCAAATGCACCACGTACTTACAACGTTTTCCTCGTTTCCAAGGAAAAGGAGTTATTTGTTAAAGTTTTGCCAAAAGGAAAAAAAATTTAGAGGTAGTTCAACATTTTTTTTTTTTATTTGTTATTTGTTATTTCGTCAGTGTTGGCGTGAGGGTATGTTTACAGTAATTGCTATCTTTCATAACGGAACTAACTGTTGTTGAAGGTTTGCATAAAAGAAATGGAATATCTTAAGGAATATGATCATAATGTAAAACGTGATGAGTAGCATTGGAAAATTTATTTAATATATGTACATATATATAATTTAAATGCACATTTATAAAGTAAAAATAAAACTAAATTCTTTAATAGCTTAAGTTTTTTGAAATTTTTAAATCAATTTTGAAGAAAAAATTAATAAATTTAGCAAAATCCATTAAAGAAAAATTTCACATTTAAACGTACGTAAATAAAAATATTTCGTTAATGATTTTACTCCATATGTGTTGAATATTAATTTCACACTTACACATTTTTACATTTTTCATTTTGAAATAACTTTATTTAATGTTGATTTAACATTCCCGTACTGTTAAATCAACATGAAGAATCATGTTGAAAGTTGAAGCAACGTAGATTCCATACTGAAATAACACAAAGAGCCATGTTGATTCAAAGTTATTTCAAGTTGAACCAATATGAAATTAATTTAATCTAGTCATTGCATTTTATGAATTATTTAAGTCAACGTTATTCTGTGTGTTGGCACAGGTTTCAGGAAAATGTTTGTGTGTTGGGTTCCTTGGTCAAGATTTGAACTCGAACTTTATCGTATGGCAGGCAAAGCCTTTGAAGGCTGCAGCCACAACAACCTTATATATTTTTTAACCGACTTCAAAAAAAGAATGAGGTTAACAATTCGTCTCTTTTTTTTGGGGGTTACTTCATAACTCGGTACATTTTAGACCGATTGTAAAAATTATTTTTTTTTTTGTCTGAGAGAGTATAGCTTCCCATTGGTCCCATTGTAAAAAAGTGGGCGGGGACACGCCCGCAATTTTTTTTATTTTATTTTATGATATTCTACTTATTTGATTGCTGCGAAACTTATAAAAACTCTGGTTCTTGTAATTTCACAATTTGAAAGTTGAAAAAATGGGCAGGGCTACGCCCATTGAAAATTATTATAATATTTCACGCGGTTCTACTTAACCGATTTTTACAAAACTTACCACACACCTGAGTTCTAAAATAGACACAATCTTCCATTTAAAAAAATGAGCAGAGTCACGCCCATTAAAATTTAATATATTATTTTAAGTGGTTCTACTTTAAAGATTTTTACAAGATTTAACACGCACCCTGAGCTCTGAAAAACACACAATCCTGCATTTAAAAATGTGCGGAGGGACGCCCATTAATATCTAATTTTATATTTCACGTACTTCTTCTTATCTTCTTATATCAGATTTTTGCATTGGTTTTTTTGGCAGAAAGAATATGTATATAATATTATGAGTAAAATTCAACTTAAAATTCATCTGCTGGTGGTTAAGCATTGCCTACATGCATTTCACTGTTGCTTTAACAAATCAGCAGTAGACTTCAATCCATAAACCTCTTATCTTATCTTATCATGCACAAATAATAAAAAAGACAAATAAGCGTAGTAGGCTGAGAAACTGTTCAAAATGAGTGGTTGAAGTCTATCGATGTAGTGGCAAGGTACCAATGAAATGAATTTAAACAATGCTTAACCACTAGCAAATAAATTTCAATTAAAATAAACTTATGACAATATGTCTTAAATTTTAATTCAACATTATTCAATTGATAAATTCCCAAAAAAATAACTTGAAATTGAAGTTAAAGTTAAAAAATAACACAAACTGCGAAGCTACTTTGGATTGTCTACAGGATTTGAATCTGCTACCCTCCGACTACAAGAGCAGTAAACTGGCAACTAGCCAGCAGCAGGAAGTTTTCGCTGGTAATGCGAAGTTTGTTGGATATTTACGAACATTAAAAAAAACAACAACAAAACAATAACAAGTCACACAACTGAGCATAAGATTGTATTGCAGCTATAAATAAAGCAAACAACATATTATTTCTTGTAAATTTCATATGATTTAAAATCAAAATTTTTGCATGCTGATTTTACATTGGTATTTTTTTCTATCTGTACATAAATATATGCAAATCTAAGCGAATAAATTAAGAATTTCCTGTTTAAAAGTAAATGTAGCAAGACTCATTTAAAGATTTCAATAAAGGTATGACAGAAAAAAAAGTTTGATTCATAAAGTTTCATTTTAAAAATTCCTCAATTTATGTATTTGTTCAAGGTTTAAACAAATATTGTGCAACCTGCATTTTTAAAGTTGCAGGCAAGTAAAACACTAAAACTGAAAACTATTTTCAACTTTAACAAAGGAAAATAGCTTTGTGCTTTAATATCTTTTTTATAGGTTGACCAGTATTTTTGAAATTAAATTCCTTAAAAAACCATTAGCAAACTTAGTAAATTTATAACAATTTTAGAGAAGAAGAAAACTACATTAAAAATGCTATAAAAATGAGTTCAATGCAACTTTTTACAATTTGCTGCTATTCCTTCTCTCCTTAAAATCCACATAAAATACGAATCGTGTTTTTGTAGAACCTTTAAATTCAAAATACTATTAAAATTCCTTTATCTCTATTAAGACTCCCAAAGACATTGAAAATGAACATGTCTCACCCACATACACACACACACACAAACACACACACACTACATATGTATGTGTAACCATACAGCGGCTGCTATTGTACGTCAGGGCAAATAAAAATGAAATTATAATAATTTTAATAAAAAGTATGTACATATACTTGTGGTTATATTTACATACATATATGTAAATATGTATGCATGCATGTATGTGTGTGTGTGTGTGTTAACAACTTTGTATGTATGTATGTATGCAAATCGTAGTAGATACATAAGGAGAATAAAATGCACATTTCGACGAGATTATTTTTAAATTGTACAAAAAGAAAAAAGAAATTACGCTGCATATTTTCCGAGAAGAATTAAAACAAGAATCCATTTTATTTATTTTTTTTTTTGCTAAAACCTTTTATGAGTTTATTCACTTAAATTTCACAGCAAATACTTTTAAAACTTTTTTTTTTTGTTTTATAGCAATTTTTATATATTCCCTTGGAAGCTTAGTCCTTCTTTTTCAATAGTTTTTCAGCTGAAAAAAACCGCATATATCAAAAATTTTATTGAAAACCTTGAATTTGCATTATATTCAGTTGAGTTTTGCTCTTGTTGTTTTATTTTTCTTTTTTTTATATTAAAATGCCACTTTTTCTATATGACTGCATGCGAATAAAATAATTTATATAAAATTTTTTTTAATACGAAATTTAATATCCGTTTATATTTGTAATTTAAATGCGATATTGAAAGTAATGCGGTCTGCTTTTTTGTGAGCGGTTGTTTTTATACATTTCTGGCTTTTGAACAAAAACTCCTCTTTAGTCTTTTTTTTTTAATTTTTGTATTAAATATAGAAACATAATGAACAAAAGGTGCTTTTTCGAATTTCTCGAAAAATTTGTTTTTTTGGTATTTTATAAGTTAGTATTATTATTATTTTTTTTACAAACTAAATGGGTTCTAAAAAATTTATGTTTAACGAAAAGTGCTTTTTTAATATATTAAATCAGGTTAAACCACATTCAGTCAAAATTCTATCGTCATATGTATATGTTTATTCGCATTACACAATGTACTTTTTCTATTCTATTATATTATTTTTGTTTTTTTTTCTATTAACAAAACGTGCTTTTTTTCCTTTTTTTTAACAAAAGGTGTTTTTTTATTTTTTTCCCTTAACAAAAGGTGCTTTTTTGCTTTCTTTTTTGCAAAAGGTGGTTTTTCCGAAATAAAAACGGAATTATATCAAAGATCCTTAACATTTAATGGGCTGACTTATGACAGTTAGATGCATCTGCAGATAAGTAAAAAACTTGTTAGCATTTCCAGGTTCTTGCAGTTTTTTAAAGGGGAGAAAAAAATAAAACTCGATTTCCCAAAAATTTGAAATAAGCAAAAAAGCACCTTTTGTTCTGCGGCTCCTCATATGGTTTGATAAACGGGGATCAGCAATTAAAAAGTTGTGTGGTTTAAAAAAATTGGACGCGAAGGTCCTTGGTGCGAACACGCTCTCCAACAGTCGTTAAACAACAACACCATGCATATTTTGTTGTACATTAGTGTCCCTTTTGTATCAGTTGTTGTAGCAAAGTTCAAGTGATGAAGGCATAGACATTGGTCACCGGCTTTAGCGGATATTAATCCTAATGTAACATCAGAGCGGCCACCTTCGTCGGTATTGTGTAGCAGAATCATCGGCAAAGTAAAATAACCAATAAAATGGCTACTAAGCACAGCTTCGAAGATTTAATACGAATCATTGACATCAGAGGCGCTGCAACAATGCCACACTAAGAAACGTGCAAAGAGCAGAGTTTCTCAATCTCTTTCTTCACCAGCTGCCTTCTTATTTTTTTTTGGATGTTATTAGCGGAATAACTTGTGAATTGCTCAATTCATGATGGTACTTCTCAATAGTATTACATCTCGAAGCAAAATAATAAATATTAATCGAAATTAAAAAAGATAACACCTTCTAGTGAATTGAACATTATCAATAATTCGAAATTAAAAAGAGATACTACTTTCTAGCGTAATGTTTTGGGGTGTTGGAAGCTCTAGGCAAATAGTCGAGCCAGAAACATTTAAAACTATTAACTTCTTCTAATTGCTGCTGACTGCACTATAAGTGTTACTTCCACATCTAGTTTAGTAGGAATTACATTCAACATACACCAATTATTAAATAAATTTAATTGAATACAAGCTTTGTACTATTGAGTTTTATTAACATAACAATTATACTTGTATATAAAACCTTATGGCTGTTCTCATATAACCTTAATTGCATAAAGTAATAAATTTTATTTTGTTAAGTAAAAAATGTTCAAGGCAAATCCTGCAGAGTATATTGAAATTAATACATACCCCCTTTGCAGTATATGTACGTACACAAATTACGACCATAATATTTCCATTACATACGTTTTTTATTTTTTATTTTAATTTTTTTATTGTACGTACATTTCGCTCAAGTTACATTTCACTTGGAAAATTGTTCGCGATTAAATTAAACAGACAATAATCATCAAGAAAATTAAGCACAAATGAATTAAAACTTAACAAACCAGCTTAACCAAGCCTTCGCATGCAATCATGACGTATTTCCGGCCAACGTAAATAACGAGTAGAAACAAAAGCACCAGCACAAGCACAATCACACCAACACTCTCACAAAAACATTCAATTATTTGTAGTTGATTATTATTAAGCAGCAAGAATAAAAGTGAGCAACAAGAAAACATATTTCAACAGGAAAACAAAACCAACAATGCAACTTATAACGACTTTTTGTGAACCTTTGATTTTTTATTTCGTTTCGTTACTTATTATGCATTCACACATGCATTGGTGTGTGCAAGTTTACGAATGTGCATAAAAATAAATTGATGTGTGATTACATACGAGCGTTTTGGTTTTCAGTCTCAAAAATTAATTTAAACAAGTTTTGCAGCAAATGTTTCATAGTGTGAACGACGACTTGAAGCCAGAACTGGGAAAAATACAGCCCTGATCTATTTATTTATTTTAACATACTTGTACAAAGTAAATTTGCATAATATGGTGTTGCACAAATATGGGCGGAGTGACTAAGACCATATGCCCATGATGTTATTAACAGTATTTTAAAACAGTTTTGTGACTGACTGTTCACGACCTATGCCTTCATATAGGAAGTAGCAACAAGGTTGTTAAAAGAAATTCCACAAAAACCGCAAGATTATACGGCTATTCGTGGCAGATCAGTCAACCAGTGCGAGCAAGACAAAAAACTATGGAAGGCCAAACAACACACACAAGCCTGACCGCACTTTAAAAATAATTACGATGACGCGAGAGATGTTCTCCGACCAAGAGCTGTTTAACGACTGAGCCCTGATCTAATGAACTATTATCTTTTGAAAGCATTCATAAACTTTATCTTAAGCTTAAATTAGACGTGACATAGCCATAATGCCATAGCCATAACCAAACCAAAATTCAATTGGTTTCTATGGTGAGAGTTATGGCGTTATGGCGAGTCTCTCGAAATCTCACCATAGAAACCAATTGAATTTTGGTTTGGTTATGGCTATGGCATTATGGCTATGTCACGTCTAATTTAAGATTTACCAGGGTTGTATTTTCTCAAAACTCGCAAGATTGTATAGAATTGTGAATCCTAGTGCTTGGAAGATAACATTTTTATGTTATTTGATTGGAGTTGTTGTTCGTTAGTTTACCAAATCAAAGTTAGCCTTCGTAGCAAAGGTAGGTCCTTATTATTTATTAGTGTATCTCTTTTTCTTCTTCATAGTTATAAGCCCCTAACTAGTTTGTATATCACCTCCTCAGCCTTGCTTTCAATTATCCCAAAAGTCAACTGCTACATAATTGTCTTGGAAAAAAAAAGAACAACTTGAAAATCATTTTTATTCAATTTAAAACTTTAAGTAGAAAAAACTCCACTCAAAATAATAATGAAGTTGCCTGGCTGGTGGCAGTAATGACATTAACAACAATGGAATACTTTTACTTTTTCATAAATGCAGAGTAGGATTTCAGCTCTTTTCTAAGATTAATGAGTTTAAAATAGATTTATGTTCCTCTTGTTACATTTTCTCTCTATTGCTGCCAGGACTTAATTCTTGTAGCTACTTTTAATTTTATTTTTTGGGGGAAAGAAGTGATGCAGAAAATATATTTAAACAAAAAAATAATGAAAATTATGGTGTAAGTGTAAGTGAAGCTAATTACTGTTGTTATCTCATTTTTTTTTTTTTTTTGAAAGACTGAACATTTCTGAGCCAAAGTATGCAAATTGAATTTAAAGTATTTCAAACAAGATTATGAAACATAAAATATATAAAAGTAAAAACTAATTAAGAAAGTGGATTAAGGGAGTTTGTTTTTTTTTATATATGAATTTCTAGCACAAGAAAGGAGAAAGTAAGTATAGGGGAACTACAAAGTACTGATTATTTATATAAAGCAGCTTAGGCTGAAGTTGGCAAGAGAAAGAAATATATTTATAATTTTTTTTTCGACAACCTGCTTAACCAGTGCAGAGGCCTGTTCAACGACGTCGAAAAAAATACGTTCGTCTGATAATTTATGTTTGAAAACAACAATAAAATATTAAAATTTGTTTTTGTTTTTAATATAAATAACAAAACAAACGTATGTATGAATATTTTCTATATCCTTGAATAGGTCCTATTATCGAAAGTTTTTTTTTTTTAATATGCATATCTACATAAATATGTATCTTTTATATGTTAGTTTTCACATAGCAATTTTTAATTACAATAATTGATTTTATTAAAAACCTTTTCAGAAAAATTTCAACATAAAACAAAAGTTTTCCGAACTTCCGTTTATATTTCCCACAAAAAATGTTTTTTCCCCAAAGTGATTCAGAGTCAAAAATTAGTATAAAAAATATTTTCAAAAGATCTGCCAACAAAACTGTAAACAGTATTAAATAACATATTTATTAAGTATATGTAAAGGGTGTTTTTTTAGAGGTATAGAACTTCGAATTGAAATAAAACACAAGAAAATCGTTTTAATGTCCATCAATTTGGCTTTATTGGAAGGATAATTTTATGCCATTAATGTTTAAATATGATTTCTGGCATGTGGCCGCCGCGGCTGGCTCGAATAAAGCCAATTCTACAGGTCCAATTTTCAACCACTTTTTCGAGCATATGGGGCCCTATGTTGGCAATAACGCCACGAATGTTGGCTTCCAAGTCCCCTAACGTTTCTGGTTTGTTGGCGTAGACGAGCGACTTCACATATCCCCAAAGAAAATAATCCAATGGTGTCAAATCACACGATCTTGGTGGCCAATTGACAGGTCCATTCCGCGAAATTATGCGCTCATCGAATGTTTCCTTCAATAAATCGATTGTGACGTGCGCTGTGTGGCATGTAGCGCCGTCTTGTTGGAACCACAACTCATCCACATTCAAAATCTTCAAAATCTTCCATAAAGTTGATGGACAAAGCTCCAATTGCTGTGCACGGTGGCGAATCGATTCATTCGGGTCCTCTTCAACACTTTGCTCTACAGCGGCAATTGTTTCTTCGGTGCGCACTGTTCGACGTCTCTGCGGATGCGTATTATCACATAGAGTAAACGTAGTGCGAAAACGATCCATGGTTAACCGAATTAATTGCTCTGATGGACGATTATGTCGACCATAAAATGGACGGAGCTTGCGGTAAACTTCGCGAACTGAACCATTATTTTCGAAATAAATTTGCACGATTTGCAAGCGTTGTTCTTTTGTCAACCTGTTCATGATGAAATGGCAAACCAAACTAAATATTAATCACTTGACAGTTGACAAAATGGCCGCCAGTTAAAAAAGTGATGCCAACTTAAAGTTCTATACCTCAATAAAAAACACCCTTTATATAAAAATATTTCTCTAATCAACACATTTAAGTGAAAAAAGCATAAAAATTAATTAAAATTGTTATTGCGCCAATTAAATTTTTGTTTAATTAAATTTTTGAAGTAAAGTTTAATTGACTCAATAAATGTTTAAACCCAAAAATTACTTAATATTTTTATTTTTTATTAATTAATTTTTTTTCAATTAAAGGTGTTAATTGGAGAATTACTTTTTCGAAAGAGAGCCTAGGCATTTTAAGAATATCTCAGATTGGGGCGAATATAGAGAAAAATTCTAAAAATGCCGTGCTGAAAGATGAAAAGACAGTAGTAACACGCCTAATAAAATATAATTGAAGCATAGCCGCGAGTAACGTTGTAAAAGACAATTTTTACAAAACCAGATTTTCACAGATTACCGTTAACATTACTCTCTTGTGTTGTTCAAACATAAAACCATCAAAACCAAAAATTATGCATCCTATTGCCGTCAAAATACAATTACAAACAGTCAAGTCAATGGAAGAACTTTGTAACTAACAAAATCATGCAAACGAAATTGTCGATAATAATTGATAAATGTAACAGAGATACAAAAAGAAAAATTAATGGCAATTATCATTATTTTCGATAAGCTAAAAAAATTAAACAAAAAAAACAATCTTGCTTTAAAATAATTTTTTTTGTCTCTCCTGAAAAATTATTATTTTGTCACTTACAACGTTATTCGCGGCTAAGCTTCAATTCATGTTTTATGTTTGTATTTGTTATTAATTACACTAGTTTACAAAAAAAAATTTTTTTCATGTACATTTGATAAGATTTATATTTCCTTATGTATTTTTTTCCGCTGAATTCGAAAATCAAGGTTAAATTTTTTTTTATGGAACAGTTTTTGAGATATTGTGATTTTTTCAGTTTTTCGACCTTTTTTCACCTGACCCTAATATCTCGAGCTAGACTTGTCTGATTGGGTCGTTGTTGGTACTTAAATGAAAGGTATTAAGATGACAAATAAATATGTATAATTGGATCTTTAATTGATATAGCGGTTCAAAATATATCGATAAAAATAGGGCACATTTTCACAAAAATCATATTTTACAGTGATTATATACTGACAAAAAAGTACAAATCGTTAAAAAATCGTCTGGTTTTGGTCCATGTACGTAAAGATAATACTTTTACGTAAGAACCAAGACCAACCAAAAGAAAATCGACCGAAAAATTACAAAGATATAAGCAATGGATTGAATAAATCCAAAGTAAAAATACATAAAAATAACAAATAACACAGGTCAACAAAATGAAATTTATTATGTAAGGTCAAAGGTTTCATAGTCAATTTGTATATACTAAGTACTGAGTATCAATCCCTTTAAATTAGTTTTTTTTAATTGGCTCTGTATCTCGAGATTTTCCGTTATAAAAAAAGAGGATGCTGTATCACATAATTGGTATTAAATCGAGAACCAGTTCTTCGATTCAATCAAAAATTACACAGAAGGCTAGGAAACAAATTGACCTTTAAATTACGTCTATATGAATTTTTTAACAGTCTTATAGTTTCAGAGATATTCAGAAAGTTTTATACAAAAAAAATAAATTTTTTTAAAAAAGTTTAGAAAATCGTTTGTTTCTTAAATGACTCATTAAAATTTTAAACTGAAGAAAATTTTATATTTTATTACTAATTGTGATACATTCATATGTTATAAATAAAACGAGCCAAATTTATTAAAAATCATTCCATTAATTCTGAATTTATTCACAATTAAGTGCTACCATACGAGTATATTTTAAAGAATAAAATAATAATAATAAAATAAATAAAAATTAAAAAATTCCGTAAAATATACACGTATGGTAGCACTTAATTGTGAATAAATTCAGAATTAGAGGAATGATTTTTAATAAATTTGGCTCGTTTTATTTATAACATATGAATGTATCACAATTAGTAATAAAATATAAAATTTTCTTCAGTTTAAAATTTTAATGAATCTTTTAAGAAACAAACGATTTTCTAAACTTTTTTAAAAAAATTTATTTTTTTTGTATAAAACTTTCTGAATATCTCTGAAACTATAAGACTGTTAAAAAATTCATATAGACGTAATTTAAAGGTCAATTTGTTTCCTAGCCTTCTGTGTAATTTTTGATTGAATCGAAGAACTGGTTCTCGATTTAATACCCATTATGTGATACAGCATCCTCTTTTTTTATAACGGAAAATCTCGAGATACAGAGCCAATTCAAAAAAACTAATTTAAAGGGATTGATACTCAGTACTTAGTATATACAAATTGACTATGAAACCTTTGACCTTACATAATAAATTTCATTTTGTTGACCTGTGTTATTTGTTATTTTTATGTATTTTTACTTTGGATTTATTCAATCCATTGCTTATAACTTTTTAATTTTTCGGTCGATTTTCTTCTAGTTAGTCTTAGTTCTTACGTAAAAGTATTATCTTTACGTACATGAACAGAAACCAGACGATTTTTTAACGATTTGTACTTTTCTGTCAACATATAATCACTGTAAAATATGATTTTTTTGAAAATGTGCCATATTTTCATCGATATATTTTGAACCGCTATACCAATTAAAGATCCGATTATACATATTTATTTGTCATCTCAATACCTTTCATTTGAATACCAAGAACGACCCAATCGGACAGTTCTAGCTCGAGATATGATAGGTCAAGTGAAAAAAGGTCGAAAAACTGAAAAAATTACAATATCTCAAAAACTGGTCCATAAAAAAAATTTAACATTGATTTTCGAATTCAGCAAAAGAAAATACATAAGGAAAATCACATCTCGTCAAGTGTACATTTTCAGTGTAAACTAGTGTTATTTATTTATATACCACCGATTCCTGTGAATCTATTATTATTTTTTTTTTTTTTTGAGATTATATTCAATCATTTATGTCTTTTTCTAACAATGAAAAAGTGATATTTACACAAGAAAACTAAAAACGTGAGATACTTGACGGAGACAAGAACCACATATTTTAGCATAATTGACGAAATTGAACATGTTCTTAACGAAATCCTTCATGTTGAATTTTGCAGCTTATGCTAGCTTCATGTCAGTTTTTCGTTTTGCATAGTGCCGAGTACACACTATTTAATTTTGTGACATCGCAATAGTGTGTCCTAGTGCCAATGTTTGTCATTTTTGATATTTTTCGTTGTGTGGCATTGCTTCCCATATACAAACACATAATGTGAACAACGTTGCACGCATTATGAAAATGACACCACAAAATTACGACACAAAAATGCCAGATGTGTAATCGGCAAAAGACCGGAAAATGGGCTCTGCTAAAATTTTTGGTTTTTGTCTGTGCTAGTTAAATTTAAATTTACTCATATTTCCACATGTGTACATAAATGTAACCTTATCTGGAATTAGTTAAAAAAAAGATTTGTTAAAGTTATTTTATTACTTTTTTGAATTTATGATTTCAATAGTTACGGATCACAGCAAAGCAAGTGTTGAATTTCGGAATGGTGCCGAAAATGTCAGTCTAATTTGAATTTGAAATAAAAATTTCAAAATATTTGTCAAACACCCATATTCATAAAAAAAAATAAAATGAATTGTAAATCCATTTTAGCAAGATTTTGTATGGACAATTTTAAGTAACATATATTTCAAATTAATTTTAAATTTTATGATTATGGGGGATAGTATATATAATTAGTTACATATATGTACTTCACTTATTGCCAAAACTGTCTTACATGTTTGCTTCTAAAAAGGACCTGACAATTTTGAAAGCCTTGGTTTGCCTTCTTCTTTACATTGGTTTTATACTTTTATTTTTTTTTTTACATTCACACAAATTGCATGTCATTTGAAATGGCACGAGTTGGCAGCAATAAAAGCATTTTCAAATGTTGCTGCTAATTAAACTGCAAGAACAGCAACAACAATCAGAGACTGCTAACTTTTTTAATTAACTCAATAAAATAAAAATAAACAAGCAATAAACAAATCTAACATTATACAATGTCTAGCAAAAAAATTTTGCAAAAAAAAAAGGAAGCCACATGAATGAAAACATGATTTTTGTTTAAAAAGCGGCTCTGGAGAGTTTTCGAGCTGATATTCCCACTAAAATGAGGATGGTATTTTCGTTTAAATAACATAACTTATACTTGAGAGCGGCGTTGGCTGAAGTATTTAGCATGTTGACTACAAAACCGAAGGTCCTGGGTTCGAACCCGGTATCCAAGAGTCATTAAAATAAGAACAACATTTGTATAATTACATTAGTGTACCTTTGTATCAGTTGTAGGAAAAGTTCTAGAGATGCAGGCATAAGGCACTGGTCACACTGCCTTCAGCGGATGCTAATCCTAATATAACATCAGAGCGCCCTCTGATCGACGAAGTAAAAGAACCAATAAAATAACTACTAAATACAGCTTCAAAAAAATTAATACGCCTCATTTAACACCAGAGGCGCTGCAACACTGGATTATTAAAAAACGTGCAAAAAGCAGAGTTGTAAACGAATGCAGCTTCCTCTATCTCTTCCTTCACCACCTGTCATCACTATGCCTTTCCTAATAGTAGTAGGCATTCATTACCTGAGTGTTCCTTCCCTTTGTAAATATACCACGTCGTCGATTATTACAAACTATTGCGACCTGATTCTAGATTGTGTTCTTTCTCGTCCCATCGGCGCAAAATATTCATACTACAGATTTAAATTTAAAATTGTTTACTAATCATAAATAAACTCGTATTTAATTATAAATACAAGCTCATACACCTTCTGTAACGCACAATTTTTTACATGAATTTTTTTTTAATGATTTATGATTTTATGCAACTTTCGCTAATGATTGTAAAACCTTGTTAATAAATCTTGTTGTTATTTTTATGTGATTTTTTTTCTTACTTGGAAAAGCAACAACTATTAGTTATTACAACTTACGAGTACATGTGCAAGTTGAAAAGAGCCATGAATTTGAAAGTTGTTTAAGGAGTTGGTTGGTTGGTTGGTTGGTTGGTATGTTTTTCCAACGAAAAATCGTGACTCTTGATCATAACTACTGGCTTTCTGTCATCCTTTAAATCACAGTGCGTTTGTGAGTGTTTTAAATTTCTATTAGCGCTGTTTTGCACTGCAAATGACTGACCTGTAAAATTTTGTTGCACAGGACAACGTCAGTGTCCTTTGGTTGTATGCAGTTTCTCTTTCTTTCTCTATCACGCTATTTTCATTTGTACAAGAATTTGTTAAAAAAAAGATTTGTTAGTTATTTTATTACTTTTTTCTTTTTTGAATTTAAACATGTCACTTTAGAAAAAAAATAAATAAAAAACATGGAAGTAATTTAAAGGATCAGACTTAAAAGATGGAAAATGAAGTTGAGTGCAACAGTTATAAGTGAAATGCGCTAAATTATTAGTTTTAAACATGAAAAAATTTAAGTAAAAATAAACCATAAAGTAAAAGATAAGGTAAGTTGGCTAACACTAACGTGTTCAGTGACTGTAAAATGGGTTTTTGAACACTTATTCAAATTATTGCACAAATCTAAATAAATGTTGGTCGATCATAAAAGGTCTCTTATTTCGATATATCATTTGTATCAAACTCTAAAAAGAGGTATTGTTAAATTAAAACAAGTGTTTAACATTTTTTCAGAAAAGCACTGCTTAAGAATTATCATATGACTAACAGAAAATACTTCACTACTTTAAGTTAAGGAAAGCAAGGCTTTAAATAAAATCTATGTGACCCGGTCTATGGAAAGGTGGCTTATGACTCAAAAAACAACAACTACCGAGAAACTGACGAAATGCATTGTTTATCATTAACAGCTGATTTATCTTTAACAGCTGATTTTGAGTCATAAGCCACCTTTTCATAGACCGGGTCACATATAACAAAAATTAAAAATTTGAAGAACCTCCGACGTACAGACCAAACGGCTGGACGGATCAAGTCACCTTTCAAGCAGAAAAAAAGCAAATTAAAATTGGTGTAGCCATTCGAGATCTACACTAAAAGAAAAATTATTCATTCAGCTAATGAGGCGGGTTCATTGATATTTCTTCACTAATATGAATGAAATGTTGCATTAATAGAATGATGATTTTCATTTGCTGAATGAAATTGCTCTCTTTTTGCGTTTTCGTAATTTTTTATCATTTTATTGTATTCATGATAATATTTTCGTTGATAGTATGAAATTAAATTGTTTCTAATTTTAAGATGACTACAAGCTTATCTCATTTGGTTGGATGATTTCTTGCAAAAACACTTTATAATACATGAAATTAAGTAAATTTTGCTACCAAAAATATACCATTTAATCGACTTTGTTCAAATACCCTAAAAGTCTAAGAAAATGTTTCACACAAACAATGAAAATGTTTCTTGCATACAACGAAACAGAAAACATTTTTGATTGAAAAAAAAAACTTTAATAGTGTTGAATGCACACTGTGTTTATAGCGCAGTTGGCTGAAGCGGTTAAGGCGTTGTCTACAAATCTGATGAAAATGAAGAGTGCGAGTTCGATTCGATACACTGAGCGATTGTCAACGTGGTAGCATTAGGTCGTTATCGAGGTAAAAAAATATATTAAATGTACTATTTCATAACATTGGCAAAAACTGCATTTAATGACTTACGGCCTGTCCCACGATCTCACCACAAATCGTTCGATGGAATACTTATATTGAAAATAGCATTTTTAATGTTATTTTTGTTTGCAATACAAGTGTCGATCGAACGTTTGCCAGTGACCTCGTGGGACATGCCTTTAATTCCATATGCATAATGGCGTTATTTCATTTTTTGAATGAAAGAGTTTCCCGAATTAATGAAGTGTTCTATATGAAACTTTATGAAACTTTTTCATTAATCCAACAAAATCTTACGTTAGCTCGTTATTAACGACTGAATTCACTGATTCTATGAAAAAATTCAAAGCTGGCACGAATATCTTCCTTTCATTGTACGGCGTCTTAAGGTACCCAATACACTTGCAGTATTATTGTGCAATAGCTGACTTTGTACAATAAAATTGCCTGCCTGTATATTATATTATTACAAACAAAAAAAATAAAAAAATTAATTAAATTTTCACTTAAAAACAGTTTGATAATATCAATAAAGTTTTTTTACTCAAATTAATTAATACAACTAAAAATTTAATTGAATCAATTGAATTCTTTATTGAAAACATTATTTGGTGAACACTTTTTTCTGGGACCTACCCATTAAAAATATTCCAAATGTGCGGTATCATATAATAATCTTGAAGGTATTCGTTACATGATTGTCTTAAAAACTATTTTGCACTCTAATTCCGAACAGAGCCCAAAGCTGCTTATTTGAATCGAGCAGAGAAGTAAAAAAAAACTTGAATTCGATTGAGAATTTTAAAAAATACTGGCTGTATACAAATGTATGTGGATATACATTTTCATGGGGAAGGGCATCTTGAAAGTTAACAAAATTTATTGCTTAAAAACTTTTATTTTTTATTTTTGCAAATTTACGGTTTGGAAATTTAAGCACATTTAATGCAATTTTTTACAAGTTGCACATCCAAAATTCTATCCATATATAAAAACTAACACCAACACAAATTCAACTATGTATAAAAATGTATATACATGTGTGCTCATATTATATATGAATGTGTATCAAAACATCTAAAAATGTATACAATTTTATACCCTATAGGAACTCAAACCCATTTGTAAGTCTTAACTTCAAAGTAACTTCAAATTGGTTTTTTAATAACCACAACTGGTTGATTAACTGACTTTTTTCCTTGTCGCCGACTCACTATTTTAACATAGGCATGTCATAGGCGGTACTCAATTGGCCATCTCTGCATGACTTTTAAATTGACTACTAACTACTTATTGTTCAACCAATTTGTAGTTAATTAATATTATAGTAAAAAAAGATATATGTATATTTATATTATATACATACATATATTATATATATACATATATGTATGTATATATATATATCCATATATATCTATGTAAATATATAAATACATATATATCTATATAAATATTTATTATTATTATATTCACTAAAAATAAAAAATTCGTACATATTTACATAAATAGGTATATCCATACATACGAATCGCTGATAGAAAACATTATTGAAATTATTTAGTTTTTTTTTCAACACAAACATTTAGCATTTGATTTCATGTGATGCTTCTTTTGATTTTTTTATTTTCTTTTCATTTACTTATTTTGCTTTTATTTATTTCTTACGTGTGCTTCTATTCAATATGTTTGGTTGATATCTGAATGAGATTTAAACCAATTTGTAGTCACTTGCAAAATAATTAATTTATAAGTTAGTGTTTTTTCTCAACTGGTTATTTTATTTACTACAGGGTAGTTGAAATCTAATTCTTTTTTATACATACATATGTATGTATGTACGTATATACAAATGTATATACATATGTGGCACTTCACTTTAAATGTATGTAAATGCATTGTTATATAACACAAGCAGTAAAAAAAGTGCTCTGTGCCGGCGGGTGTGCTTGCAGGCATCCTTAATTTCAGCAAAATGCCATGAAAAGAAACCCCAAAAATTACATATATCAGAAAAGAAAACAGAACTGGTGGGAAAAATTTTATATTTGCAAAACGAGAAAATATTCTTGTATATGTATGTATGTATGTGTGTGTGTGTTTATAAAAAATGTTAACAAATTTTTTGTTGTGCAGTAAAGCCAAATATTTTGCGACATCATAACACATGATACAATCGCCAAAAAAAAAAAATAAATAGCATGTACTGGAAATGGGAGTCTAAAAAATACTTTGAAGCTATATTGTTCGTTATAGAATAATAATCAATTCAACACCACAACACCGATGTTATGTGCCCATAAGGCAAAATACGTTGATAGTAATATTTAACACAATAATTTTTAGGAGGAATTACACTTGGATTCAACTGAAAATACTAAAATAACTATTGCAATTTCTTTTTTTTTTTTTTTTTTTTTCTTTCTAGGACCAGCACTCAGGGGATAACCCCTACTCATGCAATGCATTGTGCTAGAACAAGGAAAATAGGTTATAGGGAAGGAGGATAGAGGGAGTAGTGTTTGTGGACATTTGATTTAAACTTTCCCACGCTGGTAGTGACAGGAAAGACCTCCGCAGGTAGTTGGTTCCACATACGTACAGTTCGGCTAAAAAAGGAATTCTCTCTGTAATGCGTAGTGCGATTCATTGGCCAATCGACCACAAAGGGATGTGCCCTGAATGAGGCACGGGTTGTACGTATAAATGTGCGGGTTTCAGGAACAAGTTCCCTAATTTCATTAGAACACATTCCGTTGTAGTAACGATAGAACAATGAAATGCACCCCACATTGCGTCGATGCTCCAATGAATCAATAGAATTGGATATCCTACTGTCACCGATGAGCTTCTTCGCCCTCTCCTGTACGCGGTCGAGCAGCCCCAAAATAGACTTTGAAGCGCCGGCCCATACATGAGAGTTGTATTCCATTTTCGGTCGGATATAAGTGGCATAAATAGTAAGGAGATCAGATGGGGTGAAATATCGTTTGCACCGTTTCAAAAAGCCGAGGCACTTGAATGCTTCTTTTGCAATTTGAAAAATGTGGTCAGTCCATCGAACATCACACTGTATTTTCATGCCAAGAACATCAAGAGCGTCTGATTCCTTAATACTTATACCTCCCATAGTTACAGAGGCAGCAGCGCTTTCGGTCATGCGTCTATGTGTAACCATGCAACACTGGGTCTTACGGGCGTTAAAGTCGACCCTGTTCGCATGACCCCATTCAGAAATTTTTACTAAATCATGGTTTAAAGTCTCATTCATTATTTGTCGCATAGCCTCAACCTGCGGCAGGCTAGGTCTATTGCTGAATGAGAAAGAATGGCAAATGCTACTGTCATCCGCGAAAGAATAGATAGGGTTGAAAGTTTTACAGAGAAGGTCATTTAGAAAGATAAGAAATAGAGTCGGTGAAAGGACGGAACCTTGCGGTACCCCTGAATTTAACTTGAACTCATTTGATGAGATCCCATCTATAACAACTTTTATAGTGCGATCCCTGAGGAAACTCGATAAGAATCGAGCGAAGTTATCACCGACACCAAAGGCAATACATTTTGACAAAAGTGCACCATGCCACACTTTATCAAACGCCTTGGAGATATCTAAAGCCACCACCTTACTTTCGCCAAAATGGTGGATTGAATTACACCATTTCTCCGAGAGGAGGGCAAGTAGGTCTCCCGTAGATCGGCCTCTTCGAAATCCATACTGCCGGTCGTTGAGTAAGCTGTTGGACTCCAGATACCTTACAAGATGGAAATTCACCATACTTTCCATTACTTTGGAAAGTGCAGAACATATTGCGATTGGGCGATAATTTTCAGGGTTAGTAGCTTCTCCTTTTTTAGGGATTGGCGTAACATTAGCAATCTTCCAACACACTGGAAACTCACCAACATGGTACAACGTGCTGAAAAGGTTAGCTAATGGACGTGCTAGCGTCGAAGAGCACTGCTTCAAGACCAGTGCTGGAATGCCATCCGGCCCGGGAGACTTATTTATGTTGAGTTCCGACAAAACCCTTTTTACTGCCCGAGCTCGAAAGAATATCTTAGGCATAGTAGTGGATACTCTCTCTAGCATAGGAAGAGGCTGATTGCTTTCCGGCAAGTAGGAATTACTTGCGAATATTTCAGCTAGTAGGTTAGCTTTATCAGCCGGGTCAGTGAATATTAGGTCATCCTTTAAAAGAGTCGGAATTGAGGAACTAGCATTATTCTTTACTCTTTTAACGAATGACCAGAAGCTTTTACTACCCCGAGGGGCAGCAAGAACTTTAGCACGGAGACGATTCTCGTAAAGAGCTTTTTCACGCCTCAGTACTTTGGCACACGAAGATCTCGCCCTTTTGCGTAGCAAGTCAGTATCGGCATTTTGATTACTTCGCCAAATACTGAATGCTTCCTCTCTAGATCTGACTGCATTTTTGCATGTCTGATTAAACCAGAGTTTCTCTTTGGGCTTAATCGGAATTTGTTTTGATGGTATGAAAGCTTTCATGCCCATCAAAATTATACTTTCGACCATTTTGGCCATGGCATTGACATCATTGTCTAGGAAACATAGCTTCCAATTAAAATGCCGAAAAAATTCATTGAGCTGAGCCCAACGGGCCTTTTCGTAGCTGTATTTTAGTCGTTTCGTAGCTGCAGATGAAACGCTATGAAGTGCTGAAAACGAAAAGGAGGCCGAAATGGTACAGTGATCTGAATTACCGAGAGGTGCATTAACATTTACTTCATACTTATCAGGGTGTGAAGTGAGAAAGAGGTCGAGTGTATTTTGTTGGTGCCCTTCAACACATGGAATGTGTGTTGGTTCATTCACTAGTTGCACTAGATGGTTATGTGCTGCGAACAACTCAACATATTGGCCTTCCGTAGTTGTACGGCTCGAATGGCGAAGCCAAGTTGAATTGTGAACATTGAAATCACCAGCAATAACGATTTCACTGTTCGGACAACTCTCTAGGATCTTCGATATGGAGTCAGAAAGGGCATCGAAGCCAGAAATGGTAGTATCCCTTTCTGCGTTTGGACTTCTGTAAACAAATCCGAAATGCAAACAGTGTGCCCTGATTTGGAATTTAACCCAGAGACAGCTAAATTCAGCATCAGATATGCCTAGTGATTGCTGGCATTGGTACACAACTGTATTGCGAATGTACATTGCAAGTCCGCGATGAAAATTAAAAAGAGATAGTAGGTGATAACCAGGTATCTGAAAATCCTGTGGATCAGCATTCTCAGACACCTGGGTCTCACATAAGGCGAAAACATCCGGCCGATGGAGACAAATGTGTGCATACACAGAAAAAAAATTCGATCTTAGACCCCGTATGTTGCAGAAATCAATTTTGAATTTATCTGTCATAGCAACACGGGAAAATCCAAATCAAATGTTATATGTTATATCTGCGATGCTGACTCCAGTCACGTTAATCACTGTTGTAATGACTGCCCAGTGACCAGTGTTATACCTTCATCACTAAGCAGTCCACCAGCAGCCAACGGAAAGGCGCCAGTATCACAGAATTACATTAGTTTTGTGATATGAGGGAGGATGTTGGAGGGGGGGAAACACAATGTCATAAAAGGGTCATAAAAGCCCTGGTCTGGTCATTGCGGTGGGAACGGCAACACTGTGCCAGCACTGATATGAAGTGCCAACACTGATCTCTTTGCTTTTTTTTTAATGATTTTTTTTTTGTTGTTTTGTTTTGTATCAGTAAATGCGTGCATGTATGTATGTATATTTATTTTATTGTTCTGTATTTAATTTTGAGTTGGTATTGTTGATGTTAATATTGGTTGTTGGTTTGATGTGATAATCGTATGATTTTGTTTCTATGGATAACTGTTATATTATTTGTTATTTTTATTGCTCTGCTTATTAATTTTAATTTTTGTTTGGATGATTTGCACGCATATTTTTTATTTTTTTTTTATTTATTTATTTATGTATGTATATTTATTTGAAAACGCGGACGGTAACAAAAAATTTTTATTTATCACGGTAACAAAAAATTTTTATTTATCACGGAACACAACAAATAAACACGTCTGAACATAACCGAGAACAAACTACTACTCTCGAAAAATGTTTAAAATAATTGATTATATATTTGTTAAATTGAATACTGATGAGGTAAAAATCAAGTTCCTTTAAGTATTCTCTGACGTCTCCCCGATCTACTTTTGTAGCGACATAGTCTAGAAGTAAAAAATGGGCGTAGCCATGCCCATTAAAGTTTTATGTTATATTTCACGGGTTCCTACTTATCCACCCAGAACTTAGAAAAAGATTTGACCTTCCTTTAAAAAACTGAGCAGGACCACGCCTATGAAAGTTTGGTATTAAATTACATGTACTTATAATTATCCAATTTCCAAGAAACTTGGCAAACAGTTTCGCCTCTTAGAATAACATGATTTTGTGCTTCAAAAAGTGGGCGGGCCATGCCCATTAAAGCCTAATATTATATTTCACGTGCATTTACTTGACCAATTTTTATGAAACTTGGCACACACCTTGAGCTCTGATACTGACACGATGTTGAATTTAATATTTGCTAAATTGGCTTGGCCACGCCTCGTAAAATATAAAATTTGCACTAATAATTTAAATATAAAACCTTTTTAAAAAAGTTGAACCTACTTCAAAACTAAGCACTTAAAGTTTTAAAAAAATAATTTAGAATTTTATATGTGCAAGCTATAGAGCTATTTTAAAGTCGGTGACACTAATGCCGGCCATACACTACACAAGTCTGGCACTGCGTAAACTAAGCTTGTGACACACACTATACAAGTAAACTGTGCAGTATTTATTTTATTTTTATGCGCTCATTTCTTGTTGTGAACTCTTAAAAAATCACGAAACAACTGAGCGTTTGCAACATACACTACACAAGTTCACTGTACAGTTTTCAAACTTGAGCAAATATCAAAATTATTTTGATATTTACTGCGTAAATAGCACAACCACCCCCATACACTACACAAACGCACTGTACAGTGCCAGACTTGTGCAGTGAACTTGTGTAGTGTATGGTCGGCATAACAATGATAACTAAATATAAAATTTGTTCACATGATTGGGTAACACCCATAAAAATGTTTTATTTAACTGAATTAAAATTATTTATAACTTTTTAGTGCTTATTTTTTGCAGTGGGGTAAATTTCTAGTTTTGTGGTTATTATTTGCATACGATACATACTCCTTATTTAATTATATCGAGAGTAGAACTCAATCCCAGTCAGCATTTTATGAAATTAATGATTATATTCGAGTCTTTTTGAACTACTCCGTGCGATTAAAATAAGCACTTATGAGCTCGTTTTAGAGTAGAAAATGATTCTTCATTAGGGAAAAAATGGTACCCTAGCTGGGTGTCTTCTAAAAAGAGAGTTTTACGACTCCCATTTCTCATTAATTTCGATTCACTTTCGAGACGGTTTGTGGTATTACTTACAATCAGTTTTATTAATTTAAATTTTTATTTACATAAATTTACTCACAAATTTAATTCACTTCATATTTTTTTGATTTTACTGCACGAGCTTGCTGTTTGCTTTTATTTTTTAAACAAATCACTTTCTAAGTATTTCTGGGAATCATTTTCGAGTCTTATTTTAAGCCCAGAACTGGTTAAGCAGTCTTTTGATGATCTAAGGAAGTCGAAAGAGACTCAGTTTGGTGAAACAATCTTCCACATGGTGACTGGAATTCAAATAAACATCATGATGTGCGTGCACGCAGTTAATACACACAGTAAAAATACTAATGTAAAATCACCATGCAAAAAATTTTATTCAAATAAATGAATTTGAATCACATTAAATTTACAAAAAACTAAATTTTTTTTAAGTGTGTTGGTGTTTATTTACTTTGTTTATAGCTGCAAACACTTTTGTGCTAAGTTGTGAGTTGTTTTTGTATTTTTGTTGTTTTTTGATGTTTGTAAACAGCCGACAAACGTCTGCTGGCAGGTAAGCAGTGTACTGATCTTGCAGTCGGAGGATCACAGGTTCGAATCCTGGAGTCAAGTCAAAATATATTGGCGCATATTCAGAAATCATTACTAGGTGCTAACTTTTTTAAATACCTATTTAAGTTATTCACAGACGGCAACGAAAGTTTAGACTTAATTATGACTGAAGCTGTAACTAAATGTTAACTAACTTATACATGTTATACTTATACTTTACATGTCAAAAATTATTTTTTGATAGTTTGAATAGTTTTTTATTTAATTGCAATTTATATCGATCATAGTATTATCGACATTTTATTGTCTTATTTCTTTTATCAGCTGGGAGTCGTTACTTCGTTAGTTTAGATTTGTGAATAGAACCTGTAACTATCTGTTAACTATTTTTTTTAGTATCTGTTTAATAAATTTCGACTTAAGTTACGATTTATGAATATGCGCCATTGTATTTTTTTTTTATTTAAAACTTTTCAAATAAATTGTATGTTGAATGATCAATGAAATAATGTTGAATTAAAGCTTTATTCATGATGGTACATATTTAGTGTGTATCTAAAGAATATTTAAAGTTGTTGTGGTGGCAGGGGTAAGCACGGTAACTACCACACGATGAGTTCCGAATTCAAATTTTGGCCACGGAAGCCAATTTATATAAGTGAAATAATTAATAAAGCACAATTACTATCTTAAATTAAGTTCATGTTGTTCCAACTTGAAATAACTTTGATTCAACATGATTCTTCATTTTGATTTTAACAGTACGTAAATATTAAATCAATGTGAAATTAAGTTATTTCAAAAGAAAAAATTTTCTTTGAAAATTACTATAAATCTTATTAGATTAACATGAAACACGTATGAATGAAAAATCATTGCCGAAAAATATTATACATATTAACCTTAATTGCGTAAATTTTAAGTTGAAATTTGCCTGTGTGTACTTCCTATCAAAATTTTATGAAATCAATTTAAGTTTTTACGGTTTCATGTTGTTTGCCTGGTACACTACCAGCATATTCTCGCCCAACTGCGACGCTTAATCAATAAATAAATAAATAAATAAGTGTAAGAGTACACGGGAATGGTAAAGTAATTTTTTCAGCTTTTTATTATAAAAATAATACAAATGGAAAGGATTTAACTGACTAGAAAAAAAGAGCAAACAGACAAACAACTACACATTTAGCAGTACTTTTCGCGTCATTTGCAACTTATGCACGCAAACAACGCAAACAACGCAAACAACACACACATGCAGTCAGACTTATTTAATTTTTTTATTTTTTGTGGAATGCAGAATACACACACACACACTGATGTCATGTCAATATAAAATGTAATACAATTTGAGACTGTGTTATGAGAAGGATGCACTCACCCATACACAGACATTCATTTGTACTCTTTTACACGTACATACGAGTACTTCAGTCATACAACTGCTGCACACCTTTTTTTTGGCATTTATGTAAGTATTTTTCTGTTAGTGCCTTTTCGATGTTGTTGTTGTTCATACAAACTCCCACAAGTGAACACGAAGGGTACGTACGCATACATATGTACCTGTTTGTGACGTTGTATAAAGTTGAAAAACGAAATGAAACATTTGCAAAAAAAAAAAAAACAAATCAAACAAATGGTGTTGATGTTGATTAATGCATATTTTTTACGTCAAAAATTGTATTATTCTTCTTTTTTTTTTTCTTTAACATACGAAATTTTATTGATAGTTTCATATTTATTTGGGTAATGTTTTTATTAAAAATTATTTTTCTTCTTTGTTTCATTACAGATACAAATGTTCCAACATATTTGAGCAAATTTATCATAAGGTAAGTAATAAGAACAATTTAAAGTATTTGACAAAGAGAAAACAAATTTTTAAGTATTTGAAATATTTCATCATAAATATTAAACAGTTTGCGTAAACACATAAATATGGTATTTTTATGTACATAAGATATTTTTTATTCATACATATCCCTTCTTTATTGCAACATAGATATAGATACAAAAAAATGTTTTTTTGGAATTAAAAATTCAGAAAAAATTTTGTGTTAAAATGTCATATAAAAAGCTTGTTCGTTCACGCACCTCTTGAAAAAATGAACTATTTTTATATTAAAGTCCTGCACAAGACCATTTATAAGACCTTTCAAGACTTGAGAGATTTTGCAACTGCATTACTACAGCGCAATATTTTAAAACAAACGCTAAACAACACTGTTGGCAAGACAAACAATTGAAGCAAATGCCTTGCCAACAGTGTTGTTTAGCGTTTGATTTAGAATATTTCGCTGTAGTAATGCAGTTGCAAAATCTCTCAAGTCTTGAAAGGTCTTATAAATGGTCTTTTGCAGGACATTATTTTATATCTTCATTAAGTTGTATGTAAACTGCAAACTTAAAACTTACTCTCTGTATAAATAGCTTTATACGACATTCGTGCCATAACGATAGCAAATAACCGATTTTGTTAAAAAAATCAATTTCGAAAGTTATGTCGCTTAAGCTCTTTTTGGCGGTTATGGGTCGATATGTTTATGTATGTATTGTAAGGAAAATGTACGTGAACAAACCTAAAACAAGCCACAGACCTTGCGACCGTTGATACAACATGAGCAACATAGTGTACGATAGTGTACCATCCTCTCAGTGCAGAGGTCGTGGGTTCAATTCCCGCCATAGGCACTGGATATTTTCTGCAGACAAGCTAATCGCTTCGCAGGCAGTGTTTGTTAACAAAAATAAAAAAAATATATGAAGTTGTGTCTCGGTTGTACGAAAGATTACAAAAAAATTTGATTTTTTGGCAAGTTGTATGGACAGGTTGTACAATATAGGAGTATGTTCAACAACTTCATTTTATTTTGATTTTATTTTCGTTGCGCACACATAAAAAAACATCGGGCACGTGTAAAATGGAGAATTCAACAGAAATAAGTGCTTTTATTAAATTTGTATAAAATTTTTGTGCGAGGAATTGCCCTCTTCAATATGGTATCTTGCTTTTTGTATATGCATCGGAACTCTTGACAGAATGTCATCCAAGTGCAATTTTTATAGTCAAGATTGTACCCGATGTCATGTTTAGCCCAAGAAAATTTTTCAAGAAATGATGTTGTGAACTAATGTTGTACATGTTGTTGTATAGTTTGTGCGCAAAACACACAACTTGGTAAACCAACGTGTTGTACCCACGGTCGCAAAGTGTGTGGCTTGCAGAATACAAATGCTTTCCATACAAAAATTTGGGAAATGTGGGAATTATACGGAAATTGTCAGCTTAAGAGCATAATCAATTGACAACGATATATTTTTTGTTATTCTATAGAATAGAAATTCTCCACAGCCAGCAGGTGTTGCAGAAAATCTAATAAGAATTATTACTGTTTTAGAAATTAGTTAGTTCAGATATCTGCAGGATAAGCCAAGCAATTCTCTTAACAACAAAGAAATTACGAAAATGAATTGAAGGTAATAAAAGATTATTTCCCTGCACAATTATTTCGAATTGCACAACATAATTTTATGTAAACGATAAAAACCAGAAGCGTTCTCAAATCACTTCTTTACTTACATAGATTAAAAGTAATAAATCTGCTTTTTGCTTAGAAACTCCTCAGCAGCATTAAAAACTAATATGTCATGTAATTTAAACGAAAAATTAATTAAAAGTATTTTGAATGTGAATGGTTCACTTAAATATGATATCTTGTCAAACACCTGACATCAACTTTTAATTAATAAATAATTGAAGATGCTTTACCATCCTCAAGTCAGGCCAATATGCATGCATGTGTTTAGACATAAAATTAAAACAGCAAGAATTCTAAGACAATTAATTTAAATGAAATATTTCCATAAATAAAACAGAGTTTGAAAATACAACCATTTCGAAGAAAAAAAAACAAATTCCTGAAACACTTTCCATCATATTTAATTAAACACACATGTCACACACAAAAATATACGAGTATATTATTGCGCTTGTTAAGACAAATAAATATTTTATTTGAAATTTTTATATAAAAATTAATCAAGTTTGAGAAATGCAAATCACCAACATCGATTTAATGAACATTCAACCATATTTACGACCCTTTTCACAATGTACAATTAAAAGTTAACAGGGACTTTAACGGCAAGTTTTGTTTGAAGAACTGTCAGTTAAAGTTCACGTTAACTCTTAATCATAGATTGTGAAAAGGGACTTAAGTTTGGTAATCATAATTAAACTCACACACACACACACACACACACACATACATGTATGCAAACATACACAAATACATACATGCAGTACTCTCTATGTAATAACCCAACGAACATATAATTAATATTTTGCAGTATGATCGTTTTCTCACTTCATATCGCTCATTTACTGAAAGAACGTTATAGCTCAAAGAACGTAGTGTACCAGATAGCGAGTTTCAAGTTTTCAATTTACATACAACTTAATGGAAAAAAGAAAATTTTATTTTGCTTTCAAGAGTTGACTAAACAAGATATTTGTATGAAATTGAAATACACAGTATGAAGAACGATAGGATTAATTCTGCATCATTAACTCAAAAATTAAATTTTTTGAGTTATGACGTTGTTTGAGTAAATGACCGATATGTTATGCAATTGCCAATAACTTATCAAACCATTTGATTGTTTGAGGCTTTTAAACTACATAATTACGTAATTCTTAATATTTCGCCAGTTTTTCTATAAAAATAAAAAGCTTTTTACCATTTCTTAGTAATTTTCTTTTTTGTCGAACTATAGCGCTGCGTTTTCACGCACAAATATTTTTATACCCTTTACCAACAAAAATGGTAAAAGGGTATATATAGGTTTGTCATTCCGTTTGTAATTTCTATAATATCAATAAGCGACACATAAAATATATATATTCTGGATCCTTATGCATAGGGAAGACGAATAAGCGATGTCCGTCTGTCCGTCTGTCTGTACGTGAAATCGGTTTTCCGAAGCTCCCAGAAAAGCTAGAGACTTCGTTCTTGGACTGGTGTGTCAGAAATTTTCCAAAATAGATTGGTATTGAAATTCAGCAAAATCGGACAGACGATTGCAGAGCTGGAAAACGTAAACTTCATTTTGCCATATAAAAGTAACTACCGAAAACAAATTTTTATTTTTTTTTAATAAATAAACTTATTTTACACATCAGTACGATTACCAGTTGTATTTTAAATTAAAAAAAAATAAAAAAATTAAAAAAACGTTTCCAGGGTTGGAAAACTGTAACTTTTTGTGTTATGTAAAATTAACTATGTCTAAAACTATATTAGTATTTTCTCGAGAACCGTACGAGCTACAGACCTGAAATTTGGACACAGTGTGTAGACCTTTGGCCGCTACAACAACAAATACATGAGAATTGGAAATTAAAGGGTGTTCCAAAACGAGCAACGAAAAATGTTAAAATCCCATGTAATATACATACAATTATATGTATATACACTTTTTATACAGACTATAAAAATTAACACTAAAATTTCCAAAAATTTAAATTAAAGGGTGTTCCATCAGTTAATGAACTTTTGACTATGCAATTTTGACAACTGCTGTATCTTGGAAACCATAAGAGCAAAACTCTTGAAATTTTCAAAAACGGTAAAACTAAAAAATCAAAAAATTACAAAATCGCCAAACTGAAAAAATTGCCAAAAACAAAAAAAAATCGGCAAAACGAAAAAAAGCACTAAATTAAAAAAAATTTCTAAGACTAAAATAAATCGCATAAAACGGAAAAATTGCTAAAATGAAAAAAAAATCGCCAAAATGAAAAAAAAATCGCCAAAATGAAAAAAAATCGCCAAAATGAAAAAAAATCGCCAAAATGAAAAAAAAATGCCAAAACGAAAAAAAACCTAAAAAACAGAAAAAATCGCCGAAATGAAAAAAATCGCCAAAACGAAAAAAACCCCAAAAAACAGAAAAAAAATCGCCAAAATGAAAATAAAACCAAAAAAAATCGCTTATATAAAAGAAACAAAAAAACTGAAAAAAATCGCCAAAATTAAAAAAAAATCTCCAAACTGAAAAAAAATCTCCAAAATGAAGAAAAGTCCAAAAACAGAAAAAAATCGCCAAAAAGAAAAAAACCTCCAAAAACAGAAAAAAATCGCCGAAACGAGAAAAAAGCGACAACACTGAAAAAGTCGTTTAAACTGAAAAAATCTTCGAAAAAGCAAAATAGCCTGCCTTTCGTGCGCGATTCAAAGTCGCACTTTACTGAATTTTTTAATATTAAAGGAATTAAATGAAACTAAGTTTTTCCTTATTTCGTTTTTGCTTTGTTCACTTAACATATTTTATGTATTTTTTAAAGAACTAGATTGGTATCAATAATCAGAAAAATCCAAAATTATGACTCCAGGGTTGGAAAACGCACACTTTTTGTGTTATGTAAAATTAAATAGGTCTTAAAATTTTTTTCGTTTTCTTTATAAATTGAATATATTTTATGCTTCTGAAAGAAAAGTTTAGCGTATGAAATTTGAAAAATGAAAATTAAAGCTCCCAAGATGGAAACAAATATGTATGTATGTGTCTGTATACTATATATATGTATGTACGTACGTTGGTAAAGGGTATATAAGATTCGGCACAGCCGAATATAGCACTCTTACTTGTTTTTAATTGAATAAGTCCAATATTTTTAAAGCTGCATGCAATACGAAACAGAAAGTCGTACGATATTTATGCTTTACATATTTATATTCACCAATCAAACTCAACATTTGAGAATAAGACTATGTATATGTCTCCTAATTTATGAACAGAATTTCCCCTTTTGCTTCAGAATATTATATTTCTCAAATAACACCCCGATAACTTTAAAATTTTTGTCATTTTAACTAGAGTTTTTATTTACTGCAACGTCAACATAAATTTTTGGATTTACACACGAACTGCTGCTGCCTTAGATAATTTGTGTGTGTTTCTAAGTTTGTAGTTGTGTAAAAGTATCCGAATTTTTATTAGAGGAAGGGTAAGGAAGGGTAAAAAATGTTTATAATAATTTGAAATTTTAATTATTTGCAACATATTGTATTAAATGCCTCTTTGCCAAATACTAAACATGATATTATGTACAGGTATGTGTTGTTTTATTTATTTAACTATTATGAATTTATATTTATGTATAAATAGTTTAACTATCTTATATAAGCATAAGTTACAACATGCATTTGATATGTTTTGTATAAAATTGAAAATATGAATAACATATTCAAGCATAAAGTACTTACTTATTTTACATACTCCATTATATAAGTTTGATTTAACGTTTACATGGAGACAAGTGCTTTGTTGCATAACTGTCTTATCCATTACGAATTAATCGGATGCAACAAAATACATACAGACGTCTTTAACACATTGTAAGACGAACTAACGACATGATCAAAATTTAGTATAAGATGCTATTGAATGTGCTGAGACTTTCTAGTTGCTGCTTTATGTTAAGTATAAAAAGGTTTATGCATCCGTTCAACGAACTGTATGGTGCTAAGGAACAGAAAAGTTAACATTGTGGTATTCCAGCAGTGAATAATTTAACATTGTATATTTAAAATCTTTTAACATCATTACTCAGTATGTAATGTTGTCTGATATGATAATAATTTTACACTGACTTTTTACTTCATAACAAATTTTCGAGCCTACATTTTGAGGATTTTTGCCCTATTTGTCTATTTAAAAATTTGCATTTATTTCCATTTTTTTTCTTTCAATTTGTTTTAAAGCTTTGAAAAGTGTATCGATCAGCGTTAAAAAAAATACTTTTGAGCGCCACTGTACACATACATATGTATGTATGTGCATATATGTATGTATAGTTATTACAAATTGAAAATGTAAGTAAGACCACTTATTAAAATATTGATTTTATCTCTAATGCAATGTTGATGATGATTTCGACAACAACAAAAAGAAAAACACCCCCAGCTACAAAAACATTTTTAATTAACATGCTTGTCATGCAAATAATTTAAACGTGAGTGTGTTTGTGTTTGTGTCCTGGTGTTTGTATTTATACATATTTGTATATGACAAATCAAACACCTAAATTCTCTTCTGCTTACATACAAACATTAAATTTTATGTATAATTTCCAACATGTAACATAAAATCACTTATAAATAACGAGTAAAAAAAAATTGTCATTACGTTGTATATTTATTTGCATAAAATACAAACGCTTTCACTTCCATATGAACACTGGTTTCACAAAATGTAGCAACAGCAGCAGCAGCAATAGCAGCCAGCAAAAGCAATATCAACAACATAATCATGTCTAATGCCAGTAGATAACGAAATGTAACAAAACACTTAGAGAAAGTCAGACATACACATTTAGATATTATTTTGTACATATTTGTTATTTTGAAATCATGGAGTAGACACGGATCCGAAAACATGAGGCAAACGGAAAACGACATTCATATTGATTTTGACACACACACATACACAAGTACGTAGGGACAACAATAACTTGAATAAGTTTGTTTTTACACACACACCCACACACACACACACACACAAGCAAATGTTTAAAACTCAAAAGTTGGATATTTTGAATGTTGCTGTTAATCCATGACAGAGACACTAAAGCACGGATATTTAGAAATTTAATTAACAACTCTATCTTTAAAATATAAACAGAACGGAAAGCCGAAAGATATGCAGCGGATTAAACACGAATACAAATACAAGTTTCGACTTACTCTAGTGACAAACAGTTTTATTGTTAACAAGAATCACCAGGATTAGATGTGGTACAGAATGCTTCATTTAAGCATTGAAAATTAATAAAGTTCAGCAAAATAAACGAAAGATGTATTGAAGAATTCTACCATAATGAGGATAATGATATGACAGTCAGAGTAGTCTGCCTGTAATAGAAATCATTTCATTTCTGTTAGATTCTAAGTGACGACTTTCTATAACCAAAATATAAAAAATTATAAAATTTAGCCATGATATTAATTTCTTAAATATTTGCTTTACAAACTTCTTCCTGCGATAAAGTTTTGTTATGGTAGTAAATAACGAAAATGTTTCTTTCAATTTCATGAGTAAATAAAAATTTAACAGCAGAAAAATTTATATTATACAGGCATGTTCTGAAAATCACATTTTTCAAATCACTAGTGATTTTAAAAGTAATAATGGTCATGCATATATTTTTTTACGCTCCTTTTTTTAATTTTTCTATTGCATAGAGCATCATATATCATTTCGGAAAGAAATTTATCTTATATTATTTTAAAAACGTCTAAAGGACAATTATTACTTTTAAAATCACTAGTGATTTGAAAAATGTGATTTTCAGAACATGCCTGATATTTAGGCTTATATATAGGAAAGGTGGAGAGAGGAAAGAATAACAAATATTTCCGATATGCAGCATTTCAGATTTCGTTGTATATTCTACAAGAAACACAATTGGGACGAACGACGATATTCGCCCAACACAACAAAGTCGTCGGAAAAAATGTTAGTGTAAATTCGTTGTATGAAGCACAATAACGACAAAAAATAACTGCTGTTATATCCCAGCAAAAAATTAAACACTATCACCAGATCTACTCGCCATATAATGACTCACTTTTTTGATTGCCAAATTTCATTACTCGCGTACAAATCACATTACATAAAATTAAAAAAAAATTATGTTGAAATTGATTGATAAGATTTCATTAGTTTTTTGTAGATTGCGTAGTAAGTAGTTCTCAAGAATCGATTATTTAGTCTCGCGACTTGTTAAAATCACAAGGTAATCTAGCAAGGAAGTGCTTTCATCAAAAATTTTTAATTCCAAAACCTTTATTACCTTTTTGATATTTTTTGCTGGGATATAATGGATAAAGTTGTTTATTGTTTAAGCATGCGAAAAGTTAAACTAGACTTTTGACATTTTCCCAGCGAAAAGTCAAGTTTGTGTTTAGAAAATCACTTTAATTAATAAAAATATATACAAAATGTTAGTGATTAATTTTTTTATAAAATAAATTTTCATATACGTATTACAGTGTCCTCGGGATAATGTCAACTAATTAAAACCACGAGTATTGACGTTTGTCAGATTTTTGACGTTTATGAATGTGTAAATTTAAGAACAAAATACTATTGACACTGTAGTTTAAAGCATTTTTTAAACATATATTTGCATAAAAATTTTGATTGAATTATTTGCTATATAGAGGCCTTATATTTAGCTCAATTTTTCTTCATTATAGCCATGGAGCATTTTCGGGGTATTTTTATATGAAAAACTTTGCAATAAAGAGGTTTATTTAATTACAGTTCGTTATAATGAAGCATCACTGTACTCCACTTTATTTGTCATTTGATTATCTCTTTATTTTTGTATGTATCCTTATACAAAATTATTTACGATTTTCTTTAATTTAATTTCAAGGTTTCCTTCGTTGTCTTCTTTGATAATTAAAATCCATTTTAATAGATATTAGTTTTTGTGGTCTTGTTGGACATCGACTAAAACATTTTTAATGCATGTTTCAACCACAAAAACAAAATAGAAAATAAAAAAATAAAAAAATGAAAAGGAAACAATGACTTTCTTAAAAACATGAGTGTAACAAAAATGTCCTTTTATAAACATGTATCACTGGCATGTGCATATTTGTGTCTCTGTGCCTTTAATATATTTTCAAATTTAATGTAGATGTTTTTTTTGCTGTTACACACACATGTCCTTGTAAATGTATTTACATCAGTTTAAATGTGTGTGTGTGTGTGTGTATACGGATTTATCCAATTTTGTCAGCATTTGTTACAGAAAATTTACAAAATTAATCGAAAACAATATGCTTTTGAAATTCAAACTAATGATGATGATGATGATGACGATGATGATGACGAACATTTTTGTTATTAAATATCAAAAACTGAAAAAAAGGACTAAAGGAAAATGATTGAAATTTTTATGTATATTATACACAATTCCTGAAGCAATTTACAGAAAGTAGGTTACACAAAAATATTTTAATAAAATATTTAAACACAAATATAAAATATGTGAGTTATGTAAATGGTTATTTAAATACTTTAGATTTCTTAAAAAATTTATGTTATTAAACAATTGCTAAAATTTAAGCAGTTTAATTTTTCCAATGAAAACACTTTGCATTTTCATTGGTGCAGATAAAAAGTTTAAACCCAAGGCGGCCGGAGCTTAATACAGCTTTAAGCCTGCAAAACTATTAATTAAAGAATATTTATTTATGCAAAGCTTTATGGCTCGATTACAGATGGCAGCCGAACTTCGACTGGCAACGCCACTCAAATTGAGATTAGCATTGTGTATGGCAACTTTCTCCACTTGCCAAAATATTATCGAAAATATGATTATGACAGATTGGCAACTAAAAATAATGTGAACTAAGCTTTAAGCTTTAAGAAATATTTGTAAGTGCTAAAAGCAATATTCTTAAGTTAAAGTTATTAAAGAATTATTTATCATACGGGCCTGTTCTGCAAATCACGACATGTCAAATCACGGTGATTTCAAAAAATTGATAAAAGCTAAATCACAGCTTTTGTAAATTTTACGATTTATAACGATGCAAGTTGGAATAAAATATTCTATTATACATGACAAAAACTTAAAATACAATAAAAATAAACTAACAAGTGAGTAATTAATAGTTTGTTTTTGAAATCACCGTGATTTAAATCACCGTGATTTTCAGAACAGGCCCGATAATATGATTAGTTCAGAGAAATTATTTTTTAATGAACAGAATGTGGTACAAAATTTCGGTTCTATTGTACTGCAGCAGAATTTTAGCTGTTTGCTTTAAAACTTATGCAGCAATTGAAACTTTGTGGTTGCTAATTAACAACTGAAATTACCAGCTTTTAGTGACAAAATTTTTGCAACTGGCAACGCATTTAAAGTTCGGTTGCCAACCATAATCAAGCCATTATATTATTTAAATTTATGTTGAAAACTCATGCCAAGTACACATTTTGGCATTTTGTGACATCGTAATAGTGTGTACTAGTGGCAACGTTTGGTATTTCTAATATTTTTCTTTGTATGTCATTGCTTTCCTTATAAACAACATAATGTAAACGGGGTTACACACATTTTGGCAATGACACCACAAAATGACAACACAAGAAATGCCAGATGTGTACTCAGCATGAGAGTTGTCGTAGTTTTCTGAGAAGTTGACTTATATGTTTCAAGAATCATAAAAGTAACAATACTACAAAAAAGTAGTTGACAGTTCAAATTGGATTTCCAATGACCAGGGGGCAAATTACGGCATTAGGGTGCCCCTGTGGCTGAGTGGTAGCGATGCTAGCTTCTCAGGCCAGAGGTCGTGGGTTCGAATCCCACCATAGACCCTGGGTGTTTTCCTCAGACAAGCTAATCGCTTCGCGGGTTGTGTTGTGTGTTAAAAAAAAAATTTTAAAATAAAAATACTGTTCGAAATTTCCATACAAGCACGATTAAAATTGTATGAAAATGTGTTCGATGTCGAATGCCCCCGGTATAGATTTGGTATTAGCACATTTAACAAAAATTATCTAGAATTTGGTAGACTTTACTCTGCTAGAACATTTACGTATTGAAATAACTGATCCGCCCTTACAAAAAAAAGCAATTAAACTATTATTTCACATAAAAACCCAACACGTGTCAAGCTGTTTGTTCATTTGTTATTTTCCTTCCCCCTAAATTCCACTGCAAAACACTGTCATCCCAGTTATACATTTACAAAAAATTTTTCCCATTTATTTTGAAATTTACTTTTAGATTTTTAATTTTTTTTTTGTTTTTTAGTTTTACTTTATTTGTGTAATCAATAATCAATCAAATGATGTTTGCATACGTAACAACACCTTGTGTAAATAAATTCCATAATAGTTGACCGATTAACTGAAAAATTGCTTTTATTATTAGATAAACAAAAAAAAAACCTCACAAAAAAAATACACAAACAAAAAAATATTCACACAACTTCGTTTTAGAAAAAATGGATTATTTCACATTTTCAGATACAAAAGAGCAACAACAAAACTACAAAGGGAGCAATTTACTGTGAACTGGTGTTGCCATAAATAATTAATTTGTGTAGCCATAGATTTACAAAAGATGTTGCCAAATTGAAAAAAGAAAAGAGATAAAAATATATAAATTTTTTAAGGCTCTCATGGTCGAATATTCGAATTTAAATCGAATAGTGTTTGGCCTTGACTTAATTAAGAACTAACAAAAAATTCAAAGTCTTTGGTAGCTTGGTTCGGTAGTTATAAAATGTTGCCTATAGGCAATGTTGCCTAGCCTATGTTGGACAACTGTGGTTAATTATTTTTGACTGGTGTTGCCGTAAATAATTAATTTTTGTAGCCATAGATTTACAAACGATGTTGCCAAATTGAAAAAAGAGAAGAGATGAAAATATATATAGTTTTATAAGGATCTCATGGCCGAATTAAAAAGGGCTGTGCGAAAAATTTGTTTAGGTCGAATATGTGTGTTGGGTTTGACTGATGAACTAACAAAAAATTTAGCGTGGTTCGGTAGTTATAGGCAACATTGCACAGCTGTGGTTAATTATTTTTTACTGCATTTTTTATTGCAATTTATATATGAAACCATACAAAACATGTTTTGTGTGGATTGTAGCACAAGTCAACATTGCATTTACTACTTTTAGAAGGCGGATAGCGAGTGTGGCTGATTGTGTTAGAAAAAGTTTTTGATGTCTTTACGCAAACTTTGATGTAACTTCCACTAATGAGTTATTTTTTTTTCGATCAACTAAAATATATTAATTTTGCTCAGAAGGCCATTAGAAAGCTGTGACGGATGTGACCTTACATATAATAGTTTCTAGAAATTATAACTTTTTGGATACATTCTGTAAAATCATCCCTAGAACGCATGCAATAATTTTTGCATCGTATATTGTTTAAAGTGTTTTTGATTGTATTAAATTCTTACCACCTGGGAAAAAAAACAAATTTTTTCTAATAAGTTTTTTGAAGATGTGAAGGGTGTGACCTAGTATGAAAACTTGAAGGAAAGTTCAATGTTACCAGCCGGAATTTTGATTCTTGTGCTTCTTAAAGGCACCAGATATTCTGAAGGAACCTCGTCAAAGAGACGATTAATAACAAGAAGTCGTTTTGATAAACTGCAACTGAGCGCTATGGTTTTTAACAAAAAATTTTAAGTAAGTTCAAAACGCTTACAATTTGATTTTTATTCTTTGTCACTTAGCTGATTTTTAGTTTTCTCTTTTGATAATTTTTTGCTTCCAACGATTCATTTTCCACTATAATTTTCTTAACCTTTTTACCTTTTCCTGAGTTACTTTCTTTCTCACTCGCTCTTTCACTATCGCTCTATCTATCTCTCTCTCTCTCTCTCTCTCAATACAATAAATATAATTTGTTTTACAATCCGTTCATCAATTTCCCAATAGCAAAAAAAAATCTTGAGATTAATCATTAGCTAGTCTTAATTGTAAACTCCTGCTCAATATTAAATAATAATATGATTTTGTTCATCATTATTACTAGTAGTTTTATTCGCATATTAAATATTCAAAATTTCTTTTTAATCTATTCAAATTAAACACTTTTAATTAAAACTTTGAAAGTCTAATTTTTACACATTTTTCTACTTTATGCCAACATTTATTTCTCATAGAAGTTTAATTTTTTGTCAAGCACGTACCAACTACCGAGTAAGTGTCATGCTGATGCAACTAAAAAATAATCCTTTTTAAAAAGGAATACTGAACGATAAAATCGATTTACCACATTGTATGCAATTGACAAAATATTTTACCCAAATAAATGCATATTCTAATGGTTACAATTCCAAAAAAAAAAAAAAAAAAATCTTTTATATTCTTGCTTCCTCTTTTTTCAATACTCCTTTAAACGTGATAGCAATGCACTACTACAACCACACAGGACCAACCGATACATTCATATTTGTGCATCCTGAAAGTTGCACATTCTCATACGTTATACAATGATTATTCAATATACATTTTCAAACTTACTTAGAAGAAAGAATAACGTATGTAGATGAGTTTAAGCTGCATTTTCCACAAGCCAATTTGTGTATACATTTTTATACTTTTGCATACAGAGGTTTTATGTACGTTAGTTACTTAAGGCTTGAAAATTCATACTCTTGGGTACTTGTTTATAAAAGTCTAACTAAATAGTCACTCTTTTATATACGAGTACATATGCATTTTATTATATGGATTTCAAAGGAAAACAGAAATAGGAGCAGCACCATCACTTTAGTGCATTGTCATGGACAACATAAGCACATCATGGTATCATTCATAGTTCTGAAATTTATTTTTGTACCTTCAACAAACACAATAATATCGACAGTATTTGCTGCCAGTTGCATACATACATACATATATGTACATATCGTTACCTTAATATAGCAAGGCCTTAACTCATAATTTTTTTTTAATCAAGTGTTTTGTGTATTTCGATAGAAGAACATCTATTGTATCGAAAAATGCACAAATCTCGATTTTCAAAAAAATAATGAGTTAAGGCCTTGTTTTATTAAGGCAACTATATGTATGTCTGTGTGTTGGTGCGTTTCCTTTGCTGCTAGTCAGTCTATTTTATTGTGATATATTGTTAGTGAATTTACGTACATTAGTTTGAAATAAGCCCGAGTACTTGCGTTTGTTCAGTTAGTTGAAATAAATGTGGCTGACTAACAGAATTTTGTTTTTTTTTTTTTTTAATTTTTACTACTTTTCAATTGACAACATTTTCATTTTTGATTTAATTTATATTTTTAACTCATGGTTATAAATGGATTAATGTTTTCCTTAATTAATATTAATCCCAAAATTCATAGTGTTCCACAACAAATCACATTCTTCGTTAGTCAACTAATGCCTTAATATGCCGCCTATCACCATCTTTTCGAGAAATAAACACTTAAATATTGCATAAAACTTAACATTAATTTACTATCAGTGTAATTAAACGAAATTGAAATTATCTAGTTACTTCCACTAAAAGAATTTTTTCACCAGCTAAACTATTGCGTTCTGTAATGAGTGTTTTTCAGCTTCACAGTTTCGAGTTGGTAACGCTGCTTTATTTGGTTTAGTTTGGTTTCCCATTACATCATGCATAAAAAACTTACATGAAAGCAAAAAAACTTACATGATAAAAAAAATTTTGGAAATTTTTTTTATCAAAATAATACATCTGCTCGTTAGACTCACGCACTGAGTTTATTTTATGGACTGGATGGCTCATCAGGGCGACTTAGCCGAATAACCACGTATGTGTATGCATTGAAAAAAAAAATTCACATCAATACATTCAACGCTGTTCTCTTTACGGATGATTTAACGAAAGGATATTTTCTTAGGAGCTTTTAAGTTTGTGCAGTACAAATTGATTTTGCTTGAGATTTCCTATACAAAATGTTGTTCAGCGACGAAGTTAATTTTTGGTTAAATCGGTTCCTAAACAGGCAAAATTGTGCAATTTAAGGTGAAGATGGTCTACAAGCCTTTATCCAAAATCCATTACTTCAGCAGAAACTTAATGTTTGGAGAGGTCTTTGGGCTGGTGGAGTCATTGGCAGAGAACAAAGCCACACCGATCTCTGCAGCCAATTTCGGCTTTGGCGTAGCCACTTTTTTTAAATAACCCTTTTTGAAATCAACGAAAAAGTATGTGTGGAAACTATTATGACATAAATGGTAGCTAAGGGAATTTATTGACATTAGCCGACATACACTAACCGCAGACGGATTTATTTGTCAGCAACCGCCGCCGAGGTTTCTTCAGCGCAACTCGACGTTTAGACTTCGTCGACAAATCAGTACAACTATGTTTCATTCTCTGGTCATTGTCTTCAGAGTCTTAACAGTGAACAGCTTAGGGAAATGATTATAAGTTTTTTTTTCACCTCAATTAGCTGGCCTAGGTCTTGTTAACTTGTGGTTCCAACAGGACAGAAGCACAAGACACACAGCGCACGCTACAATTATTCGTAGTTTAATAAAAGCAACTTTTGATAAATGAATACTATAACGTTTGATTTAACCCCATTGGATTATTTTAATTTGGTATTATTTAAATTCACAAGTATATGCCGAAAATCTAGATAAACATTCATTCCTCAAGTTATTGTCGAAATACTGCCGAAAGTGTGTGATCATTAGAGTTCCAAATTGCCCAATATACGCACCAGAAGTGGTGGACACATGGACCAAATCATATTTAAACATTAATGGCATCAAAATATTTGCCTACACTGAAAGGAAACCCTTCATTCAGACAATGAAATTCTTCATTGTATTAATGAAAAGTTTCATTAAAAGTCAGCTAATGAAGCCCTTCATTGGATCAATGAAGAATGTTTCATTGTATTTATGAAGTTAATTTTGGCGGCTATGTCATAAATAAAATGAAACTATTTCATTAGTTCAATGACACTTTTTCATGAATATAATGTAATTGTTTCATTGATTTAATGAAGTTTATTCATTAATATAAAGAAAATTTCATTAAATTTATGATGAGATTTTCATAAATATAATAAACTATAAGCAGTAAATAATGAAAATTTTCTTTTAAACACATGAAATCATATCCCTTCCAATCCACATACTTAATAAAATATATATATAAATTTTCTTTATTTTATTTAATGTATACAAATACATATGTACTTATGTATGTATTTATTAAAGCAAAACATTTGAAATTTAAGGAACTCATCAGTAGAGTTCAACCCAAATAATGTTTTAAGTAAGCCGAAAAACTTACATGTTTATAGTAAAACTCTAAATATGTTGTTGAGAATCACAATGCAGAAACATAAGTTTAAAAGAACCAAACAAAAATCTTAACAAAACAAGCATCTTTATTAGATGTTTGGCACAACCTTTTTGTGTTTGTATAATGGTGATAGGGACGTGAATGGATAAAAAAGAGAAAGAGTGAGATGTGTGATATACAATGAAGAATATTACATTGTATAAATGAAATTATTTCATTGCATTTATGACGACCATACTGCTTTGAAATTAAAAGGGATTAGAACAGTAAGAAATAGAAAATATTTTTTAACAAAATAACTTTTGATTTATTTATGTTTGACAAACTGCATAAGTATATAAAATATGTGAAACTTACTTATATTTGCCCCAAATTCGCTAAAAAGAAAATTCGTTTAAACAATGTAACGATTTTCATTAATACAATGAACTATGAAGAACACATAAAAAGCAGAAATTGAAAGATTTCATGTATACAATGTAATTGTTCATTGTATTAATGAAAAGTTTCATTAATATAATGCAGAACATTTAATGAAACCGTTTCATTGTCTGAATGAATGATTTTCCTTTCAGTGTACCAATGCTACTTTAATTGATATAACACAGAAAAAATTATTCGCAAAAAAATTTCAAACAAACGTGTGTTTTGAAACAAAATTTAGTTTCGGTAAATATTTTTACTGTTCCAGTAAATTATTTGTTTCAATTTCGTTTTATATAAAAAACTGTATCATTTAATTTCATTTGCTTGTGTTGGTGTTTTCCTTGCTTGTTCATTGACTCAACGTGGACATGTGCTGATGTTGTTGTTTTCTTTAAATGCTCGTGTTGTATACCTGTGAACTCGGACAAGAAGCCGAAAAACGTCGTGGCTTGTTTTTTTTACTCAACAAAGTTATTTTTCAAACAAATTATTACAAAATTTTGTATTTGATTTTACAAATTTCTTTGTAGGACCTAAATTAAAAAAATTGATATTTGATTCAGAGAATTTTGTGTTTGAAATAGAAAATTTGTTTTTTCTGTGTACAATTAGTTTTATTTGGGTTATGTGAATTTAAAGATCTGCAAGTTCTAAAGAACACGATTGTATATTGTTTTGGATAGTTGTTCTAAACATGAAAAAAAATCCTTGCAGTTGTAATAATAATACGAAATATATTATATAGTTATGATTACATTTTTTATTGCTAGTGCAAAAATCAAAATCTACTGGCATCAGTAGAATTTTTTTATTAATTGCAACATACAACCAAACTTGGCCAGAGTAGAACTTGAACTATATTCTCAGCACCTCAGCTTTATTACTGAATTCAAGAGGGCCAATCATTTTGATAATGCTCTGTTGATTTTTTGATGAGCAAAATTAACATATTTACGTTATATGTATTTCAAAATAGGAATATTTATTATTGAAATTCTAATAAACAATTTAAAGTTCTGGAATTTAATACTTCTAAGTGGCCATTTATAAAAGTTTATATATTTTTAATTAACGTAAAATGGCACGTTACTCTACCACGTACTGGCAGTGATTCAGGCAAAACAAGGGCATTAAATTACAAGTTACAACTTCAATGTAGGTACACCTTTACATTTTAGGTTGTATAGAGTTTTGTTTAAACATTTTTGAATCAAATTCCATGTACATACATTGCAGTATTTTTTCATTAGAAATTTGACGACCTCCGTAGAAAAATCGTTAAAACGGGAAAAGCTTATACAATGTCAAAAGAAAATGAAACCTCTTTTAAAGCAAATAGAAAGAAAATAAGTGAACAAAATCTAAACTCGCACAAACACAAGCACAAACAAATGAAAGCATACACACATACATACATATACACAGTTTCACAGTTGCATACAATAAACAGAATTATTTAGATAACGGCATTTTACCATTTTGCAGTACAAAATTGATTGCATTATTTCCTTTTCTTGTCGCTTATTTTTCCAACATCGCTCGTCGCAAACAGTAACGAACTTTACGAATGAAAGTCATGTCAGTGCAATGATTGCACACTCAATACTCTTTATCGTTCGTGGTTGTGCTCTAGTGGAGATTGTATATATAGAGAGTCCTTTTAGGTATGCATGGAAACACTTTGCAACACAAACATTGCAATTAAATATTGGAGGAGGTGGGGAGTGTGATGAGAAAAATAATTGAAACAAAAAATATACTAAGCAGCACAGATACGAGTACACAAAATGAATATTGGCAATTTATTCATTACTTTGGCAAACACAAATATGTCATAGAACCACCACCACTAATGCATAAAACAGCTTAACTGATTTAAGCAAATATTTAGTTGATCACACACATGCATACATACAATTTACTTATAAGCAAGGACGAGCTGCTATTATCAGATGGGCATGGGATTGGAGCAAAAAATAAATAAAATATTGCTCACCAGTATGCAAATAAGCAAACCTGGATTTAAGTTGTAACTACCCAGCAAATAATTACACATTACCATGAGAACTACTTGCCATATAATGACTTACTTTTCTGATTACCAAATTTCATTACTCGCTTACAAATCACATCACATAAAATTTAAAAATAGTATGTACAAGTTGCTAAATGAGGAGAATAATTTTTTTTAGATTAAATAGATTACGTGAACAAGTTGCCAAATAAAAGAAGTAAGAACTTCTCAAGAATAGATTATTTTAGTCTCACGCCTTGTTAAAATCATTAAGTTGGTAATCCAGTAAGGAACAGCTTCCACCAAAAACGCTTAATTCCAAACCCGATTACCGTTTTTGAAATTTTTTGCTGGGTATTTACAATTTGACACGCGGACTACATATTTTAGTTGGAGAAGTTTTAAAAGTATGAGGTAGCCTATTACAAATTTATCTAAATTTTTACTGAAATCAATTATATAATTATCTTTCTTTCCACTTAGGAGTGTAGATATGCGTCCACAAAGTGAGTGTTTTTGTAAAATAGGGTACGTTCGTAAATGCTGCAAATTTAGGCATCAATGCGGCAGTTTTGCCAGGTTTTACTGCGTATGCGTGATTATCTGCTGCACATGCTTTGCAACTGCTCAACATCTGTGCTCAGTTGACATTTTTGAACAAACTGCAAAAAATTTTAAAATTTGCAAGTAATTTTATTTAATAATATATTGACAATTTTCTTTTAAATTATAGTAAGCAAAAAATTTAAAAGAAAATCAAAGTGACAATTTCTTATGAGAACAGCATTGGCCTTAAAAAGAATACATATAACTAAAATAAAAAAAACTTTTGAAATAATAAAAAACTACCAAGATTATGAGTTTCAAAGTTATTTTCGAGTTTATCAATCTCCTTTTTTGGTAAGATTCGAAAAATGTAATTTAAAAATCAAAATACATAGATACATATATTCAACTTATTGTTCCACTGCAACTTCTTGCATCTTAAAATAATTTACTGCGCCATTTGCACAGATTTGTGGCAGGTATGCCGACTAAATGCATTAAAAAACTTTTGACTCAAAAACAGTGCTGCCAAGTTATGCATTTTTAAACGTTAGATGTTCGTGATGCTGCAGACGTGCACTATAAATGCTTTTACGAACGTACCCATAGTTATCAAATAAGCCCTCAAAATTACTGGTGGTAACTGCAAAATGAGATTTTGCAACAATTCAGTGCATTACTGGTGATATTGTGCATAATAAAAGGTAGTCAGTCACGAGTTCAAGGAGATTCAGATAGCACAATTGTGTTCATCAGGCACAAGGTGACGTTTTGTTTTATGCTCACGTTTTTCTTATCTGATGTTGCCTTCATCCACGATGATAATGCTGCTGACGAAAGCTGGATCCCTTTAGATGAAAATGCACAAGAACAAAGTAATGAAAGTATAGAAAATATTCAAATATGTGAGTCTACCATTATCAAGCCAGATAGACCGACTGAAAAATTAAACTCCTCAGATATAACAGAGTATTTCATTCCCGAGTATTGAGCTTCCCACAAGAAGTCATCAACAAACCTCTTCTAGAATATGTAAATAAATAAATAATAAAGACGTTACTAAGTATACTTAAATGTGTATAATAAGTAGGATCGGTAGGGTGGCTTGTTCACCCGGCGCTCAAGATGTACTGGTCCTACAAATATAGAGTTCCAACCTTATTTAACTCCATGTACAGTGATAAATTCCTGGAACTTCGACCAAACATGCATTTTTCAGACTATTCCGAACCATACTCAACAAATAAACGATGTTTAGAGAGTTCAATTAGTCATCAGAATAGTTAGAAAATGGTGAAACGAATTGTTAACTGAGATCACAAATTATTCAATTGATGAAAAAATGAGTCATTCCCTTTAATGGGCGGTGTACTGCACGACAAGTTAGTAGCTCAAAGCCATGAACAGTTGGATTGCAAATCTGATATGCGCAGGGAGCTGGAACATTTAAAAATTGTGTATCAAAGGACAGGATAGATTTTTTACAGTAATTCCACTAGTCACACCATATGGGTTATCTAGCAATAGCCAAAATTATGTTCAACAGAAAGAGTTAAATTTAATTAAGACAAAAATATGGACCGGAATGATATTTGCCAATTTGCAAATGAACACTTAGTTGTTTATAGCTGGAAGGACGAAATTTTCTAAGCATTTGCATAATATAATGCAACTGACGATATTAGATTTGATCGCTACAATCACCATTTGATCTCACGATCCACCAAGAGTATGTCGCAATAGTTGCGGCTGTCAGACCAGAGGACGATGGAGAACAGAGACTTCCTCGAGAAATATCGTTCAAAACAAAAAATTATCTAATAAATTATGTCTACATTTTCATTGATTTCAAACTGTATTAAATTGTTTGTTTGTTTGTTTTTTAATATATTTTAGTCAATGATCTGAATAATTTTAAGGTCAAAACATCACATTAGATAATAAAACTAATAAAATATTTTTAATATAATGCAGAAAATTGTTTACATGTTATGACCGAGATGACACAATTGTACGATGTCCTTTTCACAAAAAAGGACCTTTGAAAACGCTTCTGTAGGCAAACTTTAGCCTAAAAATCAAAAAATTATTTTGATATTGATGATTCAAAGAAATTTATACAGAAAATACTGTTCAGGTCTGAAAGGGATAAATATATAAAATAAATTAAATAAAAAAGCAAATAACCTTATTTTTATTTCGTGGGGAGTGTAATGGACGTGTCCCCGGCCACTTTTTCAAATGCGAGATTGTGTCACTATTAAAGCTCAGGGTGCGTGCCAAGTAAAGTAAGAATTGGTTAAGTGGAACTACGTGATATACATATATATATATAATGTTAAATGTCAGAGGGCTTAATACTGCCTACTTTTTTGCCTTGAGATTACATAACTACAAGAGTCAAGTCTCATAGTAATCAGATTTTTAAAAATATTAGTATTTCTGATTTCTCAAATGGTTTTTGAAAGTCTGTGCTTAAGATAAGAGGTTAGTGACTGTTCAAAATATGTGGTGGAAGTCTACTGACGAATTTTTAAAGCTACAATGAAATGCATATAGACAATGCTTAACCACCAGCAAATAAGTTTCACTTATAATAGCATTATGACGATAAGTCGTATAATAAATTTCTAGGATATAAAATTCTGCGCTTAAATTCCACAAACAAAAAGTAGTTCTCAACTATTTTGGCACTCACTGTCTGTTGCCGCTAACAAACGAACAACAATTCCATATGCGAGTGAAATTTATCCAGCGATTTTCCTTCATTCTTTTGAATTTCCCTGAAAAATGTCCTGCTTTTTGTATGAGCTGCATTGTATAGCGTTGTATCGTTCTTATTATAATGTGAACAATATTATGTGTGTGTGTATTCTCATACATCAAATTCGCATTATATGCATGTGTATATTAAACATGTGCAAGAGTACACAAGAATATTATTGTTAAAATAGACACAACAGGAAAATACTTAATACTAAAAAAATAAACAAGAGAGACTAGCGTGTAGTTTCCACAATGCAAGCAAGCAACTGGTTTTGAGTGATTCCTGTACAAGTTTTCTAGACAAGTCAAGACAATGGATCAGTTACCTGATTGTAATGTAATGTAACTGTAACGTAGGAAACAGCTGATCGATATTTTTATATGAAAAGTAGGTTAAGTTACATTCCATCTCTATAACAATTTTCATTACTTTCTACATTATATTACAGTCGTGAAACTGAGCCTTAAGTGTATGCTTTTACTCACACGTTCACAATACTCGTATTTTTATAACGAAACGTATAGTTATATGTGTGACTTCATTGAAGTCAGAGGAACTGTGCTCGACTTTAGTATTTTCGTGTGCACATATGCGCTCGTATATTTTAAACTCCAGAAGTTTGCGTATTCAAATGGGGTTTGTTTAAATTTTATTTGTGTTTGGGTATTTCAGCTCAGTCAAGCATTTTAATTGATGTTTAGATGTTGTTTGCATATGCACACTTCTGCATACACAAATGCTTGCCATATATGCATGTGTGAATATGCACTTAAACATCGTTTCATTTATAATAGTTAAAGCTAAATGCGTTTCTATTTCCCCAACAACAATAACAAAGAGAAGCAAAAATACAAAGCTAAATTTTTCATTTAACATTTGCTTGTTGTTTAAATTTTGTTTATTCTGGCATTTCTATATTTTAATTTTTTTTATTGTTGGTTGCTGCCGTTGCCGTTTGTTGTTTGAGTAAATCGATGAATTAAGTGACTTTTGAAAAAAAAAAAACAAAGAGGGTGAAGTTTAAATGCATTTGTGTCAGGCAACAGCAGCATCACTCAACTTTGCATGGGTGGCAGTGAGTGTGTTTTTGGCTTTATTGATTCTATTAAAACATTTGCGTCGTGAAGAGAAAGCGGTAGCTGCTTTGTATACTTCTGACAGATACAAAAGCAAATTTTCCAATTAAAATTTAAGTCAACAGTAGCATTTATTAGTCGTATATTGCAGTTGAACGAACAAGAAACGTTGGGTAAAGGTTCCCTGATGATCTGCATTAGTAACAGTGAAATGCGCATAGGATCCAGCTAAACCCCTCAATAATCAATTTCCATGTATTTTTAAAAAAAAATATTTTACTTAATAAGTAAAATAATAATTTGGGATTATTAGTGCGTTAAAAAAATTTTAAACTTAAATTTTAACAATTCCCATAAAAAACACTAATATTTTTTTTTTGATTTGTATTAAAATTGCCACAGCAATGAGTGAAGCTAATAAAGAAAAAAAAAATTATGATACATATAACATGATAAATGAGAGAGGAGTTGGATATTGCAAACACAATATTCATAATGACTTTTTGCAATATGTTCTTGAATACGTTTGTACTTAAGATATGGTTAATTTAAAATATTTAATCATTTAATCAACCTTATTCCAGTTGTCAAAATCGACGTCACGGCAATACAATGCCAAAACATCAGAGCTTGTGTACCCGCTAGCGAGAAAGATGTTGTGCAAATTACAGTCTTTTATAGCTATGCTCTTTATTGCATGATACAGGAGTTAGGACGTGATTTTCGTAACAAAATTAATCGACACTATTACAGTTATAAATTTATTTTTGTTTTAATTTCTTTGTACTTAAAAGCAGAATACGAAAATAAACGAAAAAAATTGATTTTATTTTGTTTCGTTCTTTGAAGTGAGTGTTATTGTTTTGCTTTTGCACATGAGCACAAACCAGAGAACATAGCCAATCGACTGTAAGCCAGCTAACAGCCGCCACCGGCCACAAACACGCCGCTAGATAATAAAATAATGGGATATAAATCGAAACGTTTTGAAATATTTGCAGATAGTTTGACATCATATGTTTTGGAGCACTCTCGAGAAAAATTGTGTGTTATTAAGTTTTTCTCTGTTCCCTGAGGTCTAGAAAATAGCATGAGCCTGTCAATAGAAGTAAATTGTTTTCGACAACGGGTACAAAACCCCAATTGTTTGGAATTGCATTAACGTGACGTCGATGTTGACAACTGAAACGAGGATGAATATTGAAAACATTTCCCTCTACACTTTGTATTCATTGCTTAATATTTAATAAACATTAGTTATGTGCTGATTTGCGCATAGATTGGATGAATTAAACTCAAATTAAGCAAGGATTATGATTAAGGATATCTGTGTACAATCTCTTTGTACTGACTGAGTAACAACAAAATACAAAAAGCAAACTTGGTATAAATAATACTAATTTTATTGTAAATTTTTCCTGATATATACTTTAATTTAAACAAAATACATACTTTACTTAAAGCAAGTGGCCAATAATTTTTAACAATATTTTAATGTTGAAATTTAATTAAACGAAAATTATTTAAATAAAATTCATAAGCCATTTTAAGCCCACATAATATTGGAGAATTTTGCTTATCTACATTACAGTTAAATATTTATTTAAATTCTTGACTTGCTTTCATCACCTGAGATAACGGATGAGTTTCATAAGCCATGCCAAAATCAAATGATATTTTAAGCACTAAGATTTTATCACATTGCATTTTATTAAAAAAATATCCATACTTATACTTTTTTCTTAAGTACATTTGCTGCAACAACGTCATAACTCAAACAACTAGCTTGACAGAAAAAGAGTTTTCAATTTAAAAAGAACTTAAGGGAAAAAGAAACAATATATTTGCATAAAATTTTTAAAAATTTGTGAACAATGATATAAAAATTAATTATTACTTAAAAATTACATTTCTTGAGTTATGACATTGTTGCAGTAATTGAGCGACATGTATGTCTGTTTGTGTATGATGTAACAGTGTATTTTTCTATAAATTTTTGAAGGATTAATATATGTATGTATTAAGGATTTTTCATTATCTCCAATCAGTAAAACACACTTTACGTCAATGAAGTTTATTAAAAATAATTAAAGTACATACATACATACATACGTTCTATCATAAAAAAGCTAATCTATACAATTTTTAACATTTATAGTTCATAAACTCTAATGATGACTTTTAGCCGATAATTTACATTTTAAATACCTCCTAAGTAGAACGTAGATACATATCCTTATATTTTTTTTAATGTTAACACATCATTTGAAATAAGAGGAAAATATAAAGTGTAAAGCAGATAAAAAATATATATTAAAATAGAAACATACATACATACATACATGTACACATACATATACACATACATACATATAGACATACATATACACATACATATACATATACATACATATCGATGGCTTAATATGAAAAGGTCGTATCTCGTTTTTTCACAAAATCGCGTTTTTTGCATATTCTGGCGAAGGACCCTCAAATACACGTTTCTTACAAATTTTTTTTTTATGTTAACAAATAAAAAAATTATAAACATTTAAAAAAAAGCCCTATCTCATTTGAGAAAATTCTTCGAAGAAAAAAGCCCTAACTCATTTTAATATTAATGCACTTTGTTGATGTGGTTGATGGATTAGTTTTTAAAGCAGCGTCGCTTTTATTGTAACAGTCACAAAAATAACAGGGTAGCAATCAATAGTATAGTATAGAGTCGCAATCAGTAACACTGGGTGAAATAAAAAAGAATGGGTTTTCCCCGAAATTGTGAAATTGTATGAAATTTGCATCATTGTAATATAATAGTGTGGAGAACTGACACTTTAAATAATTGAAGCGTGAAAAATAAATTGAAGTGTCAAAAGTAAATAAAGTTATAATATGAATTGCGCAACAAAAAATATTGCCTCCGGTGCTGTAAATTTAGATGATATTCGCAAAAGGAATAGCGTCGCGAATAAATCAAAATGGAAAGAAAACGTCAACAAAAAGAAAAGAATGGAAGGTGAGCAATATGTGGGCATATCTAACAAAGAACTTTCCCAAAAACCTTCTCGACAACTCGGTGAGTCGTGTTCATCACAGTATTGTGTGAAAAGGGCATTGAGAAACTGTTCAGTGTTTTCCGAGGCCACTCGAAAGGAAATATTTAAATTGTTTTGGGAAATGTCCTGGGAACAAAAGCGGATGTATGTTACTGGTCTTATTAAAATTTCGGAGAAAAAAAGTAATAGTTCTGAAAATTCGAGACGAGCATATACAATAACATACTTCCTCAAACAGGATTACAATAGATTACAAGTATGCCGCCACATGTTTCATTCCACACTAGGACTAAAGGAAAAGATGGTTCGAAATTGGATCGACTCTGCCGGTAAACACGGTTCGCAAAATAGCCCCGACAAATCATTAAGAGTGCGCAAGTCTGCTAATCTCTCAACAGTAGCAGGTCAGCACAATCAAAAACGACGTTCTTTCTTACAAACATGGCTGGATGAGTTACCAAAAATGGAGTCTCATTATTGTCGGAAAGATTCCAAGAAATTATATACAATATTATTATATTATACAGTTCAATTAAATCTAAAAATGTCTCATTTAATTCATCATGGTCACGTGACAAAAATATGTTCACTTAGCGATCACTGTTCACTTGGCTATCACTGCTTCAGAATGCTGAAAAGCGAAGTCAACTGTAGAAAGCAAAAACAAAGTAACATAAAGCCACTACAATAATACTTATATGTATGTACCGATGGTGCATCGAATAAGTAAAAATAATTAATGTGATGATCGTAAAAGATAAGTAAGAATAGTTAAACATACATAGGTAGAGTGATATAACTTCGTGCTAACCTAAATAGAAAATGGAAAAACAGAAAATGAATAGTGACACTTACAAATGTGTTTGCCAAAGGTAAATCAATAATTGTATACACAATCAATTCTCATATTCCATTTCATAGAAATTTAAGTTAAATAGCTGATGTTAATAATAATCTCTACCCCAGTAGATAGACATGGGTGCTGATGAAGTGCGTGGCTGCACAGAAAAATATCGGTATTTCCCCCAGCTAATAAAGTCTAGTTTAATTTTTCTTCTCTTCTTTAGATACTCACATTAATTAATAAAAATATTTCATTCAATAAAAATTGAAATTACTGAACTCAAGCCTGATTAAGAAATTATTTCTGATTAAAATTCACTACAGTTCAATTAAATCTAAAAATGTCTCAAGAAATTATATTTTCAGACGGATTTTTCTTCATATCAAGAAATTTACCGGATCTACGTCCACGAGTGTGAATCCAAAAAAGAAAATGAGAGCATGAAAATATCATATCCTATTTTTGATGAAATAATGAAGAAGTCGAACTATTCCATTTTTAAGCCCAGAAAGGACCAGTGCGACTTTTGCGTATCTCACAAAGCAAATAATGTATCGGACGAAGATTATCAAAAACATAGAGATGACATTGAAAAAATGCGTGAAGAAAAATACAACGATATTATAAATGCCGAAGACGGATTATGTGCAGTTTTTTGTATGGATGTGCAAGCAGTGAAGTTGCTGCCTCAAATCAATGACAGTGCTGCTTATTATAAAATGAAATTGCACACACGATTCAGACAATCATGTTTGGGATGAAACAGATGGCAATCTAGTCTCCTCCGTTTTTGCAACATGCCTTATTAAGCACTTGCGAAATTTCACTGCTCGTTCTCCAAATATACATCACATAATAATTTACTCGGACGGATGTTTTTACCAAAATCGTAATGTTGTTTTGTCTAATGCTTTGCTTGCATTTTGTAAGGAAACGAATATAACGGTTGAACAAAAATATTTAATAAGTGGCCATACCCAGATGGAATGCGATGCAACTCATTCGCTTATTGAAAGAAAAATGTCTAAAAAGCAAATAAATTTGCCATCTCAATTCGTTCAACTTATAAAGGAAGCGCGCAAAGTTCCTACACCTCTACAAGTACATCATTTGCATTATGAGTATTTTTTGAACTATGAAAAAAGTTTACAAGTGTACTCATCTATACGTCCAGGTAAATAATATTGCGCTCTAACTTAATTCTATAGGTACATAATATGTATACTCACATATTGTCTTAAATTTTAGGCAGAGTAGTTGGTGAACCGACAGTAAGCATGATACGAGCTCTTGCATATGAACAATCCGGAGTAATTTATTTTAATACTAGAATAACCGACGACTATGACTTGCTTCCGCAGAGATCAGTTAGAAGAATTATTGAAGAAATTCCCCCCGAAAGTCTTCACAAAGAAAAAATTCCACTAACGAAGAAAAAGTGGGACCACTTGCAGGATTTAAAGAGATTCCTTCCATCAGATTGCCATTATTTGTATGATAAATTACCGCTTAGACACTAATTTTGGTTATGGTTATATGTTTCTCACATGAATTTTTTTGTTGAGTTTTTTCATTATTTATAACATGAATTATTTATTTATTTTCTTTTATTAAAATATCTAATTTTCACCTTAGTGTAAAAAAGCCCTAACTGATTAACTAAAAGCCCTATCTTACATATCTTCATTAATATTAAAAAAAATTGAAAATAAAAGTAGTCATTGCATTTCCTGCTTGTTTTACTAAAAAACTGCGTTCAAAAACAAACATATTCCCAAATCGTTCCGATTTTATTCAGCTTTTTCCTTGTCCTGTAAAGTAGCTAAAAGTTGAGATACGACCTTTTCATATTAAGCCATCGATATGCATATGCATAGGTAAGTACGTAGATAATAGAGTATGCAATTACTTTAATCTGTTGAGTAAGTGATTATTCGATTTTTGGATGTTATTATTGCGTACTCGATTATCATACGATTATTCGAGTAACTCAAATAATTTTTAACATAATCTCTTATTTTATTAATAACTAGATGGTAACCGGCAAACGCATTTTGTTTAAAAATTATTATTAAATACAGTAGAAGCTCGGAAAAGTTATACAGCCTTCAGCCGTCACACGCGGCTCTAAACGGTTAAGTGCTTCTTAACTTTTTTGAGCCATTTTTTTCGTTTTTAAAATTATTATTAAATATTTTATATAAACTAGTAATTAAAGTAACTAAGGTATTTTTTATCTATAGAAGAGCATATTAACAAAATTTTACTTTGTTATATTAAATTTTTGTTAAAAAAGTATAAACAATTCTAATTTGAAAAGAATATACGGTGAAACTTCGTTATAATGAACTTCGTTATAACTTAATATATCGTATGTTTTATTGAGTCCCTTGAGAAAACTTCTTTATTGCAAAGTTTTTCATACAAAAATACACTATAGCTATAACGAACATATTCAGAGCAAAAAAACCTCTATATATATAGAGAAATATTCCTTCAAATACTGCAATATAACGAAATCAGAATAAATCCTAAATGGTAAAGTCCCGTTATAAGAACAGCGAGGTCTAAACGCATTTACAAGCGCATTTGTAAAGCCTCTACACAACGAAGTACTCGTACAAAAGCCTCTCTACAACGAAGTAAGAATAAAATCATTATTATGTTAAATATAATTTGAATAAAGAAAACTATAGTTATAACGAATTTTTTTCGTATTTCTTCATATTTCGTTGTATCAAGGGTTTGCTGATTATATTTATAGCGAATCAATGGCTATAACGAAGTATTTTCGGATCTCCTTGGAATTCGTTATATCGAAGTTTCACTGTATATATATATTATATATGATTTACTACCAGCAAAAAAATTTCAAATTAAAATAAACTTATGACAATCACCCGTATTGCGTATGTCAAGTCGAATATTCGACTACGAGAATTTTGTATTTGATTAAACAAACTTTATACAAGTTTTCTTTATTCTATGACAAAATTCTCGTAGACGAATATTCGACTCGACATACGCAATACGGGTGAATATGTCGAATAATAACTTTCTTAAATGTTAAATTTAAAAATATAATTTTATATTTTATAGTTTTTTTTTGTTATCACTCTATTAATTGCTAAAAATTGTTCTAGTTATAAGTCTAAGAATATATTTTTATAATACAAGTAAAAAAGAATAATTTAACAAGAAATTAAATTTACTCGTTTATTTGACAAAAAAAATTCAAGTTATAAATCTAAAACTATATTTTTGCACTTAAAAAGAGCAGAATTTACTAAAAAAAAATTATTTCACTCGAATAATCTATTTGTTAAGCTATTTGTTAGTCGAAATGCAATATTTACCACATTCAATCAAATAATATATAGTAACAAATGAGTGGATTAATCGCACAACGATTAATCGACTGAATACTCTAGTACTCACGATTCTCTTAAATTAACCTGAAGAAATTCTCATATAAAAGCAGACTAACATACGTGGAAACACACACAATAAAAACGTATTTATACAACACATTTATGTACGTCAAAATCACCATATTACCCACACTTTATACTTTTTTTATTACATACAGGATGTGATAAAATTTCGCTTAGAGAAAAGCGGCATTTCATGGCCCATGTGCACGTGGTTTCAACTCACTTTAAGAAGGATAATGTCACATAACAAAGTTGCAAACACACATACACACACTGTTTCAAACATATACATACACACACGCCTGGAGATTAACGCCAACACATAAGCTCTGATATCCTTGATTCAATTTTCGTTTTCTTTTTCATTAAAGCTGTACTTTTAATGTGTGTTTCTTTCAAAGTGTTACTCGTAATACGTTTGTATGTTAGCATGAATGTTCATAGAGAAATTTATATACATACACGCCTGCATATGTAGTGGATAAGTAATCATATGTTACATAATGTTCAGGGGATTACGTGACACATTTTTATCATTTAATGACATTTTTTGTCATCTTCTAGTGTTACTCACATGTGATACCCTTTAGAAACTCACACACACACACACATACTCCCACAAGTCTATTACAAAAAAAAAGGTCTAAATATTTATGTATGCGGCAGGAAAATTTCTAGTGCATAACGGCACTTGTTTGCGAAAACTGTTTTGTTCCTGTCACACTTGCGTTTAACACAATTGAGTGACTACTGAAATAATTATGTATATAAACGGTAAGACAGGAAAGCTTTGGCAGCTAAAATTTAGTGTCTTAAGGATACAATAAAAGTACTGGAAGATTAACCCCCTGTTCCTACAACGCAGACGGTCGACTTGAGTATAACATTTGTATGGAAAGCACTCATTTTTTTTGAGTGATTTTCATACAAATTTTCTAGACGAGTCGTCTGCCTGACTTGTAGAAACCGCACATAAATATAGTTGCAATTTATTCCAATCAAGTTCACTGAAAAAAAGTCCTGCAATGAACACGTTTAAATGAAAAACAAACCAAAAAAAAAAAAAAAAACAATTCAAAATTCCATTCAATCAATTAAACTTTTATTTAAAAATTTAATTTAATTAAAAGTCAATCGATAAAATTTTTAATTGATTTTTGCTTTTTTTTTTAATTAAACGAGTTTATTACAGGAAAATTTATTTCTGTGTAGTTGCCTTTAAACTAAAATCCATTAGTTAAAATCTTTTTTAAAAACTAAAAATCTTTTTTGGAAAGCTCTGACAATATTTCAATATTTCTTTATTTCAAGCGAGTACTTTTTTTGAAGTGCCCACAAACAATGCATTATTTAAAAAAATCATTTGAAAACTTCCAGGTTAAATAAAAACAATTGGAAACAAAAAAAATGACATTGAAAATTCGGAATTCTATCTAATTTTTAATTTCTCTTGCCATCTGGAGTATTTATTTCTCGAAAAAAAAAATAATTCTCTGGGAATTATTTCTTGTGAATATTTTCTTACGTATTTGATAATCCCAATAGGACTTACCGAAAGTGGTAAATGTCAACGAACTGTCATATTGCGCTTACTGCGGCAGTATACTCTGGCAGATCATCATGAATAAATTGACGCTTGCACAGAGCTATCAAATTATCCAGATTTACTTTGAACATCAGTCATTCCTTATTTTTTTTTTTGCAAAATTGCGCTCAGCGAAAAAGCATATTTTTTACTTAACGGGATTAATAAACAGAATTACCACATATGGACTAAAACAAACCCATAAAATACCCTAAAGATTCTATTACATTTCGAAAAATTTACCGTTTGATGCGGTTTTCAGCCTGGCGTTACTGGAGATTGTTACCGAGCCATAAACAATGAATTTGTGTTTGAAAATATGAATAATATTGATCCGTTCGAGATGTGTTTTTAACACGATATCAGCGCAGTACAATAACCAATAAAATGGCTACTATAAACAACTTTGAAAATTTAATATACCTCATTCACACTAGAGGCGCTGTAACTCTGCATTATTAAAAACGTACAAAAAGCAGAGTTGTAAAATAATGAAACTTTCCTATATCTCTTCCTTTACCACCTGTCTTCTGTATCAGTATCCCTTTATTACAAAAGGTAACACCTACAGATAGTAGTAGACATTCATTCCCTTTATAAAAAAAAATTTGCTTCTATAAATGGACCTGCCAGTTGACCTGCATGGTCGTACGAGTTTACACTTAAAGTCACTGATAAATTAGCAACAATTGAAGCCATGGATGCTAATATTGTTTTTGTTATTCGTGACATATGGCCAGAAATGCTTAAAAAAGTGGCCCACAATCATTTTCAAATGGTACTAATGTATTGATCTTGCGAATAAAAACATTTGTTGGATTAACAACCATTTTTACAATGTACAATTAAAACCAAACAGGATTTTTAACGGTAAGTTTTGTATGAAGAACTGTCAGTTAAAGTGCACGTTAACTCTTAATAATACATTGTGAAAAGGGACGTAAGAAACACACTTTATAACGCAATGTTAGTTTCTCTCTTAACATCCTGAGCATTTCCCATTTGGATTTTTCAATAGAAATGTATTTATATAAAGTCCTAATTTACACTAAGCAAGTCTAATTGCTAAGCTGATTAGTTTTTTAGGAGAGAGAGACGAGGGGAAAAGAAACGTTTCTGTTTCCCTCGTCTCTCTCCCTCCATCAAACTAAACACCCTAGCATTAAGACTTGCTTAGTGTAAACTAGAACATAGCAGACTACAAAAAAAAAAAAAAAACAAAACAGATTTGTCCGCACTTTGACGAAATTGCTGTTCAGCAGGACTTTATGTCATTTTATCAATATGATTTTTTTTCTCCTGTTGTTTATTCCCACTCGTTACCCAAAATGTTTAATTACTAAAGTTTTTGAAGCATTCAACAGAAGGTCTCCCACATTTGTGTCCTCTTTAATTTTGTATTATTGACATCAATTTTAAATGCTAATTTTAATTTCTACCTGTACACAATTGTTTCAGTTCAAAAACAGAACTGAAAAAAATATTGTACTGAAAATCTATTTTGCCTTGAACATTGACATGTATGTATGTCTGTATGTATTTCTAATGGATGTTAATTAATTAATTTATACCAAAAACACACATTTCATACAAGCAAACAAACACACGTAGAAGCCAAAAACAGTCGATGTCATTAGGACGAGAGCAGCAGTTGTGGCAGTTGAGGGGGGAGGGAGTATTAAATATTGTACAGGGAACAGCTAATTGATTGTTTTGTTTGCTGTGAAGTGAAATGCAAAATTTAAAGTTTCTTCTACTGCCTTTTTACAAATTATGCTGACTGTATGTGTCACTAAATCTAGAATGGAAATGAGTGTTTATAACCAAATAATTACGCATTTTAATAGAATGAATGACAACCACTTTACGCATAATTCAATTAAATTTTGTTGTTATTATTGCTACTGTTGTTATTGTTGTTGTTGTTCTTCTTCTTTAATGTTGTACAGCACTGAGCAAGTTCGAACTAAAAATTTGTCAATTCAATCTTCAGCCAACAACAAACATTATTTTGCTAGATCCAAGAACAAACAAAAACACTGCGACGGAAATGAAGAGCATCGTGAGTGTGAATACGAGTATGACAGAGCAGGCAGTGAAAGTGTACGAGGAACAAAGTTTTTTTTCCCATTTTATGTTAATGACAATATCTACTTTAACAGAATAATTCTAATAATAACAATGCCTCTACCAAAACGATGCTGCTGTCAAGTGAGTTGAGCAGCACTTGCCGTTAAAATTTGGTATTTAAGGCATCTACATTAGGAGGGTATCTTGCTCTTATAAGGAATGTTTGTTTTATTACCAAAAATACTTACTTATATATTTACATTTCAAGCTGATTTTAAGAAAAACTTTCCCTAACTTCTTACATCTAAGCCTATTCAGATTATTCCACGGAATTATACAGACATGTGAACTTCTGGGGTCGCCCCAATGTTAACATACATGTAAGTAGTCGTATTATTGTAGAGCCAAGTTTAATGATTTTAAATATTTATAAAAGGAAAAGTAAATAATTAAATATGACTTTTGACAAAGCTAATTAAGGTAGTTTGTTAATGGAAATTATATTAAGGACTATTGAATTTACACGCACAATTTAAAAATGCTGCATTAAATATTAAATTATCAGACTCAAGTTTAATTTATCAAAATGGTCTAATACAACTTTTCCTTCCTTCTCAACAAAATGATGTTACTCGTAATTAATAAAATGTTTCACTCTTTAAAATGAATTAACAAATACTAAACTTCTTGCGTCTGATTAAGAAATTATTCCTTAAGTCGCTTGAAGTAAAAAAATTCTCGTAAATTTTCGGAAGTATAGGTTAATGCTTTCTAGGAAATGCAAAAGATTTTAGACACGTGCCAACAGGATTTTGAATGTGATGATGTAATAAAAAAATATATAATCTTTATTTGGCATGGTCTTCATGAGCGTGGTGGTGGTGGGCGTGGCTGATTTTAATGAAAATCGTTATGGGTATTTTTTATTCTAGAAAGTGCATGTACAGAAATTTAAGAGATCAACTGGGATAGGAACATTTTCATGCGAAAAATCGCTTTCGATTGTATGAAAGGTGGGCAGTGGGCGTGCCTGATTTTGATTAAATTCCATTTTTTTTCCTAATTTAGCTAATATAATGCTTACTAAATGATATATGTACATGTACTCTTTGTAATTTTAGCAGAAAAATGTCTGCAGCGATTCCACTGTATATCAAATTTGTGCTCGTATTAAAATATAACTATACTGTTGATGTATCTGAATTGTGCAATACATTTCGTTGGCACAAATGCCAATTCATCGCTAAATTTTTAAACCAAATTATTGGAAAATCTTAAATATTATTTATATATTTAAAAATTTCTAAAAACAAATGAGAATTACTAAATATACAAGCATAGCAAGCTACAGAGGTGCAACAAAAATCACCAAAAAAATTTTAAAGTTAGTTTTAATTATTATTGTTCGATCTTCATTTGTTTCTATATTTATGATTTAATTAGGCCAGAGTTCTTATCTCTACATTTAATAATTTTTAAAGAACAAATATATATCCCAGTTTAATTTTAACTATTCTGACAAACACCAACAGAACGGAACAACTAGGGAATTTATTCTTACATTAAGTTTTAATATTTTTATTACATTTTTTCCCAAAATTAATATTTAACTTTTTTAGTTAAATAGTAATTGTATTTTTTTTTTAAGTGGAAGATATAAAAAAATATTTAATATAATCGACTAAAACTTAAAAAAAAAACAATTCATATTTTACTAAACAAGTTAAATATTAGGAAAAGACGCGAAAAAAACAAAATTTCGAGAAATCAGCTGTTAAAGATAAACAATTCATTTCGTCAGTTTCTCGGTAGTTGTTCTCCTTCGTTCTGTTTCTGTTGGTCTTTTCCGTTATAAAATAGTGAAGTTTTGAGGAAAAAAAACTATGTACGGTTGTTGTTGTTAAAATGTCATTTATTTCCAATTTCTTCTTTTCCACTCTAGGAAATTTTGACGTGAATACCTATAATGTCTGTTGATGAAATACACTTCTAAGCAAGTTAGAACTTTCTGCTTTAAAGAGCGTCTCAAAAGCTATCCAAACAAAAAAAAAAGTGAAAAATAATTTTTTGAGTCATAAGCCACCTTTCCATAGACCGGGTCACATATATTATCAGCTGGTTACCAATAAAACTATTCATGGAATAAATAAACACACTGGGGTATTAAAAATTTAACTCATTTATTAAATAAAAAATGGCACATCTTATGTTGAGAAAAAACTTCATATTAGAAAACAATGAAAAAATATTTATTTATTTTATTTATTAATATATATACATATACAATTACAAATTATATCATAACTTAATTTAAACGAGAATAGTAACTAAGACCTTCACTCGATGTAGTGAAAAAGAACAGAGTCTACGGTGGGAATTGAACCCACAACCTCCACACTGATAGGCTAGCACACTACTCACTAGCCTAACGAGGCACCCAATAAAAAAATAATTTATTTCTATACAAGGAAAAGACTTTAAAATATTGAATAGGAAATACTTTTTAATAAATAATTATGCCTTGAACTTAAAATAAATAACACTTCATATATGTAGTTACAAATAATAAATATTAAGAAAAACTTGTGTTTCATGCATAATTAAACAAGAGTTGGAGGGAAAAATTATAGCTTCCCGATATTTGTATATATCTACACATACATACATCGAAGAACCAACAGGACACTTGATTCTTTACTTGAGTTTATGGCCGATAGTGAGTAACTGTTGTATGTATGTGCGTGTCAACGTGACTTTATCTGTATATCTGGTGTAACAGCAGGTTCAATATTTATCTTTCCAAGTGTCAAATAAATATTTTCATGTCTGGTGAATAAATAAACACTTGACTGACAAATGTACACATAACCATTAATAAATAAATTTATGAACAAATATATTTACCTACACACATACACACACACACAAGCAAATGCTACACATAAATTTGGCATACACTCACACATACAAACATATACACATACACGTGTACAGTCAAGTCATATGAAAAACAATGAAATTCATATTCATGGAAATGAATAAATAAAAATACTGACATCTTCACTACAATTTCCTTAATTTGCAAAAAAAAAAAAACGTTTTGAAACTCTACTAACTTGCAACCCACCAAATAGCAAATTTAATCGTTTAAAATTTCATTCATTTTCAAATTAACACCAAAATTCCTACCAGGAATATCTAAAGAATATTCGTAAACATTTTTTATTTTATTTTTTCATCAACTGAAGTTTTTTTGTGATAAATTAAATAATAAGAACTTCAATTCAGTTTAATGTCACAGTTAAAAGTTTGCTGGGTTATACACACATGACTCCATGTCATTCCATCCGCGTGTTTGAGTTTGTTTGTGACAAAAGAGAGAAAAAAGCATTAAAACAATAAAATATAAACCAAAAAGCGACCGCAGAATTATGCATTTTTATAATTCATTTGAGAGAATAAAAATTTATGACAAAAAAATATCTTTAAAGCAAACAGACATATTAATGTCAAACTCTTATCAAGCGTTTTACATAACATATAATTAATGTCCATTTTTTTTTTTTATAATTGTTTACGTGACATTTTCTTATTTAAGCTTTATTACAATGTGACAGTTAATTCGGCTGAGCATGTAAATTTCGATGTGGTTGCTTTTTTTCCTTTAAACTACATTGGTAATATATTATTAGCATGCAAATTTAAATTCAATGTTAATAATTAACAGGCACGTCCTGCCCCACCAGGACTATTTGCCGAAAATATTGTATACACAATTTCTGCATTAAAAAGATACAAGGAAAGGATCTTATAGTTCTATGAACAGTATACAAAATTAAGAAGAATTTCATTATATTAGAATTAAAGAGATATCGCATCATTATTCGAACTGTTTAATTCATATTCAAATTTTAAAGAATTAAATTTTGTTTTAAAAGAATGAAGCTTTCCTCTATCTCTTGCTTCACCACCTGATTTCTCTATCACTATCCCTTTGCTAAAGAAGGTAAGAATAGTTAAAAAAAAGGAGAGAGGTGTCTTAGGACACCCGGTTATAGCAATTGCTACTTAGCTATATAATACTATGTTCACACTTATGTTTTTAAACGTGTTTAACACCTTATTCGTGATTAAGAGCTTAAACGCGATGATTTTGAGATTGTTGTTTTGTTAAACATTTCAAATGAAGTGTTTTTTTAAACATCTCAAATGAAGTGTTTAAGATTTAAACACGTAAATAGAGTATGTTCTGGCACCTTTGTTTTGTTATTAAATGGCGGCAGCTGATACATTATTTGGTAAGAAAGTAATTACTGAAAAAATAGTGAATTATTTACAAAAACATTTGTTGTTTGAAAAGCATAATTATTCGTAATTTTTTACAAATACAATAATTGACAATAATACTGACAAAACGATAACCTTAAACATCTCAAATATATTGTGTTTAGTTCTTAGAAAACTCGTCTTAAACACAATTTTGAAAATATCGTCGTTTGGTTTCTGGTTTGCTACAGACATAATGTATTTTGAATATACTGTGCCGCAAACCAGAAACCAGCTGACGATGTATTAAACATGTTTAAAAACATAAGTGTGAACATAGTATAAAACAAATTTAATGTGTTTAAATTCGCCGCAAATATTTCAAAACGTTTCCATTTATAACCCATTATTATATTTTCTAGCGGAGCACGATTAAATGAATATATTGTTTGTGGTCGGCGGCGGCGGTTATTCGTCTTACTCCGATCGGCAATGTTCTCTGGCTTGTGCTTATTTGCAAAAAATAATACAAAAACAAACTGAGCGATGTTTTTCATTGTTTTTGTTTTTGTTCAACTCATTTCATAGAACCAAACAAAACAAATTCAAACAATTTTCTTCGTTTATTTTCGTACGCTGCTTTTAAGTACAAAGAAATCAAAACAAAAATAAATTTATAACTGTAATAGTGTCGGTTAATTTTGTTACGAAAATTATTTTCTAACCCCTGTATCTCGCCATAAATAGCAATAGCTATAAAAATTACAAAGACCAAATTTCAAAAGCAGATTTGTGCGATCAATTAAATTTCTCAATAAATTGCAAGACAAAATTAGACATTCGCCCATTTTCGTAACATTAATTAACCTTAAAAAAAGTAACACTTAAATAGGAACATGGGATACTTCTTGCCAATTTCAAGCTTGAAGCGAGGAAAAATCTATAGATTTTTGAAGTAATGAACATTTACGGTAACGAAGTTTTTCGAACCATTCAAGATTCAATCAGACGTGCGATACCATATGGCATAGCCATAATCATAATCGTAATCATAAACATACTTGCTTCACTTTTTAGCGCTGCCATAAGCATAAACAGCTGTTGTTATGTTCTCATTTGTTTATTCAACAAATATGTCTCATCAGCAAACAGCTGTTTATGGTTACGGCGAAAAACCAAAATTCAATTGGTTTCTATGGTTATTGATATGGCGTTATGGCGAGTCACCTTATAATCAAATACAGTAATGCCCATAAGTTTTGTTCGAATTATGGTTATGGCACGTTTAAGGGAACTCTTAAACAGGATATTCCAATTAGATGCTGAACGTTATATTTTTAAACAAAATCATCGAATGTTTATTTAATTGTAGCGAAGAAGGTATACCAGTAAAAATGAAAAACAAGTAGGACTATCTTCATTTCTTGAAATTTTCAATCACCAATTCACATATTAGCTGCTGTATGTTCTCGATAACTTCACGAATTCCACCATTGAGTTTTCGAATCGCTTCTGGGCTATTAGCATGGACCTTGTCTTTCTTTTCACTTGTATGGCACGTAGCTCCGACTTCTTGAAAATAAACAGCTTTCACATCAATATATTCCTACTTCGGTAGTACTCGTACAATACCATTTATTATCGTTCGTATTAGTTTAGAAAAAGTAAGCTGCAATGACCCCACCAGACTAATAAACCGCACTAAAGAGTCATCATCACTACCTTGTCCCAACAGCTCACATTATTTCCAGCAGTTTCGCAATTCCAGACTGAGAAGGTTATTCACGTCGATAAAAAAACGTTTTAGTTCTGAGAACCGATTTTATTAATGGCGTAGTTTTCGCTTGTCACCTGTCAAATGGTTGCGAATTGAGTCATGGCAACTATTGGGATGGACCTCTTACACACATACATACGCACACACACACACAAAAACACACATACATCAATACGCACCGTAAAAATAATTAGTAATTTTATGAATCAGTAACTTCCATTTTTTTTGGTGGCTGGACAATTTGAATTTTGACTATATATAAGAAGTTTAATAATTGAAGGGAATTTTTGTTTCATAATTTATAGAGAAAATTAATATAGAATATTATTACTAGTTTCGAAGTCTTTTGCGCACTTCTGTTCCACTGTTGCGTATACTTTATGTACAGTTCTCATCAATTATTTGTGACGTATACGTTTCATTTATTTTCCTTTTGAAGTGCCTTGAGCTGTTGTGTACCACTGTTGCGTATACGTTACAGTTGTTCTTAATAACGTATACGCTCATTTGCGCCTAAACTTTCATCAAAATAGCTTTACAGTCTGTTTGTAAAAGACGTTGACGTTAGACATCTTTTTGTTTTTGTAATAGATTAAAAGAAACGATAAGATGTCTAACGTCAACGCCTTACACAAACAAGCTGTTAAGAAAGAGTACACACTATCGAACATGAGTGATAGTTTTGCTCCAAATTTGGCTTAATCGGTGAACACAAACTTCGATTGAGTGACAGTCAGCGGTCATATTGACTTTTTGACTGATAGTATGTACCAAAAAGAGTCACAGCTACTTTTTTTAGCATAAACTATACAACTTGGACGAGGAACATACTTTTTTTAAGGAATTTATGAAATGCAATGAGATCTTCGGATCATTCAAAAGCTTGTTAAATAATTAATAAAAAATAATATTAAAAAAATTATTAAAAACTTTTTATCAATAAAGAGCATCCAACTTTCATATTTTCCTGGTTTTTATGTATAATTTTTTATAATAAATAACTACCAAACATGATCGGTAGTCCGTCAAAACTTTAATTCAAAACTGATGAATTTTTCACTGGCACTCAAGTTCGATAGTGTGAAGGCAAATTCTAAGAATCCAAAGATTAAATATATTATGCATTCAAAAAATATACATATTTCTACAATATATTTTCTTTTCTTTTTCAGGTAAGGATTTCATATTTGCATGCATTCAATTGAATATTGTAAGTAAATAATTTGTATGTATATATGGAAAATAAGCCTTGGGGGCAATTTAAATTATAGTTATTTTAACAGGGTTTAACAAGCGTAAAATAAGAAAATATAAACCAAAAAATTACAATGTTGTTTTTAAAAGAAATGGGACATCAACAAAATTCGTCCAACGCACATACTCCGATACAACAAACTTTGAAAGCCCGTACAATTTGTTCTTGTATCTTTGCAAAGTAAACAGCAAGCATTGTTTTCGCCAAGATCTGATTGGCGTGCAAGCACAAAGCTTTTTTATAAAGCTCACATATTGGACGTACTAGCTGCTCTAAGATAAGATAAGGAAAATGTAAATAAATCAAGGGACAGCACTACGCGAACGAAATATAAGAAATATATAAAAAAACCAGCAGACCTAGTAAGGGCATCGACAAGGCCGCTAAACTTTTGAAAGTAGCACGCACATACACAAACGTTATAAAAAACCAGACAATAGTCACTTATGCAAATATGTAGTTCGATATGAGAAAGTGATGGTGACAACAGACAAATGTGTGTGAAAGATAATTCAAATCCATTTTCTGCCTGAGCTTTCAAGTTTTGTTATTGCTACCAAAAATATTCGAGTTATCAAAGTTTATATCCACCATAATTATCAATGATAAAATTTGCCTCTATTATAATTGTTGTTATTATTTTTCAGCACTGTTACAACATTTTAAGTGTTTCAGCTGCAGAATCATTCATAGTGTTGGATATCAAAATCGGAAATTTTAAAAATTCTGCTTCTTGTGTAGCACCAGTCAGTATTTACATCAGCTACGTCCAAGTCATATGCACAATGTGCATACTTTTTTAAAGAGCTTTTTGTGCTTTCACACCGACCAGAGTACAACATCCACAACAACAACACAGCAGATAGCAATGCTTGCTTTTACTTTGCAAAGAAACAAAAACAAATTTAAGAGCTTTCAAAGCTGTTTACCTCAAATGCAAATATCAGTGCATTGATTGTCCTGGTCGTCCGAGCTTTTAAGAACCCACCAACCGACATCATTGCCGTCAAAATGACACAACCGCAAAAATAATTAAAAACTTTGCGCAACCACATGAATTCAATGGCATTCCCATTTTACACCATCTCCGTAGAACGTGTGTGTGTGTGTGTGTGCGTGTTGCGAGCGTGTGTGCGTGAGAAAAATACACGAAACTGCAAGTGCATGAATTAATTCATTTAAATATATTTATGCACATGCATGTGTGAGTGTATTTCTGGGGTATTTAATTCTGGTAGTTCGTCTGAAAACTTAATTAAAGCACAGACAACGTGTTTAAAAATAAAACAAACAAAAAACCAACTACGAGACTATTTCAAATAAAATAATGTAAAATAATATTTTGCTAAATGAAACTAAGATGGGGCAAGGACATGATCTCACAAACGTGACTGGTGTAGACATGACTATGGCTGTTGCTGGCAATTTTATGTCTGCCAGCTTTTAAAGATCAAGCAACAGCTAGAGCAACGAAGTTGTCCTTCTGAAGAGCAGCAAAAAAAATCCAATTAAATCAAAAGTTGCACAAAGTGATAAGTCACGTTGCATATGAGGAGTTGTACGCATAACCTGTAGCCCAACCAGCGTTTAACAGAAATTTCAACAGCAGCCACCAAGTTCTATAGATACAAATTCTCTTAACTACGAATCCGTTATAACAGAAGCATTCAGTTTCCAACGAACATCATGGGTTTTTTTCGTACTGAAGATGAAAACAAAAGGTCATCAACAAAAATGCCACTGACTGCTAATGTAATCGGGCAGAAGATGATGTGTGAAACGAAAGAACAGAAACATGCAACAAATGGGAGAACAAAACCCACATAGTAAAAAGGAAAAGAAAAAATAGTTTTTCTACTGAAAGCTTTACAATTACTAGAGCACTTCGCACAAACAAATTCATTTAACTTGTTAATTTTATTCATAATATTAATTGTCCTTCAAATACGCAATTCAAGCAAGTTTCCACAAAAAGATAGAACAACTGCACTTAGCAATTGCTTTTTAAAAAAATATTTTTATCTCAAGCCACTTTTAATTCTCAAATCCTTTTATATTTTATTTATTTTTTTTTTGCCTGCAAACGACTTCAACAGTGGGTCGAGGTTAAAACCAAACAAGAGCCACTAAAAACAACAAAAATGGAAGCCACTGCAGCGCTGCACATGTGTTGCATTTATTGCACAAGTTTAACTAAAATTATATTTTAATAATTCATAAAACTGTGGCCAAAATAAAAGTAGAGTTATATCGCACACTTACTACAAAAACGTCATAATCCAAAAAAAAAAACCGTGTCGAGTATAAAAGATATTTGTGTGAAATTTTTCCGCAATCTGAATAATGATATGAGAATTACTGCTGCATTATTAACTTGAAAATTGAATTTTTTTGTTCAAGTTATGACATTTTTGAAGTAAATGAGCGATATTAATCAAATCAAGGCCAACAAAGTTTAAAAGCTACCGGTCACAAAAAGCATTTGCGGTTCAACAAATGACGGCAGCAGAGATAAAGAAAAGAAAAGCATTTACCAACAACTGCACTGATAAAAGCGAAAAAGCAAACCAACAAACAAGAATATTTAAAAGTCACTTCTAATTTAATTTTTAAAAAAATTTCAACGCAAATGTAAATTTTATCACAATTTTATGTCAGTGATTTGCAACAGCTTGTCTGCGCAAATCTGAAATTGTCCCTTTTCCTTTTCCGTATGCCGCTGCTGCCAGCCAGCAAACTTTTGCTGCTGCTGCTGCTGGAAATTCGCTGAATATTTTATAACTATTTGAATAAGCAAATCAGTTTTAGCAAATAAAATTTGTTTTCTTTGCGAAACTTTCATTTTAATTTCACAAACTGCAGGCAGGCGGGCGCATTACCATGCTTATTAGTCTCTTGTGGTTTTACACATTTTGTGTAAACTTTAGTCCTGGTGAAAAGGAGTAGATAGAGGAGAAATACTGGCCAAGCAATCAACCAACCAGCCGACCATCCAACTCTCCAACCCAAAACTAAACCAAACAAACTGCAACCAAAACAGGTCGTAAAATGGAATTTTTCCCAAAATAGAAATAAAAAAAAACAACCCTACGAACTTATTTTAAAATTCAGTTGAACTTCAGTTCAGTTGAAGTTTGCTCTACTATTAACATTTTTATTTTTATTTTTATATATTCATTTTTTTTTCGTAAAGCTCAAAAGTGTACTTGTGGGAGGAAAGGGAGAATAAAAAAGAGAACCTGACTTTTTACATAATGATGCCGGATATGGTCATCTTGTTCACTAATGACTTTTGTTAGTGGTCTTACATTTGCAACCACTAATACTTCTATAGTTTTATAATACAGCTGCTAATATTATTGCTGCTACCGCTGCCGTTGCCATTGCCATTGCCGCAACTTTTACAATTTGTGCCTTCTCTACTGTGGAGAATTTTCATACTGATGTTGCTGCAGCCGCGCTTCGTTTTTGTAGTTTTATTTTTTCTTTGAGTTCATTGTTAGTTGGGAAGCCCAGTAACTAGTCAGTCTGTTGCAGACTTGTCGAAAACTTTCTCCTTCTGCTGTGCTTATTTGTTGGGTTGTGTACCGCATGCACGGGAATTTTTTTTTTCATTCGTTTTTTTTTTGTGTTACAAAACTAACAAACGAAAACACCAACTTTTCATTTAATTTGTGTGAAAAGTTAATTTTAGAAGATTCTTTTCATTTTTTGTTCGTCGGAAATAAAATGCAGACACACACACACACACACACACACACACATATCCTTCATGAAAAATAAATGGCGTTAAGCAAAGAAAATATTTTTCAAAATAAAATGTTTGTTTCTTTAAGTTTTCTTAACGAAAGTTAAATAATAAAAAGTATTCAAAAAGCTGTAATTAAAAAATCTAGAGGAAAAAACGAATTATTAAAATAGTTGTCTTCCTTTTTTTACCCTTATCAGTTGCAAACATAAACAAAACTTTTTTTTATAAGAATTTAATATTTTAATATACTCACATGTGTGAAATTTAGCCGAAGATGGATGCATAGCAAGACTAAGCAAAATTGAAAAGAAAAAGAGAGAAATTGTTTTTAAATCAAGTGCTTAAAACATATTTTGCTTGACAAAATTTTATTCACAATCAATTTCAGAAGATGTTTAGTGATTTAAAATCGTTTAATAGATTCGCAAAAGCATAACTTAATCGCAAAAACATCATTTGGACGATAAAAATACGATCGTTGACTAGTTACAATCTTCCAATGCTCGCCAAAAATGCTTAATCGACCATTCATTCATTTAACTTTACCGAAAATTTATAGCAAACTCATGAATTGGAAGAGCAGAAATTATTTTTACTTCCACAATCGTCTGGCGGTCGCCACACAATCTTCCAGGGGCCAGCTCTGTTAAAAATAATGCAATCAAATGTGAGGTGTGTGGGTTTCTTTTGTGTGCCCGTCCGTGTTTTTTGCTTTCCTTTGCTCTCTTGATCTTTGTTTTCTGAAGGGGGACAAAAACCTATTTTTTTATGTGATATACATAAGGAGGTATACAACTTTATTCAGTTATTTTGATTTATGAAATAAATAGTAGAGAATGTGGTGTAAGATTGGTAGATATGACGGTATATCGTTTCCTTGCAAAAAGTGATAATTGCAAAATGTTAACCATAAAAAAATATTGAAACTTGTTTCATAGAAATTATAAGCACACAGAAATTTCTATAGCAGGATGTATACTGGAAATATTCACAAGAAAATAATCCTTTGAAGTCTATCTATCATAAGCAAAATTATGTTTATATAAATTTTAAAACTTTTAAAATGTTAAATTTTAAGGACATTTGTTATTAAATATTTTCATTGTTAGTTTGTTGAGCATGGACAATGAAATATCTAAATACTCATACAAATTGTATGAACTTAAAGTTGTTTGTTTTCTTTTAGAATTTAATTAAACCCAGTCAGTGTTGTAATTCCTGCAAGTGTCAGTCAGTACTTTACTTCTAAAAGTAAAAAACACAAAAACCCATAAATAAAATGCAATGAAATTTTACATCTTATTTAGTACTCTCAACGTCTCTGAAAGAAATAAAGTTCAATGGGTGGTTTTCCTTTATAACACCAGTAAAAGTAATTACTAAAAGCAACAACGTAACAAAACTTTACAAGACATAAAAAAAAGTAAATTACTTAACAGTTTTATTACCTTTTTCTTTCAAATACACTTTAATTAATTAATACTTTATTTGTTATTCAAACATCTATCCATAGGAAAACAGACATAAAGCAAAAATAACATTTACAAGAAGGTCAATAAACAATTCAGGACAATACAACAAGTCTGTTGGGCACACTACATATACCTGGCATTATAGTCAGTATAGTGGCAAAAAAAAGTATTAAACCTCTTTAAAGGCATTAACTGCAAGTCAATAAAATTTACCTATAAACTTAATTTAATTTGAATAATTTATAATAAATTCAGTAGAGTGCGACTTTGACTCGCACACGGAGTGTTCCGTACGGACACTTTATATCTAATACTATACGAATTTTAGCCTATATAACCGAATATCTTACGTGATGTAGAAATTTTTTAAAAGAATTTTTTTTAAAGAAAAGTAACACTCAGGCAATGAATGCCTACTACTATTACTAGGTATTGCCTTCTTTAGGAAAGGGCTAGTTATAAAGAATACAGGGGATGAAGGAAGACTTTTACAAGTCTGCTTCTTTTTGCACGTTTTTATTAATGCAGTATTGCAGCGCCTCTGGTGTCAATGAGGCGTATTAAATCTCGAAACTGTGTTTTAGTAGCTATTGGTTATTTTACTTCACCGATGATTTTGCTACACAGCGAAGGAGGGCGCGCTGATGTTACATTAGGACTAGTATCTGCTGAATATATATAGTGACCAGTGACTATACCTTCATCACTTAAATTTTTCATACAAAAACTGATACAAAGGGACACTAATGCACATCAGAAAAATGCGTGGTGATGTTATTTGATGACTGTTGGATACAGGGATTGAACCCAGGTAATGCGGTTTTGTAGTCAACGTGTTAACTACTTCAGCCAACGCCATCCTCAAACAACAATTTTAAGTACCCACTACAATTTTTCTATTTTCGGCGATTTTTTTAGTTTTGGCGCTTTTTCTTAGTTTTGGTGCTTTTTTTGGTTTTTGAGACTTTTTATCGTTTTAGGGGTTTTTTTTTTGGTTTGGCGATTTTTGTGTTTTTGGCGATTTATTGCAGTTTTAAAGGGTTTTTTTAGTTTTAGCGCTTGTTTTCGTTTTGGCACATCAAAGTCTATTTTGGGACTGCTCGACTGCCTACAGGACGAAGAAGATCACCGACGATAGTTCGGTATCCAACTCTATTGACTTTAGCATCACCTGCGGAAAGTGAAATGCATATCGCTATTCTATTGGTATTGAAATGTAATTAAAGCAAGGAGATTTTCATATTATCATTATAGTATAATTTTTAAACTCTCCCACAGAAATATCAACAAAAGCAGAGCTCAAAATTAACAATAACAAGACAAAACTTATGAAAATTGAATCAGAAAATATGACTCCCTTTCTGATTGATATTTTGTGGTTACAATTAAGAGCGGGCACCGCAAGTCGAATTAAAAAGGCCACCCAATTGTTTGGACAGCTCACCAGGTTATGCAAAATGTTATCAATTCCATGCGGTGTTGAAATAAACATATTTAACTCCCATGTGACCTCAACATTGGATAAATGACGTAGACAAATTCAAACCGAAGCTAGTAAAGTGTGGTTTTTCAATGGATAGATCCGAATAGAAGAAGTTTGTTAAGGTTTTATGCTTTTTATAGCAACAAAGGGAATCAATACCTTCGTCATTAAGAACACATGAATTGTTCAACGATTCCTCACAAGCACGGATTAAGTGACTGCAGTTGTTCATGGGGGTCCAGATACCCTGAGGCTATGTGAGCACTTGTATTCTTGGTACACTACCAATTAGTGTAGTCACTGCCCTGGCTGCGTTTTCACTATGTAATCCAAGCCCCTGGCCTTCAGACCAATGAACTGAAGACCTTATTTAGCCTTGATTTACCAGTGAATCGAAATACGCTTTAACAGACAGAAGTCTGTGTTTAGCCGCACGGTAAACACATGAAATAAGCTAACTACAAATGCCTTTCACGCCTCATTCAAATCTTAAAATCCACAAACATTTCTACCTCTATCCTCTTGACCCTTTGACGCCACTAAGCTGCTTAAATTTAAGTCATACTATGATTACAGGTCCTAATAAAAAATCTATTTTTTTTAGTATTACTAGCGGTTACCTTAGGCTGAAAAAATCTATACTAAAATAACTTTAATAGCATTACGAAGTTTTGTAACAAATCTTGATGTTTTTTCGTGGGTGTGATTAGCCTCTATAATTGCTCCAATCTTCCAAGATTATTTAATAATTTTTCCACAACAACAATTACAATGCTCCTGCCATTATTGCCTATTGTCAACCCACATACATATTCACATACCAAGAAAATGAATTGTAACACGAAATCTACCGATAATAATAAATAAAATAAAATCATAAGTCATAGGCCAAAATGGACTTGTTTCTGAACTTAAATAAAATTATAAAATCGTGATTGCACTACACTGCAGTGGTAAAAAATAAGACTTATTTCAGATATAATTGAGAAATAACGACATTCGAGTTAATTATTTATGGCTTAAATGCTATGACCCGATGAATATGTATATTGCGCCCATAGAGGCATCGCGGTTTAAAATTGTGCCAGGTTTTTGAAGGTGCTGAGACTTTCTGGATATTGCTTACATTCTTCTGCAAGTTTAATGTTAAGTTAAAACAAAAAAATAAAAATAAATCAACGACAAAATTAACATCGTGGTAGTCCAGCAGTGAATAACTTAACATTGTGTATTTAAAATATCGTAACAACAGTGTTGAGTAAATAAATTTTTCTTCTATTTAATTGCAATTATTCAAGCCTTTTTCAAAAAAAAAAAATCGCTGCAAAAATCTTTCATACATACACCCAGAAAAAAGATTGGTTGGAAAATGGTTAGTCCAATAAAATATCATTTGCATAAACTATATTTCAGTTCACGCAATCAATTTTCTGTTAATCCAAAAAACAATCCATGTTTATTGCCATAAGGGCATAATTGTAATAAAGATATGATTCTGACAATTCTTAAATTGATTGCATCAGCCGAGCGTATGCTTTTGCCATGACTAATTCATTGATTGGTTAACACAACCGAATAAAATATTATGAATTGGATGTTACGACCAACTTTTGGTATTGGCAACTAAGAAATTGTCGTTCTATATTAAGGTTAAAATAAATACTTTCTATCAGTTGCTGTAACTAAGTAGAGGTTGAGTTACATATTAGAGTATCCAATCGATTAATTGTTGTTCGATTAATCGACGAATTTTTTTCAAATAATTTTTCGATTAAGAAAAAATAGCATATTTCGATTAACGAATAATCGATCAATTTAAACCGATTAATCGATTTAAACTATTTTTGAATAAATTCTTTCTTTATATAAATGTAATACCACTTTAATTGATTTTAAAAAATTCGTCCGTTAAATAGACATGTTTAGTGATCAGTGCTGCACACATTTTAATTACACTTGTTTTCGAACACATTTTTCTCCTTTTTTCGATCAGCTGTTAGTGTTTTGTTTACCTATAAGTTTATGTTTTACTTTCATGACACACATTCATTTGTAGCAAAGTGAGAATTTATATGAAGTAAAAATAACTTTAATTTAAACATTTGTTAAAGAAAACATATCGTCAAAGTGAAACAGATAATTAAACGTAAGTATTTAATTTGATAGTGTAATAAAAATAGTGTAAATAAAAATTGTTTTTTCTTTTAGAATGAGTTTGGTTTGGCAACATTTTACAAAAGATGGAAAGAATGCAAAATGCAATAAATGTCCCAAAGTTTATAAACGTGGATGTTCCTCCACTTCTACGCTTATTTACCATTTGCGCCAAGTGCATAACACTACTATACATGAGGAACCAACAACATCCGCTAAAGTCACAACTGGTCCTATGACTAAATATATAAAAAGAGACACACAATCTTCTCTAGAAGAAATAATTTGTAGATGCATTGCAGAAGATGGTATGTCAGTGCGTTCTTTAAAAAAATCCAAAGTGATCTCGTCATTTGTAAACTTAAAAGGTTTAAAAATGCCTTTAAGTGAATCCACAATATGGAATATAATAGATAAATTCTATGCTACAAAGAAACACGCACTTATTTTAGAAATTACAGAAATTCTAAATGGAAATGGACGATTTTCGATCACTGTAGACGAGTGGTCCGACATCTCTTACACAAAATATGTAAACGTAACATTAAGAACTTATAATTCAAAAACAAAGTCTTTCAAAGTATTTAATTTGGGCCTAGAAGAAATTAAAACAAGAGGAACCGCTGCAAATGTTTATTGTTTAATAAACAGAAAGCTTGAAGAATTTGGAATAAACTTCCAAAAGCATATAGTTGGGTCTACACATGACGGGGCCGCCACAATGAAAAAATATGGAAATGATATAGATGCGGAATCACAACTATGCTTAAACCATGCCATTCATTTGTCTGTTGTTGACACTCTTTATGCAAAAATCACTCAAATAATGCCAGATGAAAATGAAGAGGAAAATTATGATGAAAGTGAAGAGGAAAATTATGAAGAAAGTGAAGAGGAAAGTGCAGATGAAAGCGGTAATATTAATATATATGACAATGAAATTGACATAGACGATCAATTTGACCTGAAAGTAGAAATAAAAGATGTTGTTAATCGCGTACGTAAATGCTGCAAACTATTCAATAAGTCGAACGAAAAACAGCAAAAAAAAAAAAAAGGAAATTCGACTAACACATGACGTAAAACATCGTTGGTCGTCGTTATCTAACATGATTCAAAATTTTCTTCGGATTTATAAATGTGTAAATCATGCATTATCAGATTTTGGTATGCCAGTTTTTACAGACAAAGAAATAAAAATATTATCAGCATTGAGTAATACCTTACGACCACTTGATGTGGCTATTAAAGAGCTCAGCAAAGATTCTGCAACATTAATTGAATTGGAAGGTATTATAAAATTTTTAATTAACAATTTAGACAAGGCAAATAATTCGTTTTCAAAGGATTTGACTGCCCACCTTAAGTCTAGAATAAATGATAGACGAATAAAAGTACTTAACACACTTGTTTTATACCTTAACTCGGGAACATTCCCCATAAATGATAACTTTTTAAAATATAGCTCCAAAACGGAAACAAAAGACTTTGCCTTGAAAATGTATGATCGGTTATTTCACACTGAAGCTAATCAAAATGTATCAGACGATGATATTGTGTTGGAGGAAGAAGAGGAAATAATTGATATCAATGAAAATAATCTTTTATTGGAATTGAACGATACTATAAAAAGTATTCAAAATTTAAAAAAATCGAATGTAAACTGTACTATAATTGATGATTTTCTGTATCTAGATAAAACAAAAAAGAGATCAGAAAATCTAGAAAAACTTTTCAATGCAATTCTTTCAGTTTCACCAACATCTACTTTAAGTGAAAGGGTGTTTTCAAAGTCAAGCTTCATTAAAACGAAACAAAAAAATCGACTAAAAGCCAAACATCTTAATTGCATATTATTTTTAAAAGATTATTTTAGAAGATGTGACTAAAAACTTTTAAAATAAAAAAGATCTCATTTTATATGTACCTAATTAATTATTATTTTTATTTTTATGACAATATGTCGAATAATAAATTTCTTAAGTTTTTATTAAACTTTTTTGAATTCACATGAATTATTATTTTACGTTTGTTTTTATGTTTTAATATTATTTTTATGTTTTTTATTAATAAAATTTAACGCCTACATTAAATTTGTTTATTTTTCACGTAAGGTATACAGATATACAGAAATTATTCGAGTTATTCGACTTATTCGATTAATCGAATTATTCGAGCAATTTAAGAACCTTAATCGATCAATCGAGCAAAATTAAAATCCCAAAATCGATTAATTTTTTAATCGAACAAAACCTAAACCCGATTAATTGGATACTCTATTACATATCATAGGTTGAGTTTTTACTCGTAGCAGCAAATTAAAAATTAACTTTTTTGTCTTTCAAAGATATTGTGATTTATGAATTCTCAAATAGTTTTTGAAAGTCTGTGCATAAGATAGCATGTTTGTGGCTGTTTAAAATGTGTGGTTGAAGAAATGCATATAGACATGCTACACCAAATAAATAAATTTCAATTAAAATAAACTTATGTCAATATGTTAAATAATAAATATCTTAACTGTGTATTTTTATTTGCGTTTTTTGCTTATATTATTTCAGAAAGGAATTCCAATTTTTCTTTCACAGGTACCAATTATGATATTGGTTTAGTTATATTAACCATATTTTCGGTAGCAAGAATAACTTTTATTTCAAAATCCATACTAGTAACCAATTTTTTCTGTTGCTGCAACTATTTGGTTAAGGGTTATAATTAAAATAGAGGGTACCACATATATGTGGTATATATATGTACATATGTATATGTTTAACTTAGCGCCGTTTTTATTAAAAGCGTTAAGATGGAAAAAAGCGCGTTTGGCATAGTTAAAACGCGCTAATTCTAACGCGAAACGCGCTAAATTGGCATCGCTGGTCGTCATACCAGAATTATATGATAGTTGGTGCAACCGCCAAAATTCGATTGGCAACAAATTCGGTTGTCTCAACGAATCTGTTTTCTCTGTGTACATACATACATATGTATATATGTACTCACACCCCTTATCTTGGAAAGAACTCATGCAAATCATATTTCAATTGTAACAAAAACTATTTCAAAATGCATTTTTAAAAAAAAACACACAATTGATTTGTTCCAAAAGTACAACAATTCTATTTGAAAAAGCAACAACAATACAAGCCCATAAATAACAATAAAACTGTGTAATATTTCATTTAACACATTTTTGTTAATAATTTCATGGTCTTTGTTTGCCTTTATCGTTGCCATTAGTAGACGCTTTACAAAAGCTCTAAAGCCTAAATGTTCACATAAAGCCAAAATTGCTTGTGTTGTTAGAAGTGTGTATTAAGTCACGTTCGCAATGTTTGTGCCCTAATTACCAAAAGTTTTTCCTTCTCTTGTAGTTGTTGTAATGATTTATGTTTCGAGAGTCCAGTTAAGCACACACACACACACACACATACAAACACACTTTCAATAACAAATTAAAGACACTTTAATATGCGGCAAACTTTTACAACGGTCGCAACAAATACTCGTAATAGATGTTGTGGATTGGTTGTGCTATATTATTTTAGTGGATTAGAAAGGACTTTCCTAACTTGCTTGCGATATCAGCAATTAGAACTTTCGTTTTCTTTTTCTTTCTGCTGACAAGAAACATTATTATATCATTATTGAATACGAGTATTTTTGGAAAAAGTAAAAGTATTTCTGTTAGCAAAGAATCGCATATGATAGAAAAATAGTGTTTATTTATAATTTCTACAAAAACTATAATAATCAACATAAGTATCGAAGGAGATTGTAAAGCACTTACCCAAATTAAATTCGCTTTTCGATCTGAAAAATAAATAAAAAAATAATAATCAAATTAAAATGCTAATGGAAAGGATATTAAATTCAAAAATTTAAATCTTTACCAAAAAATAAAAAGAAAGAAGTGAATGATTTAAACTCAATGCTTTAAAAAATAACGGCCTTATGTATAAGCGAAAATTGTCATGAAGTTAGCAAAAGTGGCAAAATTTAACATGATCTTAAAGAGTTTTGCCATGAAACTTCACATTAAAAATCATGCTAAGACTTAGAAGTGGATTAAAATTAGGTAATGCAACCAGTTTTAGTGTCGAATTGTATGGAGGAACTCGTTAACATCTAAGTCAATTTCTTCACTTATGCTAACTTCATGCCAATGTTTGCTTTTACATAGGGCCGTCAATATATATTAAAAACTGTATAATGTCTATTAAACGTACATATATTATTTCACTTTTGAAGAGAGCATTATGCCCTAATTCTAATCGTATGGACGAAAAAAATCCGCAGTTGAGATTCTTTAAAACAATTATTACCCAGTAAAAAAAATTGGAAGTCATTCTAAAGGAAGTACATTTTCATTGCTTCCAAAAAATCGATATTTTTAATTTGCCAATAGTTAGCAGAAAACCAAGTAGAAGTTTATTTTAGTCATACAAAACCTTGTAATTCCTCTCTAGTTTTAGAAATTACTCACCAGAATTTTTAAAAAATCGATTTTTTTGAAGAAACTTATGAACTAATTTTGGTCTAAAATTTTAAAGTTATTTGCTTAAATTTACATTAACGGCCTGGCCCACGATGTCACGAGAAATCGTTCGATCGACAACTTGTATTGCAAACAACAACAAATTGTCTAAAGTTATTGTTGTTTGCAATACAAGTTGTCGATCGAACGATGTCTAGTGACATCGTGGGCCAAGCCGTAAATTACTGTTTCGCGTTTAAATTCCTATAAAAAGAAACTAATTGTTAAAATAGGTAACTCTTAGCAATTTTTCCTAGATGGAAATATTATCATAGAACACAAAAAAGTACATTTTTCTTAAAATCGCTTCCAATTCGGTGACCAGGCGGCGAAAAAGAGAACTTCTTGCAATGACAACCCCATGTAAAAATCATTAGATCGGATCGAAATTTGCACTACTTCCAGATCGCAAACTCTACATTTTCATGACTTTTTTGGAGTGTCTTTTTTTACTGGGTATTTATTTTCTAGAAGGTTCGTGTATTTGCTTTATGATTTTGTTCCAAATATCATATCCAACACATATTTTTTCATATATTTTTCAAACTATTGTATAATACTTTAATTTAATTTTTAATAGGACATTTACATTGCCTCGAAATCTAGTACTTACGAATTTTTCGAGCTAAATATAGCTTCTTTCTACTAGATTTTCCATACAAAACGAAATCTAATTTGTCAGTAGATTTGGAGGAAATCTACTCAAAATCTAATATTTATTTTATTTATATAAAAGATGATTGAATTAGCTACGGTCTGCTTAAAGAGGTGTGTGAATTGACTACATTGCAGTTGTTTGCTTGTAGCTTTGGAAATTGTGCAGCTAATGGCTTTTGTTTTGGATAAAAAAAATCTTGATAAATGCCAAACAAAAAAAAAAGTGTTGGTGTAAACGGTATAGATTTTCATAAAGATTTTAATTAAAATCTGCTAGATTTTGTGTAGGTGTAATATTTTTATTTTTCAATTATCACAGACAAAACAACCAGTTTTGAAGAAAACAATTTAGAGAATTCAAAAACAAGAACTCAAAACTATTTTCAGCATTAAACATTTTCTTTTAAAATGTTTCGTGTATATAATTTAATTTGCGTTTTCAATAAAAATTAAATTAAATATCTGTATCAAATATTTCCAAATATTTAAAAAAAAAAAGCAAACAAAAAAGAAACGAAACCTCAAAGAGCTTTAAATGTGGTTCTCAATGAATAACAACATGGAAAACCAAATAAACCAGTGGCAAAAAGTGTAAGTAAATAAATAAGTTGCAAATAATAAAATTAAAAAAATATATATATGTTTATAAATATATATATAAATAGAAATATATGAATAAAATATTCGTACAAAAGGCACAAGCAGAGAAAATTAAAACCGAATAATTTATGTAGGTCAGTGCACAGGAAATTACAATCCCAGAACTTGAGCAAGGACACTTTCTCACAAAATAAAAACTATAACTAAAAAGCTACACACAAAGAGAATGAGGAGGAAATATAAAAACCAAAAAAAAAAAAAATAAATAAATAAATAAAACTCTCACCCACCCATGCATTTGAACATCACCTTAGATTCTAAGGCTTAGAATGAAAATAAAATTTACACATGCATAGACAACAAGAACAACAAGAGATGTTGCGCTTCAACTACTGAGACAATATAAACCCATACATACAGAAATACATACACATAGACTAACAAAAATCTTTAAACAAATATGTATACTAGTAGTTCCGTTTTTAACTTTCGCTTACACTTCGTTAGTTCTTTGCAACAACATGCAGCCAATGGTAACAATACCTTCGCACACTATACAGAGATTTGATTACATGCCTCGAAACACTACAGAGTACACTGAGTATACTGAAATACAGGCAATGAACAGCATACATTTTTCTACTTCTATCACGGGGAGTAACGCAGTAACAATCCTCTATAAGTACAGTACTTCCAAAGTAATGCTTTTGATACCCTCTCACTCGAAACCAAGTGTTGGCAAACAGATTCGCCTTCGAAAACAATTAAAATACAATATTTATTTCTTTTATCTAAGCCCTCAAAGCAGTTATTCTTTTAAAATGCATTGGAATAATAACATACATATCGTCACCGTAAATGCAAACGTACGTAACTACATTTTTATATTTTACAGCAGAAACAAAAAACATTACAAAATCAATAATAATAAAGTATTCTTGAAAATTTTCAGCGAAATTTGATTGCAGTATGGATACTAATATACATTTTAACAATTTACTTCCTTTTAAAAATATTTTTAAGCTTTTCTGGAAGTTGTGTTCCTCCGTTTCACTTCATTATATTTCACTTAAATTACGATCACTTATACAAATTATTTAAAGTATAAATACTTTTATACGAAAGTACCTACTAAAATTTTTAACTTATTACAAGTTTGTAATTGAAAAGAAAAAAAACTAAGAACGGCAACAACGGTTAAAATTGTTTGTTTACACGCTTACACAATATAGGTATTTTTTTAAGGCGCTTTGAAATAAGGCCCAATGATATAAAATCCAAGAATATTAAATAAGGCCACAGAGAACATTTATGAAAAAACACCCAACATAAATGAAATAAAGCCCAATAAAAAAAGCCCAATGAAACCAAACTCAAAATGAAATAAAGCCCAACAAAAATAAAATAAACCCCAAACAATCTCAAGATGAAATAAGGCCCAAAAATAAATGAAATAATTAAAAATTATTTAACTTTATTGGGCCCCTTATTTAATTTTTTTATTTGGGCGCTATTTCCTTGGCCTTATTTCATAGCGCCGTTTTTTATGCATGTACAGAATTAATATGTCAAGGCCAACTTGAAGCCGAACTAAATTTGATCGCAGAGATTTGCGAGAACATGCAGTTTGATAAAATGATCCATAATCAATCAAAGACTCGATTTCGAATTTTTTTTATAGTTACGTCCGTTTGCATTTAAGGTGACGATATTTTTGTATTTTTTGTCCCAAATGTAACAATGCTGCTTTCTAACATAAAAGTGGTAATAAATATGGAACTTCTAAGGATTTTGTCAAGATCTACTTTAATTCTGGTGGAACTTAGTGATGCAACTATGGTTTCTTTTTTCAAATCATCGGGTGGTTATTGGTTGGCCGCAGAAATAATGTATTTTTAATACACTGTGCGGCAAACCAGTAACAACCCAAAGAAATGTATACTGCAGCAGTTGCTTGGTTGTAGTTTAGGAAAATTTCCAGTTATAAGGCATTTACATTAGCACAAAATCTAACATATTTTGATTAAAATCCTTATGAAAATCTATACCGTTTACACCAGCTTTTTTTTTGACATTTATCAAGATTTTTTTATCCAAAACAACACCCATCTACTGATTTGTTTCCAAAACTACAACAAAACTTTCTTAAGCAGACCGTAGCTAATTCACTCACCTTTTGTTGTACAGGGTAGTAGAGAAAAAAATAAAAACCTTGGATTTTTATTAGATTTCCTACAAATGTACTGGAAAAATTAGATTTGGTTTTGTATGGGAAAGTTGGTAAAAAGCTGCTTGATTTAGCTCGAAATCCCGAAAGTACTAGATTTCGAGACAGTGTAAATGCACTATTAATGTGTTTTATTTTGGATAAGAAATTATGATATATTTAAAACAAAACTTGGTGCAAAGGGTATAATTGAAATCTGCTAAGATTTCGTGAAGGTGTGAATACCTTATAAGATAATGCGAACAGGTTTATTCATTCATTCATTATTGTCAGTATGTATATTTGGTAAACTACAACTATCGTAATCCACTAAGAACCACATTTCGCCATTTGAGAAGAAATTGATTGCATTCCGCATTTGTCTGCTGGGACAGAGTTAGAGCAGAGCAGCCAGCAGCCAGCAGCTTGAGATCTGGCAGGTTTGAGTGCGTATTATTGCGCCAAGGATAATGATGGTTAACAGTTTTTAATGTAACCTGCCGCCATAATGATGTAATGTAATGAATGCAACGTAATTAAAGAAAAGGCAGCACAAAAACAGATAAAATTTTTTGTAATTAGGTCTTAATGATAAAATAAGAAAAGGAAATGACACTGTACGAACGCCAAGTGGCAGAAGAAGAACAAGTAGCGACTGTTCGTCAGAAGCAAACACTCAAGGTTTTGTGTAAGTTACAAAATAATATAAAAAAAATCTGTATCGCCGTGTAACTGACTCAGGGTCTGTGGGTCTGTGTTTCTGCCTCTCCGTCAGCCAATGAAGCAACATACAGCTGGATGTTGCAAACTCAAGCAAAGTTTATTTTTCTTTTGTGTCTGTTTTTTTACCCACTTTTTGTGCTATTTTTTATTTCTAATTTTTTTCTTCTTCTTTTTTTACCAGACAGATGGCTGAAAAATATTTTGGTAATGAGAAAAAATATAAAAGTGAGAGATAATTAAAAGAAAGAAGAAAGTTCACAGAAAGCAAAAAAAAAGTAAAATGCTAAATAAAAATATATGAACCTAAACAACAACAAAATAGAAAAAAGCAGCTCGCCCCATCAAGGCCGCTGAAATTTCAACTGCCATTTTTTCCTCCTTCCTCGACAAAAAAAAACGTAACTAAATAAATAATGCTGCGGTAATGTTGTATAAAATGAATGTCATTTATTTCTCTTCTTTAAATTACTGAAATTAAGACAAGGGCATTTGCAACAAAGCCCAGAAAAAATAAATAATTTTGCATTACAAACAAAATTTTTAACAAAATTTAACTGATATTTTTTTTAATTTTAATCAAGAAAATAAATATAAAATATAATAATATATAGAATAACATATTTTACTACCAGTTTATAGAAGACAAGTTAATTAATAAATGTAATTTTTTAAAGCAAAGCCGAAGGACTAAACTGGACTTTAGCTCAGTGTTGTCAGATTAGGGTATTTATGCCAAATTCGGGGATCTCTTTCTCGAAATGGGGATACACATTTTGGTTTGGTGATTGAGAGGATAACTTTTGATTAGGGATAGTTGTTATGTTTCTGGGGACTTTAGGAGATTTTTTGGGGATTTGTGTTTTATTTAATATTATGTTATTTATTTCTCGGAATATTTTAATTTCAAAAGTCATATAAGCAAAAGAGAACATTACTGAGAGTAGATTAATCATGAGCAGAGCCCTAATAAATAATTTAAAATGATAAATGGGAACAATGAACTCGACTTTTAACATTTGCTGTTGGCAAGATTTAAATAAGGTCTTTTACAAGACAAATGGTTTTTTTATTTACACGTATATAACTTACAAAATTGCATCTAATGCGAGTATCTGTAAGTTCAGTCGACTTGGGTTACGAATTTTATTGCTGACACGTATATAACTTACAAAATTATTTGACAATTAGTTTTTTACCTGGCTTCATGCTTACAATTTTTAGAAAAAATTGCATCTAATGCGAATATCTGCATAATTCAGTGGATTTGAGTTGCAATCCATTAGGACAACCTAAATTTAGCTCAATCATAAAAGTACTGCAACTAGCGGCAAAGAACGAGGTTCCAACAGGTGTATATGAGTCACGGTGAAGAAAAATGTCGTTTATTAAAAGGAAATATTAATTTGATATATAAATAACAAATATAATTATTGTAACGTGACGTTACAATTACCCTTACCTAATATTTGCATTTACATTCACTTGTATAACTTACGTATAAGCCAGCTACTAATACCCCCACCGAACATACACAAAACAAAACAATAAGAAAAAAAAACTACAAAACAACAACAACACACTCCCAACCAGAATTATGCACAGACAAGTTTGTTAGTGATTAAACAAGTTTACAACACCTAGCAATTCTCATTTTGTGTATATTTTATTTAGCATAAGAGATCAAGGTTTCGTACAAAAAAGGGGAAATGAATTGGAATACGATTCTTTCCTTGTAGCTTATGAATATATTTAAACCGTAGTTAGCCGAACAATATCCGAAGAATTATATTGTTCGTAATATAATTAAACCGTAATTAGCCGAACAATATCCGAAGAATTATATTGTTCGTAATATAATTAAACCGTAATTAGCCGAACAATATCCGAAGAATTATATTGTTCGTAACATATTTAACCCGTAGTTAGCCGAACAATATCCGAAGCATTATATTGTTCCAGGTATCTCTTGAACCGTAATTAAACGACCAGCTTACGAAGTGCACATTACCAGCAGTCGTTAACAGTCGTATTACGAATAGCAATTAACCGGCTAAGAAGCGACGTATTCGTTTCGTCGGGTACAAAGCGTGCACGTCTTAGGACACAGAAACCTAAGTACGCGAGTAGGGCAACAGTGTGGTGGACAATCTACAAAGGAAGCAGACCTTTGACGACCCTGGACAGACTGAGCTTACCTCAGCTGGAAAATAAAACTGCATTACATTATTAAACATGTTTTTGGGCAGAAATTTATTCATATCAAGATGCCGCTGGATCACGGCCATACAAATTAAATATTCATAAGAAAAAATTCAATGAATTTAAATAGTATTATATAAGTGGGGATTTTTGGGGATAGTACAAACTACCTTTTGGTTAATTTTGGGGATAAAATTTTAAAATTAAAAGAAATCTGGGAACCCTGCTGTAGCTGTGGGAAATGCCGAAATTTTTCTGTGCCGCCACGTACTTCATCGGCACCCATAATTATCTACTTGGGCAGAGATTGTTTGTTAATATCAACTATTTAACGTGAATTTGTAATGAAATGGAATATGAGAAATGTCTCTGAATTGAAAATAATGAACTTAATTAAGAAATTACCAAATTAGGCCACTTAGGCCCAAATTCACAGTCATTAGTTAACTAATAGCAATAGTTTAACCAACAATATTTGATTCATAGCTCTTTGTTTACCATTAGTTAAACCGCCAAATGTCATTGGTAAACAAATAGTTAGACAACAGCTGATTCATTGTACTTTTATTAGTATTGTTGTTTTGTGAAAAATTTTAAACATATTTCACACATACGTTGTTGAACATCTGCTTTGTATTTAGCTGCAACACATTCTTTTTGTTTAATTTCTATTATATTTTTGTTTTCCCGAACCAATTTCAGCACTAATTCAATATCTTGAGTGGTAAAGTTAGACGTGCTAGCACCGTTTTATCCATTTTAAAGAAATAATATAACAAATGTAAACAAAAACCATATCGCCGCTCATTTGCTTCAATAATGTCACAACTCAAAAAAAAAGTTGTTTTGCAGAAAACGCATTTAAAGTTGTCAATTTACATATGAATGAATGAAGATATGAAAAAATATTCTTCTCTCACGAGGTGGTAATAAACGATATTTTTATGAAATTTTAACACAAGATAAAATGCGAAACGCCTAATTATTTTGTATTATTAACTCAAAAAAGGCGTTTTTTGAGTTATGTCACTATTGAAGTAAATGAGCGATATGCCATAGCAGAGATGCCAATACTGAAACTTAAAAGTTTGATAGGGTTACCATTTTTTTTTTTTGCTCATATTAAGAAGTTTAGTTGAACAATACACTGTGAATATGAAATATTATTTAAACAATGGTTATCATTTTAGTTTACTATTTACTAATAATTAACTAATGACTGTAAATTTGGCCCTTAGGGCTAATAAATCAGTCAAAGTTTAAACGCTGGTTTAGTTAAACTAAGCTCAAATTTATATGTAGTTTAAACTCAACAGGAGTAAATCAGTGAACCATGCCTTATGTGTAGTTTAAAAAATAATATTGTGGCAGCACTAGAATAAATGTCAAAAGACAGCTGTTTTGCAGCAGGCTATCAATTAGTTGTACAATCAAAAGGGCAAAACAGTTAAGAAATTTTAATTAAAGGTCCACAAATTTTACTGAGAAAGGAATTATATTTATGCCTGGCGAAGTGGAATAGTATAAAAGAATAATAGAGTGTAAGAAAACAAGTCGAAAATGATCTGAAGAAAAAGTAGAGGCTTGGAAAAAATTTGAGTGCTCCTTTAATGCAAAACATATGGTCTGTAAGTAAAATAAAAACCATATGGCCTGTATTGGTAGTTTAAACGCCCAATTTTATGCGTTTACAGATGGTTTAAATACTGTATTGATTTATAGATTTGCTGGTTTAAACACATTTTGAACCAAAAATTGAGATTAACTTGCACTGATTTATTAGCCCTTAGTATGTCATGTGCACAAAACAATAACAAAAAAAGAAAGTCGTCTTTTTTTCAAGCAAATTTAAATCGCTTTTTACTACTTGTTTCACCAGTATTTTTGGACGATAAGATACTTAAAAGTGTTAGACAAAAAGAAATGTGTGCTGTATTTATATATAAGAAGATATAAGCTTCCTGATTAAAATTAATTCTATTTCAATTAAATTTAAATTTAAAATACTTTAAAAAGTGTGCATCAAATATACTTCATAATAGATATAGAAGATTTGTTTTCCATTATTATACAAAAATTAGAAAGAAATTGTTTAAATCATTGTTGCCTCAAGTAAATCGTTCATTTATTCGCATTAAACTTCATTTAAATTGTGTGAAATTTTCTGCTCAAAAACCGCCCCGGCATGTGTTTTTGAAAAGTTGTTGAAGCAAAAATACCAGCAACGGCGAAAAGAAATAAATACATGAAAAATAATGTTGCTACAACATGACAATACACAGACTCACATAGATTTTTTTTTTTTTTTTTGGAAAATATAACATCCCTGCTGGAAATGCGAATAGTGAAGTTGTAGTAATTTACTAGTGACATTGTCAATAGTACTACTGACCAGGTGTACCCAAGCCAATGTAATCATCTATTGACATTTAACATTAGCTTGTCATTGAAATTCCACCACTAGACTGTAGAACTACTGACTAAGTAGTTCTTTTGGGACCACATGTAAACATTGGCATCAAAGATTCACTAGTAAATGTTTGGGGCCCCTGTCTACAATATCGATATTTCGATGTCAATAGTGAAATTGTAATGATTTAGTAGTGACGTTGTCAATAGTACTAATGACTAGGTGTACCACAGCCAATGTAAACACCTATTGACTATCACATAGGGTTGTCATTGAAAATCTACCAGTAGACTTTAGCACTATTCTTTTACGACCATATGGAGACATTGGAACTAAAGATTAACTAGTATATTTTAGTGACCCTCGTCTTCAATTTTATAAGGGTTGGGGCAAAAAACTTAAATACATACATACCTACATATGTTCGTAAGTTTTTAACATTATTGCATAGCATAATAAAAAATAAAAACAAACTATTGACGCGTTCATTGACAATGTCACCAGAAATACACTAGAACTGTTGTCTCTAACGTATCTCTACTCGCGCATAAAAGGAAAGTTGTCGACATTTCAACTGTGCAATTGTCGCTAGAGAAAAGAGTGTTGGCATAGAGACATATGGTTCTAAGCTGACTAGAGGGATGAGCCATAACATACCACACAACATTAAGAACACAACACATTTACATTCACATGTTGCAAAATAATCACCCGAAAAAAAGGCAACAGCAAATAAGACAAAACAACCGAGTAAAATGCTTTTATTGTGTTTTTTTTCTATTATGATTTGCATAACATTGCCGAAAAATACTCATACATAGAAAATTAAGTTTTATTGTCAAGTGTTGTTTTTTTTTTGTTCTGTATCTTATAGATACATACAAGTATAATATTTGCCACAAGCAAGAATAGAAAAATGCTGTATAAAATTTTAAAAATGTTATAAAAAAAAATATAAAAAAACAATGCAATGACAACATTTTATTGCCACATAAGGCTGATTGCAAAAATACAACTTTAAAGCTTTTAAGCGAAGATTTATTCTGTGATTTTTGTATATTGTGCTACAACAGGTTTTTACGACATATTTTCTTCGCGCAAAACAGCAACATGAAAAGCACAAACACTTCTCTTGCTGAACTTTTATAAAAGTAGAAGATGCTGCCGCTATTCGCTCGTAAAGTTTAGCAGCGGTATTTATAACCGATTGTTACTCGTAAAGTTAAAACATTCTTCAAAGCTGGTTGCTCAACATTAACTTTAAATATCGTTTATGAATACAGGATGGTTATTATGCAATCCGAATGGAACGGAAATTTTTTCGAATTGTAATGTTAATAACATACAAATTCAAAAAGGTATGTTTTCGAATCGAATTACATAATAATATAAGCATGTGTAAAGCTTATTATATATTCTACCTGCTCGATCTTATTACATTGCATATAATTTTGTATATCTAGCAAATTAAAATAGGCGAATTAGGTAAGCCAATGTCTTGTCAGAAATTATTATACGATATCGATGCGAATGTTTGTTTGCTTGAGTAAACCAAATGGCGTTGGCTGAAGTAGTTAGCACGTTGACTACAAAACCGAAGGTCCTGGGTTCAATCCCTGTATCCAACAGTCATTAAAAATAACAACACCACGCATTTTTCTGATGTGCATTAGTGTCCCTTTGTATCACTTGTTGTAGGAAAGTTTAAGTGATGAAGGCATAGTCACTGGCCACTGAACTATATCGACTTCAGCAGATACTAATCCTAATGTATGTTCTTCGTTGTGTAGCAGAATCATCGGCGAAGTAAAATAATCAATAAAATGGCTACAAAACACAGCTTCAAAAAATTGATACGCCTAATTTAGCATCAGAGGCGCTGCAATACTGCATTATTAAAAGCGTGCAAAAAGCAGAGTTGTAAAAGAATGAAGCTTTTCTCTATATCTTCCTTCACCACGTGGCTTCTCTACCACTATCCCTTTCCTATAGAAGGTAACACCTAGTAATAGTAATAGGCATTAATTGCATGAGTGTTACTTCTCTTTAACAAAAACAAAAATTCAATCCATAAAACTCTGGAATAATTCGTCCAAAGCCCAGTACAAAAATAAAGATTCTTCCATTCGCTCCATCTATTTCGTTACAACTTGAGCTACATATTGTAAAGTTTAAAAGGAAATTCATACTCGTATATACATGTATATTGTACATACTATGTATTTACATATGAGGCTTTAAAAATATTTTATTATTTATCCATGTTTTAAACGCCGTTTATATTCCAGAATACGGAATTGAAATGTCCCTCAGACTCCCGAACGAATGTAGTATATAGAGTTATCTGCCATTAAAAGAGCAGCACACTGGCTGGGGTTCTATCGGATTTCAAACAGAGATATCCATGTTATGACTGGCAGCAAATCTGCTATTAAGTCCCTCATAGGGGTGTACACCACATCCTTTCTTGTCCAAGAATGTCGTAAAGTCCTGGATGGACTCAGCACTCAAATATCTCGCTAAAATAGGTGCATGGACATGGGACTATTTCGGATGACCTGGCAAAGAGGGGAACCCTACTAAGAGAAGTCAATATCGACAATCTTTGTGGTCTCCCACTCTCATCCTGTTGGAGACATTTCGATATTACCTTTCTTGAATTAGCTCAAAACAGATGCCGCAATTAGTCCCTCCGGCCTCGCCTGGACTCCCGTAGAACGAAAAATCTCATGAACTTCAATAAGAAGTACTTGAGGAACATTGTGGTGGCCACGTTGACCGGTCACTGTACCTTCGGAACCCATGCTAGACGTATGGGTCTCCCGTATAATGACTACTGCCACAGTTGCAATGGCGAGGAAGAAGAGGAAAGTAGCCTGCATCTCCTGTGTCTTTGGCCCGCTCTGGAGGATCTCCGTCTGCACGTCCTTGGCAGAATATTCTTTGGTAGCTTATCCCAGTTATCGGAAATCGGGCTCAAAAACCTGAGCCTCTATATTAGGAATAGGGGTTGGTATAATCGCTGACCCCCCTTGCTAAAATTCCTGACCCACTCTTATCTCACAACTCCCTGAACACGTTTGATCTCATTTCTACTTCTACCCTTCTCACCTTCCTCTTGTTCTCTCTCTTACTATCTTTTTTCAACTTACAGGCGGCACAAAGGGAGCTGGACTCTAATTTTCTAATTTTCATTGCCAGCAGCCTGCTAACCTAACCTAACCTCACCTATCTATGTTTTGCTATTTTTCGGCAAAAAACAAGACTTCCTTAGCCTTAAGCAATGGTATCCAGAAATCCGCTAAAAATGTAATAAATTTTAACTTAAAAAGCCATAACTTTTTTTTGTTGCTTCAAAACTATTGTAGTTAAGCTGTTTCATAAAATATAGTTTACCTTTTATTTCCGTTTATAACTCAATGATAGTCAGACTTAAAATACAATAAGTTTTTTTTTAGTTTGAGGCAATGAAAAACTTCACAAGTGAAATAGAAACAACTGCAAGAAAAGTTTATGGGTTTGCATGAAATCGAAGCTTAAAAACTCCAGCACTTAATGCAGAAGTTTAGAGCACCATTGTTTATTCTATTGGTAATCTCTTAAAAGCGCTGGTGTCTGTGTTTGGTGCAGTTATTTTTTTTTTTTTTTTTTTTTTGTAAGTTTTATGTTTTTTGCACCTGATTGCTCTAGTTTTGGGAGTTTTTATTAACATTTCCTTTTCGTTTATCGCTTTGCCACCAATTATGCCACCCTCTGTTGTATGGTACATTTATTTTTCGTCATAAGAAGGTTTAATATTGCTTGGCTGACTTGCAAGCTGTTGAAACAAGTGGATTTCCGTGCAACTTCGCTTTTCTTTTTGTTATCATTCTATTTAAGTTTCTTGGTTTATAAAATATTTTGTTTTTTTTTTTTTTTTGATCAGGTTTTTTTCTTAATTTTATTTGATGTCCTTGTTATTCAGTTTTATATTTTTATGTAGATTTTTTGTTTGTTTTTGTTGCTTTCAACTTGTATGTCATTACGTTTTTTTTTTTTTTGGTATTTTGGCGGAAAGGAAATTGTTTGTGTTGACCCAGTAACAAAACTAAAAATTTAATTCGCTGCCGTTACATTTGCTGACATTTCGAGGTTAATGTTTCCGTATCCGGTTGAAGGTGTTTTTGGCTCACTTTGTGTTACTTTTGCCCCCCCCCCCTCCCTACCGACGACTCACCAAAGCAACATTTAAACAATATGGCTCATTGTTTTCCTACTTCTATTATTGTTATTATTAAGTAAGTAGTAGTAGTTGTTGCTGCAAAAGGTCTCCTTTTATTAAATAAATAACCGAGCGTATATATAAAAAACAAAAAATTAAAAATCCAGCCCAAACAAAGTTATAAGAAAAACAGTTTATTGTGTCCTTAATGCTTGAGCTTCCGGTACATTGTGCAATATTTTGGCAAACAACTTTTAATAAAAGCAGCTACTTTTACCAAATTATTTGTGACAATTTTCCCCCTGTTTTGCCAAACTAACTACTTAAAGCCCTTACGCCCCAATATTTATATCTCTTGTATATGTACAAGCAAGGAGAAAACTTTTTAAATGAAATTAAACAACAAAATGTTGAGAAGAAAAAGAGAGAAAAAACCAAAAAAAATTAAGAACAAATATTAAGGTTCTTTTTGAGGCCAAAGAAATTTAATAAAACTTAAGCCTGGAAACAAAATGGGGAGAGAAGTTTATTGGAAAAAAATGCATATAGAAAAGGAAATTGCTTGTCTTTTAGGAATTTTATTGATTTAATTATTTTTCTTTTGCAGTAAATAAAATTTGAGGCTATTAAAAGAATTCGTATTTATGATGATAGTTAAACTTGGGAATGAACTCTTAAGGAAGTCGAAGAAGCAAAATAGCTGTAGAGAATGGCAGATTGAATAATTCAGTTGTGTTTGCCGAACAACACATTTTTATTATCATTTAGCTGCTGAAGGACTTTAGCTTCATTGTGCATTTTACTTTTCGGAAATTGAACATTTTTGACTGCATCTTGCATCGAAAAAAGCATTCGGGAAAATTTGTTTTCCAATTTATTTTAAATAAATGTCTTTTGTAAGATGTAAAACTTATGACACACGTATATTGCTAACAATTTTCGTTGCATAATAAAATTGTTCACTCTTTTCTAAAGATCTTTAATTAAACTTCTCATTAAGCTTATTTTTTTTTTTTTTTTTTTGAATTTTTGCATGATGTTGGTTTAGTAACAGGGAAATGCATCTAGATGGGCTTAACAAATAATAAACGAGAATTCTTTTTGTTAATACACTAGACTCAACATCAAATAAATACATTTCGGTATTTTCTTTTTCATATTTACATACATATGAACATATATAGATTTAAAAAATATATAAAAATTATATTCGTATCAGCAATTATAATTACTGATGTATGTATATCGGATACAGACCACACTTTTCTTGTGTCCATATATATATGTGTCATATACCTCATCAGCATCAGGAACATAACAACGTAACCTATTTCCACCAATAATTTCAAAGATTTAGTTAGTGATAATCAATACTCGTATACTCGCATATGACCCCCAACAATCGCCAAAATAAATAAATGGTTTGACCTCAAAATATGTGAAATATATTTGTGTATGTCGAATCTGCTTTACTGGAAATAACCAAAACCCAATTTTTTTCAGTTATCAGATTTTTTCTCTAAAGTTCGGATTACTGAAAATTGTTACAGTTAAGCGTACTGTTTGTTGAAATTTTTCACGAATTCCTCGAAAATGTCTAGCCGCTTGCATTGACAATAAAGTACGTAAGAGCGAAAAGGACAAATACATTTTGCCATTTATTTTTTTAACGGACTAAACATGCACAATTTTTTCAGCCTTAAGTTGTGCAATCGATTTCTAATAAATAAATTTGTCATTGTTTATTTTTTCACTAAAGCGAAGTAAGATTCATAAAAAACGTAGTTGTGGGCTTGCTTTTGATTTTCAGTAATACGATATTTTCAGTAAAGTGATGTTTCGCTAAGGCGAAGTGAATAATGTGTAGTTTCCACAATGCAAGCAAGCGACTTGTCTGGAAAAAATATATGAAAAGCACTCAAGTTTTTTAGTGATTTCTATACAAATTTTCTAGACAAGTCGCTTGCTTGCATTGTGGTAACTACACATAAGACTAACTGCGTTTAAAATCAGTGCGGGAATTTGTATCCCTTTCAGCAATCAAATTTTTTCCAGTAAAGCGTGTTGCGCTAAAGTGGAATCGACTTTATTTATTTATTTCGCCATAAGAACATTAAGAATATAATTCTTTTGAAGCTCAATAACAATACTTAACACAATATTATAACACGTATTTGATTACATGAAGGGATTTTTTTTTATTATAGAATTAAATAAGCATTCGACCTTTTTATTTAAAGTATAATGTGTTTTTTATAGAATTACTCTAGACAGGCTTCTTACGTCATTCAAATTGATCAATTGAAATATTATTTAGTTTATTGATAAATTCCCAATACCAGCGGTTCAAATTAATACATAAATAACGTAACAAACCAGTGTGCAAGAACCCATTTCCAGCAGGATGATTTTTTTTTTAATAAAATTTTTTTTTAAAACTCCTATAATAAAAGTGTTTTGTTTAAAGAGGAACAATTGCAACATTCAATTAAAAATCCTATTATTCTAACATGTAAAAAGATTATTGTAAATTGAAAATTGTTTCAAAATACAACCACAAGTGCAACAATCCAAAGACCACTTTTGTTCATTATTGAAACAATTCTTTACTCCTCAGTATAACTTTTGTATAATTTGTTTACAATGAAAATTAACTCTAGCAAATATAATGCATACATACTATTACATGCATACATACATACATACATACATCCAACACACACGAGCATGGAAAACGTTTTCATTTCCATAAAATTTTTCTTAATACGACTGCTGTGAGGCCGAGTCTGTCTGAGTACCAGCACACATGACATATAAAATCAAAATCTTGGATAAAAAATTAAATGAACTTAATATTCCATTGCCACTCTTCCTTCCTGTTGCTGATGCTATTTCAATGATTATGCTACTGCTACTGAATTGCTAGCCAGACCATTAGAATTAGAAACAAAAGTGAGACCAACTCAAAGACACAGACAACCACTATTAGTAGTAGTCGTAGCATGGAATTGGTCGAGTTAACCAAACATGGATTGTGTTGGCCCATTCACATTAAATGGAAGACAAAAAAAATTCTATGAAACCCAACTAGGGTTTGGGAAACGGGAATTCCCGGGCGGGAAATCCCGGGAAATGTCTGTCTAATATTCCCGGGACATTTTTGAGATTTTCCCGGGAAAACGGGAAATTAAAAGTGCATGTTATTTCATAAATATATAGAATTTATAATCCAATTTTACTTTAATATAAAAACTTATTATTTTTTTATATATTACAAAAGTTCGTTTCAATGATTGTATGACTAAATTTACACGAACGTTGACACGTTTTTCATAGTCTGTTTAAACACTTACATATACCTTGTTCGAAGGAAATTTTTTAATCTTAAAATTTAAATTGAGTTTTTGTTTTAAATATAACTGCAAGAAAGAAAGAATTCTTTCGACTCCGATAAACAAGACATATAAGTAAAATGTCCATATTTTTTTAATATAAAATAAAAATGTGAGCTATTCAAATCTAGTCTGAAATTTCATAAAAATGCCATTAAATTGAGGTCATACCATATCTCCTAAAAAAAAGTGGAATAAATTGTATAAGTATCAATGATTGCAATGATATAATCGTTTCCTAAAGTAAATAATTCGATGCTAAGCGAACTTGAAGTGATTTTTCGCCGAATTAGTGAACAAATTTTGAAAAGTGTAGTGAAAATTTTAAGCTGTAAGAACTCTGAGTTGACGAAACTTAAATTGATTACAAGTAGACGCTAGTATGGAAACCCTGCAGAAAATATTTTAGGAGAAATAAAATGAAAGACACTTAGACATACTGTGGCACAGGGTATTCAAAATTCGGCGCAACGCAGTATGGTACTGTAACCTGCTTGTACTTAACGATAAGAAACTGCCTGGAACTTTTTCAAAAAGAATGAGAAACAAGCAAGGCAAATTCTTATTCAAATGAAGGTAGGTCTTATTAGAAAATTGTCTACTAATTGTGGTAACAGTCATCAATTGGTTTTTATATGATCTTTTGCTGTGTAATAACTTTATTCCATTTGCTTAAATTCAATTAAAAATTCTTAAAAATTTGTCTTAGAACTGTTTTTTTATTAACTTTTATTTCAAAAGAATGCTTACATTAATAAAACAATCAAAATTTCACCAACTTTCATTTAATAAATGTATTTAATTTAGAAAATTAGCTTTTCCCGGTAATCCCGGGAATTCCCGGGAACTTGATTTTTTAATTCCCGTTTCCCGGGAAGTGCAAAAGTCCGGGAAATCCCAAACCCTAAACCCAACGCAACTAAATGACCTGACTCGGCATAAACTTCTTTTTGTGCTCTTCCTTTTCTCCTATTTTCACAATACCTCTAACAAAGAATAGAAAGAAGTTTTCTGTTAAGCTCTGCCCAACCACAACCAGTAAATATCAACTCAGCTCAGATAAGAGGATAAGAGTAAAAAAAAAACATTGTATGAAAGAGGGACCAAGTACAAAATACAACATTGGACGACAATGCATAAGAGTAAAAATGTCTGCTAAAGATACGACACATGGACGTTTGCTACATTTTACTTTTGCTTCATTTACACATGATACCATGGTAAATGGTAAATGAGTCCTGTTCGAACTTGTAAAATGAAAAGGATGCAGCAGGATATTTATAGACTTACACACATGTGTGTGTGTGTGAAATGCAAAGCTGAAACTTTTTTGAAATGATGTTCAAATTAATGAGCAGCAGACAATTCCTGTTACCACTCTAACTACGGGTAACCTGCCACGAGGCTACTGTACGACGAGTAGTCCACTCAATTTACTCGTAGCTAACAATTCTTATCTACCAAACTTATAATGAATCCAAAGTCAGACAATGACTTACATTTGTATACAAAAAACTAATTAATAAAACTAATATTATTAAAGTTTTTTTTTTTTTCATAAAACAAAAATATTTAAAATGGAAGCTGGTACAGTGTAATCACAGACATTGGGCGGGTATATATATATTCACAATGATGACATCGCCATGACAGCAATAAAAAAAAAGAAGGAATATGCCAACAGCAAGAAAAATAAATCCACAACTTAGCCGACTTCCAAAATAAGGAAAATATTTTAAATAATACGTTAGTTTCAGGAGTTCTAGAACAATTAAAAAAATTGTTTTAGACTTATTAATCAGGAGTGAATCTAAGTTTTTACTCATCGCTATCCACGATTGGGATGAACAAGTTTCTCTAGGGATTGAAAATATAATTGAGTATTTAAATTTTATAGCACTATGTTTTGCAGGAGCTTGGTTATAGTTATTGCAACTATTTTGCACATAATTGCATGAGGCCATCCCACTGTGGAACGAAACAAAACAATTATCATGCCGCTACACCCTCATAATCAGCGTATTAAATTCAAATGAAATTGAATACGGGAGTTTGTTTGATTTATCGTATCAGTTATTACATTAATGGCCTGTTTTACAATAACGAAACGAAACTTTCGACTGATAATTTATATTGAAAACAAAAACAAATTTTCATATTTTATTGTTGTTTTCAATATAAATTTTCAGTCGAAAGTTTCATTTCGTTATTGTGAACTAGGCCATAATCCTCTCCATTTTGATTCGTTGTGGTACGGGTATTAATCTAACTTTGATTTTATTTAAACCAAACTTTTTTGGATCGTATACTTTATACATCTTATACAAAAAATTTCATGGTACAAACATTTGCAATAATATAACAGCCGTACTCTGTAAATATCTTAGCTAAAGTGTTAGATTACACGACGAAAAATTAACAATGATATCAAATAGAGATTTTTTTCAACTGCACTGTGAAAAGAAATTGAGTTAATCTCAAGTTCAACCATCGTTTCACTTCTTACTCGTTGTGGTAAATTTACTAAATTTGAGATCAAAGATGAAAAAACATTTTTGCGAAGCTCCGAATTTTATGGGAAAATTTTACTTAATTTAAGAAAAATTTTACTTAAATATAAAAATATAATTACTATAAACTAGTTCATTAATGAACTAGAAATTTAGTGAATATTTTACTGATTTCAAGCAAAAAACAGCTTTGGGGACATACGACAACTTTTTTTACTCAAATTTTGAAAATTTTCCAAACTGTTAGTTAATTATTTTTTTGAGTGTAAATTCAATTGAAATTGAATACGGGAGTTTGTTTGATTTATCGTACCAGTTATTACATTAATCCTCTCCATTTTGATTCGTTGTGGTACGAGTATTAATCTAACTTTCTTTTTATTTAAACCAAACTTTTTTGGATCGTATACTTTATACATCTTATACGAAGAAGTTCATACTACAAACATTTTCAATAACACAACATCCGTATTCTCTAAAGACTCGTATTTTAGCTAAAGTATTAGAGTACACGGCATTAAAAAAATTAACAATGATATCAAATAGGGATTTTTTTAAACTTCACTGTGAAAAGAAATTGAGTTAATCTCAAGTTCAACCATCGTTTCACTTCGTACTCGTTGTGACGTATGCATGAAAAAGTTACAAGACCCAGACCAAGACCAAGACCAAGAACAACAATAACAATTTTAACTACAAAATTTTGTTTATGCAATTTTTCCCAACATAGTTTTTGTTATTATTTGTTGTACAAGAAAATGCTTTATAGTAAAAATATATTATAGCAACACAATTTTCTGAAACGCTAAAAGCAATATTTTCTATTGAAGTTTTTTTTTTTCAACTTTAATAGAAAATAAAGCAACAACGCAATTTTATAAAACAAAAAAAAAACTCTTTAAAGAGTTTACAACACTGAGTGAATTATGTGTTCAGTTAAAGCTATTTTAACTTTTTTTTCTTTTGTAGGTTTCGGTTGTCAAATCGATTATCAACCACTCAAAACTTTTTGCTGTTAATTTTATTTTCATTGAAAACGAATTGCTCGTATTCTAAAAGAAGAAATGTTTCTTTAGAAATAACAATTTAAGTAAATTTTTAAAGCATTTAAATGCAATTTCCTTAAATTATAATTTTACGAAGTTAACCGATTACCAACTGAAGCATCGTGATAGTAAAATTAAGTCGCGGAATCACTTAAAAATTAATGTTTCTACAAAACAAGTGAACGAACGAACGTTCATGGAATTGAAAGGGATTGTATTGTGCGTAAACTTCAGCAAAGCTTGAGCTCAAGCACCACCAAGCATTATGTTTAAAGCAGCTATGTCCAAGCCATATCCACAATGTGCAAACTTTTTGAAAAGAGCTTATGTGCTTTCACACCGACGAGAGTACAACAACCACAACAACAATGCAACAGTCCTTGCTCTTACTTTGCAAAGAAACAAATTTAAGAGCTTTCAAAGCTCTTTACCTCAAATGCAAATATAAGTGTATGTGTGTTTGGACGTAGCTGATTTAAAGCACACGCGCATGATACAATAATACAGGTAACCTCGAAGCGTAAGTTGTTTTGCTTGTTTCATGATGTGATCTGCCAAATATTGTTCATGTTTTACCAATACACGCCCATATTGGCTACCAAAGCTGTACTAATACAAACAAGCTTTGCAAAGCCAAGAGAAAACGAAAGTGCATGTCTCTTGTTTTCTCTTAGTTTTTTGACAGTTGTGATCACAAAACAACAATAAAAATTACTGTTGCTTTATTAGTTGTACATTTGTTGTAGATTCGTGGTTACCTGTATTATTGTATCATGCACACGCGTATATAGTCTGCTGTTTATATATGGATTTAAATGTTCTATATGGATTCATAATTCATTTGTGAGTAGTTTAAAGACCGTCAAATGCTGTCCATAAAAACATTTGTCCACAATAAGAATGCTTAAAATTTTAATAGCTAAATAATACAAAACAGAAGCACACAAAAAAACAAGACCATGTGTAAGTAAACATACAAAACATAACAACTATAAGATTATAACTTCGGCTTATTAGGAAATATACAAGTACACAAACACATTAGCCAATGCAGATGCCCGAAATAAACAACAACGTACATACACACAACAACAAAGAGTTGTAACACGAACTAATGACGTGATCAAATGTTTGTATTGAGACATAGCATGTGCTATGACTTTCTAGATATTGCTAGCATCTTCTGGAAGTTTTATGTTAAGTTAAAAAATGCAATGCGTGCGCTAAACAAACAGTTTTGTGCAAAAAAAAACAACAAAGTTAACATCGTGGTATTCCAGCAGTGAAGAAATTAACATTGTGTGTTAATGTCGGTGTTTAGCCGATAAAGTATTCTGATTTGATAAGAATTATACACTGTGGCTTTTTATTTAATTTAAAAAATATTTAAATCCAGTTTACAGTTTTTGTTATACACTCAGTCTGTTTTGCTAAATCAGCATTAATGGGTGTAGCTTTCAACACTTGTTTTTATCAAAACGGATTTTCTGTTAGGGCAAAGTGTCACGCGCCCATTTCACATTGGCGAGCGCTATAGGTCGATGATTATCAAGTTTTTTGGATCGAATCGAATGATTTGAATACTAACGATATATTAAGACACATTGCACACATTATTTCTTTAAGCTAAGACTGAATATTCTGTAACTCGCTAAAGCTAAATCTCCATCGCTAAAAATCTAAAAAGTCGATTTATCTACTTTCGGCTACGAATGCAATTTTCAAAACGTGTATTGCTAAATCAGGCAATCGCTTAAAAATTGTATCCGCCAAAATGTTAGTGTTTTATATCATAGCAAATTTTTTAATTTTTTTGCTCAACATTTTAGCGATCGAATTTAGCTTTAACTTTAGCTTTCTAGTTACAGAATAAGGGTGCTGATTTATTCTTCAGCTATCATTTCTTTGACTACATCATTAATCTATACTTCCGTGAAATCCGTACAGTTATTTTGGAGTTGAAATAGAACATTCCGAATTTAATTTTGTTTGAAAGAACTTGGGGAAATAAAATAATTGTTTACATTGAAAATCAAAAACAAGTAAATTTTTAGAGGTTTATTACATCCCATAATTTCTTTTTTTATTTATAGATAAATGCTTTATTTTCCAAAAATATTAAAGTTTAAAGGTAGTAACAAAAAAGGAAATTGGGAAACTGAACTGCGTGAAAGTATACGTCACTTCTGGCTTAGTATCCTTGCCCGAATTTTACTTTAATTTTTCAAGAATAAAATAAATTGTTTTTAAAAAACCATAATTGGATATTTTATGGTTAAACATTTCTCAACAAAACTGCATCAACCGTTTTTTATTTTGAGTGGTCGAAAATATGGTTTCCGACACCAAAATTCCACTGTGCGACCGAAAAGGGTCGTTGGAGTATGCAAGACCTTTCAACAGGCATGATGTTGCTTGAGAACTCATTTTTCTCTGCAGTTAATCCATTATTTCTAGTATTTATTTGGTATTTTGAAAAAAACTTGAAAATACCTTTTTCTTCTGTCCATATTTTTATTAGGTAATATTTTTCTTAAATATTGTTGCAACAAACAATTGAAGGTTAGCCGCGAATAACGTTTTAAGTGACAAAATAATAATTTTTCAATAGAGCCAAAAAACGTATTTTAAAGCAAGATTGCTTGTTTCGTTTAAATTTTTTTAGCTTATCGAAAATAATGATAAATAGCATTAACTTTTCTTTTTATATCTCTGCTACATTTATCAATTATTTTCGACAATTTCCTTTGCATGATTTTATTAGTTACTTACAAAATTTTCCACTGACTGACTGATTGTAATTGTATTTTGACGGCGATAAGATGCATAGTTTTGAATGGTTTGATGTTTGAACAACGCAAGAGAGATATCTTAATGTTAATCTGTGATAAAACTGGTTTTTTTAAATTGTCTTTTACAACGTTATTCGCGGCTGTGCTTCAATTGTCTAAACACCAAATCTGTCTTTGTCCAACTTTCTTTACAAATAGTATATATGTATGATGATTTTGACTTACACATGCATTGATTTTATTATTTGGAGAATTTAAAATTACTATTTTTCTGTTGTTATAAAAAAATGTTAATGTTAATTTTTACTAAAAACAAAATATTTAATAAAAAAAAATTCTATTTCTATTTCAGCATGATGGACTACACTAGCTTGGGCTGCTGTGCTTTGGCGTTTGTTTTATATTTGAACACTTTAAATTCAGGTTTTGTTTATGATGACAGGTACGTTGAAAAAGATATCTTTAGCATAATGCAAAAAAAACAATAAGAAAAATTTAAATTCAAGTACATGTGTAACATTGAAGGCCTTATTTTATTTATTTTTTTTTTGTTTTTTTTTTTTTTTAAGATGTTATTAAAGAAATATTACTTATGGCTGTTGTTATATCCTTGGAAAATATTAAACCTTGAGAAAAACTAATCCCAACAAGAATAACGTCTGCATGAAGAAAATTATATAAATGTTCACTTCAACAATGGATGACAAAAAAGAGTAAACAAAAAGTTCTAAGCCTACCAACAGTGCAATTTTGTATTTTAAACAATATACGAGAACGTGGTAAGAAAATGAACACAAGAAATTCAATTTTAGCTTAACCTCAAAAAAAAATTAATTAAATTTCTTCAAAGCACTTGGTGAAACCAAAATTAATGCCCCTATCACGGTTTTCAACTTTTAAAATAGTTTGGTTGTGATTGATAAATTTGCATTACCATTCTCCACTAAATTAACAGTTGAGTTCTCAGTTGTGTTTTGGTACTATCATTTACAACTATGCGTAAGTTTGGTTGAGAAAAACGTTGAGTATACACAACTGTTTTCAAGTAGTTGAGTCGGTGGTTGGGTTTTTCTAGTTACAGGTAAAAAATAGAAAATATGGAAAAATCGTAACTGGAAATATTGATTATGCTTCATAGCAAAATTTTCTTAACATTCCAAAATTATTTTTTAAAGAATTCGTTCCCTATTTTGATTATTCCTTACCATGCATTGGGTAGTTCATGATGGTTAGAATCATCACGAATTTCTTTCTTTCTTTCGATACGTAGTACATCTATATTTGCGACTTCATTTTCGTCGTCATAAAATAAATCTACATATATTTGTATCAATTTAGTATGATTTCTTTGAACTAAATCATACAAAGCAATATTTTTTCTAAAACTGTATTTTAAATTTTCACACAAATTAATTGCTTTCTGTCAAACTTGATATTTTAAGTTGGCAACGCGATAACAATTTCAACTAAAAAACAGTTGTGGTTCATAATACTAAAAAACAGTTTGGTCGTGTGTAAGTTTGGTCTACTCTTAGGCGACCAAACTGAGTTTAGTTGAAAACCGTGATAGGGGCATAAATTAAAACGTCTCATGTTGTTGAAGTTTATAGAATTTTTCTTTCATGAATATAAAACATTTCTGCTACTTCATTTTGTTACTCACTGTACCCGAAATAGGGATTAGACACAGACTACATGTAGCAACAAAAAACAATCACATACTCTTCCAATCGTACACAGAAATGTATGTGTGCGTGTGTGTGTGTGTGTAGGAGTTGGCTGTCTTAGAATTAAGGGTCCTTGGCAAAAAAGAAAACTTTTACCAAATGAAATTTAACTTATCTTCTTCGGTTACGAGTATTATTGAGGTAAGACAGCTGAAATTGACTTGTACAAACACAACAGCATGTTTAACATTGATTCAGATTACATGTTGATGATAGTCCAGCATGAGACAAAACTTGAGAACAACAACAACAAAAATTGGGTCATTGTTCCAAAAATGATTTAAAGATGGCAACATAAATCTGTAACTTTCTTATTCTTGCAAATGGTCATTTGGGCAGAACAATTTTGTTGAGTGTCCAACATGTTGTCTCACCATCCTAATGACTTTTTTATTTAAGCTCAAGAACAGCAGAAATCAAGTTTATGACCAAAGTTTTATAATACTACTCGTTCGTACTCGTACATACTTATGTACGAGTATTTATATTAAAAGATAAGTGTGTATACAACAAACTGTACAAAACGTTTCCGTTTAATGCGTTCACATCAACTACCACAAGAACATGTACAAATAATGAAGGTCTGTCTGTCTATCTTAAGGTTTCATTAAAAGTAACTTATTGCTAAATTAGTAACATTTTTATGGCACAAAATAAAAGGAAACATGCCAAAAATTAATAGAACACAAAAACTTTTTATGCATTATATATACAAAAACCATACTTTTATGAAAAAAAAAAAAAGTTTTGCAAAAGCGAAAAAATATATAATTGTAATAAAACTTGTTTCAACTTTGATCTCAAAATATAACGAGAAAAAAAAGCAAAAGGAAAATGTTTTTTCAGAATTTAAAATTAAAATTATAATTAAAAGATTATGAAATAAATATTAAAAACTTTTTTCTAAGACATTGAGTTGTTGTTATAGCAGAAATATGAAAACCACATGTTTCGTTTTAACGATGGCCTAAGGCAAATGGTTTAGTGTTGTAGTAACAGTCAATCAAAAGTATTAGCGATATTTGAAGTAACTTTTTTAAAAGACTAGAAGTTTATAAATAAAAATATTTCTAGATTTATGATTAGATTACGCTAAATACAGATAAAGCTAAAGTAAGCCAAATGTGATTAATTTGAAATATTCTGACAAACACTAGCAGAACGGAACAACTAGCTATTTTTGAAGACCCCACACTTTCTTTCTTAAGAGTTTTAGTGGTTGGTCCACAGAGTGCAGTGTCAATTGATAAAAATTCATTTCAATTTCATAAAAGCTTTTGTGTAATGAAAGCTCAAACTTCACATTTTGACTGTGGGTTAAGATACAGACTTTCATTGTTCTTGGAAGTATTAAATGTTATCTCCAAATAGCGTAGGGAGGCATAGAGAAAGAACTTGTCTTCAATTTTCTGGTGCATTTTGTTTAAAAATATCGGGTGAGAAAATCTAATTTTTAATATTTAGCAGAGCGCGTTTTTCTGGTTAACAGACCTCTGTTAAACACGACGGTTTGTGTCTAGGGCTATAAATTCTGAAACTTTAGTTAACGTGGATTTCTGTGGTAGGGACTATTTTGGTAAAAATATTATTAGTTTTTTTTTCAATTTAATATTTTGCCCGAAGGGGGAGCTTAAAATTCTCCTACCCAAACGCTTGTCTGATTTCGATTCACATGTGAAAACATCAAGCACAGCGGAAAGATTTACTCGAACTAGCATGATATCATGCGTGCCAAATGTCTTGACATCAAATCTTCTATCCTGCAATGGTTTGGATGATAAGTAGTCTATATAAAGGGTGGGCAAATATAAAGTTAGGAAGTAAATTGGCTTAAAAATACACCTTTTTTAAGAAATTCAGTTTTATTGCTACCAATGTACAGTAGAAATGTGGAAATTAATAATGCAATATGTCAGGCCAATGTTCACCTTTAGCACGCCGGCAGACTTCCGCTCTTTTCACAAAATTCTTAACCATATTTTGCACCAAAGCTTGGCTTATCTCGTCAATGCAGCACCGAATTTCATTGTTCAGAGCGACAGCTGTTTCTGGTTTGTCCACATTAACCCGGTCTTGCAAATTAAAATTCTCAAATTTCACAATTCAAATTCTTTGTTCAAGAGTGTTAAAATTTCCCAACTTTTTACCAAATAAATGTCAAAGAATGACAGCTCAATTCTTGAAATTTCATTATTTGACAGCCAATTTACTTCCTACACTGAAAGAATTTTCGGCATAAATTCTATGAATTTCGACTTTAATCTAATGAAAAATTCATTAAACTTCAACCAACGTCACGCTTCGTTGGATTAATGAAACCAGTTTCGTCAAAATTATTTTATTGTAAACTTCATCAAATTTATTTAACAGTGTAATTAATGCAGTGCTATAACTTCATGGAAACAAGCAAATAATTTCATGAAAATAATGAAATAACTTAAATATAAAGGAGTTTCTTAATAATTAGAAAATATTGTTGTCATAAATCCAATAAAATATTCTTACGAAACCAGAATACCAACGAAGCAATTCCAATGAAATTCTTTCACAATATTCATGAAATTTTCATTAGATTTGTGAAATTATCATTAGATTTGTGAAAAAATTTTAATGAAATTATTTCATTCTTTCGGTGTAATCACAAATTTAGCCACCCTTTATAATTCGGAAAATCTCCGAACCTTTTTTCACGTATTGGTTGCAAGTAATCTTATCGCTGAATTCATTGCCATTTGTTTCAACATGAGGTCAGCTGGCAGCCAGTGCATTATTGTTGTAGGAAGTATTCTTTCTATTATACCATAATATCACACCATACATCAATAAAGTAGTGACCACTGTGTTGAAGAGCCATTCTAAATTTATTGGACTTATCATCTGTCCTTCTCATATACATATAAAGCAGAGGTTGCCTTATTTACTCGAGCTAGGACATTAAGGTGCCATGCAGGAATCAGGCTTAACTACAAAAACTTCTGGGGCAGAATCTCGCAAAAATATGGGCAACAAAGCGTACCAAATGTAGGAGAATAACTTTACTGGCATGCAAAATTGATATAAAACAAAAGTAAACTAAAAACATTTATGATGTAGGCAGTCAGAAGTATTGCAACACTGTCTTACACACACGTACCCATAAACGTTTGATAGACTTTCTCATCATAACAAAAAAAAACATAATTTCCAATCGTTTGTTTTTTTTTTTTTGAACCATGAGGTGCTGTACACAAGACAAGTGAAAAACAATTTATGGCTATAAAAAAAGGTGTTTAAGTAAAACCGAAAATGTTTAACGTAAATGGTAGCATTCGTTTTTTGTGGCTTAAATTTCTATGCCTCGCTAAATGTTGACTTGCTTACATTTTTTCTTTCTTTTTTGGCTTACTAAAGTTCATTTTCCGGCTACATATTTCTTCATGTTCTTTTTTCTTTTTTTTACATATAAAAGCTTTGAAACTTATTTTCATCATGAATTGAAAAGAGTCAAGTAAAATAAGTCTGGAAGCCAAACAGTCAGCCCACATGTATTTTTTTTATACTTTTCACACACTTTTTTTATTATGTAATTTTTTTTCTGCTTTACAGTGCGCGAGGAAGAGCTCATATTTTCTAATTTTATACACCCACTTAATGAAATGAACGTTTCGGAATTTATGCCTTCAAACGCAGAAAATTTAAATCAACGAAAAAAAAAACTAATATGAAATTTATTTCATTCCATACATCCGAAGGAAATTTGAAAAGTAATTTAAAGTTGCACCGGAAAGTCTATTTGAACTGGCCTTTCCTTTACAAATAAATAAACTTACTTTTGCTTAGTTGTTGTTTAATATCAATTCAATTAATTTTTTTTTTTTTTTTTGAGTCAGTTTGTCAAGATTTTAGCTTGAGGATATTTCATGGAAAGTCCGCTATAAGACCTAAAGTCTACTCCAAAAAGTCCATTCTATATGTTGTCAAGCATTTAATAGTAATAATTTTACATTATCACACGCCAAATGTTACCGGATTCGGATGTGTGCACGAGAACATTGAATATTTTCAGGTCATGACTCATCAAAATCTCACGTTTGTACTTGATTGCTTCCAGATAGCAGGTAGCCACGTAAATGATGTTCATTTACGGAGGATACCTCTGTTTCAGCAACTGTAGAACAAGACATCAGATTTAAGTACGTTTACCATTTTTGGGTTGATATTATGTCGGACATCAATATCAGAGAATGACGAAAGTAACGTTCAAGCATTTATGAATGCGTACAGCTACAAATAAAACACGTGGACATATGCAAACACATAACACTAATTTTAAACCGAATACGTATAACTATCAACATACAACAACTATGTTTACACACATTTGTTAATTTACGCAGCATAAACAACTAAAACTAAAATGTATAGACTGTATGCAATACAATCATACGCATGAGTATAAAAATACTCGGACTATTAATCGGCTACACATGCGTATATACAGGACAAAACATGTTTCCTAACAGCCAAAACACTGTTGCCATTCCATTTCATATACACAAAGGTACGCTATACGTTGGCGAATGATTAAATATCCCTACTCTGAATACCAACACACTACGACAGAGAGTTAATGCACTTAAATACGAATGTTTCTTTTAATTATTATTTATAGCGTATTTTAATTTTTCGCATAAACGAAGTAAAGATGATATTGTATGTTGAAGTATTCATTGTCATTCTCTGATCCATATATTCCGTAATTAAAAATAGACTAGACTTACAAATTCTGCACTCAATACCTTTCTCTTGCTTAATCTTTCGATGAAATCACGCTTTCAAGTTAAAATAATTTATCCACAAATTTAACAAGTGCAGTGACAACAACGAAGGGGCTTGAGATTGTTCATTTTCAGACCCACACTCGCGGAGTGAAGAACTACGGCGTTCAGCTTCGACTGCATATTTGAGTGCTTCGTAGGTAGTAAGCATGTGTCGTCCCCGTAATCTAGACCAGCTATGTACAAAAGCCATATGCACAATGTGCAAACTTTTATAAAAAGCTTTTTGTGCTTTCACAACGAGGAGGGCACAACAGCCAACCAGATCTCAGCGACAACAATGCTTGCTCTTATTTTGCAGAGAAACAAGAAAAAATTTAAGAGCTTTCAAAGCTGTTGACCTGAAACGCAAATATCACAGTATGTGTATTTGGACGTAGCTGATCTAGATAGATTTCACGGCGTTTATGAGCAATTGTAACATTAAACACCGTGTCAATCATCAGAAGGGAAAATATATGAAATAGCAGACATCTTTGAAATTACAGCCGCATAAAAATTTAGAAATTTATCATAAAAATACAAATACAAATAAAGTATGACTAAAACCAGGCTTGAACTAATTCTCTAAGTGGAACGTATAATAATTTACAACTCATCTACTTTTAGTTTCCAAACAAAAGGGAAAACGACAGGCCATGTGACGCATAAAGTTCCAAATTTTTCAATATATTTTAAAAGACTTTTCAGTCAGTCATATTTTAATCAGTTCACCGAGAGACGCAAATACACGCTCTCGCCCACAGCAAATCAAGCACACACACACATATACACACACACCCACACCCACGCAGAACACACATACACCCACACCCATGCACACACACACACACACACACACACCCGGGCGTACTTTTAATAGCACATACAATTACGTTTAAATCGCAAACAAATTTAAACAATTTTATTTTGTTCAAACAAACAAAACAATTGTGTTGTTTCTGCTGCTCCTGCTGCTGCTGCTCCTGCTGCTGTTGCTGCTGCTGCTGCTGCTCTTGCCAAAGTCGCTAGTGTTGTCATCATCATTATTTTTGTTGCTTTAGGAATATTTACAATGATTTTACTTGGAGTAAATTGTGTTCTTTCGTTATTTCCTTGTATTTTCACATGGCCTCCGGGGTGCTCAAGAGGGAGGATGTTATGTAAATTTATGCATGATATTTCTACGTGTATTGATTTCAAAGTAGAGGAAAGCGCACAAGGAGCATTACATACAACAAAACAAATTCCATATACATACATACATACTCGTATGTATGTATATGAGTGAGGGAGGTTAAATATACTATATTCTCGCAAATCGAATATTCCCTAGAGCTTAAAGTGATGGCGGAAGTAATGGTTATGAGGTCGCTTTTATCATCATAACCATCGTTATCATGATTGCAGTCGTTTTCATTATCATCCCAGCTCTGTGATTATCAAACCCATCATTACGATTACGCTGGTTGTTGGTGTCGTTTTAGTAATGTTGTTTGTCAACGCTACTGTAAATACTCGTAGCACGCAACTCCTGAATTTGCTTAAAAGCTTATTATTCGTCTAAATGTTTTCAACTCTTGCGCTTAGAAAAATAAGGTTTAGCAATTGTTTTATTATTCATCTTTCAATGTAAACATACGTTCACACAAGTGTGTCCTGCGAAAGAAAAGGGTAAACGTTACTACGAGTACGTACATATGTTCACGTGAGATGTTTAAATTTAAAACTTAATTTATTAGTCCTTCTTATGGGGCAACCATAGTTGCCGGGCAAATTTAATTTTCAAACAAAATATAGTAAAAGTCATCCGCAAAAAATGTAGAGCTCTTTTTCATAAAATATCTATGTTTATTGGAGAAGAAAATGTCTACAATTAGCATCTTTAATTGAAAAAAGTACTTTTGTTGGTTAAAAAAATTTAGTTTATTAAAAGTTCCATTAAAAATTTAGTTAAGTCTAGTAAACTTTTGTTTAAAGATTTAATTAATTTAAAAGTTTCATTGACACAATTATATTTTTAATTAATTTTTGTTTTTTTTTTAATAAAATATTGAAAAAAATATGTATACGTCTATGTTCTGGATTCCACATCGTTTTCACATGTTTTCTTCTGCAAATTTAGAAGAAACCAATTTGGAAATGGACGATTTCAAACTTTTAGATTTTTTCGTTTTCACTTTTGATCAAAATAAAAACTCATATTCTTTTCACTTGTTAACAGCAAAAACAAAAGCAAAACCAAACAAGAAAATCAAAAAAATTTTAAATGGTCCATTTCCAAATTTTTCTCTTCTAAAATTGGAAGCTAGAACACATACATACTATTATTTTCTAAATTTAAACTTAAACAGGTGAAGCATGTGTTTTAACATCCGAACTCACAAGAAAAAATGTAAAAACGATGTGGAAGCAAGAACATAGACGATAGATCTCTGTACATTAGGGCGGGTCGATTTGTATGGAGGCAAAAAAAATGCTCAAATTATAAGCTAAATCGTATTCTAGGGATCAAAATGAGAAACTTTGCCAAAGGAACCATACCTCTAAAAAGTATTTTGATGTCCCGACTTTTGATCCGAAGGGTGAAATTTTGAAAAATCCCACTTTGACCCATTTAGAGTTCCTCAATCGAGTGAAATTAGAAAATTAGAATTCTCGTTATAGCACATTCTCGCTTTTCTTTGCTATCATCAAACAATTCGAATCGTCGTCGAAAATGGAAAAGGGTATATATTATACATATACACTTTCCATTTTTTGTTAAAGGGTATAAAATACGTATGAGTAATATATTATTCTTCATCAGTATCACTCATACGCACTAAAATGGTGAATTTTTTAAATGTTTTTAAATGGGAGAAACCCCCAGGGGTGGTTCCAGGGGGTGGTTCCAGGGAGTGTTCCACTGGCATAGGTGGGTCGGCCCTCCAAAATTAGTGGAGGTCGGTCATACATTTTGACTCGATTGAGGAACTCTAAATGGGTCAAAGTGAGATTTTTCAAAATTTGACCCTTTGGATCAAAAGTCGGAACATCAAAATACATTTTATAGGTATGGTTCCTTCGGCAAAGTTTCTTATTTTGATCCCTAGAATATGATTTTCCTTGTAATTTGGCGATTTTTAAATCGACCCGCCCTATTGTACATATATTAGGGCCATTATTACAACTTGGCGTTATCGGGTTAATTAAAGGTAAGATTTTATATAACATTAATTTGACAAAGCCTCAGGCATCAAATACTTAGGTTAGCAGGCTGCTGGTAAGGAAAAGGTGAAATTTAGAGTCCAGCTAACTTGGGTCCAATACAATGATCCCCTTGTGATACTTGTGGGGTAAAGAGAAGATAGTGAGAGAGGGCGATAGGGAAGGGATAGTGATAGAGAAGACAGGTTGTGAACGAAAAGACAGAGGATTTTTTGCACGATTATTTGCAATGTTGCAGCGCCTCTGGTGTTATATGAGGCGTATTAAATTTTGAAGCTGTGCTTAGTAGCCGTTTTATTTAATTGGTTATTTTACTTCGCGGATGATTCTGCTACACAACGAAAGAGGGCGCTCTGATGTTACATTAGGATTAGCATCCGCTGAAGCCGGTGTAGTTTTAGTGACCAGTGCCTTATATGGCTGCATCACCGGAGCTTTTCCCACAACAACTGATACAAAGGACACTAATTCACATAAGAAAAATGCGTGGTGTTTATATTTTAATGACTGCCAGAGATCGGGTTCGAACACAGTACCTATGGTTTTGTAGTCAACGTGCTAAATATTATAAATAATAAATATTTAAAATTAAATCACATTCTGTATTGGATAAAACTCAAATACATATATGTAAATGCTGTAAGACATAAGTGCTGTCATTTGAATTGCAAGTAATCTCTAATTGCCATTACCATTTTACTATCAATCAAAATAGTTCTTCATAACGAAATCTAATAGGCACACAGTAGATCATTCAGCGTTTAGTAATATTAATAATAATAAGGAAAGAAGTTCTTTCACGTATTTTGGTACTCAAATGTTGGCTGTGAAAAATAAATAAAAAATCTCTTATTCAACTGCAGCAAACTAATCCCATCTAACTACTATAAATTCATAATATACTTAAAGTGTATTCATGAGAAATAATTAAATTCAAGACAACACCCCCAAACCTGTTGAGGATCGGCTGTAGATAAATTGCTTTGCTTATGTGTGTGTGTGTGTGTACCGCTTGTTAAGCACAAACTTTTTTAAAGTGTCCAAACAAAATTATGACTTAAATAAATGACAACGTTCAAGATTAATTAAAATACTTACTAGACGCCAGTTTGGCTTCTTGCTGGATTGTCCACTATGAATACAAATAGGAATACATATAAATATTTGTCTGTGCAAGTGTGTATGTAAATGCGCGTTAGTTTCTGTTAAGAGATACTCTCCAGCTAAGGTGGATGGGATGGATGGCCTCTGGATACCAATTTAATTTCCTTTTGACGACATTTGTTAACTAGAAGCGACAGAAATAAGCACATTAATTGCCAAACGAAACTCTAAAGTTTCGTGGCACCTGACAGCTATAAATAAATATATAACACCGAACGCACACACACATACAGACAAACAGAAAATTAGTAATAGTATCAAATGGTATTTTGCCACAAATTCATGCACAACAGGCTACACAGCCACGGACCCAAAAGCCATAAATATCTCTTTTCCAAGGGGATACATCGTAGACAATAAAATTGTGTTTTTGTGTGTTGGAATATATCGAGTACAAGTGGATTTGTAAGTATTAATCTGTGTTAAATAAGCCCAGAGTCTTCTAACATTTTAATGACGTTGCCTTTTACACACTGTTTAAAACGGCCTGCGCCTTTTCTTAACTTTCTTTTCGCCGACACAAGTATCTTTCGCCACACGACGCTACTGGTACGTGTATAGCTTGTATTGTATTTAGTATTTGCTGTACTTTAGTTGATTAATTGTCGATTTGTTGGTATCTTTCATATATTTCGCGTGCCTGCTACACACACCATCCCTCTGCTGTTCTTCATAATCGTAAAACAACTTGTATGTAGAGAATTTTTTGATTAGCATGTTTTACCGCCAGGAATGTTCAAAATTTGTTTTTGTTTTCCACATAAAAGAATACACAGCAGCAGAATTTTCATACCCCGCTTTAGCCGCTTTAAACAAAAGAAAATATTGTCTCGTGTATTTCAGTTCAGTGGGCATCCGTTTTAGTGTTCACTAAATCACTTATTGCGTATCAACTTTAAGACTTTTGGTCTTATTTCAGTTAGTGCCGCCACCACAGGTGTCTGTCTAACCATCCTCATCTAAATGCAGAGATTATAAACTAAAATTAGAACGCATTATGTTCTTCATCATAAACTTCATGTTACTCACTAAATACAAAGATTTTGTTACACACGATTTATTTAAACCTTAGTAAAGTTAAGTTTTTAATCACTCAACAATACTGTTCCTAAAGTCTTGGCAAAAAATAAATTATGCTTTTCTAAAAACATTAAAAGTGTTTTCTTTAAAGCTTCCAAAGTAGAAGGGTAAAACCATCGGCCTCAAACAACACCAATATAAACAAAAAAAAAAAATATTTAATTTAGAACTTGTCTCGTCTCTTATTGACTTGCTCAATAATGCTCACTTGTAGACTCAAATCTCACTTGTTAAATTCTTGCAGAGTCATCTTTAAACAAATGAGAAAGAAGTTCGCACTGATGGTTCTTAGAAAACAAGTGAATACATAACTACCTTGTTTTAAGAGTTGTTCCAAAAGTTCACATAAAATAAAATTTGTTCGGTATCTAAGTAACAGTTTTTTGTAACAGACACAACCCGCGAAGCGATTAGCTTGTCTATGGAAAAATACCCAGGGTCTACGGTGGAAATCGAACCCACGATCTAGCATCCCTAGAAATAATTCTGTATTAACAAAAGAAGTGCTTCAGTATGATTGATTGGTTGCTTTACGGGGCTGGGCTGCCTGTTGCCTACAAGCAATAAAGTAGAAGTTTGAAATTCGGTTTTGACAAATGCCACTCTACTTGTACCAGTCCTAACCTATGATAAAGGTCTGGGGGGTTACTCTCTATTACGATGCGAAAGAAAAATGGTACGAAAGCGAACGATTGATACTCTCTAATGCGTTTGCGCATTTACCTTTCGCATCTTTTATTTTCCGTTTCGCAAGTCTGGTATCACCGTACTCTACAATGCGAAAGCGCCTGTCAAAATCGCTCGATAAGCGCAAATATCTTGAGAAAAACATGAAAGTACGTTGAAAAAAATATTTATATATTGACTGTCATAAAAAATATTTTTGTTTTATAAGAGGTTTATTAAACTAATTTTCTATGAAAATTTGATTAATAAACATTTTATAAAACCAAAATATTTATATTTAAATCGTAGTTTTTAGGGAAAAAGCCAAAAAATTACAAACAAAACAACGGTAGTTTGAAATTTTAGTGGATTGCATGTGAGCAAATGGCAAATAGGACGCAAATCATTTGTGGACAAAATTGACAGACGACCTAAATTCTAATGGACCTCCTGTAAGGGATAGAGCTGGTTGTTTATAATGAAATGTGACACTAATAGTACTTATAAGATTACACATGTATGTTTGTATGTATGTATTCATATTTGATTTAAAAAATCACACCAAGTGAAAATGCGTAAAAATAAATTAAGCATTTCCAGCACAGGTGATGGTCCCTCTCAGTTTTGTATTTTCTCAATTGCTACGTAGAGCTCCTTTAAGCGACGGAACATTGAATGCTGCTATAGTCCTAAGGTGTGGTCCTGGCCATACATACAGAAACTCAAATTTTGTACAAAGTTAAAATAAAGCAATATGTATTTAATAACATATTCCGCTACAGATTTTTTCTTACCTGCGGTCATTTAAGGAAAGTATACCGGAACTATCTCTTAAGCTTAAATTAGAAGTGACATAGCCATAGTGCCATAGCCATAACCAAACCAAAATTCAATTGGTTTCTATGGTGAGAGTTATGGCGTTAAGGTTGCTTTCTATGGCTATGGTTATGTCACGTATAATTGAACCTTTAAGACTCGTCTTGCAACTCGTTATACATGGACGTTTTCTTCATAAAACCAAACGCTACAGAATCCATGACTTTATTTTCAATTAAAGGCTGTTACACTTCACTTTTTCTTCAATTTTGATTTTAAATGTCGTTTTTTTATACATATTTGGACATTTCAGTACTGCCAACCTTTGCCATATTTTCTTTTGCAATGTCCGTGTTGTCACTTTTTCAAACAATTTTGCGAAAGGTTTTGCGAAAGTAATAGAGAGTACCAAATTTGCATATCAACGCATTTAGCTTTCGCATCGTAATGGCTTTCGCATCGCAATAGAGATTAACGCCCCTGGATACAGTGCGAAATCTAGTGATCATTAAGGTATCGCATGAGGTACTCTATACTAACTCTGGATAGCACATTCTTACATTGATTAACTAAAAAACACGGTTTCATATGATTAGTGCAAGCAATATTGCTTGGCTTTCGAAAAAAAAAATTCCGTGGACTTTTTTCACACAGTACGCTATCTGTCCCCTTTTTGGCCAATATTTTCGCATTAAATAAACTTGCAAAATCTGGAAGAGGATATGATAGCTGTACGCTCCGATCACTTGAGAAAACTGCTGACACAATATTATGATCCGTTAGTTTGGACTCCGGTTTTATAATCACTTACTATTTCGGCCTTTTTCCATGACTTCCTGGATGGGAGAATGACTTTGAAAGTACTCTCAAAGTTCGTTTTGGGTACCATGTTTGCTAATATCTGGACCATCTTAAGATTTTTGCTTGTCCGAGCGATCTCGACCCCCTCCATTAGCAATTTGCCGGCAATTTTGTCACACTGCTTGTGACTGTGGCCATTAAGTGTAGGTCTTTCGCAACAACCGCCGAAGTAATCGCACTTACATATTTCGTGGTTCCGATATACACAGATCTTTGATCTTTTGTTTAGTTCAACGATATCGAAAGCATACTTTCATACCATAATTTATTATTATTACATACTCGTATATTGGGAAAGCAATGGCCCTAATATTCTATACTTGACTGATTTTGTTAAGCGTTTTTTTTTTTAATTCAAGTATTTTATATTAATCCAAGAAATTTATTATCTGACATATTGTCATAAGTTTATTTTAATTGAAGTCTATTGTAAATTTTTTGGCTAAGCACCAGGGAAATATATAGAGAATATTTTATATAAATATTAATGCCGCTGTTAACCAAATATTTGCAAAATCTTTCTATCCTGTTGGTTTATTAAAAGCGGAAGTACTTTTTAGCGCGCTTTTCCTTTCAGTTTCTGCTTTCTCTTCTTTTTAATTTGTAACTTTATGCCGTATTAAGTTTGATATATTGAATGAAAGAGTGTGTCACAGTTATAATTTATGACAAATCGTTTTTACTTTATTAGTCAAGAATGGAAGAAAAAACGCGATAAGTCACGGAAGGAAGACATAAATAAATTAATCGGGTGATAGACCACCTTAAAAGTCTATAAAGAAAAATTATTGATTTAGTTAAATGAGAATGTTACGCATTCTTTTTTTTTTTTTTTGTATAAAACAATTAACTAGTGAACTAATAATTGGATTCATTCATAGCTGAATGAAACCAGCTAATAGTTTATAAGTCAAACCAATTTTATATTTAATTTATTCTGCGAAAGAAAATCGGGCCTTCAAAAAATGGGTGTTTTTTATTGAGGTATAGAATTTTAAGTTGGCATCACTTTTTTAACTGGCGGCCATTTTGTCAGCTGTCAAGTGATTAATATTTAGTTTGGTTTGCCATTTCATCATGAACAGGTTGACAAAAGAACAACGCTTGCAAATCGTGCAAATTTATTTCGAAAATAATGGTTCAGTTCGCGAAGTTTACCGCAAGCTCCGTCCATTTTATGGTCGACATAATCGTCCATCAGAGCAATTAATTCGGTTAACCATGGATCGTTTTCGCACTACGTTTACTCTATGTGATAATACGCATCCGCAGAGACGTCGAACAGTGCGCACCGAAGAAACAATTGCCGCTGTAGAGCAAAGTGTTGAAGAGGACCCGAATGAATCGATTCGCCACCGTGCACAGTAATTGGAGCTTTGTCCATCAACTTTATGGAAGATTTTGAAGATTTTGAATGTGGATGAGTTGTGGTTCCAACAAGACGGCGCTACATGCCACACAGCGCACGTCACAATCGATTTATTGAAGGAAACATTCGATGAGCGCATAATTTCGCGGAATGGACCTGTCAATTGGCCACCAAGATCGTGTGATTTGACACCATTGGATTATTTTCTTTGGGGATATGTGAAGTCGCTCGTCTACGCCAACAAACCAGAAACGTTAGGGGACTTGGAAGCCAACATTCGTGGCGTTATTGCCAACATACGGCCCCATATGCTCGAAAAAGTGGTTGAAAATTGGACCTGTAGAATTGGCTTTATTCCAGCCAGCCGCGGCGGCCACATGCCCAAAATCATATTTAAACATTAATGGCATAAAATTATCCTTCCAATAAAGCCAAATTGATGGACATTAAAACGATTTTCTTGTGTTTTATTTCAATTCGAAGTTCTATACCTCTAAAAAAAACACCCTGTACAAATACGTACAAACATACATAAATACATATGTATTTATCCATATATATTGCAGGTATGATAAACTTTCTCTCTCTCTGTATCTCTCTCTCTCTCTTTGCAGACGCGCGGTGCTACAAAACACAGATGTCTCCGGCTCAGTGCCGTGGCAGAATGCATTCCTGCATGATTATTGGGGCACACCTCTAACAGACAGCGGGTCACATGGCTCCTATCGACCGCTGAGCGTTCTCACATTCAGACTAAATTTTTTACTCAGCGGTTACAATCCGTTGGGCTTTCATCTGATCAACAATTTACTGCACTGTTTGGCCACCGGTTTGGTAGTTAAGGTGGCGCGACATTTCCTCTCTTCCGTTTGGGGTGTTGTAGCGACGGGAGCTCTCTTCGCTGCACACCCCATTCATACAGAAGCTGTGGCGGGAATTGTGGGGAGAGCTGACTTGGCTGCCTGCGTTTGCTATCTGCTGACTTTTCTCACTTACATGCGCCACATAGCGTGGCGGGAGAGGGACGATCCCCTACAGTGGTTGGCCTTAAGTTTTACCTTAGTTTCTTCAATAGCCGCACTGCTGTTCAAGGAGACAGCCATCAGTGCTTTGTTAATATGCGGTATGTTTGATGTAATGCGTGGTATAGCAGGTCTCAGAGACAAACATCGCATACGTTCGGTGTGCGTATTGACTTCAGTTTTATTGGGTACAGTGTATTGTCGCCTGGCGGTAGTGCCGCGACCCCAAACATTGTTCTCAACGGCAGACAACCCCATAGCGAAAACAAACTCTGTGTGGACACGTTTTTTGACTTTTTTGTACCTTCCGGTATTCAATTTCAAACTGTTGCTTAATCCACAAGTGCTTAGCTTCGATTGGGGTATGAACACCATACCACGCATCACCACAATATGGGATGGACGCAATGTGTTGAGTATAGGTTTCTATGGTGCATTAACCTACACTGCCTGGCAAAGTCTTCGTATTCTGTTGCAACGACACAAACGTCTGCATTACTACGCACAAAAGAAGAGAAGGCAACAGACGGGATCATCGTATGGCACATCAGGGCCGCAATACCATGTACAACCACAAACGCAGCGTAAGTCACGTACAAAGCGAAAATATTGCAAACAAATGCAGTGTCAAACCTCAAATGGAACAACAACAGTAGCAAGTGACAACCAAACACCGGCCTACTACATAATGACTCCACCCCCACTGTCAAAATCTTCACATCAGTACACAGCAACACCACCCACTTCGCTACACAGCACCACGTCATATCTCAAGCACAAACTTTTGGGCATAAATAATCCCCACATCTGTGGTGATTGCAAACAGGAATTGAGCTCCGGCCATCACAACAGCTCGTGTCGTGTGCTAAACAACAACAATAACATTTTAACATTAAGCCACTCAAATGTTTATCGCACAGCTTGCTGTTGCCATCAGCTAATGTCTTCCAGTGTCACGTCATCGAACGGCACGACACCACAACTCTTAGCCTATGCCCTGCAGAAGGCTATAGCCTCAGTGAATGCTGCGCGCAGCTCACGCAGCAGCAGCAGTTGCAGCAATTCAACAACATCCAGCAACAAAAGCTCCGACAGCAGTGCTTCCTCCACCTGCAGTTCGGGCTCATCAATATCCTCCAAATCATCAGCGTCGCAAAGAAAGCTTTGCTTGGCAACGTGGCCATTGTTGCAACAAGAAGATTTTATGTTGTGCGACATGCCACAAAAGTGTGCAAACGCTAGTGTCCTCTTAATGGCATTGGCCTTCTTAACTTTGCCATTTTTACCTGCCACAAATCTTGTCTTCTATGTGGGCTTTGTCGTGGCCGAACGTTTATTGTATTTGCCCAGCATTGGTTTCTGTTTGCTGGTGGGCTTCGGTTTCGGCAAACTAATGGATCACGCACACACGAGTAAGAATCCCCGGTACCATCAGATACTGATACTGAGTTTTTGTTTGGTATTAAGCGCTCTGAGTGCAAGAACGGTGCGTCGCAACTTGGATTGGCGGGATGAGGAGAGTTTATATCGTAGTGCTGTGCAAATAAATCCACCTAAAGGTGAGTGAATATTAAACCGGTTCGAAATAATAGATATCTCGAGGACAATTCTAAAACTGCAAAGAGCTTTTGTGTCATGCCTCAAAATACAGCCTATTTAATTGTTTGTATTTTCTCCATTATTTTAACTCTGATCGAAAAGTTTTGAATAGCATTTTTAATGATTCCGAAACACTTTAAATTTGTTTTTTATGGTTTCTTTTCAATGTTAAATTCTAGATACCGCTTCCAACATACAGTACACTTTCCTCAAAGCCGCACCTTTTTGCTAGCTATAGGAAATCCCACATAAAATTATGCTGATCTAGATTTTAAAAGCAGAAGTATGCTGCTGTAGGACCAATGTGCTCTCCTAAAGTCAGCCATATTAATCATCATTCATCTTTTCTATAAGAGTTTTCTTTTCCACAATTAGCCATTTTTTTTCTTTAAAAACAGTGTGCTGTATCATAGTCAGCCACATTTCTTATTTCTTCTGTTACATAGTCAATCATTCGTTCTGTGAAAAAGTGTGCTCTCCTACGGTCAGTAATATCTTCTATAAGCACAGTGTGGTATCTCACACTCAGCAAACTTTTCTATAAAAGCAGTGTGCTGTCTCAGAGTCAGCCGTATTTCCTATGAGAACAGTCAATCATATTTTCACGTGAAATATTTCCCGTGAACAAAAAATGAAATTAGTATACTGACACAACAACAGCGCGATCGCAATTTTAGGGAAAGGGAACTCTTTTCATGTTAACTTTTATTCACGATAAGGGTGATAATATTTTTTTTCTATCATTCTTAGTTTTTTTTAGCAATCTATTTGATTCATATTTTAATAAATCTTATTTTCATCTTTTCAGCTCTTGGCAATTTAGGAAGTGTCCTTAGTTCTCAGGCTCGTTATAAAGAGGCCGAGGAGGTTTTGTTAGAAGCCATCAAATATAGGCCAAATATGGCAGATGTACATTTTAATCTGTAAGTTGAAACGTATTTCTTTTTTTTCAAAATTTAAAGTTCAGCACTAACATACTCGTAAGTTAAGCTTAATACTGTACACGTTTAAAGTTTTCCCACGTTCTGGTAAAAACAATTATTTGCAATGGCTCACGGACGTCTTACTGAATGAAATACAGCAACGCACAATGAAAATTGTACAAACAAAAGCACGCTCAGTTAAATAAATTTTAGTTGCTATTGCACTTAAATATCATGAATAGAAATTATGTTATGAATATGACGTCTAAGCAGCATCAAAGCAACGCTACTAATAACTGCACTGTCATTCCAACTGCCTCAAATTCGCTACCATTAATGCAAATACATACAAATACTTATATTATTACAAAGGCCACATGACTACATACATCGAGTTTTCCTTCCAAACATTTAGTAGATTGTTGCTGGTAAACTGCACATTTCTGTCACTTCCTGAAGACACGCTAGGAAAAGGTAGAAGGAAAGCAATACGTACCCTACATAACAAAAATAAATTAATTGCTCTATTTGAAATGTCACTAAGACTCTTATATTTTTTCTGGAACTCTCCAACGTGATGCGATGTGATTCTCTCTTGGCATAGTTGTTCCAGACGATATGGAAGTTTTAGCAGTGAACAAAATCAGTTTTTCTAAAATCTTTAATAGCAAATGCTCTCTGGGTTCATATACAAACATACATTCACACATATAAACAAAAACTGTAAGTACCCTGTCGGAGAATGTGTGGTTGACTACAAAAATAGTTAACTTATAGTTAACTTTTCTTAGACTGACTTAAAGCTAGCTGCAAAGTCATCCAGAACAAATCCAAAATTAATTCTTAAGTTGAGTACGTAATCGAATTTGATGAGAGCCAACAAATTTATTCTCAGCTACTTTAAAACTCATTTCAGTTTTATATTAACATTTTCCTGTTGTTATGTTATATTGCAGCTTAGCCTAGCTTAGTTAGCTTAAGGTAGAATTAGCCGAACGTCCACGTAAGCTAACGAAACAGCTGATCGTTTTTGTTGATTGAAAACAGTGCAAACGCTTACCGAAATTTGCTGTAACGTTTACGGCACGTCTCAACCTGTATAAAATAGAATTTCCTAACGTTGTTAAGTGACGTTTTAAACCAGTGATGGTACTAATGGATTTGAAATGAAATGTGGGTATTTTGACTCTGTTTCTCGGTACTTTTACTAATAATAATATCTGTGCGAAAAAACAACTTAAAATAATACATAAATATGTATATGCATGTGTATATACATACTTATGTACATATGTAAATACATATATACAAATTTCAAATTAATATATACATACATATTTATATGTACATAATGAAGAAATATACATGTACATACATATGTAATTATGTATGGGTGAGATGTAAAAAAATTGGATATATAAAAAATTTAAATGGTATCAAAACCTCTTATTGTATATGCACATATGTATGTAAAAATTATTTAATTTGTAGCATACATATCGTTGGTCACAAGTAGAAAGGCCCTAATTCAACTAATTGTAATTTTACAGGAGAAGGTAAAAACATAATAATAATAAATAGTACAAATGCTTTGTTAAACTGCTTGTAAAAGTGTTATTTTTCACTATTGTAATAAATTTTTGTGCCGAAGTGTATTTGTGTGAAATGTATTGGAATCAGTGAAAAGCTCAATTCCATGAATATTCGAGTTAGGGCCTTTCTACTTGTGACCATCGATATGTATGTATGTATGAACATATTATTTATTTATTATGAATGTATACATACATATATTTTTATGCACATGCTCCAATACAGTTTTAGTACCATTTACATATTTTATGTACTTTTTCTTCGCCGCAGTCACCATTTGAACTTTTTAATACCCATCACTGTTTTGTGAACAGCTGTTCCTTTTTCATATTAAAACAACAAAATAAAGTAAAGCGTACGCACGTTTTTGAATGTTCTATAAGTGCACGAACGTGCTAACAGTACGGTACGCTACGGTACAGCAACAGCAACGTTCGGCTAATCCAGCTTTTAGCTTAGTGGTAGCGCGTTGAGTACACAACGTGTGATGTTACATGTTCGAACCCCAGAAAATTTTTTTTAATTTACTGACTACCAGGTGATTTAAAAAAAGTCAACTTTAAGTTTTAGCTGAAAGTAGTGCAGAGTGAGACAATTGACTAAAGCCTAGGACATCGCAATGTTCAAATAATCGGCTGATTACATTGCAAAGTAATCCAAGTGTCAGTCAGTGCTATTTGCGAAATAGTTAGCTTAAATTTCCGACAGGATACGTTTGCATATACATACATACATACTCGTACATAAATGCTGCATCTGAATGCAAAGGACGAACGAAACAAGTGTTTGCAAACATGTTCATTTTGTTTTTGGTTACCTTTTTCTCTATTTCTTTCAATAGTTAACTGAATGATGGTTGTTTACTCGTTCCCAACCAAACACTTTTTATTGTATGGCATCTTAAAAGTGATGGTGGTGGGGGAGGGGTGAAGGGAGAGGGTGACGTTAGAGGGCATATATATAGAAAAGCCTCTTTGTCACTTGTTCGCTTTTTATACATTTCCCGTATAGTTTTTATTTTACTTTTTTTTTTCTCTTTCAACTTTGTTTTTCTATATCAGCCGTTTTTATCAATTTTTTTTCTACTCTCCTCCTTCAACGTGGAATTGTGCAGTTGTATTGGAGTTGAAAAAAAAAAATGTTGTTGTTTGTTGGTGCTGTCGTTATGCTTTTGAATGTTGCTCAAATTTGTAAGCAATATAAATGCTGGTAAAATGGCACAAATGATGAATGATATTGTGTGTCATTCTTGTCGTTGTTTTTTTTTTGTTTTTTATAGTATTTTCAATTTCTTTTTTTCTTCTTCTTCTGACTGAATTGTCAGTGAAGTGGCGAAAAATGAGAGCAGTCCCAGCAATGGTAACTACAGCTACTGCAACAACAGCAACAGCAACAGCAACTAGCATTATGAGAATATTGTGCTGAAAAAATGTATGCTAAGGGTACGATAAATGCGTATGTACAAACTCGTACTTGCAAAGGACCAAATGAAAAAATACAAAAAACATTGCAGCAACATTAAACACATAATATTTTTTGCAATAATTTTAAAAACTGCCAGCGAAAGTAAGAATGTGATTCGACATCAATCTCTATTGTAAAAAATAACTATAAATATTAAAAAAAAAGAAGAACAAAATCAAATAAGAAAATCGATTGTTCAAATATGTAGAACAACTTTTAAAAGTGAAAAGTGAACAATATGAAATTTAGTTCAGCTGCAGCATTTTGCATTTTATGTCGAAAAGGTGCATTAATATTAAACTTTTAGTTGATGAAAGTTAAAGCACTTATTTTCTTCTATATATATTTATACAGGATTTCTTTCATGTATACATATTGATATACATACATATACTTATGTTTATATGGTTGTAGCTTTGCAAGAATTTATTTCAATTATTATCAAATATTTTGAGCTTTTTAACTTAAATAAAGAAGTTTTATTAAGTTTATTCTTTGCAAAACCAATTGCTGTAAATTATAAAGCTGATGATGTTCGAGCGATATAAACTTCATGGCATCGCATATGAGTGTCATTTTTGGTAAAGGATATAATAATCATTATTTAACAAATCTATAACGAAGGCGTATTAAATATTTTCATCACTCATACCTATCGTTTGTTATTAATAAACATGTGCAGACGTAAACGGAATATTTTTAAATCGAAATATGAATTTATGCAAAATTTTGCACGAATTTAAATTTGTCTTCATTTTTACAGTCTAACGTTTGCTTTGTTCAGGAAATAATGAATGCATATCGCCAGCAAAAACATAAAACCAAAAAATCTTCAAAGTGAAAACAACTTCGTTTCTCTTTATGGCTTGGCGGTATTTGTGTGTTAGATATTTTAAAATCTGTTGCAAAATGAATAATTTAAAAGGTCTTATATTTATCAGCCAACGCTATAATACAACCGACAAGACTTCAACCAAATGTATGTATACAATATTTTATTTTCTTATCTAATATTTGCACGTACATACATACTATAGTACATGTTCCTTTTTTTGCACTTCTTGCTTTTAACAAATCACCGCCAATAATCAATACAGCTTAAGGTATTTCCGAGATTTGTGTGTTGTTTCTTTTTACAAAAGGAAAATACTCGAAGTAAAATAAAAGCAAATCAAAAAGAAAAATATTGAAAATGCAGAAAAGAAAAGAACTTCAAGTTAAAAAATCAACAACTACAGAAGGAACAAAAAGGAAGCACGGGAAAAATATCAAGTGTAATGATTTCTCAAAGGGTGGAAACCTACACACATACACACACACACACACACACACAATTGTGTTTTACTTTGCAAATAAACGAGCGGAAATTTAAACAACACAACGCAAGAAATCAAATAAATTAAAAAAAATGAAGCAGACATGAGACAGAGATGAAATTGTAAACACTTAACAAGAAATAATTTGCAATATTATTCGAAAAAAGAATGTAAGAACGTAAAACAACAATACATAGACACAATTTCCTGAGCGATAGTCGGTTGTGGTTGAATCTTATGTACGCTGCCCAAAACAAAAAAGACCGAATTTTTTCGTAATACGGTACCTTCTCGGCCAGCAATTTTGAAACCGGTCGACAGAGTATTTTGGTAAAAAAAATTTGTATAAAGTTGATGCTAGTTTAAGCTTAAATTAGACGTGTCATAGCCATAACGCCATAGCCATAAGTAAACCAAAATTCAATTGGTTTCTATGGCAATGGCTATGGCATTATGGCGAGTCACTTATAATCAAACACAGTGTTGGTTATGGTTATGGCACTTTTAATTGAACCTTTATACTCTAACCATCTACACTCTAATTTATTAAAAATACACTGTGTGACAAACATTAATGAAGTGGAAATAACAGGAATGTGTTACTACTATTTTTCTGGTACGCATTGTCGAATATAACAACAATCTATCTTTGATTGACGGGTAAAAACCGATTTTTCGTAACCGTTAGTACTTATCAACCTTTAACTAAGTTGAATATCAACCGATTTTAAATTTATAAATGGATTTATATAGAAGAGACTTAGACCTTTTGAATAATATAAGTTCTAGTTCAGTAAATTTCAGATATATGCTGAAATTTTTCTCCATTGGATTCGTTCTTACACAGTATTTTTGTACTGGAACCATACTATTGATAACCATACTTATAAAACATAATTGATTACGACTAAATCCGATACGATTTCTGCTAAAATATATTATATTAGCAGACCTTTTCGTGTATGTGAAAAGTGTTGCTCTCAAGGAAAAAAAAGTCTGGTGACCACTGTTGTAAAAATTATGTACTATATGTTGATCTATGTTTGTTGAATTGCACTTTCAGCTTAAATATCTTGAAAACGCGTAAATAAAACACTAAACCCATTGTGCAGGTAGTTTTTAACAAAAGACCTTATTAAGGCTTTATAAAGGTTTTTATATAGCCTTAATAAGTTTTATAAATAAGGTTATACGGTTGTGTTTTCCGCATTTGTATTGTATTTGTTTAATTAAATTATTTTTAATTAAATGATAAATATTTAGCATTGTTTGATTTGTATGTCTTATGTCCTTGGCTTAAATTTCATTTTATCTTTTATTTAAATGATACACTAATTGTTAATATTTTCATAAAGAAAGTTTTATCTTTTGCTTATTCCGGAAACGGCAGATATGCAGTTGAGTTTGGATTGACGTTTTTACTTTTAATTCAAATCGTTTACAGAATTTGTGTGAGATGTTTCTTTTTAGTGATATTCAAATAAAAAAAAATCATAAGTTTTAATGTAAAAGATCTACAGATAATAAATTTCAACAACGAAGAAATCTACGCTATTGCTAATAATCCATAATATATGAATATTGTAGCAATTTAATGCAGAAATCTAAACTTATATACATTCATTTCTATCTGAAGGGTGTACAAATCAGATAAGATTGAAAGAAGAAAAAAACACGAGCAGAAAATTGTTAAAATATGTAAGAAAATATTGTAAAAGAAGATGATGAAAGAAAGAGTTTATATATTTGCTACTGCCAGTAAATTTAAACAACATTTAGTTGTAGCAAATAAAAAAAGGGTGGGGGGAGGTAAAAGAAGCTTAAACCAGAAGCAAACAAGTAGAAAAAATAAATAAATAAATATGAAACAATATGTTGAGTACAAAAACCAATTTCCAATACAAATACAAACATCTTCTTCTCATACTAGAAGGAATAATATTTTTTTTATTTTTTTGTAAATAAAGAGAACGAGATGCACAGTGTGACATTCGTTCGAAATGTTGATAGACACCGAACAGTAAAACATTATTTTTGTAAAACTTTTACACAATCGTAATATAAAGTAAGTCCAGACAGTAAATCGTTTAGAGCTTGGAAATATATTTTCTCATTCTATTTGACAGAAAACCAACAGGTTTATCATCAACATTCGAATAATGTTGAATATTAAAGAATTGTTTTTTTTTTTCGTTTCTTGTCCTTTTCATATTTTGGGTTTTCAGACCAATAATATCAAGAACTTCTAATTTAACTGGTAAAATATTTATTTAATAATATTAACGTAATAATTATATGTTAATGTTTAACGAGCAATTATACTTGTGTCGAACTCTTTCAGTAGCTCGTTTTAGACGCATTAAACTGACGCATTAAATTGAGCGGATATGCCGATGATTAGTGTTAAGTCAGCTAACTTAAGTAAAGGTTCGATTATGGATGGCAACACAACTTGAGTTGCATTGCCAACTGCAAAAATTTTAAAACGTATGGCAACTGACAACTAAGAACTGTTAATTTCAGTTGATAAATAGAAATAGCAAATTTGTAGTTGCTGCACAGTTTTTTAGACAAAAAGGTGGAAAAGTTAATATAAAATAAATAATATATAAAATTATATTAAATAAAGAATTAATCCCTTGAGAAGTTGAAAAGATGATTTAAAGTTAAAAAACAGTTATGAATATAGGGATGTCAGTTCCAGGTTTACAAAAGCTGGGACACCAAGCCAAAAACTTATGGAAAATTCGAAAAAACCAGTCTGTAATACCCTAATGATGTCCGACGATTGTATCCTCTTGTCTATGGACGAAAAAAAACGCAGTTGTGATTCTCTAAAACAATTACTATTTATTGTCTATGCTAGAAGGTTCGTGTATTTGATTTATGATTTTGTTCCAAACACTATATCCAACACATATGTTTTCATATATTTTTCAAACTATTGTATAATACTTTAATTGAATTTTTATGTTTTAAAAGCATGGCAATAATATTTATATTTTTCATTATCAAAGACAACAACGATTTTTGAGAAAAATAATTTAGAGAATTCAAAAACAGGAACTCAAAAGTACTCGTATTTTCAAACAAAAACGCCCTAAATATTCTTAGTGAATTAGGGCATAATTTTGGATTACAAAAAAAATATTTTAGGGTTGAATTAATTTTTTGGTGTCTTCAGAGGCTTAAAGGCAAATATTTTTGTACGGAAAAGAGTTAAAATCTGGTACAAAAATGTTCACTGTATGATTTTATACAAAACTGTCAAAATATCATTTGCTTAAAATGCAGCATAACAATGTACAAAAAGGAGTAAACTCAACTCCAACGACTCTTTGAACAAAATTTATGGAGTAAACTGATTTGATTAATGGCTTATCAATTTGTATTATGGTTTTCTTTACTTCACAAATGACAAAACCGACTTCACACTTGGCTTCATTTGCAAAAGTTATAGCGTTTGCCCCACCCTATTGTAGAGGATAAGATTAAATAAGACCAGGCAGGCAGGCATGCAAATGTAATTCTCTTAACTAGTTTTCTAATTTTTTTTAATATGAGTTTAACCATGATAATTTGAATTTTTTGCAATTGAAATGCAGCTTGAGAAATTTCATTTCGCTCGAAACTGCACAAGCTTTGAAAAGGTTGGACAATCCAGCCAATAGCAGCACATCTGATATCCCTAATTACACACATATAATGGTAGTTACAGACTTAGCAACGTGTTTATGCAACCAGGCAGATTGCATTGTCGGTCGCATAGTGTGTAGTCTTGTATATGGTTGAGTTCGAAGTTGCATTCGAATTTTCAAAAATATCAAAATGTTTTGATATTTATAGGATGCATTGGCGGTTGCATTGCAGGTTGCAGTATCTGTGTCAAAATATGCAACATGTAATATAAACGTGATGCGTAATCATGTTGCAAAGTCTGTACCCACTATAAGAAAACGTAGATAAATCTGATGGTTGCCACCTGCCTGATAGTGAAATACTAATTTTTTCTTTAAAACAACTATAAATATTCGTGCAACTTAACAGAAATATAATCGAAAGTTTCGTATAAAAACATAAGAATAAAATATTATTATCGCATTTACATATAATTGTATTTGTATCAAAGTGACTGTACATAGAGTGTTTGTAAATTGCACAATATGTTCATGTAATGACAGGTCATTTACAAAATATTTTGTTTTATTGTGTGTAAACTGTTTTAAATTGAAATGAAAATCGATACAGCGGGAGGTTTAATATAAAAGATGTGAAACATGGGGACATGGAGCACACAAAATATCCTATTGTTTTTTTTTTTATTTTATTTAATTTTTTTTTTTTATCAATATACACTTGGATATTCCCTTACAAATATTGAATGAGAGCCAATGCCAATATCTTACCCAACAAGCTGCTTCACATTTCTTTCTTGTTTTTTTTTTTTTTTTTTGGTATTTAATCCACCAAAGAAAAAAAATCTGATGTTTCAATATGTTGTAATAACTTTAAGTACAAGAAAAATTTGTACGCAGTTAAAAAAAAGTATTAGAAATCAGCAACAACTGCAAAAACTTCAATCAGTGAATGTGATTGTGTAGTACAAAACGTCAGCTGTTTGGCTGGCAAGTGAATGCAGCAGGTAACAAATATTTTATAATTTTACTCTGTTATATATCATACTGAGCTTTCATTACTTTTTTTCTTAGCATTTTCCTTGGTGAAAAACCAAAGTTACCAAACGCAAAAAAAAGAAGATATAAATGGAATACAAACATGAAAGTACATCTCAAGATAAATTCCTAAACGATTTTTTATTTTTTATTTATTTTTTTTTTTCAATTTCTTCAGTACGACAAAAAACAGACTTCATTGAATCAAAATGTGTACGTACAAATTGAAGCACAAGGGGAGTGGAAAAGGAAAATAATGTAGGAAAAAAAAAGAAAGAAATGTTGCTAAACTCATTGAAAAGAAATCAAATTATTCAGTTCAATGATTATTGGTTTTGTTGTTTGGTTTACTAAGAGACTTCTCCCATCGAGCCAGATTCTTCTGCTCTCACTATTCCTTCGCGTTATCATCATCATTATCATCATCATCATTATCATCATCATCAACACCATTAGAAATGGTAAAATATGTAAATGAAGATAACGTGGTGCTGCTGCTGCTGCTGCTGCTCCTGCATTCGAATTGTTACATTTACAAACACTTGTGTACATTATCAATACATACATAGAGATACACAGGTCAGGATTTACTGATTTAAACAAGTCGAATTGAATAAATTTTATCGGGTTTCCCCTCACCTTTTCATTGATTTCACTTCACTGTCTTCAATTCAAGCCCATTGCGTCGGGTCGTTTTTGTTTTAATTTTTGTTTGTATGTATTTTAGCAGTTGTAGACGCGGATACGAAAATCTCAGCAACATGTCATTTATGTTGTATTTTCCTTCATTTTTTTTTTTCCTCTACAAAAATGGTTTGTTGGGCTGTATGTTAAACGGGGGCTGCTTTCGTTTTATAAATTATTTACAATATAAAAACACTTTTCTCCCTTTTAGTAAGTAACCTTTCCTTGATACCTTTTGGCAGCAAGTTAACACGCAATAATCAGTGGCACAAAACTCATTTTACAATTCCAAGTATCATATGCTGATATTTATACACACGTTTCTATTACTCTCGTTAGTGGAAAAGGAGGGTGCGGCTTGGCTTGGCTTCGCTTAGCTTTCCTGTTTGGCATGAGAGTGTGTGAAGTGTTAGCGTTTAAATTTGCTATAGATTTTAAATTGATTTTTTTTGTGTGTGTGTGTGCACAAATATACACTCGTATTGATGATATAAAATATTGTAGACAGATTTCTTAATAAAAAAAAAGGAAAATATAACTTCAAAGATATTATTGCCCGAAGCAACAAATATGGGGGATAAGCGTTAACCCGTAGATAATTCACACTCAATTTTTATTTTCGCAAACACTAATTCAACAACTGCCTACTTGAAATATTTCGTCAATATTACACTATTACAATTCATAAATTGTTTTTTGCTCTGGAAAATCCTATACATACTCGTATTGAAATTAAGCAGGAGATATGCATATATAGATACAATAAGTATATTTTTAATATCCAAAATGAATCGAGCAAACGTGTTGGTTGTTGGCTTTCAAGTACTTGAATTTTTTTTTACAAAGCAGCCTAATGTCGTGAACAGAACTGCGACTGTTGCGAATATTCATCGATAAAAAATAAACATGTTTCTATATATTTCAATATTTTATTTTTATTTAACGCGTGTTCAAATGAATACGTATTTAAAAAATATATTTGTTGCCAATAATCAAATTCAATGTATTTTTAAATCAAATTCAATGCGTTATTAGTGCGTTAACAAATGTTAAACTTGTTGTTGGTTTAGCACGAATAGACGTATTTCGTTGCTGCTAAGTGTACCATACATGCAATTGGTAGATTTTAAAACAAAATAGAAATACGAACAGCATCTGAGATGTAACAGAATTTAAGTTATGAGTTTGCATTTTATATTTTAAAAGGGGGCGGACCCATTCTTTCTCATTCAGCAATAGACCTAGCCTGCCGCAGATTGAGGCTATGCGACAAATAATGAATGAGACTTTAAACCATGATTTGGCGAAAATTTCTGAATGGGGTCAAGCGAACAGGGTCGACTTTAACGCTCGTAAGACCCAATGTTGCATGGTTACACATAGACGCATGACCGAAAATGATGCTGCCTCTGTAACTATGGGAGGTATAAGTATTAAGGAATCAGACGCTCTTGATGTTCTTGGCATGAAAATACATTGTGATGTTCGATGGACTGAACACATTCTTCAAATTGCAAAAGAAGCATTCAAGTGCCTCGGCTTTTTGAAACGGTGCAAACGATATTTCACCCCATCTGATCTCCTTACTATTTATGCCACTTATATCCGACCGAAAATGGAATACAACTCTCAAGTATGAGCCGGGGCTTCAAAGTCTATTTTGGGGCTGCTCGCCCGCGTACAGGAGAGGGCGAAGAAGCTCATCGGTGACAGAAGGGTATCCAATTTTATTGATTCATTGGAGCATCGACGCAATGTGGGGTGCATTTCATTGTTCTATCGTTACTACAACGGAATGTGTTCTAATGAAATTAGGGAAATTGTTACTGAAACCCGCACATTTATACGTACAACCCGTGCCTCATTCAGAGCACATCCCTTTGTGGTCGATTGGCCAATGAATCGCACTACGCATTACAGAGAGAATTCCTTTTTTAGCCGAACTGTACATATGTGGAATCAAATACCTGCGGAGGTCTTTCCTGTCACTACCAGCGTCGGAAAGTTTAAATCAAATGTCCACAGACACTACTCCCTCTATCCTCCTTCCCTATAACCTATTTTCCTTGTTCTAGCACAATGCATTGCATGAGTAGGGGTTATCCCCTGAGTGCTGGTCCTAGGAAAAAAAAAACAAAACAAAAAAAAGCCCCAAAGTGGTTAGCCTAGGGTTAATGAAAAATTCAAAACTATGCCCAGTTAATGTTTTTCATGTGATAACAAATACTTTTTGCAAGCAGATTTTCCTATATCCAAGAGCTAAAAAAACTAAAACTTTTTAAAACTTTTTTTGTAGACTTAAAACAAAATTTTTAATATTCTGAAAAAAAATTAAATCAATTTGAAAACAGTAACCTTAAGCTTCCCGCAATTGCTAGATTTACTAACAAAGTTATCGAAAAAAAACATTAAAAGTATTTTCGTACGTGAGACATTTTTAGATTTAATTGAACTGTAGTGAATTTTAAGCAGAAATAATTTCTTAATCAGGCTTAAGTTCAGTTTTCCATTTTTCATTTTCTATTTTGGTTAGCACGAAGTTATATCACTCTACCTAAGTATGTTTAACTATTCTTGCTTATCCTTTACGATCATCACATTAATTATTTTTACTTATTCGCTGTACCGTTGGTACCTAGATGTAAGTATTATTGTAGTGGCTATTATGAACTTAAGCCTGATTAAGAAATTATTTCTGGTTAGTATTTTCGTACTCAGGAATATTATTTCTATATCACAGTCTCTGCATGTACTGCGAACAGTTCAGTTTATACTTTCAAAAGCTCGCTTAACATTTTTCAATAAGCAACATTAACAATTTTAAATTTAAACGGCTCTTTAATTTTATTTTAAATGAATATTGACAGAAATTTTTCATCTCTACTTTTATTGGCAGAATTTAGGTTTAAGTATTTTTATATATAAACAGTTCCCAATAAGCACTCATAAAACTAAAATTCAAACACTTCAAATTTAACTGGGAATAACGTTAAATTCAATGTTATTTTCAAGACTTTTCAAGTTTGAAAATATTTTGAAATTGAAAAACATAATAAGGGTTTTCATGACAATGTTCAAAAATCTCGCAAACTGTGCAATTGTGCATTTGTACATTCTCGTAAATAAAATTTCAAAAATTGTATAGAAATTTATTTACACAAACCTGTTAAGTTTGCCCAAAAATTTTGAATCGTAAACTTAAGTTGTGCAATTGTGCATTTTGTAAACAACAACTTCCTGCTTTTTTTGGCTTTCTTTAAGCATTTTTAGACACACACACACTTTTTTATTTTTATAGAAATATAGAAATATGTTTTTAAAAATTGCTGGACACTTTTTTATTGTATTCTTATTAAATGAACTTTTTGACGTTTGTTTCAAATTTACATAAACTGTTTGCGCAAAAGTTCAAAAGGGGCTTCATGAAACAAGTCTCAAAAGTTTGCCCAATTGCACAAATGACAATTTTAAGAGTTCTCATGAAAAACCGATACATTACATGTTCTGTCGAATAATACAAAAAAAAAAACGATTCAAAAACATAATTAATTAGGGCCTTTCTATATTAAGGTAATGATGTGTATGTATGTTACTATGTTATTATTTTATTAATTTAAAAAAATTTAAATTGTGCATTAAAAATAAATCAACGTTGTTTTTGAAACTTGAAATGGGCTTGAGTATTTGAAATACTTGAATTGAGTGCTATCGAAATAAAGTGCAGAGCAAGCATAATTCACTGCTTGAAAATTTAATGTTTGACTTAAGCAAGAATTGTTTTACAATTGCTTTCAAGCATAATTGCTCATTTGGTTAGCTTGAATGAGAATTACAAAACAATCAACTTTGAAATATGCTAAAAATACTTGGCAAAATAGTTTGTCGAAAATTGTTAACTTACAAAAGAAATAGCAAAATATGCACAAATATACAAACGTATAAATTTAATAAAAAAAAAATAAGAAGAATCCTTTGAAATTTACAAAGCATTATTTTGTATATCAAAAATGAATAGTAATCCTCCTACTAGTATTTTTTCTTTTTAAATTAAAAAAAACTGTCTGTCATATTCACTGACTTTGTTGTAGTGCTTTTTTTTTTCTATCAGTCAACTAACAAACGTCATGCATTTAGATGCAAAAAGCCTTCAATATCAAAAAAAATGCGGGGATTTTATATCTCAAATAGCAAATAGCAAAAAAAAATAGCAGCAAGGGGCGACAGATTAGAAGGATCATTTATGGAAACAACTTTTAGCTCTTTTAAATTTAAAATTTTCTCCTTTATTTCATGTACACACATACATATATACGTACATACATATCGTTACCTTAATATAGAAATACCCTAACTCGTTATTTTTTCGAAATCGATACATCCAATGTATCGAAAAATGAATAAATAAGGGCCTTTCTACAGTAAACTAACGATATGTTTATTTTATTAACTTTACATTTGTACATACGCACATAAAATGAAAATGCTGCGCTTATTTTAATTCAAATGACAATTTTTCAAAGAAGGCATAAAATTTCAGCTGTAGTTACAGCGTCCGTAGTTCTGTAATTTTATAACAGATCAAGAGAAATATTTTGATTTTTATTAAAATTATCAAAAAGATTGTTTATGTTTATGCGTTTGAAGAGCTTCGTCGCTCAAATTTCGCAATATATATTTGCATTTACAAAAAGCTTTTGTAAGCAGATATTTCGACATTGGATAGACATTTTTATAATCCTTTCATGTGTCCTTACAAATTTGGTTCTCTACAATTGATTTTGGTTAAATTATTTGGTAAATTTATTTTGACTGAAAATAATTTTATAAATTGAAATATAAAGTACATAATGTGAAGACATTTGTAATATGATTTTAAAGTGTGTAAAAGCACTTTAAAAATTAATTAAATTCTCATCTGTAAACAATTTAATAATATCAAATAAGTTTTTAATGGAACTAAAAATTTAACCTAAATCAATTAAACTTTTAATTGAAAATATTAATTGGTGAACCATTTTTTTTTTGTGTTGAAAGAGATGGGAACAAGCTAGTTCAAATGACTTAACAGATTGCTCTCTTTTGGGAGGGAAAAACTAAAAGAAATACAAAAAAAAAATGCACAACATAAAAATTCAAATAGTAAAAGACTTAATGTTATTTTGAAGATAAAATGCACTCATGTACTCGTATGTATAAACCTGCACACTTTTGAAGCGCCAACATACTTCGTGAGGGAATGTATAACCCCTGAGGATGTTTGCCAACAAATATACATATGCAGAAACAAGCATACGAGAAGAACAAAAGTAGTCAGTCCCCAGCAGGTTTTAGCATTTCAAAATTAAGTTTATATAAGCATATACATATAACAACTAGATTTAAAGTTACCCTTTATTATATGATTTCCCGTATACTTTTCAATGCAAGTAGATACAAGAAATTGACAGATCATATATGTAAAGCCTAAAAAAAGCATTACTTTTGGTAGACTCATTTTAGAACTACAGGGTATACGGTACACTAATATATGCATTAGGGTTTCTAATTTCCCGGACTTTTTCAATTCCCGGGAATCGAGAAGTAAAATTTTTTATTCCCGGGAATTCCCGGGAATTTTAAAAACTATAATTTTATGAAAGCATTCAAATTAAAAACAAAACAACTTTATTCGTTCATTTCATAAACAATATTTAAAAAACTAAACGAAAAAAATGCATATGCTTTGAGTTATAGTATGGATGGAAATTCCAATCTAGATACTATTTCCTAAAAAGGATTCTTAAGTTGAACCTATTCCGTAACGCTTTAAGTTTGTTGGATTCACCTCGGAAGCCTCTATTACATCTACTTCCATGCTTATAGTATGCATCGATTTAGAGTTGTATTTTTAAGTAATAAAACAACGAACATCAATGTAAAAAAAAGCAAATTCCAAAAACCGATATATTAAATTCCCGAAAATTCCCGTTGAAAATTTCCCGGGATTTGTATAAAAATAATTCCCGGGAATTCCCGGGATTTTTTTCCCCGCATAGAAACTCTAATATGCATACATATCGCTCATTTACTTCAATAGTGTCACAACTCAAAAAAAAACTAGTTTTGCAAAAAACGCGTTTTAGGTTTTCAATTTCCATACAACTCAATGAAAAAATGAAAAAATATTCTTCTGTCAGGAGGTAAATAAATAAATAAATAAAATACAAAATGCCGCATTATTCTACATTATTATTTTTTGAGTTATGACACTATTGAAGTAAATGAGCGATATGTACTTATATTACGTACACGTAACCAAACTATTGTGTGTATTTAAATGCGAATGTGCTTGTGGTGCCTGTTCGTTTAGTTTGTACTTTGTGAGACGTTTTACTTGTTTTGTTGCTCACATCAGCATTTCCGTCAATTGAATGAAATTTTCAACAAAAAAAAACTACAATAATAAAAATAGCAACGAACACATAAAATGCTAAACCCTTTACATACTCGTACATACAATAAAAGTGACTGACTGAATGAACGGATTTTCCTACAAATTTGTCAAAAAGAACAAAAAGTAGTAAAAAATAAAAAATAAAATAAGAAAAAAAATACAGCAGCACAAATAAGCATGCACTCAGCCATACTCTCTCCCACACACACACACTCACACACACACACACACACACAGTTACAGCAAAACCGACTGCAACAACAAACAAACTGAAACTCATGAAATTGGACTAAAAGCCCATTTATGTCAAAATACAATACAAAAATGCATGAATTCTTTTTTACACACACACACACATACACACATACACATATACACACAAACACACACACACTCGCACACATCCTTAGTAAAGGCAACATTGTAAATTTGCTTGAATACACATACACAACTGCAAAAGAAAATTATAAAATTTAAACAAAAACCTTAACCAGACAATGGAAAATGAAGTCCTTTTTTCAAATCGGATCTGAAAGCTTTATTTAGTGTTTGTATAGAAAACACTTTTAGCTGCACTACTGAACAGACAGATGATACATGCTAAGAGTTTGCAGAAACTAACAGACATTTTAGATAATTAATAGAAACGAAATCCAAGGAAGGGAGATTAAATGTGCTTAAAGTCAATTGAGCATATGAGTATGTATTTCCAAAAAAGACTTTTGGAATGCTTGAAATATTTACAAGGATAGATACACATACCAATTAAAACATTCCCTGAAAATTTTAGCTTCATATCGTTTTAATAACTTTGCCGTAGCAAACATATTTACAAGTGCATACAAATGCAATCGTCTATACATATAGAAATGCTTTTAGTAAAGGAAAAGCTTTATGAATACCTCTAGTTGTTGTAAGAAAATTTTTGGGTAAAGTTTTCCTGATAATCTACATTAGCAACAGTGAAATGCGGATAGGATCCAGCTAAGCCCCTCAATAATCAATTTCAAGTATTTTCAGTTAAAAAAAAAAATGTTTTTTACTAAATAAGTAAAATAATAATATGGGATTATTAGTGCGTTAACAGATGTTAAAAATAAATTTCTCTTTATTTTTTTGCAAATGTTGCATCTACTAAAACAAAAGAAAATACATGAATTCAAACCTAAAAACAAAAAAGTTTGTTAATATTTTCCATTTAAAAACATTTTTTTTTCTCTTTTAAACATTTTTGCTTACTACTGCAGATCAAAATTATTCTTCTTTTTAAAAACACTATCAATTAGTATGAAATCAAAGACCTTGAATTTCACTTTTATACGAAAACTTTTCTTTAGGCTTAACAAACAGTGCGGACTGTGTATGAATACAAGAACTATTGTACATACAACTACAAGTTGATGAAATGTTTCTTTTAACAATTATGTAGAAAATTTAAGAAATAAAATATATATGTATATATATATATATTTATATGTATACACATGTATATAAATAACCACAAAAAATAATGTTGAAGAGAACAAATTGAAAAAGCATGAACGCACATGAATTGTTTGGTTTTAAACAAAGGAATTTGTATTTTTTTTTTTACTAACATTTACATAAGTATTTATACCGATTGGCAATGGTTTCTTTATTATTTTGCATTTTTTTCTCTTTCTTTCTTTTCAGAGGAATTTTATATCAGAATCAACAAAATTATAAAAATGCTGTTAAAAGTTTTAAGAACGCCTTGAATTTTCGACCCAATTTAGCGGGTAAGTACAGTTAGTTAAGCTTTCAAAAGCTTTTATCAGAAAATAAGCGTTTATCAAAAATTTGCTTAACTTTCAACAGTGGCCTATTTGAATTTGGGAATCTCCCTAATTGCCTTGGGCAAATGCCAGGACGCTGCTCAAATTTTGCAGGAGGGCTCGAAAGTCGATGGTACTGGGGTTCGGGATCGCTCGGCCCATGAAAATGCTAGAATTTCATCGTACCTGCAGCTAGGAGCACTTTTTGTCGAACAAGGCAAGCTACAGCGGGCATTGGCCGTTTATCGGGAGGCACTGCACGAGCTGCCGCATCACTACTACAAGCGCGATGTGATATATAATCGCATAGGTGATGTCTTTGGCCGCTTGCAACAGTGGGACGAGGCAGAACGATATCATAGGGCTGCCTTAGAGCTGCAACCAAATCAAGTGGCAGCTCATCTATCATATGGCGTGACTTTGGCCAGAAATGTAAGTGCAAAACTACTTGCAATTACTTGTATGAGGGATGTCACATTTACCTGATCCAATAAGGCAGGAAAAATTTAAGAACATCGTGCTCATTAAATATATTAGATAAGTTTAACGAAAGCGGGGCAGGATGCCAAGCAGTTTGCAATTTTATATTTTCTTTTGCAGAATGAGAAAACATGTTTTACAATACAATGAATAAATTAATTTGTTTCGTTACAGAGCAGTAGAGTCTCAGAGGCAGAAATGTGGTTCAAACGCGCTTTGCAGTTGGCACCTGACGAGGCCAGCGTTTATCATCATTACGGTAAGAATACCTTTTATAATTTTTACTTCCATTCAAATTGTTATCAGTTTTTAATTTTCAACCCCCAACAAGAAAAATGGTGCTATAAGTTTGTAGTGTGTGTACAGACCAAATGGCTGGAGGGATTTTGACTTAGTTTCTTTTGTTTGAAAGTTGACTTGATCGAGATTGTTCTTAGCTATGTTTGAAGATTGGTCCAGCCGTTTAGAAGATATCACATTTTCTCCAGATATATTCGGGAGTTTTTAAAACGTTTTAATTTTTTTTATTAACAAGTGAATAAATTGCACCACACATTTGCCTGACAAAACAACAACAACACAATAAAGGTATTTTCAATTTGCTTGAATGAATGAATTAAGTCAAACGGGAAGCACAGGACACTGCGACCAAAATAGATCTATTGAATCCCCTGCCAGGTGCTAGAGCACCTCATCTACACCTACTCTCTTGATGAATCTCAAGATTGCCATTGGGTCAAGAGTTGGCAGTTCCCAATCCTCCAATAGGTGCTTGCCCAATTGGCTATATCTTCTGTGGCATAACGCTTCACAGTCCTTCAGAATACGGTCTGGAGTTTCATCTTCGTAATCACAGAATCTGCACAGGCTGTTACTTTCAATGCCAAGTCGGTTGAGTTGTTTTGTAAGTCTACAATGGCCTGTGAGGAAGCCTGTGAGCATTCTTAGATTGTTTTTACTCAGTGACATGAAAGCTATGAAACGATTTTGGTTATACGGTCCAATCATTAGCTTTGCATGCCTCCATCCTGGGAGATTGAGCCAGAGGTGTTCCCTATTACTCTTGATCTCCGTCGATATATCTTCCCGGATTTTGTACAAACCGAGTCCACAAAACGGTTCTGGTCCGACCATGGGTGTAATAGCCCGCCCCCTGGCCATTTTGTCTGCATTTTCATTTCCTAACATCCCGGCGTGTCCAGGAACCCAGAGTGTGACCTTATTCATGCTGCTTAGCTGATTTAACTTAATGCGGCATTCCCACGCTAACTTAGAGATAAACTCATATGAGCTAAGCGCTGCGTGACTATCCGAGCAAATGGCTATTTCTTTTCTTCGGTAGCCCCTATCAAGATTAAATTACGCGCATCTCTCAATGGCATAAACTTCCGATTGAAAAATGGTAGGAGATTTTCCCAACGACTCATGGTAGTTAGGCCTTGGTCCTACAACTCCCACACCAGAACCTACCGGCGTTCTGGAACCATCAGTGTGCCACCTGATGGTGCCAGTTTCAAAGGAATACTGGGCTTATATTTACCCCTATTCCCTTCTATTGGCCAGAACAGTTTCAAACCTCTTGACGAAGTCATATGCTTTATTCAGCATGTCCGAAGGTTGCGCAACTAGGGGAAATCGTCTTGTAAGGGATGATTGCTCCCATTGGCTTATTAGACAGTCCCTGTCTGTGCTTTTCCCTGCGATGGTGATTACTTTTTGTCTGGCAGGAGCCTCTATCACAATCGTCAGAGGTGTGAGCCATTCAATTTGCTCAGTTTCAATTTGATTAGTTTTACTTTTTTGCACCAAAAAAAAATCTTGAATAAAAATAGTTGTGGATATTTGCTCAGTGGCAAATTTAGGTAAACAATATTTTTCGTCATATCGACCTCCAAATTTGCATTTGTAAAAGAAAATTTTAGTTTTACTTGCTTTTGGGCATCTTTATTTAATAATTTATATTTTTTAATATTTCATATTTACCTAATTTACTTTAAGCATTTTTCCATGATTTTTTTTTTCTTTGTAAAAAGGAGGCAAATAGGAGAAGTAAATCAGATAAAAAAATTTAAAAATGCTTCAGAGATTCAAGTTACGTAATTTTATATACATCACTCTCAAATAGAAAAAGTTTCGTGCAACATATTTCAAGAAACTTCATGAACAAAATTCATATTATAAATTAGGTAATTGTGTGTTTTTTTATACTATCAAGCAAATAAATAACATTTGATGGCTGAGGAAAGTACGTCTATAGTTTTTAATGATTTGTTATATTTTTTTAAAGAAAATTTAATGATTTTTACAAAATGCAAACTTGTACAATCGCCATCGTGAAAGCCCTTAATGTTTTAAAATTTAAATATACACATATGCAACAACAACGAGAACACGTGTGTGTGTATGTGTGTGTGTGTAGTACTTTATTAAGATTCCCAAGAGACAATACCAGAGCACACTTTTAGGAGCGACTATAACTGAAAATTTTATTGAGACATATTGAAAACTGAAAAAGGATTATAAAACTAATAGAGTTGGCAATTATTAACTAATTTTTTAGTTCAGCTTGTTTTTTTTACAAAAAAGTCGTTTCCACTTTCGTTCGAATTTCATTCCTACGACTACATTCCTAAATAGCAATGTACATATCTTTGCCTTAATATAGAAAGGTCCTAACTCATATTTTTTTTTTTTAAATCGAATGTTTTCTATCTTTCGATAGAATGAAATGAATGCATAGAAAAATACAAAAATATCGATGTCAAAATATATAATGAGTTACGGCCTTTCTTATTAAGGAAACGATTGGAGATAAGATAATTACACTGTGATACACAAAAAATATTCAGGGATTCTAATGTACCAATTCTATTTTGTTGGAGTCCATGGATGACGAAAATACCGTTGGTTTTTATGGTCACTTCATAAACTGATTTTATAACGGTAAATGTAGTGAAAAACGGGGTTTCTTAGATTTTCAGTTGTAACTTCTTTGTTTCCCAACGGATTTCTTTTAACTTTTCGTTGGTGAAAAGAATTGAATATTATCTTTCAATAAAGATATATTTTTTGTAAATCGACTAAGAAATGGCTAAGTTACAGTCGTTGAAGTGTACAAAAAACCAATTAAAAAAGTATTATTTTGTTTTCCTCAGGCTATAAGTTGCTTATGAGTTACAAAAGAAGACTTTTTAATGGATTTTTTGTACACTTCAACGACTGTAACTTGGCCATTTCTTAGTCGATTTACAAAAAATATATCTTTATTGAAAGATAATATTCGAGCCTTTTAACCAACGAAAAGTTAAAAGAAATCCGTTGGGAAACAAAGAAGTTACAACTGTTTAAAACTGAAAAGCTAAGAAACCCCGTTTTTCACTACATTTACCGTTATAAAATCACTTTATGAAGTGACCTAAAAAAACCAACGATATTTTCGTCATCCATGGACTCCAACAAAACAGAATTGGTACATTAGAATCCCTGAATATTTTTTTTCTCAACTTTTGTAGCACAGTGTTATTAATCCCTTAATACTTAATTTGGTATTCCAGCTGAATTCTTAACCTCACAAACCCGTTTAATGGAGGCAGTGGCATATAGAATTAAAGCAGCTGAGCTTGCGCCACAAGATTACTCGCTGGTGGTGGCTGCAGCTACAGCACTGAGGCTAATGGATCGCAAGCAGGAATCCGAAATTTGGTATAGAAAAGTAAGTACCGAACAGATAATTAAGCAGATATATTTAATGATACATTTTTTATGTGACACCTATAGCAAATTTCTTAAGAGTTAAAGTACTTTCAATTAAAATGAAGAAATGAAAAATATTTTAAATATCATTCAAATTTGATGCCAATTATGTTTAAATATTATTTGGGCCATGCAGCAGCATAATATTTTACTCTATTGTAATTTTCGATTATATGACTCTGTGGATTGTATTATGTTATACTAAAAAATATACAATGTCAGACCAAATGCTGAGCCGCATTTAAAACCTCTTTATTTACAGGCTGTTAGTCTGAGGCCCAGTGATGCGCATGCCCATACAAATCTCGGAGCTATTTTACATTTATTGGGACACACAAGCAAAGCAGCAGCAAGTTACAAGGAAGCACTGAGACTGCAGCCAGGAGATGCTACAACTTTGGGTAATTTAGCCAAATTGGGACTAACAGAAAGCAAATAAGCACAGGCTTAATGAAAGATAAGGAAATTAATTAATACAAAGAAGAATTAAAACAGAGAAAAAACAAAAACCTTCCTAAAACCAATACAAATACAAATAAATATATATTTTTGTATAAAAAAAAATAAACGAATAAAATATTCCCAAAATTAAAGGATCTTCTAAAGACTCCCTGTAAACATAATGTATCATACCAACAAACAACAAACAAAACATAACATAAAGACCAAAATTAAAATTATTTTTATTTTTTCTTTTCAAAATCAACCAAAAAATAAAATTTTTACTTTTGTAAATATATAAATGAAATACTATTTGCTAAGAAACTCCACCTTCTGCAAACGCTATTTCTTTCTATTTTTTTTGGAAGTTGCGTGAGGTGAGAGAAAACAATCACGTGGAGTAAAAAATTTGACAATTAGTTTTAAATTATAAATTATATATGTAAATATCATTAAATGTAAATGTTGTTCCTTATTTTTCAGTTCAGGTGTAAATAAATTTTATTTTTAATAAAAAATTATCACAATTTCTGCTTGAAAAAATTTATTTGTAAAATTTTATGTAGATAATCAATCAATAAACTAAAATTTTAGAAAAAGAAACAACAAAAGAAGGTAAAAAAAATCAACAATACAAATGCAAAAGTAATTTACCTGTCAAATAATTTAATTATAAATATAAATAAATATTATTAAAATTATGATAAATAAAACATAAACTTATCTCAGCATCTCACGCAGATGAAGCATATTGTAAATTATTAAAATTATTTATAAAAACAAAAATAATAAAAAAGTTATATTCGTAAAAATACAAATACTTCAAAAATATGCAAAGTACACAATTGTTTTATTTCGTGCAAAGGCAAAAGATGCTTCAATGCAATGCGAAATGTAAATTCTGCAAATAAGAAACAAGGCAACGACTTCAATATAAGTTGGAGGCAGAAAATACCGACCCTTTACTACAAGAGAGTTGCAAAACAAAAATTGTTTGCCAGAAAACGAATTTAAAGTTCTGAATAAAATGTTATTTTCTTCTCAAGGGATGAGCACACAAAATATTTGTAAGCAATTTAAAAAAAAAAAATATATATATATATATATAATTTTGTAAGTTATGGCTCTTTTGCAGCCAAACATCTAGACCATAGTCAGGCAAACACATACATACATCTCTATATCCCTGTCGGAGAATGTGTGGTTGACTACAAAAATAGTTAACTTATAGTTTAAAAAATTTTTAATTTACTGACTACCAAGTGATTTAAAAAAGTCAACTTTAAGTTAGCTGAAAGTAGTGCAGAGTGAGACAATTGACTACCGCCTAGGACATCGCAATGTTAAAATAGTCAGTTAATTACATTGCAAAGTAATCCGAGTGTCAGTCAGTACTAGTTGCGAAATAGTTAGCTTAAAGTTAGTTTAAAGTTAGCCAAATTTCTAACAGGGATTATTTAATTATTTATGTATTAGTGTATAATATAAAAGCGAATAAAATACACGCTTGTACGAATACTTATGAGGAGATCGAGTTGTTTTCCCCAGTACGTGTGTTTAAGCACGTGTAACTAAGAGCATAATGAAGTGCCCACGGGCGGCCTTTTATTTGTCTCTGATCTAGGCTTATATTGATGAGCAAACTATATTCAATTCTGCAATTATATTTATTTTCTAAATTTGAAGGAATTTTAATTGTTCTTGTACTTCGTTTCTGCTTAAGAATCTCATATAAATAGTCATCAAACAAAAAATTATTTAAAAAAAAAATAAAAAAAACTTCATATGTTTATAGAAAAACTCTCATAATCTAATTGAGAACCACGTACATAAACATAATAAGTTGAAAAACCTCAAACAAAAATTTAAATTCACATCATAACATTTTGATTTGATATAAACGCGTATAGTTTTTTATTTGTTATTCTTGTAACAAGCAACTCGCTGTATATGAACGTGAAATAAGGTTTTAAGTTAGCTCGTATGGAGACCATATTGGCAGACTTAGTTCCAGGATCAGATGTAGAAGCCCAATCAGCAACTGATTTAAAAAAAATCACAAGAAAAAAAGCTACTCTTAAAAGTTAATAATGAAGAATATATCTGTCTAAAAAAGCTTTCATTTAGGGATGACAATGTCCTTATTTTCTGGAAAACGAGAAGTGTTTTCCAATAGTCTGAACTCGTTTTACTTCCACTTCTGCATTTCAAATACAGAAAATCAATTAAATTTTTTAAATTAATGTTTTGTAGCCCTGTTTAAATTTCTAACAGAAAGCTTTTCAATAATTTTTAATGGATTCTGCTGGTCTACACTATGGATTTAATAAAATTGTCACCTACATATGCACATATAATATAAAATTTTATTACCCCACCTTTATGTTTGCACATATGTACATATGTTGCAACTACAGATGACGACTCCTTTATGGAACTCAATTGTACTTGACTTGTAACAGCCACACGAGCTTATCCTTGCACAAATACTCGCACACAAACCTATTGCTCTTACAAAAAAAAGCTTATTTATTTGTATATAGATATTTTTTTCTTGCATGTGTTTTTAAATATTCTTTCCTTTTTTTCCCATAAACAAACTCAATGATACTTGACGGTGTGATGATAGTGAAGGCAATAGATGTTGACGTTGTTCGGTTGAGATGACATGCTTAGTTTAAAGCAATTAGCACAATATATTCCGCAACACATATACAAGAGAACACAAATTCCTACAAAAAGAAGTCAATACAGAATTGCACTTTGTGTTGTGTGACATTCATATTGCTTTGAGAGGAAACGAAAGTATTTAGTGGCTACAAGTTTTAAACTTAAGTTTGAGTGAGGGCTTTGCTCTATGTAAGTAAAACGTTAAGAAGAAACATGAACACATTAAACATAGAAAGAACATCATTATTAAGATCTTGGCTATGCTTGCTAAAAGGACCTTTTTAGCAACATACATACATACATATGTTAGAGTAGATGCTACTGAAATTAAAGATATTTCTTGTCAGAAGCATGTACATATTATATTCATTCATAATTTTATTTAGTCCTTTACTGCAAAGTGCAAAACTGCAAGCCCAGCTAATACTTGCGCAACGAAAATGAGGAGATAAAATTAAAAAAAAAAAAGAAAACACAAGTAAACAACGTCAACATTCAAAGTGTTGCATGTTAAAAGTCTTTAACAGTTTTTCATTCATTTACCAAATACCTGCCACACTGACGAATACACACTCGACTGTGTTTATATTATTTTTTTCTTCAATAATTTCGAGCACACAAATAACCACAGTCATGTCACTACACAATTTCCAAAGACCAATTCTAGTACATTTCCAAAGGGATAAGTGCACAGCTTCAAAACCATTTTCTTGCCATGAATTACTTTTGAACAACGAGATGCTGGAGATCTCTTTAAAAGGACAAACAAACATTCATTATTCCTTTCAAGTTTTCAATTTCATGACATAACTCATTATCCTTTGATATACTGATACTTAAAGCTGATTGCTTACTTTAGTTTATTCTACTTTAATGTACTTTAATTATTAACTTGGGAAAATGGGACCAACTAGAGTCGCTGGTCGCATTAATACGATTTCGATTAACCCCTCTGAACAACTAAAGAATGCAAAGACGGCCTTTCCACACGCAAAGTTTAATTTGCAAAGCCTTGAGTTTGTCGGAGAGAAGGGAATAGAGCTCTCATTCTCTTCTCTTTTCACTTCTACAAACTTGCGTGTGGAAATAATATCGTGCCATAACCTCAAAAAAAAAAACCTTAAGCGACATAATAGTCGAACTTAATTTTTCTTTGTACCAAAATCGATTATTTGCGATCGTTAATAATCGATTCTCCTCAAAAAAAAAAAAAAAAACAAACGAAGTTAACATTCGCTCCAACTTCTTCCGCAGTTTCTTAGCTCGGCAATAATATGACTCTTCCAAGTGTTGCTTTGACGTCCAGATCTTCTACTGCCTTGTGGATTGAATTCGATGGCTTTTCTTGTGATGTGGTCTGCTGGCTTTCTGAACGTGTGGCCATGCCATCTATATTTCGGGCACATGATGCCTTCGACTATAGGCGTCTTCGCTATTTATATTGTTTCTAGCCAGAACACGCGAAGAATGCGCCCGAGACAGCGGTTTACAAAAACCTGAAGTGTTTGTGAGTCGCTAGTGCAGAGGTTCCAGCTTTCACGGCCATTCAGCAGACAGAGTTGACTTTACATTGGAGTTAAACAGACGTATTCGTATTTTCGTTCGAAGTGAAATATTTGCCGATCTCCAAATTTTGTTGAGTGTGCCAAATGCTTGGTTTGCTTTGGTAAGTCTGTGATGTATATCTTGCTCGCGTTTTTTCGAATTATAATAAATACTCATTTATAATTCTTTTAAATCGTGAATATCACTCTGTTAGTACGAAAATTTTTCCGCATAACCTTAGAATCGACGATTTCAACTTCATACAACGCGAATATCTCTGGGAGGGAACACTTTTGGGGCATAGGATCGGTCTCATTCGATGCTCAGATGTTGTCCACATCAAAAAAAAAAAGTGAAAATTGATTTTTTACCCTTAGGTCCCTTTCTCTATGCGCTATCACACATATATATATATATATATATATATATATATATATATATATATATATATGGCTCGATGAATAATAATTAACAAGAGAAATTTAAAGTGATTATACATGTGTGTGTGTGTGTGTCTCTCTACCAGTCACAAATATCAGTGAATATGTTTCCATATTTTCTTGCATTATATTCGCAATCTGTTGGTGCCATTTTGTTTGGCCACAATTCTTTATCGAATTCCCAATTTTGGCATGCAAAAAGTCAATGCATTTGTTCACTTGTTCGTCCTGATTGCTGGCCATATCTTTCCATTTTGCAGGTTTTGTTTGCTCTTCATTTCTCTTTCGACTTTACGTTGTGGGGTGCGTGTTGTATTTGCTGAGATTACGGTTAAATTTTTAAGTTCATATTTGAATTCTAAAAATGTATGGCATGGATCATAAGTCATTATGCTTTTGACTTAGACTTATGCGACGAGGGTGCTGCAAGACTGGTGTGAATTGGTATGCTTCAATTTGGTTGCAGATGCAGTTGTTGCTGCATATAGTTGACCAAATTCCCACACATAAGCACTTATAAATGAACATTACTTTTGCTTTGGCAGCAGAATAAGAGGATTTAGTTTTGTTCTTAAGACAAAAAAAAAAAACGGTTGTTGGTTTAGGTCTGCTGTACAAGTCATGCAGCTTAAACTATTTGACAATTGTATTATGATGCTGTTGTTGTTGTTGTTGTTGTTGCTGGCTGCTGATTGCTCTTGCTGTAGTTGTATTGGCAAAAATCTCTTCATATACTCGTATATTTAGCTGGAAGTACATTTCAATTTGATTGCCTTTGCCAAATTTATTGTTGCATCTCCTTCAGTTGGTTGGTGGAAGCTTGATTTTTTTTTATTTATTTTAGTTTTCAGTTTTCTTTTTGCCATCTAAGCATTATAATAGCGTTAAGCTGCTTAAGAATTCAATTATTTTTGTAGCTTAAATTATAAGCTGTGCTGAAACTTTATGTAATGACGTTGCTCAATGAGGTGGCATTAGTACGTTTTGTGGTGTTGGATGATAAGGGCTTTAATTTACCCTTTTTATTTATTTAGCTGCTCCTTTCGCTGATATAGTTAATTCCAATATTCATAGTTTTCTTAGTTTTAAATGGTTTAGTTGTGGTTACAAGAACTGTTTGCTCACATCCATCTCTTACTCATTCTGCTGCTTTTAAACTTTGCAGTTGAAGTAATCCTCATAACAGTTGTCTTTCTCCATTCATTTGTCTGCCATCATTATATGGCATTAGTTTAAGTTATTTCTAAGTTAGTTTTCATTTAGTTTTCTCTAAAGGAGAACAAACACATCTCATCGTATGTTTTGATGGACTTTCACGTTTTTAAATCAAGACTAAGAAGTGTTAATTGCCCTGTTAAGGAAGGGTCCTTTATGCAGACAACTTGTGTTTAACAGATAGAGGATTATTCTATAGACATAAGAATTCGAGAGTTACTTTATTTTGAAATTAAAAGTGCAAAAATTTACACTGGATTTGCGCAAGTTATTTTTATACAAACGCTTAAATATTTTATTAATAAGAAAATACAAATAATTTTTATATTTAAAAAATTTATTAGTTACTTAATTTAGTTCATTAAAATTAATTTTTAATCTGGAGAGAATTTATTAATCAGGCTCACATTCAGTAGTTTTCAATTCTTTTTATAGAATGAAATACTTTATTAATTCATATCTCAGTCGTTAAGCAGCTCTGGGTCGGAGAATATCTCTCGCGTCATCGTAATTATTTCTTAAGTGCGGTCTAGCTTGTATGGGTATGTGTAGGCATAGGTCGTGTACAGTCAGTCACAAAACTTTTTTAAAATACTGTTAATAACATCTTGGGCATATGGTCTAGTTACTCCGACCATATTTGTGCAACACCATATTATGCAAATTTACTTTGTATAATATGTTAAAATAAATAAATAAGTTATTCATATCATTTTCTAAAGAAGGTAAGAACAGTTAAGTTAGTCTGTGCGGTCAACCATTTTATCAGTACCCATGTCCATATACTTGGGCAGAGAGTCGCTGTTAATGTCAGCTATTTGATATAAATTTTCAATGAAATGGATCATGAGAAATGGTTTCATGGTACATATACACAATTATTGATTAAGTGTATTTATTCCTTTTTTTCGCCCCTTTTAGGGAATCTAATGTGATTAATAAAATATTATATTCCATAAAAGGAATTGAAAAATATTGAACTATATGATCCTTTAAGAAATTATTGCTTGATTAAAAATTCATTGTAGTTTAAATTATACAATAAATATTCCCAGCTAAAAAAATTATGTGTGGTCCATATATTTTTAATATATGAATGTATATAAATATATATGTATGAATATGTATGAATTCATGTATGGAAATATATAGGATTATACATGGCAAAAGTATTATATATGAATTTATATATGGACTAATATATGAAATGTATTACAATGTATGAGGTCATATATGGACATTTAATAATGAAGGTGTTCATATGTGGAGCTATATATAGAATTAAGATGTAATATATGAAGCTGTATAAAAATGTATGGATACATGATATCTTACATAAGATCGTTTTTGCAATCAAAAAAGCTTGCATTTTATTAACTCGATCTTTTTCTCTCTTTTTTATCACTGGTGAATTGCAAATCTATTAGAAAATACAAACGGTTTTCAAAGTTTATATTCGTACAACGTTTAAAGAATAAACCCCATTTTTGTACGATTTTATACATAGCGCCCAGCGAAAAAAATATGTATGGAGCATATATGATATCCCATATATGGTTCGGATCCGAAAAATGAGGGTGTATGGCCCTATATGATAATATATATTCATACATTTTCATACATATACATATTTGTAAATTCATATTCATATTTATTAAAATTACTTTTTTTAAGATTTTAAACATCGAAGTTGTATTTGATGAAACATTTGTTAGATAAATAATTAAAAACGAACTTCCAGACATATTTTATTCATCATTTTAAGAGAAAAGGTGCATCGATTATATAAAAACACAAAAACCATCTTTGTACATAAAATTTAATTTAATAAGAATTTAGATTAAAAACTAATACAAGTAATCATTAAAAATTAAACTATTTTTCCGAGCTTTAGGTCAGTTCTTAAATTCTTGTATTTATTATTACGATATTTCGTAAACCTTCGGTTTACTTCTTCAGGATTTTGATATTTTGATTTTTCTGTTTTTTTGTTTTTACAATATACTATATCCTGAAGAAGTAAACCGAAGGTTTACGAAATATCGTAATAATAAATACAAGAATTTAAGAACTAACCTAAAGCTCGGAAAAATAGTTTAATTTTCACAGAAAAAAAGGTCGAAAAATTAGATAAAAATATTTGATAGTAATCATTAAAAAAAATTATCCGTTTTTATAGCAGTACTAGTTTTCGCAGTTATATAAACTTTGTTTCTTAAAAATAGGGTATTTCCTATAAAATTAATGACTGAAATATCCTTTTGATTATTTCATTTATTTAATAGGGCCGCTATGTATACAATCGTACAAGAATGGGGTTTATTCTTTAAAAGTTGAACGAATATAAAATTTGCAAACCGATTGTATTTTCTCATAGATTTTCAATTCACCAGTGATAAAAAGAGTTAATAAAATGCAAGCTTTTTTGATTGCAAAAACGATCTTATGTGAGATATCATGTATCCATACATTTTTATATGGCGTCATATATTACATCTTAATTCTATATATAGTAGATCCACATATGAAGAGCTTCATAATTAATATTCCATATATGTATGTATGACCTCATACATTATAATACATTTCATATATCAATTCATATATAATACTTTTGCCATGTATAATCCTATATATTTCCATACATGAATTCATACATATTCATATATATTTATACACATTCATATATTAAAAATATATGGACCATACATAAGTTTTTTAGCTGGGCGGCCTTATTAAATAAATAAAATAATCAAAAGGATATTTCAGTCATTAATTTTATAAGAAATACCCTATTTTTAAGAAACAAAGTTCATATAACTGCGAAAAATTTTATTGAAAACTAGTGTTGGTATAAAAACGGATAATTCTTTTTAATGATTAATCAATTAATTTAAATTCTTACTAAATTAAATTTTATGTACGAAGATGGGTTTTGTGTTTTTAAAATAATCGATGCACATTTTCTCTTAAAATGATGAATAAAATGTCTTTTAGTTCGTTTTTAATTATTTATCCAACAAATGGTTCATCAAATACAACTTCGATGTTTTAAATCTTAAAAAGTAATTTTAATAAATATGAATATACAAATATGTATATGTATGAAAATTTATGAATATATATATTATCATATATGGCCATCATACATGCTCCATACATATTTTTTAGCTGGGTTGTTACATAAATATACCGTGAACTGTCGTAATAAAAAAAATTCCCATAAATACATGTCGCTCATTTACTGGAACAACGTCATAATTAAAGATATAGGATTTTTAAGTTAATGATGCAGAATTATATATAATAAAATAATATAAAATAAATATTATTTTTCCATTATGTTATATTTGTGTAAAATGAAAGCTTTTTTGTTTTTTTAGTTATGACGTTGTTTTAGTAAATGAACGATTTGTCAACAATAAGAATGATACAGATATTTTTAGCTAAACAACATAATATACAAGCACACAAACATATTCGTAACAGATGATGTTGATGTAAACACTCAACTGATAACAACAAAAATAATAATGTTATTATACATTCTGCTTATTAAGAAATATACAAACACACAAGACAAGAAGCCAATGCGGACGCCAGACACAAACAACAGCAACAATAATTTTTCTACATTGATGCTCTATTATCAACGCACATACACACAAACACACACCAACAGAACGTGTGTGAAATAAGAATGTTTCTTCTGGAAGTTTTGTATTAAAAATAGAAAGGGCGATGCTTCAGCTTAGCATAGAGCTGTATGCTTAGCTGAAGCATAGCTGTGTAAAAAAAAGCATCGAAAGTGTTCCAGTAGCGAATAATTTAACATTGTAAATTTAAGGCTCTTAGTATCTGTGTTGATAGAACAAAGTGTTTGGATTTGATAATAATTGTACACGACTGACTTTTTATTTCATTTCAGATACACATATGTATTTGAAGAGGAAAATAGAATTTTGAAAAGCTAAAACGTAACAACATGTACCACATAAAAAAATCTTTGTTACTGTATTCTGTATTAAAAAAATTTAAAAAAAAAACTATTTGCTGAATGCGATAAGGGCCTTATTTTATAGATCGCATCGCCAACCTTTTACAAGTTTTGTATGTGTTTTCTTTTTCTTATTTACATTTCTTTGCATATAAACTTTGTCAACGTTTGGTGTTCGATTTACAAAATAGAGCCCAAAATAAACACACATCCAAGAATTTTTTTTTAATATTAATTTACTGAACTTGTCACTTCAAAGAAACTTTTTTTACTGAATTTTGATGCACATTTCCTACATGATAATTACAAAATTCAATTTTGATTAAAAAGTATTCTTTTTTATTAGTTTTAACCGCAAAATGGTATACCAGAAAATTTCCAACAGCTTCAATAAATATTAAAAATCACACTTTAGCAATCAAGGATTTTTTAAGATTTTATAATTTCATAATGACTTGGTTTGTTGTTAAGTAACAATATGTTTAACCATCATATTTCCTTAACTGTTTTAAGCTGCCAGAAACAAGGGCATACTTGAATATTTTTCACATACATTCAAACACATGCACGTACATACATACATACATACATAGATATGTAGATGTAGTGTAAATATGTTTATGCATGCTGTTGTGTGGGTGCATGAAAATATACATATTTGTTTAGTTGAGTGAAGAGTAATGAATACAAGAGGAAATCCACTTCAAATTGAAAATCACTTTTAACAATAGGCAAACCAAGTATAAAGCAAATGAAACAACATACAAACAAAACCAAACAAATTCAAAAGTAACAGGGGCAGCAAAATTTTATTGTATTACACCTACAACATCCAACACATCTACACATACACACATACAACCATACAATGATAATTATAGTGATGAACTTGATGAACATGTTTAAAGGAGTCTGTCTGAATGTGGAAATGACTGCAAGGGACTGGAGAGGAGAATAAAGGATCAAATACACATACATACATATATGTAAGTATGTATGTATATATAGTTGAAGTAAACGGAACAAACATATGTTTGCACTAACGTGGTCTTAAACCAAGCAGACAATTGGAATAGCGGACGCATAAGCTATTCACACTTAAAACTCGAAAACGAAGGTAGCTAAAATCCTAAAAATCCGTAAGTTAACTTTTTACTATTTTTTATTTTTACGATTTTACAGCATAAGGGCTTGATAGTTCCAGATCAGTAACTTTAACTTGAGGCCTGATTCCATTAGCTGTTATCTATTGCTAGACTATCGTCATTAGTTTGCCTTTGAATCGTCACACCTTCAGTAATGCATAGAGTGTTATTATACGATCGTAGAATGAAGTTGGGTGAGATTGCTGAGTTAGTAGGCATATCAAATGGGCGAGTATGGAAAAGCTACCCACGCGATGGACCATAAGAGCAACCGTGTAACCGATTTAAAGGAGTGTATGGGAATCTTCAGGCGCTATCGATTTTTTGCAAAGTTTTTTTACTATAGGCGAAATATGGATCGATCACAATACACCAGCGACCAGTGGACCAAGAAGGTTATTGCTCCTTGCCCTACGTCTACACCTGATATATTTTTATCATAACAAAAGTCAAATTTTATATTGAAAAATAATTTTTTTTATGTTAGCTTTTTTTTATATATAGAATTTGACATTTGTCATGATAAAAAATATATCAGGTGTAGACGTAGGGTTATTTTCGAGTACCGATTACCTTGAGAATGGTAAAATGATTAGAGGTGAATAATACTCAGAGCTTTTAGACGGATTTAACATTGATTTAAGGGACAAACGGCATCATCTAGGGAAACAATTTCGGACAATTAAAGCAAACACTAGTTACATTCTATTTGAGACGTTAAATCTCTTTAACTTAATTTTTCATCTATTATTCAAAAGAACTTAAAAGGTTCGATATTATATTTTTGTAGATTGAAAACATTCTACCAACTATCATCTAGAAGAGTTTAAGGTAAAAATTGTGGCTTCAAAATGTTTAAGAGGGAACTTTTCATTGACTGAAATATGCACACATTAACAACCACATCAAAATTTAATTAAAATTCCATCAACGTACACTAACGCACTCGTCTACGCATTCTTCTTTATCAAAAACATTACATACTATATGCTGTACCATATTCTGGCATAGAACATCATCTATCATTGAAAAACTACAAAATTGTATACACTCAAGACCCACAAGGAAGCACACATCCTTGCTTTTTAAATAACAGCAGAAGCTGCTGGAATCGAATGTTGTACGTCATAACGGAAAGTAATAATACAATAATACAACATTATAAAGATAAACAGGAACAGCAACAACAACGACATCAATATCAGCAGCAACAGCTTGGACTTGAGCATTAAACATCACATCAACCATTTGTCTGTGTACAATTTGTTTGTTTGCCGCTTGGCCACATCACATAGTACACGTGTCTCCCTTTTCACTTCTTGTAAATATTAGCCCTTCCTATTCTTGTTCTCTTTCTCTTTCTCTCTCTCTCTCCCTCTCACACTCTCTGTGCCTTCTTATTTGTGTTTATAAAAAGCGACAATCACTACAACAGCGACTGAAAAATAAAGAATATAAAAGATTGGCCGCATATTAAGTTACAAACCTATTAATAATTATAATGTACACAGTGGTAGACGAAGAATTCTGGTTCCCAAATAGCTGTACCGATTAGAATTTCAGTTACATCACTGGCCCGCCGTGACACCGTGAGTGTGTGATAGAGAGAGAGAGAGAGAGGTTCTTCAGTTATAATTCTGAAGTGAAGGACAGTGGTCCTTATTATGAGTTGTACTCGATTTCCAATCTTCGCTGGCTCTCGAACATCGAAAATTGAATGTTAAATTCATGTTATTCACGAGCAAAAAATTTGCTATCGAACAGAATTTAGCTTCAGATGAATTTTTTTTTTAAATAAATTGATTGATGAACAGTAATATGCTGCCAAGAAAACTGTCAATCTTAAGACGAAAGGCACACAAATTTCTTTAAGTGATGTATTTTTTTCCAGACGGGGATGGGATTCCATCCCATCATCTAATCTGGTTGAAAATCGTGACATTTTCAACGAACTGAGAGAGAAAACGTCTCGAATCTATCCAGAAGTAAGCCACCTATTTCCCAAGCAAAAATGAATTATTTAATACAATTACGCAGGACTTTAATACTCCCACTTGACTAAGACTTTCGTTAAATGATATCGATTTCGACTAAATGTATCTCGAACATTTATCATGTAAAACTATCGAACATGACACTCAAAAATGAATCGAAAGAAGTTTATCTGTTGTTAATTTCGAAAAAGTAAAAGTTATTTTATTTTTAAATTTATTTTATTTATTTTTAATTCTTTACCTTACGCTGCAGGATTTGAACACAGTACCTCTATTCTAATAGACTAGCGCACTTCCACTAAGGCTTTCGTGGCAAATTTATTTTTGTTACAGTTATATATTCGAGAAACTATCGCCAAAAGTTGACTTTAGCGAACATTCGATTTTTTTTTAGATCGAATCTCAGTTCAAGTGAGCTACTGTGCAGTTTGCTTTCATCCATTAAGAAAATGTATGTTTGTGTGTTTGTATTTAAACTATTGAGCTCAAAAACAAATTTGTGGCTTTTAATTTTTTTATAAAGTCTTTATTAATATTGGTATTTGACGGTTGGCAAGGAAGGCGGTCGGTCATTCAACCAAATAGAAATTTACCACAGTTTGAGTTTAGTAGGCTTAAACTTTCATCTAATTAATGCAGCGCCAACAACAAATACCAGCCATACTTCTTGTTTGCTGTTGTTGTCTTACTTTTAACATTTGAAAGATCCTTTCACATAAAATAATCCATCCTACAGCTTTTGTGTGCTGCGATTTCTAACAAAAAAACGTTCGTTTGTGGTCATACAGATATGGACAAAGTACAATGTGAATACACTCAAGTTTATGTGTGTTGTTAGATATTGTTAATTTATAATCTACGTTGTATGTACGTAGTAGGAGTATGTGCTCGTATATTTGAATATTAGAAAATGTTTGGCGAGTGTGCTCTTCCTTTTTCCACCATCTGTTGATGGCTTTTCATATTAGAACATCATTCATTCACTTCCATATGGATGTAGTTTTTTATTTATGTCCTTGATGATGTTGTTGTACGTGAAAAACCAACTCCTCGCGTGAGTGTTTTAAATCTCCCCTCCTTTGGAAAATACACACGTCTGTACATTGAAGCCTGCATACATTTGTATGAAGTCGTATGTGCTCGTGTGCGTTTGTGTTAAGCTTAAGCTAAAAGGCAAAAACAAAACAAAACATAACACACACAAAATCTGTTAAAAAATAAGCCATCATCTTTATAAAGTATTGTGCTTCTCAATTCTTTTTTTTTAATTTTTGTTTGTTGGTTTTTTTTCAATTACTTTTTGGTCCAACTTAAATTGAGAGCAACAAAAAAAGTGAAAAAGATGGGAAAAAAATAAACGATTTTCAACTTGTTTTTGATTAGGGTCAAATCCAAAACACATAGACAGAAAGTTTTTTAAGGACTTTACTAAAAAAAATGAAAAAATAAAACATAAATGGAAAAATTTTGTGTAAAGACATGTGTGTTTTTCTTCGTATGTATGCTGGGAAAAGTAACAAAAACGTACCTTTAAATACATGGATAAAAGCACAGTGAGAAATCATGTACATAGTCTGAAAGATTATCTATCGAGTAAAGATACAGACAAGTATGTTTCATATGGATTTCTTAAGATTTAAAAATAAATGCTTTTTAAGATAATTAGGAAATAGACACTGTAATGTATCAACTGACGAACCCAATACGCAGTTATCTACATACATGGAAGGTGCCAACTGCCGCTGCGACTGCGCTCAGAAGGAAACGAGTTGTAAACACCATAGATAAATGAACATAGACTACGTAGACCCAACTTGGGAAGCAATATCTTGCAGTAAGGACCACGAAGGGATGTGCCCAAGGAGGTGCATTTTTTTCTACTTCTGTGAAGCTTAGTAGTTGATAAAATCCTGCATATAGGAACGGAAAATGACATAATAGTGTCAAGCATATACTGATGACATCGTCGAAAGTTTAGAGACGTTTCGTGACACTATGCAGAGCCGACCAAGCATAGCGGTATCAACATTGCAAAGACTATCATTATTCCCTACACCAGGAGGAGGACACTACCGCACTGGCAAACCATCAGAGTGGATAGCGTGCTATTAGAAACCTCGTCGTAGGTCAAGTATATGGCAGCCATATTAAGCTCAAAGCTGTCATGGACACAGCATTCAGAACCGACTGTTGACAGGGCATCAAAAGCACTAATGGTTTGTTGGTCTGCTGGATGAAAAGCAAGGGCAAGTGGCACAAAGTCTTGAGATGGATATACATATATCAGCTACATCCAAGACGTATGCACAATATGCGAGCTATTACAAAAGAGCTGTGTGCTTTCACAACGACGAGAGCGTAGCAGCCAGTCACATCTCGGCGATAATAGTGCTTACTTTGCCAAGAAACAAGAAGAAATAATAAGAGCTTTCAAAGCAAATACCAAAGTGGGTGTGTTTGGACGTAGCTGATATACTCCATGATAGTGAGACTTATCATCACTTCTGAAGCTGTTGCTTGGTCAGATAGCGTATGGCTGGGTACGACCAGAGAAGATCAGTTGGCTAAATGAGAGAAGATAGCATGCATTTGTATTGAACTCACATCTCTAACGATTTTACTGCTATGCAAAAAGGCATTAGTATCGCGAGAAGTAGAACAAGCAGGGACTGTCAAATTACTTAATGGGAGCAATCATCTCTGGCAATACTATTCTGGCCAACAAAACGAATTGGGGAAAATGGCACCTCGATACACTTTTGAAACTGGTGATACACCGATGGTATCAAAAGGAAGGTTATAGTATGGGAGTTGTAGAACCGAGGATTAACTACCACTAGTCTTTGGGAAAAGCTCTTACTATTCGCAAAGTCAGACTGCCATTAAACATGTACATATGTAGTTCATAGGACTTTACCTCTAAGTTAACTTTGGAATACGGCATTAAGCAAAATTAGCGATACATCCTAATCCGGTCTGCTTCACTACTACTGGTGAAGGTATTTGTAAATATATGTACATGTTTTTTAAACAGTCTATTTAGTTCTTTATTTTTACAGTGTATTGCAAAACAAATAGAAATAAAGATTGTACTACTTTTCAAATATTCTCTTTAACAACTTGACCGTTAAGCTGTGGTAATACTTTCGAGTTTTGTTTTTGCTACGTACGTACTCGTACTCGTACTGTTGCTGCTGCTCCTTGTAATTGTTGTTGCTGCAAATATGTTGTTGTTATTGTTGATTTATACTGTTGTCATAACTAAAGATTCGTAGGAATAAGCACTTATCTCTATGCTAGAGTTTATTTCATTCCCTTTTTTAACTTTTATTCCTTTGCTAGTTTCTATCATCCACTAGGTGTTCTCGAAGCATTAATGTTTGAACAAACTATATACATGTGCCTTGAAAGTATAAGTTTGATAAAACTTTTTTTGTTACTGATGCCAATTTTTTTCGTTTGGTTCTTGTAACACGATTGAAACTAACTAATGTTACTTTTAACGTGACTTATCAAAAAGATATTAAAAGTCGACTTTGTACTTTTTGGTTTGTTGATTAGGAAAACTATTTTTTTTTTCTTACATATCGTACATAAGTATAACATATAAACATGAACACACGTACATACACAGTATCTGTGGACTTAATATTTTTTAAGAGACCGTCCACTTTTTGTTTGTGCTGGTCATATCGAAGTTCTTTTTTTAATTAAGAAAGAAAACAAAATGCTTTAGGTATTATTAATTACACTATGCAACAAAGGAAGACTTTTGGAAAAACACCAAAGGATCCAAGGATTTATAAAATCAATGGGATCCAAAAAGTAGTTGTCTTCAGTTTTTGGAAAATTCTTTTTTTTTTTTTTTTGCTTATTCAGACTTGGTGATAGCGCTAGGCTTTATATGGCAATAATGTAGCTAAAGGTACGGTCACACTTGACAAACATTTGCCCAAAAAAGCGTAACCAGCAAATACTAATGAGAAATCTTTTGCTTCAAACACGTGTTTATTAAGTTAATTAGTTTCGTTTTTAACAAATAGGTAAAGCTAAAGAATACAATATTATTGGAAACTATTGAACTTATAAAAACGTGTCTGAATCAAAAGATTTCTCATTAGTATTTGCTGGTTATGCTTTTTTGGGCAAATGTTTGCCAAGTCCACCAAAAATATATTTAACTTAATCTTAAGAACTTATGTTTTCTAATTTAAATGAGAGCCCCTAAGAAATTTAGGTGGCGTTAATTGATTGTAACGTGAGTCGAAAGACCAAAGACCAAAAATTTTTACGAACCAAAGTGAGACGGCATATATTTTATTTATTTTGTAAGAAAATTCTTCAGAGATATTGATCTATTGAATAATATTTAACAATTAGTTATAGGTTTTTGCACTACATTCATTTAAATTTTAACCCACATTTTATTAATTTTTTTATTAAGGATATAACAGGTGCTAATGTCCTTTGAAGGATTAGCTTCAAATTCATTAGGGAGTTAAAACGTTTAATCTAAAAAGTTATAATTAAATTGCGCTGTACTCTGAGCTTTATTTCAGCTGAAAATAATTTTTTTTAATAAAGGATATATGGAAGGTAAGCAAATCCCTGCATCAATTTAATTGAAATTGAACAGAGATCTTATGTGAGTAAATTCTCGAATTGTTAACACGTTTTTGCTCAGTTTTTTCAATAAAAGAAGCTAAAACGATTTTTTTAGTAAAGGATATATGGTATGCAGGTAAGTACTTAATGCGATTGTAAGAAAGTTCTACAGGGATCTTGAATATGTATGTACTCGTAGTTTTACATTTATTTATAAGTTTTTGTGTTATTTACATGAAAATTTTAAACAAAATATGAGTTATTTTTATTTAAAATATATGGTAGCTACTACTATTTTTTTACGGATTAGCCTTAGATTCATCAGAGAGTTAAACTGTTTAATTTAAAAGGGGTAAAAAAATTCCGCTACATTCTGAGTATTATTTCAGCTGATATTTTTTTTTTAATAAAGGATATATGGGCGGTAGACAAATCCTTGGAGGAATTAAAGTAAAATTAAACAACAATCTTTAGTGGGTAAGCTCTCGAGTTGTTAACATATTTTCGCTTCGTTATTATAATAATCTGAGCTAAAAAAAAAATTTTTTTAATCAAGGATATATGAGAGGTATGTATATGCATGCTTGCTACTTAGTTTTAGTAAATATTATGAAAAGTTAAGTTTAAATTGTCTTTAATTTTTATACCTGAATAGTTTTTTTACTAAAAACTCACTTCACTCACTCCACTCTGTGAAATAAATGCCATAAAATATAACAATTATACTGCATGAAAAATAATGATTTAGAAGTGACAAAAGAATTGTCTGCCTAGAACACATTTTTAATTATATGTATTGTGCGATTTATGCCAAGGAGTATAATGTCTTTGTATTAAAAATTCACATCGTTTTGTGCAAACCCTTCAGTTACAATTAAAATAAAGCTTAGTTTTTTGCTGCTGTAATATTATTTTTTTTGCTGTAATATTTTATCAATTATTTCACACATTGATAATGATGCTCCATTGCAGCAATGAAGAGCACATGAGTGGAAATTGCACAAAATGAAGTTTTCCTTTTTGCTTAATGCACATTCTATCCATATTTCTTTAATCTGCTAAAAGCACGTCCTTTGAAAACTTGTCATATGTATACATGCGTTGGGGACCAACATAAAAATGAGAGAAAACACTGCCATAAATGTATTTCCCTTCAAAAAGTATTTGTTATTGTTATTTTGTCAGTTTTGGAAACTTTTTTAATTTAATAAAATTTTTCTTCAAGGAAAATAGCAAAATTTATATAAGGATAAAAACAAATCTTTAAAGGATCTGGCAATAAGGAAAAAGTGCTTAAGTCATATTTGACTGTTTTACAGGAGAGCACTTTTGAACGTTCAAGCCGATTTTCAGAAATTTATTTCTTTTACAGTTAAATTGGGAAATTCTCCGATGACCTTTATTTTTTTCAAGCAAACATTGTTCTGCACACTGTAAACAATACATTCGAGATGAAATATACTAAAGTATAGCCTAAATTAAGCTGTTATTCCAAATGAGATTAGATGTCTAAAAAAGATAAGCTGCAATTCATTTTGCTATAACTTCTTGGAAAATCGCACAAATTAATTGGGATTTTGCCAAGAGGTACTTTCAAATATTAAGATTACGGCGGTATCATTAACTCAAAATCAGCTTATCTCGACTTAAGCACTTTTTCTTTTTAGCCACAGAAATGATAAGCGTCAGATTTTGTTTGCCAAATACTAAACAGTTTTTTTAATTGAAAAAAGAAGATGTGTTAGCTTTAAAGCTTTCTTCTCCAATTTAATATCAACAAATTTTCTCCTTCTTAATTTTTCATTTACTTTAAAGACTTTGCACTCATACTGACAGAAAAAATTGATACTCTCACAAGGATGGACAACCCCCACCCACATACAGGAAGGATGCCTGTGTGCATGTGGCACAGAAAGACAAAAAGGCAAAGTGAAATCAGATTGATTTTCATCACACGATGATGTCGTCAACAGCACGTAGTGTTATGTTCGGTGCAGGTCTAATTGTACAAAGCAAATCAGTGGCTCAAAGTTAATACAACAGAAGCTAAAAGAAAAAGAAACAAAAACAGAAACATGGTGCTAAATGAGATAAGCTATAGGAAAATAAAAAGAATAAAAATGAAAAACTACAACAGCCATGAGTCCGTTTATTAAATTTTCCTTTTTCTCTGTTAACCATGTGACTTGAAGCAGTCCGAAACTAGAGTGTGAAAAGTGCTCGCTGTTTAATATTTTGTTACTGAAATTTAATATCAAAAAGCATATTCTTCTTTTATTCGACTGATAATTCCGCCAAGTTTCCAAATTATCATAAAATAATAAATATGTATGTGTGTATGCATATGAAATTAAATTTAAAAAAAATCTCTTTGAAGAAGTTCTGCTATAAATAAAATCCTACTTCCAATTTATTACCTTAAAAAATTAAATCCTGTCAACTGAAAGGAAAAAAAAATTGCAGATATAAATAAAAGATTGGAAAGAAATGCTTGAGTGGAGTCATATCTCAGCACAAGTATGTACATAAGTATGTATGTATGTATGTAGATATTTATAAAAACGCAAAAATAAATCCATATGTGTGCTCTATGAATACAAATGAAACAATTTCATGGTTACACTTTTGCACATTAATTCACACATACATACATACATACATACATACATACGTGCTCAAGGACATAATACACATACGTATGTATGTATTTATGTGTAAATGTAATTAAACATTGATAAAACAAAGTTACTTTTCCTTAAGAACTTCGCAGTCTGCGTCTCTCGTCTTGTTAAAAATCACTACAATCGCAGCATTAAACGGCAACAGCAACAACAACAATAACTACAGCGCCAGTGATTATCTTAAGAAGATCTTTGCCATGTTGGCAACAAATGTCATGACAACAATTTACACATTAATTTATTTTCTCATAAAGATGTTACGAATGATTGATATCAGTGAAAAGAATAAAAACGGAGGGAGAAAAAGCAATTTCCATCTCAAGCAAATTTCTATATTATAAAACAGACAGAAACATCAAAGAAAGCTTTTGTGGTCAACTAAGTGCAGAATGCCTTGGAAAAATTAATAGAAAAACAAGTATTTTTTAATGAGATATGTATGAGATAAAAATGAAAAGAAAATTTTCGATTACAGATTAAAATGTTGTTAGATTTCTTCTGGTAGAAAAAAAACAGCAAAATCAAATTAATGCTTAATGTCATTGAATATAAAGATTTACAAAGATTCATAGAAAAGCAACACATTTTCAAACGATTAGTTCACAATGGGAAGAATTTATAACATTAAGTAATTTTGATGTCAGATGTTTCCTATTGTTTTCATCTAGGTATGATTTTGTTTAGAAGGACAGACTTATGTATATCTCTATGTATAACAAAAAATTAACAACAGTTTATACACTACACATACAGGTCAATAAGGATAATAAGGAACAATTTCAAGCAATAGCAAAAATTGTAATTGGAAAAGTGAGAAATCTCAGGCGAAATTTTATTCACAATTGCCCTGATTGAAAAAATACGAATGCTAAATCAACATGCAAAAATTTTTATTGGTAATCATATAAAATTTATGAGAAATAATATGTTCTTTGAGTATGTTAATTGCTTTTAATTAAACAATTTTTTTTAGATTTAGGTCTATTTATATTTGTATTTTATTTGTTCAATATTTCGTTAATCTTCGGTTAACTTCTTCAGGATATATATTTGGCTTTTTAATTAAATATGTATATAAAAAGAGGTCGAAAAATTAGATAAGTTTTTTTTTTTTTGCTTTGTTCATATACATTGTTTTGTAACTTGGTCTTGTTTTGTTGTTGTTTGTTTTGATGTATTTATTAAATCTGTATCTAAGGAATATTTGAGGTTGTTCTGGCTACAACGCTAAAAGCGTTAACTACTTCGCGATGAGTTCGAGTTCACAACACACAAATTAACAAAAAAAAAAAGTTTCTAAATTAAATTAAATTAATTTTCAACTTGAAACAAGTTTGATTCAACATGATTTTTCGTGTTATTTCAGTAACAAGTTTACGGTAATTCAACTTGAAATAACTTTGATTCAACACGATTCTTCATTTTATTTTAACATCACTGGAATGTTAAATCAACATGACATAAAGTTATTTCAAAAGGAAATATTTTGTGTAAGTCATGTTAAATTAACTTGAAACCCATATGAAGTAAAGTTATTACTGATACATTAAACTTCATGCTAAATTCATGTAAATTTTTCGTTAATATAAAATTAATGTCTACAAGTGCAATGTGCAGTCATTAAATTATTTTCCTTCTTAAATAATTAGCTTGTCTGCCATTTTAATGTATAACACTTAACTGCCAGTTTATAGAAACCATGTAAAACTTCTCGTCTGTCTATTTATATTGAAAACAAAAACAAAGCACTTAAGATCTTTTTTTGCTTTCAATATAAATAGGCAGACGAGAATTTTTACATGGCTTGTATAAACTGGCAATAAGTTTAAAATTCTTCTAATTATAAAATAGGAGTTAAAAAAAATTTAAGTTCTTGTGTTTTCATATCGTATTTCTATATTTTATAGGAGTAAGTAGATTATACTTCTAACTTAGTATTGATGTCCAAGTGGTTAGCAAATGATAAATAGAATAGAGCTTTAAAAAAACCTTAACCGACTTCAACAATAAGCACAAAAAACAAAAGTTGCACGCGAGCAAACTGTTGGCCTCTTTTCCCCGATAAGGGGGATTATTTAGCAACTTGCCTATTTAATTGGTAATTAATTAGTCTGAAAGCACTGGCGCTTTGAAAGCATTTTTGAATTTTGTTTTAAGTCTACTGAGGAGTTTCCTTAACATCAACGAAATGCTTAATCACCAACAAAGAAATTGTTTTTTTTTTTTAATTTTAACTTTTAATTATTTAAAAAGAAAACTTAAATTTTATTGAATACTTAATTCTGAATTTACGGCAAATATTTACAATACCAAAACGATTATTTTGCAAATTTCAAACCCTTGTTCTATTAAATAAATAAACAAACTCTTTTTCATGAACTTTTAATTAAGAAATATAAGTATTTGAGATCCTTTTTGGCATTTTATTTTGTTTTGCTTTTGTGTTTGCATGGTTAAAAAAAAATCTCAGAAACATACGAATTTTTATTAGTACGTGTAAATGTCCATGCAAATTAATTTATTGACAAATAAAAGGAAGATTTAGGCACCAGCATGTGCGTGTGTATGCATGTATTGCTATAAATATATTAAGGTACGATAAAGTAGTTATGAATGCATCTACATACATACATATGTATGTATGTATCGATATTGAAATAAAAGTTACATGACATGTCTGTGTATGTCTGCTTACAATTTAGCATATGCTACAGCATCGCAAGCCCACAAACAGACTTCAAAATCGGCAACCAACACTACTCCATATATACACACAGAAAAATTTTAACTTAAAATCTACTTAATCTAATCTTTTTCGGCAATGATTTTGCTTCATATGTGTTTCATGTTAATTTAACATGATTTGTAGTAATTGTCAAAGAAAATTTTTACTTTTGAAATAACTTTATTTTGCGTTGATTTAACATTTACGTACTGTTAAAATCACAATGAAGAATCATTTTTAATCAAAGTTATTTCAAGTTTGAATAACATGAATTTAATTTACTTTAATGTAGTGCAATTGTATTTTATTAATTATTTAATTTGCGTGTGGTTGGCATAGACATCAGAAAAATGTTTGTATATAAATTAGATTCCCCGGACAAGATTTGAACTCGGAACTCATCGCATGGTAGTAGCCACAACAACCTTAAATATTCTTAAGTTACACACTAATGTGTACCATCTTGAATTAAATTATAATTTAACATTATTTCATTTATCATTTAACATACAATTTATTTGAAAAGTTTTAGTTTTAGTTAAAAAGAAACAAAATGCTTTGACTTGAAAAGTTTTGGTTTAAAAAAAATACAAAATACTTTGACTTGACTCCAGGATTCGAACCTGCGATCCTCCGACTGCAAGACTAGTACACTGCCTACCAGCCAGCAGCAGTTTGTCAGCTGGTTTGTGTTTGTGTATTGCAGCTATGAACAATGCAAATAAACACCAACACACTCAAACAACATATTATTTCTTGTAAATTTAAAATGATTTAAATGAACTTGAATCAACCTTTTTGCATGTTTATTTTACATTGATATTTTTTTTTCTGTGTGTACGAGTACTTCAACCAGAACAACATTTACACGTGCAAGCATTTATGCTGTGCATTTTGATATATTAGTGGAAAGGTGATGGCACAAAACGGAAGCGGGCATGTGGCTAAACATTGTCAATGGAATGCACTCATACACTCACACAAATGCACACGCAAATACACACACACATACATATATACACAAACCTACAGCTATTATATTTTTAGCTATATGAATGTACGATTGGGTTGGAGGGGTGACTGTCTCACTGACTGGTTAGTTGGTTGTTTGGTTGTTTGGGTTTGTGTATGTTTCAATTTCTATGAAAATCAAAAATCGACCGCAAGGCAATTGGATATAATTTCTAATTATTCGCTTGAACGCAAATAACTAACAGGCAAATACATATAGTACGAGTACATCCCTGTGCATATAACGGGGTGTCTGTCTGTATAAAAGTATCTAGTATCCGTATTGTTTGGATGTGGATAAAAAAAAACGTTAAGCTGAAAGTTTAGAATTTGAAAATTATATTCGATGCTACAAAAACTGAGTTTTATTAAAGGTGTAGCAAATAATTTGCCACCTGAAATAAAATATTATTATGTGTGTGTGTGTGTGCGCTTAATTATTAAAGTGGTCTAAGTCATATATTTCTTTGGTCGAGATATTTAGTAGATTACGTTTGAACGAATCAAAAACTATTTTTATATTATGCAAAATTTTAATTAAGTCTAGTCTCGATTTATATAAATTTGTTTAATATGGATTACAAATTCATCAAAGTCTTTTTAAGATTTTTTTTTTAAATATTTCGAAGCAAAAATGCATATGACTCAGACCACTTTCATAATTGAGAGAACATATCGTCCCTACCATGTCAAACTATACAATATGCAAATTTGTACTTTTCAGAAGTGCTCGAAGATCTGTGAATTGTGAATTTATAGTCGGCGTATTCATAAATGTACTACGCTTAAAATATTTCTTATTAGGATAACTATCGTCCATGAGAATTTCAACATTTTGAAACCAAGATAAAGAATCTAAAAAACGAATTGTGCATATTGGATAGTTCGACGTGGTAGGGACGATATGTATTGTGTATTTGCTTTATTTCTAAATTCGAAAATTTTAAATTATTGCACATTCCATACAGAAAGTAGCCTGAACATCTAATTTTGCGAAATGAAATTCGAATACTGCTCTCACCGAAACATACTTATTCTTAGAAGCTGCATCCGCTTATAATCAATTGTGTGTTGGTGTGTGTATTAAATTGTCTGTATGTGTGTATGTCTCCCTGTCTTTGTATTGAATTGTTAAGTACTCATTATTTTAGAAAATTGAAAGTTTTTCAGTATGACTTAGTTACAAACAACTGCAACAAGTGGACAGTTGCAGCAGAGGGCAACTGCAGTTAGTTAGTGTTAAAGAGTCATTTTACAGACAAGGCTCCTTTTGACATACTCCCTGCTTTTGCGAGAGCAGACTTGTAGGTCTCCACATGAATGGCAGCACTTGTTTTTTACTACTTTCTGTTTTTTCAATTGTTGTTCTTGTTTGGCTCTATCCTAACTGTCAATAGTTATTACTGTTGTCGGCCATTTTTCTCTGATGTTACAGATGAGTGTCTATGTGTATGTGAGCCTCCTGCATACATGTACAAACGTTTACTATTCTAGACTTAATTCAAATACTTCTATTAAATTACAAGCTGGGATCGCACTTTGCGTTTAAGGCTAAATGTGCACAAGTCCATACATAAGTATGTATATATGTACATATATAGATAAACAATACATTTATATGCGATAGTGCATGAATTGTAAATTGTTGGCTCGCAATTGTTTGCAACATGCTGTTGGGTTCCAATAATATTGTTCTTTTTTTATCCTCTAAATAGAACTTAATTTGCTGCTACTGCCAGACTCAGTTTTTTATACATGTTCTTTTGTTTGTATAAGCAAAAATGTGTGGGTTGGGTGCAGTTGAATGACTTTTTGAAAAGAAAATTGTCTGGTAGAGTGCAAAAAGAAAAAAAAAAACTCTTAATGCTCTTAAATTCGTATTTGAAAACTTTTTATTAGAAATTATTGTTGTATTTTATTATTTAATTTAAACATTTTAAAGACGACAAATTTAAAGAATGTTAAAAATTTCTCTAAATATCACAAATAATTTTATTACTAATTATTGCCATGAAATACAGGAAGCAATAATCAAAAATATCCTCGTTATTACTAGAAGGTTATCTACATATACACAGAAAATTTTCACATTAAAATCTACGTGATAAAGGTAAATTTAACATGATTTTGCTTCATGTGTGTTTCATGCTAATTCAACATAATTTACAGTAATCTGAAAAAAAATCATTTTAAAACAACTTTATTTCATGTTGTATTAACATTCCCTTAATGTTAAATCAAAATGAAGAATCATGTTGACTTAAAGTTATTCCTAATTGGTAATGAATGCACAACATACAAAGCTAGCAGTGTCGTTTAATAAATTACTGAAGCACGTTTAATGTTTTGCATGGGGTTCAATAACTCTGCTGTTGTCCGACGAAACAGATATACGTATCAAAGCAATTAAGGAATGTGAATTTCTTTATATCCTTACGAAGTTGTTTTCCCTGTCGGCTTTAATGAATTACGAAGAACTTGTAGAACAATTTATATTATTCAAAATACAAAACGTATGACCAAGTATCTTCGTATAAAAAGAATTCCATTTCACTTTAAAATAAATTATTGAGAGCCTCAATTACAGTCATTTTATCTTAGAAAATAATGTTCATCATTTACCACATATTCTTAATAATTAAAATTATAATTACCCTGCAGGAAATGGAACTGGCACTAGACTAGTCACGTGACCGGTCCCCAAGTGATAGGGACCAGTCCGAGTTCTAACACTTCCTATGAAGCGGACCAGTCACTTTTACATGGGGATGGCCTAGGATGGGGTTAATTGATACTTTGTATGCACCTTGTGACTTGTCACTGAACTATCCCATAGGGACCTATTCGATGTATAATAATATAAATATGAATTATTTATAAATGTAGTTTCGACATTTAACTGTAACAATTAACGCTTATAAATTTTTTATTGTTACAAACGCAATGCCATATTATTTTTAATCTGAAAATTTTTTGAGATTCGAACCGACAACCTCGTGCATGACAGGCTGGCACACTACCCACACGACCACAGGGTCACTCATATTTCAAAAGTATAAATACCATTTAAGCTTAGGTTAATATCTAGGTATAGTTACGGGACTGATCCCAGAGTCACATTGAAGGGAGCAATTAACGTTATATTTACACTATTTGATAGGTCCTGTGTTCGACCACATCGAACATGTTCAGTGCAGTTTACTACAATACTAGACCGAGTCCGAATTAAATTGGCTCAAGATCAAGACGATACACCACGAAAATGATCAATATGCCACCATTTAAACGATATGAATTTTTTCACCATACACTACTACGTACTTTTGATAACACCCACATTATCTCCAGTTATATGACGAGTACATTTGGATCAATTGTCACCAAATTTTCTGCAGGGTATTTCATTACTTAAAATATGTTTTTTTCTAATATTAACTGTTTCCTTATTCTAAACTAATTATTCTTATTTTGTTTCAACAAATATATCAATTTACGTTGCATATTATATTTTATCTATTCTTGAACTCTTCTAGTTGAAACATTTTATGCTTAAAGAAAAAGTGCTTAGCAAAAACCTTGGGTAAATATTTACTACAATTCTTTCCCATTCTTTGGCTATTGACTGTTCTTCGTCTCCCATTTCCAAGGATTAAATTTATTCATGTGAAATATAAAACGCTGTTGCTCGCTTTTTGCAGTGATTATGCTTTATCGAGAACGGAATTCCATTTCAATATGGATGAATAATATTTAGTTTCATCATTATCTTCTCCTTTGTTTCATTTACAAGTTGTTTCGTTGCCAGTGATAGTTTTGCTTTTATTTTGTTTTGCTGTTTTTTTTTCACTATTACTTGCTTTTTTTTACTTCTTCGTAATCTTTTCACTTGATCTTCCACTCATTGCTTAAAGTCCGTCCAATAATATAGCGAAGGGTGGGGGGAAATCTTTGTATATTTTCATTTTTATTTTCTGTCAATTGAAGTTGTGATTTTTCCAATTTGATAAACAACAATTCAACTGTGATACTTTTACAAATAATTCACAGAAACACAATAACTACACAACTACAATAACAGCAAAAAGCTGAATATGAACAGAGTCATAATAAAAAATACAAAAACTAAAAAAGAGAGAAAGAAATACAACGTCACAAAGCACTGTGAAGCATACATTTATATGTTATATATTGGTTATTTTTAAAGGAGTTACGTGGGCTTCGTTTTTGCTTTTCATAAAGCAATTATATTTTTTTTTACTGAAATTAGAATTACATACGTACGTAAATAGGTACATACATATATATATATACCCACAATACAATAATTATGTAGTTGTAAATAATTTCTTAACTATTTAATTTAACACCACTGTGCACTATGTAACCGAGTTTTTTTTTAAATCAACCACACAATCTGTCGTGTTCTATACCGAAAACAACCATATAAAGGGTGTTTTTTTTAGAGCACCCATCTAACAGCTGATAGTTGCTTTTTATTTAGTTTGCTTTGAAATTTCATTATGAATCGACTTACACCGGAGTATGAATCGACTTACACCGGAGTAACGCGTGCAAATTGTTGAAATTTTTAAACAAAATAATTGTTCTATTCGTCAAACTCATCGTGCACTCCTTCCATTTTCCGATGAATCCCATTTCTGCTTGAATGGGTACGTAAATAAGCAGAATTGCCGCATTTGGAGTGAGGAGAATCCACAAGCTTTTATCGAAACACCATCCACAGAAAATTACTGTTTGGTGCGCTTTATGGGCTGGCGGAGTCATTGGCCCATATGTCTTCAAAAACGATGATGGTCAGAAAGTTACTGTCAATGGTATAATAACATGATTCGAAATATTTTCGTACCTCAATTACGTGGTAATAATCTTGCTGATATGTGGGTCCAACAGGACGGAGTCATATGCCACACAGCGGGCGCTGCAATTAATTGATACTTTTGATGAAAAAATAATTTCAAGTAATGGCCCAATTAATTGGCCACCAAGATCGTGTGATTTAACCCCATTGGATTATTTACTTTGGAGTTATGTTTAGTCACTTGTCTACCACAAACAATTGAACACCTGGAAAACAACATTCGAAGAGTTATCGGCGAAATAGGGCCGCAAATGCTGCGAAAAGTTGATGGAAATTGGCGGCCACATGGCAGAAATCATATTTAAACATTAATTTCATAAAATTTTCTTTCCAATAAAGCCCGTTTCATTGATATTAAAAATATATTTTCTTGTTTTATTATGATTTAAACTTGTGTCACTCTATAACAAAAAAAACACCCTCTACATACATATAAAATCAAACATAGAAATATCCCAGTGATTAAACAGGCTTGGACGAATATTGGAAATGCCTTCAACGATATGTCTATATGCACAGGTAAGTATATAAAAATAAATCGCTAAAACTCATAAGCGGCTTGCACAGCAAAAAATACTTATATAATCAATACTTTTAAGCGAAACAAACCAACATCAATTAACAATTTAATTGTAAAGTTTTTTGAACAAAAATTTAATTGGCTCATAAAAATTTTTAATTAAAATTTCATTAAATTAAATTTTAAAATGACTCAATTAAATATTTAATGGATTATTTTTATTCTTTTTTCTTCAATTATTTTGGAAAAAATGTCTGCAAAGTAAAATAATGTTCACCCATTAATATTTACAATTAAGAATTTTATTGAATTAATTGAACCGATTTTTATGGAATTTAAAACAAAGATGGATATGCGTCTAAAAAATACTTAGGTTATATGTTTTTATAAATAGGACCGAGTTGGCGGCAGTGGACAATATCTGTCCTTCGATATGAAATTCCAAACAAAGATATATCTGCGTCTAAGTCTTAGACTTTAAGAGGACACACAGACTTCATATTTTTACAAACTAGGACCAAAGGGTGGGGGCAATAAACCCCTCTTCAAGACTATCCAACCGATTTTTATGAAATTCAAAGCCAAAATCAATTAAATGAATTTCATTTAATTGCTGCCTAACGCTCCAAAGTAAAAGATCTGTCAGCTATGAAGAGCTGGAGTCTGAAGATATTGAGTATCGAGGGAAAAACTGTATCGATAGGAACCACCATCATTATTCAGATAAATTCCAATATGGTGAAATTAGTTTGTTCCGAAATATCTGCAAGGTGTTCGCACATGACGGGCGGTTTATTAAAAAAAAAGTGGCAATTCAATTTCAAATCCTTGCGTTTACTGGGCATTTTAATAGGTCTATGTTTATGTGCATGTCGAGGGTGTTTCGGGTGTGTATTTATTTACTCTTGTTTATTTATTGTATGTATACATATGTATGTTTTGTGTTTATTTTGCTGAAATAAAGAAGAATAATAAAGAAGAATAAAAAAAAAACAACCAGCAAAATAGATTTACAATTCTCTCTTTTTGTAATTTTTACTTCTTCCAGTTCATTCTCGGGTTACCAGAAGATTTTGCCAAATGATTATATTATTTATGGTTGAATGTATCAATGGATACTTTTTGCATGATTGAATCTGATTTTTGGCAATTACATAAATATTATGTAAAGCGCACATACAAACAAATAAACACGAACAATGTTTAGCAAATTTCTAAAGCAAAGAAAAAAATTAAGAACAATAATGTAGATGGTGTAAATCTGCAAATCCTTTTTGTATATTCAGAGTGATGAATTTAAAAATTTGTTTAACATTTACATAAAGTAATATTTTCTTAATTTCTAAACTATTTACCTTTTGTTGCATGTTAGATTTGAAGATGATTCGAACATCTAACGTTTACTAATAAATTGCTTACGGGTAAAAGGATTCGTTATTTAAACAAAGAATAATGCCCCCATCACGGTTCTCAACTAAATTCAGTTTGGTTGTCTAATAGTAGACCAAACTTACACACGACCAAACTGTGTTTTAGTATCATGAACCACAACTGTCTTTTAGTTGAAATTATCATCGTGTTGCCAACTTAAAATATCAAGTTTGACAGAAAATAATTAATAATTTGTGTAAATTTAAAAAACACAAAGTTTTAGAAAATATATTTTTTTGAAAGAAATCAAGCCAAATAGATAAAAATATGTGTACATTTATTTTATGAGGACGAAAAACGAAGTCGCATATATAGATGTGCTACGTATCAAAAGAAAAATTCGTGGCGATTCCAACCCTCTTGAACTGCAAGGTAAGGAATAATCAAAATAGGGAACGAATTCCTTAAAAAATATTTTGGAAGGTTTTTTAGTTATTTCTGACAGAATAAAGAAACGTTTCGTTATATGTTGGATCACCTAACATCACATTTAAAGAAATGTTTGTATCTACCCGGTATACCGATACCGATACTGAAACTGTTAAAAAAATTTGTTATTAAGCATAATAAATATTTCTAGTTGAAAATTTTCCATTTCTTCTGCTTTTTATTTCTCACCAACTTATAATTAGAAAATCACAACCACAGACCCAACTACTAAAAAGCAGTTGTGTCTACTCAACGTTTTTCTCAACCAAACTTACACTGAGTTGTAAATGACGATACTAAAACACAACTGAAAAGTCAACTGTTAATTTAGTGGAGAATGGCAATGCAAATTTATCAATCCCAACCAAACTATTTTAAAAGTTGAAAACCGTGATAGGGGCATAATATTTTGTTTTGATGTTTTGAAAAAGCAATTTCTTTCTTCATTTGAGCACAAAAAATTTAAATAATATATAAATCACTGCTTCAAAAACAAACCCTAATGTAAACTAAAACTTTGAACTATTTTTTTAACAAACACAAACTGCTAAGCTTTTTTATTTATTTATTTATTCCTGCCAATGGACTTAAATATCCTTACAGGCTAATCAATAAATTTTAATAAATTTGAAAATTTTAATAAATTTTAATTTTAACTTACAGAAGCACTTGCCTTCTAAATTAAGTGTAATTAAATGCCCAACCTTGTATATTTAAATACTACTTAAGTTGTTCGAGCATATCATATGTAATTGTGATCGTGTGTGATTATTGAAAACATGAAATGAACATCATTTATTTAATTTTCATATACATATGTGTGTATATATATAATATATACAATATATAGTTTCATACTCGTATCATGGAAAAATAAATAGAAAAATGCATTCTGATGTTCGTTTCAATTCATAAAATTTATTTTTATACAAGCTTAGTTTTCTGTATTTTGATAACCAACTTTTTTTATTTATGATAAACAGCTGTTGTTTGAATAGCCTTCCATAATTCTGGGAAATTTTGCAGTGCTGCCGTACTTTCAATTAATTTATTAACAACTTTAATTAACCACTGAAAAAAATAAACTACATTTAAAAGCAACTTAAATTCAAGTGGCAATTAGCTAAATGACATACATATATTTGAAAAGTCAATTATTGGTCTTTAAAAAGTCTCCGGCAAGAATAGAAACTACAACCTTTCGACGACTAGAGTAGGGCACTGCCTACTAGCGAAGAGGGCAACTATACATATACATATATCATAGGGTCATGCTTTAACCAAACAGAAAACTATCACATGCAAGCAACTTTCTTGTAAGATAAAAAAATAATCTGGTTAGTTTTAAATAACACTGTGTGCAATTTTTTTCAGTCATGGAAATATAACCACATACGGACACCACTACGTGATAAGAGACCAAATAAAAAGATCCGTGTCTCCCAGTTTTGCCCCAAGGCATGCACATTTTTTTAAGGGCCCCCATAGATTTGAGGCCAGGGTGTATTTTTTGCATTTTCTCAGGTAAACCGTTCGGAATTTTGATTTACTCTCTGTGGCAAAGTTGTAGGTAGCTCTTGTCATGAAGAACAAAAATTGTGAACACATAAAATTAAAAAAAACTTCATCTTCAAGAGCAAAATCTGAAAAATTTTTAAAAATTCGATTTTTTTTTTACTTATTTCCCCTTGTTTAGGTCCATAGGTAGCAAACTGTTCAGAATTCAAGGCAACAATCAACTACAAAAATATACCTTAGATCTCAATAAACAACTTTTTAGAACATATGAACTTCCTAGGAATGATGCTTAACACCGTTTAGGTAGCGCTTAGGTAGCCGGAAAATTTAAAAATTTTCAAGCCAATGAAATTAAAACATTTTCGGGAAAAAACTGGGAGACAAGGGTCTTTTTTTTTTGGTCTTTTATCACGCAGTGGTGGCCGTATATGGTTATATTTTTTCGTGTCGCGATGTGTAATATATAATAATAATTTACAAATATGTATTGCTGTAATCGTTTCAAATACTCGTAATCTTGTAGAAACAGAAAAACAAAACTGAAAATATGTCCCAAATATGGAAAAGATGATTTTATTTTCAACTTAGAACCAAACTGCGAAATAAATTCTCTTCTCACTAAGACTTTTTCTCCCTCCCCCTCTCCCTCTCCCTCTCCCTCTCCCTCTCCCTCTCCCTCTCCCTCTCCCTCTCCCTCTCCCTCTCCCTCTCCCTCTCCCACCTATAAGACGTACATGCATACTTTAACTAAACAAAACTAAATCATGTCAAGAATGTCTAAGATATTATTTCTTAGTTGCTTGTTCCCTTCTTGATTTCTTTTTTAACAATTGTCATGCCATAATGATGATGTTGATGATAACAACTTTGACGGTAGATACGTAAAATGAATAAGAGTAGAAAAAATCAACCAAGACATGTCAACAAAATACTTTTCAACAAGGAACCAACCAACCTGACAGATGACATAATAAAACATTGAGTTGATTCGCAACACGGCTAAAAATAAATTCTGCTAAAGAAATATAATCACTTCTTCTTTTTTTAGGAAAATTGAAATCAAGAATAATAACGGGAACAGCTCAAACTTATTACCCTGCAGAAAATGTGAATATTGAAATTGTAGTGATTTGCTAGTGACATTGTCAGTAGTACTACTGACCAGATGTACCCCAGCCAATGTAATTATCTATTGACATTTAACATTAGCTTGTCATTGAAAATCTACCACTAGACTTAGCAATACTGACTAAGTAGTTCTTTTGGGACCACATGGAGACATTGGCTCCAAAGATTCACTAGTAAATTTTAGGGGCTCTAGTCTACAATAACGATATTAGCTCGCTCGATGTTAATAGTAAAATTGTAGTAATTTACTAGTGACATTGTCAATAGTAAAACTGAATAGGTGTACCGCAGCCAATGTAATCGACCATATCGAGCCATCACCGCTAAAATAGCTTAAGCTACACATTTTTTGGACTTCGTTTTTTTTGACGAAAATCGACTATTTACGATCGCAAATAATCGATTTTGGTCAAAAAATGAAGTTAGAAAATTATGATACTTAAGCTATTTTGGCGGTTATCGCACGATTTGGAGACATTTGAACTAAAGATTCACTAGTACATTTTAGTGACCTTCGTCTTCAATTTTATAAGGGTTGGACAACAAACTTAAATACATACATACATACATACATACATATGTACGTAAGTTTTTAACATTATTGCATAGCATAATAAAAAAAAAACTATTGTCGCGTTCATTGACAATGTCACCAGAAATACATTAGAACTGTTGTCTCTAACGTATCTCTACTCGCGCATAAAAGGAAAGTTGTCGACATTTCAACTAGTGCAATTGTCGCTAGAAAAAAGAGTGTTGACATAGAAACATATGGTTCTAGGTTGACTAGAGGGTAACTACACATACTTACATACATACATACAGAATAGCAAGGAAATAGATAAACATAAATTTACGGAAAAAAAATACTCGTATACATACATACATACAATGTACATAAGTATTTTTATTTCCTCTTCAACCGTTTAGGAAAACAGAGTTGATCCTTTTACTTGTTTTGTTATTTTCAACATTTTGGTTTGTACGCATGAGTTTGTACGTATGTGTGCACAGTGCACAATACTCGTATAATGATGCAAAATAATAATATTGCAGCAATTTACAATATTTTTTAGGCTATTATGTGAAGAACTGGTGCGTGTTTAAGTGTTGCTGTTCAAAAATGGAGAAAAAAGACTTAATGATGATTCGTGTGAACAGCAGAGAACAAAGTGTGTTTTGAAGGAGAAGAGCCCAATGCGCGCGACTTAAAAAAGAACTCAGACAACAAAAAACGAAAAACAGAAAACATAAAAACCAAACACGCACAAATTTCGCCAAAGGCGTCAGTCAAAAACGTACTTGAAGTAGAGATCGACCGAAGGCGTTTTTTTTTTGGCCGAAGCCGAAGCCGAACTTCGGCTAAAATCCTAAACTTCGGCCAAAACCGAAGCCGAAGCCGAATGTTTTAAGTTTTAAAAATGATACTTGTTTTATATGAATTAAGAAAAAAGTTTCCTTTTTTGAGATCACTGAAATAGCTGTAATATCTATTGGATACAACATAACAAGAAAAATAAAACTATTTTGCAATTTCTAGATTGTTTTTTCATATGATCACTCACAAGAACGTCCAAGTAAAAGAAAATAGAAAGCAACTGGGTTGTATTTCAAAGCAACCCTTTCAAAACGTTAAACACAATAGAAACTGTCGGCGAGCAACGACCAAACATAATGTTATTTTTCAAGCTTGGAATGAAAAATATTCGGCTTCGGCTAATCGGCCGATTTTTGCCGTATGCCGAATGTTGCCCGATTACCAATTTTTGGCCGAAGGCCGAAGCCGAAGCCGATTAATCGGTCGAACTCTAACTTGAAGCCATTAGGCAGAGCTGCCATATTTGAAGTTTCAGACGAAACGTCAAGATTGAGATGATTATTTAAATTTGGGAATTGAATTGCAGGTAAAATCTTTGAATTTATTAGTATCTAATCTAATTCAATTTAATTAGGCTATATTTGGGAAATGTTAAATAATACCGCTCCATAATTTCAGAAAATTTCTAACCAATAGCAAATGATTTTAACACTAAAATGCACGATTATTTCACGATTTGAAGATGTTTTCGCTATTTATACAGCAATAAAGTTATAACCAGGGAAACCACAAATATGCTTTAAAAAAATACGTTTTATGCGCATTCAATATGCACTTAAAACTTGAACATTTTCCCTAAAATCTCAAAAATAAATATGCTCTTAAAAGTAATATAAATTTAATTATTTGGATAAAAATATATTTTTAACTCAACACTTCAATAAAACTTGCATATATGTAAAATAAGGCAAAAATAAAAATATAGCAAAAACAATAAATAAATTAATAAAGAAAAAAAATTAACTTCAGCTTCAAAATATATCCCTATATCAGAATTAACACTGTGGGAACTGTGGGAACTGTGTTTTGGATAAATATTCACTCAGATTTTCAAATTAAAATTGTTGCGTGTCACATCTAAATTGGATATTTATTTTTTTCAACTTCTACTGGATGCCATCGGGGCAACAAATAGCACAAACCAAATTTTTATTGAAATTAACGTCCAATATTTTTATTGAATCGTCAAAAGTTGGATAATTGTCGAGAGATCAGTTATGTTCAAAGCAAGTGTGTTTATTTAAAACGAATATAGTATGGCGTAATAAATAAGCCAAACGTGTACACTTTACACTCAATGCATAGAACATTGGAAATAAGATTTAGACGGGGAAAATACAAAAAGTGTGATCAACATATTTAACCAAACACATTGATATTAAAAAATTTCTATAAAACATCAAAATATGCCCTAAAAGCGTCAAGTATGCTCTAAAAATCGAAAAAATATTTATTGAAAATATGCGTGCAAGACTGAAATATGCAAAAACATGATTTAAAGTTTAAAATGTGCACTAACGAATTAATGTCAAAGATCAGAAAAAGTTCGGAAACGGATAAGTATCTTATCTCCGTATTAATACGTTATGCCGGCCATACATTACACAAGCTCACTGCACAAGTCTGGCACTGTACACTGCGTTTGTGTAGTTTATGGGGGTGGTTGAAATGTAAACTGAGTAAATATCAAAACAATTTTGATATTTGGTCAAGTTTGAAACCTACAGTGTACAGTGAACTTGTGTAGTGTATGTTGCAAACGCTCAGTTGTTTCGTGATTTGTAAGAGTTCACAACAAGAAATGAGCGCAGAACAAATATGCTGGACAGAGTTCCTAGAATTATACAAATAATCACCAGCATTATGGCGAATTAAAATAAAAAATGCACAGTTTACTTGTGTAGTGTGTGTCGCAAGCTTAGTTTACGCAGTCTCAGACTTGAACACGGAACTTGTGTAGTGTATGGCCGGCATTACACAAGAAAAACGTGCAATTTCATATTTGCGGTTTCCCTGGTTATATTTGTTAATATATATATATATAGCCGTTAAAAGCGTACGGCTTCTATATTGACATACTTTTCGAGAATACGGTACTGTATTCAATAAGAAAAGATGTAGAAGATTAATGGAGATTACAAGTGGTTATAAATGCTCATTTGAATGACGAGAAGTTTGTTTTTTTTTTAACAATGACACGCTAGTGCTGAAACCACGCGATCTTCAACTAAACTTTATTCATTATCTTCTTTTTGAAGGTATTTTATTATTTTACTTTCTGTTTCCATAAGCCAGCCAGTGAACACGTCATTAAAAAATTTGCGCTTTCCGTTTAAATTGTCTACTTTAGTCGACCGTCTGGGTTGCGGTAACAGCGCGTTAATACGTATACATACTAACATCATCTTTTTTTTTTAGTGGGAAGGCTTCAAAGGTTGTTACAAAACAATTTTTTTAAACAGCTTATCTACTTTCTGATTTCGAATATACAGTAAACCCCAATTAATAACCTCACCAAAAACTTCATAATTTTTGGGGTAATTATTCGGGAAAGGTATTAAAGCAAAGACGTTTAATTACCTCATATAGGTAATTATGAGAATACGCTTATGTACTTTTAGAAATGTATATATACAAACGCACTGCGCTATCTATAACATAATTTCTTGAAATAAAATGCACATACATATATATGTATTTCTTCAAATAAAATATTATACTATATATTATTATATATAAAATATTACATTATATACAAAAAATTATATTATAAAAAAATAAATACATAAGGTGGATATATTCGATTGCAGAATTCCATAAATATGTACTTAAGTAGTTTTGGGATAATGAACGAGGAGATTTTAGAGGAAATTTAATTTTGGGGTAAAATATTTTTGGGTAATTACCCAAAATGTGTAATTAAACGAAAGTTAATTAAGCGTGGAGTTTTGTGTGAAAATGAGTGCAAAAACACGAGGATTCAATATTTGGGCTGAATAAGCAATAAAGGTATTTAACCGATGGGTAATTAAACGGCGTGTACTGTATAACATATGTACATATGTATGTACACATATTTTATTTTTATCCGAATAGGGTAAGTTTTTTTTTAATTTTCATATGTAAGAAAATATTTCATTAACATAGTCAAAATTATATTTAAAGCCTTAAATTTTGTAAAATTTTAAAATAAAAAAGCTTTATTTATCCCCCCACCCCCTTGCTAATTGCATTTATTTTTTAACATTTTAGCTCTTAAACTGAAGACAATAAATTATTATAAAAAATGCAAATTGTTTATGAGTTCAAAAATGTTGATATGAGTATGTATGTATGTATATGTATTGCCAAGGTTCTTTTGTGAAACATCTTTAGCTAATTTCTTGAAAAGCAAAAATTAAAAAAAAAACATCGAAACACAAAAGGGATCTCTGCTTTGCAAGGACTTGCCATCAAACATGTTTTGACAACATTAAGTGGCATTAGAATATAACACACTCCCACATAAGCGAGTATCTATACCCAATACAGGGATGGAAAATTGTGTACTATAGCTTTAATTTGTAGTGAAAAAATATTTTTAGTACTTTTTATGGAAAAATTAAATGATTAGCCCAATTTTCTTCAATGCTTTAGCAGATATTATTAGAAACTAGGCTTGAGATCACAGTTTTTGAAAACAGTTAAAGCACACTATCAAACCAGAAAAAGAAGTTCATATAAAAGGTCTTTCATCATGCGTTTCCCATTTTTTAATTTGAATAATCGGGAATAAAAGGCTAACATTTATTTCACGTGAAATATTTCCCGTGAGCAAAATATGGTGAACAAAGTGACACAACAACAATGCAAAAATTGGCGATAACAATTTTAGGGAAAGAGAACACATTTCACGTGTACTTATATTCGCGATAAGGGTGAATAATTTAATATGAGTTTAAAAGTCTATTATGTATGGAATATAGCACCGTAAAAACGTCAGTCACAACTTCCACTGGGTGGCGCCCATGCGAAATGCCCAGTTCACATCAAGTGCACGTGAGACGGCCAGGCCCACAAATCGCTTGTGCAGAATATCCTATGTGGCATGAGCTTCGTAGCACGTAACGCCGTCACATGTCATTGTTGTCCATATTATTTAGTTGTAGCCAAAAGGTGCCGTTGGCAGTTAACACGTCGATTACAAAACCGAATGTCCTTGGTTCGACCCCGGTCACCAACAATGTCATAAAATTTTATTGTTGTCATACCAATTCATTCATAAATGACGCTGATCGCTGAATATGATTTTTCGATTATAAATAGGACAAGTTTTGAACCGCGCCAGGGACTATTCACCGCACACACGCGTTGTCTATTACTGTTTACCTTCAGAATGAAGTTGCAGCTTCAAAAATATCGGCGCTAGTAAATATCAAAGTACGTAAACCCTTATTATAAGTATCTATAACCAAAAAACAAACAGCCCTGTTCTGTAAGCCGATCAATTTGAAATCGCACGATTTTATAAAACTAACTCCCATGATAGAAATATTTTTTTTTTTAATTTTTTTATTATATAGATTCTCAAATATGATTCGTTATCGTGTATAATTTTGAACACGTCTGCAGGACCGTTATTAATTTTTTGAAGACGATAAATTTACTCGGATTCGGTTTACAGAACAGGGCCGGAAAACTTGTAAGTTTATTACATGTCTGGCCTTTTGGAAGTCTCTATTTTCCATGCCTGGCGCTCAACTAAACAATTGTTTGCATCCTTCAAGCATTTAAAAGATAAACTGTCACACCAACGTGTAACAACTTTAGGTTGAAAGAAACATAAGTGTTGCAAAAGTAAAAAAGAAGAAAGAAAAAAGAACACGAAAAGAGAAGCCAAGACCCTCGTTTAAATTTCATACTTGAAGAGTGTCCTGAGAACAACAAAAAAAAAAAAAACAACCTGGCCAAATAAAAATATAAGTACTCATACCCGTATATTAACAACAAACAAAAGTTCAACGCACACAAACAGACACAACAATGGATGCACTTATAGGAAACAAAACAATGCACTTGAGCCAGACACTCTGTAGCGGTACGAGTGTAAACAATTCTCATCTCAAGCAGGTACTTCTCTATATTAAATATGTATATTTGCGAATACATGATGGCCAAATTATGTTCCCGCTTGGAGGTTGTTGATTTTTTTACTTTACATAATTTAACATAAAAAGCAAGAGGGCTGGCTGGCTGACGGTTCACAACCCTCCGCTACAGCGCTCTTCAACTCAAGAAATAAAAAAGAAATGCTGGAACCTGTCTTATCTATTTTGCAAGCCATGTTGCTGCAACAATTCATTGTTTTGCTTGTCGTTGGTAAACAACAACAGCTACACCTGGATTTGCCATTGTGTGCACAGTGGTGCCGAGTTTTTTTTATAAATTGCTTAATTTTGCTTCTTTCGAATATTTCAAGTATTTCAATTACATAAAAGTAAGCAGAGCAGAATGTATTTTAATTTTAAATTAAAGCGTAGATTAAAAAACGTTGACCTTCAAAGTTCAATGTTTTTGAATTTAAGACATTTAAATATTTATTAGCCACAGTGATGGCTGCACGTTTACCATTTTTGTAGCTTTCGAATTTCCTTTTATACACATTTGCAACCGCTGGAGCATAAAGATAAATACAATTTGTCAGAATATGAAAAACAAACTAAGGTTTGTTTGCAAACGAAAGGACTTCAATAAACACAAAGCAGTTGTGAAAGAATGTAAGTATGTATGTGTGTATGTGTTGTGTATGTGTATGTGTACGTGTGGATGCGTGTGCTGACGTTGGCATAACTTTAAGAGGTTGTAAAAAAAATGCATTTGATTTCTAAACGTTTACAACTGTCGTTATTTTTGTGCCGCTAATGCCAGACAGTTAAGTTTATAAAAAATAATTTTAGACTCCCAACAAACACTCGCATTGGAATTTAATTAGTTAAAACGAGCTTGCGTATTTATTCAGTTCCACAGTCTAACCAAGGGACTTGCTTATTTACTTGGAGGTAGTTATGCAGACGGTATGTAGTAAGTCCTTACAAATCAAGTATGTTATAATTACGGAATTTGAAAATATGCTGTTGCATGTTTTTTCTTGTGCGACAAGATAAGATATTTTTACGTTTCAGAAATTTAAAAAAAAAATTTGGCATTGATTTTTTAGTGCATATTTTTGCATATTTTACCCTTTACAGCATGTTTTTGCATATTTAAGTCTTACACGCATATTTTTATAGTTTTTTTAATTTTATAGAGCATATTTTGATAGTTTATAAAACTTTTTTTATTTTAATATGCTTGTTCATATATGTTGGTCAAACTTTTTATTTTTATTTTTCTCCGCCTAAATCCAATTTTCCAACGATTGAAAAAAAATATTAGACGTTAATTTCAATAAAAATTTTGTTTTGATATTGTGACGGACGCTGCCTGAGCAACGGGCAGGCAACGATTTTTATTTGAAAATCTTAGTAAATATATTTATCCAAAATACAGTTCCCAAGATGTAATTCTGACACAAAGATCTCTTTTGAAGTTGTTGAAGTAATTTTTTTTTCTTTACTAAAATTTTTATTCTTTTTTTTAATACAAGTAAAAAACAAAATTTAGTTTTATAAAAATCTTGAAAACTAAGAGATCATAATTTTAAACTTTTATTTACTGCACACGCACACATTCCACTGCGATTTTCATATTTGAATTTTCCTTCTACAGGGTGTTTTTTTAGAGGTATAGAACTTCGAATTGAAATAAAACACAAGAAAATCGTTTTAATGTCCATCAATTTGGCTTTATTGGAAGGATAATTTTATGCCATTAATGTTTAAATATGATTTCGGGCATGTGGCCACCGCGGCTGGCTCGAATAAAGCCAATTCTACAGGTCCAATTTTCAACCACTTTTTCGAGCATATGGGGCCGTATGTTGGCAATAACGCCACGAATGTTGGCTTCCAAGTCCCCTAACGTTTCTGGTTTGTTGGCGTAGACGAGCGACTTCACATATCCCCAAAGAAAATAATCCAATGGTGTCAAATCACACGATCTTGGTGGCCAATTGACAGGTCCATTCCGCGAAATTATGCGCTCATCGAGTGTTTCCTTCAATAAATCGATTGTGACGTGCGCTGTGTGGCATGTAGCGCCGTCTTGTTGGAACCACAACTCATCCACATTCAAAATCTTCAAAATCTTCCATAAAGTTGATGGACAAAGCTCCAATTGCTGTGCACGGTGGCGAATCGATTCATTCGGGTCCTCTTCAACACTTTGCTCTACAGCGGCAATTGTTTTTTCGGTGCGCACTGTTCGACGTCTCTGCGGATGCGTATTATCACATAGAGTAAACGTAGTGCGAAAACGATCCATGGTTAACCGAATTAATTGCTCTGATGAACGATTATGTCGACCATAAAATGGACGGAGCTTGCGGTAAACTTCGCGAACTGAACCATTATTTTCGAAATAAATTTGCACGATTTGCAAGCGTTGTTCTTTTGTCAACCTGTTCATGATGAAATGGCAAACCAAACTAAATATTAATCACTTGACAGCTAATAAAATGGCCGCCAGTTAAAAAAGTGATGCCAACTTAAAGTTCTATACCTCAATAAAAAACACCCATTACTTTGTCAGCAAAGAATTAAATTTAACATCAACTATTATTACGTAAACTATCTTAACTCTCTAACACCCACTTATCGCAATTTCCTTATACTATTGTACTTTGAATTGTGCTTCATATTTAAAGTTCATTGCTCGCACTTTTTTTTCTTGTAAGGTGGTGTTTCTCGTATGTCTCCTGCTCCCTAAAGCGAGAATTTAATAATAATAATAAAAAGAAGTCTGGAGGGGTAAAAAGAAAGTAGTACTTCTTTTGTTCCTTTTTTACTCTGCCTTGTCTACGTTGACTTTGTTGTCAGATATTAATAATTCACTTGCACCTTTTTGCATTGACTGACAATGCAGCTGAAATAGTAGAGCATAATGCTGTAACCAAATTGTTCAGAGTTTAAGTGAAAGAAGGTACCTTTGTGCAGAATTTATGAATTGTTTAAACATACGCCCTCCTCCTGCTACTTATGCATTTGCATTAATGTAATTCAACAAAGGTATCTTACTCGTATTGTAAATAATCTTCTGCTTAAACGGTTGTAGTGCTTTTTTTCTAATACATACTTATTATTCCAAGTAAGTGGAGGTAAATTGTGTCCCATGTTACCAACAAGTAAATAGAAAAGAAGTTTTTTTTCAGCAATCTGCCTCCAGTGACTTGTATGCTTTTTTTTCATAATAAGCAGTCTGCAGGAATTTTAATCGCTTATTATGAAGTCTTTTGTTTGTTTCATTGGTTTATATTTTTAAGCTTTTTAGCTTTGTTTATGCTTTTCTGCAGTATATCTTGTACAACTGCGGCACTCTATAATGCATCACTTCCATGGTCATTATTGTCAACTATGTGTTTATTATAATCTGCTTTAAGGCATTTTGCTATTGACTACATTTGCCCCAACACCACTAATTCTGTGTAGTAATTTTATTGCCAGATATGCAGGCAATAATGTCAAAAGCATTTGCTATATAAGAAGTTATTTGGGAAGCTTGAACTGCACTAGCTGCAGTCTCAAGTCTAAGGCCCAATAATTGACCTCCCAATTATATGTCATTTAGCTAATTGTCACTTAAGTTTAGGTGGCACTTAAATGTAGCTTCATTTTTTCAGTGGTTAATTAAAGTTCTTATTAAATTACGTTGAAAGTACGGTAGCACTACAAAATTTTCCAGTATTATGGAAGGCTTTTTAAACAACATCTGTTTATTATAAATAAAAAAGATAGGTTGTCAAAATGAAGAAAACTAAAATTGCATAAAAACACATTTTATGAAACGAAAAGAGCATCAAATGCATTTTTCTATTTACATATTTCATGATTTGAAAGTATATATTGTATATGTTATATATTTATGAAAATTAAACGAAATTCTTTTTAATACAATAAACACACACAAGCACAATAACATATGGTATGCTCGTAAAACTTAAGTGTGTTTTAAGTACACAAGGATGGGCATTTAAATGTCTCTCAACTTTGTATTAAAAAAATGAATTCAATACTTAAGTGGATTTTAAAGATAAATGACATATAATTGTGAGGTCAATTATTGGGCCTAAGTCTTAGTCTTAGTCTTAGTTTTAGTCTTAGTTTTAGTATTAGTCTTAGTCTTAGCCTTAGTCTTAGTCTTACTCTTAGTCTTAGTCTTAGTCTTACTCTTAGTCTTAGTCTTAGTCTTAGTCTTAGTCTTAGTCTTAGTCTTAGTCTTAGTCTTAGTCTTAGTCTTAGTCTTAGTCTTAGTCTTAGTCTTAGTCTTAGTCTTAGTCTTAGTCTTAGTCTTAGTCTTAGTCTTAGTCTTAGTCTTAGTCTTAGTCTTAGTCTTAGTCTTAGTCTTAGTCTTAGTTTTTGTTTTAGTCTTAGTATTAGTCTTAGTCTTAGTCTTAGTCTTAGTCTTAGTCTTAGTCTTAGTCGTAGTCTTAGTCTTATTTTTGCAGATATAATTCTTTCAAAAATAAACTTATTCGTAGTGTTTAAAAATATGCTCAAAGCATTTTTGTTCTTTAATTTCCAACACTTTTCTTTGTGAAAAAGAGCGAACTATACGGAAAATCATTTTACTCTTATAAATTGTGCTAGATTTAAATAATTTTTTATGAATGTCTGGAATAAATCTAACTTTTTCCATTACTGCACAAAAAGCTTAATCTTACTTAAATCAACATTTGCTCTAGGTATACATAATGAAAGAGCCAGAAAAACTTTTTTCAATACGAAAGAATGTTCCAAGAAACAGAAAAAAGAGAAAATTCTCTAACATTGTCAACTGATACCAGCAGCAGCAACAACTAGAAAGACAGGAATAGCAACCACGATATCAACAACAACTCGTTATACAAGAGTCTATAAGCCTTAAAGGTTGGTTTGCAAACAAGCGATAATAGAAGAATAATATTACAAAAAAATTAAAAAATAAAATCCATTAGATAAATATCCAGGGAAAGCAGCAAAACTATAAACTTAACATCAACATTTAATAGAGTAATAGACGGACTCGGATGAAATCCTGAAAACTTGAAACAACATCTCCACCCAGTGCCAAAAACGCACTGATTGAATATATGTATATAAATGGAGAAATAATACAAAAAAAGTTTTATGCCATAGTCGTCATCCCTCTTTTTCTCTTTTTTTTTTTATTCAGCAAAATGCCAGGTTAAGACAACAAAGTACTGCATTGCATCTCTGGACGTCTTTGCTTTGTAACACGGACAGGTAGCAGGTATTGAATAGTCCAAGTTATTTGTTAAAATGGTAGCGTAAATACTGCAGCTGAACAACAACAAAAAAAAAACAATGACAAAAAACGGTTTAAGCAATACGAGTACTACACGAAAGCAAACAACAAACACAAACTTAACAATTGTTCAAACAAGCAACCCACCCAACTAAAGAACTAAAGCATACACAATTTCCCGCAGCTGGAAAGAAAGACTTAAGGCTCAGTTACCCGACAGTGATGTAAAGTAACTGGAACGTAGGAAACAGCTGATCGATATTTTTATATGAAAAGTAGGTTAGGTTATATTACATCTCTATAACCATTTCCATTACTTTTCACATATCAATATCTATCAGATGTTTCTTACTGTTGCATTTACTTTACATTACAGTCGGATAACCGAGCCTTAACTATTTCCATTACTCTTCACATAACAATACCTATCAGCTGTTTCTTCTGTTGCAGTTACTTTACATTACAGTCGGGTAACTGAGCCTTTAAGGAATTTTTCTTTTAAAAAAAGAGAAACTTGAACACGTCCCGGTTTCATCCTTCTTATTATGGATTCAGAAACACAAGCCTTAGGCTTAGATTGATGCACTATAAATTACAGTATGTCAAGAAATGTTTTGACATAGTTAAAATCGTTATAAATTTTGATTTTTATCATAAATATTTTTATTTTTCTTTGCATTATGAAATTTTTGGTTATGGATTTCATTTTATTTACATTCAAGTGAACAAATAGTAGTAAGTTATACGAAAAATTAAAAAGTGAGAGCATAAAAATTACATGAAAGCCAAAAAAACTCAAAAATTTCTCTGTCAAGAAAATGTTTTTACATCCTTGTATTATATAGTAAGAAAATAGGAAAGATTTTAAGTTGTACAAAAATAATTTTTTTTTTTGGCCCCATTGGTATTAAATCGGCTTGTAAGACGACTTCTCATGGAAAAAAATTTTATTTTCCAAATATTCCGCCGAAATTTCTCATATTCCCCTCGTATTACTGTTTTAAACTCCATTTACTTCTTGAAATACCCTTAGGAAATACTATTTTTCAAATAAATCAATAAACATTTTCTTGACATACTGTATGTCTTTAATATCTCTACTATTGATCACCACTCATTCATTCGCCCTTATCGCGAATAAAAGGCGAACATTTCGCTCACGTGAAATATTTCCCGTGAACAAAAAATGGTGAACAAAATTAGAAAAAAGTATACTGACACAACAAAAACGCAAACATTGACGATCACAATTTTAGGGAAAGGGAACACATTTCACGTGAACTTTTATTCGCGATAAGGGTGATTAAGTCAGTCTTCTTGCCATTTTTATTAAAATAATGATTACTAAAATTTTTGCATTTTTAATAAAAATCTTGAAAAGGAAAATGCTCAGGAAACGGTGCGCACAATATTGTTCCGCAACAAGCTGTGGAGTGCTAGGAAAACTAACACAATATTTGTTCGCACTTTTTCCATATGCATCAAGAGAAATAGCAGAAAATGCAAAAGAAACTCTAAAAAAAAAGGAAGTAGATGAATATGGAGAATATTTAGTTAATAGCAGAAAAACGATGTGCGGTTTTAGCAGTTGGTTTGCTTATTTGTTCATTCACCAACTGCTGGCTGTTCGTCTGTCCCGCCAGGGAAAATAAAAAAACAGTTTCAAACAAAAATAAAACTCAAACTTGCAGGAGTAAACATTGGTATGTGTCAAGAGCATGTGAATGCAGAGTGCAGACATTTTTTCAAACTAAACTTTTCAGCATACTTTTTTTCGCATTATGATATAAAGCTAAAGTTTGGTTGGATTATAAATGCAAAAAAAAAGAATAAGAAACTTTAGAGACAAATTTCTACGAATCGATATTTTTTCTTGCTTTGAAGAGGTCTGGTATATGAATTTCCAAAGTTTTTCAATGCAAACTCAAGGAATGCTGCAAATATTTGTTCACAGTATTTTATTTACATTTTGTCATTAATGAGAAGAATTTTAGCGAGTAATTTAATATGGAATAAGTAAAACTTAAGTTTGAAAATCAATAACAAATTGATATGGAAAAAGAACTTGATGAAGCGCTTTCATACAGAATCATCTGAAGAATAAATTGCGCAGACAGATAGACACTGAAACAGAAAGACGCAATGGAATGAACTCAAGACCTAGAAATCTTTGTATAAAATGAGGTTCGTAAGAAGCATTTCTAACTATAACATGATTAAAAATAATAACATAAAACCGCAAGATTATACGGTCATCCGTGGCAGATCAGTCAACCAGTGCGAGCGAGACGAAAAACTCTCGAAGGCCAAACAAGACACACAAGCCTGACCGCACTTAAGAAATAATTATGACGACAAAAGAGATGTTCTTCGAGCCAGAGCTGCTTACCGACTGTCGTCCTGTATTTTAATCAATTTATTTATTTATATGAATTTAAAAAAGTATTTTTGTTGAATAATATCCAAATTTAAGCTATCATTCATTTCTCATTTTGTATTAGGTATATTGACAGAACTATTTGCTCATTATTGCCAACAAAAATACATGTTTATTAGTCTACTTTGCCGACAAGTGCAGACGTTGTTGTGTAGCCGTATTATAGTGAAAATCATCATTTTCATTTGCAGCACCTAAATCCAAGCGATATGCACAATGTGCTAGCTTTTACAAAAGAACTTTGTGCTTTCACACAGACGAGAGCACAAAAGCGAATAAGATCCCCGCGACAACAATGTTTGCTGCTTATTTTTTAAAGAAACAAGAACAAATTGTGAGAGCTTTCAAAGTTGTTTACCACATATGTAAATATCAAAGCAGAGATCGCAAATAACGATTATTTTTCAAATTTAAAGTAAAAAAATCACAATAATAGAGAAGTGCTACGTGCACAAGGGATATACCAAGATACTCCATGTTACATGGACTACCGATAGATGCAATGATTTTTATTTTTTTGATTTTTATTTATTCCTCACAAAATAACTCTTATTTTGTGACTTTTATTTATTCCTCAGAAAATAATAGTTATTTCTTGATTTTTATTTATCCCTCACAAAATAAGAGTTATTTTGTGACTTTTATTTATTCCTCACAAAATAACAGTTAATTTTTGATTTTTATTTTTTTGCTCAAAAAAATTTTAACTTTTAAAATTAATAAATAATAAAAAAGTAAATTTAATTTGACATATAAGAATTTTTTTTAAAGACTCTGGCGATAAGTTCAATTTTAAATCGGTTAATATTCATTTTAACGCAAAAATTACGCTTTCTACATTTTAAAAGTTAAGCAAAAAAATAAAAATCAAACAGTAACTGTTATTTTGTGAGGAATAAATAAAAGTCACAAAATAACTCTTATTTTGTGAGGGATAAATAAAAATCAAGAAATAACTGTTATTTTCTGAGGAATAAATAAAAGTCACAAAATAAGAGTTATTTTGTGAGGGATAAATAAAAATCAAGAAATAATGATTAAAAAGTGATTTTTAAAATAAAAATTATAACCGTTACGGTCCCTGTATCAAAGGATGTGTGTTTGGAAGTAACTATATATTACATTCTCGACAGGTTGTTGTCGATAGTCTGCTGTCGTAAATGTGGCTCAAGTAAGAGGCGTAGAGATGCAACACAGATCAGAAAAGTTGGCAAAAATGCTTCAAAGATTCATACTACGTCATGTTTTCTCTCCCTCTCTCTCCCACACTCTGTCACTGTCTCAAACTCTCTTTTTCTCCCTTTGTCACTCCTTCTTTCTGTCTCTCACTTTCCCTCTTCTCTATATCGCAATCTACCCTACCGCTGCTATTAACAAACAGAAAAAGTTGTGTGCAAAAAATTTTAGGAAATTTCATGTATAACGTAATTTCGGTATTAGAAAATAGTTCAAATCAAGCTTAAGAAAACAAATTGAAAGGAAAAATATAAAAAATAAATATAAATTTATAATTTGATCAGGCTATCGTATCGCTTTGTGAGCCAAATTACATTTGATAATTATAAGTGAACAAATAACACCAATGTTAATTGTAAATATTCTGACAAACACGTATTAGAACGGAACAACTAGCTGTTTTCGAAGGCCAATACACCTTCATCATCAGCGTTCTTTGTGTTTTGTTGACTATATATAAAGCAAAAATCTGCATCAACTGACACCAGACTAAGTGGACCAAACACAAAGAACGCTGATGATGAAGGTGTAGTGGCCTTCGAAAACAGCTAGTTGTTCCGTTCTGCTACGTGTTTGTCAGAATATTTACAATTAACTTTGGTGTTATTTGTTCATTAATAATTCACCCTTATCGGGAATAAAAGTTCACGTGTAAAGTGTTCCCTTTTCCCTAAAATTGTGATCGCTAATGTTTGCGTTGTTGTTGTGTCAGTATACTATTTTCTAATTTGGTTCACAGTTTTTTTGTTCACGGGAAATATTTCACGTGAACAAAATGTTCGCGTTTTATTCGCGATAAGGGTAATTATCACATGTAATTTACAAAGCGATACGACAGCCTGATCAAATTAGAAATGTAGAAAAAAATGAAGTTCGAACAATAATAATTAAAATTAATTAAATATAAATTTAGCTTTGCAATTTAAAAATCCTTCATATTTTTATTTTCTTTAATCTAATATACTACGTAGATATTTTGTATATACCCCAGCAAAAAATTTTCGAAATTTTGTAATGGGTAGTACTCTTTTAATGGCTTACAAAGTAACGAGTGGTACTTATTTATCTAATTATTTTATTTGCATAATAATGACTGTCATGTAATGAATAAAATAAGAACTTATTTATATCACTACGTGAAAGTACTTATTGTAGTACTTTCCAGTTAATAAGGAAATATGTATATCTAGAGAAATTTGTTACAAAATTTTATTCATTTAAAATAAAAAAATTAGAAAATATAGCAAATTAATTTTGAATAAGTTTAAGCAAAAATTAATCTATATTATTTTGCATATTTGTACGCAAAAAATAACCCATTAAATTTTTAGTACTTTTAGGCAATCAGTAATCTATTAACTTTTGTATGTTTGTAGGCAAAAAGTATAGGGTACCGCATACTTTTTGAACTTCTCAAACAAAAATAATGGGTTATTCAGTCAAATTGTAAGTACTTACGACTGAGGAGTACATACACTTTTTTGCATTCTAGTAGGCAAAGTTTTTTGCTGGGTACATGATTAAATTTAAACTTTGAGCTTAATAAAATTATAAAATAACTAAAATAAATTAAAATTAAACAAAAAAAAAAACTCTCAATACTGTTTGCAACATTTTTCTTTTATTGATATGTTGCAATTGAATTGAAAACTATGAGCTGAGCAAAAAGAATATATTATATATTTTTAATTAAATGTCATCAACATAATTTTCGACAACACACAATTACTGTGAGCAGCAAGAAGAGCAAACAAACAAAAAATGTAGAAACAAATAAAATATCACATAATTCATGCAAAAAACATCAGCAGCACACCACAACACACCCTCCCCCCACTTAAGTACCAGAAAATTTGTTAGTAAATATACAAATTATATACATACATACGTATGGATGTCCGTCTGTGTGTACGTCTGTCTGTCTGCGCTCTTACATTGTTCAATTATAAAGTTTTTGTTTTATTTTATTTTTATTTTTTTTTTGCTACTTTCCTCTTTTTCATTGTACAACATCTTAAGATATTGCAAAAATTTAATCGCTCGTGTAATTGATATATTTGAGCTGTAATTAGCAGCACTTCATGAACAGAAGCTGAGTGAAAATTTTCCCAATTGAAAGAGACGGCGAACAAAAAAAAAGTGCCACAAAAACAAATGTATAAAAGAAAACAGGAAAATTTCGGTAATGAATCAGCTTTAACAGATGACGATGATAAGGGCCTTTGAACAAATTCAACATTTATTTATGAACAAACACACACACACACACACACAAGCACCTCATCTAGACCACACTCTTATAAGCCGTTATAGATTTTTGTGGAAAAACCAAAGGACGAAATGAAAACCTCGTTGCTGCTGGTATAACTAAGTTAAAAGAAAAATGTCGTTTCTTATAAGAAAAGTCATAATTTATATGCTACAATTTGGTTGCTGCTGCTTCATGTGTATATACCACATACTACACATTTTACAATTACACACATACACATTAATAAAGCGTACGGCAGACAGACGTACATTCGGGTCTCTGCCGTACTTACAGCAGAAGGAGTTTTTCCATTTTGTATTTAAAAAATTTTTGAATTTGTACCCTACAACAAGATGACAACGCGTCACAACGTGGTTTGTGGTGGCTTACTACGACGATTTTGTGGTGATCAATTGTGTGATTATCCTTAATTAATTTATTCTTAAGCTCGACTTTTGAAAAAATATATAAATGCAATATATATATAGGAGCATAGGGCCTCTTTTTTTTGAGGTTTCATTAATCTGATGTTGGGGCTGCCATCTAAGCCAACAGAATGGCTGATATATTTATATAGCGAACCTCTCATTATTAGAACAGACGCCCGCTTGCAGCCGCTCCAACTGAGAGAACAGACGATGCAATCGCCTCTACCGACTCGCCGAGGCTTGACGGTTGTCAAGAACATCGCCCAAGGGCCACCACGAGGAGGTTGAAGTACAATTAATAAGGATCACTATGGGTCCAGAAGTTTTGCCTTATCATTGCACCCTCCTGAAAAGTATAAAATGTATAAACATCTCTCAGACGTAAAGAGAAGCCCATATAAAATGATTAACCCATGCGTATATATTTTTTTTTAATATTTAAATTTTTAACATTTGGAGCCTCAAATTGGCATGATGAATACTAATCGGTATAGGAAATATAAGCTAATGCAACATTGATTTACCAATTTCACATTGGAAAGGTATTTTCATTACCGCAGGAATGAACTTGACTAACCCAATGTATACAAAATTTTTATGAAAATCGCTAAAAAAAATTAGTTCTTTTCATATAAATTTTCTACTAAAATAGATCGTCTGGGTTATGGAAACAGGTGATAAATAGCTTTCCTTAAATGTCTTCTAACACCCTGTTTGTGTACGACGTTGACGTTAGAAATCTTGGCATTTTTGTAATAGATTAAAGGCCACTTGTATATTTTTTCTTTAATCTATTACATAAGCGTCAAGATTTCCATCATCAACGTCTTACAGAAACATTTTATTGGTTTGAAAGGTGAAAATTACCACCTCGGTTTAGCTGCGTGGCTCTCATTTGAAATGTTCACATAGCACCCTTCTATGGACGTAAGACGACCAGGCTTGATATCTGAGACAATAAGGAAAAAGTTCCAAATTACCATGAACGGAATAACGTTCAACCAAATAATTGTTTTATCAAAATGAGTCTACTGTTCGTACAATGTTCCGAAAGTTTTTTCCATTTATAGGATGCTACAATTTTCCTACTGAGAGAACTATTCACAGTGTGTTGGATGCATTTGAGTCTACTTGTTCAGTAAAACAATCAACCAACATTCGCAGGTCGATAAAACACAAGATCTGTCGAAAAAATTGCTAATGTCCTTGATAGTGTGCAGACAGTCACTTTCGCCTAAACCACAAGAACTCTGACTTTAGCAGACATTGCGGCTTGGTCCTGCTCTCGTTCAAAATTCAAGGACGTGTGTTCGTCTGTATGGGCCCTAGAGAAGTTGGAAACTGGCCTTTATTTGAATCGAAAAATCATTTTGAGCGATTACGCCAATTTCTGGAAGAAAGGGTACATCAACAAACAAGAATGTCGAATTTGGGGCGATACCAAACTAAATGAGATGCAAAAGCATGGTGTTGGTTTTGACCTGGTGGCGTGTCATCGGTCCATATTTCTTACAGAACGACGTTAGACAGGCCATCATCTTAAACTGAGAGCGCTATAGGCCGATAATTACCAACTTCTTTTGGCCAGAACTGCATGATTTGGACACCAACGTCATGAGGTTTCAACAGGACGGAGCAACATGGGCCGTGTTTGCCCATATTGAAATATATATCACATATTAAAATAAAATAAACTAAAAAACACATAAATAGAATGAATTTTCGCTTACTCATGTTGCTGGTGTTTAAGCATTGTATATATGCATTTCATTGTTACTTTAACAAATCATCAGTAGACTTCACCCACACATTTTGAACAGTCACAAACCTCGTATCTTATGAACAGACCTTCAAAAATCATTTGAGAATTTTTGAAAATAACAAAAGAAAAATTAGCGTAGTAGGGTTGGAAACTTATACAAGACCCAGCAAATAATATTTATTCGATATGAATCTAATTTATTTACATGCTAATAAATTCCACTTATAATAGCATTATGACAATAAGTCATGTAATAAATTTCTTGAATGTTTAGATTGGAAAGTTATAATGTCATTATTTCAATTAAAGGTTCAATTACAAAACAGCTGTTCGAACCAAACGTATGGGCAACACTGTATTTGATTACAGGCGACTTGGCATAACGCCAGATCCATAACCATAAACTATAAACCAATTGAAGTTTGGGTTTTCGCCATAATTATAAATAGATTTTTGCTGGAAAGACATAATTTTTGTTGCACTTTTGAAATGAATTAACAAATGAGAACATAACAACAGCTGTTTATGCTTATGGCAGCACTAACTAATAGCTGAAGTAAATATATTTATGATTATGGCAATACTGGCATTAAGGTATAGCACGTCTGGTTTAACCTTAAAGTTTAAGCCGACTCAACTACAGATACTCGTACGTAAAAATGTTATAGCGACAATTTAAGATGCGATATATAGTATCTCCTGATGGTCAGAAAATATATTTAGGGATATCTTGAATATTCTTGCTTGCGGTCTTTAATATAATTTTTTTTTACATACAATTTGCAATAAATGTGGAGAGTATTTTAAATTATTTGTATTCTTTTATTTTTTTTTTTAATTTTCTTCTTTAAACTGCTTGCGCGTTAAGGATGCATACTGTTGCTTTTTTACTATTCGTGCACACATAGACACCTTCTAACTTGAACTAACTGAAGGTCGTCTTTGGTTTATTTCTTTTTTTTTTTTTTGCGGATGTTCTTAGACTTATGTTGTTGCAACCAACATCCATATATCTTGATAGTTGGCTACAGTTCGCTCACAGCATATTTTTTATTCTTCTTCTTCTTTCTCTGCTTGTTTCTTAGCATGTTGGCCAAGGAAGAAAGCTGGCAATCAGCCAGTAGATATACTATCTGCAAACACCATAAGAAAGAGTGAAAAGGTGCTGGGAAAATGCAAAAAAAAAGAAAAGAAACATCATCCAACAGAGACAGAAATTCTGAGCTGCAACTTCCGTTTCCGTTATTGCTACTTACACTTTCTCGCGCTTACAATGTCCGCTGAAAGCATCATGAATTTATCTACACATCGATTTGTTTCAGTGTGTATAACTATGCTTTCCACCAAACTATCCTTGTGTCTGGAGTAAGCAAAATTTTAAATTAGATCATTTCTCTTCAGCTGTGTGGAATAAGAAAAAAAAAACGAATACATAGTTTCTCCTATAAAAGAAATGACTCTTCTGGTGTGTCTCTTTCATCTTTAATACAATCACTGCTCCACTTGTCCAAAGCGTCTTCTTTTCTAAACATATTTAATGCTGTCACTTGAATGTTTGTAAAATATTTGTTAAACTTAAACATTTTACTAATTATTGTTGCATTTTATTTTATAAACTTTTTTTTATTTTTATCAAAAAAAAAAAAAAACTCAACCATTTGTTAAGACCTTAACATATGGCCAACACGCGATATTACGACTAGAAACATTCAATCATTTCCAAGTTTTATTTATTTTTTATTTCGATACGAGAAATAGCCATGCATGTATGTATGTTGCATGAACATGACTGCATCATAAATAATGCAACAAATGTAAGGTATTTAACAAATTTATTGTTTGTAAACTTAACAAGCTAAAAAGGACACACAACAAAATTTTAGCAAACTGGTCAAAAAATCTTGTGTTTCGTGTTAAAAAATTTGCATTGGCCATTGAAATAAATTAGAATCCTAAATTAGTTAAGTTTGGAATTTAAACAAGGTTGATTACAACCATGAGCCGGCCGTTTAATTTAAAAAGTGAAAAGTATATAATGAGTATTAAAAAGGTGCAAGATACATATGCTTAAGTTATTTTTCATATTATAGGGATTTTTAAAACCTTTAAGGGCCATTATTACAACTTAAAGTTAGTTAAAAATAGGATTTTATCGGACGTATGAAAATGTAAAGGCAAATGTATCTTTCCTGTTAAGTAAAATTAAATTTTTTCGTGAATATTTTTTTTTATTATACCCTTTACCAAAAATGGAAAAGGGTATATATAGGTTTGTCATTCCGTGTGTAATTTCCATAATTTTAATTTGCGACCAAAAAAAATATATATATTCTGGGTCCTTATGAATAGCGATGACGAATAAGCGATGTCCGTCTGTCCGTCCGTCCGTCCGTCCGGTGTACGTGAAATCGGTTTTCCGAAGCTCCCAGAAAAGCTAGAGACTTCGTTCTTGGACTGATGTATCAGAAATGGTCCAACTTAGATTGGTATTGAAATTCAGCAAAATCGGGCAGACGATTGCAGAGCTGGAAAACGTAAACTATATTTTGCAATATATAAGTAACTACCGAAAACAAATTTTTATTTTTTTTTAATAAATAAATTTATTATATACTTCAGTACGACTAAAATTGGTATTTTAAATAAAACAAAATATAAAAAAAAATTAAAAAGACGTTTTCAGGGTTGGAAAACTTTAACTTTTTGTGTTATGTAAAATTAACTATGTCTAAAACTATATTAGTATTTTCTCGAGAACCGTAAGAGCTACAGACCTGAAATTTGGACACAGTGTGTAGACTTTTGGCCGCTACAACAACAAATACATGAGAATTGGAAATTAAAGGGTGTTCCAAAACGAGCAACGAAAAATTCTAAAATCCCATGTAATATACATACAATTATATGTATATACACTTTTTATACAGACTACAAAAATTAACACTAAAATTTCCAAAAATTTAAATTAAAGGGTGTTCCATCAGTTAATGCAATTTTGACTATGCAATTTTGACAACTTGCTGTGTCTTGGAAACCGTAAAAGCAAAACTCTTAAAATTTTCAAAAACGGTAAAACTAAAAAATCAAGGAATTATAAAATCGCCAAACGGAAAAAAATCGCGAAAAACAAAAAAATCGCCAAAACGAAAAATACCCCAAAAAACATGAAAAAATCGCCAAAATGAAAAAAAACCCAAAACAGGAAAAAAACGACAAAATGAAAAAAAAATCGCCAAGATGAAAAAACCCCAAAAAAGAGAAAAAAATCGCCTAAATAAAAAAACCCCAAAGCAGGAAAAAACGCCATAATGAAAAAAACCCAAAAAAGAGAAAAAAATCGCCATATTAAAAAAAATTTCTAGAACTAAAATAAATCGCGAAAAACCGGAAAAATTGCTTAAATAAAAAAAAATCGCCAAAATGAAAGAAAATCGCCAAAATGAAAAAAAATCGCCAAAATGAAAAAAATCGCCAAAACCCAAAAAACAGAAAAAAGTCGCCAAAATGAAAAAAAAAAGAAAAAAAACTCCTAAATAGGAAAAACCCAAAAACAGAAAAAAATCGCAAAAATGAAAAAAAAATCGTCAAAATGAGAAAAATCTACAAAATGAAGAAAATCCCAATAACAGAAAAAAATCACCAAAATAAAAAAAAACCTCCAAAAAACAGAAAAAAATCGCCAAAACGAGAAAAAAGCGACAAAACTGAAAAAATCGTTTAAACTGAAGAAAAAACTTCAAAAAAGACGTGCGCGATTCAAAGTCGCACTTTACTGAAGTTTTTAATATTAAAGGAATTAAATGAAACTAATAAGCAGATTTTGTAAGAAATTTTGTTTCTAAACGTTTCAAATTTGTATGAAAAATAACGAAAATTCTTTTCAAAAAATATTTTTTCCATACAAATTTCAAAACGAAAAAATCGTTTGAATTTACAAAATCTGACCTTAAGTTTTTCCTTATTTCGTTTTTGCTTTTTTCACTTAACATATTTTATGTATTTTTTAAAGAACTAGATTGGTATCAATAATCAAAAAAATCCAAAATTATGACTCCAGGGTTGGAAAACTCACACTTTTTGTGTTATGTAAAATTAAATAGGTCTAACAATTTTTTTCTTTTTCTTTATAAATTGAATATATTTTATGCTTCTGAAAGAAAATTACAACTCCAAAGATGGAAACTTTAAAAAAATGATAAATTTTTTCACAAAATAAATATGTATGTATGTGTCTGTATACTATATATATGTACGTACGTTGGTAAAGGGTATATAAGATTCGGCACAGCCGAATATAGCACTCTTACTTGTTAAATTTTTATATGGAAGTGGATTCGTAGAAAATACTACCTCTCCAATCAAAACTTTTAATTTAAAAAAAAAAAAATGTTTAAAAACTATTGTGTTAATTTAACTATTGAATTAAGTAAATTTTTAAGCAAAATGTTAATTGAATCATTTAAATTTTTAATTAAACTTTTAATCAATAAAATTTTTAAACAAAAGTTTAATTGAATCAACTAAATTTCCATTTAATTATTTGTATCTTTTTTATTAAATATGTTAATTGGAGAATTTTTTTTATGTGCTGTCTTTGTTAAACATTGAAAATATTGCAAAAAAAATATATTTATAGTGCATTTTTATTTATCTTTTCCACTCTTTCTTTAAGAAAATTCTAAAAATCGAAGGTCCTTTTTTTTGTTCTCTTTACTTTTGCTTAACAAATTGTTGATGTATAAATTTAAGCCTGATGTATCTATAACGTGCTTTATTGTGCCATATAAGCAAATAAATGTTAGAATAAATAAAATAAAATAGAAAAAAAATCAATGTGTTAACTAATCAATCACGAAAAGCAATCAATCATCATTGAGATATAACAATTTAAACAAGATACGAGTAGAAATTTATTCAAGGCTGTGAAATATGTATGTTCGATTTAATTTTTTGTCGCCATTGCTTTTTTATGTTTGATTTGTCTGAATTTACTTAAAAAAAAAGAATAATGAGTTTCAACTCAACAGGAACTTTCGACAGGAACTTCCGAACTTTCGCTGTCATTTATTCAGTCCGTCTGTTTTGGAAAATCACCATGGACGAATAAGTCGATTAGCAACACATGTAAATTATAAGAATGTTTTATCCGTTCGGTCGCTATAATAGTACTACCGACAGGACTATTTATAGCATAGCTGATGATTACTAATTTTATAACTTTTTTTTTTAAGGTGAAGCAATGATTAAATTACGATTATATTCAGTTTCGCACGATTACTAATTGATTACGATTACTAATAATGGAAAATTAATTTGAATTACTTAAAATTACTAAAAGTAATAAAAAAGAATCAAAAGTAATCAAAAAATAATCCGATTACTTCTAAGGATTAATTTTGATTATTTATTAAAAATCAAAAGAAATCCTTGAAAGTAGTCGGATTACTTTTTGACTACTTTTGATTCTTTTTGATTATTTTTAGTAATATCAAGTAATTCAGATTGAACAATCAACCAACATTGGTAAATCGACGGAACGCAGTATCGCCTATGTCCGTGAGAGTGTGCTGGATAGTCTGAAGCAGTCGATTTCGTGTCGCTCGCGTCATTATTTGGGACTGCACCCATACAAAATCGACTGACTAAGGAGCTGAATGTAAAAGAGCATAGAAAACGAGTTGTGCTCGCTAAAAGGGCCCTGGAGCAGTAGGAAACTAACCCTAATATTCATCAAAATCATCACCTTCAGCGCTGAGGACCATTTCTGAATCATCCGCAGTGGATATTCTGCACGAGCGAGTTTGGGGCCTGGGAGATAATGTTAACTGAAGGTAATGTAAACTGGCCATCGAGATTGTGGGATTCTATCCAGTTAGACTTTGTCTTGTGGGGTTTTTTTGAGTCACAGGTCTAAGCGAATAAGAAACAAACTACAACGCTACTCAAAGCCAACATAACACATGCCATAGATCAAATTCGTCCGAGTTATGAACCCGAGTCATGAAAAATTATACATTTCAATTGCGAAAAATTTTGATGATGTCTCATATACACTTTTTATTTAAATTTACAGATAGAAATCACTTAATGAAAGAACCTTTAGTGGTATAAATATCAACATGTAGGAAAACATTAAAAACAGCAAGAATAACTTCGTGCAATGTCCTGATAATAATAAAATAAATGGTTTTTACTGCCAAAATAAACAATAATAAACGAATGTTGTAGAGGAGCTTGTATTTTTTTTTTTTTTTTTTTTTGTCAATCGCCACAAATATTAGGCAAATTCAAAAAACGTCCAACTGGAAATTATTTGCTGTCATCCCATTAAGTTCCATTTTGTTCATTTAGGCTAATTTTATCTATAATAGAAATTAAAGTTGTTTGCTTCTTTTGCTCTTTAGCTCCGGTACACAAATGCTCCTGATGTGTAGTATGATTGTGCTATGGATTTACATTTATAAATTCGATTATATGGCTCCCTTTCTGAGTTTCTGTTTAGTCTTTATCCCAGCGAAATTCCAACTGGGTTACTTAGTGATTGTGTTATAAAGTTTCCTGGCTGCACCTTTGGTCTTTTCATTTAGTTACCACAGAAAAATAGCAATCAAAATGCAACAATATGCTCATTAATTAAAACAATAACGATAAAAAGTCCAACGACTGCATACTCGTAGCCACTGGCGTCCTAAGGGCTCTCCGCTACATTTTTACTCCAAAGCAAATCCTTCTCTTAATACACATATTATTACATTTTTTAAATACATTTATGTACCTTATGTAAAGGTTTTTTTCTATGCCTCTCTTAATATGATACGACTCTGTTTCAGTCATAATATTTAAGACTTTTGCAGCCCTTAAAATTATAGTCTTTGGAAGCAAAAGAAAAAAGCAGCCACACAACACAAAATTATTGCAATACAACTGCTAATTTATTCATTTCACTTCTTATACGGATGGTTAACGATTATTTTTCTTTTATGCAGCGTAAGCGAACAAATAATTATGAGTGGCATAATTGGAAAATAAATAAAAGTAGAGATTGTTTCAAAAACAATCCCTTCTATATCTTATGCCCCCGGTAGCCGACATGTTTTTTACGACTGACTTGTAAAATTTCTCACTGTAAAACATATAAATGCAGTGTGGTATACCTTTGAGACAAGGCCGTCTCTGACAAACCTTCCGACATCAGCTGTTCTTATTATGAACAATATGACGTGCGACATCTATGCCGTGAGGAAACAAGCAATTATATTCATACAACATAAATAGCGTAGCATTATTATATGCTAACTTGGTATTTTCGAATTTCAAGAAAAAATCTTAAAAATGGTCGGAATATTTTACTGCGCAAAGAAAAAGTTTTGTGGCGGCAACACCATTTTGAAACGGATGTCGACATTGGTTTATATAATAGCTGTGCGAAAGATTTACAGATAGAGAGAGAATAAAAAATATATTTGTGACTGAATATTATAAACCTTCTGTAAAACAAGAATTTTGACCGACATGCAGAATGACATCTGAGTTGAAAAGTTGGCATGTCAGACGTAAAAAACATGACGCTTACGACCTGCTTTAGTAGCAGCAAAAGAATCTGACAATGAAATTTATTTAATATTTTAATTAAACGGGAGACGCATTACTTTTCATATGCAAGATGTTGAGCCTTTTAGTCTTTTTCTTTTGTATGTTATGGAGTACCAAAATTCAATTTTTAGCCGTTTTCACCTTAAAAGTACAAGTATTGAAGAAGTACCAAACACCCATCCGTTTCTTTTTTTTTTTAATCAATCATATTATAATTTACATTTTCTGTCTATCGTAATTAGTTCCGGGAATATAAAACTACCGACCTTATATGGCATTTACATCAGCACAAAATCTAGCATATTTTGATTAAAATCTTTATGAAATTCTATACCGTTTACACCAGCGTTTTTTTTACATTTATCAAGATTTGTTTCCAAAACTACAACCGAACAACTGCATTGTAGCCAATTCACACACTTTTTTAAGCAGACCGTAGCTAATTCACTCACCTTTTGTTGCACAGGGTGGTAAAGAATAAATAAAAACATTAGATTTTTATTAGATTTCCTACAAAATTTACGGAAAAATTAGAATGCGTTTTGTATGAGAAATCTGGAAAAAAGCAGCTTGATTTAGCTCGAAATTTCGAAATTAGTAGATTTCGAGACAGTGTAAATGCACTATTACCAGTTTTGCTCTTTTTCAAAACCTTAAAGTTGAAACTTTAAAAACTTGATTTGAACTGAACGATTAAGCCACGCATGCGAAAATTAATGGTTATATGTAAATGCACACAAATGGGCAAATGAATAAACTCAATTCATATGAAGTGAACGGTGTTTGCTGCACTTGTACTCGTATTTATGTGCATTATTTAGTTGCAGTCGATTCAATGACTTGCATGATACACGCACACTTCAAGAAACAAGAGTAGCAAAACAAAAACCAAACAATATGCAACTAAATGAAGGATTTTCGTACGATGCAATGCTTAAGTACTCGAGGCAGAGGTTTTGATTAAGCTGCAGCTTAATAAAACAAGTGCTGGACACTTAACAGAAATTTTCATAAGGAACAAATGTGTGAAGTTTAAGAAAATAAAACTCAACAACAGCTTGTATATATATATACATATATATAAAAGGAAAATTCAAGATTTAATGCAGTGATTCTCAAAGTCTTATTCTCAGATATTTGTGAGCCAATGGCTCGTTTGGTTGGGATTTGAATGTGGCCCACAGATAAGCAAATCTATTTAAAAGTATTCCCCAACTTGGTTACTTGAAGCTGATGAATTTCCCAAAAGTAATTTTGCAACAATACAGTTTCAGCATGGAACTAATAAATTTTAAGACAATATTTCGGCCAGAAAAGTTTGGCATCATCTGATTGCTGTAATGGAAAAAACATAATTAAAGTAAGACAAAAAGGTGGGGACTTTTTACAAAAAAAAAAAAATTAAGTAATGTGTATGCCCTTGTATCCATTGAAACGAACTTTCACTCCCATACACGAACGCACACTTACATACCTTTTACTAACAAAAAATAAAAAATAAAAAATAAAAAATTCACACACACTCATTGTTACGATGGGTACGAGCAAATGCATGTTGTATTCACTGCACTCTAATGGTTCGTCTAACGACGCATGACTTTGGCAAATTAACACAAATTTTCACGTTTTCATTCCATTTTTACTTTTTTTTTTTATTGTCCCCCTCTTACGGCTTAGTTATGCCTACACTGTAAATCATTTATTAGATTTTTTATCCTTTTGACATTTTTATTATTTTATAGCGACTACTGGCTCGACTGCCCCGAACAACAGGTGCTGTGTAAAAGTAATTTTGCTTCTTTTTTTTTCATTTTAACAAATACGTTTAGTAAACCAGGACTTAGATTAATAGCCAAGGATAATTAGAAATTTAAACAATTTAAATTTTGTAAAACAATCACACCCATGTGTGGTCGGTCGGTATAAAACGATGTGTGCTGCAATTTAAACTAATTTCAATGAGTTCTGTGTGTAGACACATTATGTTAATATTTTTTTTTGCACAAAGGAAATTAAAATCGTGTACAAAATATTTCATTTATAATAGTGAGCAATGTTGTTGCTTAAAAGGAGTGGAATGTAAATTTTTGGCTTGTATATTAAGAAGGATTAATTTCACTGATAAATTTATGAAAAATTATTACAACATACTGCGAAAAAACAAAATGCTACTTTTCTATTTGGATTGTAAATAAAAGTATGCTTCCGAGTGGGAATTTGTAGGCGAAAGCCTTAATTGCCTTCATACCCAGCAAAAAAATAATCGAGATTTAGAAGCAATTGATTATTAATAAAAATCTCTATTGCATTTTTATAGCTTCTTTTTCTGTTTTTGTAGTGAAGTTTAATATAACACAAAAAGTAAGCGCTTCGGGAGCGCGTAAAAGCACACAGTGCATCCCCTCTGCCTTACGAGGATGCAATAACGTAAGCGAATGACGAAATTTAACACAAACACTACGACGTCAGTCGGCTGTTTATACTCAAACTCTCAAAGTTTTTTATAGATCATCCTCTGTCGCTTACCTGTATACAAATTTGGATGCGAATGAAATTTTTACTTCGAATTTTGATTTTTAATTTTTTTATTGAATTGTGTACAAAAATAAACATTTGCTTCGGTAGTTCAGTGGGTAGTGTTCTAGCCTAACATACGGAAATCCTGGGATGGACTCCTGATAAAGACATGCTTCCAGGTAGTCGAATATTTTTGCTGAGTTCAGGTCACTCCGGCAGGCATAAAAGAATCACATTTTAGATCGACATGGCAGAGCTTCTACGCGAGAAATCCCATATAAAAATAATGCAAAATTTCATGCATCGGGTAAGCGCTTGCCTACCAAAAGAGCACTTATATAGGTGCTTCCAGCGATGCACCATTTTTTGGTAGGTACAAATAAAAAATAAAAAAGGTGTTCAATCATAGGATCACGTTAACCTATTATGATCGCCTCATCGAGAAATCACATGATCAAGAAACTCTTCGTGCCAAAGAGCGAAGGTAACGTTACATATGTGGCATGTAGCGCCATCTTGTTGAAAATAAATGTCGCCTCCAATTCCGGCCCGACAATATCGCTAATCATTGTTCCATGGCGCAATCTATTCACCGTAACACTTGCAGCAATGACCTCACCCTGCCAAAATCAGCATCAAACAGTCACATGTTGTGGGTGCAGACAGAGGCTTATTAACAACAATTATTGGGTTTTCGGAGACCTAAATGTGACAATTCTGGTTGTTAACGTGGCCTCCGAGGTGAAAACGGGCTTCATAACTCAAGATCACATCAGTTTGATGTATTTCTAGTACCCAATAAGCACAGACACGAAGTTGTTGATGTTCCGTAGGCGTGAGTAACTGAACCGTAGAAGCCATAAATAATACCTAATACGATTTGATGTTGTTTGTGGATTGTCTAATTCCAAAGATTGACAAGAAATGAACAAACCTGAGTTTCCCTCAATACTATGGGCAACAACAGCAATAACTTCAGTTGTTCTTTCGCGACATGCATGAATTCGATTCTTCACGTCACTAACTTGTCCCAACAGTTCAAATTTAGCAACCAGTTTCACAATTGCTGGCTGCTTCACAATCCAATCCAAAAATGCTTTATAGTTTTGCGAACTGTGATCGCGAAATTTTTCCATTTCTGTCAACTGGCTGCAAGTTGAGTCAACACAATAGTTAAAATGGCGGTCTATTCAAAATTGAATGTCTTATTGGATCACCCCGCTCAACATCATTGTGAATAAAACTTGTAAGCAAACCTTTTGTTCCACACGCATTTTCGACTATTAACAAAGTATTTTGTTAAAGATTTATTTCCCATTTGAAAAGGATAAAATCAAAAGGACTATTCTTTGTATTTTAAGCTCCAAGTTTTTTTTTCTAGCCACCCATAATCTTCCCATTGTCGTCTCTATAGTCGACGTCATCATCAGCATCGTTGTGTAGTCATTTGATTATAATAGATTTCATGATGTTCAAACAAATGTTAAGTAATTGGGGATGAAATACCGTAATCCCAAAATAATCTGACACGCAAAACAAAATGAAAAAAAAAGTTGAAGGCATACAAACAAACATCAATAGAAAGGAAGTCAGAATATGGAGACGCAGATACCAAAAAAAGTAGACCAACAAACAAAAAGAAGTACCACAGGCGTTAAGCCTTTCTTAACTTAAAAAAAACACAAGTAAATGAAAAACATAATCTCAAAATCACGACGAAGTAAATGCAAGGCCGAGTTCGAAACCTTTTTGGAAAACATTTATTATGTTTCGTTAAGCCAGTTTTTCTTTTTTGCATAAAGCAAAGGAAGCCCAGTTTTTTTTTTTTTTTGTTATTTTTTTCTCATATTTATTTTGCAGTCATTTATGAAGTGTAAATTTATAGTCAGATTTATTTCTTAGTGAAGAATATATGCAAGCTACGAATATTTTCGTAGAAAATTTTTGTGCGAACTTCGTGATATCATCAATTTACTCACCTCCCAGATTTTCAGTTACCGAAGATCAGTATGAGAAGTTCTACAAATCGCTTGGATCTTGTTTCGTGGCAGCTGGTGACTACAATGCAAAACATACGTACTGGGGCTCGCGTCTTGTTACACCTAGAGGTAGAGCGTTGTTTAATACAATTTCAAAAATGGGCTTAGATGTCATTTCGAGTGGGGAGCCTACTTATTGGCCTACTGACGTAAGAAAAATTCCAGATCTTATAGATTTTGGCGTCACGAAAAATATCCATAGGGACTTAATTCACGTAGAGGGCTCTCTAGATCTGTCCTCCGATCACTCTCCCACAATAGTTACAATTTTCAACCCACTAAGGAGTGATTTAACTAACTCATATGCGAAAACGATTAATAAGGTCAACTGGCTAGGATTCAAAAAATATATTAGTAGTCACTGCGTAGAAAACATTCAGCTTAGATCACCTGATGATATTGAATTTAATATTGCCAATCTTAACGAATATATTAAACAGGCTGCTGAACATGCCACTACTTCCTATCCGCAGACTGGCTTTAATAGAATTTATTCTACAGAAATTGAACGTCTTGTATGCGAAAAAAGGAGAGCTAGAAGAGAATGGCAACAACACCGATCACCCCTAAATAAAATCAGACTTAAAGAATGTACTAAACGACTCAAAGAGCTGCTATCGTCGGAAAAGACTGCATTACTGGAAAAGTATTTAGAAGGTCTTGATGTAACTTCAACATCTAATTACTCTTTATGGTGCGCTACTAGAAATCTTAAAAGACCCGTTGATCTCAAATCACCATTGCGTACTTCGACTGGAGGCTGGGCAAGAAGCGATAGTGAGAAAGGTAACTTATTTTCTGAGCATTTAAAATCTGTATTCACTCCCAATTCATGTACGGGTGCTGCCGATTTACCGAGTGTAGTCTCTCTACCCCCTCGTCCCTTAAGGTTTAAGATGCGTGAACTACAAAAAATAGTTGCTGAACTCGACCCGAAGAAAGCTCCAGGTATTGATGGCATTAGTAACAAGATGCTGATTGCCTCATATTGCAATAAGAATCTTGCTATTTATTTTTAATGCAATTTTACGAATGCAGTACTTTCCACATAACTGGAAACTTGCCAAGATTAAAATGATTCCAAAGCCAGGCAAAGATCTTACCAAGGCTGAGTCATATAGGCCTATAAGCTTACTATCAACAATTTCAAAGCTTTTCGAAAAGCTGCTCATGACTAAATTGTCCACAATTTTAGCTGATAGTGGGTGCATCCCGGACCATCAATTTGGCTTTAGAAGTCAGCATAGCACTATTGAGCAAACGCATAGATTGGTTCAAGTTGTAAGGAGGACATTTGAAGAAAAAAAGTATTGTTCTGCCCTTTTTATTGATGTTTCTCAGGCATTTGATAAAGTATGGCACGAAGGCCTAGTTTTAAAATTGAAGACATACCTACCAATAAACATACAAAAGCTTTTGGAAAGTTATATTGTTGATAGGAAGTTTACCGTTGTGGAAGGAGACTTCATGAGTGTACCCGAGTCTATATCTTCTGGTGTGCCACAGGGTAGTATTCTGGGGCCAGTCTTGTATCTAATATATACTTGTGATATGTCTGTGAGCAATAACATACACACTTCTACATTTGCCGATGATACAGCCTGTTTGAGTATTCACAGAAACCCTGATGAGGCATCCCGCAATCTCCAAGCACACATTACCAAGCTTGAAATATGGTTGAATTTATGGAGAATAAAAGTAAATGAACAAAAGTGTGTTCATATAACGTTTACCCTAAGAAAAGATACCTGTTCCCCCATTCGAATCAATAATCAAAATATTCCTCAACATTCTCAAGTGAAATACCTTGGAATACACCTTGATCGAAGGCTTACATGGAAATATCATATTGACTCTAAGTTAACCCAAATGAAACTTAAATTAACTCAAATATATTGGTTAATTGGCAGAAATTCAACACTCAGCCTAGACTGCAAACTTTTGATATACAAGTCGCTTTTGAAGCCAATATACTGCTATGGAATTCAGCTGTGGGGCACTGCTTCAGCTTCAAATGTCGAGAGAATCCAACGAAGGCAAAACAAAATTTTACGTTTGATAACATCGGCTCCATGGTACATTAAAAATTCAAATATACATCGTGATTTAAATATGCCACTACCCAGTAAAAAAAATTGGAAGTCATTCTGAAGGAACCACATTTTCATTGCTTCCAAAAAATCGATATTTTTAAAATGCCGACAGTTAGCAGAAAACCAATTATAAGGTTATTTTAGTTATACAAAACCTTGTAATTCCTCCATAGTTTTAGAAAATAATCACTAGAATTTTTAAATCATCGATAGTAGTAGGGAACTGGGGATGCTGCGCCAATTAAAATTTTGAAATTTTAAAATTTTAATTACCCAAATTTTAAAATTCTTGGAAATTTGTGAAATTTGATACCCTTGAGTTTTCGGCGGCACGCTTTGATGTTTTTTTGTTTACATAAGGAATTTTTTGTTTACATTAGGAGTTTTTTTTTTTTTTTGTTTACATTAACCCTTGTGGGAACGGGTGATTTTTTTTGGGGGTTACATTAATTGTGTGAACGGGTGATTTTGTTTTTTGTGGGAATACGTTAAGTAGGTTCATAGGTTGGAGGTTTTTCTTTTTGTAATGTATGTATGTATATGACGACGGGAAAATCATGAATATGATTTTTCCTAGTACCAACGGGAAAATCATGAATATGATTTTTCCTATTACTAATGGGGGTGAAATAGTGAAAATTATTTTTTCCTAATGCCGACGGCAATGCATGAATATTTTTCCTAATGCCGACGGCAAAACATGATTATTATTTTTTTCAAATGCCGACGGGAAAATGATTTTTCATAATTCCGACGGGAATTATTATTGCTAATGCTAATATAGGAGTTGAAGACAGGCCGTGATTTGGGTGGGTGGAGTTGTTGTTGTAATATATAACCGAGGGAGTTTATGGATGTGTCTGTCTGTCTGTTGTGCGAGGCTGTGATTAGCCGGGGGAGCGTGGTGTAGTTGAGGTAGATAGATTCGGTGTATGTGTGTATACCTGTCTGTTGGAATTTGTGTGAGGGTATGATTGACAGGGGGCGGGGTGTAGTTGAGGTAGATCGACTGCGTGTATGCAGGTGTTGCAAGTCTGTAGGAATTTAAGGCTTATAGTGATTTGGGGTAGGTGAGGATGTTGTTGTACTAGTAGTATGTATCCATGGGAATTTGTGGATGTGTCTGTCCGGAGGAATTTAAGCGAGGCTGTTGTTGGGAGTGGGTGTGGTGTAGTTGAGGTTGATCAACTGCGTGTATGTATGTCTATATGTTTGTAGGAGCTTAAGGCTGATCGTGATTTGGGAGAGGTGAGGGTGTTGTTGTAATATGTATACGTAGGAATCTGTATGTATGTATGTCTGTAAAAAATTAAGGCTGATCATGATTTAGGGTAGGTGAGGTTGGTGTAGTAATATGTCTGTGTGTATGTACATATGTTTGTAGAAGTTTAATGCTATTAGTGATTTGAGGATAGGCGAGGGTGTTGTCGTACGAGTGATATGTACCCGTGGGAATCTGTATGCATGTTCGTAGGAGTTTAAGGCTGATCGTGATTTGTGTTGTTGTCAGTGTTGTTTGTAGGAATGACCGTGAGAATTTTTGTATGCATATCTGTAGGAATTTAAGGTTGGCCGTGTTTTGTGAGGGGTGGTGTGTTGTTGAAATAATTTGAATTTTTCTTAGATGAAATCTGGTATATATGTGTGTGTGTGTGTGTGCGTGTGTGTGCGTATGATTTTCTCACGCTAGTAGTTTTATGTACGTAGAAATAAATTGTATTCAATATCGAGATTTGGTTCTATAAAATATTTTCATATATCTGATACATATACATAAGTATATTTTCATACTCAAGGTTGCTGGGTATTTTGTCATGCTTAAAATTGTGTATATTTTCATACTCAAGGTTGCTGGGTATTTTGTCATGCTTAAAATTGTCCAGCTTTAAAGTCTGCCTACGAGAAATTTGTTTATATTACAGATTTTGTTTATTTAACTACGTCCGGCTTCTTTCCCTGAACTTCTTTTCATACGATCATGGGAATTTATAGTTTCTCTGTCCATAATAAGGTCGTTTAGCTTGGGCATGTGCTCTGACTGAATGGTTTGCGTTATTCATATATTTTTATGATGTAGATATGTAAGTGTGATTGTCAAGATCTAATAAATATTTGAGTATTGATAAGAAATTTGATATTATGTGTACATACATATCTACAAATTGATTTTATGTATGTATGTACATATGTATGTACATACAAATAAGTGTTTGCCTCCGTGTTTGAATACATTTTTTTTGTTTTTGTTGTTGTTCTAAATATTCGCCTGGTCTTTTATATATAGATGTCAAATATCTTCATAGTTTTTTTTTTTTTATTTGAAATTAAAAAACGTTGATTTAATTTTTATCTGTATTTACTTCAAAGTTTGTGAGGATTTGCTGTTTTAAGTAAAACTAAATTCCTTAAGATACATACTTTAGAATAATAGTAACTATAATAGAAATATTTCCTATATTTAATTTACATTTGTTTAAAGTTGATGCAGCTTATCTTCATTCTTAGAAATATTTTGATACAAAATTTTTTCCAGCCGTAGGCTTTTTTCATCACCTTTTACATTTATTTTAGAATATCGTGCATTGCCTTTTATACATTTATAAACATTTTTAAATGAAACTGATCCAGCAGTCCAGCTTATGTAATGATAGTTTTTTGTTAGCCAGCTTGCTTCTTTTTTTTATTTTTTATTGATTATTGAGTTTTATAATGAAATTATTATATTCGTAATTGTTGAAAACAATCGCTACTTCTTTTGCGATGAAATCATTTGAATTACTTTTGAAACCTTGTACGTATATAAAAATTATGTTGTTTTCCATATTACTCAATTTATAAGACTTTTCGAATTTGACCTTTGATAGGTATATATATTCTAGTATATGATCATGAATAAGAATACAGTAAGCTGATTTCTTTGCTTACTATTTCAAATTAAAATTTTATTCAATTAGCCCGATATGGAATAAAAGGAGCTTTTTTATCTTAAACTCTGGTACAGGTAGAAACGCATGAGATTCTTTCATATACTACCTTTGCTGGAATCTTAGATACATGTAATAACTATATAGAATTGCATTACGTTTATTTTTAAATTTTATGTTAGGATTATCATCATATGGATATGAGACTGAACTTAAATGTACTTTTAAATTAGTTAATTCATAATGAATAATCTTATTTTCTTCTTGAATAGCGAACAACAGAAAACGAAGTCGTTTTCTTACAATTTAGGTCTAACCTCTCAACTGGTCCTCTAGTATACAATATGACTTTATATGTCAACATTTCTGACTCCTCTTTGTCAGCGTTAGGGATAATTAATTTTAAACTTTTTATTCTTCAAATTGTGTTACTTCATACTGATAATATGTTTAAGTACATTAATAATGTACGAGTATATGTTTATTTTATGACGGGTCCCTATAGCTTTTATTTGATGTTCTAGATGAAGTGTTTTTTTTTCTAATTTTATTAAAGTTTAGCGTATTGCGTATATATTTCTAATATATTTAAGTGAGCTTTTTGTACCTGTCAGACAGAGTGTACGTATCAGTTGATCAGTCAGTCTCTCTTTTTATTTTATTAATTTTTTCTTCTAATGTGTCACTACTATTTTTTCAGATTTTACTACTTGAAATAGAAAATATTTATATAATTTTAAAAGTATTAATATATACATACATATAGGTAAATATATGTATGTACGTAAAAATTAGTTCATATACAAAGAAATACATCTTTAATAATCAACTATTCTAGAAAATCGATCTAAAATAACACATTTACCTCCATCATCATTTCACCGTCAGTGTTTTCATAAAGTGTTAAAAACATTGGAATATCTATGTTTAGGAGAATTTTTACTTCAAGTGTTTCTATATAAGATTTGGTGTTTGACCCCTTGACGTTATTGTGGTTAACGTAGGCTGCGTTGTATCGCATTCAGATGTAATAATTTCTCACTTAGAAAAGGTCCTCATTACCATCAATCATACCTGTATATAATACATTCATGAGTTGAGTTGATTTAGATACAATTGCTGTCTACAAATTAATGATTAGAAAAAAGCTTTCTCATCACATTCTAACAGGTTTTAATATTTTGCTAGCATGCATGCTTTAGCATGCTATTCTATCAATAGTGAGGCGAGAGTCCGACATATAGTGGTGTTTCAATTAAAAATCTATACAATTAGAATTACGAATTCACTCTTTTGAATTTTTGACAAAGTAGATACATATGTATGTATGTATTTCACTTGCCACAAACTCTTAAAATTTCTGTACTTATAAAAATATGATGTCAGGAATTTTTTTAAATCATACATGCTTCGGCATGCTTCCAATATTTTTCTCGGTAAATTTATTTCATACTCATACAGATACAGATATAAAGTAAGATCTGTTTACATTCCATTTTACAATTTATGCATGCTTCAGCATGATTCTAGTTGAAGTCTGTATTTATTTAGTAAGTTTGTTTGATACCCATTCATACACATGTACATTGTTAAAGATTGGATATCAAAATCCAATTTTCTTAGTTTATCTAGAAATGAACAAAGTGAATATCTTTTATAATAACCATATTCACACTTTAAAATTTTGTGTGCTAGAGCTTTCGAAATGGAAAATGTACACCTTTTACTACAAAAATTGATAATATGATGTGTTGCTGAATATTTTGAACTCTTAAGTTTTCACAATATTTCATACAGACCATCAAGTTTAGAGAATTGTAGTATATTAAGCTATTTATCTTCCCTGAGACCTAACATTCCTAATCAATCCTTCAAAAAACCAATACAAACTAGATTTTTCCTTTTTAATTTTATTTATATTTTCATTGAATTTCAACATTTTGTACCTCTTCAAATTACTGTATACTGTATTTTGCACCTTTTTCTCATTCGTTGAGTTAACTTTAATCGCAAATATTTCAATGATGAGATGAACTTTTCTATTGTAGGCATTAAGTAAATCTTTGTGTATATCAATCCACTTATATGAACCATTATACCTAAATTCTTAACACATAATTCCTTTTAATGATCTATTAATTTATTCTACTATTGATGCTTTCATATTATGAAATTTTTAATCCTCTGTTTATGCATGAATTTTGCAATGTTTATTAAAAATTCTTTACCAACATCTATATGTATTTTTTTTGTTTTGATACTCATATCATTTCAAAAATATTTTCCATTGCCTTGGTTTTTTTTTCGAGTACAGCTTTTATTTTCAACGATACTCACAATATAAATTTTGAGAATGTGTCAGTTACAGTCAGCAAAAAATCAATAATTTCTATTTTCTCTAGAATAGCTACCCAGTTCACCTAAATCAGCTCCATAAAAGATCATCTATTCCATTCATTACATCACTACAATACACAAACAATTTTATAAATTTATTATGGATTACGTTTACTAAATTTCTTTTTAAGGACATTGAGTTGTTTTACAGTTTTTTGGCGAGTGTTGTGATCTACTTGATACATTTTCAGCTATTTATACTAAAATGTAGTTAATTTTCCGATCTATAAATTTTATCGCTCAGCTGTTCAATTTGTTTGTCAAAAGATGATTTAATTTTTAGAATGTCTTTTTCAATTTTATACCTATCTTCTATCGTTAATTTTATTTCGCACTCCACTCCATTAATGCCTTAAGCTTTATTATTAATTCATCCTTTAGTTTCTAGATTTGAGTTTCCAGAAACAATTTACTGATAACATTATTCTCCGTCAGTGAATGATGATGATTCTCTATGTATGCATTGGTAGAAATTATATATTTTATTTAGTTTTCAAAATCAAACTTGTCATAGTATTTTCACGTTTTATCAATCACTAAAGAAAATAAACCCACTTTTAAACTCCATATTTGACCATCAACTTGTATTTTATCTTTATTCAGTTTTAGATTTCTATCACCAAATTCCCATTCATTATTGAAATCTTTAGGTGAGTCATAGTTTGTATCTAATTCATTTCTTCCTTTCAAGACTAATAAGTTAATATAAGTATCTTCGGTGTTGGAAAGCTGTGGGTAAAAATCATCTTCTTCATCATCATAATCATTCACAGTATTAGCATCATTAAATAAGATGGTATTATCAAATATTGTTCCTTTTGAAAGTTTCTTTAACTTCTTTCTATCTTGACTGATGGTTTCTGAGGCTTTAATACTTATACTATTTTCAGATTCTATATTGTTTTTACTTTGTTCCTTCTTGTGTATTCTTTCAATATTTTTAGAACTATTCATGAATTCTTTGAGAGGTTCTGTTTTAGGATCAAATATACATATCTCTTAGTTGTTCACGTGTATCTATTTCACCAGTTTTTATACTACGAAGCTTTTTCTTCAAGACGCTTCTTATCAACACCAACTGTTTAAAATTTTCTCATACATGTTTAATAATAGCAAATAAGAGGTATCAGCTATTAGATCAGGTACCACCTATTAGATCAGCTATCAGCTATCAGTCAGCTTATCAGGAGCTGGTCTGGTTTTCAGATCAGCTTATCAGGAGCTGGTCTGGTTTTCAGATCAGCTTATCAGGAGCTGGTCTGGTTTTCAGATCAGCTTATCAGGACCTGATCTGGTTTTCAGATCAGCTTATCAGGACCTGATCTGGTTTTCAGATCAGCTTATCAGGAGCTGGTCTGGTTTTCAGATCAGCTTATCAGGACCTGATCTGGTTTTCAGATCAGCTTATCAGAAGCTGGTCTGGTTTTCAGATCAGCTTATCAGGACCTGATCTGGTTTTCAGATCAGCTTATCAGGACCTGATCTGGGTTTCAGATCAGCTTATCAGGAGCTGGTCTGGTTTTACGATCAGCTTATCAGGAGCCGGTCTAGTTTTCAGATCAGGTTATCAGGTATCAAATCAGATTATCTGTTTAAGATTGGGTTATCAGTTTACAAGTAGCTGAACACTTATAACATCTAGATGAAGGAAGTTTAAGGTCAGATAAAATGTGAAAAACTATACTGTTATGTAGTCAAGTTATTTTCTAAGACGATCGTCACTTAATTCAGTATCTTTGCTTATAATCAAAATTCCATATTTTTAATACCAACAAGATTTATATTTTTCTCACATTACTTAAACATTCTAACTACATTATGATTATTTCCTATCAAATATTTGGTGATTCTAGTATAAGTTTGACATTAGTAGAATACATCAACATTCTTATCTTACCCCATACAAAAATATGCTTCTCACACACAACATGGTTAAATATCGTATTGGTATTACTTCTAGATTTCTTAAAAGAAATAACAGATTCATTATCTGTAAATGTGTAATACCCATGACTTTCATTAATGAAATTAATTTCTACAGGTATTTATATTTAGGTTGTTAGAGAGATTTTGAGTTTAAATATGAAGATGTTTTCAAGTTTTAGTCCATTAGAACTGTCTAGCCAACCAATCATAATATTATTATTTTTTTATTTATTTTTTATTTATTTTTTTTACCAATTTAACAGACCAACTATTCTTGCAGGAATAGTAATTGATAGAAGGGAACTCTGATTTATGTTTGAGCTAACGTTTGATGACTCATCAAAATTTCGTGCCATCCTATATTTAGGTTGTTTTACTAACCGCTTTTGTGTAACTAAATACATTTTATAAATATTATCTCTTATTATAAAAAACTAAAATAATACAGCTATTCGATTTCAGAAAATATTTTCTAAAATCGTATAGCTGCATTATTTTATTTTTTATAATAACAGATAATGCTCCATACTCACAATCAAAACATCATAAAAATATCATTTGTTTTGAGTATGAGTATTCGGCAATATTTATGAAATGCATTTAGTTACAAAAAATGTGGTTAGTAAAACAAAGTATATTTTAACAGTTTAAAATCAGTATTTTGTACGATAATACTGGTTTTAAACTCTTAAAATATACTTTGTTTTGACTATGAGTAGGAACCATTATCTCTTATTATAGGAAAAATAAAATAATATAGTCATATGATATCAGAAAATATTTTCCGATATCGTATAGCTACATTATTTTATTTTTTCAATAATAAGAGATAATATTTATGAAATACATTTCATAAATATTGGTACATACTCATAGTCAAAACAACCTAAAAATAGGATGGTACGAAATATTGATGAATCATCAAAATTTCATACCAAGGTATATTTATGTTGTTTTACTAACCGCATTTTGTAACTAAATGCATTTCATAAATATTGAAGCATACTCATACTCAAAATATCCTTTGTTTTGAGTATGAGTATGGCTCATTATCTCTTATTATAGAAAAAATAGTATGGTCATATGATAACAGAAAACATAATTTCTGATATCATATAATCATACTATTTTTTCTATAATAAGAGATAATGAGCCATACTCATACTCAAAACAAAGGATATTTTGAGTATGAGTATGCTTCAATATTTATGAAATGCATTTAGTTACAAAATGAGGTTAGTAAAACAAAGTATATTTTAAGAGTTTAAAACCACCATTTTTATGGTAATACTGGTTTTAAACACTTAAAGCATACTTTGTTTTGACTATGTGCATGCACTAATATTTAGGAAAGGGATTTCATAAATATTGACCCATACTCATAGTCAAAACAACATAAAAATACCTTGGTATGAAATTTTGATGAGTCATCAAACGATAGCTCAAAAATAAATCATAGTTCCCTTCTATCAATTTCTATTCGTGCAAGAATAGTTGGTCTGTCAAATTGCGAAAAAAAAATAAATAAAAAAATAATAATAATGTTATGATTGGCTGGCTAGAAAGTTTTGATGGAGTAAAACTTGAAATCATCTTCATATTTATACTCAAAGACAATCTAAATATGAAATGCTGTAGAAATTAATTTCATTAATGAAAGTCATAGGTATTACACATTTAGAGATAATGAATCTGTTATTTCTTTTAAGAAAGCTAGAAGTAATACCAATATGATATTTAACCATGTTGTGAGAAGCATATTTTTGTATGGGGTAAGATAAGAATGTTGATGCATTCTACTAATGTCAAATTTATACCAGAATCACCATACATTTGATAGGAAATAATCATAATGTAGTTAGAATGTTTAAGTAATGTGAGAAAAATATAAATCTTGTTGGTATTAAAAATATGGAATTTTGATTATAAGCAAAGATACTGAATTAAGTGACGATCGTCTTAGAAAATAACTTGACTACATAACAGTATAGTTTTTCACATTTTATCTGACCTTAAACTTCCTTCATCTAGATGTTATAAGTGTTCAGCTACTTGTAAACTGATAACCCAATCTGAAACAGATAATCTGATTTGATACCTGATAACCTGATCTGAAAACTAGACCAGCTCCTGATAAGCTGATCGTAAAACCAGACCAGCTCCTGATAAGCTGATCTGAAACCCAGATCAGGTCCTGATAAGCTGATCTGAAACCCAGATCAGGTCCTGATAAGCTGATAAGCTGATCTGAAAACCAGACCAGCTCCTGATAAGCTGATCTGAAAACCAGATCAGGTCCTGATAAGCTGATCTGAAAACCAGACCAGCTCCTGATAAGCTGATCTGAAAACCAGATCAGGTCCTGATAAGCTGATCTGAAAACCAGATCAGGTCCTGATAAGCTGATCTGAAAACCAGACCAGCTCCTGATAAGCTGATCTGAAAACCAGACCAGCTCCTGATAAGCTGATCTGAAAACCAGACCAGCTCCTGATAAGCTGATCTGATAGCTGATAGCTGATCTAATAGGTGGTACCTGATCTAATAGCTGATACCTCTTATTTGCTATTATTAAACATGTATGAGAAAATTTTAAACAGTTGGTGTTGATAAGAAGCGTCTTGAAGAAAAAGCTTCGTAGTATAAAAACTGGTGAAATAGAAACACGTGAACAACTAAGAGATATGTATATTTGATCCTAAAACAGAACCTCTCAAAGAATTCATGAATAGTTCTAAAAATATTGAAAGAATACACAAGAAAGAACAAAGTAAAAACAATATAGAATCTGAAAATAGTATAAGAATTAAAGCCTCAGAAACCATCAGTCAAGATAGAAAGAAGTTAAAGAAACTTTCAAAAGGAACAATATTTGATAATACCATCTTATTTAATGATGCTAATACTGTGAATGATTATGATGATGAAGAAGATGATTTTTACCCACAGCTTTCCAACACCGAAGATACTTATATTAACTTATTAGTCTTGAAAGGAAGAAATGAATTAGATACAAACTATGACTCACCTAAAGATTTCAATAATGAATGGGAATTTGGTGATAGAAATCTAAAACTGAATAAAGATAAAATACAAGTTGATGGTCATATATGGAGTTTAAAAGTGGGTTTATTTTCTTTAGTGATTGATAAAACGTGAAAATACTATGACAAGTTTGATTTTGAAAACTAAATAAAATATATAATTTCTACCAATGCATACATAGAGAATCATCATCATTCACTGACGGAGAATAATGTTATCAGTAAATTGTTTCTGGAAACTCAAATCTAGAAACTAAAGGATGAATTAATAATAAAGCTTAAGGCATTAATATAATTCAAGGATATATTCAAATGCAAATTAATGGAGTGGAGTGCGAAATAAAATTAACGATAGAAGATAGGTATAAAATTGAAAAAGACATTCTAAAAATTAAATCATCTTTTGACAAACAAATTGAACAGCTGAGCGATAAAATTTATAGATTGGAAAATTAACTACATTTTAGTATAAATAGCTGAAAATGTATCAAGTAGATCACAACACTCGCCAAAAAACTGTAAAACAACTCAATGTCCTTAAAAAGAAATTTAGTAAACGTAATCCATAATAAATTTATAAAATTGTTTGTGTATTGTAGTGATGTAATGAATGGAATAGATGATCTTTTATGGAGCTGATTTAGGTGAACTGGGTAGCTATTCTAGAGAAAATAGAAATTATTGATTTTTTGCTGACTGTAACTGACACATTCTCAAAATTTATATTGTGAGTATCGTTGAAAATAAAAGCTGTACTCGAAAAAAAAACCAAGGCAATGGAAAATATTTTTGAAATGATATGAGTATCAAAACAAAAAAAATACATATAGATGTTGGTAAAGAATTTTTAATAAACATTGCAAAATTCATGCATAAACAGAGGATTAAAAATTTCATAATATGAAAGCATCAATAGTAGAATAAATTAATAGATCATTAAAAGGAATTATGTGTTAAGAATTTAGGTATAATGGTTCATATAAGTGGATTGATATACACAAAGATTTACTTAATGCCTACAATAGAAAAGTTCATCTCATCATTGAAATATTTGCGATTAAAGTTAACTCAACGAATGAGAAAAAGGTGCAAAATACAGTATACAGTAATTTGAAGAGGTACAAAATGTTGAAATTCAATGAAAATATAAATAAAATTAAAAAGGAAAAATCTAGTTTGTATTGGTTTTTTGAAGGATTGATTAGGAATGTTAGGTCTCAGGGAAGATAAATAGCTTAATATACTACAATTCTCTAAACTTGATGGTCTGTATGAAATATTGTGAAAACTTAAGAGTTCAAAATATTCAGCAACACATCATATTATCAATTTTTGTAGTAAAAGGTGTACATTTTCCATTTCGAAAGCTCTAGCACACAAAATTTTAAAGTGTGAATATGGTTATTATAAAAGATATTCACTTTGTTCATTTCTAGATAAACTAAGAAAATTGGATTTTGATATCCAATCTTTAACAATGTACATGTGTATGAATGGGTATCAAACAAACTTACTAAATAAATACAGACTTCAACTAGAATCATGCTGAAGCATGCATAAATTGTAAAATGGAATGTAAACAGATCTTACTTTATATCTGTATCTGTATGAGTATGAAATAAATTTACCGAGAAAAATATTGGAAGCATGCCGAAGCATGTATGATTTAAAAAAATTCCTGACATCATATTTTTATAAGTACAGAAATTTTAAGAGTTTGTGGCAAGTGAAATACATACATACATATGTATCTACTTTGTCAAAAATTCAAAAGAGTGAATTCGTAATTCTAATTGTATAGATTTTTAATTGAAACACCACTATATGTCGGACTCTCGCCTCACTATTGATAGAATAGCATGCTAAAGCATGCATGCTAGCAAAATATTAAAACCTGTTAGAATGTGATGAGAAAGCTTTTTTCTAATCATTAATTTGTAGACAGCAATTGTATCTAAATCAACTCAACTCATGAATGTATTATATACAGGTATGATTGATGGTAATGAGGACCTTTTCTAAGTGAGAAATTATTACATCTGAATGCGATACAACGCAGCCTACGTTAACCACAATAACGTCAAGGGGTCAAACACCAAATCTTATATAGAAACACTTGAAGTAAAAATTCTCCTAAACATAGATATTCCAATGTTTTTAACACTTTATGAAAACACTGACGGTGAAATGATGATGGAGGTAAATGTGTTATTTTAGATCGATTTTCTAGAATAGTTGATTATTAAAGATGTATTTCTTTGTATATGAACTAATTTTTACGTACATACATATATTTACCTATATGTATGTATATATTAATACTTTTAAAATTATATAAATATTTTCTATTTCAAGTAGTAAAATCTGAAAAAATAGTAGTGACACATTAGAAGAAAAAATTAATAAAATAAAAAGAGAGACTGACTGATCAACTGATACGTACACTCTGTCTGACAGGTACAAAAAGCTCACTTAAATATATTAGAAATATATACGCAATACGCTAAACTTTAATAAAATTAGAAAAAAAAACACTTCATCTAGAACATCAAATAAAAGCTATAGGGACCCGTCATAAAATAAACATATACTCGTACATTATTAATGTACTTAAACATATTATCAGTATGAAGTAACACAATTTGAAGAATAAAAAGTTTAAAATTAATTATCCCTAACGCTGACAAAGAGGAGTCAGAAATGTTGACATATAAAGTCATATTGTATACTAGAGGACCAGTTGAGAGGTTAGACCTAAATTGTAAGAAAACGACTTCGTTTTCTGTTGTTCGCTATTCAAGAAGAAAATAAGATTATTCATTATGAATTAACTAATTTAAAAGTACATTTAAGTTCAGTCTCATATCCATATGATGATAATCCTAACATAAAATTTAAAAATAAACGTAATGCAATTCTATATAGTTATTACATGTATCTAAGATTCCAGCAAAGGTAGTATATGAAAGAATCTCATGCGTTTCTACCTGTACCAGAGTTTAAGATAAAAAAGCTCCTTTTATTCCATATCGGGCTAATTGAATAAAATTTTAATTTGAAATAGTAAGCAAAGAAATCAGCTTACTGTATTCTTATTCATGATCATATACTAGAATATATATACCTATCAAAGGTCAAATTCGAAAAGTCTTATAAATTGAGTAATATGGAAAACAACATAATTTTTATATACGTACAAGGTTTCAAAAGTAATTCAAATGATTTCATCGCAAAAGAAGTAGCGATTGTTTTCAACAATTACGAATATAATAATTTCATTATAAAACTCAATAATCAATAAAAAATAAAAAAAAGAAGCAAGCTGGCTAACAAAAAACTATCATTACATAAGCTGGACTGCTGGATCAGTTTCATTTAAAAATGTTTATAAATGTATAAAAGGCAATGCAAGATATTCTAAAATAAATGTAAAAGGTGATGAAAAAAGCCTACGGCTGGAAAAAATTTTGTATCAAAATATTTCTAAGAATGAAGATAAGCTGCATCAACTTTAAACAAATGTAAATTAAATATAGGAAATATTTCTATTATAGTTACTATTATTCTAAAGTATGTATCTTAAGGAATTTAGTTTTACTTAAAACAGCAAATCCTCACAAACTTTGAAGTAAATACAGATAAAAATTAAATCAACGTTTTTTAATTTCAAATAAAAAAAAAAAAACTATGAAGATATTTGACATCTATATATAAAAGACCAGGCGAATATTTAGAACAACAACAAAAACAAAAAAAATGTATTCAAACACGGAGGCAAACACTTATTTGTATGTACATACATATGTACATACATACATAAAATCAATTTGTAGATATGTATGTACACATAATATCAAATTTCTTATCAATACTCAAATATTTATTAGATCTTGACAATCACACTTACATATCTACATCATAAAAATATATGAATAACGCAAACCATTCAGTCAGAGCACATGCCCAAGCTAAACGACCTTATTATGGACAGAGAAACTATAAATTCCCATGATCGTATGAAAAGAAGTTCAGGGAAAGAAGCCGGACGTAGTTAAATAAACAAAATCTGTAATATAAACAAATTTCTCGTAGGCAGACTTTAAAGCTGGACAATTTTAAGCATGACAAAATACCCAGCAACCTTGAGTATGAAAATATACACAATTTTAAGCATGACAAAATACCCAGCAACCTTGAGTATGAAAATATACTTATGTATATGTATCAGATATATGAAAATATTTTATAGAACCAAATCTCGATATTGAATACAATTTATTTCTACGTACATAAAACTACTAGCGTGAGAAAATCATACGCACACACACGCACACACACACACACACATATATACCAGATTTCATCTAAGAAAAATTCAAATTATTTCAACAACACACCACCCCTCACAAAACACGGCCAACCTTAAATTCCTACAGATATGCATACAAAAATTCTCACGGTCATTCCTACAAACAACACTGACAACAACACAAATCACGATCAGCCTTAAACTCCTACGAACATGCATACAGATTCCCACGGGTACATATCACTCGTACGACAACACCCTCGCCTATCCTCAAATCACTAATAGCATTAAACTTCTACAAACATATGTACATACACACAGACATATTACTACACCAACCTCACCTACCCTAAATCATGATCAGCCTTAATTTTTTACAGACATACATACATACAGATTCCTACGTATACATATTACAACAACACCCTCACCTCTCCCAAATCACGATCAGCCTTAAGCTCCTACAAACATATAGACATACATACACGCAGTTGATCAACCTCAACTACACCACACCCACTCCCAACAACAGCCTCGCTTAAATTCCTCCGGACAGACACATCCACAAATTCCCATGGATACATACTACTAGTACAACAACATCCTCACCTACCCCAAATCACTATAAGCCTTAAATTCCTACAGACTTGCAACACCTGCATACACGCAGTCGATCTACCTCAACTACACCCCGCCCCCTGTCAATCATACCCTCACACAAATTCCAACAGACAGGTATACACACATACACCGAATCTATCTACCTCAACTACACCACGCTCCCCCGGCTAATCACAGCCTCGCACAACAGACAGACAGACACATCCATAAACTCCCTCGGTTATATATTACAACAACAACTCCACCCACCCAAATCACGGCCTGTCTTCAACTCCTATATTAGCATTAGCAATAATAATTCCCGTCGGAATTATGAAAAATCATTTTCCCGTCGGCATTTGAAAAAAATAATAATCATGTTTTGCCATCGGCATTAGGAAAAATATTCATGCATTGCCGTCGGCATTAGGAAAAAATAATTTTCACTATTTCACCCCCATTAGTAATAGGAAAAATCATATTCATGATTTTCCCGTTGGTACTAGGAAAAATCATATTCATGATTTTCCCGTCGTCATATACATACATACATTACAAAAAGAAAAACCTCCAACCTATGAACCTACTTAACGTATTCCCACAAAAAACAAAATCACCCGTTCACACAATTAATGTAACCCCCAAAAAAATCACCCGTTCCCACAAGGGTTAATGTAAACAAAAAAAAAAAAAACTCCTAATGTAAACAAAAAATTCCTTATGTAAACAAAAAAACATCAAAGCGTGCCGCCGAAAACTCAAGGGTATCAAATTTCACAAATTTCCAAGAATTTTAAAATTTGGGTAATTAAAATTTTAAAATTTCAAAATTTTAATTGGCGCAGCATCCCCAGTTCCCTACTACTATCGATTTTTTGACAGAAATTTATGAACTAATTTTAGTCGAAAATGTAAAAGTAATTTACTTAAATTTACATAAAAACACTGTTTCGGGCTTAAATTCGTATAAAAAGAAACGAATTGGTGAAATAGGTAACTATTTACCATTTTTCCTAGATGAAAATATTATCATAGAACACAAAAAAGGAAATTTTTCTTAAAATCGCTTCCAATTCGGTGACCAGGCATCGAAAAAGAGAACTTCTTGCAATGACAACCCCATGTAAAAATCATTAGAACGGATCGAAATTTGCACTACTTCCAGCTCGCAAACTCTACATTTTCATGACTTTTTTGGAGTGTCTTTTTTTACTGGGTAGTGAGTGAAGAAATTGCAAAATACGCAGGCAAATATTTAACAAAACTCGAGTCACATCCTAATCCGCTTGCCCGTAATATTTTGAACTTTACTGGACACATCCGCTTAAAAAAGAGGGACACAAGGGCCCTAATACTCAACACTCCAGATGGGACTGCTTAATACTTCTTTTTTTTCCTTTTTGATATCACTACTTATGTATTATTTATAACTATCACTAAGTTTATGTCCGATACTGGTCGGGCCTAATAATTATATTTAGATTTAAGATTTGATTACTTATTGTTAGTTCATTTTTGAAGATACAATAAATAAATTTACGAAAGAAAAAAAAAAAGATTTATTTCTTCAAATATTATACAATAAATATTTAAATTCTTTTCAAAGAGGGAGATTGAGATGAACAGGACACAAGTAAATATTTAGAGTTGCGGAAAATGATGAAAATAAGGCCGCAACCTTTTTTTATATATTAATATGTATGTATGTATGTATGTATGTGCACATACATACAGAAATCTCTGAAGCCAGCAATTAAATAATAACAAAATTTTGTATTGAGAACAGAAACTGTTTCCTTTTATTATACACTAGCTTAACCCGGTGTGCTTCAATACCCCTCCCCATCCGCAAAAAAAAAAAATTAATATACATATATACATATTCCCTGAAAATTTCATCAAAATCGGCCCAACCGTTTTGGAGTCCATACGTTACATACATACATACACACATCCTGTTTTATATGTATAGATACATATATATACATACATATGTATGCACATACATTAGTATTTGCTTAACTATTCCTCTTTGAAGGTCCCTTATCGCATAATTATTTTGGAGTGTTGTATTTAGTTTCGAGTTTGAGGTGTTTTTGTGGGGAAAATATTAACACAAAACATTTTTAATTGCCTTAATCGAAAATGTTATTGTTTTTTATGCTCCAGAAGAGCTGGAAAAATTTCTAAATTTCAAAATGTCAAACGTACATTTTTGTGGTTTTAATAACCGAAAAATTTTAGTTTGGAAAGGCGCCAAATGGCCTTTAAACAAACACACATACAAGACACACACATGCACAGAAACACACCCATAAACAGCTGGTATAGACATTTACATACCAGACTTGCTAGACACATATGTAGATACAGCCACAGACAGTTCTACAATCAAGTAAAAAAATTTAACATAAATAAACTCGTATACTTCTAAATGTAAATGAATGTATATGTAGAGATAGATTGGCCAACAACTTAATGCCACTCATACTTTTAGTCATTTAGAATTTCTCTTGTGGTTTCATCATGTTCGTCGTCCTATTAATAAAAGTTAATAAAACTGCTACTCAATGTTGCCACAAAGAAAAAATTACAAAACACATGAGCAAATTGAAATACGATGAATCAAACCAATTCACATATTCCATTTGCAATAAAGTTTCGTATATAGGGCAGACATCTACATCAACTGACACCACAAACATCAACAGTGGACCAAAACACAGAAGAACGCTGATGAGGAAGGTTTAGTGGCCTTCGAAAACGGCTGGCTGTTCCGTTCAACTATGTGTTGTTGTCAGAATATTTACAACTAACTTTGATGTTATTTGTTCATTAATAATTATCACATGTAATTAAAAAGCGATACGAACATTAGCCTGTTCAATTCATAAGAATATAGAAACAAATACAGTTCGAAAAATAATAATTAAATTAACTATAAGAAAAAATAAATTTCCATGTTCCCTTTCCCTAAAAATTTTAAATTGCAAGATAACAATTGGTTGTAACCAAAAAAAAAAAAATCAGCGAAAAATTAGTTATAAAATAAAACAAGCTGATCCACAAATAAAGATTTTTTTGAAATATATTTAACCGACTTCAAAAATAAGCACTACCTACACAAAGGTTAAAAATAATTTATATATATTCAGTCTCCTATAACACTTTACACTAAATTTAAAATTTTTTAGGGGCAAGGTCACGCCTACTTTTGATGATAGCAATGGTCCCTGCCAATTTTCTAAATGCAAGAAATCGCCACTTTAGGAGTTTAAGGTGTTTATCAAGTCTCACCAACTGAAATATAATATTAAGTTTTAATGCGCATAGCCAGCCACGCCCACTTTTTTTTTGTCACGATATTAAGACATTGTTTTCCAAGTTTCGTAGGTATCGGATAAGTAGAAATACATATAATTTAATACTAAACTTAAATGAGTGTGGCCCCTCCCACTTTTTTTAATGAAAGATTTTGTCACTTCCAGAGCCCAGGGTGTGAGTGAAGTTTTGTACAAATTACTTAAATATAGTATTAAACTTTAAGCTTGAGATTGTGTCAAATTTTTTTAGCCCTAAATTCTAAGTGCTAAATTTTGTAGCGATCCGATAAGTAAAACTAAAGCGAAAAGTTTAATGGGCGCATTACAGCACCCTTTTTTTTGACAATGGGACCAAATGGAAACTACATCTTGTCAGACAAAAAAAAGAATTTCGGAAACTGGTCTAAAAACGATTAAGATATGAAACCGATTAAAAATAAAATAAATGAAAATTCTTCTTTTTATTGACGCTGTCTCAGTTTTCGTCTAGTTTCCAGAACCAGGAAAGAAATCTCGATTTTAGACTGCATGTTGATATGACACTGTCTGATAGGCAAGAATGCACAGAGGTTAAGGGTTGAATATAATGACTTTTGCTGCAGTTTCCAAGACAATGATGAAGAGGAAAACATAGAACATTTTCTGTGTCATTAGTGCTAATTTACACTCAGCAAGTCTTATTTCTAAGCTGATTCGTTTTTTAGGAAAGAGAGACGAGGGGAAAAGAAACTTTTGTATTCCCCTCGTCTCTCTCTCCAACAAACCAATCAGCTTAGCAATAAGACTTGCTTAGTGTAAATTACGACTTATCAGGAAAGAAAAAGATCACAATGGGCGTTCTTGAGTTCAGGAAACTTTCTGGCGTTGCCAAGGCTGAACCGCAAAATGTTCGTATTTTTATATTGAGCTCCGGTTGGTTCAACGGTGGGGACTCCGCTTAAGAAGAGTCTACGTGGTATCGCAATGAACCAGAATTGTGTAACTGAGTTCGGGATTCTCAACGCCACCCTTACCTTGTTTTCCTATAAGCCTCACGTGCTGGTAGTATTCGCTTAAGCCTCGTCTAGTTGCTACAAAACTACTTTGACTTGGCTGCTAAACACCCAGATGCTTTGAAAGGAATTGAACCTGCGACCATCCGACTAGTACAACTCCTGCTTTACAAATAAGGCACTCTGAATATATAACTTGTATTAAATTTAGTATTTTTCTTGTTATGATTTTCTCAGTTAAAGAAAGAAAAAATTACATAATAAAATTGTTGATGAAATTTGTTGCACGTAGATCTCTCTAGTGGTCTTTATTTTTAGAGAATGAAATACATAAAATGGCGCAGCTTGAATCTCTGAAGAAATTTCGAAACCTTTTTTGATCTGATTTGTTTCTGCACACCTCCTATTGATTCTCTGACAGCTTCTCTGATCTGATTTGCTTATCCACACCTAATATTGACATATGTACTCGTATAAGAATCGTTTCATGCAACTTATTTCATGACAAATTTCATAATGTAAGTCTAGTGCTTGGTTTTAGCCTGTAGCTTTTCATCTGTTTCTTTTTTTTTTTGTATTTTAATGAACCACTTAAAAATGTATGGAATATTGCGAATACAGATTTAAAAAAAAAATCAAACTAATTCATAATATATAATATATATAATATATAATATATAATATATAATATATAATATATAATATATAATATATAATATATAATATATAATATATAATATATAATATATAATATATAATATATAATATATAATATATAATATATAAATATATAATTTCAAATTTCGAATTTATTAAAAATTTCGCCTAAATGTTTGTGAAATAGCCAAAGCAAAAGCTCTACACTGAAAGACTTTTCAGCCTAAATTCTATGAATTTCGACATTAATCTAATGAAAAATTCATTAAAATTCAACCAACGTCACGCTTCGTTGGATTAATGAAACCAGTTTCGTCAAAACTATTTTATTGAAAACTTCATCAAATTTATTTAACAGTGTAATTAATGCAGTCCAATAACTTCATCGAAACAATAAAATAATTTCATGAAAAGAATGAAATAACTGAAATATAAAGGGGTTTCTTAATAATTAGAAAATATTGTTGTCATAAATCCAATAAAATATTCTTACGAAACCAGAATACCAACGAAGCAATTCTAATGAAATTCTTTCACAATATTCATGAAATGTTCATTGGATTTGTGAAATTGTCATTAGATTGGTGAAATAAATTTAATGAAATTGTTTCATTGGACTTATGAAGGAAAATTCTTTCGGTGTACTTTCTTAAACCCTAGTCACAGAAAAAAATTTGATTAAACTGAAATGAGATACTTTAAGAAACTATAGAAAATCACGTCAGCTTCTGGGTACAAAAAAGCGGCAACGCTGTTGCTGGTATTATTGTCTATTTATTTATTTATAATAGTTATATGTATATAGTGTCAGCATGTGAGTGTATATCTGGTTGAATATTTAGATAAGTTGCCAAACAATAGAATGGTGTTCGTACAAAACTATTGTTTTATATCCAAATAAAGATTTAGCTTTTCTTACACAAAAAAATTGACCCAAAACAAATCATTTGAGATAAAACGTAAGAAAAAAAATTAAATGAACTTTTCTGTTGGCTCTTTTATTATTGTATCAACAACCGCAGCCATCATATTGCCATCAAAACATTTTAAGTTCTTGTTACTGTTGCTGTTGCTGTTGCCTCAATTCGCAGTGTTGTTTTTGTTATTGTGTTTATATGCAATGTCTTTTTGATTGGACTCAGTGGTGCCACAAAATTTGATAACAGCTTCAACTTGTTAGTGTGGTTTTGTTTCTTTTTGCTTTATTTTTTTTTAAATTTTTTTTTTGATGCCATTATAATGAGATCGACATGTAAAAAATATAGTGGTGTTCAAAAGGAATATAAGGGTACTGCAGAGGTTAAAATTAATTCTTTGGTTATGCTAAAGCAATACAGATGCATAGATATATACGAGTATATATTAGTGTTTTCACACTGACAGTTAAAACCTGGAGGCAAATTACGTCACTCGTTATCGAACGAAATTACGAAATATTTCAATAGTTTATATGGAAATATTTTAAAATTTCGAACCGTATCGAATGCCGTAATTTGCCCCCTGGTTTTAACGTTAAAACCATAAACAGCTGATTTTGCATTCACACTGCAAGTTTGTTAAATTCAGATTTTAACTCACAGACTCTAGTAACTTTGCTGAAAATAAAATAATTCTCCTGCAGAAATGCGTGTGTTTGTCGCTGTATTTTTTCTTTCTACTTTTTCTAACACTTATTTACACAAACTGTACAACAACTGTTTTTGTTTGTATCAAAAACTCTGAAATTTTACAATGCGCTGTAAAATGGAAATTATTTTATATTTTGTAAGTAACTATTTTAAAATTATGGAACTAGTAATACAAAGTGAAGAATTGCTTGGAAATCAAGTTATTATATATAAAAATGGACAAATACATTATAAGATAAACCTTTTTTATAGGAACATGGATGCCAGTCATATCGCCTATTTTCACTTTCCATATGTCAATGAAAATATTTTCGTTCTTTTCCTTCCAAAAAAAAACTATTTTTTCCATAAGTTTTTATTATTGTTGCTGCATCCATTTTTAAATTGAAAATCTTTCAAGCGACATCTTTTGTTATTCACTGGCATAAACATTATCAGCTGCTTCCAGTCATTTTAACTTGGCAGCACTGAATTTAGCACAGCGAAAACAAGGTTGCATTTCGTAAAACCAACTTAAAACCATATTTGAATTGGTTTTAAGTTGGTTTTAACAAAAAACAATTTGTATAGTAAAACCAGGTTTTAACAATTGGTTTTAACGTTAAAGCCAACTTTTATTAAAACTATGTCAGTGTGAAAACACTATATACATATCTGTAGAAGGGTTCATGCCAATTTGCTAAATCTTTTGCACATTAAAGTAAAAATCAAATAAACGTCGCTCAACTGGTTTATGGATTTACAACGAAAACGATATCCGAGAATCCACTGAGGGCACAAAAATACTCTAATATATATTGTTCTCTCAAGGTCCAAATTCACAGCTTATAGTTAACTAACGCCCGTCGTTTAACTAACGATTTTGCTTATCAATTTCATGATTTAAAGCACCTTCATTAGTTAACTAAAGACTGTGAATTTGAGCCTAAATAAAATTAAAATTATATTTTTAGGCATGAGCCTAGAAGTTCCTAGAATAAGTGCCAACTAGTGATTTAGTTTTTTATTTGTTTGAAAAGTGACTTAATCCAGAGTGATCGGTCCAGCCGTTTAGAAGATATCACATCTTTTTCGGATATATTCTGTTGAATCTGTGTGTCCTTGACGCAGTAGCTCCGAAACAGCTTCGCCGATTTTAATTTGCCTTTTTTTATACTTGAAGAAAATCGATCTAGTTGGTTGGAAGTTAACATAAATTCTCTATATATTAATTGAAGCACAGCCGCGAATAACGTTGTAAAACACATTTTTAAAAAAACCAGTTTTTTCACAGATTACCATTAATTAACATAACTCTCTTGCGTTGTTCAAACATCAAACCATCCAAAACTATGCATCTTATCGCCGTCAAAATACAATTGCAATCCAATCAGTCGGTGGAAAATGTTGTAAGTAACTAATAAAATCATGCAAACGAAATTGTTGAAAATAATTGATAAATGTAGCAGAGAATAAAAAAACAAAAGTTAATGCTAGTTATCATTATTTTCGATAAGCTAAAAAAATTTAAACGAAAAAACCAATCTTGCTTTAAAATACGTTTTTTGGCTCTCCTGAAAAATTATTATTTTGTCACTTAAAACGTTTCTCATTTGCTATTCTGTTACTTCAATAATATTAGTGAAACATAGAATTCTTAACTTATGCTACAGCTTCAACTGCGTGGAAGGTCTATAAAATTTTAAATTTTTGTTATTAATACTTTTATTTATTAATCACCCTTATCGGGAATAAAAGTTCACGTGAAAAATGTTCCCTTTTCCCTGAAATTGTGATCGCCAATTTAGCGTTGTTGTTGTGTCAGTGTACTTTTTTCTAATTTTATTCACCATTTTTTTGTTCACGGGATATATTTCATGTGAAATTTTTTCATAGAAAAAATTAAACTAATGCACATGAGTATCGTTTTTTTTGCGAACCGTTTTAAAATTATTCGAATACATTTTTTTATTCTTTGTTCGTTCGAATATTCGAATAAAAGTTCGAAATTATTCGTCTGTTCGAACAAGAAAAAAAGCTTGAAATTTCATTCGAACAAATATAAAAGGCGAAAATTAACAACACTAGTGCCAACTTCAAAAAAAATTTCTTTCATTGATAATAAATTTTTCCAATCTAATCGGATTTTCTAATCGAATATCTGAAGTAAATACCAGATAATTTCATTCTGAAAGTAACTGTAGAGAGCGATTATCCAGACGCGTCTAGACGTGGAAATGTTACAAGAATGTTCACACTTATTTTGCACCTAAAATACGGGTGATTATATCGTCCATTGGTTGTACTAGTGGGAAATTATATCTTGTCTAATTTTAATGAATATTTTGTGTTTTTAAGAGAAAAAAATACTTCGTATTCAAATACTTCAAAGTTATTCGATGTTGTTTCATATTTTATATTTAAAATTTACTCGCTTTTTCTAACAAAAAAATAAATAAATTATAAAAGCATTTGTTCTAAAAATTTTAAATTCGAATAATTTGACAGCAAAAGAGTACAGCAGAGAGTGAGTGCATTAAACTTAAATAATGCGACCAATCAAATGATTGTCTTTGTCTCATCCACCTACTTTCCGTTTTGATTTCATTATGAATTACTAAATAAAAAAAAATTATTCCATTCATATCCGTTCGTTTGTTATATTTGTATTCATTTCTGAAATGGTGATTTTTTTACAAATCATTCTTCTTTCTCTGTAGCCTCAGGACATGGACACATTATGCAAAAAAAATTAAAAAAAAAAAGATGATGACAAGGACGACATCGCAAGTCAGTGTAAAATGTATGGAAAACTAAGTTAGAAGAACGCACGAACAAGGAAAACGCATTTGGTTTGGTTTTATCTCTGCATTTCTAAGATAAGTAAATAATTGAAAAATACACTGAATGCGTATAATTTTAATTTTATTATGAGGACATTAATGTCAGTAACAAAAGCAGCTCTATTAAATTTTTGTACGCTGGCTAAAATATTTTATAACGTGGATCCCATTTTTTAAGACCATATTTTGTCTTGTGGTTTTCTGTTCCATTTTTCAAGACTTTTTTATGATAATGGTCATTGCTTTAACTTTCATTTTATGATCTTTTTTTATTTCTTTCCCTTTAATACGAAATCTGAAAGATGTTTTTACTTCCACTTTGTAGGCGTCCTTTGCAGTTGCATTATATCTTCATTTTATTACAATCACTGCATTTGTCCGTATTTATGAAGCAGTGTATATGTGGGGTGGGCGAGTGTTTCAATGACTGAAAAATTCATTTTTTAATTAAATTGCATTTTCGCTTTATAAAATCCTTACAGAAAAATAAGTCCGATAGAAGTAAAAAAATCTTGCATATGACAACCTTTTTTTTTCTTTTTCAATCATATTTTATTCTCAGTATCCAGTATTTTGCCTGCATTTCAGAAAAGAAAGAACATTTTGTCTGCAATGTTTGTAATTTGTTGCTTTTATTACATTGACAAAAAGGAAAATTTAATAATTTTGTAACAAACAAAGAGAGATTTTCTTTTATTACTATTTTTTTTTTTTTGACTTCATGAAAGTGGAATTTAATCAAAAATATATTTTGTTATTTTTTTTCATAGGAAAATGGAATGCTTTTGTATATTTTCGAAAAGTTACGAGGGTAGGTGATGCATTTAAGCAGATTTTTTATAAAATATTTATTGTTTCCAACAATTATTGTATCTTTGAAAATAAACTTTTAATATTCATTAATGTTTGAATATTATTATAGGTGACAGCCGTGTATGGTGGCCGAACTATGTGAGGACCAAACACAGGAACGCTGATGATGAAAGTGTGGCGACCTTCGAAACAGTGCCAAAACTAGTAAAAATATACAAAATTCCAAAAATTTGCAAAAATTCTACTTATGCAACCTTAAACCTTTTCCGAAAAATCCAAAAAAATCGCAAAAATACTTGACCCTGTCTATACCTATAAGATTTCAAAATATGCTTTAGCACCCATTAAAATAGAAAAAAAATTGGTACACCCTAATGTACACATCGTTGGTTGGTAGAAAAAAAGCCCTAACTCAAATAATTGTAAAAACATAATAGAAACTGCAATATTCAAAATGTTACTTTCTTTAAATTCAGGTACAACTGCTTGTAAAAGCGTTCTTTTACACTATTGCAATCAATTTTTGTGACTTGAATAGTGCCAACCCACGTTTTATATAATTTAAATGTTGGCACTTGATGTTCGTTTAGTATACTAGAAAATTCCATAAATATCACAAAAAAAACATTCCTAAATTAGATCTGATTTTAAAAAAAAATTTCAAATAAGAAGAGTCCACGGGCGCTTAACCTCCTATGCTCACAAAATATTAATTATCATTTCAGAACCCGCTGTTCACCATACATTCCCCCTCCAGTCTATCTGTCCGCTTGACCATCACCCAACCGACCGCCAAAAAAGCTTAAGCAACATAATTTTCCAACTTATTTTTTTTTTTTGACGAAAATCTACTAGTGACGATGGCAGATAATCGATTTTCGTCAAAAAACGAAGTGAAAAAATATGTCGCTTAAACTTTTTTGACCGTTATGGCTCGAATGGAGAAAAAGTGCCAGAAAACGAGCGAGAGTGCCACAGTGCCAGCTAACATCTAATAGTGCCAAAAATGGCACAATTGTGCCATATTTCCCATCACTGATTGGAATCACTGAAAAACTCAATTTCGTAAAGAATACCATCGATATATCGTCGGGTGGTTACTAGTTTGCCGCACAGTATATTAAGAATACATTATTACTGCGGCAAACCAATAACCACCTGACAATATGTATCATATCATTTAAAATTGGAAAAGTTAAAATGTTTTAGTGCAACAGCAATATTACCTTTTCAAAACAGATCTGTGTTTTTTACATTTTTTTTTTTTCTTAATTATTATAAAATTAAAGATCTGGGCAGGATTTTGGTAGACACTTGAGAAACTAACCTCTTGTTATTACATTGTCTATTCTACATTTAAGCAGCAGTCCCTCCAAAACCAAAATTTGTTTCTCCAGCTTTGCTTGAAGTTTAAAATTCCTAATTCAAATCGACATTAAGTAGCAAACATTATTATTTTTATTTCTGCATTTTTCTTACAACACCCCCTTTTGAAAGAGGAAGTGATTTACAAAACAATACAACTCAGCATTAAAAAAAAATTAATATAAGACAAACCACAAACTACATGAGTACACTAAACGCCCTCAACATTACACCTCCACCTTTAGTATTTTCCAGCAGAGAATACCAACAACAACAACAACAAAAAGAGAAGCAACGAAAATAACTAAGTGTTGTATACAACAACATACACGAGTACATGCACAGCTTTAAACGCAATACTGCCACTGCAGATTTCAATCACAGAATGCCCGGAGACGTCAGCAAAATAAAACTTTATTACATATTAAGTATACGAGGGTTGTTTTGCACACAAACATTAATACATTTCCTTGAATAATATTATTATTTTCATTCTGCAAATATTCCATGTGCGAGTATTCTTTTACAAAAATCGCATTTATCGCACCACTCTCGTTAACATACTTACATATGTTTGAAGCTAAAAAGGCGTTACTGCATGTATTTTCTATTATGTAACTACATACATAGTTGAAAATGTTAGCAGCAAACCCCAGTAACAACTGATTTCGAAAATGAAAAGGCAAAGAAAAACTTGGAAAAAAAAACAGCAAACAATTTACAACAACTTAACTGCATAATGTGGTTGGTAACCAGTGATTTAGAACAAATTTTTCAAACATTTTTAAGTCAACAATGGCTAACACAAGCTCAGCAGTAACACCAGCAATAACAAACACAAGAAAACAAATTATAAAAATGGCAAAACCCAAAGGTGTTAACGTGTAAATTCCCATTCATAAGATCGAAATACGCAGATAATCTGCATGGGCCAGTAAAATGGAAAAAAAAAATCTATGGGAACGCACACACAATAAAGAAATAAATATACGCACACCTATGATTTATGTATGTATATGTACTCGTACGTATACAAATGGATCAGTGATGGGCAATGAATCGTTTTTTCGCCATTCATACTGACTCATGAAATTTTAAATATAAGTGAGTAGACATCATTTAAACTCAACTACTCTGATTTACACATATGAATGCGACGTCGACATCATAGTCATACTACACTCACACTCATAAAGCACCTCAATTTGATTTCTAATTTCAGGAAAATACTTAATTTACTCAAATTGATTCGGCTCACTCAACTCATGCATGTATGTATGTTTATTTAAAAGTTTTGTCATTAAACAGTTTGCACGTATTGTACAATAGTAGTACATAGCGTTGTTTTTCAATTCGTGCAAAAAAAAGCAACAGAGAAACACATAACCTCATAATGAGAACTTTAATGTTTGTATGCGAAGTTCGCATTGTGAATTATACTTATTTTGTATCGTCCATAGGCACTGAGTTAAAGGTACAATTAGACGTACCATATCCATAATGCCATAGCCATAACCAAACCAAAATTCAATTGGTTTCTATGGTAATGGCTATGGCGTTATGGCGAGTCACCTATAATCAAATACAGTGTTAACCATTAGTTTGGTTCGATTGGCTGTTTTCTATGGTTATGGTTATGGCACGTCTGATGTTCGATGCTCACTTCAAACTTTCGAGTGAATATGATTCATAGACAACATTGCAATAAGTATGAGTGCGCATAAGTACAAGAAATTATAAGTGATGTTTCAACTCTACTCAGTTTTTCACTACTCATTGCTGTTCTCTGAAATGGATGTGTGTATGAGTGTGCAACTCTATTCCTAATGTGCATTGAACCATTTTCTGGTTTTACATACATATGTATACATACATATGTGTGTGTGCATTTGTTAAAAGGAAAGAGCTTAACTCTGCAAAAACCTATTTGAAAGAATTATTCTCCTTCATTATGCCTTTTCTGCAATAACCTTAACAATTAAGCACATTCAACACAGCGAGCAACCGACTTCAATATGTCAAGGATGGAATTAGTGTTTTTCATGCGGGATCCCGCACATTTTCCGAGAAAGAAATCCCGGGAAATTTGTGCGGGATTTTTTATATTTTAATATGGAAAATTTTTTTTTGTACTTTAGTACCTTGTTATTCATTATCTCCTTTAGAAAATAAGGCAAAAATTCAAAATTTAAAGTCAACTGCACTATCTCTGCAGTAATGTTTTCAAAACATGCACATAATATGCGCTCTAAGTCCGCTTAAAAACTTTAAATTAATATAAAATATTTTTAATTTTTATCCCACTGTGCATCACAATGTAATTTAAAAGAACCAACTTGAGGAAACAAGTAAAATCACTAACACGATTTGTTTGCTGTAATATGGCAATAATTTTAAGAAGGCAAAATCTTGTAACAATTTTAGGGCAAAATCGCACCAAGTCGACAACGTTCGACTTGTCGCACACTTACATTCAAAACAAAAACAAATTTTAATATTTTGTTGTTGTTTCAAATGTAACTGTGCGACACATCGAACGTTGTCGATATCGTGGGATTGGCCGTTATTCTACCAAAAATCCAAATATATTAAATAATTTTTCGCGTTATCATACAAAATTCTGAGATGGTAGCCAAAGGTTGGGTTAAATTTCCAGGCCGCTGAGAAGTGAAAGCTAGTCTTTAGCTCACTTGGATCTAAATAACAGTTTTTTTTTTTTTGTTACCTGGAAGAAATAAATAGAAGACAGGCTTATTTCGTCTTTATTTTCGCTTTTGCAGCTCTGCTATTGTACGCATTGTTAATTTTTATAGCATCCTTACAGTATCTCATTATTTTTTAACCTGCGCAGTAATTTTATTAGTTGTTTAATTTGGAGACGATTTCCTGCTTAAAAAAATATCTGCGAAAACAAAATCAAAATTTTAATTTTTGAAATTGGATGTTTGTTTCCAAATAATTTTTACTTGGTGAGAACTTTCACACGATTGGTCCCATATTTTTTTCCACTTGAAAAAAAATAAATATTAGCAAAAATATGTATTTGCCGCTCTTAGTGAATTTCTCTAGATGGAACGATCGAAAAAATGCACCCACAACTGAGCTTTAAATTCTTTTAATGTTGATACATATGTACATACATATGTATAAATATACATACATATGTATGTATAGTATAATCCCAGCGGGAACTAGAAGGAGTAAGGATGCCTTCTAGAAGGCATTTGGATGTAGTAGGCCTGCTCGCTCCATTCCATAATCATATCTTTCTTATACGCGTTGTCATTGCAGAGCAGGCCTTCTATTTCTTCTGGCTTCTTTCGCCAGAGATTGTGGAAGGCCGTCAAGTTAATTGATTTTGGTTTTGTTTTGGTAAGAACACAACACAAAACATGTTACTCCTTCTCATAGAAGGGAGTGTGGTATGTGTATCGTATTTTTTATGCGAAAGAGTGCTGTAATAAGGCCTGCACCAAGAAGGTCTTCTTTGTTTTACCGCTGGGAATGTTTTAATGTTAAGTTAAGAAGTTTTTTCATAATAATAAGATTTGAAAACAGTTTCTCAATAATTGCAAATTAAATGAACAGCAACACAAGTTTCCAGTTAAATGCAAAGTCTTTTAGCATGAAGAACTCCATTTCCTTTGTCTCCATAATTAAAAGAATGTCATTAAAATGAATAAATGTATCTACATTTTCATATTAAAACCCAGCTCTTTTAGCTCTAAATATTCCCTCACATCTAACTAGAACAATATTTCATTTTCTACTCATTTCAATCTATGTAATTGCAAGCAAAATCTTAAAAAAAAATGACACATACGAGTACATAACTACATACATTTGTAATATTTTATTGGAATTCCCAAAATCGCAATGAAATAAAGCTCGTACGCACATACATACATACATACGTATCATGTCATTTAGCTTTAAGTAAAATATACAAATACATGAGCTGCCAACAAGCAATAGATACTTTGACTTTTTGCTTGTACACTTTACAAATCTGAAATCAAAAAGTATAAATTTCGTACACTTGTGTATTAAATTTAGTCATTGTTTTTATGAAAATACTCGCAACTAACTTTCATTCGTTTTGTTTTGCGTGCGATACACAGAAGTTGTATCAAATGTACTCGTATATTAATATATTTGAGTATGAGTGCGGAATTGTGGTTGTGTATATTAAAAATATGTATGCATTAGGGATGTGACGAATGTTCGCATTCGCTTTCGCATTCGCAAATAATTCGCTTACTTTTGCTATTTGCATTCACTTTTGCATTCGCTAAAATATATGCGAATATTTCAAGCGAAGACAAAGCATTAATCTTTTAGCGGAAAACTTTTCTATCAATAAGTGTTTGGAAGTATTTTTCAGTTTTGAAAAAGAAAACACAGTGTTTGATTTGCGCGAAAATATTTTCTGCTTAAGACTAGTCTGTTCAAACTTTTGAACGCCATTCATTACTTCGTACAACAAATTTCAAATCGAAACAATATTAGCTAGTCCTTGTTTGTTGTAAATTTCCACAAAAATTGCCACTCATATTATTTCTCATGAAAACTTAAAATGTTGAAGATATATGTATTTCATATGTTTTTCCCAAGATGAACAGAGTACTACTTCGGCAAGATTTTTTCAGTTTCCAAGTTTTCTTCATATGTATTTGACAGTATTTCACATGAAATGTTGAACAGAGTACCAGGATTTAGGGCTAAAGTACGAATGGGTGGATTGCCCAACATTGTGTAAACTTATTTTTAATTATTATATATACGAGTACTTACTCTTATATAAATTTTTTTTTTCATGTGAGAATTGTAATATTTGCATTCGCTTTCGCAAAAATTAAAATGTATTATTCGCTTTCGCATTCGCATTCGCTAAACTGGTATTCGCTACATCCCTAGTATGCATGTATGTATGGATGTACAGGAGTACATTTTAAGGTCGGGTTACTTTAAAATAGTACAAATGCATGTCTGTGCTTTCATTTCACACAAAATGCAGCGACATGGAAGAGTAAGTTCACTGCACTTGTATGCTTAGATTTCAAATCATTTAGTAGCAGGATTGATATTATTTTTTAGTTTCCTCTTTTTTTTTCGTTGAAATAAAGTATTACATTCTAGTTTGCTTACACAACAGTTTTTCAGCTTAATTTAAATGCCTTTATTCAAGTATAGCCATATAGTATGCGCAAATACTCAAATCAACTCATACCCATTTAAATATTTTGTGTTTGTATATTTTTGCACAGTGTTAGTGGTAAAAGTTTAGTTTTTAAAAACTAGTTAAATAAAACAAGCAAAAAAGCGTTGCTAGTTAAAAATTGATTTCATTGTGTTTAATGGTTTGACAAATGCATGGTGTCTTATACCAGGCACAGATTTCCAAACATTATGTTATGTGGAAATTGGGATTGTCAACAGAGGTGCCCGCAGTGCGGAAAGTTTTCTGATTGTCATTCACTTGGCAGTGACCAGAAACGATTGCTTTCTTTGACTGTACAAGCAGCTCACTTCTTCCCGTGTTAGACCAAGTATTTCCCGGGCAATGGCTTTTCAGATTCTTCTGAAAGCTAGCTAGAGTGAGAAAGCGTCCAGGCATGTGGCCTGAATTGATATAAAACATCGTAACGTCTCAGGGAAGTATGTAAATTTGCATGAATATTTGCTGAAGCATAACTGCACCGTGGCATTGGACACGAAGATAGCAGCCCTAGCACCAATCTTAGAAAGGAATGTCATTAACCCACTTTTCTGAAATCCAACTAGCTAACGAATCGCTTTGGCGCTCTATGCTCCAGTGGGAGTTAGAGAAATATTTATATATAAAATATTAATCAGAAATAATTTTCTATTTAATAATAATCTCTGCCCCCCAGTAGATAGACGTGGGTGCTGATGAAGTACGTGGCTGCACAGAAAAATATCGGTATTTCCCCCCGCTAATAAAGTCTAGTTTAATTTTTCTTCTCTTCTTTGGAAACTCACATTAATTAATAAAAATATTTCATTCAATAAGAATTGAAATTACTGACCTTAAGCCTGATTAAATATTATTTCTGATTAAAACTCACTACAGTTCAATTAAATCTATAGATGTCTCACATATATAAAATATTTATGTGTCATCTTTAAATAAAAAGGAAAAATTAGTTTTATATCGAACCTTTACCACGAGAGAGTCATAACTCAAAAAATTCGTGTTTTTAGCTATTCTTCAAAATTAATCGTCTAATTATTATTCATTATATTGTATAAATTATTATTATTATTTGCTGGGTTTTGCATAAGTTTCTAAGCCTACTATGCTTATTTTTATTTTGTGATTTTCAAAAATATTATTATTTGTGAATTCTCAAATAGTTTTTGAAAGTCTGTACAGAAGATAAGAGGTTTGTGACTGTTAAAAATGTGTGGTTGAAGTCTACTGACGATTTGTTACAGCAACAATGAAATGCATATAGACATCGCTGAACCACCAGCAAATTAATTTCAAATTAAATTATATTGTATAAAAATTTCATACGAATATATTGTATGCTCAGCTCTGGAAAACAATATTATTGGGTATTTTCTGTAACTATTCCATGTGAAATTTGAACCTACGGAACTGCCATAGAATTGTTTTTGGAAATATTTATTTGCAATAAAAATGCTATGGCAATTTCGAATATTTAATTTCACATGGAATACAGAACATACCCGTATATTTTATTTTACCAATAAATTGTTATTAAATTGAAAACGTTCAGTTCCTTTTCAAAACCTTAAATTTCTCATCAGCAAAAATTTCTTAATCAGCCTTAAGTTTAGTATTGTCAACTCTTGCATAATGAAATATTTTTATCAATTAAAGTGATTTTCTAAAGAAATAATGAAAAATTAAACTAGACCTTAGCTTAGCTGGGGTAAACGCCGGCACTTTTCTGTGCCGCCTCGAACTTCATCAGCACCCATGTCTATATACTTGGGCAGAGATTGTTTGTTAACATCAGCTATTGAGCATGCATTTTTAATGAAATAGAATATGAGAAATGATTATGTTGTGCATATAATTATTGATCTACTTAAAAAAGCGGAAAAGCGCTGGGTAAAAGAACAATTGCATATAATTATTAAACAGACTACAGCAGACTTGTTTATTTTGTTGCTAAAGTGGAATAATACCCTGTCGGAGAATCGAATTTGATGAGAGCCAACAAATTTATTCTCAGCCACTTTAAAACTCATTTCAGTTTTATATTAACATTTTGCTGTTGTTATTTTAGATATCAGCTTAGCCGAGTGGTAACGCGCTGAGTACACAACGTGTGATGTTACATGTTCGAACTTCGAATCCTAGAAAAATTTTTTTAATTTACTGACTACCAAGTGATTTAAAAAAGTCAACTTTAAGTTAGCTGAAAGTAGTGCAGAGTGAGACAATTGACTACCGCCTAGGACATCGCAATGTTAAAATAGGCAGTTGATTACATTGCAAAGTAATCCAAGTGTCAGTCAGTACTAGTTGCGAAATAGTTAGCTTAAAGTTAGTTTAAGGTTAGCCAAATTTCCGATAGGGTATCTATTGATATATACATATGTATGTCAGCACATATACATACATATATATGTATGTATGTATATATTTTTTGAATCTCCGTGCATTAATGCGAAACTTTTAAAATTACATCGAAATTTTCATACATATTAAAGGATTTCTTTTTCATATTTACTTTAAAATATTTTCGCACTATGGCCGTAATCTGGTTGCATCATTTATGCTGTCGAGCTATTAAGGAGAATTCCTGTAAAATATATTACATACATATATATTTTTAAAATCTTACAGATTTCATACATCTCCCACACTTTTATGTGGTGCTGGCAAATAATAATAAAAAAAAACAGGCAACACATTTAACTTGAGAATGAATTTATTTTTCCATGAAATAAAAGAGAAATGTTGAATAATATTACAAACGAAAAATAAAATTTAATGCATTTCGAAAAAAGCTCAAAAGATATACGGCGCTGTTCAAGTGTCAAGAGGCTGTAATATTAAGAAAAAGTTGTAGAGGAATTTATTATTTCATTATTAATCAATTCTCCAGTGGAAATACTCAGTATGTTGTCATATTAACCTTGTTGTGGTTCAAATGTAGGAGAGATAAAAAGCAAGGGATTCCATTTAAAATTACAAATTAACAAAGGGTCCATATAAATTTATTTTCAAATGTTCGCTATAATGATGTCTCAGATACACGGTTGCCAGATTTCACGATATTGCTAAAAAAATAGCATTTTGCCTTCAATTTGACGATTTTAAATAATTATAAATTAACACCTTCTTTTTGAACTATAAAACAATTTTGAACTTGACCAAGAACTTGACTGCTTTTGCTCAAATATGCAATCAAAATAAGGAGTAAAAGGAAATCAATCTTAATTTTAAATGGTTTCTAAACAAGTTATTGTACATAATTTATCAACTGAAACAACAGAAATACAAAATTTATATGGTCAAATTCAAAAACTACTTGAAAATTATGTTAGGGATAATTTTTTAAAAACAGATTTGCTTCAGTGTGATCATTTTTATTTGTTGGATTATAAAGATGAAAATAATTATTTAGAATTGAAAAAATTTACTTGTTAATATGTGCCAGGGTTAAGTTATGCCCTAATTCTGTTCGACGATTGTATCGTCTTGTCTATGAACGAAAATAAACCGTAGTTGTGATTCTTTAAAACAATTATTGTTAATTGTCTATGCTAGAAGGTTCGTGTATTTGCTTTATGATTTTGTTCCAAACATTATATCCAACACATATTTTTTCATATATTTTTCAAACTATTGTATAATAATTTAATTGAATTTTTATGTTTTAAAAACATGGCAATAATATTTATATTTTTCATTATCAAAGACAACAACCATTTTTGAAGAAAATAATTTAGAGAATTCAAAGACAAGAACTCAGAAGCAATTCCAAACAAAAACTTCCTAAATTTTCTTACTGAATTAGGGCATTAATCAAATTTAAAAATGTGTGAAAAGATTTTTATAACATTTTATTTCGAAGACGAATTCAAAGCTTAATTGATCCCTATAATATTATTATAGAAAATAAAAGTTCTTTCTACGATATTCTAAGAATTTCGCCACTTTGTTGAAGAATGTTAAAGACAGGAAATTTAATTTGAATGCAGACAATTAAAGTTATTAAAACTCCCTGATACACCCAAAATTTTTAGATTAAAAAAAAAACTGAAATGAAGAAATGGAATTAAGAGTCTTTTATTTCCCACGTTAAGCATTTTTGTCCCGCGTTATCTAATTTTATTTTTTTAATTTTTAGTAGAGTTATCTTACTAGTAACCAAAGTAAGAAATCGGTTGGTTATATCTTCTTAAGCAAGGATAATAAGGATAATTTAAAACTTAATAATGATAATTGCTTTGTTTTGAAAGTAGTAACTGATCTAATAGAAGTGTTCAATTGCAATATATGTATATGCATGGAAAAGTGTATGTTTTATTATTGGCGAATTTTGGACGTTCTTGGATAATTCCTTTGACGATTTTTCGCTTGAAATTTTGACGAGTTGACCCCTAATTCATCTGGCAACTATGCTCAGCTATTTGAGGCAATATTGAATGAACTCTAAGCTATCGCTCTCTCCCCGCTTACTCCCTGGCACTTTCCATGAGGTGCTCCTATCATTAGCATTAGATACTTAACCGCTGGAAGAGACTAAAAACGGTTCAACATCAATATCCATTAAGTGGAAGAAAGAATACAAACGTTATAAATGAAAAAAGGAGCCGCTAAATATAAAATCTGGTAATCTGGTGGATTTAGGGAGAATCGAAAATACTTATACTGCACTGAAAGAATTTTCGGCATAAATTCTATGAATTTCGACATTAATCTAATGGAAAATGCATTAAAATTCAACCAACGTCATGCTTCGTTGGATTAATGAAACCAGTTTCGTCAAAATTATTTTATTGAAAACTTCAACAAATTTATTTAACAGTGTAATTAATGCAGTGCTATAACTTCATCGAAACAATAAAATAATTTCATAATAATTAGAAAATATTGTTGTCATAAATCCAATAAAATATTCTTACGAAACCAGAATACCAACGAAGCAATTCCAATGAAATTCTTTCACAATATTCATGAAATTTTCATTGGATTTGTGAAATTATCATTAGATTTGTGAAAAAATTTTAATGAAATTGTTTCATTAATGTTCGAATATCAGATATTAAAGCTGAATCTAGACTTATACAGATACCCATAGTTAAACTGTATCATTTGCCACTTCTCAATGGAAATTATACTTAAAAACTCATAATAACTACTTATGTATTTCTCATTTTATCAGTTCAAGGCCTCGACTTCTCACAGAAACAATTTCTACTTATTTTTCTTTTTTCAAGCCACAAAATAGAAAAACGTACCATCACAAACGAGATCCTGCATTATAGCAACGCAGTCCTTGTCAACATTATCATACAGTCCGGTTTTGTAGAAGATTTATGAATATGTGAAGACAAGAAATTGTGTGGTTAGCGGGCACAAGTATTGGTATAGCAGCTGAAGTTATCACCACACTCTGCTGCACCCACGAAATCGAATTGGACTTCCAAGAAGAAGATTGAACAATATTGATGCAAAGTCAATAACAAGTACATCGAACCTTACAGCATCACCGAGAAGAAAGTCAACGTCCACCCACGAATTATCAGATCATCAGATCACAATCTACAAATAAACATTTGTGTAACAAGCCAGAGTCAATCAGTCAATTAATCGCTTCTGATTTTATACGCCCATCACCTTTTTTTTAATACATTTCTATACTTCTTATCAAAGTTTATGAGAATTTTTAATAAATGTTAAGAGTAAAATGTCAAAAATTTATTTCTATAGGGGCCACCCTCTATAATTGAGAGATAAAACTGTACAAGTTGGTTGACTGAAATTATTATTGCAGCATGGGGTTTCAACAATATCGAATTGCGGTGGCCAGACGGGCGAAAACAAAAAGCAATCAGTAGGTTTTACGCTGCATATTTTTGCATTGCGCATTTAAATACGAGTGTAATATAAAATAAGTTCAGGCAGTTTGTGCAACACACAAGTACGAGTAAGTGCTTATATTTACATGTTGCTAGTTGCAACAAAAGTGCCAATGTTGCGGTGTTTACTTTATAAAATCGAATAAATAAAACACAAAATGAAAATGAACACGAAAAAGGATTGAAAAAATACATAAAAATAATGTAACAAGGAAATGACTTTAATGGATTTTATCATGTATTTCTTTGTTTATTTCAACTTCTTTTTGGATTTATTTGACTTCATTTTTACGTTTGTTAAATTATGGCCGGGAATTTTCCTCCTCTCGTTTCAATTTATGAAATATTATGAGCAAATATATTTATGTATGTATGTATGTATGTATGTGTGTATGTGTAAATAAATTTTAAAAAAATATAAGGCAGCAACAAATAAATGTCTGGAAAATGTCTTGAATTTTTATTGCAGTTTTAACATCGCATAATGGTTGAGGAGAGAATACCGTCAATTTTGGTTTTATATTCATTTTCACACTGCTATAGAGTGTGTGCATTTTATGAGTTTTGCCAAGCTTTAAAAAAATAAGAAAAGAAGTGGGAGATAAAAGTCAAATAAAAGTTTTGATAACGTTTGAACCGAATAAAGAATGACCTTTTTGGGAAATATTATATATATAACATTTTTTTTTACTTAAAAATCACGTCTCATAGTCTTATTATATCTTCAACAGTAGACTTGTGTCCAACAGTTCTTTTTGAACTAGTTTGAGAGCGTTTGAATCAAAAGTTGTTTCAAACCCATTTAATTTACATGGATGTTCTTGACCGAACTTGTGTCCAACTGAACGAACTAGTTCAAAAAGAACTGTTGGACACAAGTCTATTCAACAGTATAGGAGATTAATGTGTAAGGTTTTTTAAGAAATAGTTGTTGTGGAATCTAAACTCCATTTGGTTACAGGCAGCATCTGATAGGCAAGCTTTTGCTTAAAGCTCTTTCACTCGTATCTTCCTTTTGCAGAATAACCAAATAAGTTGCACTTTGTTGCCATTTAGCATTTTCATTGCTAGATTTAGCATATTCTTTCATTCATGTTTAAAAAAAAACTGCTAAAAATCATATGTAAACTTAAAGTGTGGTCCCATCATCATTTTCTGGCAATATTGAAGTTACCTTAGGCTGGCAAACATCTCAAAGCGACTGTTATTGCAGTTATGTTATTTAGATTATACTTAAGCCTATATATAACTAAGAGCACGCTCTACTTCCTTCGGAGACAAATAGAGTATTATTTTTGATACAAGTTCCTGTCCCTTCTACTTCTGCTAAGTAGAAGAAAAATACGTTCTACAGATCGTCGGAAAACCGCAATGGTTAATTTAATACAAGGATAATCAATGTTCTAGGGTACCACAATATGAGCACAACAAAATGTGAAAGATGGCAAATTACGGCATTCACTAACTTGCTCTTATATCTCGGTGCTGCGTATTTTCGATTAAGATCTCAGTCGGCAGTTCAAGTGGTTGACTTGATGTTTCCGATCATAAAGCAATACTTTCATTTGAAAACTGTGAGTCCAACTCTGGGGAAGTCTGATCCTTGGTTCACTACCAGCGTTTAAACGAAGACGTCCGGGGTGTCAAGACGAACACCAGTGGTGGATCAACTGATGTGTTCGTGATAGAAACGGTGAAGAAAATACACAAATATGTATTCAATAATAGTTATTTAAAAATGTGCTATATATCGCATATTGAGTGTAGGCGTTGGCTAAAGTAGTTAGCACGTTGACTACGAAATAGAAGGTTCTGGGTTCGCTCACCGACAAAGTTCAACACCACTCATTTTTCTGATGTGCAGTAGTTTCCCTTTGTGTCAGTTTGTTGTAAGAAACTGTTAGTCACGAAGGCATAGTCACTGTTCACTGAACTATACTGACTTTAGAGGATGGCGTTGACTGAAGTAGTTAGCTATTTGACTGCAGAGCTAAAGGTCCTGGGTTCGAACCCTATCACCGACAAAGTCATAAAATAACAACACCACGCATTTTTCTGATGTGCATTAAGGTTCCTTTACGTCAGTTGTTGTCGGAAAGTTCAAGTGATGAAGGCATAATCACTGGTCACTAAACTATAAAGACTTCAGCGGATACTTATCCTAATGTAACGTCAGAGCGCCCTCCTTCATCGGTATTGTGTAGCAGAATCATTGGAGAAGTAAAATAATCAATAAGATGGCTACTAAACACAGCTGCGAGGTTTAATACGCCTCATTGACACCAGAGGCGCTGCAAACCAGCATTGTGAAAAATGTGCAAAGTAAAATAACCAATACAATGGGTACTAGACACAGCTTCAACAATTTAATACGTCTAATTGACACCAGAGGCGCTGCAACACCACCGTATTTAAAAAAAAAAAACGTGCAAAAAGCAGAAGCATTCCTCTATATCTTCCTTCACCACCTTTTCTTTTCGGTCACTATCCCTTTCCTAAAGAAGGCAACACCTATTAGAGTAATATAGTAGCAGGCATTCAGCACCCGATTGTTACTTTAATTTGAAAGAAAATTCGAGATGAGAAATTTTTGCGTAAGATGAAGCAGAAGAAAACAGGGTTGTGTTGGTGTTTCAATAGTGTTTGGCAATCTTTTACCGCAATAAATCCGAGATTTTGCGTCGGTTTGTAACCATTTACGAGACATAAGTCAACCACTTCATCTGAGACAAAAGAACAGGCAAAACAGTGAAATTACCAAAGAAATCGATGACGGTTCCATCTGGACGCAAGGTAATGGCATCTGTTTTTTTTTTGGGCGCGCGTGGCATAACTTTTATTGATTATATTCAAAAAGGAAAAAATAATTAACGGGGAGTATTACGATTGCAACTCATTGCAGCTTTTAAGTGACGAAATTAAAGAAAAAAGCTCGAAAAATAAAGTGTTGTTTCAACAATTTACATATCCATAATTGCGATGGCCAAAACCAATAAATTAAAATTCGAATTGCTTAGCACGCTTCTTGTTCGCCAAATTTAGCTCCCTCAAACATTTTTAGCTTCCAAAATGTAAATAAGGGATCGTTGGTGGTACCGAAGCTATTGAATAGAATAAGATTGTGTTGAGAAATAAAGAAAGTTTGTTGTTCACCTTTCATGCCGTCAATACTATAAACCAACTAAGTTGGTACCTCTTACGTACATATATGTATCTCCTTTAACTCTGTTGCTCACCCTTTTTTGCATTTTAGAAAAGTTGCACCTTATTTTAATTACTTTTCTTAATGGCAAACAATAGTGTCTTCAATCAAGGAATATGTGCAATAAAACAACATTCATTAATATTTCAAATCGTTGCAAATCAAATGACAATTTCAAAACACTACTGAAATTTCGAAAAGAGACACACAACCAACCATCATTGAATGTTAAATAAGAATGAAACGAACCTAAAGACAATCTGTGAATGAATATCTAATATGTTGTTTTAAGATTCAAAAAACGTTATTCCACCTTAAAGTAAACTTAGAAGAAAAAAAAAGTATTAAAATTCATGGTTGTACATTGAGAATTCCTTAATGCGAAAAGCCAAGGAAAAGAGCATGGAATACCTTAGAAACACATTTTAACTGCATTTTCCCAAATGCCGTGTAGACAAGGACAATAATGGCAAATTGTTGTACAGTGAGTTCGTGTACAAATGCCAAATACTATTAAAAAAAAATAATAATAATAATAATAATAAAAGACACCTAGAAAACCCGGAAAAGTCTTCGCTGAACATGTTCACAGTTAAAGCAAAAAAAAGAAAAAAAAGATCAAGGCAATAAGAATAAACAAACAAACGTAATACTCAAGAAGTTGAGCTTTACATTTGTAAGGCCGAAGGAAATCTGCATCTTTGATGAAATGTAAAAGAAAAATCCAACGTCTGCCGTCCTTACGTTGCATTTGTGTGTGTGTGTGTGTGAGTGTGTGTGTACGAGTATTGTGCAGTTGGAAAGGATACAAAGCAAGAAAAATAAAATATTTAAATATCAACTCAACTTTGAGAAGACGTTTCACGTTTGTCGGCATTCAATGTCTGCTGCAATATTATAAATTATTTACTTCAATTCAATTGAATTGTAGCTTGAACTGTGTACAAATTCGCATTTAAAGTTGCCTGGAATACAACCCCTTTGAACAAGTGAATCAATGCAATACATATTTCCGTTTTAAATGTGTTTATACATTGAACTTGACGGTCTTCATAAATTTAAAAGGAATCCTTTTCTAGAATTGCATTTAACGACGACTAACAGGCCAGGCCATAAGCAGGGACTGAGTGTAGAAATTTTTTAAAATATTTTTAGAATTTAGTAAAAAAAAATATTCATTTTCATTTCCATTGAGAAAAATTTAAATGCACAAGCATATTTCCATTTCATTTTTCGAGTTTTATAGCTTTTGTGAAAAATCGTGGGTCTTCTTATACTTCCCTCACGCCCATACGCCTCTATGCTCTTATCAGTATGTGCTTTTATTGTATATAAAAATGCGGTGGACCATTTTTATAGATTTTTGCTATAAACTTAGCAATGAAAATGTTGAAATCAATGCAATGGCGGCATCTGTTTTAGTTGTAGCACTTAAATGCAGAATGAAAAAATGTTATAGTTTTTTTTTCAACAATACGTCCGACGGTGTCTACTAAAACGTTTTCATAACAACTATGAAGGTAAGAAGAAATAGATGGAAAGGTTAGATTTAATACAGTGGAATATGGTTGCAACGAGTGCGGAATTAGCAGCAACTCTAGCTGATACAAAAGCAAATACCCACTAATCCCATGAGTAACACACACTCAGATTTTAGTGTCTACTAGTGATGTGGTGAATGTCAAATTTTGATATTCGCGAATATGAATACGAATACGAATATAATATGTGAAATATATACATAGAAGCCCCATTAAATAAATGGGGCTTCTATGTATGTCTGCAAAATGAAATAAGAAATATTTTAAGAACATCATACTCATGTTCGTGTACATTAAAGTTAATAAAAACCATAATACATATCACATAACATAATAATAATAACATTTGAAAATGATATGAAACACAAATTTTTATAAAAAAATTAAATGGGAATCAATTGACATGACAAATTTTCATACATAATTTTTTGCAGAAAAGTCGCTTTATACCAAACAATCTAGAACATATTTCTTCCAAATACTTCGATATATGTACATTGTACACACTACATATATGACAATATAAAATTATGTGGTTTTAACAACTTTGTTGTATCACTTGGCTACAACGTATAAATTTTGATAGATACTTGGGGGGTATTTATTAAGAGCAGCTACGTCCAATCCATATGCACAGTGTGCAAACTTTTATGAAGAGCTTTTTGTGCTTTCACACCGACGAGAGTACAACATCCACAACAACAACACAGCAGACACCAATGCTTGCTCTTACTTTGCAAAGAAACAAGATCAAATTTAAGAGCCTTCAAAGCTGTTTACCTCAAATTCAAATATCAGTGTATGTGTGTTTGGACGTTGCTGCTTTAGAGCAATAAGTTGGCGCACGGTGCGGGAAGTGGTCAAATAAACCTAAATACAATAAATTTGAAAAAATTACAATTACATATTAATAACCCAGCAAAAAATTACAATACAAGTCATTAGTTACAGCACTGACGAACGCAGCTCCAAGTAGTTATATGTCTGGTGAATCATCAATAAATTTAACACATGGTTGTCATAGGACGGAAGTAATCCAAATAACTGAATGGTATGTGCTTAAAAGGTTGCCTAGAACAATTTTTAATATAAACAACAGCTGGGAAGCAACAACAATAAATCACATTCCTGTCTTTGGTAATGGACACCATTTTCAATAATTTTATCTCTCAAAACAGAGGGTGGAGTTGGCTGAAGTAGTTAGCACGTTGACTACAAAATCGAAGGTCCTGGATTCGAGCCCGGTCTCAGCCAGTCATTAAAATAATAACACCACGCATTTTTCTGATGTACATTAGTGTCCTTTGTATCAGTTGTTGTGGGAAAAGTTCTAGTGATGCAGGCATAAGGCACTGGGCACTAAAACAACACCGCCTTCAGCGGAATGCTAATCGTAATGTAACATCAGAGCGCCCTCCTTCGTCGGTATTGTGTAGCAGAATCGTCGGCGAAGTAAAATAACCAATAAAATGGCACAGCTTACAAAATTTAATACCCCTCATTTAACACCAGAGGCGCTGAAACACTGCAAATTAGTGTGCAAAAAAGCATAGTTGTAAAAGAATGAAGCTTTCTTCTATCTCTTCCTTCACCTGTCTTCTCTATCATCCTCTCTCACTATTTTTTCTCTTTACCTCACATGAACTGAGAGCTTTAATGACAGCCCGACTATCCGAGAATAGCCCCAGTAAAGATTAAATTGCACATCTCTCAATGCTATAAACGTCTAATTTGACAATGGTAATAGTTTTTTCAAAAGACACGTAGTAGTTAATCCTCGGCCCTACAACTACCACACTAGATCCTTCCGACATTCTGTAACCCTCGCAGTACCACCTGATGAATCCAGTTCCGAAGATGTAACGAGGTGCCATTTTCCATGTCGGAAAATTTAAATATTTTGGTCAGTTGCCACAATTGACGTGAATTCATTACAAATGGTAGCTGTTATAACGGCGTTCGACTGTAATAATAAAACCGTTATAACACATACATAAACCCATCCATCGACACAATCGCACACACTTCCACATTAAATGCAGATGAAGTTTCATTTTGAAATCCTGATGGCAAAGCCATTAATTTAATCTCGTTGAATATGGTTGCTACTGCTGTCGCGTTCTCTTTTTCTCTAAGAAAATGAAACACCTAATGGTAATGTTAAAGTTAACAAGTTCGAATAACACGGGAAGGAGTAGGGAAATGTGGGACTTATAGAATATCAAACATTTCAACAGCAACAGAAAAAAGAACACATGTTATAAGGATAAAACTTTGAAGAATATTTCATAAATATGTATGAAAAAATTACAACAAAATACAAAGTGTTAAGTACAACCGTATTCCTTCTCTTAAGCGATTAAGCAAAAATTTTGTAGAACAATAACTTTGGTGTTGCAGTGTGAGAAATATATTTTAACATGTGTAGCCAGCGTATCCTTTTTCACTCTTCTGTATGTAGTTTCGACTATAAGCAGTTACTCTTTAAAAAAAAAAAAACTTTAGAAATTTGCAATTTTTTTTGTTAAAGGATGACCCGAAAGTCGCACAAGATTTGAACGAAATAGAAGTATATTGATATATTTTTAAATTAAATTAATTTTAATTGAAACTTGGGGATACATTTGAGCTTCATTTTAACTCTGTAATTCTATAGAAAAAAGTACAATTATGTTAAATAGGATTATAATTATTTGTAGTGAAACGAGATACCAAGAAATATCGGATATATGTAATAATTTAATTGTTTCATGGAACTTAGAACAGATTGAAATCGCATTAAGGTACATAAAGCTCATTTACACAAACAACGTCATAACTAAAAAAACTAGTTTTCCGCCAGAAAACGAGTTAAAAGTTTTCAATTTACATGCAACTTAGTAGAAAAGAATATTTTATTTTTCGCGCTAGAGTTGAGTAAACAATATATTTATACAATATTAATAACGATGAGGATTAATTCTGCATCATCAAAAATCCCATTTTTTGACGTATGACGTTATTTTAGTAAATGAGCGATGAGTACATGGGAATATTAATTTTGGGACACACTTTATTTGTGCTGCAAGTGTAGACGAACATTCACTTTACAACTGCTTCAAACACCTTTTCCTCTTGTTGCAGTGCTGCAATGAACAGAAATGCCAACAACAGCAACAACTTTAACAACAGCTGAACTTTGTTGTACTATTTGTGTAAAACCTAATTCGAACAATCGGTTTGGAATACAATTAAAAGTTCGGCCAATACACGATGCAGTTCGATAATTCTATTTTTCCTCCTAAAGCATTTAACTTAATCATATTTTTGTAATTTGCATTTATTCGATTATGGATTTAAGTTGCGTAATTAATTTATTTAATTGCAGAAAAACAACTTATTCTCAGACCAAATGATAATCTTGTATCCGAAACTATAACTAGTTCAAGTTTAGTTTTTGAGACATTCTGCAGCTGAGTGGCATTTGTTCGGGGGTCGACTATATAATTTTCTATTAATTAGAAAAATACATGACATTACATTATTACTTTCTTCAGCTTAGGCCGAGTTTACATCTGTGTACCATGTGCCCAAAAAAGCATAACCACTAATTGCGAATGACACGTATTTATTAAGTTAAACTGTTTCATACATAACTAATAGACAATTTTATAGAATCCAAAATGATTGAACTCTGTTCAAACAGTTTTTCATTAGTAATTAGTGGTTACACTTTTTTGGTCACATGGCACACAGATGTAAGCCCGGCCTTTCAGAAATAGGCAAGTTTAAATATTGACTATTATGTATTCAATCCAGTAAAAGAACATAATCTTGCTTTCTACTTGCTTTCAATAACAACATTTCCAATATACTTATATAAAGGCAAATTCATAAAAGCTTACCCGAGATAAATCGAAATTCGGCAATTGTATAGAAATAATATAGTGAATTCATTTTTCGCATGTCGTAACCCTTAAAATGAAATAAATTATAGGACTTTTATTTTGTTCTAATCTTTTTAATAAAAATCACTTATAGACATCATATGTCCTTTACCATATTTTAGAAAAGTTAAAAATAATCGGAATATTTCTCCGTATAGACAAACATACAAAAACAATCCAATCTAAAATTTTTAGATCAAAAACTCTACTTTGGTTTCACTAAACAAATAGAATAAATGCAAATTAATTATAAAACTAATTATCTATTAGCAAATAACTATTACGCAGAAGTGATTTTACAAACTCGCTACGTAAATATCAAAAATTATTTAGGGGCCCCTATTGATTAGTGGTTGTGTCCTCCGAAAACTTCGGTCTGCTTCCCTATAACGTTAACATGCTCTTGAGAAGGAGTTGCTGTGTAATTTGTGATTGCATTTGTAATAAAGTCCTGCACAAGACTATTTATAAGACCTTTCAGGACATGAGTGATTTTTCGAACAAACGCTAAAGAACACTGTTGGCAAGGCATTTGTTTCAATTGTTTGTCTTGCCAACAGTGTTATTTAGCGTTTGTTTTAGAATATTTCGCTGTAGCAAAGCATTCGAAAAATCTCTCATGTGTTGAAAGGTCTTATAAATGCTCTTGTGCAGGACATTAATTTGTAACACTTCAAAATAAAATAAATATAAAATCCGAAATAATTTTTTTTCTTATTCAGTCAAATATTTTTTTTTTTATTAAAAATACATTGGAATTGATTATTGAGGAGTTAGCTGGATCCTATGCGCAATGCGCATTTCACTGCTGCTAATGCAGATCATCAGGGAGCTTTTGTTTCTTAGGACAACAAGAGATATTATGTTTAATTTAAACAAATGAGAAGTTCAACTTATATCATAGTTGAAGTAGTTGGCACGTTGACTTTAAAACCGAAGGTACTGCGTTCGATCCCGGTCTCCGACACTCATTAAAATAACAACACTACACATTTTTCTGATGTGTATTAGTGTCCCTTCGTATTAGTCTTTGTAGGAAAGTTCAAGTGATGAAGGCATAGTCACTGCTCTCTGAACTATACCGAAATCAGTAGATACTAACCCTAATGTAATATCAGAGTTCCCTCTTTCCTCGGTATTGTGTAGCAGAATCATCGAAGAAGTAAAATAACCAATAAAATGGCTACTAAGCACAGCTTCAAAAATTTAATAAACTCACTGACACCAGAGGCGCTGCAACACCGCCTTATTAAAAAAAAAACGTGCAAAAGCAGAGTAAGATGAATGAAGCTTTCTTCTATCTTCATGCACCCTTTCCTAAAGAAGGTAACACCTAGTTATAGTAGCAGGCATTCTTGGGAAAGGATTACATAGTTGTTGTTGTTTTTTACATTTATTTTCATTACATACTTCTTACAACTGCAATTCGAGCTGAAAAAAGTCAGCCAATATAGCAATGCTAAAGTAAGATTTTAGATACTTCGGCAAAAGATATTTTTCTATAATTCGGCGGTCATGCAGTGACATGAAATGTCTTCGGCCTGTTGTGGTATGACTAGAAGGTCGTACTCACAAGATATGAACATGGAATAAAAGTCGTAGTTCTTTTTTACCATTAAAGAGTGGCATCACAAAACACTTTTACCATAAATCTACGAATTTATGAACCAGAACATGCTTAACTGACACAATTTGCAGAAATGAAAGAGGAAATCGAAGAAGAGAAAGAAACAAGCAGCCAACAGCAGCAGCCACAGTCATAACAATTACAACAAACTAATCTGAAAGGGTTAGCGAAGTCACAGGTTGCGTAATGGTTAAAATTAAATTAAGTATTAAATTTTGAAATATTTGTCCCTAAACTGGTAAAACCGCACCAAGCAACTGATTATAATGTTCTCATATTCGAAGTGTATGTGTGTATGTGTAAAACAGGAAGCCTAAATATTGGTAATCGTGGTACGACAAAGTGGGAATGATGTAATTATTATATGAGCGCCATATTTAAGTGACTTCAAGTTTTAATGTTCAATTTATGGCAGAAACTTAAGGGAAGAAAAATTAAAAATTTTCAACTTCAAACAACGTCTACATAATAATTATAATATTTTTCGCTCATTAATTTCTCCTTTTTCAAAGCGAGAGTTTACATAAAATTATTACGACGAGTATTTACATAGTAATTTTGTAATTGTAACTTGCCGCCACCAAGAACACATGTCTCTAAGAATTTTGCCTACTACGGCTGCAATCCATTCTCATTTAATCAATTTTTTGGAAAACAAAAATATATATACATACATACATATATGTATGCATAAGCATTCCTGTAGTAAATAAAATAATCAGTTGACAAAAATCACTAACTTATAAATTAATTATTTTGCAAGTGACTACAAATTGGTTTAAATCTCATGCAGATATCAACCAAACATATTGAGTAGAAATAAATAAAAGCAAAATAAGTAAATGAAAAGAAAATAAAATAAAAAAAAACAAAAGAAGCATCTCATGGAATCAAATGTCAAATGTTTGTGTTGCAAAAAAAAAATAAATAATTTCAATACTAATATGTATAATATTTTCTATAAGCAAGACAACTTTCGTATGAATGTTCGTATTTTTGTTTTAAATATAAAAGTAATAATTATTTCTATATATAAATATGTAATGTATATAACATTACATATAGTGTATATAGTATATATGTATATGTATATACATATATTTTTTATTATTATATTATTTAACTATAATATTAATTGACTTCACAGTGGTTGAAAAATAAGTAGTTAGTAGTCAATTAAAAAGTCAAGCAGAGATGGCCAATTGACTACCGCCTATGACATGCCTATGTTAAAATAGTGAGTCGGTGGCAAGAAAAAAAATCACTGAATCAACCAGATGTGGTTATTAAAAAACCAGTTTGAAGTTACTTACAAATGGGTTTGAGTTCCTATAGGGATATGATATACATACATACATATGTATGTATACAAGCACAAAAATGAGGAAATGAAACATTTTACCAAAAATTTGATTTGCAGAATAAAATTTGTATCAATTGGCAATTTTGATTGAATAGGTTCCCTAAAACATTAAGGATAAAAATCACATCGGAGCTAACATATATATATAATTTCGAGGATAATAAACCAAATATGGGTCCTTTATTTCGACATAGCCATATTTTTAAATTTATAATGCAGACTAACTAATTCGTGCTATCGCGCTTATTCTTCTATAACAATTTCATACAAGTGGCCTGTGCACTCACCTCTTGAGTTAAAAAAACTTACTTTATACCTTCATAGAATTGAATACTCTAAAAGAAGTTTACATTATGTTGGAATAAAGTAGCAATATTTCTGTGGAAAAAAGGAAAAAGTGCTTATGTCGAGATAAGCTAATTTTGAATTAATCTGTAATCTTCATTTTGCGTGTATATGTGTTCGGCTTGAGGTCCGTTTTTATAAATAAATAAAATTACTTTTATATTAAATTTTGTTTTATTATTTATTTTCCGATATTTCGACCAACTTTGTTGGCCATCTTCAGGGTGCGATTAAATTTTTATTTCTAGAATTTTTGATCTTAGTTTTAGATCTATTCCCTTTTAAATTCTGTCACCTTCATATTCAGAAGTACATCTGGAATTTATATATAAATATATATATATATATATATATATATATATATATATATATATATATATATATATATATATATATGTATATGTATATATATATGTACATATATATTTACATACTTACATACATTGCTATGTTTCAAATTAAATATAATGGTGTAGATTCTATGTGTAGAACGATGTTTTCCTAAATAAAACGAAAGTGTCCAACGAATTTCTCAATTTAACTGCAAAAGAAATAAATTTCTAAAAATCGAATCGAAAGTTTAAAAGTGCTCTCCTATAAAATATGTATGTGGTTTTCATTTATAACAGCGCATGTCCAAAAATCTAATTTTTTCAGTAGAGCCAAAAAAAAAGTTATTTTTGAAGCTTATTTAAAAACAGGTAGAAGTTCTGTTGTTGTTTTAGAAAAACGGATGTACACACGTTATTTGTAAAAATTTTCATTTTCCTTTTTCAAAAGCATTTAAAATATAACAATTTATTAGCATAAACTCGGAATGAGAAATATATAACATAGGTTGTTATTCATGAAAACGACAGATATAGAAGCTCAATTACGAATATATTAAACTGGCAATACTGCCAACCTAAAAGTATGGTGGTGCTTGTCTCGGCTTAATTTTAGTTTAGTAAATGCAAGAGCCAATATTTTTGCCAATAAACAGTATTGCCGTAAAATTTAGTACAATGTGCTAAATGACATTTGATAAAGGTAAAAAAAGTTTATGTCTTTAGTACAGGATATGTAAAAAGGTTGGTTGCATTTTTTTTTATTTAAATAATTAGTACGCATACTGTAAAACCAGAAGAGATTCAATAAATTTTAACTACACAAAATAGTATTTCTACTGTGACTAGAGATGCTAAACGGGAAATCCCGAGCCCGGAAATCCCGGGCTTTTCGGGACTATGCAAATCCCGGAGCCCGGGATTTTTTAATTTTAAAGCCCGGGATTTTCGGGATTATCTGAATCCCGATTTTTAGCATAAATAATGTTTTTGGCGGTCATCTTCTATATTAAAAATTATTAGAAACTCCTTGTTAAAATAAAAAAATTGCTTTGAATAAATATTTTCGTCGATAATATTAAATGGTATATATCTGTGGCAATAAATAATGGATTAAGTTGACATAAGTGCTTTTTCATTTTATTACATATTCTTATTCTCTTCTTCAAGATCTATCACTCAGCTAAAATTCAATTTTAAAATGTCATTAATATTAATATTTTAGCTTAAGTCTTCATGGAAAATAATACATAAGCCATAACATCTTAACTCAACTTAATCTTTTTTTAAGGTAGCTTTAATATTATTAATATTAAAACTTGTATACATTTTAGTTCAATAACTTACAGCCCATTCAAAATATTCCTCATAAGAAAAAAACTTGTATTTAAATTTAATTTAATTTGAAAACTTATTTAAAAAATATCTATACATTATCTCAGATTTTCCGCAATTTTCAATTTAATCTAAAGCGACTATTTTGCATTTCAATATAATAGCTTAAGTGCACTTTAGTTTTTATTTTTCTGCCAATGGATTTTTTCATAACATCTTAACTAAAAAACAACGAATATAAATAAACTAATAAAACATTTTCTTTTTTTTTATAAAATTAACAGGTGGCTAAATTTTATATAAAAACTAAACACAATTTAGACAATACCCTTAATATCTCGAAACAAAACATTTCGACTTAAGCCATTATTATTTATTGCCACAGATATATGGCGTTTTCTTTTCTAGGAAAAATGTTTACATACATCGCACTTTTCAATTAAAATTTGCAATTAAATGTCTGAGTTATATAAGTAACCTTAAAATATGCAAAAAAAAAAGAATTAATTGTTAAATTAAAATATTATAATTACTATAAAGACGCACATTTGTGCACAATTTTTTCGGGATTTTGTAAGTCCCGAAAATCCCGGGATCCCGGTTCGGGATTTCGAGACTCCATCACTAAATCCCGAAGCCCGGGATTTCAAAAAACCTGTCCCGATTAGCATCTCTAACTGTGACTGACTGAGGTCGGTGTTCAACATTTTTCATGCAAAGTTTACATACGTTCTACTAAATTATTTGCTTGTGAATAGTTTTTGATTATAATAATTATGTACATATGTACGTACATACATACATACATATGTATGTATATGAATATACATACTTTCTATATTACCTACAACCAATTTGTCTAGCTAATTTATTTGGGTCTTATTTCGTAAGCTAAGCGTTGAAAAGTTTTTTGTGCCTTCATATACCTACAAATATGTAGGTATGAGATTTTTTCTGTACAGACTTTGGCGATAAATTCAATTTTAAATCGGTTAATATTAATTTTAACGCAAAAATTACGCAAAATTACTTTTTAAATATAAAATAGGGCTCTATATATCTGTCATATTGTCTTTTTTAATGACAATAACGAAAACTATTTTAAATTTTGCATAATTGGAATTAAAGAATTGAAATTTTTAATGGAAAATAGAAAATAGGAATAACTAGAAAGTGGCATTTAAAATAAATCTTGGCTTAATAGTTTATTGAAAGTAATATGCAATAAGCATATCGCTCATTTACTTCAATAGTGTCACAACTCAAAAAAAAAAAACAGTTTTGCAGAAAACGCGTTTTAAGTTTTCAATTTGCATACAACTCAATGAAGACATGGAAAATATTCTTCACTCAGGAGGTGATAGTACAAGCTTTTTATATGAAATGGTTACACAAGATAAAATACGAAATGCCGCATTATTCTGCTTTATTAATTAAAAAAACTCATTTTTTTTGTTGTGAAGCGGATTTAAAATATTTATTTAAATACGTTATTTTTATTATTAGGTGGCATTGCATGCCAACCCTTCATTTGGCCACTTTGGCCAAAATCCCTCAGAGGTAATTTTTGACCAAAATCGACTTTATATGAGCTGTAACTTTTTTCACAAACTCAATTCAGGAATTCTAATTACTACTTTTTGTAGCTGGTGTCCTGTTAATTGCTCCTTATTAGGTGGCATTGCATGCCAACCCTTCATTTGGCCACTTTGGCCAAAATCCCTCAGAGGTAATTTTTGACCAAAATCGACTTTATATGAGCTGTAACTTTTTTCACAAACTCAATTCAGGAATTCTAATTACTACTTTTTGTAGCTGGTGTCCTGTTAATTGCTCCTTATTAGGTGGCATTGCATGCCAACCCTTCATTTGGCCACTTTGGCCCAAATCCCTCAGAGGTAATTTTTGACCAAAATCGACTTTATATGAGCTGTAACTTTTTTCACAAACTCAATTCAGGATCTCTAATTACTACGTTTTGTAGCTAGTGTCCTGGTAATTGCTCCCTATAAGGTGGCAATGCATGCCAACCCTTCATTTGGCCACTTTGGCCAAAATCCCTCAGAGGTGATTTTTGACCAAAATCGACTTTATATGAGCTGTAACTTTTTTCACAAACTCAATTCAGGAATTCTAATTACTACTTTTTGTAGCTGGTGTCCTGGTAATTGCTCCTTATTAGGTGGCATTGCATGCCAACCCTTCATTTGGCCACTTTGGCCAAAATCCCTCAGAGGTAATTTTTGACCAAAATCTACTTTATATGAGCTGTAACTTTTTTCACAAACTCAATTCAGGAATTCTAATTACTACGTTTTGTAGCTAGTGTCCTGGTAATTGCTCCCTATAAGGTGGCAATGCATGTCAACCCTTCATTTGGCCACTTTGGCCAAAATCCCTCAGAGGTAATTTTTGACCAAAATCGACTTTATATGAGCTGTAACTTTTTTCACAAACTCAATTCAGGAATTCTAATTACTACTTTTTGTAGCTGGTGTCCTGTTAATTGCTCCTTATTAGGTGGCATTGCATGCCAACCCTTCATTTGGCCACTTTGGCCAAAATCCCTCAGAGGTAATTTTTGACCAAAATCGACTTTATATGAGCTGTAACTTTTTTCACAAACTCAATTCAGGAAATCTAATTACTACTTTTTGTAGCTGGTGTCCTGGTAATTGCTCCTTATTAGGTGGCATTGCATGCCAACGCTTCATTTGGCCACTTTGGCCAAAATCCCTCAGAGGTAATTTTTGACCAAAAACTACTTTATATGAGCTGTAACTTTTTTCACAAACTCAATTCAGGAAATCTAATTACTACGTTTTGTAGCTAGTGTCCTGGTAATTGCTCCCTATTAGGTGGCAATGCATGCCAACCCTTCATTTGGCCGCTTTGGCCAAAATCCCTCAGAGGTCTTTCCTATGACCGAAGGCGACTTTTTCTAAAACGTTTCAGAAATCTACTTTCAGAATTGTATTTTTATTAAATATAATTACATTCCGACAGAATGCAATATAAAAATGAGCGAAACCCTGTTTAAATGTGTTTTTCTTTCATATAACTAGTTAATTAACTCCCATGTCGTTACGTCATAGCATATTTATCTTCACACCTAAATATGTTGTAACGTAAGTATTTACGTCGAAACATATTTAACTCGGCATATTTATCTTCACACACATACATGAAACCAACTTTTAGTTTTTCTCTAGGTTGAATTATTTGAAAGTTTTTATTTAGCAGATTTCGCAACTACTAAAAATCTCGGTGATTAGGCAACATAAATGAATAGTGTTAACAACACTCCTGCCAGGTTTTTATTTTTACTATTACATATTTGTTACTCAAAACTTTTATAGATTTTCTGTACTTCTTCTTTCTTTTGACGCTGTCAATTTTGCTTATTAAGACCATAATCAGAAAAAAAAGTAATATTGGTTTACATGGTTACAAAAATAATATTGGTTGCACTAGATATCGTTATTATTATGAATGTTACACACACATACTTACATATATGTATGTATGTATGCATTCATATATTGCTTAGTGCACTTTAGCATAGTTATGAAGTAAAAGTAAAATAAATTTTAGTGGGTTATTTAAAATTTTAGTAATTCCTTAAAGAGCACCTATCAAAATTTAAAATTATATTAATGTTCAATGAAATTCGTTGGCAAATACACCATATATGTACATAATCAAAATTTTTTAATACAATTTCAAAGACCCATTACTCGAAAACTAATCGTGGTCCAGACATGTAATTTTTGTTGCAACATTTCTTGAAATAGAAATATAAACATTTTGTATTCCTCTGCAGCTCTTTTTCACTAATAAAAAAGGTGCTGTAACAAAAATTGCAAGTCTGGACGGTGATTAAGCCTTGGCAATTTTTTATTTTAATTTTTTTCTTACTTTTCAATTCTCTGTCGGATAGCATTTATTATTTTTGAGGAATGCCCCTAAACTTGATTTGTTCCAAAAAAAATTTTTCAGAGAAACTACCGAAATGTCTTAACGAATTCGGTATGACAAGTCTGGCTTCAGAAAATGTGGAAACATTTTGTTTTTGGGGGACAATATGTACGTACAGTGAACAAAGAAAAAACTTGTACAGCAAACGCTCCGCTCTTCTAATCAAAATATCTCTGTTGCTTTGTAAGATTTTAAGATAAAACCAAAAGCGATTTCAAGGAAAATTAATCAGCTTTCTATGAAAATCTTTAATTTTATTAACAAATTTATTTTAATGCGAAAAAAATAACCTAAAATATAATAACACTATTTTCCAGAGCAAAAAAAAAACTTGTACACTAACTCTTCTTTCAGGAAGGAGCTATGAAATAAGGAATACACTAAAAATTAGTACTAAATGTGGCCACGTCTAGCATCTAATAGATTATTTTCATAGAATGAACTGGGATTTTGGCAATTTTGGGAGCTATATGGTCCAATATGCCCTGAAGAGCACTTTTGAGTTAATTTTTACACATAATCTACAGCTCGCGTAATTTTTTGTTCACATACGCCCACAGAATTTCATTTGTACTAAGGCCAAGGATCTAGGGAGGATGTGCCTGCAATTTTTTTCCATTGAATGGAAGCCATTTTCTTATTATTGAAGACGAATGTTTCGGGTATTTAACTCTAACTAATCAATAGTCTCCACTTACATTTAATTTGGCAGCTAACTGTGCTAAATTATCTCTTAGTATTTTTAAATAATTCATTTTATTTATTGTACGTTCTATAAAAACCGGATTTCATACACCACTCGATCCCATTGGGCCCCATACCATCATATTACACCCCCCATGCTTCACCGTGTTATTCAGGTTTTTATCACTAATGCTGGAGCTTTTCTTTGTCACGCAAAGAAAGATTATATTAATCACTATGATGACTTTTGGGACACTGCTGAATCCAAATTTAATATATTTGGATGTTATCGTTGTAGATTTTTGTGGCGAAGAGGAATTCCAGCATTAGTGATAAAAACCTGAATAACACGGTGAAGCATGGGGGTGTAATATGATGGTATGGGGCCCAATGGGAGCGAGTGGTGTATGAAATCCGGTTTTTATAGAACGTACAATAAATAAAATGAATTATTTAAAAATACTAAGAGATAATTTAGCACAGTTAGCTGCCAAATTAAATGTAAGTGGAGACTATTGATTAGTTAGAGTTAAATACCCGAAACATTCGTCTTCAATAATGAGAAAATGGCTTCCATTCAATGGAAAAAAATTGCAGGCACATCCTCCCTAGATCCTTGGCCTTAGTACAAATGAAATTCTGTGGGCGTATGTGAACAAAAAATTACGCGAGCTGTAGATTATGTGTAAAAATTAACTCAAAAGTGCTCTTCAGGGCATATTGGACCATATAGCTCCCAAAATTGCCAAAAACCCAGTTCATTCTATGAAAATAATCTATTAGATGCTAGACGTGGCCACATTTAGTACTAATTTTTAGTGTATTCCTTATTTCATAGCTCCTTCCTGAAAGAAGAGTTAGTGTACAAGTTTTTTTTTTGCTCTGGAAAATAGTGTTATTATATTTTAGGTTATTTTTTTCGCATTAAAATAAATTTGTTAATAAAATTAAAGATTTTAATAGAAAGCTGATTAATTTTCCTTGAAATCGCTTTTGGTTTTATCTTCAAATCTTACAAAGCAACAGAGATATTTTGATTAGAAGAGCGGAGCGTTTGCTGTACAAGTTTTTTCTTTGTTCACTGTATGTAGTATGTACCTGTGTTAAATAATAAACGTTTAATATTCCACATAAAGTATTGTAATAAAATTATATACCTAGGAAACAGTTCTGCCTGAATTTCAAGTCAGAAACTTTGCACTTCTCTCCACACAGAATAGACTTGTGCAGTGATATATTTTTACTTCCATATAAAATTAATAAGTTGTAAGTATGTATAAATAATTTCGTTAGCTTAACACATTGAGTGCCACGTCATAAGTTTCCGTACGACACCTATCACGCCGTGGGGTGCCATGTCGTACGTTTCCGTATGACAGTGATTGTTTTTACTTAGAGCCTATAGTTCTTTTATATACGACACTGAGAGAAATTTTTTTGTTTGATTTTTTGAGGTTTTATAAAGTAAAAAATGTATGAAATGTACAGAAATGTATGACACAAAACAGCCTATATAAAATAAAAAGTAAGGGGCAGAATGGACTAGGGATATCTCAGAAATCGTTTTTTATCACTAATACACTCATTTAACAAAAAAAATGGTTGGCCTCCTAGGAAGGTTTTTCACAAAACCGCTTGGCACTCAATGTGTTAAACGAAATACAATGTACATATACAGTTAAGGAAATAACTCTACATACACCCATCATTTTTGGGTTTTGAGGAAACTTGGGAAGAAATTCAAAAAATTAATTATGCCAATATTTAGAGTGCTAAAAAATATGTTTATACAAAAAATAAAAAATGAAAATATAATTATAACAACAACAATGAAAGCAAAAATATTAAAAATCCATAGGAAAAAAGTCTACATACAGGCATAAAATATGTACATGAAAAATACGTGCAAAATGTTCGAGGTCGTCTACTTGTTTAAAAATTCTGTGATTTCCGGTACCAAGCCGTCAACAAATGGCATCCGAATATGGTCTAATATGTTCTCAAAATAGTAATAGTTCCCGTTAACTCTGAAAGAACCTAAACATTTACCACAAATGACGCCATTGCCTTTTAAATAGAGTTGTGCCATTTAGTTCATTTCAGTGACCGGTCATTTTAGTTCATTATTTATAAATGAACTAGTTCGTTCATTTAGTTCAATCGGTCTTTTTAGTTCAATGAATTAGTTAGGTCTTTTTAGTTCAATGATTTTACATCTACAATTCTACATGCATATGTATGTTTGTGTGGTCTTTGGAAAAATTTAAAACACAGACTCTGTGATTAAAAAACTACGAAAACTAATTAATTAATAATAAATTTGCTTTATAATGAGTTTATAAAACATATTTAGTGTGCAAACCTTTAAATATTTTAAAATTTAAAATATTTTTAAGTGTTTACTTGTGTTTTCTTGTTTATTGCATTTGTGGTAGTAGCCATCGATAAAACCCTCTAGCCAGCCTAGTGCCATATGTCTCCATGTCAACACTCTTTTCTCTAGCGACAATTGCACTAGTTGAAATGTCGACAATTTTCCTTTTATGCGCGAGTAGAGATACGTTAGAGACAACAGTTCTAAAGTATTTCTGTTGATATTGCCAATGAACGCGTCAATAGTTTGTTTTTCTCTTTTATTATGCTATGCAATAATGTTAAAAACTTACGTACATATGTATGTAGGTATGTATGTATTTAAGTTTGTTGGCCCAACCCTTATAAAATTGTAGACGAGGGTCACTAAAATGTACTAGTGATTCTTTAATTCAAATATATCCATATGGCCGTAAAAGAATAGTGCTAAAGTATACTGATAGATTTTCAATGACAACCCTATGTTATATGTCAATAGGCAATTACATTGGTTGCGGTACACCTATTCAGTTGTACTATTGACAATGTCACTAGTAAATCACTACAATTTTACTATTGACATCGAGCGAGGAATATCGATATTGTAGACTAGAGCCCCTAAAATTTACTAGTGAATCATTGGTGCCAATGTCTCCATGGGGTCCCAAAAGAACTACTTAGTCAGTATTGCTACAGTCTAGTGGTGGATTTTCAATGACAAGCTAATGTTAAATGTCAATAGATAATTACATTGGCTGGGGTACACCTGGTCAGTAGTACTACTGACAATGTCACTAGTTAATCACTACAATTTCACTATTCGCATTTTCTGCAGGGAAAGAACTAAATACACATGCATACATACATACATATGGATGAGTATAGAAGCAAAGCACACAAACAGTAAAAAAGTAAAGCAAAACGTTGAAAACATTTAGTTCATATCCTCTGTGTTAGTTCATTTTGTATCTTAGTTCTTAGTTCAAAAATTGAACTAGCTCAAAAATTGAACTAGTGATCGTAAAACAATTGAACTAGTTCACATAGTTCAAAGTACTGAATCGTTCATTTGAACTAGTTCGTTCATGAACTACACAAGACTACTTTTAAACCTTAACCATGCTTAAGTAGACTTAAAATTAAGCATTGTTACAAATGACGTAAACTTAAATTCAATAGCGTTATTTGTGGTAAATTTTTTTATTCTTTCGAGGTTAATTATCAATTGTTGCCTCTTTAAGAACATATTAGACCATATTTGGATGCCATTTGTTGACGGCTTGGTACCGGAAATCACAGAATTTTAAAACAAGTAGACGACCTCGAACATTTTGCACGTATTTTTTCATGTATTTTATGCCTGTATGTAGACTTTTTTCCTATGGATTTTGAATATTTTTGTTTTTATTGTTGTTATTATAATTATATTTTAATTTTTTATTTTTAGTATAAACATATTTTTTAGCACCCTAAATATTGGCATAATTAATTTTTTGAATTTCTTCCCAAGTTTCCTCAAACCCAAAAAATGATGGGTGTATGTAGAGTTAATTCCTTAACTGTATTTACAATGTCTATATACTAGAGTTCGACCGATTAATCGGCTTCGGCCTTCGGCCAAAAATTGGTAATCGGCCAACATTCGGCCTATGGCAAAAATCGGCCGATTAGCCGAAGCCGAATATTTTTCATTCCAAGCTTGAAAAATAACATTATTTTTGGTCGTTGCTCGCCGACAGTTTCTATTGTGTTTAACGTTTTGAAAGGGTTGCTTTGAAATACAACCCTGTTGCTTTCTATTTGCTTTTACTTGGATGTTCTTGTGAGTGATCATATGAAAAAGCAATCTAGAAATTGCAAAATAGTTTTATTTTTCTTGTTATGTATCCAATAGATATTACAGCTATTTCAGTGATCTCAAAAAAGCAAACTTTTTTCTTAATTCATATAAAACAAGTATCATTTTTAAAATTTAAAACATTCGGCTTCGGCTTCGGTTTTGGCCGAAGTTTAGGATTTTAGCCGAAGTTCGGCTTCGGCTTCGGCCAAAAAAAACGCCTTCGGTCGATCTCTACTATATATGTACATTAGAGCGTCTCGCCCAACAGGCAACAAAAAAAAAGTTCTCCGTACACCAGCATATATAAAGTATTATTCCAATGAGATTTCAAAAAAAAAATTTTTATTTTTTTTTGCCGAACGTAGGGGTCGCCTTTTTAGTTTTTTCGTTATATCTTCCATATTTACAGTCCGATCTTAAAGTTTGATATAGCGAATATTTTTGTCTCAGGGAGGCCAATATTTTTGCTCTTGGGTCCATTGACCTCAAGTGTACCGTTCTAGTACTTACCCCCGGAATCTCATTTCCTACCACCCTAATGTGACACCCTAATGTTAGAAATTTATAGCTCGCAAAAAATCATAAGACTTTTGCTAAGAAAGTATTTCGATAATTACAGCACAACTATTTAAAAAATGCTTTTATAAATCCATTGTTGCAGACCGTAGGGGTCACCTTTTTAAATTTGTCATAGCTTCAGTATTTAGATACAGATATGAAAGTATAATATATCGATGAGTTTGTCTGTGGCAGACGAATTTTTTGTTACTTCAAAAGTCTTTGACGTCAAAAGTCTTTGACCTCAAGTAACCTTTACATCATGCCTCAAATTATACAACAAGGAATAAGCAACAAAAAGCAAAGTAAAATAATAGAAATTTTAGTCGATCATATCTCGACGTGATTCAAGTTGGCTATATTTTTGACGGCTCTCGAGTTTAGAAAAAATGTGGCCCATGCGTTGTACTACATGAACAAAACGCTCGGTGTTTTGAGAATGAGATGGATAAGCTGTGAAAATAATTAGGTTTAGCAAAGAAAACTATGAAATGAAGATATTTTTCTTGCACTTACCTGGTAATTCGATTACATTTTGCGAACATTGTAATGCTTCCAGGTGCTCTTGGGTATAGTTAAAACTGCAAGCATTGCGGCTCTGTCAATTCGAATTTATTCCAATTGATCATATCGAAGTATGAGTCGCTTTCGAAGTTTACAAAATTAACAACTTGTATGCTGAACATTTGACGATATTAAAGTATAATATATCTATGAGTTTGTCTGTGGCAGGCCAATTTTTTTTTAAATAAAAAGTCTTTGACCTCAATTACGTCTATAGTATCAACCCATCATATCTCAACTTAAACAAAAAGAATTAAAAGTGTATGCGCTTTTCTGGTTCCTTGTGAAAAGCAAACCACTGACAATTCACGGAAGCCGAAACGTTCAACAGACCCTCCGGAAGACGTTCAACAGACCCTCCGTCCTGTTATTTAAAATAACTCGTACTTTTTCCACCCTGAGAATGTTTTATTATCGATGATAACAGACGAAGATGCTATAGTGAGTTCAGATGGCTATACTAAAATTTTATTAGCCCGTAATGATGCAACTGGATGCATTCGTCAAATGTTCGGTCCACAAGTTGTTAATTTTATAAACTTTGAAAGTGACTCATACTTCGATATGATCAATTGGAATAAATTCGAATTGACAGAGCCGCAATGCTTGCAGTTTTAACTATACCCAAGAGCACCTGGAAGCATTACAATGTTCGCAAAATGTAATCGAATTACCAGGTAAGTGCAAGAAAAATATCTTCATTTCATAGTTTTCTTTGCTAAACCTAATTATTTTCACAGCTTATCCATCTCATTCTCAAAACACCGAGCGTTTTGTTCATGTAGTACAACGCATGGGCCACATTTTTTCTAAACTCGAGAGCCGTCAAAAATATAGCCAACTTGAATCACGTCGAGATATGATCGACTAAAATTTCTATTATTTTACTTTGCTTTTTGTTGCTTATTCCTTGTTGTATAATTTGAGGTATGATGTAAAGGTTACTTGAGGTCAAAGACTTTTGAGGTCAAAGACTTTTGAAGTAACAAAAAATTCGTCTGCCACAGACAAACTCATCGATATATTATACTTTCATATCTGTATCTAAATACTGAAGCTATGACAAATTTAAAAAGGTGACCCCTACGGTCTGCAACAATGGATTTATAAAAGCATTTTTTAAATAGTTGTGCTGTAATTATCGAAATACTTTCTTAGCAAAAGTCTTATGATTTTTTGCGAGCTATAAATTTCTAACATTAGGGTGTCACATTAGGGTGGTAGGAAATGAGATTCCGGGGGTAAGTACTAGAACGGTACACTTGAGGTCAATGGACCCAAGAGCAAAAATATTGGCCTCCCTGAGACAAAAATATTCGCTATATCAAACTTTAAGATCGGACTGTAAATATGGAAGATATAACGAAAAAACTAAAAAGGCGACCCCTACGTTCGGCAAAAAAAAAATAAAAAATTTTTTTTTGAAATCTCCTTGGAATAATACTTTATATTTGCTGGTGTACGGAGAACTTTTTTTTTGTGATACGGTCTAATGTACATACATATACACATATGTATGTATCTATAGATATGTATATGATAATTCTTATTAAAAGGTATACTTACCCCGTTCTTTATATAGCCGTGGATCAGGATCACTTTCCAGTTATACACGCGGCGCTGCATATGGCGAAAAGTGATCGGAAAACGACGTGGAAGCAAAATTGTATCCACAAATTTCACTCCACCACCCTTTTTAGACAACAACTTTATGGATGCTGACCAATTTCTTTTTTTCGAAACACAAACACCTCTTTTATTTAAAAAAAAGCACACTGAGATATATTTAATAAGCTGATTTTATATATACATACTTATGCAAATTTACAGCATAGATTAATTTTCTTTCACATTTTTTTCACAACACACATTACACGTGTTTTATTTAAGAAAAAAAGCACACTGAAACATACATATAAGTACATACTCATGTAAATATATTTAAAAAGATGATTATGCGCATGCACATACATACATATGTATGAATTGCTCTTTAATTTGGGACAATTTAAAACAATTAATAATTTTTCAACACACAATAAAATTTTTCAGTTCCAATAAGAAATACCGCGCGAACTTATTTTCACAATGAGAATGAACTTGCAAATTTGTGGCAAGAATTTCTTTTATCCAAACCAAGGCGAATTAGCAACAGGTAGTTTCGATGGATCAGTTTACTAATTTTTGTTGCTTGAATATACGTGTTGGTATGTCATGTCTTAACGTTTTTAAATACCATTCAATTACCTAAAATTGTGCCGAATTTTGCAATATAAAATGACGTCTGCAGATGTATAATTTGTATTCACAAATCCATATATAATTAACAAAAAATTGTCATCTGATCTGTCGAGACTACCTGTTGTAATTTCGGCTTAAATTCGCCTTGCTGATTCTTGATAACTTTTGTTATCGAAGGTTACGATAAACTTACAGGATAATTGTGTATGAATATTTTAATTTTTGATCGGAGCCCTTTTATAAATAAATAAAATTCCTGCAATCAATCAATGCATCAAATTGTAAGAGGTACATAAAGTATGAATACAGGTTAAAAATATAAAGCAACTATCATTATTTCTTTTAGTTAAGAACCTGCAAATACATTCATATGTTATGTTACATAACTTATGTATTGCGGATAAAAGCTCTGCTTTTTCCAAGAGTAAGGAAGGAGTTTGGCATTTACCGCGAAATTTACTGCCATTACATACTTCTATCATCAACAATTCTATAATCCATGTTCCAAAACCGCACAATAAGATAAAATTTGAGACGGTTTTTGCTCAATTACTAATCAATTTGTAATCCCAAACAATGATATGGATAAGATGACATAAAATTTTGGGGAACGAAGATTCTGCCATAACCCATACATTTTAAGGAAATTAAAGATTCTTTCATACAAATGGCTTCTTTGTTTGGTGGACGCTAAATGGTCCTGTTATGATGGTCTTATGCAGATGTTAAATGCAGTCTTAAACGCCAAATACGAATTTAGAAGCAAGAGTAACCAACAGGTAAGAATTCCTATCGATTAAATACAAATAATATATTCAACTTGTAGAATTCGTGTAACAATCCGCCCCGTTCCGATCGAACAGAATAGAAATATTTTTTTCAACTTGTTTATTATTTAGATTCCCAAATATCATCTCTGAAAGAAAATTATCGTGTATGATTTTAATTATGTCTGCAGGGCCATTATTAATCATTCAAGACGATAAATTTACAAGTATTCGGTTTACAGAACAGGGCCGAATATTGCGAAAAGATACGTAGGTGACTAAATTTGGGGATTAATGCGAATTCGAACTATATTTACGGTTGTTTTTTTATTCCTTGTATTAATAAATTAATATGTTAAGCACTAACCAGTCTTGCGTACCAAATACGGTACATTTAGGAAATTGAACTTAGAAATTTTGAAGTGTGAATGTCCTGAAATAAGTAACTTACATATCATTGGTCACAAGTAGAACGGCCCTAACTCAAATAATTGTAACTTTATAGGAGAAGGAAAAAACAATAGTAAACAGTACAACTGCTTTGTACAACTCCTTGTAAAAGCATTATTTTTTAAATTACTGCAATAAAGTTTTGTGACAAGGTGTGTTTGTGTGAAATGTATTGGATTCGCTGAAAATCTCATTTTCGTGAAAATACGAATTGTGGATTTCTACTTGTCTCCATCGGTATGTACATACTAGTGATGTAACGAATGTCAATTTCTGATATTCGCGAATACGAATACGAATATTTGAAACGATATTCGCGAACACAAATACGAATATTGTATGTAAAATTTATAGACATTAAATTGAGGTTCCATTTACATCTGCAATATGAAATATTAAAAATTTTTATGAAACATTACTTCATACTCCTGTTGGGATACTTTAAAGTTAATAAAAACTACTTAAAATTTTAATGATCAAATTTCTATAAAAAATTTAATGGATTTGTGCAAACTAATATTTTTTAGCCATTTATTTAAATTTCGTTTAGGATTTATGCATATATATGTATATTTAATATGTTTGAAAAAATATTCGACAGTTCGATTACGAATACGAATATTCGTGCATCACTAGTACATACATATGTACATTAGGGAAATAACTTTTTAACATTTTTTTAAGATATCAAAATTGGAATAGCACAGCCCGATAGAGCATAAAAAACTATAAGGAAAGTATATTTTTTTCGCTAAGTTCAAAAAGTTCACACACCAACCGCGATGGAGTTTTGAAAATGTTTAATTTTATTTTTGATAAAGAAAAATTAATAATATTACATAATTTACTTATGAATTGAATTAGGCTTCTGTTCGTAACGCTTTTTAAGCCAAATTCCATGTGATAATTATTAATGAACAAATAACATAAAGTTAGTTGTAAATATTCTGACAACAACACATAGTTGAACGGAACAGCCAGCCGTTTTCGAAGGCCACTAAACCTTCCTCATCAGCGTTCTTCTGTGTTTTGGTCCACTGTGTGTGGTGTCAGTTGATGTAGATGTCTGCCTTATATACGAAACTTTATTGCAAATGGAATATGTGAATTGGTTTGATTCATTGCATTTTTCAATTTGCTCATATATATGTATGGTAATGAAGGCTCAACAATTTACCATCTTCCATATATATTACAACAGTCTTACCATTGTCGTTTGTTCCTTACTAACTATGCACATGTTTGTTAATTTGCTTATTTTTGTTCTACTTAAGACAATGGTAAGACTGTTGTAATATATATGGAAGATGGTAAATTTTCAGCCTTCATTACCTAACATATATATGAGCAAATTGAAAAATGCAATGAATCAAACCAATTCACATATTCCATTTGCAATAAAGTTTCGTATATAGGGCAGACATCTACATCAACTGACACCACACACGGTGGACCAAAAACACAGAAGAACGCTGATGAGGAAGGTTTAGTGGCCTTTGAAAACGGCTGGCTGTTACGTTCAACTATGTGTTGTCAGAATATTTACAACTAACTTTATGTTATTTGTTCATTAATAATTATCACATGTAATTTGGCTTAAAAAGCGTTACGAACAGTAGCCTAATTCAATTCATAAGAATTTAAGAAACAAATACAGTTCGAAAAATAATAATTAACATAATTTACATTAAGCATTTTTTCATGAAGTTAGTTGCATGAAAATTTTTTATTTGTCAATAGGAGGCCTGGAGAAGCAATTTATATAAAAAAAAGTTGCCAAAAATGCATCAGAGATTCATTCTACGTGCGACAAAATTCATGAAATTTCATGAAAAAATGCTTAATGTAAATCATATACATATGTACATTACATATATACATATGTAAAATTGTGAATATTCAATAATGCATTAAGAAGGCCTCGAAATAATTTTAGATTATGTAAAATAATATTTTTGTTAGGTAAAGTCCGTGCTTTAAGTGTTCCAAAACGTCTTGCAAGAAACCAATTGGCGCGTGAACTTTTTTGAGAAAAATTACAAAAGATTATGATTTTCGTGGTTACTAGAACATGGTTGACCTGATGGTACTATGCCAAAAAATTGGTTACACCCCTAATGTACATACATACATACCTAAAATGAAGAACACATTTTGTTATTCTGTTTTTACCTGTTTTATATGGTATTCGATAGTTGGGGAGGGATCAGCAAACGCACACAGACGCTAATGCATTATTACCCTACTTAGATCTGCTTTGTATATGTACACATTTCCATAAATAATATATACATATGTACATATATGTGTATGTATAAATGTAAATGTAGATATGTATATATATATGTATATCATATGTATATGTATTAATGTGTGATTGTACTTACGTTTATATACTATCATAGGTATATTTACTTAGTTAGTCCCCTTTCACACACGTCAGGTCTGACTCGTCAAGTCTTCAGTTTTTAGGAGAGAGAGGAAAAGAGAATGGAGAGGGGTAAAGACTTGACCGTACCAGTCAAGTTTGCTTTTTCGTTTTGTTTTGTCATTCGTAATACTCTACGACGACGCAAATTGATGAGACTTGATGACTTGACTTGACGGTGTGTATGAACACGAATGCAGGTTCAAAATAAAATTGAACAAAAACTGCTCAGGTAAACCTGACGTGTGTGAAAGAGGACTTAGATTACCAAAACATAAATTACGATTGGCCAAAAATAATACTTACAAAACCCCGATTTACTTTCGGTTGCACAAATAGAGCTCCTTCTCTCTATCCCGAAACATGACCACGAATTCAAACATAATTTACTCCTTTGATAAAATTCTAACATTTTACATATTGAAAAAAGTTACATTTATTAAAAATAAATAAATTTTCAAAGTGATTTAATATTAAAACCAATAGGACTTATACTTTTATCTTATGACTAATTATATAAAAATTACATTAAAAAAATATTTAATATTAAATATATACATACATACCTACATCGTATATTTCAATCAAAATTAAGTCTATTATATGAAACAAAATAAAAAATCTAATAAACTAAGACAATTACTTAGGAGTATAATTAGGACATCCGAAGTAACAGGATGTCTAACTAACATTATGGAAAACATGTTTTTTGTTGCTTGTGATTTCAAAATTCAATAAAATACTTTCAAATACTTTTACAAATTAATAATTTAATAACACAATTCTATAATTCTTTATTAAACAGCTATCTAAATACAAAATATATATTGGATTATTAAGTACACATACAAAACTTAACTCTATAAATTAAAAAAAGTTGGGAAAAAAGTTACAAAATGTCTTTGGAAAGATGTTTCAGTTATTTAGACCTGGAAATATTAAATATGTATGCTTATTTTAGAAAAATTAAAAAGAGAAAGCATATTTCGTGTAAAGCCAGAAATTATAAGAGTGCATCTAAACATTTGGCTGTTGGTTCGCAACATTATTGCCCACCTGGCCGGGGGGATGTTTAGCTCCTCCTCCACTACCACCTCCTGCTCCTTCGAGAGAACCAGATTCAGCATCAGAATCTTTTAGAGAACTTACTTCCTCATCTCCCATTAAAGCTCGATATTTTTTCGCGATAGCTTCCCAATCGGCAACATTTTCAATACGATTTTGATTGGCTGCTGAAAAACTCGTTTGAGAGCCCAATGGTGACAGATGCACTACTGATAACGCCATTGAATCTAGTTGTCAGACAAAAAGCAAAAACATCATTTATGTAAACAATTTCTTAAACATAATTCAAGTTTAAAATCTTGCGCTAAAGGCCAAATTGTTCTTATTTCTGTGTAAGTTTACTTGGCATCTCGTAGCTGCAAAACTTTTTTGTTCTCAAAACAAGCTTTTTTCCACGAAAAAAATTGCTGTTGAGATTAGTTGTGTTGAGGGAATATGCAGCTGAACATGCATTTCCTACCTTTCTTAATCTTCGAAAGCCATTTGGCTCCAGCTTTCGTGCGAGGACTAGCCTGGCGTATTCCCATCATCTGTACCAGACTTGGACGCTTCTTTTTCTTCATGCGAGCCTAATTTTATTAACAATTAATGCAAGAGCGAGACAAGAGACAACAAACGCAATGAGTTTAAGAAAATAAGAAGTCGACACACAAAAATATTGAGATACTAAATTGGTGCGAGAGATCTTTCAAAACATTGTGCTTTTATTTCACTTCAAAGAGTCAATGCTGCGAGGTGCGGTAAGCCAGGAATAGGCATATTTTAATTTTAGTGCTTTGGAACTCTGTGACAAGCAAAGGTGCATAGAAAATGAAAATTTAAATATTGTTGCCATATTGCTTTAAATGAATTGGGGAAAAGGTCTTTTTGCTTTGACTTCATTTGTGGCATTTTAAGGTAAGAATTTCTTGGCTACATTGAAATCCATTTTGAGATTACAGCTACTTGATATTTTACCTTGACCTTCTCAACGATCCACATAAACCAGGTGGTAACTAAATTAAGCGGAGATGGCGCTGTTGTTGTGCGATGCATATTGCGTATAAGCTTTGATAGGCCAAACTTCCATTCAATATCAGATTGGGCCTATTCGTTTTTTTTTTGTTTAATTTTATATACAATTTGTTTTATTTTCATTTAATCATCGATTGATGATATGTTGGTGATAAAACAGTAGCATTCCGTGTTTATGAAATGAGAAAAAACCAGATGAGAAGAGAATAAATTTCTATGTAATTGCAGACCAATCAAATGTATTTTTGTATAAGTTTCCATTAGCGCATCAACTTAAAATAACAACTACCAGAGTATTCTAACATCACAATTATTTCAACTACAAGCGAGTATTTAATACTTTAGACCCATGAATTTAGTTTGCAAAGACATATTGCTTTTAATAGATATATGTATCATACATAGTATGTATGTATGTATGTACATACATACATATGTAAACTGACTATGAATTAAAGTTGTGTCCAACAGCTCTTTTTGAACTAGTTTGAGAGCGTTCGAATCAAAAGTTGTTTCCAACCCATTTAATTGCATTGCATTTTTTTTTCTAAACTTCATAAAATTAGGAGCTCTAGATCAAAAAGAAATCAAAAAGAGTTGCACTATCCTACCCCTTATGTATAAATCGTTACCTTAATATAGAAAGGTCCTAACTAATTTTTTATAAGTCGAGTTTTTTGTATACTTCGATGGAAGAACATAAAATGTATCGAAAAATGCAAAAATCCCGATTTAAAAAAAATAATCAGTTGGTGTATTTCTATATTAAGTTAGCGATATGTATATTAGTTGCCACATTTAATAGTAGTAGGAAAGCCTTGAGATGTTAGAATATTCTGAATAAAGAAAATTAAACTTTCTTCAAAAAAAAATTTATCATGCATTTTTAAACAAAAAATAAAAAATAACTGACTTAAAATTTTAAAATGTTTTCTAACGCTAAATACTAGTTTAAGAGACAAACACAAAAGCTTTGTTCCCATAATAGCAAGAGCTTTTGCTTCATATGTAGAACCACATTAGATACAAAAAGTTTTAGTACTTTTTTTTATAAAAACACACACCTAAAGCTTATACTACAAGTTATGCTGTTAAAGCACTTAGAGAATCATCTTTAAGATACAAAATTTATTGAAATTGTATATTAAAGAATTTATCATCGAAAGAAAGTTAATGTTATCTTGCAATAGAGTTTTACACCAAAGATGCAAGTCTGGGCAGTAGATGGAACTACACATTTAAATATATACATACATACATACATACATACATACATACATATGTACATAAAATAAATAAAATAGTAATAAGAAATAGTAATGAAAAAAATTTTACAATACGCATGTAATTATAAGAAGTAGAAAGAAAAGAAAAGCGTATTAAATATTTCTCACAAGTTATTGAGCTGAAAATTAGATCCTGCTTAGAATAAAATATTTTTCATTTATTAATATGTAAATACATACATACATACATACAGATATATGAGTGTATGTATAGAAACAAGTTAAATAACTGTTAAATGTAAATTATGTAATGAAAAGGAAATCAAAATATAAAAGTTTTGAATACCTGTATCCTTTGATACGTATCGGACATCATAGCAATTAGAAGATTGATAAGCACCACCACCGACACCAACATATAGATACCAAATACTATCTTAAATAGATACTCTACCCAATAGGGTTGAGTGGGCGTGGCTAGATTTTTGATTTTGTCAACTTGTGTCTGTTCGGTCGTCGTTTGACCAAACACGGCAAAAAATAATAATTCAAACGAATTAATCGGATGCATGCGCACTGTGTCCATAAATAATTTTGTATTACACATACAACAAGAACATACAAACCATTAATAGTATAAAGAACACAGTACACATCGGATGGATGTTATTAAAAAAAAATAAATAAATAAAAATAAATGATAAATGAAATCATACATTGAACAAATAAAAACATTAACAACGCCCACACACCAAGAAACAAACGGTGGCAGTGATGATGTCGATGACAACGATGACCGATGAAACCATTTTTCATAGTGTCCATTTTAGTATTATTTTTGTTTTATTATTAATTCACAGTTGTTAGCGCATAAAGAAACAAACAAAAAAGAAAGGAAACGGAAATTAGTTTTCATATACCAACCTGAATTCGTTGATAAGTATCCGACATCATGGCAATAAGAAGGTTTATGAGAACAACCACAGACACTAGTAGATAGATGCCAAATACAAATTTGAACAGAACCTCTGTCCATTCGGGTCGTAAGTGGCGCATTGGATTTATATCCACGGTGGTAGTTTGACCGAAAACCGCGAAGAACAGTCTTTCAAATGCCAAAAATGGTGTCATTGGTCCTGGTTTAACATTCGGAATTCATGTGCATTCAATTGGGGAATTTAATTGAGCATATGATTGGCAGTAGAGGGAGTATTAGGAAAGTTTTAATTAGAACATCCAAAAAGATCTGAATTGAGTTTTCTTTTGAACAACAATTAAATGCCACTTAGTGCTTGTACCTTTTTGGCTTGCTTAAATAATTATTATTATAAATTTTTTTGTATTTTGTATAATGTGCTCTAGATTGTGTGGAAAGCGTCATAAGCCTGTATTGGAATTATCACATTGATATATATTTTTGTTTCTTTTGTTTAAAAAAAATGATAACCTGAATAAGTGAACATTAACATGCGTTACAATATATTTGTTTTTTAATCAAAAATAAAATAAAATTACGACACCAAAAAGCAAAATTTTACAAAGAAAGAAACTGAACGATAAATATGACATGCACAAGTTCGAATTAGGAAAACGGAAAAATATTATAAATTAACTGTCAGTAAAAATTCTCGTCTGCGTATTTACACTGAAAACAGAAACAAAGCACTAAAACTTGTTTTTGTTTTCAATATAAATAGACAGACGAAAATACTTACTTGTCTTCTATAAACTGGCAGTAAGAAAATATATTAAAATACTTAAGACCGGCTAAAGAGATATTTCAAATCATACTCGATTGTGGGCTTTATTAATTTAAAGTTTTCCCTATCAATAAGAGCACTATGGGTTATACAACATCTATATTTCTGTTACGTGTTAACAATGTAGATTGGTTCACATTTCGAATTTCGAGGAGGCCTTATTTTACATTTAATGTACACGCATGGCACATATGTATGTATGTAAGTTTGGATATCTGGTGCAACGACCACAACTAAGACATTTCCTGCCACACATCCTGGCTCTAACCAAACTACTCTAATAAAAGCCAGTATCCCGAAGGTAACGGGTTTCTGCCATATGGTGAATGTATCATACCAATCGTTCATTCGTTTTGAAAAACCTGATTCCCCCAACAAACATGAAGTTGATTCAATAACAAATTCAATAATGAGGCCTAACCTGTGTATGTCACTTCTCACTTCTGACGTAACCGTTGAATAATTAATTAAATCAAATGGATCTGAATTTATAAAGTACATACATATGTAAGTAGCTAGGCAATAATATTAGGGGCTTTCAGGTTTGGAACGCATGTGGACTTCGTCTGAAATTTGAAATAATTATTTATGAAACGGGCGTTATATTTTTGTTTCTAAACAATCATTAAATTCATATGTATCTGTTTATCCAAAGTTTCTAAAACGTCTGAAGAGCTTATTTGTGATATTATACTATGCACACACAGGAAATAGTGCACGGTAAATAAAGTAAATTAAATTCTCATTCATTTAATACTAAATATGTGATGACAGTTGGTTTAAGAAAGAATTTTGTTTTATGTTTACTGCGATATTATACTAATAAAGCTTAATATTCGCGTCATATCCCCATCTATTTCTTTATTAATGTTTGTTTGCATAACATATTATTAAATCATATTAACTTTATCAATAAAGTCCGTGATACACTATCCTACACAATCGTGCGATTTTGTAGAAAATACAACCCTGGTATGATGGAGTCTTTGAAAATTTTCAAAAGACAAAAGCTATTCATCAGATCAGGGTTGTATTTTTTCGTAGATCGTGCGATTGTGTCAGAAAAACTATATTTTCATAAAAATGTGGATAAGTTGTTTGCAATAAAACTCTTTTCTTACGCCAATTTTAAACTTTTTCAGAAAAACCTTCTTCTCGAAACATTGATTTTCGACTAGATTAGGTTATGTTAGGTTTGGCGAATTGCTGAGAAGATGAAGCAAGTTTTCAGCTCCCTTGGGTGCAAATATCAGGTCTCTTTGTATTAACTGAGAGTAGAAAAAGGACAGTTCAAGCTCTATAGCATCGTTGCATAATATAAAAATTATACATCCCGTTCGCTTTTGTAAGTAGTTAATATAAAAAATAAATACATACATATGTATGTATATGTACCATGTATGTCTGTATGTAAGTAACTAGAAACAATTTTAAAATTACATTAATGGAAATGTGCAACAGTAAAAGCCTTGGAGAAAGAAAAATTAACATGCTTGCTAAAAAGAAAATTTATAGAACTATAGATGCTATAAAAAACCTGAACACTGAAAAACATATTTATGCAAAAAAAAAAGAAGTTATAGTGTCCTCAGTTGTGATCATCTTTTCAATTTAGAAAAATAAAAAAAATTAAAATTTAGAATCAAGAATTTGGGAATCAATAGCGAAAGTCTTTTGAATAGTTTAATATTTATTTTTAAAAGAAACAAAAATAATTTTTAATTTAATAACACTTTTCCACAACATCAAGGAAACACAAAAAAAACACAAAAATTGAGACAAACAAAAAACAACATCAATACCGCACACTTTTCATAAGGAGCCAACATGCCAATAGCCCTCACAAGGAAAGTATTATCGCAGCAAGCGTTGTGGATCCCCGCAAAATATTTATGTATATTATTTTTTCTTTATTAAATTTGGGTGTATGTACGAGTATTTAAAAACTGTAAAAGAAACACACAACATCGAAGGCAAATTACACAAATGCGCTCACACAAAATAGTCAGAAAGTATTTTGTTATGATGGAGGAGGTGTTAAATTTGAATTCAACACTTACGATCATCTTTATGTTTGCGACGAAATTCGCTCAACATACTGCGACTTGAGTCAACATAGTTTTCAGCAGGCGGTGGACGAGGTGTGGGCATGTCATCTGTGTTTAGAAACCGTAGGAGATTGGTTTTAGTAAAATGCTTAAAGCCTTTAAACCAAAAAAGCACTCTTGAGAGAATCGGATATTACAACTTAATTATGGACAATTATATACAAAAATATTTTGCAATTTATAGTTTAAAATTTCATTCAATTAAAATTGCAGCTGACTAAGTTGTAAAATCGAACTCTCAATTTTTCGCTTTATAAAACAATTTTTTTTTTTGTATTGAATAGAGTCTGTAATTGTTCGGCATGCAAATTTAGGTTTTCCATTTAGACATGATTTGATACTTATCGGTTTCTTAGTAATTTTTTTTTTTATAAAATAAATTATGCTTTAGTACAATTAACAAATAAACAACATCAAAAACGAAGTAAATTTCTAAAGTTATACACTTACCATCACTGAAGTATCCACGATTACGATTCTTCTTTTCAAATGATCTTAACTCCTCGGGAGTAAAATTGGCAAACGATTGATTCAAAGCTACTATATGCATAGAAAAGCCAAAAACAAATATGGCCAGCACTGCCAAAAATCTCGCCAAGTCCTTCAGCAAGTCGCCAATAATAATGGCCCATGGCCCAAAGAGATGATGAAATGATAGAAAATCTAAAATTTGTACACATGCAAGCAAGAAGGCCAAAGCAAAGCATTGATTGCGGCAATAAATAAGCGTTGGCCAATATTCTTTGGACACAAAGCAGAAGGCTGTCACATGGACACCGACACCAGCCATTCCCAACAGTAGCACTAACAATTTGATAGATCCCAATCCAGATTTATCTGAAGGATTTGTCAACTCGAACAAAAGAAGACCGCTCAACCAAATAAGTAGTCCTATTTCGTACCAGTAGGGGACCAAGCTAAGACGTAGCACTGGATAAATGGGTGTAATACCCACAATGCTGAGGTGGATCATTAGGTATATGTGCGAGGTGAGGTAAGACATGAATTTGATAATAGGCACTTTATTAAACTTATGGCCCATCGGGAAGGTGAATCCAATCCAAACGGGCGGACAGACTATAAATGCCACAAGCAGTAGCAATATCTTCCAGGAAGCCCACGTTAAAGACCCTCTCCATAATTCCTGTTGATAAGTTTTCAAAATAAAATAATTCTTTTAATTACTGTGAGAATATTTATCAAATCGTACCTGCAAATATCTTTGTACCACTGTGTGAGCTATAACCTCTTTCTGCTCATTTTCTATTAGCACGTCTAAAAACTCTACATTTCTTTTGTCGGTGGCTTGCAAAATTTTACCCGCTGAGTCCGAGCCAGCTGCTAAAGCCAGCAGTTCAGTTGCCATTGCTTCGCATTGCTTTCCAGCTGCTACCAGATCTTTAGCACGTTCTTTTTCCTATAAAAATACTTGTGATCTTTTACTATATCAAAAGTGTAACGATATAAGCTTGCCTTAGTGGATAATATCATATATATGTTAGACAATTTGGCCGCAGTATCCACCGGAGCTGGCGATACCAAAACAAATTCTTGTATTGGTTTATTGTTGTGATTTTTAGAGACTACCATTAGGTTGTAGACAAAGCGTTTGTCATCCATTAGGCCGTACGTGTCATGCTCCTTATTCATGAGATATCTGAGAACATCGTTATGTCCCTCGGAAGCAGCAAACCATATGGGTGCGCATCCGTAATTGGTTTCAGATTTTGGTGAGGCTCCAGCCTCACACAACAGTTTTACCACCTCTAAGTGACCGGCTTTGGCAGCACAATGCAGTGGTGTCCAACCATTTTTATCAGTTGCATTTATTTCTGCGCCTTGACCCAACAAAATCTCCACCATCTGAAAATGACCATGCATAGCAGCTATGTGTAGTCCAGTGCGACCATGGCGATCTGTAGATTGGAGAAGTTCTGCCGAGCGACTCAGAAGTAAGCCAACCACTGACATGTGACCACCGAAGCACGCCAAATGAAGAGGATTGTAACCCTAAATATACACGAGCAGTTATTTCAAATTGCGATTTGGAATCAAATTGCCATAACTTACATTTTCTGTAGTTGCTGCATCTACTTGTACCCCTGCCGAGTTCAACAATAATCTAACCACGTTCTCATTGCCAGAATACGATGCCAGATGTAAGGGCGTCATACCCGACTCCGTACCCAATTCGCCAAACAAACTTTGACCCGTTGGAGTTTCCGACTTTACGGTGGCCGGCACACTGGTTAGTAGCTCACGGACAGTGTCCGCTTGCCCATAATAGGCTGCCACATGCAACGGTGTCAGTCCCAATTTCTTGCTGGTGATCCTCAAAGAATTTGTGCTTTTCAATACATCCAATACCTGCCCATGACCATTCTGGGCCGCCAAATGCACAGCTGTAAAACCAGCTTTATTTTCTTCGGTACACGAGGCTCCAGCTCTCACTAAGGCTTTCACAACGTCCGCATGTCCACCTTCAGCCGCTAATTGCAATGGCGTTGCGTCAGTCAATTTATTTCTAGCAGATATCACGCCAGATCGATCGAACTTCATTAGTTCCTCAATCACCTTAACAGAACCCTGCATAGCAGCAATATGGGCACAGGTATTTCCATCTTTGCTAGTAGCATTAACCAGCGATGGATGTTGCTGCAGAAACAATTTGGCCACTTCTGAGTAGTTGTTCTGCGCGGCGACGTGTATAGGTTTCTGTCCCAAGTCATCGGTCGCGTCTATGTTAGCTCCTAATTCCAACAAGAGCTGACATACCTCCATCTGACCGCTGGCCGCAGCCAGATGAAGTGGCGTCTGTTTCCGTAATGTTAGAATATCAATGACAGCATTGTGATCCTTGATGAGAAACTTCACTAGATGTGTGAAGCCGTTCATCGCGGCCAGATGTAACGCCGTGCGACCGACTCGAGATTTCGAATTAATAAAAGCCTTATTTGTCAAAAGAGCATCGCATACATGCAGATACCCTCGTTCGGCAGCCAAATGCAAAGCAGAACGACCCTCGATATCGAATACATCAACTCTGGCATGATTCGCTAAAAGGTTGTTGACCAGTTCCATATGCCCTCTATGACAGGCAATCAGTAAGGGAGTCCAACCAATGGACGACTGACGGTTCATAGCTTTTTGTATATCTGTTGGATTCATATGGGCAATCATCTCCATTAACACATCGTTATTGCCCGCCATGGCACAATAGTGGAAGGCAGTTTCAAGTGCGTTCTTGGTCTGTAATGTCACATCAGCGCCACTATCCAACAGCATGCTCACTATTTCTTTATCAGACTCAGGTATTTTGACTTCATCTTTAGTAATTTGGCAAGTAAAATGCAACGCAGTGGCACCATCTTCATTCACTGTATTTATATATGATGTGGCTTTGTCGGGACCATGTTTTTCCTTCACAGTTTCTATTAGATGTTTAACGATTTCGGGATGACATGCACGGCAGGCCATATGCAGGGGAGTTTCACCGGTCTGGAAGAAAATGACATTTCATGAGCAAATAGTTAAGATTTTCACATTGAATTAAACTTATCGTACATTGGATTTATAAAGAGGATCTCCGTTATCTTCGAGGAGTTGCATCAGCGTAGCCAGATTACCATGACGTGCGGCAAAATGTACCGGCGTCAGGCCATCATCGGTAGTTAAATTGGGACTAGCACCGGACTTAAGGAGCATTAAAGCACATCGATCTCCATCCTTAACTCGTGCGGCTAAATGTAAAGGTGTTTCATGCGATTTTCCGCCTCTCACATGTACGTCGGCTCCAAATCCGAGGAGTGTCTCAACAACTGCCGGCTTGCATGATTCCACCGCTATATGCAATGCTGTATGATTTTCCTGTTGCAAGAAAAATAAAAAAGGAAAGAGTTAAAAGAACTTGAAAGACACCTATTTAACAACGATACCCACATTAGTTGTTACGTCGACTTTTTCACCCTTTTGCAGGAGCGTATTAATAATGCCGGTATGTCCATAAGCTGCCGCTGTATGTATGCTTCTGGCACCATCTTTGTTTGGCATATGCAGATACACTCCTTTCTTGAAAAGCATTGTGGCACAATCGGCATGACCATTGAGAGATGCAATATGCATCAAAGTACTCCCATCTTTAGTGCGCTCAAATATACTGGCCTTGAATTTATCCGCCAAGATTTCAATAACATGGGCATGACCATTCTCCGCTGCTAAATGCATGGGAGTGCGATCTAGAAAAGGAAATCAAAAAGTAAGTGCGCTTCAATTTTCAGCTTAGCAAAGGATCTGGCAACCTTGGTTATCCGCAATAGAAGCGGATGCTCGCACACCATAAAAGTACTTCAATAAGGCTTCATCGCCCTCAGCAGCCGCTATATGCAGCGGTGTTTGCCCTTCGCCATTTTTCGTATCAACATTGGTGCCATAATCCACCAATATTCGCACCATATCGACATCTCGCCGTCTAGCGGCCAAATGCAAGGCCGTGTCTCCATTAACTGCCGTAGCCTTCAAGTTTTAGAAAGCAACAACAACAAAAGAACCACAAAGATCGTGCAAGCATGATAAAGCAAAATTAAAATTTAATTTATGTTTTTCATTTTTCTCACTATTGCAAAACTTTTATGCTAGAGGTCAAAGTTAACATGGCGATATGCAAATCAGTTTTGAGTCTTATAAAAAAAATAATGAAAAAGTTGCACGTGCAAATGACATGTGAAGTAATTAAGTACGAAAAATGTTCGTCAGTGCATGATGATGACGATGTTAAAATTATTTTTCAAGGAGCATTTTAAAGTGAATCGAGTAAGGACACAATGACTGCGTGTATACATATGCTTTCAGCCATTTGCCATTCACCTAAAATTAAACTTTTTAACCTATATTTTCTTGCCTTTTAAATGCATATAATTACATACATATGTATATGTATGTATTTAAAACGAATGAAGAGTGGAAGGAAACTTGGTTACATACATTTTTGGCAAAACTTAGTTAGCCGGCATTTTGTTTGTTGTATGTACATATGTACATATTTCTTTCGTATCCTTTAAGCAACCGGTGGATATTAAGTAAACAAGAATCACTTGAAAGAAGTGTAATTTTCTTGACATGTGTATGAGCGTAAAGTGTGTGTGTATGTGTGTGTGTGTGTGTGTGTGTGTGTGTGTTTGTGTTGTAAGCATGACAGTAGTGAAATTTCGTTACTATAACAATGTTTATTAACTTTTACATTCTTTTAGTTTTGTTTAGCTTTTACATATATATTATATTGTTTGTTATATTTCATTGCGTGATTTTGAATAACTTTATTTTCCCTCTTTGCACCGGGTAAGTAAGACATGTTGTATGCATATGTCCATACATAAGAATAAATTATGTACATAAAAATATAATAAACACTAAAGAAAAAACTTTTTTAGTCTATCATACTAAAAAAAAACTGCTCTGTATAGAATAACCATCAATTACACCGATTAGTGTTTTTTTTTCATACACCTTTCGCAAAAGTTGTATTTGACAACAACGTTTTTTCGAGTTCGATTCAGTTTGAAGTTATTAAATATGGGATACCCTGCCACTGAGTGATCCACATCGAACTTAAAATATTAGGAAACATTTGAATCTCATTTTTCAGCCATTGAACCGAAAGATACAGGGTGGCCCAGAATTACCGAAGGGGTTTGAATGCCTTATAACTTTTTTTATTATTTTTCTTTTCAGTATTTTGTAAAGAAGACTTGGGGAATTTGTCCAACAACTGAAGCCGACAGATTACCAGCAACGACTTGATTATGCAATTTATTTTCGTCAAAAAGCTGAAGAAAATAGTGATCTTATTCATAACTTAATTATGAGCAACGAAGCCCATTTCCAATTAAATACATAGGTTGGTTAATAGGCAAAACTGCAGGATTTGGGCTACGGAAAATCCAAAAGTACTTAAACAGCGAGAATTACACCCACTTAAGTGAACCGTTTGGTGCGGTGTTTCGTCGAAAAGGATATTAGCCCATATTTTTTTTTTTTGAAAATGAACACGGTCTTGGCATTTCCATCACTGGTTTTAGATATCGTTGTTGAATTGTGTACTATTCAATTTTAAATTCCCCAAGTCTTCTTTACAAAATACTGAAAAGAAAAATATAAAAAAAAATTATAATAAAAAAGTTATAAGGAATTCTAACCCCTTCGGCAATTCTGGGCCACCCTGTTTTACGTAAAGTAAATATGATATTCATATACAGACATACACTGCAAGTTAATTAATAAATTTGATTTGACCAATTTTGAACAAATATTTTTCAGACGCAGAAAAAACACAACTTTTATTTCCACGACTCAAGGAAAAAATATTTTTGCAACGAAATTATGGAAACATACGTACGTAGCTAAATATTTACCTACAATTCGAAGGATTCTGATTCAGCATTTCTCTACTCTAACTTTATTTATAAACGAATTTATGTTTTAAATACATAATTTAAAAATTTTGGTGACCGTTAAGATTTTTTGTGAAATTATTTTGTTGTTGCTGAGAATTCTAGATGGGAAAATTAAGATTTTTTGTGTGTTTTTTTATTTTCTTAAATTTTTGTCATTTCTTTCCATAGATGTAAATACATACATATGTAAATACATAATTTATATGTGTGAACTTCCATATGCAGAAGTAAATGTTTATATAACTTTTTCACCTGAGGTGTAATTACCTAAATATTACCACTATTTGTCATCACATGCTCGCACACAAAAAGTCACACATGTACATTAGGGATATAACTTTTTAAAAATTGTTTAAAATATCAAAATTGGCATAACACAGTCCGATATAGCATAAAAAAAGTATAAGGAAACGCATATTTATTTTTTCGCTAAGGTCAAAATATTTCACACACCAACCAGGATGTAGTTAATATAATAATACATATCGCTGACGACCCACCGACCATTTTTTTTTAATGAATTAGGTATGGGGTATATATATTTTGAATATCCCCTTTCTTAATCCAAAACAGGTTTTGCGAAATTAACTATGGTTTCCGAGATATTTTGCATTAATTTTGCTCCATTTCAACTATTTTAAGGTTTAATAAATATTGTTTTGTCGATTTTCTCCATTCTGACTTTTTGGCGTATGCTCCAAACCAATAATGGGCTGACGATATGTTTATTTAAAACAAAAAATAAATAAAAAACATCGTATAAAATTATGAATATTCAATATTGCATTAAGAAGGCCTTGAATTTTAGATTAGATAAAATAATATTTTTGTTAGTTCAAGTCCGTGCTTCAAATGTTCGAAAATGTCTTTCTTTGGTGCGTGAACTTTTTTGAAGAAAAATTACAAAAGATTATGATTTTCGTGGTTACTAGGACATGGTTGACCTCATGGTATTATGCCAAAAAATTGGTTATACCCCTAATGTACATATGTACATAGAAGTATGAGTACATACTTATTTTCTGAATGAAAATGTTCGTTATTATTTAAACCGTGTGTGGAATTGTGTTGCACTACAACATGTCACTAGCAATTTAACGCTAAATTTAATTTTCTTTTGCATAAGTCAGTTAAAAAGAATATGAAAAGAACAACAAACAATTTAAGTTTTGATAGCGTGTCAGAAATTGCGTCTGCTTTAATATATATACATATATTTTTCATTCTCTGAAATTAAAAGGTTTTGCATTTATTTTAATAGATAACACTAGCTTACAAAATTCTTATGCGATGAATGTTAAAATTTTCTAAAGCCATTCGTTGGTGTTTTCCGATGTGACATTTTTTAAACTCCATCTAGAGTTGAAGACTGTTTGAGTTAAAAAAAAAACATTATTTACATATATCATGTTGAATTAAAAAAATTTGTGATTTTTTACCAATTCTTGTTAGTTAGATTTTAGATGCTGGTTTGTACAAAATAGAAAAACAAATTACACACTTTTATATTTTTACTGAACAGTTCGTTAAGCCATTATGAACCAAAATTAAACTAAAAACTAATTTTAAATGCATATTAGGTCCGTTTGTTTACCCCAAAATTTGTGCAATTTTGTGCAAATTTGTACTGGATTTTACTGAAATGCGTTCGTTTACACGTAAATTTGCAAAAGAGAGTAAATTGACAGTTGTTGACTGAAAATCTACAAATTTTTACTGGACAAATTTGTGCCAGTAAAATCCAGTAGATGAGAAAAACATACGAGTATGTTTCAATAAAATTAACAAACCAAAAGTACAAAATTTTTATTAAAAACAATTAAAAAAAGAAAAACTGAATTAGAAGTCCAATAAAAACTGAAAATAATAATGAATGAATGGTAATGTGACAAGTGATGAACCTTCCAGCAGTGACCATATTTACTATTGTCTTGATGTGACGTCGACAACGCCATTCACAATAAGAGGTATTGTGATTTGTCACAAAGTTCAGAATAAGGGGGTAAATATAAACTAATGACAATATGTCGAATAATAAATTTCTTAAACTTTAACAGTGTAAGTTGTACGTGGAAAATAATTAAAATATAATATGTGCTTAAATCGCATACATATGTATGTGTGTACATACCTTCAGTTGATCTGCCGTTTGTGCTGCCAATAACTCACGCACCATAGACTGATTACCAGCTTCTACTGCTAAAAGTAGGGGAATTTTTCCTCTCTGTGAAGTAAATTTGTTCGAGAAAATAATTATATTGATTACGATTAAATACATACTTATGTAATTTACGGCCTTATTTTGTAAACCCAACTCTAAGCGTTGACAAATTTTGCATGCATTTTGTTTTATAATTTATGTGTTTCCCATATAAAATTTGTAAATGCAACGCTAATGCGTTCTAAAAAAAATAAGGCCCTTAATAAAATTCGACAAATTTTGTATATGGAAAAAATATTACAGAAACATAACACAAGCAAAATTTTTCAACGCTTAGCCTCGTGTTTTTCAAAATTTTATTTGGTTTGGAAAGTTACTTATTACGATATTGTTTGCCTCTGAAAAATGTCTAAAGAATATCCTGATGACATGACGCGTCAAATTATGTGTAGAAAAAGAAAATTAGAGATCAAAATTAAATATGAAAGTACAACCCAGTTTAGAACGTCTTCTCTTTTTATTGAAAAAATTGATTAATTGAGATTTTTTTTGATTTATTTCATGTACATACATAAATGCTTGCGTTATAAAAAATTCCAATTTACCTTCGTTAATTTTTGTCGTACCGCGCAAGTGTAGTAACACAGTAATTTCATTTATATTGTGACCCCTATTGTCGTTCTCAACTCAACTCAGTTTGGTTATCTGAGAGTCCATCAAACTTTAAATAACGGCTGAGCTTATAGTTGCCTTGTGCCATAATGAATGAGTAAAAATTTATAGTTGGCTTGACTCTCAGATGGCCGAACTGAGTTGAGTTGAAAATGGTAATGGGGACAATATGTAAATGTTCGATATACACATATTCAATGCAAGGCTTCAACCTGGAATTTTCCAGTTTATTATGCAGAATTAATCCTCATATTGTTATTCGAATTGTGTAAAAATTTCATACAAATATCTTGCATACTCAACTCTTGAGAGAAAAATATAATTTTATTTTTCTATTAAGTTGTGTGTAAATTGAAAAATTTAAACTCCTTTTCTGGCAAACTAGTTTTTTGGAGTTATGACGTTGCCTTAGTAAATAAGCGATATGTACATTAGAGTGGGTCTATTTTTTTCTCGACCGAGCGGTTGTCAAAATCGTAATCTACATCAAATTCTAAGAATGCTTGCCCAAGAAACCATGGGTCTAAAATCAAAATCGAGCTTTCCATGGTTTCTTGGGCAAAGCTTCTTAGAATTCATCGTATATTACGATTTTGACAACCGCATCGTGAATTTTTTTTAGTCCATACAAATTGACCCACTCTAATGTACATACTATATCTGTCATATACATATGTACATACATACATAATTTAATTGTTTGAAAAAAATATTCTGCCTATGTTGGCACCAATTGTTACCATTCTGCGACTAAATCAATTACTTCCACATATAACAATATCTATCGTTTTATTTTTATATATGTGTACATATACATGTATGTACATATGTATATGTATACACATATACATACATATATATTAATATATTTAGAATGTGTATTGACGAAAAAGGAGAGAATTTTATACAAAAATCTATCATAACATTTAAATATATTTAATACAAAATATTAAAAATATTGTTGACAAGCTTGTTACTTACCCCGTCGACTTTCAAGCGTATATCCTTTCCAGCAGCTGCTAATAAAGCTCTTAAGATGTTGGTGGCTGTACCAGTTTGACGACTTGACACCAAATGCACCGCCGTTTGAGACCGCGACTGAAAGTAATATAATAAGAAAAATTTAAATAATTTTTTCTATTTTTAAAAGCGCTTAATGTTGTTACAGCTTCGGAATGGTAATGTGTCTGTCTGGTTTATAAAACGAACAGTGACTGAGTTATACAGGCAATTTTGCAATTCTACAAACCATTTTTGTTGAAAAGTTTGTAATATGATTCTTTTTCTTTAGTTTTTTTAATATCACAGATTGACATACAATTTTCACTATTATAATAGTAAATCAGCATTGCGCAGTTCTGCCTCCTTCTACCTTTCCCCACTGTGATTGTTAGGAATTCTAATTATAATACGATTATAATCTCTGCACTGCCTATTTTCCAAAAAAAAAAATGTTTAAGACGAGGTAGTGACATTGCTTTTTCAAGTTGAAAATGCATTCATATGCCTTTAGAAATTATGTTTCTGTTGAAATTTTTCCGTTTTTGTTGGAATCAAATTTGCTGACATTTGATTGCATTCAAATGTATTTTATGAGTTTTTTATTTTGGAAGCTTAACATAACTTTTGCTTAGATACGAAAATTGTTTACTTTTAAATTTAGTTGATGTAATTTAAAATATTTCTCTGAACTAAAATTGTTTTGTTGCCCATTGTATATTGTAAAGCTTTGAATAAAATTGATTCTGCATATGGTTTGAAATGAGTAAGACAATGATAATTCGAATGAGTTCAAACATACAAGGATGTGAAAGTTCATACGCATAGAAAGGCCATTCCGGGGGGTGCATTGCCTCCTCCCGAGAACTGCTGTTGCCCTCCATAGAATTATTAAAAATTGCATGTAATTATTTATTTTTTATATTACTCATGAAAATCTCCAGTCATAATGCCTCAACCCCACCCCCCCGCCCTCCTAGAAAAAATTTATAGCTACGCCAATAGTACGCGTAAACCACGCAGACATTCCAGTATAAAATATATGATTCCTTTTTGACAATTCTTCCATTATAAAATTATTCTGGAAACACCCAAAAACCGTGACATCTTTAATGTTCGTGCCCTATTGTGACGCCAAATAGAAATAAATGCGTACTGTAATTTTGGTTAATAAAATTTAATTTGAGCAAAACTCAAGAATGTCGACAGAAAACGTTCGATCGATTGCTTATATTGAAAACAAATACAAATTTTGTTATTTTATTGTTGTTTTAATAGAAGTTGTCGATCGACCGTTTACTGGCGACATCGTGCGACAAGCCACAAAGTCAAAAATAATTCCGGGTTAACATCGGTGTGCCAAATGCTACACAAGCGTAAAAAAACGTAACCACTAATTACTAATGAAAAACTGTTTGATTCAGACATGTATTTATTAAGTTAAATAGTTCCATACATAACTAATAGACAATTTTATAGAATCCAACATGATTGGCAACTGTGTAAATCAATAAATACATGTCTGAATCAAACAGTTTTTCATTAGTAATTAGTTGGTTACGCTTTTTTGGGCAAATGACACACAAGAAATGCCAGATGTAAACTCAGCCTAAGTCAATAAAATAAGAAAATTTTGTTTCTTCATGAAATAACTAAAGTGAAAATAAGTAAAGAAAAATTGTTTTTTATTTATTTTTGTTTTCAATATACATATGTATTTGATCGAACGTTTTCTGTTAACAACATGTGACAGGCCATACGTTTTTTTCATGATACAATAATATAAAAGTACTACCACATTTGACGTATAAAATTAATTTTGACTTTTACCAAAATTGTTTGATTGCTGTTTTTTTGTAAAGAGAGAGGAAAACGTTGCCACACGAAATTACGGGGAACTTTTTTTAGGAATGTTTTTGGAAATGTGTAATTTTAAGTTTAGAAATTATGGTTTAATACACATTTTTTTAAATGTTGTATTAATTGGATACGTGGATAACGAAATATGCATGTGTATAATATGATGTAGAATGGATGAGCGTGTTTCATGCATATAATACACATTTACATACACTTCGTGTGCAAATTTATTGCAGCTTATAGTAAGAATTAATGCTTTTTTGATGGGGTACATCTGAATAATCTGAACAAAAAAAGACATGCAAAAGAAATAGTTAATGCATGGGTTCTATTGCTAATGAATTGGTTCAATTTATGTGCAGAACGCATGATTTTAACACAGGCGTGTCATTGACGAGCATGGGATAACATTTAGCAAAACTGCTCATCATTCCAATGAGTGCTTAGAACCCATGATACATTTATTCGTTTATATATACATACATATGTATGTTTAAAACAGAGCATAACAAAGTGCCCGCGGGTGGCCTTTTGCTTATAATTTTAGGCTCTAAGCAGGCATACTCTGATGATTGTATTTGAGGCAAACAGGTTGAAAGCTGTTAAGTGTGCTGTTGTTTCTTTGCAAATTAAGAGTAAGCATTGTTCTCGCCGAGATCTGATTGGCAATTGTGCTCTCGTCGGTGTGAAAGCTCAATAGCTCTTTTAAAAAAGTTTGCACATTATGCATATGACTTGGACGCACCTGATGTAAAGCAATAAGCCAGAGTAGTACGAAGAGAAAGTCCCACCCTTGATTCAGAGGCTTTTCCGTTGGTAATTTCCCTTGAATTGTTTATGCTGATGTAAATTTTTTTTATAATTATAATTTAAATACATATTCTTCAATATTTTTCAATAAATAAAAAAGAACGTCAAAAAATTAATCAAAAACTCGGATTTCATAAATTAATAAGGTAGCATGAATTTTGAGAGTAAAAAATTGTCGGCACAAACGTCAGCAGGTTAATATGGCGACGAAAAGAGAGAACGGTTGTACCTTTATATTATTGTATCATGGTTTTTTTAATACTAGAAAACATTACATTCTTTACATAAACAGAAAAGTACAAATAGGCACTAATTTTATATATAGTTTTTTAATTATTTAATATTTCTTTAAACTTGAAAACGATGTTTATAGTTTAACTGAATGGCATGCGTTTATCAAAACTATTAAAAATAATAATGAAGAAAACTTAAACTATGTATAATAATGAATGCACTTAGCTTTAAGAAAATTAGATTTCAATCTCCTATTCTAAATAATTAGTTTTTGACAACTATATTCTTGAAGCATTCATGCAAACACGTGATTCGGAGTAATTGCTAAAGCTGGTTTTACACGATATGCATTATACATCTGACTTGCCAGCAATGCGATTGATTCAAATGTCTGTCAAAATAATAAACATATAATTTTTGCTTTTAAACGTACATACGATTTTTGTTATATTTTACTTAAGTGCTTTCTTTATATTTTTACCGCTTGTCAGATACTTTGACAGATCAAAATTGAATGCGCTCTAGTTGAAATTTTTTCATCTGCCATTGCTGCCTGACTTTGTCAGCAGCAAAGTTTTAAGACTTTCACACGGCATGCACATATGGGTCGTTTACTCAAATAACTTCATAACTCAAAAAATGTTTTTTTTGAGTTAATGATGCATAATTAATCATATAATAATAATAATAATATCGTTCTTCATATTGTGTAAAAATTTAATAATCTTATTTTTCCATAAAGTTGTGTGTAAATTAAAAACTTGAAAATGGTTTTCTGACAAAATATTTTTTTTAGAGTTATGACGTTCTTTTAGTAAATGAACGATATGTATTTCGCAGTGGGAAATTTGACAAGCCACAAGTAAAAACATGTCGTGTAAAACCAACTCAAGCGGCAACTTCACAATTGTTCCCAAACAGGTAAAATCGTTTATACACGAACATTTCATAAATTCTATTACAAATACTATTAGTCAAAAAATGTTCCCGCCTAAATGCAACAAACATCTAGAGAAAGGAAAAGAAATCAATAACAAAAAAGTTTCATAAAAACGTATGTATGTACATACTTCTTGTGTCTGTATGTGTTGTTGAAGATTTTAGTTTGCAGGAACATAAAGTTAAAAGTGCCCTCACAAGAAAACTTTAATTAAGAACGACCAGGGAAGTTCCTGCGTGTTGCTTTTATTAAAGGTCAAGCTACAAAAATTATATTTATTGAACATGCACCGTTGCCTGCATATAAACATTGAGAAAACACTTGGCTTTTGCTTCAAATGTAGTAGAGATCGACCGAAGGCGCTTTTTTTGGCCGAAGCCGAACCTCGGCTAAAATCCTAAACTTCGGCCAAAACCGAAGCCGAAGCCGAATGTTTTAAATTTTAAAAATGATACTTGTTTTATATGAATTAAGAAAAAAGTTTGCTTTTTTGAGATCACTGAAATAGCTGTAATATTTATTGGATACATAACAAGAAAAATAAAACTATTTTGCAATTTCTAGATTGCTTTTTCATATGATCACTCACAAGAACGTCCAAGTAAAAGAAAATAGAACGCAACAGGGTTGTATTTCAAAGCAACCCTTTCAAAACGTTAAACACAATAGAAACTGTCGGCGAGCAACGACCAAAAATAATGTTATTTTTCAAGCTTGGAATGAAAAATATTCGGCTTCGGCTAATCGGCCGATTTTTGCCATAGGCCGAATGTTGGCCGATTACCAATTTTTGGCCGAAGCCGAAGCCGATTAATCGGTCGAACTCTAAAATGTAGAACTCTTTCGTTGAAATTTAAAATTAATTTACAGTTTTTAGCTGCTTGCGCCACGTAAGAATATTAGTGAGGGTCACGTTTAAAACGAGATGCCTTAATTTGATTTTGTTTTGTATTAGAATATTCTGCGACTTGATGGCATTAGAGAAAATATTTTCTAAAATGAAAACAATATGGTTTGTGGCGTGCTGTGCTAACTATAGTCAAGTTCAACGTAATTAATTGTCACAAGGTTTTTTCGTGTAAAGATTTTTTTTTTTTATGATTTATTTATGTTTACATAAAACTCTAAATAAAATAAGAATTTAAGGAAAACATTCATACATATTTGAGGTTTTAAGTGAAAATTTTTCTTTGCATAAGTTTGAAGAGCGGATGTTTTTAATGTACATGGAAGTTTTGGATTTACCAAAACTTCATTGAGACAAATCAAAAGTAAAAGTAGAATGAAATGCACGCTATTACCTTTAAGCTTTCAAATGCGCTGACATTCCTAACATAAATCAAACCACAGAAATCCAGTCGCGTCTGTTTCAATTAAAGAAATACTCGTAATTTTAGAGAAAAAAAAAATTTTATTTTCTGGATACGCCTGGAAGTAGTTTTCTTATAGAATATCTCAGTTGAAAGTTAAAATCATATAAATAAATTCTATCAACTTCAAAGGTCTACAGGTAAATAAAATTAATGGATTTGATTAAGGCTGATTACATTATGCAATTTTTCATTAAATTAATTGCGTGAAACTTTCTCATTATCCAGAGCAGACGTTAACAAGCAAGTCAAAACACAAAATAATATAGAACAAATTTCATGAAAGATTTCCTAAGGTAAATTAAGTGTAAGTAGAAAAAAAATGTATTAAAAAAATTTATATTATTATATTTATATACAAAAAATATATACATAAATACATAAATATCTCTCAGTATATGAATCAAAGCCATAAAATTGTTGAAGACATTTTATAAATTTTAAAACGATTTTTCATCACTCCACATCAAATTTGGATGGTAAACATACCGGTTTAGCCTATGTGGCATCTTCAGTATTCTCTTGAATAAAGTTTGTTGCATGCAACTGTTTCTATTTGCTAATAGGAGTGGTTGTGAAGAGGGTGGCATAGAAATTTTGTACAGACGGCTTATGGCCGCCGCCGACGATATTTTGTATACATCGGCCTCACGCTCTGATCTTGTATGTGATAAAGTGCTTCTCCATGGCACATGAAAAATTGCATGATTTTAATTCAATATAAATTTAATATAAATATATTGTTACCCAAATGTACCGTGAGGAAAGCTAATACAAAAACGTTTTCCATCAAAATATTTGTTATAAATAAGAATAATTTAATTATTATTAGCTGATGAAAGGAGAAAGACGAATGGGAAAGGGTACATTGTTTCATTTACATGCAGGTCTTGCTGATTGCCATCACAAATATATGTGAATAAAATATATTAAGCTGCAAAACAAGAACTTACTGTGTGTTTGGATATGAATGCACTTTCCAAGCATAATTTAAAAAAGTTTTGCATCAAATGTTTCATAGTGTGGACAACGTCTAAATATACAGTTTTGTTTAAAAAACACAGAAGTTAACATCGTGGTATTCTAGCAATGAATAATTGAACATTGTGTGTTTAAAGCTCTTAATATCAGTTTTTTTACATATTTTCAAAATGAACTAACATTAAGTAAGTATCAATATCAGTGTTGAACTGTTCACTGGACACTTTTTATTTAATTGCAAATAATCGAAGCTGCAAAATATAACCATTTAAAAAGCTAATAACCCAACAATATGTATTTTCTACACCTATGTATAATACGAAATTTATAATTGTGGCAGATAGTTTGGCTCATGATTTAAGTTTATTGTAAAAAGATAGAATTTCTAAACAATTCCTAGTTACTTTATATATTTAAGGGAGATTGATTTTATGAATTGATCACATTCATGACAGCAGGCTGCCAACTACAATTAGTTAAATATAGAGTACATGTTTGTATGTATACGAAAACTACATTACCACGACTGTAGCTGTCTCCAAATCAGTTATATTTTTATTTTTGAAAGGGACAATGAGAAATTATAGTACTGCCAATATAATGCAAAATTTGCAGTGAACGATAGCTTAAAATTATTGGATATTAATTATTAGAAAAAAACATCTTAAAATTAAAATTAAAATGAAGATAAAAATTCATTAGTTTTTAAATTTTTACGTAATGTACTCGAAAGTACAATTTAAATAATAAAGTGAAATATTTAAAAGAGCCACCACTAAAATATGTAGTGTACATAGTCCTCGTCCAGACTTGCAATTTTTGTTGCTGCAATTTTTTATTTTTTAGTGCAAAAGAGCGAGAGAGACAAAAAGTATATATTTCTATTTCAACACTCTCACACATATTCAAGAATTGCTGCAACAAAAATTGCAAGTCTGGACCGGCACATACATACTTCAATATCAGGTGCTTATGATGTCGTAGATGCTTTGAAAATAATTAATTGTTATTATTATTAATTGTTAAAAAATATTTTGTTTTGAATTTTTTGTGTTAATAAATTCATTATACGAGAACCATACAAGCTTGATACTATTACGATAGTTTTTCTAACTTTCTGTAGTCTTGATTCGATAGTGACACTATCGATAGTTTCCCACCTTAATCATCAATGTGTTCGATCACTAAACTGTTTGATCCTGCTGGCTGCCTTTATATTTCTTTTTTTGAAAAGAAGTAACACTCAGGCAATGGATGCCTACTACCATTACTAGGTGTTACCTTCTTTAGGAAAGGGATAGTGATAGAGAAGACATGTTGTGAGGAAAGAGATAGAGGAAAGCTTCATTCTTTTTTACAACTCTGCTCTTTGCACGTTTTTAATAATGCAGTGTTTGCCGCTCCTCTGGTGTTAAATGAGGGCGCTCTGATTTTACATTAGCATTAGAATCTGCTGAAGTCGGTATAGTTCAGTGACCAGGGACTCTGCCTTCATTACTTGAACTTACCTACAACAACTGATACAATATTAAAATAAACATCACACTTGCTTCTCATTTTACTAGTTCATACTTATTTCATATTAAACATTATATTGGCATGTTTTCGAGCCTAAAACAATTTGTGGTTAACTGAAAATTTTAATTCTTCTCAGAACTTACCCCTCCTGTGGAAAATGGATCAACACCACGCTTATTTAGCAACAGCTTTACGACATCCTCACGCGAGTACATGGCTGCAATATGCAGTACATTGTAATTGTCCTGTAAATAAAGGAAAACGAAATATGATGAAATTGAAAGTTATTCACGTGCGAAATATTGGAAAAAAAATTATTTCTTAGAATTTATGCTTGCTAATATTGTACGGATATGTGTGTTTTTATGGTTTTTTTATATAAGGTGTGACTGGCTACTTTGTTTTTAAGTATACTCTTATTTTCTTTTTTTTTTTCATCAGTTGAAACAATTAATTACTGCACCTTTCATTTGCTTCTTACTTTTGTTTTTTTTTTATGGAGTTGCCGATGACTTATTATTTTATTACTCAAGCACCACACATGCAATAAATTCATCAACCTAAAAATCCTGACGCATCATTAGTTGCAAATAATACATGAGTACTAATGGCTTTGCAATGATTTTTCGTTATAAGCCCTTGTAGAAAAAACAAGAGCATGACTTCATCTGCTTTATAAAAATAATTATGGTTTCTGTTGATGGAAGCAGTTCTTTGAAAATGTCACCTTAACAAACATCTTGAAAGTGATTAACCATTCTGTTAAATGAATTCTCCTTAATGCTTTCAAAGCAAAACAAAAATTAGCTTTACAGCCTTAACGGTTTCATTAATTGTCCTGGCAACAACACCAAATATATAATTTTCCTTCAACGACAAAAACGAGCAAGTGGTATAAAACTTTACAGACAGATAATAAATAATTGTTTCACACTCATGACTCATGGCATTAAAGTCTAAAAGCCCTTACAAAAGAAAATTTGCATACATATCTTATTCTAGTTGAAATATGTTTACTAAATATAAATAATAAAATTTGCAATTGATTCCGAAATGCAGTGATTTAAAATAAGTTCATCCGAAAATAAATTTTGCTTTCTGCGAAGAAATTGCAATTTGATTTCCGAAAAAAGTTACAGTCTTCTAATACGAAATAAAGTACTGAATGGGAGAGAGCAACAATAATAGAGAATAAATGCCCTATATACAAACGGGTCGGGTAGAGGCTTTTACGACTTTTAATACCTAAATTTATTATTTATTTATTTATTAATATTGATATAGATAAATACAATAACAATATAAGAGGGGTAGAAGCACTAGCTACTAAGGCCATCGGCTAAATACCTAAATTATTTCGCATGCCGTATCATAATTTAGTCTTTCAGACTCAGATGACGGCTATTACAGCCATTTAATAGTTAAAAAAAAATTGACAACATACTACCAATCCGTATCTTTACGGATAGTACAGAAGTTACCGAAGCTTTAAGAAATCATTAAGTTCAATCTCCAGGCGTCCTTCAAAGCGAAAATAACATAAACTCATACAGCTATTGAGGAGACATGGAGATAATAAGGATTACAGCACGTTTGGCTGTCGCTGGAAACGAAAAGACAGATAAGCTTCCAGATATTGGATCATTACTTAACAACATCACATTATAAAACTCCAAACCTTTCAAAATTTTGAAAGTAAATTTTAAATTTTCTTCATATTGTGTAAAAATTTCATACAAATACATATCTTGTTTAGTCAACTGTTGAGAGAAGAGTAATCTTTTTTTTTCCATTAATGTGTGTGTAAATTGAAAACTTCAAAACCGTTTTCTGGCCAACTATTTTTTTTACTTATGACGTTGTTTGAGTAAATGAGCGATTTTATTATTTATTATACAAAATCAGCAAAGGTATTTCTTTTAGTAATTCAGAACTCCCATACTGGACAAGTGGAAAAACCGGAAGTATTAAAGCACTAAAAAACTCCAAGTTAGTTTATTTTAAAAGCTACAACATTGTTTTGTTTGTGTTTTCTATTTGTGTTTGTTTCTTTGTTTCCGCTTTTGCTTTTATTCAGTTAGTTGTGTTTGCTCTGCCCTAAATTTATTTGTATAAGAAATATCCTTCTTGACTTCTGTTTTTGTGCACAATTTTTTTTTTTCAAATAAAAGCTTATAGTCTACAATTGATTATATGCATATTTATGTAACTGCAGTGTATGCATTATGAATAATAGCGGAAATCGCTCTTCGTTGGATATCTGCAACTTTAGGATATATATATGCAATAACTTTATTGCAACAGTTATATATATATATATATATATAACTTAAAGTTAACTTTTCTTCGACTGAATAAAAGCTAGCTGCAAAGTCCAGAACAAACCCAAAATTAATTCTTAAGTTGAGTACGTAATCGAATTTGACGAGAGCCAACAAATTTATTCTCAGCTACTTTAAAACTTATTTCAGTTTTATATTAACATTTTGCTGTTGTTATTTTATATTGCAGCTTAGCCGAGTGGTAGCGCGTTGAGTACATAACGTGTGATGTTACATTTTCGAACCTCAAAAAAAAATTTTTAATTTACTGACTACCAGGTGATTTAAAAAAGTAAACTTTAAGTTAGCTGAAAGTAGTGCAGAGTGAGACAATTGACTAAAGCCTAGGACATCGCAATGTTAAAATAGTCAGTTGATTACATTGCAAAGTGATCCAAGTGTCAGTCAGTACTAGTTGCGAAATAGTTAGCTTAAAGTTAGTTTAAAGTTAGCCAAATTTCCGATAGGGTACATAACTTAAGCGTTTGCTAATATTTGAACGACGCCGCTAAAATATCTATGTATAGAAGCCTTTTTACTCATTTTATTAAAATTTAGGTAAACTATTCAGTCGTTAAGCAGCTCTGGGTCGGAGAACATCTCTCGCGTCATCGTAATTATTTCTTAAGTGCGGTCATGTGTGTGCTGTTTGGCCTTCGAGAGTTTTTCGTCTCGCTCGCACTGGTTGACTGATCTGGCACGGATAACCGTATAATCTTTCGGTTTTTTGTGAAATTTCTTTAACAACCACGTTGCTACTTCCTATGTGAAGGCATAGGTCGTGTACAGTCAGACACAAAACTTTTTAAACTACTGTTAATAACATTTTTGGCATATGGTCTTAGTTACTCCGCCCATATTTGTGCAACACCATACTATGCAAATTTACTTTGTATAGTATGTTAAATAAATAAATAAATAGGTAAACTAATACAACTGCAATTTAAATATTAAACTTTTTTAAATCTTAGCAGTTTTTATTAAACATACTCAGAGGTACATAATATTAGTGTCTGGCGAACATTTTCGTGGCGGCGCTTACGCCTTAAACTTTGCTAGCGCTGGAGTTTAGTTTTTTTTTTTTATTTTACAAACAAAACAGCAGTTTTAAGCATTAAACACACAGCAGGCTACCTATGTATCACTATGTTAATATGAGAAGGCTTATTTTGACGACAAAAAAAAAACTTCTGCTGCTTATCATGCTTCGGCGGCAGGCAGGTAGACAGGCAGTTCCTGCTAGTATCAGTTGTAGTCAGTGTCAGTCAGGATTTAGGGGCGGTAAAATTTTAAGAACCCTATGAATTAAAATTTTAAATAGGTTGATATTGATAATTTTTGTCAATCAATGAAAATTTTAGAATATAATTCTGACCTTACTCATTAATTTATCGATGCATGTAATTTTTTACTATTTATACGATATTATTCTAAAACACGACCATTATGCATTGTTGAGATTTAATGACAGTTCGGGTAAGTGTATTTTACATTTTTTTGACAAACATCGTTTTAAAACTTCTGATTTGTGTAATTGCATTTGCTTCTGCTTACGCTTCTGCTTCTGAAAATGTAAACAGTCGCAGTCAAAGCGAACACATGAAACGAAAAATTATACACAACGGAGAATTTAAGCAGTCGACAGGTTCGAATAGTTGTCGGTTTGACTGACTACTCCTTTGAATAAATTTGTTTTTTACTAGACTACACTTTTTTTTTCAAAAAGAGTTACTGAAATTCAACAAAGTGTGCTTTAATTATATGATTTTCGAAAAACACCTTGCAAATCGATCTTGCAATTAATTCTAAAAATGTGTTCAAAGAAAATTGTCTATGAAACAAAACTTAATTTATTTAAAAAACTATAATATATACAAAGGCTATTGCATCGTATTGTGGGACGAAATGTATAAGTGAATAAAACTTAAAGCGTAAAGAAGTTAGAGTACAAAAGCATTAAATGTAATTTCTCGTCTTTACTTGAAAAATGTAATTGTCATCACTTCCGTAACAAAAAATGTGGCCTTCTTTTGTAAATATGACTCAAATGGAAAATGTGTGACGAACAATCAGTTCGGTCAGCGCGATGAAAGTTTATTTAATTTATGTGTATAATACTCGTATTTACATTCACATTTAAAACAGAAATTCAAATAAAAGGCAACTTAAAGAAAAACTATTACAAAATAATTACTACACAATAAACTAATTAATTTTAACTTCTTGTTTGTAAAAAAAAATATTGCAAGAACTATAAATTATTGTTGAAAGTGTAAAAAAAGAAAAGAAAGAAGTGTTATTAAGCTTATTCATTTATTTTGTATTAAAGTCCTGCACAAGACCATTTATAAGACCTTTCAAGACATGAGACATTTTTCAAACGCTTTACTACAGCGAAATATTCTAAAATAAACGCTAAACAACACTGTTGGCAAGATAAACAACTGAAAAAAAAATCTTGCCAACAGTGTTGTTTAGCGTTTCTTTTAGAATATTTCGCTGTAGTAAAGCGTTTGAAAAGTGTCGTATGTCTTGAAAGGTCTTATAAATGGTCTTGTGCAGGACATTATTTTGTATACACTGCAAACCTCATGAATGTGTAACCGTGTATAAAATTACTTCGGTTTAGAAAACTGGAAATAGGAAGAGAATAATATTTCCGTTATTGAAATGTTCATTCTCGTTTAAAGATACGATTTTTCCTAAAGTTTGAAAACAATTGGAAAAACTTTTATTTTACTTTCAGGAAAAATCATTTAAGCCATAATTTATGACTCGTTAATTTGAATTATGTGCAAGGGAGTTCCCAAAAATAGCGGAAACAATTAAGGATATTCTGATACCGTTATGTCGAATATTATCTTCCCTGAAAAAGGATTTTATTCCTTGCTGGAATCTGCCACACTAAAAAGATACCAGAATTTTTTTTATTAGATGCTAAAGGTGAAATAGGAAGTAACATTTCTTTCTGCTGCAGCCAGCATTCGAACTACTTTAGGCCAACAGGAGGGGGACAGAAAAACTTTATTTATCGAAGCTACCGTTCCACTTAATATACATATGTGTGTATTAGGGTGGGTAAGGGACCGAACAAATGTACAAAGGCTCATCGCAATTCTTTTGCTATGGGTCATTAAGAAGAAAACGATCGCTTTATAACTGAAATTGATGGACAACCTTTGTTTTTATTCACAATTTGGTGAAAAAAATCAATTTCAATCCACACTCAGAAATTCAAAAACGTTTACAGCACATCTGGTCCCCAAAAATTTGTTTCTGTTACTGGCTTCGATGTGCACGCTATCCGCCAATTTGATACTGTGTTCAACTGGAAAACTTTTCATGTTATTTCCTTAAATCTTTCATTTCATTTAATTAAAATTAGTAATCAAATTAAAATTGTCTTTGAAAAGGCAAATGGGACTTTTTTTTCTTTTAGCTTCTGGCAGCGTTTGTACGTGATTATGCAAACGTTACCAAAAATATTTGGAAACACGCTGCTCTAATTGTTATCGCCAGGGGAGGTCCAAATAAATTTTATTTTATTTTTCTTTACTGTTTTGCACACCCTTTGTGTGCAAAAATCTGTGGTCAACGTTGCTTTTCTGATTTTCAATGTTTACGAAATTATTTAGGTCAAGGATTTTTTTAAGAAAGTCCATAAAAAAGTCATAAAAAGCTCACAATTAGGAAACATAAGGAATAAGGCTTAAATAGAAATTGATTCATCAATTATATTTAGATTAACTCCATTTTAATAATAATAGATTGTTTTCAGTTTGGTTGTTGGTTTGGTACTTATGTACATACTTCTCTTTGTTAGTACAATCTTGTTAATCGATTCCAACTACAACTACTAAAAGTTCATTAAACGCGCTTTCATTGAAATTCGCCGAATATGGCGAAGCGGAAAAATGTATTTTAGCCGCCTTATGCGGCTTTTAGTTTTTTTTTTTTAAGTTTGTTATTTTGGTTTTGCCAAATAAACAATTCGAAAAAAAAATCACGCACTTTCTTGTTGGATTTTTTTTTTTTTTTTTTTTTTTTTTTTTTGTACCACACATACAAGCAGGGTATTTGTTGCGTGTTTCAGGTACTTTATTTGTGTCAGACCGACTTCCTTTTGACCAACTTTGATTTTCTTCTTACACTTTTGTTTCTTCATTTTGTTTAATGAGGTTTTTTATTCTGCTATTGATTTCTTTTACGCTGGCCTACAAATTTATTTTAAAGTTCTTACTTACAAAAAAAAAAAAAAACTAGAATTAAAGCAAAAGAAATTCTTAATTTAAGTTTACTTACATTATTTCTGGCACCAACATCAGCACCCAACTCAATCATGCGATCCATGATGGAGGTTTTATTGTCTTTGGTGGCATACATGAGAGGCGTCATTCCAGTATTCTGAAAATTTTAAAAGCGAAAGAAAAAGGAGCATTATAATTTTAGAATAGTATTTCGATTTGTTTTATTTATTTAATTGAATACATATGTAACGTACGAGTATAAACAAATGAAATGGGTAAAATAATTGAAAGAATTTATTACATATATTAATTTGTACACTTTTTCAACTTCCCGGTATTAGAAATAGAAAATGACTGTCGACTGATTTCGCTAGGTTTTCGGAAATCGAGTTTTTATCAGATATCAACGTTTTGAGGTCATGAGAATCTATTCCAAATATTTTCGAAGATATCCGTACGGATGTAAGTGTGTGTGTGTGTGAAAACCTCTCATAACTTAATGCTTAACCAATTGATAGATTTTAAGGGCCTAATTCATAAAAAATATTTTGATTTTATAAAAGTTTTATTAATCAAATTTCCATAGAAAATTAGTTTCATAAACCTCTTATTAAACAGAAATAGTTTTTATGAATAAGGCAGTAAGAGTTTAAAAAAAACGTTTAATTTCTAATAAATCAAGATACAAAGTGGAATGGAGAAAATCGAGAGTTATCGTCTTGGCAAAAATTTCGGAAAAATCTTGTAAATTCAATAACTACGAAAGTTCTTGTCAAATCGATTTTCAAGACTCAATTTCTTTTTAACACACGACCAAAAAATAAGGGGTGTTATAAGTTTATAGTGTGTGTCTTTGTATCTGCGTATCTGTGTGTCTGTCCGTGTCCACGTGCAGACCAATCTGTCGGACCGATTTTGATTTAGTTTTTTTTTTTTGTTTGAAATGTTCGAGAAGGTTCTTAAGCCGTTTACAAGATATCACATCTTTTCTAGATATATCGGGGATTTTTTAAATTTTTCTTATTATTATTTTACTTAAAAAAACTGTGCGGAATACTGTAAATTTAATATTATATGGGTAAGTGGACCGAGAGACGTGTCGTACCTTTTTGTAAAATTTATTTTCAGCATTAGCCTTCTTTTTCGGGCTTCAAAAACTGCTTGAAATGCCGCAAAATTGATAAACAAAGGGCTTGTATAATTGATATTTTACCTTTTGTCATTTAATTAATTTTGTAAATAGATTGATGTGAATTTGACGAAATCCAAAGTTTTTTTTATCTTCACCAGCTGCGCTGTAGAAATTTGAAGGTAGTTTGATGTGTGTGCGGGTAAATTGTTCAAACTTTATTTTTGGTTTATTTTCAAAGCGACAACATGATGCAACAAAATTATTTTGGGATTATCGTGTTTAATATTAATTTTTAGAAATAATAATAACACTGTGCAACAGTGAAAAATCTGCACGGTCGATTTTGGCGAGCAATTTTTTTATGGACTTCCAAAGATTTAGTGCACCTTCAAAAAATGGTGTCATCAATTTTTGGCCAACAGCTAATTCAGACTTGGTGATAGCGCTTAGCTATACATAGCAATAATGTAGCTCAAAATCTATCTAATTTTTCATAATGAAAAATGAAAAAATTTTAAGCAGCAAAGTGGGCTTAATGAGGTATTTAGGATGTCAAGACACATTCAGATTAAATTGATATGTTTACAAAAGTTGTTCAACTGTACCGTAGGTACAACTTTGCCAAATATTGTTAGGAAAAATTTAGGAGTCCCTTTAAGTTATTCCGAAAAAACTGAACAAAAAATTTTCTTTTATTTATTCACAAAAAAAGTGCTCGAAAAAAAATCTTTTGGCATAATATGTTACCAAGATTTGCTCGGTAGACTCTTAGCTAAGCGCTATCACTAACTCTGAATTAGCTGGTGGGCCAAAACTGATGACACCATTGTTTGAGGGTGTACTGATTTTCGAAATCTTTGGAGGCCCATAAAAAAATTTAGTCAACAAAATCGCCAAACTGGGTATAGAATTTTACTACCCTTTGGTAGTACTTTCGAACATTACTGTCAGGATCTTGCATTTTTCCAAAAGTCTCTATTTGTTGCATAGTGTAATTACTTTGGGATAATTTGCAACCGCTGTTAATGCTGTTCCAAAACAACTTTGAAATGGAGTTTGAGGGGACAAATTTGATGTGTGGATGTGCTAAGCAAAACAATATTTTACCAATACACATCGCACCAGTTTCTATAAATTTACAAATAACTATTTTTAATTTTATATACTCTTATCTTAAATAGAGAGGTAAAAGTGTATTTTTTGGCGAAAGAGTTGAAAAAAATTATGTAAGATTCTTACTGTACTTAGATACGGCCACTGTATATCGTTTTCTTGCAAAAGGTGAAAATTGCAAAATTTTGAGTTGACGCTCTTTAGAGGAACTGGTGCGATATGTAAATAAAATTTCATGAAGATGTTTGATGTGTGGCTATGCCCCTCCATATTAATTGCATTAATGGAATGTTTTGCAATTTGAGCAGCTTCAATCTAAACAAATAATCAATATTTTTTACTTGTACAGTTTTTTGATTGAAGTATGCATGTATGTATATGTATGTCGTCACCTTAAATGCAAACGGACGTAACTACACAAAAATTCGAAATCGAGTATTTGATTGAATATTTAGACCTGTGCGATCAAAAGTGCGGAGTTTATTAAAGAAATTCAAACTGACGTAATTACGAATGCATCTATTTTTTATTGCAAAGAATGTAACTAACATAAAAGCTTAAACATATATAAAAAGGAAATAAAACAAAACAAGTATCCAAGGCACATTCACAAGGTAGTAGCGGAAATTCAGCTGAGCTATTTTTTTTTTCAAATTAAAGTTCATCGGAAACTTCAAAAATTTTTTACGAAAGAGAAATTAAAAGAAAATGTTAAAAAAATTCAATATGAAAAATATTTTATTAAAAAAAATTCTGTGAAAACAAATTTATAAATATGAAAAAACTATTAAAAAATTGTGAGAAGTGCTAAACGTTGCAAATGTTGTTAGTGGTAGCTGCCGCGGAGAAATATTTTCAAAGTTATGTGAATAATTTTTATTATTGTTATGTTAAACAAATTCTATTTTTGAAGTTTTTGATGAACTACAACCCATGTTGTTTTTTTCATTGTTGTATTTTTTCATTGTTTTTGTAATCCTGATACTACCTGGAAATGAATCTGCCTTGCAAGTATCCATACTACAAGTAAATTTGGAAGAACATTTTCAAAAACACTTTATTATTATTGATTTTTAAACATTTTTTGTTCCTCCTGTAAAAAATATTAAAGTGTTGTTACGTCCGTTTGCATTTAAGGTGACGATGTGTATGTATGTATATGAGCTCTCTTTTAGTGTCCAAAAATATGTCGTAACTACTTTTTGGTTACATGACAACGCGTTGAGTTTGTTTGTATTTTGAATAAAAATGAACTGGGATTTTTGTAAATTCTAAACAAAGTTTTCCTCTAGTAGACAAATACGACTATTTAAGACCCTTTATAGCTCGTCTCCATTATCAACCAGCAGTAAAACTAGAAAATATTGTTATTTACTTGACAAAATAACGAAACATTTTGAAAAGAAAAATAATGCTTACCACTATAAGGTGTGTAAAAATATGACAAACCAAAAAATGCAAAACAATACTTTTCGTAAGTATTTTTCCATTGATTGAAATTTCTTTGATTTTGTTTCATTTTTTGTAGTAAATGGGAATTTTGGTTTTACGTAAAATTTTATGTTTGTTTTGGATTTAAATGTAAAAAAAACTTTTATTTTAGTAATTCGATATTAAATAATACGAGTAATAATAATAATATAATAAAGAAAGAAAAAGGGGTTTTCTTGGATATTGTTTGAGCAAATACAAACTGTTACTTTTTTTATTTTCCTTTTTTTCTTTTTAGGACATTTACATTTTTGTTGATGGAATGTTTTCTTGTCATGAAATTGGGCTCTTCAGTTTCTTTGAAGAAGTTTTCATGAAAATATTGCATTTTCGTACTAAATATTTGTTTTTCTTTTCGTGACCAGATGTATGCAGAAGTGAGGTATACAAAATTGCAATTAATCACTCCAGAACAGAGATGGAAAACTCCCTACAATTGACATTGCGCATAGAATCCAATTTATTAATACACAGTTTATACTGGTAAATAGAAAAGTTTAGTACCTACGATAAATTTATTTCTTTATATGCATTTTGAGATATGATTCATTTCAGATTTTGTATAATATTGGCAGTACCATATTTGCTCATTGTCGCTTACAAAAATAGATATTAGTCTAATTTAGTGACAGCTACAACTCTGGTTGTGTTGTCGTGAAAATAATAATTTTCGTATTAAATTTTTTTAGTTAGGTAGTCAGTAGCTTGCTGTCGTGAATGTGTTTAATGAAAAATGAATAAAATTTTGCCAGTAAAATGGCGGGAATAAATTATTATTCAGTCATATTATGAGTTTTTTAAATAGTTATTAAATGGTGATTCAAAATTGTCTGAATAAAAACAGCTCCTTAACACGTTTCTAAGAATCGTGCGTTCGTTGAAAGTTGAACCAGATTTTTATCGTCAATAGGCTAATTTCTGGCTTAACGGGTTGGTAAATAAATAAATTTGTGGATTTTGGATGCACTGTTTGGTGCGGTGTATCGAACCTATTTGTATTTAAATCCGAAACCGATATCAACGTTACCGTGAATGCAGAGCGCTACAGGCAAATTATTCAGGATTTTTTTATTCCTCATGTCATTGCAAATCATTTGGAACAGATGTGATAACAACAAGATGGAGCAAAAAGCCATGCGGCGCGTGAAACCATCACTTTGTTGACCCAGACGTTTTATGACCGAATTGTATTAAGAAATGGACCTGTGAATTGGACGCAGTTTTGACGAAATAAGACTGAATCAAAATTTTGTCGACAGGATGGCGTTCATAGTGTTCCCGGAAATTATTTTTAAACTTGAAAGGGCATGAAATTTGTTGATACATCTAAAAAATCCCCTTATATTGATTTCTCTCGTTTTCCTTTTATTTTCTTATACATTTGCAACAGATTCAGAAAGCTTAAACCCATAAATAAATGTTATAAGTCCATTGAAAATTTTATACATTTTTTTTTTAATTCAAAAAAATTAATTGTTATTGGTTAAGCACATCTAAATTCATTTCGTTGCTGCTCAAGTAACTCAGCAACAATTCAAAAAAGCTTAAACAATCTTAAAACTTATAGACAAACTCTCAATAGATTATTGAGAATTATAAGACTACAATCATATCAGCCTAAAAAACATCAAATAATATTATTCATCTACTGATGAGTTGCTTGAGCAGCAATGAAATGCACCTTAATTCGTATTCATTTTGGCACGCGTTAAGTAAAAATAAAATATTATTATATTTTTTTTATTTTACTAGAAAATAAAACTATGGAACGATAATACACAATCCTTGTACTCTGTGCTTGTTTGTTTGATGTAAGGTACGATACTTTTTTTTAATATTCTATAACAAAAGCAGCGAACGTTCGACTAACGAGACCTTTACTTTTTTTTAAAGAAAATTTCGAAGCAAAATAGTAAATGCAAAGAATTTCTACACTGCAGTGCGAAGTTTTGAACAATGATAATGGCAATATGTACATTTAGAACTTCAAAGCAATGGTCTGATTCATTTAAAACGACATATCATTAGGTGTGCGAAATTTTGTTTGAACAATATGATTTGCAAAGACGTTCACGGTAAAAAAAATAATGGCAAGTAAATCCAAATCTTTTAGTTTTTCAGCGTCTTTTAATGTAAAATTTTCTTCTGTTCAACATCTTTTACCATTTTCAAATGAATTTAAAAATTAGACTATGAAATTTTTTATGAAACTAGTGGCATGCAATTGTTTGTATTTGTCAAATCAAAATGCTACGAAACTTTTTTCTGATTCAACATTTTCTCTAAAATATCGTTGAAACTTTCATAGAAAAAATAGTAAGTTTCTCTTGTCCAAGAAGTCACAAAAAAGTTTATCGATTTATTTAGAATTTGAGGATGTTATCGAATTTTTACGGAAATGATGTGCCAAGACTAGATAACTTACAAAATATTTAAATTTGTTTAGATTTAGTCGCATAACAATCTGCAAATTATTAGTTCACAAAGGACTCGGTAACTCGTAAAATTCGTCATAAAATCTTTTAATTTTTAACTTACCACGTCATGAATACCAGCCAACGGTATCGTATTACCGTCTTCACCTTGATTTGCTACATATTTTTCCAACTTTTTTAGCTCTTGCTCTATTGGCGTCCATTCCCCTTTTATGGAAAGAGCCAAAATTTTGTTCGCCGATTCACGTATGGAAGCTCCGGCGCTTGGCGGCTTAGGTGTAGTAGTTCCATCAGTTTCTTTACGATCACCATTGCTGGAAGTATCATCTTTGGGATCGGACTCAGCTTTACTGGCAGGTGTATTCCGATCACTGGTCGCTGCTGATTCATCGGGTGTATTGCTGGTCGCACCGCTAGTCACGGAGGAGGGAGTGTTACGGCCTACGCCTTTAGCAGCCGCACCACGTCCTCCTCGCTTGCCGGGTTGAGACATTATAAGTTTTTAGACATCTTTCGCCGGAAGCCTTTAATCTTTTTATTCTTTAAATATTAGTAAGGAAACTTTCTTTTTCGTATATTACACAACATTAATTAGACGTTTCTTTTCCGTATAGATGGCCGTAGTGTTATTTTCATTCATACTGGCCAACAACTTTACCAATTTTTTTTTAATTTAATTTTCTTTAAATTTCCTTATATATTATTTCACTATTATACCAATTTTTGTTATTATTAAAGCATTTTTATTTTCATTATTTTTATATTTTTTTTGAACCACCCGTCTATCTATCAAAGTAAACCACTATTACATATTTCTTAGTTGCCAAAAAATTTACATATTTATTGGTAACACATTCCATACAAACCCACATTCACAAGACACTTCTTTTAGCTAACGGTTACAAACAAACCCTGCTGTATTTCCTTATTTTTTTCTTTTAGTTTTACTCAAACACACTCTTAAGGACATACAATAAGCCTTTGCTTAAATGGTTGTTGTTTTTTTTTTCTTTTTTGCTTTATAACCGCACCGTTTCCGTTTCCTTTTGTTACTTTTATTATCTTTTAGCTTTCTTTATACTATAAGCAACATTTAAATTGTTGTAACTGTACACACTATTTAACGCTATTTGTTATGTTTTCAACATCCAACCGCTAGCTCCGAAAGTCTAAAGTGTTCTGATTTGATTTTTGCATATTTCTACAGTTAGACCTTGTTTGTAGTTGTTAGCAAATAGAAGCTGACGAAACTTTAGTCTGCCAAGCTCTTCTCCTTAGCAACACAACGAAAGACTTGCGCAGCCCTAATTAAGAGTTTAAAAGAATTTTTGGCGCGATTTTTTTTTCTTATTCTTCTTTTGTACCTGTAGATTTTTGTTTACAAGCACAAATTGATCTTGAAATCCTTTTTTTTTTTAAGATACCAAACATTTCTAACATTGCTTATTTTTATTAATGGTCGAAAACAACAAGTTACGTACGAGTATGTTTTATTATTAACTATTTTTAGCATGATACTTATTTAAACAGTTTGTAGCAGCGTATTAACACAACTTATTTTTTATATGTACATTAAATTCTACTTCTTTAATTTAAAATTAATTCTAAGATGATTTGTTTTCGCCAGTTCATTTTTCGTTTTTAAATAGCTCTTGTAATTTAAATTTTTGTATTTTTCCTGATGTGGTTTTAGGAAGTTCGTCATCAACTCTCACATATTTGGGTACTTTGAAGTAAGCCAATTTTCCTTTACAAAACTCACGAATGTCATTTTCAGTCAATGTCTTTGCACCCTGCTTAAGTCGTATATATGCACAAATTTCTTCGCCCAACCGAGAATCAGGTACTCCCACAACCTTTTGAGTGAAAATCAAAATATTATTTCGGTGTAAAATCGTCATATCAAAATTTACTTACATGAGACTCTAAAATGCTCTCGTGTTGATTTAAAAAGTCTTCGATTTCCTTGGGAAACACATTTTCACCACCCCGTATAATGAGATCCTTCTTTCGTCCCTGATAGCGGGCCACGCCATTAGCCTCCAATAGAAATAGGTCGCTGCGAGAAAATGTTTGAGAATATGTATGTTATAAAAATATGTTTGCTGAAAACTAAGTGTGTGTGTGTGTGTGTTTTTGTGTAGAATTACCCTGTTTTTAGCCACCCGGTTTCATCTATAGTCTTAAGCGTATTTTCCTTATCTTCAAAATAGCCCAACATGGTAAACCAACCTCGTACACACAGTTCCCCAACTTCACCACATTTTAAAGTTTTGCCATTTTCATCTACAACTTTAGCCTCGCCATGGTCAAACATCTTGCCCACTGAACTGACAGAATTCTCAATAGTTTCAGATCCATCCTGTGCAAAAACACCCGCTGTTCCCTCAGAGAGACCGTAGCATATATGCATATGCTGCAATCCGAACATCTCTTTGGTTCGATTGATCAACTCCGGACTGCAGGCCGCACCACCTACCTGGGCTGCTTCCAATGAATCAATCGACTTTTGTAGTCTTGATTGCGCATCCATCATGTCGACGAACATTGTTGGTGTGCCTGCAACGACGTTGCACTTTTCACGTTCTATGCACTCCAAGTTCGAAACGGCATTATATGTTGGACTAGGCAGACACAAAGTGCTGCCATAGTGGCAAGCACTGACCATTACACTTAACCCGTAGGCATGGAACATTGGCACCATAACACACATTGACTTGCCTCCTGGGTGTAGTTCTAAGGCTCTGCCCATATGAACTGCTTGGTTAACTGCATTGAAATGGGAGAGTAATGCTGCTTTTGGTTGACCGGTTGTACCCGAAGTAAACTGTACAGCAAACGGGTGTTCAGGTTGTATTTCACGCATATTTTCAATTGCAGCTGCAATCTTATTCTGGTCGCACTTCTTCTCTACCATACTGTCATAGTCTATGAAATTTTCCATCTTCTTTTCACTTTTCATAACAATCGAGGTTAGACTTTCTGTGACCTTCTTTGATTTATACAATTGTTCTATTTTATTTAGAAAGTCTAATTTCCCATAAGAGTCCATTGTTACCAAGCACTTGACCTTGGCCTTGTTCAAAGCAAACTCCAGTTCTGGAACTTGCAAAGCAGGGTTTATACATACCAGAGGGAATCCTCCTATAGCTGAAGCCATAAATGTTATATACCACTGTATGGTATTAGGAGCCCAAAGCGCCAAATGATCCCCCTGCCTAAGGCCCAATTCGTTAAGTTTAACTGTCAAATTAACTGCTTCCTTAAAGGATTCCTCGAAGCTTAATTCTTTTTGGTCGTAAAATGATTTCACAGCTATTTGAGAACCGAACTTTTCTGCCGCTCTTTCCATCCGCTGGCCCAAGTTCTTGTATATCAAGGGCTCATTGGACGGCTGGTGTATGTACGCAAACTTACTGTAACTAAAAACCGAATGCAAATATTGATTTATTTTTTTGTAGCGTTTCGCTTCGAAAATTGTAAGTATGTAATATATTTACCACTTGCGGCTTTTAAAGCTTAATATCACTTTATTTTTAAGTATATTTTTGAAAAACATTTCTTATATTTGAAAAAACTAAACAAGTAAACCGGATCCTTCCAAGAATTTTAATTGAATGACGAAAATGTCTACATATTTATTTATATATGTATTTGCTTACGCCTGCGATTTTGTTTTTTCTTTCTATGTTTTTTTTTTTAGGAAAAAACTCTGAACTATTAAAGAATTATCATTTTGTTTGTACATAAACACCAAATAAAATATGCATGTTTATAGGCAAATAAATACATGCATAATATGCATTCTCATACGTAAGTACACAGGAATTGTACATTATATCAGCCAAGGCAATCTAATGCACGTTTAGAAAAATTTTAAACGAAAATGAAATTCAAAAAATGTGTTGCTAATAAATATTAATTTAATTTCATTTATGTTGATAATGCCACTCTCCCAATTCTTAATTTATAACATAATATAATATTTGTTGTTAGATACATACATACTACATACGTCGGTAATCACTACGATGCATTGCATCGGTACGTACTTAAGCCATGACGTTAGAAAAGCTAAACTTGTTGGTCATCTAGCATAACGTTTTACATAATCTTAATAACACTATGGAACATTTTTGGGATTATTGTCTGGGGGGTGAGAAATTCCAAGTCAGGGTGATGGTACTAGGTCAGTATAACATAACTCGAGAACCACTTGTCCGATTTTGATTTAACAAATTTGGAAAAATTAAGAATTACAATTTCTCTAATCTGTTTCTATACCGTTTTCCTATATGTGCAACACTTTCTAAGTTAAAAATGAATGTATGAAGGGAAAGAAGTATTTTTTGCCTAAAAATTTAAATATTTTTTTTTTTTTAAATTCATAAAAAATCCAAAATGGAAAAAAGTGCCAAAACTAATTACTTTCGCGTAAAGTCACATAACTCATGAGCAAAAAAAGGGATAGATCATGAAAATCGATGCACGCGTTTCTCATTTATTCACAATTAGGCAGTGTTGCCGAATCGCGGGTAATTACCCGAATCAGGTGTAATTTTTATGTGCATGTGTAGCGCGTGGGTAATTGCACTCAGGTGTAGTTCACGGGTAATTTGAAATTCTTTTGTTTTATATAATAAATATATATTATATAAATTATCGTCTGATACCGTTGCTGCAATTTTATTATTTAAAGAAGGTACCTATACAGAAAAACTGCAATAATAATTTTAAACCTCTCCTAAGGAATAGTAATAAAAATTTAAGTTCAAATGACCTTATTAGTTTAAGATTTTTATGTTGCTTTTTATTACAGTTAATTTTTTTTTTGTATATTTCTCTTTAATTACTGTATAGTATAATAAATATTGAATTTCTTTTATTGTATCAATTTGCTGTTTGTAACAGACTTTTATGAAATAAAATAGTTATGAAAAACGTATTGTTTGTTGTGTGTTTAGCTACCATATATCGAGAGCCTATATACGTCAACTCAAAAAAAGCAAACTTTTCAGTAGAGCAAAAAAAACTAGTTAATTCTCGCATTATTGTAAAAATAAATTATGAGCCTTCCATAGTATGTTTTAAATATGCTTGCTAATTATAGGTCTGCATAAAAATTATTTTGCAATGGTTTGCGTATTTTTTTGAGATAGCATATTTAGTCGATCAAAAAACAAATATTTTTTTATAGTTAGGAATTTTGTCAGAAAAAAATATGATATTTTTGAATATATTTATTTTTTAATCAATTTGAGAAATATTTTACTCAATAATAGATGTAAGAATTCAAAATCTAAGCCTGACTGAAAGCCTCCTTCATCTCGAGGTGGTAAGCTTTGACACTCTCTAACTTAAGCTCTATTGTAGAAAGGTCACTCCAAATTTTCAATTTCGAAAGCTTACATCATTGACTATAATCGGTCCATACATAATATTTCAATTTGATTGACAGTTTAAAAGTTATACATATATTACCAATTCTTTTATCGGAACCCCTATGTACTATTCATAGGATATCAAAATCTTTACCTGATTCGTGTTCAACATGCCAAATGCAATAAGATGTGAGGTAGATTTATAATAAACTACTTTTTTTAAGTTTGGAAATTTACATTAGAGTTAGCATTTATTTTCACAAAAAATAAACTATACTTTGAGATAGCAGAATAAATAAATTATACAAAACGATAAAAAATGATTTTTGTGATTGAAATTTATATTACAGATGAATATTACATAGGGGAGCTTTATGGCATCGGAAACTCATATTGACCAAATTTGAGTTGACGTATTTTGAATATATGTTCTCGATATGTTGCATTTCATTCGGCTGATACCGAGTCATAAGTATACCTTAAACAAAATTTTTGAAATGCGTCAAATCTTTATTTTAATATTGGGTGTAATTCCGTTCAAATCGGGTAATTTTGGCTCCTTCCAGGTGTAATTTTTAATATACATTTTGGTAACACTGCAATTAGGTAAATGTATGAATTTCAAAAGTTTGCTCCAGATATGCACAACATTATTTGGAGAAAACATTGACACTCACAAGCCGAACTCTCTCATATTTTTCTACTGTACTAAAAGAGAAATATTGATGTGGCAACACTGGTTCTGTGATGTTCACATAAAACATGTATTGTCATTATACATTTTCTCTTTCTCACACTGGTTCTGTGATTTTTGTCATTCAAGCCGACGAACGTGATTTTTCTCCAGTTTTTTAAAAGTGAACAAAAGAGAACAGAATATGGAACTGTGCAAGCCAGATATAAATAGCTTTTGCTACTGCTGTGGTCAATATGTCTCAACACATAAAAAAAGTGGAAATTTCAGTACTGATTTTGTTCAAACGTACGAGATGTACTTCAACCAAAATGTTATAGTGAACGAAAATTGGGTACCAAATATAGTGTGTAAAAGCTGCTACAACCGTCTAATGGATTGGAAAAATAGAAGACGTGAAAGTATGCCATTCGGTATCCCAATGACCTGGACTAATACTGGCGAAGGTCACAATTAGAGATGCTAAACGGGAAATCCCGAGCCCGGAAATCCCGGGATTTTCGGCACTATGCAAATCCCGGAGCCCGGGATTTTTTAATTTTAAAGCCCGGGATTTTCGGGATTATCTGAATCCCGAAATTTAGCATAAATAATGTTTTTGACGGTCATTTTCTGTATTAAAAATTATTAGAAACTCCTTGTTAAAATAAAAAATTTGCTTTGAATAAATATTTTCGTAAATAATATTAAATGGTATTGTATCTTTGGCAATAAATAATAATGGATTAAGTTGCTTTTTCATTTTATTACATATTCTTATTCTCTTCTTCAAGATCTATCACTCAGCTAATTTTAAAATGTCTTTATATTATAACTATACGCATTTATATTTCAACTTAAGTCTTCATGGAAAATAATACATACGGCCATGTCACGAAGTTCAATTCCGTTCGGAAATGGAATTGAATCCACCTCCAGATCTTGACCGCTAGCCGGAGTATACCCCAAAATAACACCGCCTCCAACAGTCTGGACACACCTGACAAATTTCCATATTTTAGTTTTCTCTGTTAGACACAATCTTTTATAAAAAAAGGGGTGGATTGAATTCCGTTTCCGAACGGAGTTGAACTCGGTGACATGGCCGATAAGCCATAACATCTTAACTCAACTTAATCTTTTTTAAGGTAACTTTATTAATATAAAAATGTTTGAGCATTAAAACTTGTATACATTTAAGTTCAATAACTAACAACCCATTCAAAATATTCCTCATAAGAAAAAAACTTATATTTAACTTTAATTTAATTTAATAATTTTTGCTTTTTACTTAAAAATTTGTTAAAAAAAAACAAAAAATACACACATATTTGGGGTTTTAAAAAAATTTTTAAGCAAAAAGCAAATACTTTCTTTATTCATATTACCATTCATATTATTTTAAACATGTTCTCAGGTTTTTCGCAATTTTCAATTTAACCTAAAGCGACTTACTATCAAAAAAAAAATTGTTTGCCTTTCAATATAATAGCTTAAGTTCACTTTAGTTTTTATTTTTCTGCCAATGGATTTTTTCATAACATCTTAATTAAAAAACAACGAATATTAATAAGCTATTAAAACGTTTTCTTTTTTTTTATAAAATTAACAGTTTTGTTCTAAGTAAATGTGCATCTTTTTTGGTGGCTAAAAATATTATATAAAAACTAAACACAATTTAGACAAAATCCTTAATATCTCGAAACAAAAAGTTTCGACTTAAGCCATTATTATTTATTGCCACAGATATATGGCGTTTTCTTTTCTAGGAAAAATGTCTACATACATTGCACTTTTCAATTAAAATTTGCAATTGTGTAAATGTCTGAATTATATAAGTACTTTTAAAATATGCAAGAAAAAATTAATTGTTAAATTAAAATATTATAATTACTATAAAGACGCACATTTGTGCACAATTTTTTCGGGATTTTGTAAGTCGCGAAAATCCCGGGGTCCCGGTTCGGGATTTCGAGACTCCATCACTAAATCCCGAAGCCCGGGATTTCAAAAATCCTGTCCCGATTAGCATCTCTAGTCACAATCCATTGAATTGCTATGCATGTGCGAATAAAGGAGCCGCAAAAAGGATAAGAAAATCGTATAATTACGTTGGTGTTGCAAGTGCCGCAACACCATTGCCTTATTAGGACCACATTCCTGTGCTTCTAGCCCAGATATTTTCTCTTCTACGACTGCTCCGACATATCATGCACGTGATGATCCCCCATATGAGCCATCAGTATCCAATGTGCCAATTTTAATAAATCAAAATAAGCTTGATTCAATTGTTGCCAAGTTGGAATTAACACAGCATAAATCGGAAGAGCTGGCTTCCATTTTGAAATCAAACAATTTGTTGGCACCCGGTGTGAAAGTCACAGCTTATCGAAGTCGTCAGGCAACACTCCAAAGTTTATTCCTTGTGAATGATGAAAAAACTTCTGCATATTGCCCGGATGTAGGAAAATTGATGGACGGACGCAATGGAAATAAAATATGAAGCAGATGACTGGAGATTATTTATTGACAGTTCAAAACTCAGCTTGAAGGCGGTTTTACTGCATAAGACCAATAAAAAACCTTCAGTTCCAATCGCCTATAGTACAGAAACGAAAGAAACATATAATGCACTGGAAAATATTTTAAAAATGGTTAACTACGTCTTCAAAGCGGCTATTTAAAATATATGTGCTTTTTGTGCGATTGGGACACACGATTTTCCGGTGACCAATATGCATGCCACGGATGGAAACTCAGAGAGCACAGCAGGTTACAAACGGCCAATATTATTCGTGAGCCTCTAGTGCCGAAGGAGAAGATATAGCTGCCTCCACTGCATATTAAACTTGGAATTGTTAAGAATTTTATCAAAACTGTCGCCAAAAGAGATGAAGTTTTCTTGTGTTTGAAACTAATTTACCCGAGACTCAGCGAAAGTAAAATTAAAGAAGGTAAGTTATAATATCACATTCATTTCCCATGATTTTCCATCTTAACAAATTAATTTTTTCCAATCAGGCGTACTAAATGGTCCAGATCATAGATGTTCAAGCATCTCTTTCCCTATAACGCGTTATAGGAATGCAAGAAAAAAAACAAATTCTGCTTACGCAGCAAACAAATACGTACACGAAAAAAAATGTTACTCTCTTTAGGTTTTGGCTTCTATTTAGCATAGAGCAGGGATGGATAACAAGTATTTTTAAATTTTATCTATATTTTGACGTCTTTTTATTACAAAAATGGCTTGGTAAATGTAAAACACAATAAAATATAAAGCATTGTGCATTACCATCAACATTTTCTTTAAAGAAGAATTCGCTTTCGTAATTTTCTTTAAACATTTTACGCGTGTGTTGTTGTCTCAACAAGTAATAAACAGAATGTGATTCACAAAACATTTCCACCTCTGTTAAAATTAAGCAGAGGTTTTCCTCTGCTCCACACACAAGCGCAAGTGTGTTAATGTGTTAGTGCACATCACTGGTCCAGATATACGAAAGCTGATTAAAAGTGACGCTTTCAACAATATTTTGATTGACGCTGAATTGAATGCATGGCAGGCAATCAAAGAAGTAATAGAAGGCTTGTTGGGAAAGCATCGTTCTAACAAGTACGATGTTTCTGTCGCAAGGATGTTAAGAGCATTCTCGGAAATTGGTGTCCACATGTCTTTGAAAATCCATTATTTACATCATCATCTGGACTACTTCAGCAAACAATTGGCTACCGAATCTGATGAACAAGGTGAACGCTATCATCAAATTGCTATGCCATTTGAAATGAGGTAATACTGATTTTCTATTTTTTCAAACTCATTTTAATAAAACAAAAACTTACAGATATAGAGGCAAAAAGTCGCCGAGTGCAATAATTGCGGAAATTTGCTGGTGGAGTGAGCTTGTGTGGCAAGACAAGGATGATCTTGATGATAAAGAATTTTCAGGAGATGCAGAAGGGCCAACAGTGGAGTCACACATTGACATTATGTGTGGTTCAGAAACTGATGATAGCGATGAATGCGATGCCACTAGTCCCGAACAACTACCATCGAAAAAGTCTAGGCAATATTTATTAAAATAAATAAAAATAAATAAATAAAATAAAAATAAAAAATTATAAAAATGTTTACTTAATTTTTTTAGTAGTTTATGGCCAGAAGTCTGGAGTTATTGGGGAAAATTTATAAAAAAGGCGATAAATGACACTTTTTTGAATAAAAACAAATATCAATATTCTTGTCAAAATGGGATGCCTTCACTTAATTGTAAATAAAAGCAGAACGCGTTAATCGATTTCTATGATCTATGTCGCATTTTGTTTATAGGTTATGTGACTTTTACACGAAATTAATAACACTTGATCCTTTTTTCCGTTTTGGATTTTTTATGAATTTAAAAAAAAAAATTTAATTTTTAGGCAAAAAAATATTTTTTTGCCTCCACAAATTTATTTTTACCGGCAAAACTGTTGATTATAAAGAAAAACGTTATATGAACGGATTAAAGAAATTATAATTCTAAATTTTTCTAAATTTGTTTCATCAAAATCGGACAAGTGGTTCTCGAGTTATGTTAAACTACGTTTTTGCCAAAATGTTACAACTAAGCGAAAAAACTTCAAAATAAGGAAAAAATTTAAAAGGTCATAAAAAAAACTGACACATACGAACGCAAAACCCTTTGAGGGTTTTACTATACTGACCTAGTACCATCACCCTGACTTGGAATTTCTCACCCCCCAGATTGGCTGTTGTACTGTGTAATTGAAAAAAGAGTACGTGCATCAGGTGTTTTCTTATTCCAAAGTTCAGCCATGTTCGTTACTTTTGATAAAATTATTATATTTATGCTAATCTTTAATTAATTAATCCTATAAAATGTGATTTATTGGAACCTTTTAGCACCAGTTTTCAATGGATACGGAATTAACTATTAAAGGCATTTTAAGCTATTACCAGGGAAACCCGAAATATGCTCTAAAAAAGTGTTTTATGCGCATTCAATATGCACTAAAAACTTGAAAATATGCACTAAAAACTCAAAAAATATGCTCTTAAAATAAAATAAATTGCTTAATTTGGAAATGAAAATATATTTTTAATTCAAAAATTTAACAACATTTGCATATAAAATTAGACTAAAATAAAATAAGCAAAAAAAGGAAACAATAAAAAATTGGGTTTGAAATGCACGTTGAAACAAAATTGCCATACAAATTTTGGCTAAAGCAAATAATACAAATTAATTTTTGTTTTTGGATAATTTCGTAAAAATTTTACTTCAAGATCACGATATCAGAATTAAAACTTTGGAACTGTATTTTCGATAAATAAGACCAGATTTTTATGTATAATTTTTATTGCAATAAACAACAATCTAGTTCAATATAGATTTTCAAATAAAATCGTTGCATGTCACATCTAAATAAACTTTTATATATTGACAATGTTCCTTCAACGTCTACTCGGGGTAGAGCCCGTCACAAATAGCAAAACCGAATTTTTATTGAAACTAACGTCCGTAATAACTACGAAAATGTATACACCACATGGAACATTGGAAATGAGATTTAGGTGGCGAAAAATAAAAATAAAAATTTTGTCCAACATTAAAAAAAATTCTATAAAGTATCAAAATATGCCTTAGAGCGGAAATTATGCTCTAAAAATTAGAAAATATGCTAAAAAATATGCGTGTAAGCACTAACAAATCGATGCCAAAATTAATAAAAAGTTCTGAAACGGATAAATAACATGCAATTGCATATTTGCGGTTTCTCTGTCTATTACTCATCTCTAGTGTTTAAGTTGAACTTCGAGTTTGGTGCATTCAGATATTCACGCTTCGATTTTATACCAAATATCTTAATGGAATATTTTAATCTACAATATTCCTGTTTAAAGGTATTTTTAACCCCCGACCAAAAAAGGGGTTTTATAAGTTTGGTGTGTGTGTGTATTTGTGTGTATGTACGACTCCACGTACAGACCAAACGGCTGAACAGATTTTGATTTAGTTTCTTCTGTTCGAAAGGTGACTTGATCGAGAATGCTCTTGCTATGTTTGAAAAAAATCTGTCCATACGCCTAGACCTATTTTAATTTAGTTTTCTCGTTTGAAAGGTGACTTGATCTAACATTTTCTCGCCTATACTTCAAGAAAATTGGTCCAGCCGTACGTCGGGGGTTCTTAAAATTTTTAGTTTTTGTTATTCGCTTTTTGTTACGGAAGAGACAATTTTTCACTGTTAGCAATAGTATGTGTTTTTTACTTAAGTTATTGAGGCGTAAACGACTATCTATATATTTACAATAAACAATTACAATTATTTAGTTGAAATTTTCTGCGGCGGTACAGGAAATGTGGCTTCCAAAGAAAAAAGTTTGGCGACCACTGTTGTACCAATGTTGTTCGTTATGCTGACAGTTTGTTAAAAAAAGCCTTAAAGTAAATAAAGCATAAATAGTATGGTTCCTGTACAAAAATACTGTGTAAGAACGAATCCAAAGTAGAAAAAGTACAACATATATATATATATTCGGTGAAAAAATACACTCATAATTGAAATAAGTGGTAATCTTTCAAAAGTTCTCCATTTATAAATTTGAAATCTTTTGATATTCAACTTGGGGACATTTCGATAATTGTATACGGGTACGAAAAACCGGCAGACCACGTAACTCAAGATTTTAGAAATTTAAAAACCGATTGTTGTTTTACTCGACAATACCTACCAGAAAAATATTATCACATCCCAAGTATTTCGACTTCATTCATTTTTGCCACACACGGTAATTGTTAAACTTCAAAGGACACAAAAAAGTAATTTTTTTTACAAAATTTGCGGTCATATTTTTGATTCCATAATCATATCAGTTCTCTTTTAAAAGAGTGCAACATTTTATTTCGTTCTTTTTATATTGATAGTATAATAAAATATTAAATATTCTGATATACACAAATAAAAATGTGCGGCAGACCATGATAGACTTATCTCAGATTTTAAACTCAAACCAAAAAATTTCTATTGTATAATCTCTTATCAAGAAATATACATTGCAAATCGCTAATTTGAATTTTATTTTTATATTATTTTATATACTTAGACAAAGCTATAATTGAAAAGTTGGCGTCAGTCAGGGCTGGGATACTTAGTACTGTTATATTTTTCTAACTGTGAGAGTTGGACAAACATATACTTACTGCAAACAATTTGAAAGGTAGTAAATTTTCAAATTGTAAAATTTATCTTTAGCTCTTTTATAACTAAATAAATTTTTTGTTGTAACATCTCCGTAAATGTCCAAATTTATGAGTTCTTTCCATTTGAACTCACTACAGTCAAGTAGAAAATTAGTCAATCTAAAATTTCACACGTTTTTTACACAAAATTATTTTACGAGTAGGATCGTAAAATTCAGGCAGAATTTAGTATGTGTCAGCCTTGACAAAAATGCGAATTGATTTTTTAGAAGTTGCTGTTGTATAAAAATTCGGACTACGGTGAAATGCGGTAAACTTAATGAAGAACTACAAGACGAAGACGAAGCCGAAGTCGATTAATCGATCGGACATTACTACTCGAATTATTATTATTTTTCTCAACTCGTAAACAATTTGTATTGGTAATAATTTCTAAAATAAAAATTTAATTATCGTTGTAACAAAATGTACGGACATGTTCCATGAAGGTATGTATGCATTCGCTAAATCCTTTTCTATTCACATTTATAGATCGATTAAATTGTTAATTGTATAATTTATTCGCATGATCAACGAACAAAATAATTTCTCATTGCCTGTTTATTATTTAGTGCTAAAGTACTCCTATCTATTATAATAATAATTATCTGCATTATTTTTGCATATTGCGTGTGTATATTTATTTTTTTTTTACTTGAGCCTGCAGTACATGACGTAATTTTGACGTCATCATAAAGCTACATTGGCTAAATTCCGCGTACTTCCACATTTTGTGACAATCATACAGTATACATTGACATGTGTCTAGACACATGCGCACATCCGTGTATATTTTTTTATATCCCGTGTACTACGAGTACTTTGAAAATTCTCGTAAAGTCATAGTCACATGCGCGTATGGCTTCTTAAATATCGTACACCGCAGTCTTTATTACAAAAATCCTGACTATTTTCGTAAGGTCTGAACAAATTCACGAGCCGCTTTTTATATTTCGTGTGCCAAGGGCTGTTTAAGACTGGATCACACCATCTGCACAATGTACCGATTTTCTTCGGTCGGTACTTTGAACTCATAAGTAACAAGGTGAATTTGCTTTATTTCTCAACTAATTGAAATTTAATTACATAACTGCACCACACTGCATTGGTAAGTCCTAATTTACACTATGCAAGTCTTATTGCTAAGCTGATTATTTTGTGGGAGAGAATGTCGAGGGGAACAGAAACGTTTCTTTTTCCCTCGTCTCTTTCTTAAAAAACTATTCAGCTTAGCAATAAGCTTGCATAGTGCAAATTAGGACTAATAAGGTTATATAGACTTATTCAAGAATGAATTAAGTAATAATGGCATTTTGGCTTATTACTTATGCCTATATTGCAGTGAGCCGACGAATATTGATACATTGTGCCGATCGTGTAATCCAGAATTTAGACTTCGCTCGCGATCATCAAAATAAATACAAAAACTAAACATTTAAAACATGCACATACATTAATATCTACAATAAATATTCTATATACATAAATGCGTTTAGTTTTTAAGTGGTATAAGTCACTTTAATAAAAATATTTAGTAAGTCGCTTAGATTATTAAGTTTAAAAAATGCTAGGTCACACCCATATTCCTAATATTTAAAATAAGTTTGAAGTGTATTCTTTTTTTATCTAAAATGGTTCATACAAATTGTTTTTGTATAGATTTAAAACACATACATATTTGGGGGGATTTCAATGGTAGTCTTTTATATGACATTTACATCAGCACAAAACCTAGATTAAAATCTTTATGAAAATCTATACCGTTTACACCAACTTTTTTTGACATTTATCAAAACTTTTTTATCCAAAACAAAAGCCATCAACTGAATTGTTTCCAAAACTACAACCAAACAACTGCAATGTAGCCAATTCACACACTTTTTTAAGCAGAGCGTAGCTAATTCACTCACCTCTTGTTGTACAGGGTAGTAAAGAATAATTAAAAACATTAGATTTTTATTAGATTTCCTACAAATCTACTGAAAAATTAGATTTCGTTTTGTATGGGAAATCTGGAAAAAAACAGCTTTATTTAGCTCGAAATCTCGAAAGTACTAGATTTCGAGACAGTGTAAATGCACTATTAAGTGTCATAGTTTCATAATGTTTTAAATTATTTTATTTATAAGGTTATATAGGCCCTTTTTATAGATTATACATATCAGAAATTACAATTATTTTAATATAATTGTTTCTGCTTTAGTTTTTTCGCATAAAGAAAAACTTTAAAACATTGTGATACTATGACACTTAAGACTACCGTTTGAGTCCCCCAATTATTTTTTCATATAAGCTTTATGAAATGCATACATAAGTTTGCTTTGTAAATTTATAACTTTACGATTTTACAATAGTATTAAGTTTGTTTATTATGGTTTAAGATAGTCTATATGCATTTCATTGGTGATTAGGCCAACTTAACACTATACCTTGAACCACATTTGACAAGAATTTGAAAACCTCTCAACGTTTTTTCGCATGTAGTTGGTCACCAGTATCAACGAAATGGAAATGAATTAGCTTAACCCACAACATAGGGGTGGAAAACTATCGATAGTTAATATTTTTTTTACTATCGATGTTTTAATTCCGGCATCGATTAATACTTGAAAACAATCGAACTTTTTTAGGCACTATCGATAGTAAATGATACACCTAGGGATGGGCAAAACATATCGATATATCGAAATATCGATATTTGAGAAAATAAATATCGATATATATCGTCGATATTTCAAAAACCTATATATCGATACATCGATTCTTATTTACGAGTATCGGGTTTCGATACTTTTAAGAACTATAGCCGTTGTTTAACTGTGACCCAACTAAGGCAGTTGACTTTTTGGATTGTGTGGGTATAAACTTAATGGCAGAATTTATTTTTACTTTCAGTTCTGTTACGAATCAGCTGACTCTTTTTGGTTTATAAAAATCATATACATATAAGCCATTAGTTTTTCTCTCCTTAATTCTGTTATGTTGCGTACACATTCCTCGATGCATGTCGGTATTCACTTTATGAATGCGATGGTAGAACTATAGCTAAAACTTTACAACAATTACGCCCGGGAACTGAAATTGTATTATTTTTTGACATGTGCTTATAAACGTTAAAAACCGAAAAGTTGTTCCCACTTTCCCAGGAAATGAAAAAGTCCGGGAAAAGAAAAAATCTAATAACAATGGACGATGCAAAACTCATCACTTTAGTGGAAAACTGAGACCATTCTGGTCCGAAACAGCTGATAATTTATTACAGAAAGAGTAACTATTAAAATCTAGAAACAGAATAGCACAGCACAGAGCAGCAACAGAAAGTAAAGACTAATGAAGTCTTAAGGAGCTACAGTAGGTTACGTATAACTTAACATAAATAGTTCTTTTGTATTAAATTTCTTAAAGTAAGTAATTGTACATTCGAAATTAATGCAGCAAAAAATATCGATATATCGAAATATCGATGTTTTAAAAAAATATATATCGATACTGTTCAAAAACATCGATACGATATATATCGATACATTTTCTTCATTTGCCCATCCCTAGATACACCACTAAAACCAAAAAATTTAAATATGTTGCTTTTTGTATACAAAAATAACTGAATGATGGGAAAATTCTTCCGCTGATCTCACTTATTTTTCATACAATTATTTTAGTTTTGTTATTTATTGAACTGATAAATAAAATTCTATTTTATTTTTTTTTGAATTTTTAGTGTAAATAAATATGTGAAATACCGAAGTATATTTATTTGACATAGTCTTTATTTATTTAATTTGAAAATTTGGCTATTTTTATATGCATTTCGTTCCCGCTTTTGGAACTCGCCAGTAGACTATCCCTTGATTTATTTAAATCGAAATTTTAAATTTTTGTATGAAAAATCGCGTAAATCGAAAACAAAGGCAGAATCGCGTAAAAAATTGATTTTATTAAGAAATTATATATGTATTTCAACTTAGTTTTTAAAATATCAGAAGCGTTTACTCAAAACACATAAAAATAAACCTTTATTCATTAAACAAAATAAATGCTATTCATAAAAACAAAAACAAAATTAATGTAATTCATAAAATATTCAAAAATATTCAATAAAACACACAAAAAATCGTGTAAATCGAGGTATTTCATAAATCTCTCAATTTACACGAAAACCAAAATAATCGTGCAAAAGTGAAATCGTGTTAAAGAAGTATCGTGTAAATCGAGGGATAAGTGTACTGCCTTAAATTCAGTTGGGGTATCTCGGAATTTTTCTGTGTCATATCGAAGGTGAAAATTTTACTTGCAGTGTAATTAATAAATATTAAATAAATTTAAATTACTCGGGACTACCACAACTACTCGACCAAATAAATAAGTGACTTGGACCACTTTCATAATTAATGGCACATATGTACATACATATGTCTAGAGGTCGCTTTACAAGTATGACGTTTCATAAATACAACAAATTCAAGAAAACAACTTGCAACTGCGTGTGTTTGTTTTATACTTTAGTTCATTCAATAGAGTTACATATATGTATGTATACATACATACATACATACTTATTTATATTTATTGTATAAATTCTTGAAAGATAAAAATTCAATACTAAAATACTCTTTAATCTGCCCACTTACACTAATGAATTTGATAGATATCTTTTCTCTTTCCATGCTGTTAAGCAGAGTTTACATTTTTAAATTTAAATTCAAAACGAAAGTAAACATTTATATTTAGTCGCTATCAGAACGCTTAACAATAACGACCGCTCAAAACAAAACAAAAAAAAAACAAAAGTTGGAACAAAATAAAAATAAAATATACAAAAATGCAAGATAATGATTAAAAAGTTCTATAGATAAAAATTTATACCTTTCGTTTGTATTAACTTTTTATTGGCAAAATGATCAATAAGAGATTAGAACTTGTGACAAAACATATTTTAAAAAAATATTCTCTAAAATACAATAAAATTTCCTCACTTCGCTGGTAAGCTTTTGTAATTTTATCTGTTGTAATGTACATTCGTAAATGTGAATTAAATTGCAAACATTTTTGTATGCGTGATTAGGATGAAAAATGAGCCCTTAATTATAAAAGTGGTTTAAGTAAAATAAAAACATACAATACATAGCTTTTGTTTCGTGACATATAATACAATACACTTGAATGGAATAGAAACTAATTCGATGTTAGGAATAGGGATGGGATGTAGCTCCTTAAGACTTCATTAGTCTTTACTTTCTGTTGCTGCTCTGTGCTGTGCTATTCTGTTTCTAAATTTTAATATTTACTCTTTTTGTAATAAATTGTCAGCTGTTTCGGACCAGAATGGTCTCAGTTTTCCACTAAAGTGATGAGTTTTGCATTGTTATTAGATTTTTTCTTTTCCCGAACTTTTTCATTTCCTGGGAAAGTAGGAACAACTTTTCGGTTTTTAACGTTTATAAACACATGTCAAAAAAATAATACAATTTCAGTTCCCGGGCATAATTGTTGTAAAGTTTTAGCTATAGTTCTACCATCGCATTCATAAAGTGAATACCGACATGCATCGAGGAATGTGTACGCAACATAACAGAATTAAGGAGAGAAAAACGAATGGCTTATATGTATATGATTTTTATAAACCAAAAAGAGTCAGCTGATTCGTAACAGAACTGAAAGTAAAAACCAATTATACCTTTACACACAGTTAAAAAACGGCTATAGCTCTTACTTAAAAGTATCGAAACCCGATACTCGTAAATAAGAATCGATGTATCGATATATAGGTTTTTGAAATATCGGCGATATATATCGATATTTATTTTCTCAAATATCGATATTTCGATATATCGATATTTTTTGCCCATCCCTAGTTAGGAATAATGAGAATTTATTTAGTGAAAAAATATTCTTTAGAATACCACCGCAATGAAATGCATGCGAAAAAATTTTGCCGAATCGGAACATTATTTACTGATCTTGTCTTAAAAATAATTATTTATAGCCCATGAAATATTTCCCGTGAACAAAATTAGAAAATAGGGGTTTGTTCGTAAATGCATCACTGCGCTGCAAATGGAAATTTAAATGTTCTAAGCTGGTTAACTGAAGTAGATAACGCGCAAAAAATGTCAAATATGGTGTACAAACATGATTACTACTAAAACAGATTATCAGCGAACTTATATTGCATTTTAAATAAAAGTTTGCACGTATGATGCAGAGCAGTGATGCATTTACGAGCACACCCTAGTATACTGACGACACAACAACAACGCAAACGTTGGCGATCACAATTTTAGAGAAAAAGGAACACTTTTCACGTGAACTTTTATTTCCGATAAGGGTGAATATTGTGATTGGCGATTTTGCGACGAAAGTCAGGGGTATTGTAATAGGTTAAAGAAAAATGTAGCTTGTTTTCTTTAATCAACTACAAATAGTCGCACTTGCAATCGAAAAACGCCAACCCAATAAGAGCCATTTGTTGCCGAAAAAGAGTAGTAAAGAGTAGACAACTGAGAACATATACTGTCGTCTTGATGTGATGTCGACGACGCCATTCACAATAAGTGGAATTGAAATTTAGCGATGATATAATTCAGTTCGCCTGCAGAAATTACGTGAATAGAACCAAGAGTAAAGTGAAAAAATCTGCGTGAATCAAAAGAAGGGGAAATATTGCTAAGGAAAAATTATTCACAATTGCAATTTTGGGGAAAATTTTGAGGGAAAAAATGTTCACGATAGTGGCGAATAGAAATAAAATAAAAAATAAATTCAGTAAAGTGCGACTTTGACTCGCGCGCGAAGGGTTCCGTACGTTTTTGCTTTGAGCATTTTTTAATACAGCGTTTTATTTTTAAGTTTTCGACGTTTTTTCAACTGAAATAATTTTTTTTTGTTTATTTTTCGCTTTTTTTCGATTTTTTTCATTTTGGCGATTTTTTTTGCGATTTTTTTCATTTTGGCGATTTTTTTTAATTGGCGATTTTTTTCATTTTTGGCGATTTTTAAATTTTGTCGATCTTTCCGGTTTTTCACTTTGGCGATTTTTTTGTTTTACCGTTTTTGAACATTTCAAGAAGTTTGGTCTTACTTACGGTTTCCAAGATACAGCAAGTTGTCAAAATTACATAGTCAAAATTACATTAACTGATGGTACACACTTTAATTAAAATTTTTTTAAATTTTAGTGTTAATTGTTGTAGTCTGTATAAAAATACACTAACCTTACAAATTACAAGTAAATATACATTCAATTGTATATATATTACATGGGATTTTAACATTTTTCGCTGCTCGTTTTAGAACACCCTTTAATTTCCAACTCTCATGTATTTGTTGTTGTAGCGGCCAAAGGTCTACACACTGTGTTCAAATTTCAGGCCCATAGCTCTTACGGTTCTCGAGAAAATACCCTGTGACAGACGGACGGACAGACGGACAGCGTAGCGAAAACAATAGGGTTTCTTTTCACCTTTAGTGAAAGAAACTCAAGTCCACATTAATTGCCTGGCTCACGATGTCGACAAGAAATTTTCGTTCGCTTATTTATATTGAATATAAAAACAAATTTTCTTATTTTGTTTTTGTTTTCAATATAAATAAGCGAACGTAAATTTCTTGTCGACATTGTGAGCCAGGCAGTAAAAGTGAAAAATCATAAATCACAAGTTTTATTTTGGAATTCTACAAATAAAACTCGTAGGTATTTAAACATTATGAACTAATCCTACGTCTCCACCAGCCATCGACTTGGACATGACATGAACATGATAAAGATAAAGATGGAATATTTACCAATTTTGTTCTGTCTCTTTTCTTTCTGTTGCAAATGGTTGCGGACTGAGAATCTCATGGCGAACATTGTTGCTCAGACATACATACATATGTTCGGGCATCCATGTCAGAGCATGGACGAAAGTTGGACATGAGCGGTCTCCATTAGCCATTTGCGATGTCCGACATGATGCCCATACCAAGTTCATGGCTAGTGGATACCGCTAGAAAAGAAGGAAACTACGTTTACAGAATAAAAAAATAATAATTAAAACAGTTGTTTGTCCCTCCTGAAAAAATGTTAGAAGAAGGACTTATCAAGTTCGCTGGCTAAGACAACGTTATGTATGAATGTTATGTTAAAAATATTTTCACAAATTAGTGGAATAATTTTTTACTCGAGTGACACAATTCTTTTTCTTTCGTAGGTGATCCATGTGGAATATAAACAAAAATTTTTTTAGTTAATTTAATTATTATTTTTCGAACTGTATTTGTTTCATAGCTGTTAAGTAATGATTACTAAACGTAATGATTACTAATTTGATTACTTTTTCTTTAAAGGTGAAGTAATGATTAAATTACGATTATATTCAGTTTCGTACTTAGTAATCGTGATTGCGATTACTAATAATGGAAAAGTAATCTGAATTACTTAAAATTACTAAAAATAATCAAAAAGAATCAAAAGTAATCACAAAGTAATCCGACTACTTTCAAAGATTACTTTTGATCCTTAATAAATAATCAAAAAGAATGAAAAGTAATCCTTAGAAGTAATCGGATTATTTTTTGACTACTTTTGATTCTTCTTGATTATTTTTAGTAATTTTAAGTAATTCAGATTACTTTTCGATTATTAGTAATCGTAATCAATTATTTATCAGCAATTCTTTTAAAGGCAATCATATAATCATTACGATTCTTTTTAAAATGTAATCTACTTGATTACTAATCGTAATCGAAATTTAACAGCTCTGAATTTTTTTTAGTTTTTGCAATAATACCTGATTTACATTAAGTATTTTTTCATGAAATTTCATGAATTTTGTTGCACGAAACTTTTTCTATTTGCTAATTACAGCGCTATATAAAAAAGGACGTAAATTGAATCTCTGATGCATTTTTGGCAATTTTTTTTATATATGTAAGTTGCTCCTCCACGCCTCCTATTGACAAATAAAAAATTTTCATGCAACTAATTTGATGAAAAAAATGTTTAATGTAAATTAGGTATAAATGTATTCTTTATTTTATTTATTTATGTATTTATGTAGATATATGTACATATGCATGAAGGTTTTAATAGGTTAAGTAATTTTCCTCTACTTTCAGTTTATCGACAATCAGACGCACATATTCCACAACTATTGAAGCCAACCAAAGCTATCTTAATTATATTGGCAAACATCCTCTGGTGTATCGTAATGTCGGACAGGAATTGGAACGCACAGCCGCAGAATATAGCAGTGTGGAGGCTATAGTCTCATGTCATGAAGCACAAAGACATACTTTCACCACACTATTGGAGAAAGTCGATCGTTTGGCGGCTGGCTTTATAAAATTGGGCCTCAAGAAAGGCGATTATATCGCTATATGGGGACCAAATAATATGCACTGGTATCTTACCATGCTGGCAGCATGTAGATCTGGTTTGGTGTCAGTGGGCATAAATCCATCTTTTCAGGGTCCCGAACTGGAATATTGCCTAAAGAAGGTACATGTAAAGGTCATTGTGTGTCCATTGACGTATAGAAGCCAAAATTACTATGAAATCATACACAGTATTTGTCCTGAGTTGAGCAGAAGTGAAAAGGGTAAAATAAAAAGCGAAAGTTTGCCACACCTGAAAGCTGTTATTATCGACAGCGAGACACAACTGAAGGGAGCGTTAACATTTGAAGAGGTTTTAGGTTTGAGCGACAGACAGGGATGTGATGCTATTTACAAAATGCAACCCCACATTGTACCTGACAGCCCATGCAATGTGCAATTCACATCGGGAACAACCGGTCAACCCAAAGCCGCGGTTTTGTCTCATTTTAATTTTGTTAACAACGGTATACATGTCGGAAATCGCAATCTATTAGAGGGCGGTAGAATTTGCGTGCAGGTTCCTCTATTTCATGCTTATGGCGTAGTCATTACCATCATGGCAGGTATGAGTAAAGGCGCCACTTTGGTCTTACCATCTGCAGGTTTTGATCCAGAACGTTCGCTGAAGGCAGTTGTTGAAGAAAAGTGTACGATAATACACGGTACACCAACCATGTATGTTGATCTTATTAAAAAACAGCGTGAGTTGAACGTGCCCATTACTTCCTTGAAAATGGCTGTGACTGGTGGTGCGATTTGTTCACCACAACTTTTCTTAGATATGAAAAGTGTGTTAAATCTTCAAGAAGTTCGTACGGTTTTCGGTATGACTGAAACAACAGCGGTAATATTTCAATCGCGTCCGGGAGATACCATGGAACAGGTCTTGAACACTGTCGGGCACATACAAGACAATATCGAAGTCAAAGTTGTGGATAGAGAGGACAATGTAGTACCTTTCGGCCAGCCAGGTGAATTGTTGGTAAGAGGTTATCTTACGATGTTGGGGTACCATGGTGACGAGGAAAAAACCAAAGAAACTATAGGCGCTGATAAATGGTTACGAACAGGGTGAGAGAGTATACCTTTTTTTTTTTTTTTTATTTCACTGAATTTCCTTGACTGTTTGTACTTTTTTACCCAGGGATCAGTTCGTTTTGCAAGCTGATGGTTACGGCCGAATTGTTGGACGTTTAAAGGAGATGATTATACGCGGTGGAGAAAATATTTTCCCCAAAGAAATTGAAGATTTTCTCAATGCCCACAATGATATTATGGAATCATATGTAAGTGTTAATAGGAGCTACATGATTGCTTCCAATATCTCAAATATTTTTAAAAGTTAAAAAAAAATATTTCATTTGTATTATTGGTATTTATTCTTCAGGTAATTGGTGTTCCTGATGAAAGATTGGGTGAAGAAATTTGTGCTTTTGTTCGTTTGCATAATAAATCTGCTAAAATTAATCGTGACACCCTGAAACAATATTGCAAGGGAAAATTGGCCCACTTTAAAGTTCCTCGTTATGTGATTACTGTTGATGATTTTCCGAAAACTATTTCTGGCAAAATCCAAAAATTCAAATTATTCGAACAATTCCAGAAGATTAACGGCAAGAAGTAGTTTCAATTAGTATTTCATTTATAAAATATGGTATTAAACTAGAAGTTAAAAGAAAACACTTATGTATCTATAATAAAAAAAATATTTTTCGCTTACAAAAGGTTTATTAATAAAAAAAATTAAATTAAAATTTATACAAGAAATAAAATTTTTTAAATTTGTTAATACAAAACTCAAATTTTAAACTAAACATAGTTAATAAAAACTTGCTAACTTGTTTTTGAACTATCGCTTAAAAGTTGAAAAAAAATATATTTCAATATTTTATTTTTATTTAACGCGTGAAATTGAATACGAATTTAATTGTAATAGTATAATTGTAATTTTATAATCCTCAATAATTTGTTGAGATTTTTTCTAGACGAGCTAAACCAACAGCAAATAAATTGTTTAAAGTTGAAAAAACGTCTAATCAAAAATTTAACTAAAATTTATCTGGAATAAAGAGTTTTGATTTCATTCCATACGACTGGCAACAGCAACTTAGAAATTGTTTTTATTTTAATTGTTAACAAAAAAAATTTTGTCCAACTGAAAGCTAAAGTTAAAGTTTCTTATAACTGTGAGAATTCATTTAGCATTTTTTTATCTCAAGCCGCAAAAAATTCATAATTCATAAATTCATATGAAAGATTAGATATAAAGGTGCTTGCCTGTGCAGTCAATAAATATAGTAACTCGATACTGACAATGATGCAAGCACAAAATAGATATCGTCGTACAGAAACACACACAAACATGAACTAAAGTGTGTGGTGGGAACAACTTTTGATACAGAATATCATCAAGACGATTGCATTGAAATATTAAAAACGGCACAGAATCAAAAGTTAACTCAATTTAATTCATATTTAAGAGTCATTTTCCATACAAAAATTAATGCAAATCGACATTTAAATATGAATTCATATTTAAATAGAGTTGGTGAAATTGGCCCTTGAAATCATATTCATCATAAACGGCCTGTCCTATGATGTCACCACAAATCGTTCGATTGATAACTTGTATTGCAAACAACAATAATATTAGAAAATCGAAAGTGTTAAAGAAAACTATAAATTGCATATTGCTAATAACATAGAAAATATGAGTGCATACTTTCAGGCTTTTACTTTTTCAGGTTTTCAAGTTGGCAAAAATATTTATCAAAATTCTTTGATTGGCGGCATGTCTCTTAAGTCTTTGCAACTAAGTACACAACAAAATGTGCAACGAAATTCGAAGGACTTAAGACAGCAACATAAAATTAATGAATTTTTGGAATTTTCAAGTTTTTTGCATTTATCTCGGAAACGCGTGGCCCAAAATGGCCGTTTGACCCTATACGTACGAATTCCACCCGCTCAATCCGAAAATCACCATTAAATTTAGATTCGACCGAATTGTCATATTTTCCGAGTGTGGGTCTTAAGTCTTTTGTGATTTTTCTTTCAATACAGCTACAGCACGAACATCAAAAGACTTAAGACACATACATCAAAATGTCAAAATTCAAAGAAAATCAGCCTCAAGTTGAATCTTTTTGGGTATTTTCAGCAGCATATGCATATAAAAACGTCTTACCAATAATTTCTTGACTATTTAACAAAAAAAAAAAAAAAATACTGTTGAGTTTGAAAACAATTATACTTTATTTTTTGTTACTTTGTTTTTATAATGATTTTTTAGCAAAAAAAGTTGCTGATAAATTATATAATTATTGTTGCTATACTTAAACATACCTCCTGGGTTTTTCTTTCAATATTTTCTTTTCCATAATTAAATACCACTCAGACATACAAACATACATATTTATGTAGGGCTGGGATTATTATTATATCTATGTTATGTAACTTTTAAAAAGTGATGCTATAGTTTTTCTAAAAGAAAACGTATGTATTTTGCTTTGTGGCTGCGCTTGTTTTGTTAAATAGTTTATAAATACTATAATATGTATATATGCATGTACTTAAATAAAAGAAATATTAATATTAAGGGATGGTTTTGTAATAGAACTCTTAAATAGAAAATAAATTAGATTTAATTTTATATGCAAAAAGTATAGCATTAAATGACTGACGATGACTCAAAATTATTTTATTAAGAATTTATCGGGCCTGTTCTGAAAATCACGGTGATTTCAAAAAGAAACTATTAATAGCTGACTTGTTAGTGAATTTTTTTTTTTTTTGTATTTCAAGTTTTTTTCATGTGTAATAGAATATTTTATTCCAACTTCCATTGCTTTAAATAGTGAATTTTACAAAAGCAATGATTTAGCTTCAATTAATTTTTTTTAATCACAGGCCCATATCATTTTATCGCAGCTCTATTCAAATAAATTAATTCATATTTTATATAGACACACATTAAACTTTGTTAGGGGAATCATACCAACATTCAAATATTAAAATTAAAATAATATACTCTCTCTTATACTATGTATCTAAATCAAAACTAATGTAAACTAAAATATTTAACAAAATTGTAAACATAACAAATAAATTAAAGCTAAAAAATTTTTTAAATAAAAGAACATTTAGTAAATATATTTATAATTTTGTTGTACATATCAACTAATTTGTGATCAAGAATAATTTAACTATTAACTAAACTTAAATTAAAACATTGGTCTCTGAAAAAAATAAGACAAAATAGATTTTCTCTTATAGAAAGATTTTTCTTCTTGTTAAATATAATCTAAACTAAAAGGTAACAATGCCTGGAATTACTACAATATATATTTATTTTGACAAAAAACATGGTTATAATTTGAAATAGTACAAGATCCTTAGGCCTACAAATTACTTGTAAAACGGGTTTCGAACTCAATACCTGTCCGGAGTCAAGTACACATAAAAATTTAGACACAAATGGTATTTTTTTTTATTAAATTTTAAATAATCCGTTTAGGAGTGTTGTGCAAAATAAGGAAATTGCTTAAGAATTTTAAAGTAGTTGCAGCAGCATTTGAAAGCAATTTTAACTTTGTAACTTTTAGCCTTTTACATCTTGTATTATTAGCCTTAACATCTAGTATCTACTATAAATTAAATGAAAATATTATAACGTACTTATGGAAATAAATATATTAATCTTTTATACATATTTATATTCTTTATAGCATTTATTTCTACGGCTTATTAACTACAGACACTTTTAGTATTGATTTTCGTTTGCTTATTGTTACATGTAATTAAGGATGAACAAACAAAACTTCCGCATGAAGTGCAAAATATGTATAAAAAAGAAATTTTATAATGCTTATTCAAATATTGAAATCTTTTCAATGCAGGGATCGTCTTATCGCATGTTTGTTTGAGATTATGGCATTCGATATCGAACAATGTGTTTATATTGTTGGATAGTGATACCCGAAAAATGTGATAGCGAAAGCGACGATTCGACAGATTCCAGTTTCATTTTCTATGTCATTTGTAGTAAAGGGGTTTTGAAACAGATATAAATGTCGAGCATTGATGTTTTATCTGAAATACAGTTTTGACTTGAATGAGATATTACAAACCGCTACTTATAGTATTCAGATATAAAATAACACAATCTTTATTCAGCAAAAGTTTCTCAGAATTCCTCAATTACACAGACGACATGTCATTTTGGTTATTTTCATCATACATCATTGGTGCATTTATATTTTTTTAGCCAAATCTGTTTCTTCAAATCCAAAACTCGTTAAGAGTTTTCATTGTTTTATAACTTATACAAATATAAAGCGTATTACTTTGGTTGAGAGCAAGAAATAATTTTCAATACGCTATTTTGTTTTGCCAAGTTTTGCAGAATCATATTAGCTTTTTATATATGTGTATAATCAATGTCCTTGTTATTAGAGTATACCTAAGGGTTTCTTTTCTTTTTTTTTAGTAATATATCACTTGTTCTCTTATACGCATGTACATACTTCTGCTACATGGAGTATAAGAGCCATTAAGAGCAAATTTGTTACAATAAATTTTTCATTAATTTTAATTATATTTTAGCGGGGTGGTTTTATTTTCATTTTTTAAGATTTCCTTTTGTTTTTTTTAATATATATGTTTGTATTTTTGTGGGTTAGTTTTCAAGTTCACATAAATAAATGAAATATGTACATAAAAGATTTTCAAGTGTATTTCATTTTAAATATTAAAAGTAAACTAAAAGTTAAAAACATTAAGAGCAGGAAAATTGTAAAAAGAACAACAAAAAAAAAACGAGACTTGAAGGTTTTTTATTTAAACGCACCAAAGGATTGTTTTGCTAGATTAGATAGTAAGATAATATTATTTATAGTTCTATATGCTTTTTATAAAATTTCATCAAGTCCGTCTTAAACGTATACAAAATACACATACATACATTTACACACTTAAAAATCCTCCAGGTGCAGTATTCGAGAACAACCAATCAATTCGTTCGGGACTTAAAAATAGGGAAATAGGTAAAGCATCAATTGTTCTTTTGAGCCGAATAGCGTTATATTTAAATTAACCATAAATTTTGGAACTGTTGTAATTCTTGTATTCATTTTGTTTTCAGTTTTTCAATCTTTTGAACAACAGTTTCCTATTTTGGTTAAGGTTTTTATATTTTCAAAAACTGTCCTCGTCATCTTCGTGAACTTGATACATCTCGCGTATTTCGTGTCATAGTGTTGTGTCATTGGCTGGAACATCTGTATCTTCCGACCAACTGACCTCCATGGGTGTGCCAGACAAACTGTTAATCTTTTCTATCAGCAATACTTCTTCGAACGACATGCGCGAGTTTTTCAATTGGTTTGATGAGGTTGTTGAATCTGAAGCTGCCGAAGAAGAGGCTGAACTAACCACGTCATCGGAAGAGGCTGAACAACTTTCGTCTTCTGAATTTGTGCCCGAAACCATCGCCTCTCCGGCAGATTCTTGTATTTCTTGACATTTTTTAATAACCTTCAAGTCCTGCACGGATGGATGGGAAGGTAAGGAACGCATTTCTAAACGTTCGCCTTTATTTAGGGTAGAAGTGTCGCAAGTAATTAATTTGCTTGCAGAATTGCGCCTAAATAAGATTTCCTCGGATTCGGTGTCGATTTTAAGAGTGGATGTTCTCGGTCTAATTGAGTAGGGAGAGCTCGAAAGCATTGGTTCTTTCCAGTTGGGACTGAGTTCGTTTTTTCTAGTACTTGAGCCTATATGGAGGCTTTGCCTTGATACTTTTTTCGATGATTTGGACTGTTGCGGGCAGCCATCAGCTTTAATGCTTACAGATTTTGAGCGAGTACGGGGATGAGCGCGGTTATTAAATTCATTTGTTTCAACTTTGGAATGTTCTCTTATCACTGATGTGGCCGACATTGACTGGGACAGGGGGTTGGGGCCAGATACCTCCATCAAACTAGAATTACAGTTCGTCATGTTGCTGCCACAAGCCGCACTGGCGCTGACCGACAATTGTCGTCTTGTGGATGGACTGCGTTCGACTGATCTGAAAGATCCGGCACGTTTGACCATTTTTGAAGCTGCTGCTTCAGGGGTCTCATCGTCCATTTCAAGTACCCAAGAAACTGAGTCGGTCTTTTCAATGACTGCTTTGATTACGGGTGAAGTTGGTGGTGAAACATCATCCATGTGAATGGAGGATGTGAGCGACGTAACGTTTTGTGACGAACGATTGCCCACGGAATTAGCGGAAGTGTCATGAGCCGAGAGCTCATGTAATTTGGTTTCTACTATGTGCAGTTGCTCGGAACGTTGTTTCAGTTGCCATTGCAACGCTTCGTTGTCGTAAGAGAGGCGAGTACGTTTGCCGGTTTCATGATTGTAGGCCTTTTGCACCTCATCTATCTGTCGTAGGTATTCCCTGCATTAATGAAGAAAGAAAAAGAATGTACATATTTATTAATAACAAGTTCACAATTAAGGCATTCGTTGGGCTTACTTTTCTTTTTCCGACTTAATTTCCATTTCCGAGTGCAGCATTTCATTTTTCGATTCCAATAACGAAATCTTAGCTTGAAGAGACAATTTCTCATCTGCGTCTCGCAATAGTTCCTCATTTTGTTTGGTCAACTTTGAGATTTCCTTTTGTTTCAACTCCAACACACACCTCAAGCTTTCAGCTTCACTTTGCAATCGGCTCAGCTCCATGTGTGCAGTCGTCGTTAGGGACGAAGTGTTACGTGGCGAACTGACACCGCAATCGTTAAGGCTTCTCCGAGAAGTTCTTAAAACGGCCACTTCATCATTTGATAGGTTCAGCTTTTCCTTCAGCTCTCTTTCATTGTTTTCTTTCAAAGCTTTAAGTTTATCTAGTTCTTTGGTGAGCTGCTTAAGGCGTTCGCTTACTTCAAGTTCTCGTTCGGCACTAGCCTGTAAACGTCCGGCATTTAACGATTCTGTTTGAGTAAGTTTTACTCTGAGCTGTTGTTCAGAAACTTCTAAAGCTTGTAGACGTTCACTTAAACATTTAGCGCGTTCTTCAGCCGTATCCAACTGCAGTTGTTTTTGTGACAACTTATTTTCCATTTCAAGGCGGTATGCGTTCAAGAGGCGCTTACTTTCACTTTCAGAATTTTGTAATTGTATTTCCAATGAAGAAATTTTTTGTGTAGCCATGGCTTGGAATTCCACAAGATTTGATTGAGCTAGAAGAAATTTTCAAAGAAATTACACGATTAAATTAAATTCTTCAACGTTCATTATTAACATTATTTATACCTTTTTCCAATTCACAGCGATGCAATGCCTGCAATTCATTTTCCCTTTGTGTATAATAGATATCTTTGTCGCCCAACTGCTCCTGTAATTCCGAACAAACATTTTTGGTTTCATCAAGCAGACGTAAAGTTTTCTTTAATTTATCTTTAGTTTGAAAATTTTCCGATTTTACAGAGGGACAGGCAAAAGCATCCAGCTGAAAAAAATAAACAAAAAAGGAATATATCTTATTAATTTACATATAAGCATAAGTGTAGATAGAAATCAATAAAAAGTAATCTCGAAAAAATTGTCTGTCTCGGACATGAAAATATTTAAATATTTTTTGGAGGTTTAGCCGAAGACCCACAACTATTTTTTTGTTTTTTAATTTCAACAAAGCAAACCCAAATACGTTCTTTTTGTTGTACTTCGGTCGCATGCGATTTCAGGAACGTACCTTGGCGATTGCTGAATCTGAAAATAAACGTGTTGCTGACGATGAGCTTGGTCTAGATGACCGAGTAATCAATGCAAAGTCCATCTTTTGATTTGACAAATTTGCATGTCAAAATACAAACTGACAAAACAGCAAGTTGTATGCGTTCAAACAATTTATTAAAAATAAAGTCTTAAACGTGTAGACTCAATCGCTGTGGTTCTAAAATCTGTGTGCGAGTTGAACACTTGATCGCTGAATGGAAACTAAAAATTAAATATTCATTGGACGAGTATTTACACAAGTATGTATAACAACTTTGTTCCGTAAACTGCCCCAGGTAGACAGGAAGAACTTTTTATACAATAACAAATTTTAAATTTATTTAGTAATAACACTGTATGTATGTAGGTACGTATGTATGTATATACACATACATACATATGTGCATATGTACATTTTCGGACACATTTAGTCCTTAGAAAAATAAAATCTTTGAAAGAAATATTAACTAATAATTAATGAAACAAAAAGAAAATTTAAAAATTTGGTTTTGTTTTGAATGTAAGTGTGCGGCAAGTCGAACGTTGTCGACAAAGTGAGACAGGTCCTAATATTAAATGCCTGTATATACCCTGTCGGAGAATGTGTGGTTGACTACAAAAATAATCAACTTATAGTTAACTATTCTTAGACAACTAAAAGCTAATTTCAATGTCTTCCAGAACTGACCCAAAGTTAATTCTTAAGTTCAGTACATAATCGGATTTAGTGAGAGCCAAGAAATTTACTCTCAGCTACTTTGGAACTCCCCTATCGGAAATTTTGCTAACTTTAAACTAACTTTAAGCTAACTATTTCGCAACTAGTACTGACTGACACTTGGATTACTTTGCAATGTAATCAACTGATTATTTTAACATTGCGATGTCCTAGGCGGTAGTCAATTGTCTCACTCTGCACTACTTTCAGCTAACTTAAAGTTTACTTTTTTAAATCACACGTTGTGCACTCAACGCGCTACCACTCGGCTAAGCTGCCATCTAAAACAACAACAGCAAAATGTTAATATAAAACTGAAATGGGTTTTAAAGTAGCTGAGAATAAATTTGTTGGCCCTCATCAAATTCTATTACGTACTTAACTTAAGAAATATATTTGGGTTTGTTCTCGATTACTTTGCAGCTAGCTTTTAGTCAGTCTAAGAAAAAGTAACTATAATTTAACTATTTTTGTAGTCAACCACACATTCTCCGACAGGGTCATTTCAATTTTATATTAACATTTTGTTGTTGTTATTTTAGATGATACCTTAGCTGGGTGGTCGCTCGTTGACTATACAATGTATGATGGATCAGGGAAACCAGAAATATGCTCTAAAAATAGTGTTTTATGCGCATTCAATATGCAGTAAAAACTTGAAAATATGCACTAACAACTCAAAAATATGCTCTTAAAAATAATATAAATTAGTTTATTTGTAAATGAAAACATATTTTTAGTTTAAAAAAAAAAAAAGAAAACAATAAAAAATAAAAAGAAATAATTTGGGTTTGAAGTGTAGGTTAAAATAAAATTGCAATACAATTTCGACTAAAGCAAATAATAAAATTTTTTTGATACGGCAGTAAAAATTTAACTTCAACTTAAAAGAAACAACGGTTTGGAACTGTTTTTTTTATCAATAAGACAAGCTTTTTATTTATAATTGTTAACTATTGCAATAAACAACAAAATATTGACTAGATTTTCCAAAAAAAAATCGTTGCCTGTTACATCTTAATAAACTTTTACACATTTAGAATGTCCCTTCAACGTTTACATTGACGCAATCGGGACAGTGCTCGTCACAAATAGCAAAAGCAAATTTTTATTGAAACTAACGTTGTACACTACGAGTAAATTTTCTATTGGAAATGAGATTTAGATCTCGAAAAACAGAAATAAAAATTTTTGCCAACAGATAATGGCTTGTAAGCATGCTAAAAAAAATAAAATTATATAAAGTATCAAAATATGCCCAAAAGCATATTTGCATATTTGCTCTAAAAATTCGAAAAAATTCTAAAAATATTAGTGTAAGCCTGAAATATGCAAAAACATGCTTTAAAGGGTAAAATATGGAAAAATATGCACTAACATATCGATGCCAAAATTCGTAAAAAAGTTCTGAAACGAGTAAATATCTTATCTTCTCATTAGTACATGCAATTATATATTTGCGGTTTCCCTGATGATGATACACAGTTCGAACACTGGTAACATTTTTTGTAAATTTACTGACTACCAAGTGACTTAAATAAAATGAACTTTAAGTTAGTCGAAAAGTAGTGCAGAGTGAGACAATTGACTACCGCCTAGGACATCGCAATATTAAAATAGTTAGTTGTTTACATTGGAAAGTAATCGAAAAGTCAGTCAGCACTAGTTACCAAATAGGTAGCTTAAAGTTAGTTTAAAGTAAACTTAGTTTCCGACAGTGTATTTTCAAAACACAAACACATGTATATATTTTTACATACACGTGTACATATGTGTGTATCTACATGTGAAATATTGTATATTTTAAAATATCCCTTGTCTTCATATGAACAAAGAACTGAATTCCGGTAGTGGATTTTAAGTGAAAATATTTTTCAAGCAAAATCTACCTGCTAGAATGAAAGACACTTCAATGACGATTCTAAAAATGAAAAAGTAAGTGGCATGCATATTTGTATTTTAGTTTTGAAATTAACGTAAAATTTGGCTGATGCACAAAAGTTAAAAAAAGCTTAAGTTAGATATTGTAGTTTCTCCTCATTTAACAAATTAAACGGGAATGATCCCACACACCAAACTGACATCGACAATTATATTTATTTAGCTTCAAGAATTTCAGATTAGAGTTGCAGAAAAAAATATGGGAACCGGTTAAGCTCGCAGGCCATACCTGGAACTTCCCGTCAAGTCCAATAAAATTAATTGGTATCGAAAATCGGTTTGAGACGAAATTACGGAGTAATAAAAAACAAATTCTTTATTCGACAATGATATTTCTCGAAACATTCGACAGATTTTTTGGATTTGCGGTATCCGATACACTTTTTAAGTCTATAAAAATCAGTGAACATATTAAACCCATTTGACAAGGACTTTTGAAGTTATTAAGGAAACACAATCCTCTCGAAACTCTTCGTACGCGATATCAATCTTTTTCTCAACAATCGACGTTTCTTCTTTAGGTTAAGAGCTGATTATATTTTGAACTTGAAGGGATTAGAGGTTTACAATTTGTTTAAAAAAATTGTTCTGTGAAAATTTAATATTCGAAAATTTTCGAAATCTACCAAACTGAGCTCTAACTGAACTCAACATCTTTCGAATGTTTCAAACGTGCTTCCGATCCGTTTACTGCTTCTTCAACTATGAGATGTTTACATACATACACACACACACACACATATATATGTTTCCTATAGCAGGAAGTTGAAAATAATTCCACGCGCTTTTATTCATTTATAATTTTGGTCCCCAAATCTTTACGCAACTAATTTTAAAACCTCCTGCTTTCCATTTTTCCTTTGTTTTCAATCAAAGGAAATTTCGTATTTAAAATGTTTGTTTTACCAGATCTATAACGCCAATCAATGCTTTTAATGTTGTATTTATTTTTACGAGAAATCTTATCAAAATATTTATGCACATATCATTAATACTTTTTGTATTTTAAGATGCAATCTTCTCTTTCTTCATGATTTAGTTGATACGTGCGACTACAACAGATGTGTTCCTTGTTTATACTTTTTACTTTATGCTTTTTTATACTTTTAACACAAATGTTTTTTTTTTAAGTTTTAGTTGTATTAACTAAAGCATATACATCTACAGTCGAGCTCCGCTATAACGTATTATGTGGTAATAAATCAATGCTTTCCCAAAGGATGAATATACATATACCTCATGGAAAAATAACTCCATTCGAAAAATGTGTTGTGGCAAAAAAATGTTTTATATATCATATCGTTACCTTAATACAGAAAGGCCCTAACTCATTCAGCCTTATCATGAATTCCACATGTGAAAATTTCCGAATGGAATTTTTTGTTCACATGGATTTTAGGTTAGTATCATCAATTCCCATGAAATTAAAAACTTACATATTTCCACTTTTTCCAATAGAGAAAATTTTGTGAATAATTTTCTTCATAAATTGTCAAAATATTTCGCAATAGTACGGAGTTTTTTGATACCAATTGTTCACACGTTCGGAAATTTCCATGTGAAAATTTATTTATGATAAGCCTGACTGTTTATATTTTTGAAATCGATATTTTTGCATTTATCGACACATAAGTTGTTCTTCTATTGAATTATACAAAAAACTCTATTTCAAAAAAATAAATATATTGAGGTAACGATACACATCTTTATATGTATGTATGTTTGCCTTATTAAAACAAATTCTTTTATTAACCCCCGACCACGTACAGCCCAAACGGCTGGACCGATTTTGATTTGGTTTTCTCTGTTTGAAAGGTGACTTGATCGAGATGGTTCTTAACCATGTTTAAAGAAAATCGGTCCAGCCGTTTAGAAGATGTCACATCTTTTCTAGATATATAAAATAATCGAGTTAAGCAAAGTAGAGCTTTACTGAAGTTTTGACGCTACCGCTAAGATATTCAAAAGCTTCAATGCATGATTCTACTTTTGTGAGACCTTTTCTTTGCACATCGATGGCTTAATATAAAAAGGGCGTATCTCAAGTTTTTCCGAAATCGCGTTTTTAACGTTTTCTGGGAGACAATGTATAATTGCATCATCCTAGAAGACCTTAGTACGTTACAGTTCAAAATCATGGACTTATGGCAACTTAAGAAATTATTTCTGCGTGTAAATGCTTTACTTTTTCTTCATTTTCTTGCTTCTCCTATAAAATATCGTAAAATTCGAGTTCCGCCTCTCTTATATTAAGCCATCGATATGTAGCATCTAAGCACTGCAACTTTCAACTGGTAGCAGTGTTGTCAGATATGGCAACATCTCGCCAAACGTAGCGATAAACATTTTGAAATGGCGAATGACGATTTACTTGGCGATATTTGAACACATTGCTGATATTTTTTGCTATATTATGGTTTCAATAATATAGACATAATTTATTTCGTGTAAGCACCTTGGATCTCGATGTTCAACTTTAATTTATAATTTTATCTTTTGGAAGAACTTATTTTTGAAACCAATGTACGTTTTATAGATGAACTGTTGTTAATGTAAATACTTTTCTTAAATTTTCTTAAGCATCAAAATTTTTATTTTTTACGCTAGACATTGGGTAGTACCAAGTCACATTAAGTGCAGGTACACGCATTAGATGCAGCTCTGTGCCAAAATTTGAGCAAGTGTCGTCAGGCCGACTTCCTAAACGCAAGTTGCAATGCATAATTAAAAAAAATGAGTATGTCTTAAGTGCAACCTTGCGTTGCAGAGACAGTTTTTGCATTTAATCCGCATTTAGGAACGTCGCTATGCAACTCATACAGATGTTTGCATTCAAAATAAAAATGGTGCGGGACTTTGTATGTGTATGGATTTTAAATATGCATTGCAACTTTCGTTTAGGAAGTCGGCCTAAAAGTGCGTGAGATTGTTGATGCCATAGGCACTTCATATGGCAGTGTGGTTTCGATTTTAAATGATGAGCTGGGTTTAAAAAAGTTGTCTGCAAGATGAGTGCCGCGTTTGCTTACAATCGACCACAAACGCATGTGCAATTTCCATGGCGAAAATTCATGAATTGGACTGGATCGTCGGAAGGAGATTTGACTCCAACAACAAACATTCCACAGGCCTATTTTGAGGGCCTCGAAAAATCCTATTTTTTGGAAGTGATACAAATACTGGAGAAACGTTGGACTAAGTGTATTGAGTTAAAATTAGAATATCTTGAAAAATAAATTTTTGTTTTGCAAAACAAAAATGTGTTTCATTCAAAAAGTCACGGACTTATTGATGCACCCTCGTATGCCTCGGGTAGTACCTACTGAATTTCAAATTGAACAATCTTTGTAGCACAATTACAAAGTAAAAATATTTTTTGTAGCTCAAATCTGGCGGTAAGGCTAAAAATAAATCTGACAACACTGGTTGGTAGAAGTCTCTACATATTTTTAGTATAATTTTTAAATCAATAATTACAAACTCACATCTCTAGCTTCTACATATACATACATATCTACATATATACATATTAATATGTATATAGACCGATCATGTCGTAAAAGCCATTTAATATTAGATTTGCCACCGAACCCAATTTTATAGACAAAAGCGTACAAATACAGCAATAACACCAATATACATACATACATATGTAGCAAACAATGGGAATTCTATACACAAATTAATTACATATCGCACAACAAATCGAATAGTGGAAGCTATTATTAAAGTATTACCTTTTATTGTCTTCTAAAGTATCAAAAAGTGCAGATTTTTTAATTTTTTTATGTAATAGTGCACCTGTTTAATTACAAAAGCTAGCAACAAATAGTTTGTTATTTCTTCTGATGAAAAAGGGCATCATCAGAATCAATTTTTCATAAATAGGAATGTTTGTCATTCGATGAACTGTATTTTTGCAACATTATATCACAAGAGAATTTTAATAAATTAAATCTGCACAATAATATCGGATTAAATAATACCGTTGTTAGACAACTTTTGTAGTCGGTAGTCCCGCTCCAGACTTGCAATTTTTGTTTGCACTAAAAAAATAAAAAGTTGCTGCAACAAAAATTGCAAGTCTGAACCGGCACTTAGAGATTTGTTATATGAACTGGTTTATGAAATCAGTTAAGACTGTTTCTGATTTCGGGTGCGATATGTACTCGTGTATGTGTATAGATATGAACACATGTATTTATAAGAAAAATAATATATATTTTAGTCTATTAAAATTGGTGGGTACATCTAAAGGTTTTTCACAAAATAATATTTCAGGATTATATGGAAATCGTCACAAATGTTTTCTTAAATATGCACACATATGTATGTATGTATGTCGTACCTGTAAAAATATGTAAATAGTAAATCTACTTGCATATACATACATATGTATGTATGTACTAGGGATGCCAAACGGGAAATCCCGATCCCGGAAATCCTGGGATTTTCGGGATTTGGCAAATTCCGAATCCCGGGATTTGTAAGATTCAATCCCGGGATTTCTTTTTCGGGATTTCTTAGCAATTTTTATATAAAAAACTTAATAAATTAAAATTTTCGTTGATTTTATGGTATTTTTTATAATATTTAAAAGTTCCATACAATTTTATACGTGCAGTTTTTACAATTTAATGACTATTCGTGGCATATTTCTTATAAATTAACAACAAGTGCAAAATAAATTAACTACTTTCTCACGGTTATTTTCATCACAGGTGATACAATATACAACTAAGAATTACTTTGAAAACGAAAAGAAGCATATGAGCTTTGGAAGGAAAATAACATTTGGAAAATTCAATAAGTTTGACAAATTTATTGCGTCTTATTCTGTATTATAAGGCCAATTATTAAAAAAATTCCATGAGAAACTTTGCCCGGGGAATAATTTCAAACAGTAGCAAATAATAGGGAAAACAAAAAAAAATTATGGAAAAGGGAGACATTTCTTGCGGAAATTTATTTATAATTGCAGTGTATAACTCTGTATATCGACTCCTCAACCCTTATCCACTTTTCGGTAACAATTGAGTACTACTGACAGCTCCTTACAATTGAACTAGAAAATAAAAAGTCGGGTTGACGTAAAAACGAGAAATATTTACAGAATAATGCGTACTATTTTGTCTAAAAAATTGCTCTAGTGTGAATGTATGTTTTTTTACATTGCAGTTCAAAATTATTTTCGATAGACCGTTTAGGTCGTTTTTGACACAAACCAACGACTTATTTAAATTACATGGGTTTGATCAAAGGTTTGTGTCAAAAATGACCGACTGAATGAGTTCGACTCAATTATAGTTTTATTCGAGTTGCAGAGTAAAAGGACAGCACACTAATAAACCATACTCCTCTTAGCGAACTTAGGACTACATATGTATCTGTTGAACTTGCAGAAAACGACTTATGTATGAATTTAAAATTTTTCAGTAGAACAAAAATACTGTTCAAGTGCTCAGGCAAACTTTTAGTGGCATATTCATAAAAAATATTTTAGGCTTGTCAAGCGCTTATTTGACGTATTTCTTTGGGAAATTTGTCAAATAAACCTGTAATAAACCTAAATTTTTTTTATGAATACGGCGGTTAATGTTTGTGCCTGCAAAAATGTGATCATTAGACGTAATTTATAGAATTTGATTAGAATTGTGTATACATTTCTTTTCATTTTTCGACATGTTCAGACTTATTATCGTTGTCATAGTAGTTACGAAATCGATTGAAAAAATAGGCAATGCCTGGCATATGTAACAACCGTAATGGCTACTTGTTGGTCAATCGCAATTAAAAAAACGTTAATAGATATATTTAAAAAAACAATAATGTTTTTGCAGCTTATTTGTATGAAAGTGCATCTAAAATTTTCGTAAATCAACTTAAGCGATAGTGCTAAAAGTCCACAGATATGTACATTCGTTTTGATTTAGATTATAGAAAAACATTTATATTGAAAGCAAAAACAAGTTTTCATATTTAGTTATTGTTTTCAGTATAAATTCTCTAACATCAACTTAAAAATAGATGACAAAAATTCTTTCGATTTTTATTTCATACTAGTATTAAAATATTGTTAACTTTAAAGACAAATGTTTAATGATATATTATCAATATACAAACTTTTAAAATGCATAAAATTTGTTATTAAAGTAATATTTATTAAAAAAAATTATTTATTTTACCAAAAAATTTTAGATCCCGAAATCTCGAAAATCCCGGAATCCCGAAAAATCCCGGGATTTTTGGGATCGGGATTTACAAAAATCGATCCCGATTGGCATCCCTAGTATGTACATACATATTTCTAAGAAAATGTTATAATACCATCAACCAGGTAAAAGTGCAAAGACAATTCCATACTTCTTAGACAAAATGCTAGTTAAGCAAAACAAGAGAAAAAGTTAAAAAAAATTATATTTTCATCCTACATTCGAAATTACAATATGTCCTTTTTGTATCATGGAAATTCTAATTAATGTCCTTGGAAATCGCAAAATTTAACGCTTATTTATGCGTAAATTTTATGCCCTAAAACCAGTGCTGGCTACCGAGAGAAATATATTCGTGTATTTGTATTCATTTGTATAAGAAGCCGTTTGACGTTTGGCACTCTGGTGCCACTTGGGCCGACTATGCTAAAACTAATTGTTGTCTAAATAGAGACTCATCTTTATAAACACTTTTCCGTCAACAGCAAATGCACTGATGAGTTTTAAAATTAAACATATTCCCGAATATGGCTGCCAGTAATGGTATACTCGTTTTATACCTGCAACTTATGGTGATCTGCATGTAGCATGTATTTTTGTAAAATGCCACTTAAATTTTGGTAGATATACTTTTATGTATTTCCATACGAAATTTGTTTTGTAAACCTTTTGTAAACCAAATCTAGTCTTTGAAACGAATACCTAATTTACATTGTGCCTTTTTCATGAATGAAAATTTTTCATTTATCAATGGGAGACGTGGAGAAGGAAATCAGTTCAAACTCTGCTATTAGGAAATTAAAAAAATTACGTGCAACATACATATTTCATGATATATCATTAAAAAAAATGCATAATGTAAATTAGGTAAAAATAAGTTTTTAGAAAAATGCATTTTTTTTTTAATTTTTATTCTTTCGGTTATATTTTTTTAAATTCAAAATTGCTTAAGGGTTCATTTCTATTTAACACGATTTGAAACTCGAATTTATTTGAAAACTAGCTTAGTCCATGTCCAGACTTTAAATTTTTGTTGCAGAAACTTTTCATATTTTAGTGCAAAACAATCGCACACATATTCAAGAATTGCTGCAACAAAAATTGCACCAATTTTCGGTCCAAAATATCTCAAAAATCGAACTTTGTCGATAACTTACGGTTTTGAATGTATAATCGATAAAATTATCCACTGAAATAGGCCTATAACTTGCTTACAGTCGCTTTTCATGTTCTATTTTATAACAGTGTGTTACTTATGTGTCACCGAACGTATAATATGTAGTTTTTCTTTTTTTATTGACTCGTTTATAATCGAATAGACTTTCAATTGCCTTAAACACTTATATTATATTTTCTTTTTCGTGCTTAGTCCTTGTTTACACTATGCAAGTCTTATTGCTAAGCTGATTAGTTTGAGAGAGAGAGACGAGGGACCAGAAACGTATATTTTCTCCTCGTCTATCTCCTAACAAACTAATCAGATTAGCAATAAGACTCGCATAGTGTAAACTGGGACCTAATACGACATTTATGTATTATTAATTAATTACTATCACTAAGCTTATATTCGAAACTGGTTGATCCTTATTATTATATCTAGATTTAAGTTTTGAATAGTTATTGTTGGTTCATTTTTGAAGATACAATAAATAAATATAAGCGTGTAAAAAAATAATTCTGCTTATCCTAGTTTCAAACATGAAAACAGAGTAGATAAATCCATAAGTAAAATGCTATTTAAGTAGAGTAAGTTTTGGGTGAAATGAAGGTGGTAGGTACTTAGAGCAGTTAGATGTGTTTAAATGAAGCGTTACTTACATCATAGACTAAATATTGTAGTAGCACTGCTAATGCTTCTGTACTTTTCGTCTGATGTTCTGATTGTTTTTGCAATTCTTTCAGTTGTTGTTGTTGCTGTTCAAATGTTTGATAGTTCAATGGGCCGTTGTAGGAATGACGATTTAAACATTTCAGTTGTTGTAATTCACCATGCAATTCCAACGAAGAATTAGTGGCAACTGCATCCTCTGACTGTTGTTGGTGCTGTTTATGCAAAACAAATTTGCGACCTGATGATGACTGAGTGGAGGACGTTGATGAATTTTGAAGTTTTAACTGAAGTTTCTGAAAGTTAATAAAAGTATACTCGTATTTTTACTAAATGCCTTTCACCAAGTAATAGAAAATAATAAATATAATCACAGGATTTAGAAATAATTTACAAGTCAAACGCACCTTTTCATTTGTATTGGTTGCTGTGACAGCTGGAGAGGCGGGTGTTTTCTTATTATTTATTGTTGTTGTTGCATTTGTTAGTACTGTCGGCGAAGATGTCCTGGAATTTGTTCTGCTATTCGCAGTTGCAGATTTTTCATTTACATTATTGTTATTGTTAATGCCCACAACATTTCCACCAACATTCTCTTGCTGTTCGGATGTTGCTGCTGATGATGTTTCCGGTTTGCCAATCGCTTTATTGTTGCCTGTTGATGTTGCTGCAATCGTCGGATTCAAAATACGATTATGATCTGCAAAAACAAAAATAAAAGAAGATAAAGAGAAAGTTAATAAAAAAAGAAGCAAAAAATGATGTATTAGCTCATATTTGTATGAAGACATCTATTATTTTTTTTTTAAATTCATTTTGAAAAAAAAAAATTAAAATGAAATAAAAAACGTGATTCATATATAATGAATCTTCATTGTTGTTTCATTCGAAGTTTTCTACCACTATGAGATCCATCTAATTTTATTTTAAGGTTAAATTTAAATGTGTTTATTGCGGATTTGCTTTTAATTTTTTGTGCCTCTAGTAGCGAGATGAGCAAATAGAAAAAAAAGTTATTAATAGATACACATCTGCGAAACATATTACGACACAAATCAAATTTATTAAGACAAAGTTTTGATCAACTGTGAAAGCAAATTTGTTGATTGTTTTGTTTAGAAAAATTTCCAAAATATATACATATGTACATACATATATTGAAGTTGTTTTAGATTGAACTAAGACTATATTAGAAACATTTTCACAAGAGATTTATAACTCTTGCGCTTGCCCACGCACACAAGTTTTTCTCGTACGCACGGTCATTACGAATAAGCCGAGCCGCATTCTTTTTTAATTTAAAGCTATCAGTATTTTAATTCTCCATACACTTACTAAATTAATATACATGCTGGAAACTTATGAAATTATTATTAGTAATGCAAGAAATATTTCGCCATGCAAATTTAATACTTAAACCACTAAGCAAGGCCTGGGTGTTGATCTCCTCTAAGAAGGTGCGTGTATTTGCTAAGCGGAGCAAACATACAAAAAACCCAAGCAGATTGATCATTAATCATTACAAAGATGACATTTATCAAAACCTGACAAATTACATCAAAGCAAAAAAAGAAGAAAAAAAAAGAGTTACTGCTATTTACACTTCAGGTGAAAGTTTGCGAGTCAGTAATTTCAGCTTGGCATTATAAAAAATGACTTTTTAATAGGTATCATTAGAGTTTGTTTTTTAAATTGAAACTATGAATCGTAAGGAATGGTCATATTTAAAATAATTTAAATACAAAAAAATGATTATAACATTAATAAGATAAACGTGAATTTACATTAAATTCATTGGGTTGATTTTTGATTTGTTATTTTTTTTTTCTGCCAATATATGTATATGCCATCAAACATTCATATAATAAAAGAAATGTGATAAAAAGCAAACCATGATACACCAGCGGATTAATACAAATTATGCAACAGAATATTTAAATTTTATGGCATAATTGACAAAGCATATACATACAAACATACATACAGACACATCGCTCATTTATTCAAACAACGTCATAACTCAAAAAACTGTATGCCAAAAAACGAATTTAATTTTTTTTTTCAATTTGCACACAACTTAATGGGAAAAGAAAATTTTATTTTACTTTAAAGAGTTGAGCAAACAAGATATTGGTAGGAAATTTTTACACAATATGAAGAACGATATGAAGATTAATTCTGTATTATTAATTCGTAAATTCCATTTTTTTTAGATATTACGTTGCTTAAAAAAATTGAACATAACATACATACATAAATATATTTAAATTAATATTTTTTGTCGTATAGCACGAATTGAAAATCAAAAAGTGCCTTCAACTCTATTATAATACAATATTTGTTGCTGGGTACTGCCTGTTGCTGACATTTATGGGCAACATGTTAGCTTCTGTGACATTTTTTTTACCATTTTCAGCGACTTTTTATTCGGTTTGGTTTTCTAGACTCCTAAATAAATACTCGTACATTACTACCTAAAATTAGTTGGAGTGGTCGTCGATTGGTTCAGCCATACACCCAACAAGTCTAGGCGGGAAGTACTTTCTTTATTTATTACCAATTACATATTTATTATTTATACTCGTTCAATTTACTTTTTAACTAAAAATGGTAGTAACGTATTCTTTTTTTAATCAAGTTTGTTTTTATAATATAATTTAATAATATTAATAATAAGCCTACTTGCTGCAGTATACTCGTATTACGTTTTGTTTTTCACCACTCATTGATGCATAAATATTTATAAATTTTACCCAAAAGAAAAGAAAGACTTTAAAAAATGCGGTAGTTGCTGCAAGTTGAAGTTCACTAACATTTTGTATTTGTATGAAAGTGTGTATGTGCGTCTATTTTGTAAATTTATATGTTTGAAACTGTTGAAAGACTTGGGTTACTGTTTTTACATACAAACCTGCACTAATTCATGTGACAAAAGTATGTATTAAAAACTTTAAAATGAAATTAATTTCCATAAAATATCAAATGTTCGCTTTTTCCATTTCCACAGCTTGTATCTTTCACTATTATTTGTTTGATAGTAATAGTATGAATATACATTTATAAGGATGTAGCAACTTTTATATATTTTCGCTCATTTATTTCCGCATTAATCATAAATTCATGTCAAAGCAAATTCAATACTTTTAAAAAAATTTCAAATATTTTGCAAACATTTCTAAGGTTACAATCTTCTTTAAAGCAATGATGAACAAATAATTTGAAAAACTAATATTTTACATCTTCAACTCATTAGGTTTCCTTAAAAGTATCTTTTCATCTTTTCATATGATTGCGTTTTATTACAGTATTAAGAATGATTAAAAGCAAAAAAGAAATGAAAAACTTTAGCATATAGATATTCGTCATTGCAATTCATTAACGATTTGAAGGTTGTTGCAACTAATTCATTTTAATTAATGAATCGCTGCATGTGCGTACGTTGCGCCCCACAATATGAATGAAACAAATGTAACCTTGAAATATGAAAAAATATGCGAAACTAAGAATTCAAATGTTCATAAAAATCGAGTACAATTATGGTCCACTGACAAGAAACGCTGTAAAGCCTAAAAATTAATTATTCAAAATGTCATTTTGCAAGCATTTTTCAAGGTTTATTGATTTCTCATTTAAAATTTTTCGTTAATATATGTACATACATATCGTTACCTTAATATAGAAAGGAAACTGATTATTTTTCTGAAATCGAGATTTTTGCATTTTACGACACTTAGATGTTCTTCTATCGAAATATACAAAAAACTCGATTTAAAAAAAAAATAATAATTAGGGCCTTTCTATATTAAGGTAACGTTATGTATATAATAACCAAAGAACACACACACACACAGGAGAAATTATGACAGATAAATATTAAGCAGGATGTCATGTCATCAGTAAGATGCTTGCACAGCAAGCAAGTGTTCCAATGTTGGTTTTATGTACATATACATATCTCTCAGTTGCATGCCAATATTTGTTATAAAATAAAGAAATTTTAAGACATCTTGCACACCCATGGAGTCATTTATTTTTGTGGAAATGTGCAAGATTTCATTGATAAAGCTAAACGTTTAAATAAATGTTAGTGCTGAAACCAATATTTCAATTAGAAATATAACAACAATTTTAAAAAGGTGTGCACCATAAACAAATGATGTTTTAGACAAAACACAGTCACTGTGAGAAAAAACACTGACCCTAATTTGTAGATTTTCTGCAAGTTTCTAATAAAAAAAATAATATATGGCCTTGGCGTAACAGTTTACATTTCTATACAAAAAACTGCACATGACCAAGGACTTGGCATTTTTTATATCATTGTGCTTTTCTTCCATCATTTATCTACCCAGCGGGAAAACTAAGAAGACCTTCTTACTTCAGACCTTGTTAAAGGCCTGCTTAGAAATTTTTTTGACTCAATTATCATTCTTATATAACTGCTAAATAATGCCTTGCAGAAGGCCCCGACTCTTTCGCCTAGAAGATAAGATAAACATTCTACATTCCCTTCTATGAGAAGGGAAAAAGAGCAAAGCAAAAGCAAAATCCATTAATTTTCACTTACGAAAAAAGTGAGAGCGGAAGGCATGCCCCGCAATCACAACGTGTGTAAAAAGATATGAGTGTGGAATGAAGCGAGCAGGTCTTGTACATATAATATAAGGAGTATAGAGGCCTTCTAGAAGGCATTTTTACTCTTTTTTCCCGCTGGGTAGTCTTCCTGAGATATGTTGTTAGATCTATGTATATGAATAACAAAGATATTTTCGACTACGTCTAAGCAAATAGCTTATTTTTCTTGATTTTAAATACCTACTTTTATATTGAAAAAACGTTCATTGTTTATTTTCACATATTATTGAAAAGCAACAACCCCCATCGTGTAGAGGTGTAGGGAACTCCTCATATGTATCTAATATGAATGTAGATTTTTACATGAAAAACTGCCTAAATAGTGAATTCGAAAAAGTTAAAAAATTTCTTTTAGAATTAAATTTATATAACTCGATTTAATGGGCCTTATTACGGTTCTCGAATTTTTCTATTCGACTTCGAAAGGTTGTACCAGATTAAAGAAAAATTTTGTATGTTTATTTAATCTAGTACAGCAAGTTGAAGTCGAATCTAAAAATTCGAGAACCGTAATAAGGCTGAATAAATCTTGTTTATACATAAATAAAAAAAATATATTAATAATAACACAGCAAAAACGTCAAAATGACACAGAAAAACGCCGAGTCATCCAACTTAATTTTAGGTCGTAAAACATAGTGGCATACTCCATTTTAAAAGATTAGGTCAATAGATATTCCATTCTCAAGTTTGTAATGTCCGGCAAGCTATTTTTATACTATATGTATATGGAAAAAGGATTCTAAAAGTCTATCTTCGAATAGATACAACTGAACTATTTTAAGTTTGTGGCACTATTTAGTCTAATTTTTTCAAATATATTACGAGTACAAAAAAAAAATATTACAAAAAATTCATAAAATTAGTTAAATATGGACTAAATAGTAAAAAAAAAAATAAAAATAAATTAATTGTGCTATCCGGAAGGTGAAAGGCATCATTATATGAGTTGAATTTCTACAAATAAACAAAAGCTAAAATCATTTTAAAAGAGATTTTGATAGACATATTTCCCTTAAAACACCAGCGAATATCTTGAGAGACAATACAAAATCACAAATGCGATATCTCTCGATTTTTACCTAATCTTTCAAAACGGAATATACCACTTCGTTCTTTGGCCCAAAATTAAATTGGGGTATCTCGGGGATTTTCTGTGTTATTTCGAAAGTTAAAATTTTACTTACAGTGTAATTATTACAACTAAAAAGCTAAATGTATTTAAAAATAGAAAAAATAATTGTAATTTATGAAATGTATGTATAACTAGAAAAAGGCCCTATATAACCTTATTGTGTTGGCGCCTTCCAAAATAAAAATAAAAATAAATAAATAAATATGAAAATATTAAACGGAGAAAGTTGTGGAACTCATGCCACCCATTAGGTTTACCATATTAACTTGTAAACATATTTCTTAATTATTTTAAAAGTTTTTACATACATTTTAACATAATTTATTGAACGCGAATTTTTTTCATATATAGTAGCCTTCGAAAACGGCTAGTTGTTCCGTTCAACTATGTGTTGTTAGTCAGAATATTTTCAACAAACTTTGGTGTTATTTGTTCGTTAATAATTATCACATGTAATTTGGCTTACAAATCAATACGAACTTTAGCCGGTTCAAATAATAAATATAGAAACAAACGAAGTTCGAATAATAATTAAAAATTTACTAAAAAAATTTTTAAATCGTGAAAATCCCGTTGGTTACTTGATTTAATTAAAAACGCTTTTAATAACATATTTTTTTCTCACATTGTTATAGAACAAGATAGGAAATGAAATCGATTTGAATTTTAAGAAAAACCGTAATGAAATCGAAATAAATGATTTTTACCTCGTATACATAAAAAAAATAAAATCAATTTTAAATCCGTTTTAGGAAAATTTTGTATGAAAAATTTTAAATAAAAAACATTTTAAATTCGTTTTAAATTTTATGAATATGGGGGAATCGATTTTAAATCGAAAACGATTTACAAATACATAATAAATAAAATTATTAGAATTCTCACGAAAAATGTGTTTTTGCATCTCTTAGCGCTCATAATTTATTCCATAAAAAGTTTTATTTATTACAATAAACACAATTGTCAATTGATAAAAAAAAACAAAATGTGTGCCGTATTGTCTGCCAAACTGCAAGCAGCCCCAACAACCAACAGCGAACAGCCAATAAAGGTGTGGTTGGGTTGCATTGAAGTGCAAAGCTAATTGTATATAAACAAAACATTTTATAAATATGTACATATGTACGTTTGATGTGGGTAGGCAAAAAAAAAAAATCTAAAGAAAACCCCAAACACGTTCTAAAAATTAAAATGTGTAGAAAAACAAACACATGCAAATTGCGAATATACATATATTTGAAGTTCAATATGTCTACAAAAATATACAGACGAAAAAATTTTTACTGTCCCAAGGTCCCCAGAGGATTTATAGAAAATGTAAGAAAAATGTATAACAATAATGTTTTTTATAAGCACTCCATATGACCGCAATAAGTTTCCTTTCCACACTAAAAAAAAAACATGTACTATTATTAAGAAATTTTTTTCCTAAATTCAAGTAAAAAAACTTACCAAGTTTAAGTAATTTTTTCTAGGTGTAAGTAAATTTTTACAAAAATCTAGTAAAAATTACTTAATATGAGTAAAAAATAAAAATACACAAAAAATTTCTTACATTTTAGGAAATGTTTACCGACTTAAATGAAATATTTACTAAAGGTACGGTCACACTTGGCAAACATTTGCCCAAAAAAGCGTAACCAGCAAATACTAATGAGAAATCTTTTGCTTCAAACACGTGTTTATTAAGTTAATTAGTTTCGTATTTAACAAATAGACAAAGTTAAAGAATACAATCACCCTTATTCCATTTGTCGACGTCGACGTCACTTTAACACAATACTAAAAAATTGGGGCTTGTATAACCGTTCTCGAAAACAACTGACTCCTATTGGCAGCCTAATGCAATTTTCTAGAATTAAGGGAACGGAAATATATTGTCATTAGCACACAATTATTCTCGAGAGGGAGTAAACAAGCCCCAATTTTTTGGTATTGTGTTAAAGTGACGTCGATGTCGACAAATGGAATAAGGGTGAATATTATTGGAAACTATTGAACAAATGTTTGTCAAGTGTGACCGTACCTTAAGAGTAGGAAAATGGTTATAAACTGAAGGATATTTTATACTAAGGACTAGTCAATTTCGTCTTAAATCAAAAAATAAATTTTAGGAAATGAATTACTCCTGATTAGTTCATGAAATTAGACTTACTTAAAAGATGTAAAATGGTATTCTAAATTTTAGGAAAATATTTACCAGTTTTAAGTATGTTTTCTTTGAATTATAGAATTTATTATTAATTTGCATTTAGCAAAAAATCTAAGTAAATTTTTCATATTTTCGAGGAATATTTGAACTTAAAATTTATTTTTTTGTAAATAAAATAAAATTTTAAAACTGAATAATTTCAATGCTTGTTCAGGCTGCCTTATTGGGCAAATGGTTAGAGTGCTTGCCTATCAGTCAGAATGTTGTTGGTTCAATTCTTGGAAGGAAGAAAGGAATTAATATGTATAAATGGTGAATTAATTAAGAATATAATATGAAGATATAATAAATAACATATCATTTGGTATAGAATTTAATTAAAAATAAAAATAAGTACCAGAATTAAAGACAAAAAAAATTGGAAAATTTACTAAATTTGAGATCAAAGACAAAAAAAAATTTTTGCAAAACTCCGAATTTTATGGGAAAATTTTACTTAATTTTAGGAAAAATTTACTTAAATATGAAAATATAATTACTATAAACTAGTTCATTGATGAACTAGAAATTTAGTAAATGTTTTACTGGTTTCAAGTAAAAAACAGCTTTGGCGCCATACGACAAATTTTTTTTATTCAAATTTAGAAAATTTTCCAAAGTTTAGTTAGTTTTTTTTTTGAGTGCATGTGTATAATTACTATGTATGCCAATAATTGAAGGCTAGCCGCGAATAACGTTGTAAGTGACAAAATAATAATTTGTCAGGAGAGCCTAAAAACTTATTTTAAAGCAAGATTGTTTAATTTTAGCTTAGAGAAAATAATGATAATCAGCATTAACTTTTCTTTTTGTATCTCTGTTACATTTATCAATTATTTTCGACAATATCGTTTGAATGATTTTGTTAGTTACTTTCAAAGTTCTTCCACTGACGGACTATTTGTAATTATATTTTGAGAGCGATAAGATGCATAATTTTGAATGGTTTGTTGTTTGTACAACGCAAGGGAGTAATGTTAATGGTAATCTGTGGAAAAAGTGGTTTTGTAAAAATTGTCTTTTACAACATTATTCGCGGCTCGCCTTCAATTAGCAAAACTTTTTATGTTTATGCAAACATTTCATCTCAAACTTATGCAGGTTTAATTAAAAATGCACATTATGATGTATGATATCATTGCGAAAATATTCTCAACTAAAGTTGAATAACAAACAGAAAAAAAATCGAACTCACAATTAAATATTTGAGATTAGTTTTAAAAACTTATCATTATTCCGAAACGTAAGTAATGCACTTTCGTAACGCCTTTAAGAAACACTTCATTAGAGCGACCTTAATTAAATAATTAAAGACGAATAACACGACTTAATGAACAGTAGACATACAAACGAGTACAAACACAGTAAATTTAAATAGAAACTTCTTACTGACACATTCAAAAATTAGCTTGACAAAAATAATGCTTGCACAAGTAAAAATTTTGTGTACACAAGTACAAGTATCGCTCGCCACTTTATTGCAAAATCGTCATATCTCAAAACATGCACAATACAAAATAAAATTCGGCACATTTTGTTTTATCTTGAGTAAAAATTTTAAAAGAAAAAAACTTTTCTAATAGATTTATTTAGTTGAATATAAAGGCTGTTTTCTGTAAAACTTTTTGTGTTAACGATCTTTTTTGACTTAAGATGAATTATTTTAAAATTTTGTACCTTTCATTGAATTTAAGGTATTGCATTATGGGAGACTATAGGAGGACTGATGCGAATATATATAGCGTATCCTACTCAAATGGCAACCTCACCCACTGTTCTCACCGAACTTGGTACTCCATGTATCGCTAACGAGGCTCTGTCGACCGAGAATAGGCGGTATATCCTAAACATCTGCACAGTGGAAATACTATTGACACACATCTTAAAACAATTGATTAATGAAACCATTAGTTATATACATAAGTACATATGGCCCCCTATGTTCCACTTTGGAACGACGGGAATAAATATATAAATAAACACTTGGTACAAACATGCTATAATTTTGCACACATGTTCGAAAACAATTTCTTAGTTGATTTCGAAATTAATACTCTCCAACGAGAGTATTTGAAAGCAACATGTCATTTTCGAAGTTGTTGTGATGAGTTGTGTTTAAGATATCAATGAAATGACTTGCCGACATCCACCAAATCACACAGGATACATTTAATTGCACACACAGGATGACTCATACACTGCACACTTTGCTTTGTATCGCTGTCTTTCCAAAAGTTTGTCGTTGATTTGATGCATACATTTAGTGTTTGTTTGGCAAAAAAAAGCAAAGATAATTTCCCACCAATTGGAGTATGAAATAGAACTTAATGAACTACAAATTAAAAAAAAATTTGAAGTTCTTTTGCATTACATTTTTTATAAATACAAGCAATTCATTTACTTTTCAAACACAACTCTCTTCACTCAGGTAAGTATTTAATAAAGAAAACCTTAAAAGATAGAAGTTTTTCAAGGGTTTAATAGGTTAAAATCTGTACAAATCTGGCAATGTACTGACAATAAAAACTTGCCACACGTTGGATTGTCGGTTCACACAGATTTATCAAATTTGTCAAAAAATCTTACAATTTATTGCCAGACGATTGTATGGCAATAAATCTATCTGTTCACATGATTGTCATATGCAAGAATTGTCAGATCTGTTGCTCTGCATTGTGAGACTCACAAGCATTTGTCAGAAATTGTCAATTATCTATCAATCGTCTGTACTTGTCTTATATCGTCGGCTGGTTTCTGGTTTGCTGCAGATATAATGCATTTTGAATATACTGTGCCGCAAACCAGAAACCAACCGACAATATGTAAAAAAGTGAAAATATAAATTATTATGGACCATAAAGAAGCAATTGCAACGATTTTGACTGCATATATTTTATTATATTCTTTCAATTTTATTTTCCTTTAAAAGTAGGTATGCCAAGAAGTGAAAGAATTGTCTGCCAATGAGATGACATTGTCAGACGGTTATGCTCAACCGGGGGGAGGGGGGGGGGGTCTACTGCGTAATTCGAAACGAAAGCAATGCTTTCGAAATGCTATGTTAATAACATGTAAATTCGAAAGCATTTTCTTTCGTTTCGAATTACAGAGTAGACCCCCTGATAATAATAAATGTCTGACATTAAATTTACAATGGCAACGAAGTGTTCATACGAGTTTCACATGTCTGACAATTTGTTGTCAGCTAGTAGTATTACAATGGACTGACAATGCTTTTTTGGCAACCTTCTTAGGCAAGAATTGCTAATTAACATGATTGTAGGAAATATTTTGCACATTTTACTGACAATATTGTAAGACCTGACAACCGTCTTTGATAGAGATGTAACCGATAGACACCGGTACAGATTGTATATCGATGATACTTCAGTTTTGCCTATGCACTGGTATCGCTGATAGTTTACTGTCTTATTCTTAATTTTTTTTTTAGAATCTTCACTTTTTTGCTGGGCATTGATAAAAAAAACTGTTTAAAAAACTTCGTTATTAAAGCTTCTTCACAGCTACAGACATGTAATATTTTTTTCCTTAAGAGGATTCACAAATAATCCAATTAAAAAATATAACAAAACTTCAAGATGAATATCAAATTCCATGCCACCGTCTAAACAAACATAAAAACATAATTTATTTTTTAGCCATATTTTTTAGCCCACTGCTCTGTACTGTCTTGTAAACATATTAGAAAAAAAGAAAAACGAGAAAATGAAATAAAAAAATTAAAATAAAGAACAAATATACGCGAAGTAAAAATTGTTTTCTCAAGTCAAGGTCGATATTAAAAAAAAAAAATAAATAAAATAAAAATAATCCGTAGGTGTGAGAAAAATACAAAATTGCTTAAGAGGAAGCCAATACAGACAGACTTGCAATATTGTAAAATAAACAGAAACACATGGAATAATAAAGAAAAAATTTTAGTTAATAAATGAAAAATAAAATCACAAACATATTGGCACATCTTTTTTGCTTTAACATTAAATCCTTAAACACGTGTAGAATATGAAACTTACCACCAGCGCCAGCGCCTATTTTCATACACAATTTCTTAAACACAATCCTTTGTTTATTTTCAGTATCCGGTTTTTGGATTTTTGAGTTTAAATCTTCTCCTTCATATCCGATTTGTGTTTCCAAACGAGATTCTTTGGATATGATAAAATTGTTATTCATCAATACATTTAATAATTCATGAATATCGTTGCAATATTTATGAGATTTTACAGCAAATTTTCTTTCTGTTGCAGGCAGGACATGAAAATAGTGGAAGAAGCTTGTGCGACACTTTTGCCGAAATTTTCGCTTCCAAGCAAATGCACAGTTTTTACGTGTTCCTCGAGCAAAATTTACTTTCTCCACACGATGGCCATCTTCCTCTGCTGTACTCCAGTGAATACGGAAGAAGCATTTTTCTTGTTGCCCTTGGCTGGCAGATTTTGTTTTGTAAGTAAGATTTAAGTGATGTATTGGTGAACAACAACTTGGACCAAAACTTCGATGTTTTTGATGCATATTTTGAAAATATCTCTAGCATACTTCTTCCATATTTGTTTATAGAAATTTAATTTTTTTTGACAAACCTCTTTTAATTTGCTTTAATAATAAATTTATTTTAATTTTGAACTTTATAAATTTTCGAGAGATATTTTAACAATTTGAGTTTAAATTTTTTATCAGCTAAATTTTTTCGAAGATTGTGTGTGATTAAGAAGTTTTTATGATTTCCTTTAAATTTCTTTAATTTTTGACTTTTGCATTTAAATGCATAGATTTGTTATATTTTTTTTTTGTTTTGCTTGTTTGATTTTGAAATAAACCATAAATAAACACACATTCAATTATTTCCAAAGCACTTTTATGACACAAATTTAATTATTATTTTTTATTGAATTTATTCGAATAAACAACGGGCAACACAAATTTTCAGATGATTACATATGTATGTATATGCCTCAAACATTTTTCGTTTTGTTCGTTAATTTTTCGCCTTTTACTAACAACCTTTTATGTATTACTATTTATAATAAGAAATATTTGATAAAACATGATCATTTAATTTGATTTGAACTTTTTCTTAATTAAATTAATTTTCAGATTCATTATAAGATTTACGTAATGAATGCAGTCTTGACATTCACAGATGTGATAGTTTTCTTGATTTATGTACTTATATATTCGTACTTGTTGCATATGCACTTGCAACTTGCCCCATAGTGCTGATCTAACCAATATTTCAACTTTTATTTTACTTTGAACTCTACTTGTTATTTAAATAGAAACAATTTCTTTGCATTAATCTTGATCTTTGGTTATTTGATGTAACTAATGCAATCATTTTAAATCACTTAGAATTAGATGCGTCACTCGTTTACATTTTATTATGTATTATATTTATTTTTTTTTTCTTGCGAGGAAAAGAAATGCCCAAAGAAAGAAAAACTCAAATGCATTTAAATGATTTGTCATCATTGTCATCGTCTCGCGAGCGTATTTAATTGTAACCACGACAATATCTTGTACACCACTGATTAGTTAGTGGACGATTTTAATTTTTATTATTTTTGCCGTTTTTTTATTATTTATTTTTCTCACCACATCACTATGATCATATTGTACACTACATTTGGACACAAAAACACAGAGCCCATATAACAGCACACTGGCCAGGCAGGCAAGGCATGGCAGGGCACACTCGCAAACAACTTCCACAGTGAAATAAATAACGAAATAGATTGCAAAAGCAAATTGTTGTTGATCAATTTTTTTATATTTGTGAAGTGATCGTTGGCCAACACAAATTCATACGAGTACATACATATTTAAAACAACGTATTTTACTTTTCCACCCTTTTGAAGAACTTTTATAATTTCCACATCTCAAGTGGTTGCTTGAGCGCATTTTTTAAGTAAAATGCACCCTTCGTCACTCGTCAGACATTTGTAAATATGTATGTATGTATTACGTATGTGCATATTCATATACATATACAAATAAACATGTATGGCTATGTACATACCCACTTGACCTGAGATTCGATAAAAAAGAATGCTCATTAAAGCGAAGAAATTTCGAAACAAAATTGTTCGATATTTGTTCGCAAATCTAAAAAATTCGAATGTTCGCTAAAGCTACGAAATTATGTATCTCGATAGTTTTTCGATAGTTTTTGGGCAGCGTGTGCATGGTGCTCATTTGTTTTTGTAAAAGCACTTACATAGCTATAGGCTGTGTTTGCTCTTCCATAAGAAACTTATGAGCACCCCTGGTCTAGAGGTACCAAGTTCGAGCCATGACAGCACTTTAAATTGAAAAATGAAATAAGAACACATACTTACATGTGTGCAATAATTGACCAGAAAAAAAGAACGGAGGTAAACCTAGTATATGTTTAAATCCTGCAGCGTAAGTTAAGGTATTAAAATATAAATAAAATAAGTTAAATTAAATAAATTAAAAATTTGACGGCCTGTCCCACGATGTCACTAGAAAACGTTCGATCAAATACTTATATTGAAAACAACAACAAATTTTCTAATGTTATTGTTGTTTGCAATACAAGTTGTCGATCGAACAATTTCTAGTGATATCGTGGGACAGGCCGTAAATTATTTGTTTACTTTTTCTGCTGCCATTTTGCCATATCGAAATTAGTTCGATATTCACTTGCTTGGGACAAAATTGAGCGACAGGTGAACTTTTTTCGATTAATTTTTTATTGTCACTCTCGATAGATTTACACGATAAATATTCGAGATATATTTGAAATCGATACAAATAACGAAAGTCTTGGTCAACTGGGTATAGTTTTTATTAAAATAAAAAGCACTTTGAGGCATAAACATGTGGTGAATTCTCGCAAGTCTATAATATGAGGTATATTAAAATTTTGTGTGCGTAATTATTTTGCTGTGATTTTCAAAATCTAAGTAAGTAAAATTTTTCATGATTTTCAATTTATTCGCCACCTTATAAAACCGCAATGACGTCATATTATTGGTTAGTGTATGCTAAAAAAAAGTTGAGGAGTTTACTCTAAAGCACTGATATGTAAAGAAAAATTGATTATGTTTAAGAAGAGGCAATAAATATAACATGCAGTACATTACACCTTTGTAAAGGTCACATGGCTCTTATACATACCTAAGCTCTCAAAGAGAGCTTAATTAAAAAATTAATTTTTTCTCTTTCATCTTAAAAACCATATTTTATATATGTATGTATGTATCATTCAAGAGATTTTATAGCTTCAAATTCTTAAGAAATCCGTTCCTAATAAGACTTCTCCACCTGATAAACATTATATGTATTTAGTTCCTCTTCTTGAAAAGGCCCTTATTTTTAGAAAACAAAACATTATCTACGAGTATTAGTAGCACCAACCCAAATTATGGTTGGTTTGTTGGTTTACGTGGCTGCTTGACACCTCCAAGTAACCAAGTAGTCGTAATCACCAATCAATACTAAGTCCAGTGAGAAGTCGTACTAGGTAACGAATTAGGTCAACTATATATATATCCGTGACACCTCCAATAGGTCGTCTAGCATATGTTTGTCTTGTCGTAAGCAGTGCCGGGGAGTGTACTTAAAAAATGTATCTCTATCCCGCTCTTGATAGCTGTGACTGACAGTTTTGTGGCTAAGACCTGACCTAGTACCATGTCAACCTATCGTTCAAAGGCCGTCAATATCGATACCAGCCGAACGGTGCTGCGACAATATTTTTAATTTATATGTAGAAGGTTTTTGGAACGAACTTCCACACAAAATTTATTGTTGAAACATTTAATAAATGTACAATAATATTTATGATTAAAGCAGATAATGTTTAGCTAGATAAACTTCATCTAACCAAACCTTGTAGCTTATGTTGCTGCACACTGTAAACAATGTTGTAAATTGAAAACCTTGCCTTCTTCAACAATTGATATTTTGAGACAACATTAACTGAACTTATTTGAAAGTAAGCGCATAAATTCAATGTAGCCGTAACATTGATATTCATATGATGCAGATAATCATTCATAACTTCTTTATGCACGACTGCACATACACACACACGTGCATGTACATGTGAAGTAACGATTCGCAAATAAAACTGTTCGTACTGTCTCAACACATTCATTAATCACAATTAAAGATTGCATACTTTGGAAAGCAACTGTGACTGACTACAAACAATGCAATGTTGTTGTTATTTCTATTATTGCATATAAAAAAATGCTACTGCCGAACAATAATTAAACAATTGAATAACAAAAGATCGAGGAGGACAAAAACCAACAACGACTATGAAGTTGGAGACAGCAAACTAAAAGTCACTGCGTGTCACTGATGACCGATAACTGCACCGATGAAGTCAAGCTCATTCAAGGAGTAATTAGTTAAACATTGTGCATCGGTGAGTTCGTTGCAAAACAAAAATAATTAACAAACATTAAAAACAAATATTAAAAACAAACAAACAAGTATTGTGACAAGAAGCAACCAACAAGGTTGACAACATGTTTAACCAACAAAGACAGATGAAATGTCATTAAGTTCAATAAACATAAATGTCTTCAAAAAAAGGTCTAGTGATATTAAAACAAATGTTTGTTACATTCCAAGGCGAATTGATACAAGGTGATCTCGATTTGCAACTCTGCATATTCGTCTTGTATATTTGTTAGTGTAAAATTTCCTGCTGTCAGAATATTTCCTAACGTTTTGTTTGATTTGACAGCAGAGAAGTGATGTCAGCTGGTGAGTTAAGATCACCTTATGTGATTTCGCCTTGTTACATTCTCTGCTCTCCAAATAATAGAGAAAAATTAAAATTGAAATCTTTTTTTTTTATCTAAGCTGCAGAAGCACTTTAATTAAGTAAATAAAAAACAAGAATAAAAACTCTACGAGATTTTCATATAAGTTTTATGATACATTCAGTTGCAATTTCTATAGGTTGTTAAAGAGGCAGCTAAAAAAGGAGAAATTTATTTAAACATTCGGAAATTTCCATTGTTTCTGTTAGAAAATTAGCACTACAGTTTTTGCAAAGTATTCGCAATATGATTGAAAGAAGTTTAAAAAAATACTTTGAATTTTACGGCTTCAAAAAGATAATTTTATTAAGTCCGTACTTTTTCCTTCAATTCTTAGTACAACCTTAACAACTTTGTAAAGCTTTTAGCTGAGGTAATAACATTTTATCTTTTTTAAATTAATTTTTTAAATTGTCTCTTCGAAATGGTGTGAACACGAGACTTATTTAACACCCTATAAAAATCTCGTAAGGTCACGGCAACAACAACACACTATCAGAATACATATCGCACACTAACTCATAAAGAGTCACAACTCAAAATTATAAAAGTGCTTTTGCTTTTTTATAAACCAGTTAATTGAAGAAATCTATAACGACCTCAACAATATCTTTTGCAATACAGTCTTCTTGAAGAATATAAAATACCGTTATGCTTGTTTTTATGTCACATACTTGCGTCACTTGTACAGTACCAACAGTTGTTTGCAACTACTCAGCATCTGAAATTTTTTGAGTTGTGACTCTTTATGATTTAGTGTGCGATATAGAAAATTGAATCAATGAATGAATATTTAGAATGGCCATGATGGCAAAAGAAAATTAAATGAATTAAGAAATATGTATATTACAAGTTCAATGATATCAGACATAAAGTTGGATGCACCCTCACAAAATATTTTATTTGTTTGTATCTTTTTTTTTTTGTAAACGTAATCATTGAGAGAGACTTTGTATTTCAATGGGCATAATGATGTAAGCAGTTGTTTTTACGACTAAAAATCTCTAAAACATTTAACGGCTTTCATAGCTAGAAATGATATTTTTCGTTAAAATAAATTAAAAAAAAAATATATCTACGCTCTGTTGCTCATACATATTAGTAGTGCATCACGATGATGATGGTATTGTAGTTGTAGTTGTAGTTGCTACTTAAAAGTTTCAGCAGCAGCAAAAAAAATAATAATAATAAAAAAGAAAGAAGCCACAGAAATTGGCGCCGTAAATTTGTTACTTCTTTTTCCTTTGAAATAAAAGTTAAAAGTTAATACAACAAGTGCAACACACAAACATCAATGCCTTCGAACTCGTAGCGTAACATCTACTTGCTGCACATGCTTGCTACTTTGCTGCAGGCCGATTAATGTTGGTCGTACGTATGTATGTACATACCTGATGCATATGCAAGATACATCATGCATTAATGCATGCAGCTACAAGTGCAAAAAAATATTTTTTTTTTAACTGTACCGTACCCGTAACATTTATTCTTCGTACCACAACTTATTATTCAGTCACTCATGATTTATTTATGTGTGTGAAATGGATTATACTCGTATGTAAGTATGCTATAAAGTATGTATATATTTTTTAAATGTGTTATTTTGTTTTATTATGAAGTATTTACTTTAGCCTAAAATTTGTTTATTTAACTTTTAATAACAAAACTAATTCATATAATTTATACATACATACATACTCGTACACACTGTTTCAGAAAATTAAATAAAAAGCCTTTAAGTTGGCATTTTTACAAGTTATTAAGAAATGTTAAATATGTATGCATAAATGATAATCTGACTTCTGATATCTTAAAGAGTTAATATTTTATTAATTTTATCTATGTACATGAAGCGGTGGTCATTGGCAACAAAATATAAATAAAATAAAAAGTTTAAAACTTAGTATCGGATAATACGATTATTTCATGTTGTTTTCAAAACTCATATGAGCTTTTAAAACATAAAGCTTTGCAAATATGCTGAACTACAATGACCTTTGACCTTTTCTTGTAATTTTATTTATTTTAAAAATCAAAGAAATAAGAACTTTAAGCAAGTCACACATGCATTCAGTTTTTGTGTTTTGGTTCACAAAGAATGGAAATTCGTGTACATTATCGTAACTCTACACAAGTTCATTTTGTACACCCAGGGAAAAAACAGTTTAAAATCTATAAAAACCATATTGAATTAATAAAAAAACATTAATTCGTATTTTTAAGTTGCAGCTTTTCCCTGAGTGTAGGAGTCATTTTAATATTATAATACTTGACCCAAGTGATGGCAATAATGTTAAGTAAATTATTTGTTGCTTGTAAATAGTGCAACTGAAACTATTTAAATGCCAACTTAAAGAAATTAGCAGCATTTTTGCAAAGAAATCAGTATTTTTCATTATTTGGTTTTAAAAATGCATTGTACTAATCGATATTCCTAAAGAGACAAGTTGGTGGTGGCAAGTTTAACAAAGTTGTTTTTTTTTGCATTTAGTCCAGGTTTAGTTTAATTCCATTTTGGAGAAACCGCAAACGCAACAATTTGTAAAATTATAATAATGAATATAAAAATAAAACTGGTGACAGTGGCGACATACATAATACTTAATTAAAAGATTGCAAATGCAACATTAAAAAATTGTTAAAATTTTAAACGTCAGCAGAAATAAAATAAAATCAGGTATGTATAAGCACCTTATTTGAAATAAAAATTAAAAATATTTAAATAATTGCAAAAGAAAAACTAAGCGTTAATATAGAAATGGAAAAGAAATCAGCTGGAAAAAATGTACAAGCTCTCCAAATTCATAAAAAAAATTATTCGGCAGCAGTATGTTGCTACGTATGACTTTTGAATGCAATCTTTTGAGTGTAAGTACATTCAGTTTTCTACGAAAAGTTTTTTTTTTAAATTACCAGGGGGTATACTGTGTAATTCGAAACGAAAGAAAATTCTTTCGAATATGTATGTTAATTATATGCAAATTCGAAAGCATTTTCTTTCGTTTCGAATTACAGAGTAGACCCCCAGTATTACATGGATTAGAGAATCAGTAGCATAGTTTGATAAATAAAAATATAAATATGCTAATTCGTTTTGCCAACCTATGAAGCGATATTTTGTTTTCGTTAGCTGTTGTTAGCTATTTTAATTTGAAGAATTATTAATAAAAACAAATTTTTATTCAAAATATGTATGTACTTGAAGTTTTTTGCTTTTAAACGAAATGAAAGTTTATCCAATCTTGAGTTGAAACTCCATTCATACAATATGAAAATCTCAGTACATATTATGTGTCAGTTAGTGCAGTTTTTTTATTTACAGAAATTTAAACAGCATTAAAAATATTTAAAAGTATGTAATAACTACATTTTCTCCAGACCCGCCAAGTAAAGAAATTATTTTTATAGATGCCATTGCTAATTTTAATGAACACAATTTAATGCCACTTGAATGAAATCTATATGCACTTGAAAAACAAAAGCTAGACATAAAAATTGTCTACAAACAAATCGCAGACATAGTATTATGACCACAAAAACAACTTCAGAAAACATTTTTATTGCATCTTTATAAATTTTGCAATATTGGAGTCAATTATACTATAGTATACTTCATTTTGCTTTGTATTTGGTGGATGCTTCATTAGGCAAAAAAAATATTTTAATGCCAAATGTTTTTATTGGAAACAATTCAAATGCCCTCACTTAAAGTTCTGAACGAAAAAATTTGTAATTGAAATGTTAATGTCCTTGAAAAAAAAAAATGTCTGTCTTAGAAGTATCTGCAAGCATATTGCAGACAAGGGATATTTATTTATATGACTAGAAAAATATTCAACATACATGTAAATTAAAGTAAAGGAATAGTTTAATTTTTTTCTACTTGCCCAACTAGGCACAACTGTATGATGTTAGACCAGCTCTTAACTAATTGAACTATTATAAATTCAAATATGTATGTATGTATATGTTTTTGAATACAGACACAAGTGATATATGTATTTTATTTTTCGGTAAAAATTCAATTCAATGTAATTGAATTTAAGCAGAAAGCCTACGTGGAAACACACATTTGAAATAATAACTATGAATTTACACAGTCGCTTCAATATAATATCATCATGATGTTCAAAGATACTTTATTACCCCTTACCAATAAAAAAAAATGGTCTTACGAGTAAAATAACGTCACTACACGCAGAAAAAAACGTGACTGTGTATTGTCATTTATCAAAATTTCAATATGGCTACACTCAGGGAAAAGCTGAAACTTAAAAATAAGAACGCAGTCACATTAATTCAATAATTTTGAATATAATAGAAAATGTATGTACAGTAAGGGACAAAATTGTTCACAGAATAGTAGTTATTAAGAATATGTTGAATTATATTATTGTAGATATTATTTTATTTGAATATTATATACTTTTTGTAATTCATAGGCAATGATATGATAGAAAACACTTTAACTTAAAAATATTTTATTTCATAAAAAATAGAAAAATTTTTTTTTTTTTGGAGTGTAGGTGTGAACAATTATGACTCTCGTAGAAGCAACATACTAATTTAGCTGTTAATACTTTGTATGTTTACCACGAGCGGCTTCAACAGTGTTTATCCTTCTGGGCATACTTTCCACAAGATTTGTAAGAACAGCTTTAACAATATCTTCCCAAGCTTCAATGGCGTGATCACAAAGCTCATACAAAGTACTAGGTGGTTCTTTTTTAGAAAATATTCTCCTCTTTAATATTGAGCACAGGTGTTCAATCGTGTTTAAATCAAGCGATTGAGGAGGCCAATCTAAAGTTTTAATCCCATTGCTAACAAGCCACTCCTTACTAATTTTAGCCGTGTGCTTAGGGTCGTTATCTTGCATAAAGATGTCGCTCTGACCAGGTCCCAAACCAAATATATCCAGACTTGGGAGATATGAATCTTTCGGAATGGTTGTGTAGTCAGTAGCACAAGTTTTACCTTTTATTCGTCGAAGAATTTCAAGCTCATTACCACGAAAACAACCCCAAGATATCATTGAACCACCTCCAATTGTTAATGTTCTGCATATGTTGCGTTCTTTAACACCAACACTTTTATCTACCCATGTCCACTGCCGTCCGTCTGATCCTATTTTGTTGATTTTGAACCAGGGACCGTAACTGTTATAACTTTTATCGTAAAAGTCAGAAAATAAAAGTTATTTTTTGACTTTTATTTTTTCGAGCAGAAATAAAAGTTATTTTTTGACTTTTATTTTTTTGAGCAAAAATAACAGTTATTTTTGACTTTTATTTTTTCAAGCAAAAATAAAAGTTATTTTTTGACTTTTATTTTTTCTAGCAAAAATAACAGTTATTTTTGACTTTTATTTTTTCGAGCAGAAATAAAAGTTATTTTTTGACTTTTATTTTTTTGAGCAGAAATAAAAGTTATTTTTTGACTTTTATTTTTTTGAGCAGAAATAAAAGTTATTTTGTGATAAATTCATTATATTTATTATAAATTTTGGCGCTTTTGCAATAGTGAATCGTTAAATTTACTTATTTAGAAAATAATATTTGGAATATTAAATAATAATTTCTTTGTCAAAGGGGTTGAAAACACAAAAATAACTTTTATTTCTGCTCGAAAAAATAAAAGTCAAAAAATAACTTTTATTTCTACTCGAAAAAATAAAAGTCAAAAAATAACTTTTATTTCTGCTCGAAAAAATAAAAGTCAAAAATAACTGTTATTTTTGCTAGAAAAAATAAAAGTCAAAAAATAACTTTTATTTTTGCTTGAAAAAATAAAAGTCAAAAATAACTGTTATTTTTGCTCAAAAAAATAAAAGTCAAAAAATAACTTTTATTTCTGCTCGAAAAAATAAAAGTCAGATTTTTAAAAAGCATCGTATTTTCTGACAATTTGGTCCAATACTTGCAAAATGGTATACTTGGTTTCATTCTCCGACATTTCCTTGAGGTTGCTTTTTTTAATCAAAAATTCAAAAATAACAGTTATTTTCGGTCCCTGTTTTGAACTCATCTGACCACGTAACGCGTTTCCAGTCTTCTACAGTAAAATTTTCATATTTTTTGCAAAGGCTAATCTTTTTTTCGATTTTTTTCACTTAAAATTTTATAATTTTGGGCAGTTGTATGATATGTGAACCCTTCAGTTAAATCTTTGACAATATTTTTCTTCAAAGAAGCTTTCACAGGGATTGGCATTATAAAAATTTTAAATCTAAGCACACTATTATTTAAGATTTAGTTTAAAAACAATTTTAGACATATTTTATTTACTTAAGACCAAATCCACAGAAAATCAATTGAGAGTAATTATAAAGTTACTTATTTTATGTATACCTTATTTTATAAGGGACAAAATTGTTCACACACGTGTTTTCTTTTTTAACTTTATAATATATACAAACATAACGGTATTTCCGAAACAGATATGTCATACAACATTAAACAACATGGCACTCAATATGTACAATTTTAAGAGTTGACAGATGTATTATGAACAAAAATTTTTTGTATAGAATATATTTTCCTTTTTTCTGTGAACAATTTTGTCCCTTACTGTATGTATATTCAGATATTTAATAACAAAAATTAAAAATTTTAAAAACCCCCGATATATCTAGAAAAGATGTGACATCTTCTAAACGGCTGGACCGATTTTCTTCAAACATGGCTAAGAACCATCTCGATCAAGTCACCTTTCAAACAGAGAAAACTAAATCAAAATCGGTCGAGCCGTTTGGGCTGTACGTGGCCACGGACAGACACACAGACACACAGATACACAGACACACACTACAAACTTGTAACACCCCTTTTTTTTTTGGTCGGGGTTAAAAATAACTAAAATGAATAAATTAATACTGTAAATTAATATTTTTCCATATTGAAATAAGAAATTTATTGTCTTTAAAAGAACTTTTTCCTATCAGAACATTTTTTCGTAAACTGGCTTAACAGATTAACATTTTTATAGAATTTATATAATGAAGTAGCCCTTATACTCGTAATAGAAATATAATAGAAATGTTGATAGAATTATGCACTCTTGGGTAGATGATGAAGAATTTTACCATTTTATCGTCCATTATGTCCTTCTGAGTTATTAGAACCGCTAATAGCAAAACTATTCTATATACTTAAAACATCACACCAAAAAAGTTTGTTTTATATAAAAGAAAAATAAGCAAATTAACAGGCAACAACAAATAGTAATGGCAACACTGTTGTAATTTAGAGATGGTGAATTTGCGCTTTGATTGCAAAAAATTCTTTCAGCGAATTGTAATACGATGAATCAAAACACTTCCCGTATTCCGTTTGCACTGAAAATATGTATGTATGTACGTATGTATGTATGTATGTATGTATGTATATAAGGCTCAAGTTTGCATTAATTGACACCACACATAGTGAAGCAAACACAATAACGCTGATGATGAAATGAAGGCGCAATCTTCGAAAGCATGGTGTTGTTCAGTTCTGTAAGTATGAAAGTATAACGTTATATTAATATAGAAAGATCCTAACTCTCATTATTTTTTTAAAAGAGATTTTTGCATTTTTCGGTACATTAGATGTTCTTCCTTTGAAATATATAAAAAACTCGATTGAAAAAAAATAATGAGTTAGGGCCTTTCTATATTAACGATAAGTATGTATTGATGTAGGTAAAATTTCGTGGTCATACAGTTTGAAATTCACTGTCAGAGTTTTGTTTATTTTTGATAGAAAACGAACGTTCTCTCTGTTTACCATGGCAGCCGCTCTCAATGAATGTCACTGTGTCATTGGTATCCTTTTTGGATACTTTTTCCTTCGTTTTTGTTTTCGATTAACCACAAAGAATATTATATTACTTTTGTTTTTATTGTTATACTACTCCTTTGTATATTATGCAACCTTATTATCCTTTTCGGGAGATACTTTTTCTAAAATTGGGGAGCAATTTTGGGTACTTTACTTTGGTACTGTACAAAAAGACAAGTACGCAAATACTTATGTACACATATACATACATACTTACACACATAGATACATACATATATACATACATATGTATATCTTAAGCATAAAGATACATAAATGAGTCATCAGTAACTTTCACGACAAAATAGGGTAAAATTAAAACTTTGATTTTGTTTTATTGTATAATTAAAATCAAAATTTTCTTGGAATATTATAATAAATAATTGAATTTTTTTTACAATTTTCGTAATTAAAACTTGCGGATTTTGTGGCGTATGTTTCGTAGAAAGTATGGTGAATAAAATATGTAAGTATTTTTTTTACGATAGATAATAACCGGTAAATTCGTTACACTTTGTTGAATTTATTTGCACTCTTCTTCTGTCATGCGCAATTTATTTCTAACACTCTCTTATTTTACGACTATGAAATGACAAAATTAAGTTTTCATTTTTTCTTTTAGCTTTTTCATTATGTTTATTATAGTACGTATACCACCATACAATATTTAAGTTTATTTAAATATGAGTGTCTTGAACAACCAAACGCATGTTTTGTATCATAATTTTTTTTTTACTATAGTTTGTATTTTAAGTACCCTGTACTAAATATACTCTATACATACGCAGTAGATGTGAATTAGATCATTTTTAATTGATTTTACACAACAAACAAATAGAAAAAAAAAACTTTTCGTATTTATTATTGGCAGTATTTGGTGAACACTCTACAAAAGATAAAATCGTACACATTTATTGTATTAAGTAAACTCTTTGTTAGCTTTGATAAATTTCTGATTTGTATGTACTTATGTATGTATATGTACATACAGACATAGCAAACACATAAATGTATGCATAAAAAAGTTTTCAATCGAATAAAATTAATATATCCGGGTTTCTATAAAATTCCCCAAAACACATTAGAGAAAATTATTTATTTATTTATTTATTATATGTTATAAATACAATCAGAAACTATATCATAACTTAATTTAAACGAGAATAGTAACAAATACCTTCATTCGTTGTAGTGAAACAGACCAGGGTCTATGGTGGGAATCGAACCCACAACCTCCCCGCTGATAGGCTAGCACACCGAGGCACCCATTAGAGAAAATGTATTGCAGTGTTCAAGAAATTTTTCAGAAGATTTCTAAACACTCGTACAAGTTTAAAAGTTATTGGAAAAGGAGAGAATTGACTGTAATTGCCTTAACCGCTTGCTTATGCTTCGACAGGGAAGATACACGTCACTTTTTTTTTATCAGTCTTGCCTCACTACATTGCTTTAAAATATAGATTTGAAATTAAAAAAAAAACATACTGTATAGATAGTATGTACATAAAAACATACATATTTGTTTAATTTATTGGTATAATCAAAATCATCTCTTAGAAAACGAAAGAAAAAAGTCTTGTATTTTATTATTAATTATTTTGAACATTATATCCAAGATAAAACAAAAAAATATGAGATTCAGCAAACAAACAAATAAATATACATACATATGTATGCATGTATGTACATATATATAAAAACCATTAATAACACAGTACAACACTAAAATAAATTACGTGGTTCTGACAACATTTTTTTTGTAGAACAGAGCCAAAAATTATCGTTATGTTGGGGAGTTAGAGGGTTAATTTCATTCTTTCGGTCTCCTCTAGCAGAATACAGAACTCCGTAATTTTGGAAAAAGTTCGAAATTGTTGTACCGTGTAGTTTGATTAATTAAATTTCAAAAGAATATTTAGTGAAATTGAACGTAGAAAATAAAAAGCTTGTATAATAACAAATTCTATCATTAATTTTGTTCAAGCTCTTTAACTTGCAAAATACGCAATAGAAAATTAACAATAAACAATCCCACTTTTCTAAACATAATATTAACGCGTGAGAGGAATGCAATGTATTTATATACAAAGTTTCATAAGAATCGGTTAAGTTCATATAAGTATCCGAAAAATATTATTTTTTTTTTAAATTAATTAATTTTTTAATGTTCCAAAGATTCACAAGAGTTGGCCTAATATAAGTAATTGAAAATTAATATTTACTGCGTATGGGCACGTCCCCGCCCGCTTTATTTTAATCATATCCCAGTTGACCACGGCTTTAGTTAATAATATCGATTTCGAATATATCTCGAACATTTATCGTGTAAAACTATCGAGAGTGACACTCAAAAATTAATCGAAAATGTTCACCTGTCGCTCAGTTTTGTCCCAAGAAACATTCGATCTCGAATTTCGCTAGCAATATCAATAGTGAGAGATTATCGAATTAATTTCAATACCGCAAAAAGGTAGCAGAAAAAGTAAAATTTTTCTTTATTTTAACTTACGTATTTTATTATTTTATTTATTTGTTTAATTCCGTAACTTACGCTGCAGGCTTTGAACATGGTACCTCCATTCTAACAGACTCGCACACATCCGCTGGGCTATCGTGGTACTTCTAGACTAACAGGCTGACACACTTCCACGCAGCTATCGTCACACATTCGGAAAACTATCGAGAGAAGTGCGAAGTTCGGAGCTCTTGTGAACATTCGAATTTTTTTAGATTTGCGAACAAATATCGAAAAATTTTGTTTCAAAATTTATTCGCTTTAGTGAGCATTCGTTTTTATCGAATCTCATATCAAGTGGGATTGTATTGCCACGGGAACACAGTGTATATGTTTCATAATTATCAGTAAAGCGGAACTAGTCCATAGAAAAAGCTGTCACAAGATTTGCGATTAACAAACATTTTACATTGCTAGTTCCATAAATAGGCTGATTTAGTAAAAATTTAATTTCTAAACGTGTCAAATTTGTATGAAAAATAACCAAGATTCGTTTAAAAAAAATATTTTCAAAATAAATCAAAACGCAAACATTGTTTGTAGTTACAAAATCTACCCCAAAAGCTTTAAAAAATACATATGTATTTACCTTATGTATAATCAAAAAACTTGCATGAAGTTAGCATAAGTGACAAAATTGAACTGCTTGTTACATTAAAAATCATTGCATAATGTAGTTTTACACACGATTGCATCCTAGCATGATTTTTAATGTAAAATTTCATGGCAAAACACATTAAGACCATGTTAAATTTTGCCATTTAGGCTAACTTCATGCCAGTTTTTGATTATACATAAGGCCGTTAAATTATAGGCCGAAAAATTTCTTCAAGGGAGACAATGAGATTTTTTTGTTAATTTAAAACAAGATTTCATAAATAAATCAAGAAATTTACATAAACATGTAGTATCTGAGTGTGAACAAATAAATTTTTCAACAATTTTAAGACAGAAGTGAAAAGCAGCAACACATTCTTCAATTGGCCTTAAACAAAAAAAAAAGTAAGAATTTGCCAGAAAATAAAGTTTTTACTTCACCTTTACGAGTAGAAAGAATTTTATAAAAAATTTAGTATTTTCAGTAAATTAATGAAAACTGAGCGCAAGCAATGGCACTCGACATCGAACGAAATTACAAAATATGTCAATGTAATTTATATGACAATACGAGTATTTAAAAATTTCTATCGATATCGGATGCCGTAATTTGCCACCTGAACTGTAACTTTGTTTCACATGTGCAGTTTCTTCGCAATTCGAGTGCTGACTATATATTCCAAGTCACTTTTACTTCTCTGAGCAATAGCGTCTTCTAGTTTTAGAATTTATAGTTCAACTTGCAAGCACATCAGCGATAGCAGCCCAGGGCCTTCGTGATCGATTGAACTATTGGGCCGATCTAACAACCGAGTTTTAGAAAATAGTACTGAATATTTTAGCGCATTGCAACAATGGGCATTAAGTTATATTGCAACATTATTAATTGGTTAAGACTTTTAACATTTTTCAGTTTTCTTTATAAGCCATATAAAGTAAATGGAAATTGGAGAATTAATCGCGGCCATATTGCTGAACCAACATCTGTCTAGTTGGCTGTCAGAATGTTTTACCAAATTTCAATAACATGTGTAAATGATAAAATTGTTTTTATCAAAACAGGTGTACGGATAACGTTCCGAAATGGGTGAAATTTTACCGTCGCGAGTGATATAGGTTGATGATATTAACACCACGTACCGCATAGCTCATGCCACATTGTGCACGATTATGGATGGCAACCGAGTTTCAGTTGCGTTGCCAGTAGCCAAAATAAATGTACAGCATCTGGCAACTGACAACTAACAGCTGTTGATTTTAGTTGCCAAATTGTAATAATATTGGCAACCAATATGAAAAAATGTGGTATATTAAAAAAAATAAAAAATTTAACATCCATATTCTAAGCTCCATGACAAAACAAAAATTATAACAAATGATAATTTTTACATTGCAGATATAAAAACTGTCATTTGTTTGTTATGATTTTGTTATTTGTCAGAAAGTTCAGAATAAGGGGTAAATGTAATCAAATAAACTACTTCTTCTTTGGAAAGGTGAAAATATGCTTTAAGGCTAAGAACAAAAATTTGTTAGTAAAAACTTCTTTTAAGCAATAACAATTACTCACAATAGAGACGATAACTCTAAAATCAAAAATTAATTCCACTGAAATAATCATCTTTATCATAAGACATTTTCTAAGCACTTTACCACTTATTATTCTTTTATTTTGAAACTTTGTTTAAATTATTTTCAGTGGGCAATCTGTCATAACCGTATTGTCGATTACTTTTGGGCAAACCGAACAAGTTGCCATACATAATACAAATTTTAATGTCAGTTGCGTTGCCACTTAATCTACCCATTAATATTTGAATCCTCATACGAGATTTATTCGCGTTATATAATCCACTAACCGCGCAATTACATGTAAACAAAAATGATTTTACAAAAAAAAGAAAATTTTTATAAATATTAAAAATATATTTCTTGTTTTGTTGCGATTTCAAAAAAAAAGTAAATGTAAAAATATGGTATTTTTAAATAATTTTTGTTTTTTGAATTTTACAACAAAAATCAATTTTTTTTTTGTTAAACACAGTTACAAAATATACGGCACTGATAACTTTTGAATCAACTCTCGTAATCGGCCAGTCAGTTTCTAGTAATTTAATGTAAATGGGTCATTAAAATTGTGAACACAATACGAAGAACTTTTCACTCGATGTATTAATAATGTACAATGAAACCATTAAAGGAGATGGCAAACAATAGAAAACGCAAGACAACAATAAATTATTTATAAATGTTGAACAAAAAAAAAATCTTACTCAAACATCATTAAAAATCATTTTTAGAGCCGAAAGACAGTTTCACCTTTTTGGCAGCAAAATTAAAAACAATTATAACAATAACACGTCTATTATTTATGAAAGAAGATGAAAGATTTCTTTAAAACTTCACAAATGTTACACACATTGATTTTTCTAGCAACGCAACACACAAGCACAGGGAAAAATGAAATTAAGTATTTTTTAATATAATCCTCTTAGTCACATGACTCACCTCCTTTTTGTTTGCGTGGTATACGAAAAGAGTTCCACAAGAACGAAGATTTCTTGCGTAGACCACCAGGAACTTTTAGTAGATCCATTTCGTTGGCACTGGGACACGTTTGAGCAACTGCTGCGGAAGTTGCTGGCGTTGTCGACGCTGAAGTGCAAGTTGTTGAAACTGAAGCTGCATCAAGTGCAGTACTCGCATTCGTTTTGACATTCGATTGTGCTGTTGATAGAGACACAGATGATGCAGATGAATGAAGTTTATGTATTGCACTTGTACTTGTCGCTTTTTTATTATTTCTACCACTTTTATCACCACCCCTACCAACACAATCGTTATGTTCACCACCATTTCCTCCAACAATACTACCACTCAATATTATTCCTTTTTGTCGTGGTGTTTTCATTGATGTCAATGTTACATTTCGCGAAAATTTCACATCGCTTGTGGAAAAATCATTTAAGTGGAATTTTGGCAGTTTCGAATTTTTATGATTTTTTAACATTTCCAATGTTGCACTTGCCGTCTTATTAAACGTTAATGAATTTTCCACATCTGTTGAAGAGGACAAAGACGACGACAAAAACGTCGATGACGAAGGCGATGTGTTAAGGTTCTGAGTTGAACCATAAAATAATGAAACAAAATCATTCAGACCCATGTTTCTAAAGCGTAAAGCAAAACATACATATGAAAATGAATTTCGTAGTAGAAATAGCAGAGAGAGTCCACCAATATGACTGAAGTGGAGAACAGCTTCAACACAGGGGTTGAAATTTATTCCTTTTTGTTTTCCTTTTATTTCCTTTTGTTATTAAGTAGGTATTAACCAGTGTGGCCACAACTAAAAAATTTTTTAATGCTAAATGGGGCTTAAAATAATGCTAAAAATGCTAAAAAAATATTTGAAAATGCTAAAATATAATGCTAAAACTTTTTAATGATATTTTATTAATTATATCGATATAACGAAGAAATATTTTATTTAATTTTAATAAAACAAACAAAGTTGATTCAAAAGTTAAAACAACAATTCAGGAACATACAAAATACGAGTACAATTAATTGCTGAATTCATAAAACCTCCTGTATCTTTGTACGATCGTATTAAATATAAAAGTGTAAAATTTGTTGCTGGTAATTTTCATATAAAAATTAAATACATAAAATGATTTTACACTTTTATTTTATATATATGTTTTAATGTATTAGCATGCCTGCTATCAACATACTATGATAGAAATTTAAAAAATACTTTTTGCATTAAAAAATGGATTAATTTACTTTTCTATTTTTTATTTTACGTTCAGGAGCCGGATTCAGCAACGATGAATTGTGAAGTGTTCGACTCCGAAAAACATAATTAAAATACTTTTTTTCTTCTTATTATTAGGTGTTTGACGTTTAAAATACATTAAGGCGGCTATTAGAGGCTCATACTCGGTATATGAGCATGACAGACTTTCGTACATTCCAACAAACACCTCTTAAAATGCGCGATCTAACTAAGTCATCTTTATGCTTTGCGTACTCTACGTTTCCACATGGCATGACATTTCGTTGTAACTTGAAGTTATAAGTGATTTGTTAAAACAAATGCACTATCAATAATGTTATCACATGAAAAAAGCATTAATTTGAGCAGTCTACACTTAACATTAACTTAAACTTTATGTTCAAGTGAGCCTTCTTATGTCAGGTGGAGACCGCAAGTTACGAAAACAAATGAAATTTGCACTGAATTTGACAGAAGATATATTAAAGGAGTGTGATGACAAACACAAAAATTCAAAATTCCTTAAAGCTGAAAAACACGAATTTTGCATTATCACACCATTCTCAAATACCAAGTATGACAGCTTGCCGCTTAAGACGTCTTTTGCTGTTTACATGGTTTCCATCATTATACATTTCTACAAAAACGACAAAATACAATGAAATACAGGAGTTTTTACCTGTATAAATGGAAAAGAATATATGAAATTTATAAAATTAAAAATGCTAAATAATGCTAAAAAAATAATACAAAAATGCTGAAAAAAATGCTAAATGCAAAATAAAAAATTCACTGCTAAATCAAAATACATAATGCTAAATTTAGCAGTGAAAATGCTAAAAGGGTCACACTGGTATTAACAAAGCGTATTTAAGAGCATGTAAGCCAACCACTCTTAGGAATACAAATATCCTTAAACTGTACTTAAAATGTTGAAGAGAAAATTTCTTAATTTCGATGTCGTCTTCGCCATATTTCCTTTTTCCCAATGGCTTTTAAACTGTTTCATGTTCAGATTTAATTGTAATGTACGAGTACATTTCATTTTTGCCACGACGCTAGACTATTTTTAATATTTTTTCTTAGTACATACATATTTTTTACACATTTTCAGATTTCGGTTGCAATTTCGAAACATCTATCTTTTTTTTTTGTTGCTTGTTCGTTTCAAGTATACAGTTGTTAAAAATAAAATTTCCGTAATTAACTATTTTCTATGTCTAGTTTAATGTGCGGTCTACAATGGACTAGTTAAGTTAAGTTGTGTTAAGCTTCTGCACAACCCCAACAGCACAAAAAAGCAAAGCAACACGAAAGAAACAAACATAAAAAAATCGTAAATAAATCGTGTTTACCGCTATTTCAGCCTCATGCTACGAAACATCCAGGCATGGAAATTTAACATTTAACAAAGACTTCAAACTTAACAAGTAACTTTTTGACGTTAACACAAACAAACCTAAATTAGAGCTTAGAATTTATAAAATATACTTTGAATGTGTCCAGAAAAACGTACCCCGCTACGAACGCAAGGCTCAAGGATGTGATTTAGTTTTGGCTGTAAGTTTTAAGTACGGTGTTATATTCGTAGAAGATGCTTTAATACGTACATACATATCGTCATGTGAGAACTTAAGTGTCCAATACGCCATTATAAACTATTGGATATTAGACACTTAAGTTCTCACATGACGATATGTATGTGTATGTATATGTATGTGTATGAGTATTTTACATGTTTATGTGCAGTTAAGATTTTTGGTTAAGTTTTTTCAATTAACACCAAAAGGGCACAACATCACATAAATATGGGTATTCATTTCATGCAACATCTCCCTCGCACTCTTACTCAAATAAGAAGTTTTTTTTTTTAGAAAAAGTGTAGCTCGTTACCATCTTTATATGTGCAAAAGATTTCAGCATTACATCTTACATGAAGTCGAATTTATATTAATGAGCGATTTAAAAGCAACCACAAACTTGCTAATGTTGACGGATGGCAAATTACGGCATTCGATATTGAACAAATTTTAATTGTATTTGTATGGAAATTTCGGCATTCGATATCGAACAAATTTTCATAAAATTTTAATGTTACTTGTAAGGAAATTTCGATCGATATCGAATGCCGTAATTTGGAGCCAGGTTTGATTTTTTTAGATATGCCTAAGCCGCAAAGCAGCTGAGATATGTTTATAAGTATATAATTATCAACTCGAGTTTTAACTCCCGGTTTCGGTATATTGTCGAGAATGGAAAACCAATTGAAAGTTTGCAGTAAAAAGCTATTTTGAACAGTTAACTTTTTATATAAGTATATTAGCGCGGCCGTTAGTTGTATGGAGATTTTTTTTTTTTATTTCTTATATTTTTTTCTCCCGAAATCGGTTCAGTTTTATGAAAAAAAAAATACAAAAAATATCATAGTTGTGTTTTCACGACAATTTATTCAATGTAGGTTCTTTTGTATTTTTTGTATTTTTTTTTTGTTTAGTTTTGTTTTGACTATACTCAGTATATGTAAGAAATAATTTAATAGATATACGGCCAGTTTCTGAAAACAATTTCGTTTAGAAACCAACAAATTTTAAGGGAAAAAAACAACAAGAAAGCCCACTTATTGCAGCTTTTTATTTGGTTTTAAGGTTTCATATGCTTGAGATAAGAGAACACTGAAACCTTGCGATTTCAAAATGAAATGGTTTGCAGAACATGGCCGATAAGCTCTTATTGTACTATAAATAATTTCCATATAAATATAATTTTGGTGCATAAAATTTTTGGTTATTTGCTTCATTATTTTGTAAAATATTAATTTTAGAAAAAACTTTCTTTGAGGCTAAAAGAGCTAAAATATTGCCATATATCATATTCTTGTAAAATGTTTTTTTAAAAAGATAGCCATATGCAAACAAATTACATTGAATAAATGTGCTTGAGGGGCGGACGCATCCCCTAAAACACAACTTATCACTATGAATTTTTTTTTGTATATATTTACATACAACTGAACCGATTTGGGGGTGAGAGAATATAAGAAATAAAAAAAATAACGGCCACGCTAATATATGTATGTATCACGATTACTGTGTATTGTATATTTGTAGTATTACACAGTTTTGAAGAGATGAGTGTTAAAACATTTAAACATTTATATATTATTCTATAGGTTTACATATTAGTTGTTTTAACATTTCACGTTTAAAATTTTTAAACCTTGATTATACTGTTTTATTTTTTTGTAATGCAAAAATATTATGTTTTCCAACCCTGGTCTGACGTAAAAAAAACTGTGCAAAGCAAACGCTGCAAAAATGTAAGATAATATAATATCGCACAGGTTCGCAAACAGTTTATATTTAATTGTCGGAATATGTGTAGTTAGTTATTTATTAATTTTTAAATTTTAAAACATGTACATATCTAACTATCTGCTATGTCACAGAGTTTAATTCCGTTCGGAAACGGAATTCAATCCACCCCATTTTTGTAGGAGTTGGTGTCTAGAAAAGAAAACTAAAATACGAAAATTTGTCACGTATGTCCAGACTGTTGGACGCGCTGGTATACTGGGATATACTCCGGCTAGGACTCGATATTTTGAGGTGGTTTCGGAAACGGAATTGAACTCTGTGATATGGCCGTATATTTAAAAATGTTGTAGCCTCTTATGAATAGAATTATTCTTATCACATAACTTATTAACTTCTGAATGTGAATAAGAAGTAGCAATAATGAAACTTTAAACAATGCAATTTATTTTTCATTATTGACCGACATTTTTAGCAGCCTCTATAAAATAACGATCAAATAAATAGGTTAGCAGGCTGCTGGTAAGTGGTTATTAGACATTTTAGTAATTTATTATTCGACATTTGTGTAATTTATTTAATTTTTTTCATATAATTTCATTACTCTTTTGAAGTTATTTCATTTCGTTAAAAAAACGGAAAATTAAATAAATGCAGAAAAAAGTTGTTTACGTTATTTTGTCGAGAAAAGAGTAGGGAACTTATTTTCACTTCTGAAATAGTTAAGCATTCTCAGTGTACAGATATTTTTTGCTGTATTGCATTTCGAGCCTCGGCTACGCTTACTACGGCTCATTGAGACTTAAACATTTCAAGTTTTTCTCAAAAACTTAAGCTTATTTAAGTTCGAGTTTTGGCATGAAATTTTGTTAGGACTAGGATTTGATTTTATTTTTAGGTGCTATTTCATTAGGAGTTATTTCATTTAGCCCAATTGGTGGAAAACAGAATATGTACTTATTAGAAGTATTTTATGGTCAAATGGAAATTAAAAAAAAAATATCTTCAATTAGATTAAATTATTAAATACATTGGCGAATCCGAACATAACTTTTTACAGAACTTGGAACTTGGCATTAGTGCGCTTTTAACTTAAGTGTACATTAACCTTTTTATAATAACTGTTTGGGAACACCTGCGCCACATTAATGTCAAACTAAAACAGCAGGCAGTCCGTCACTCGGCCAGTAACCGATGGAAAAAACAATTGCTATTACAATTAATAGCGCTGTGTTTTTCTATTATTTTTATTTAATTTTTTTCGTTATGAACTTTTTTCTCCAACATTTATTTGTTAATATTCGTAGCAGCAGCCCCTTTTGCCAAACAACCATCATAGGCTTAATGTATTAGAAACCGCAAAATAAAAGCAAATGCAAAGCAAAAATAAAACTTACTGCACAAGCTTAAAAAATGGGCAAAAACGACGAAGCTTCCACAAAAATAATAGACGCACTATATGTACTCGTATGTGTGAAAACCCAAAACCCAAATGTGGAATAAGTACGTACATATATATTTTTTTATTAGTTCATACGACTGAAAAATTCATAATTACTTCTGCTGCTATTTTTAATTTTTTGTTTTAATTTAGAATTGACTTTAGAATGTAAAAAATAAACGATTATTATTATCGATTAAAATAAAATATACCCGTATTGAAAATTTATTTATTTATTATTACATATTTATTAATTTTTTACCACCGTGTTATACACACATACACAAAATTTATAATTATATGTATGTATGTATTTGTGTGGTTATGAGTTTAGTTTTGTCAACCGGAAACAGCAGTCGTTTCCAGCAAATCGGTCAAAAACTAACACGACACTTTGTATTTTCGCAACTTGAAAGCAATAAGTCTGTGTGAATTGATTGGTATGGGATGAAACCATAGATACGAAACTACGGGCTTAGACACATGCATAACATACGTACATATTCGTGTGTATGTACATTTACAGTGGTATTGACAATTAGAAAGGGTGAAGGCAAATAAGACGACACAGTGAAACCTTTATAAAACTTCATGATGTTCGAAAATGTTAGTTGGTTGGTTGGTTGGTTGGTTGGTTGGTTGGTTATAAAAAAACCAACGTTAAATTAATTACTTAAGCTATGAATAGTTCCTATTCAATGCAAAATTTACATTTTCTCCATCTGTGCATGTCTGTCTGTTTGATGTAGTCGAATTTATGAGTTAAATAATTTATGGTAATTTAATATTTTACAAATAAACACATACAAAATCATTGTTAATTACAACAATGTATTGAAATAAAAATGTTTTTTCTCAAACCGTTACTTCTGACCGCAATTTAAAATTAAAGCCAGTTGTATTTAAATTAACAAATTCATATGAAAAGCAAATAATAATATGTACATATGTATATGTATGTATGTACAAAAAAATGGCACTTACAACACATTAACAAAAAAAATCTGTATATAAAATATTAAATTACATTTGAACTTGTTTGACAACAAAGTTTTGGTGTCAAATTTTAAAATAATCGAATTTTAATTGAAAATACATTTTCTACGTGTGTGTAATTTAGACATTTTCCCCCCATATTCATAAAAAAATAAAATTCATTTTTAATTTTATGAATATGGAGATTTGAATTTGAATTTGAACTCCCCAATTCTCTTTGACTACAAAGCCAACTAAAAAAAAACGTTGCTTATGTCAGAAAATTAAATTATTTATTTTGCACAGTTGCAAGATTTGACGTGAGTATCTTTATTATAAAAAGAGCATTTTATTTCTGCTGTTTCGCTGCAACTTCAACTCCATTTCCTTGAGCTTTTTAGCAAATTATTTTAATTATGTTTTTCGTAAATCGAAAACAAATCAGAGCCCTTCCTTTCCTTTCCTTTCCACAACTATCGCTCATGACTTAACACTTTCAATGTACGGGTACGGGTAATTTAAAAATTATTTTAGCATAATGAAGTTCCATTATACATATACACAAATATTTATAATCATCCCAGCAAAAAATTGGTAGGGAAATGCAACTTTTCTACATTAACTACATACCCTACAGTCCGCGTAGCTAGCGAATGTCTAGCTATTTCGTTAACTACCAATCGTTGCCATTAACTACCAGCCTAACTACTAGCAATGCAAAAGTCTGACGATTTTAACATGGGGATGAGATTGACGGTAGTCAATTGCCACCATCTGCATAACCCTTCGTCAGTGATTTCGCTAATCCATACAATTAATTTTTCTACTGATAAAACAATTGCTCCCATATTCATAAAATTTAAAATGAGATTGAAATGTATTTTATTTCAATTTTTCTTACAAAATTTTCTTAAAATGGATTTCAAATATATTTTATTTACTTTTTTTGTGAATATAGGGCTTAATTATTAATAAATTTTTCAATTAAATGTTCTTTTTATTTTTTATGCATGCAACGTTTTAATTGACTTCTGCTGCTCATTTTAACTTTCTAAAAGAAAACCATTTTTTTTACTAAAAATTACACGTTCACTGCCCACGAACTTGCAATTGTAACTGACGCCAACAAAATAATTAAAATACTTAAAATAAATTTTTTCTTGTTGATTTTCTTTGGAATAACTGCATAGTTTTTTCCACTGGGAATTTTTTTTTTTGAGGTTAAAGGCATTAACATATCCATGAGTGAGAGAGTCAAAAGGCGAACTCTTGCATTACTTATGGCTAGTGTAATATTTAGCCAATTTTTCGTTAGGGAAATCACTAACGATTTTCAGTCAATTTCTACTTTTAAAACTGGAGGGTACCGTCTGCATTGCTTTATAGCAGCTACGTTCAAACAGACACACTCTGACACTTGCATTTGAGGTAAACAACTTTGAAAGCTTTTAAATGCGTTCTTGTTTCTTTGCAAGCACAGTTGTCGCCGAGATCTGATTGGCTGTTGTGCTCTCTTATGCTCTCGTCGGTGTAAAAGCACAAAAGCTCTTTTGTAAAAGTTTGCACATTGTACATATGGCCTGGACGTAGCTGCAAATTAAATGGACAACATAAATTATTTTCTCCGTGCATATTGTGTATTCAATAACTTATAAATATTAACATTTCGTAGTGATTACTTGTAAACCCAGATCGTAAGTACATACTTGCCTCCAATCAGTTAAACGCCGAAGTAGCAATATCGTAATGTATGTATGTTATTCATATAATTTATTACTTTGTGATACAATTTTTTTGGCTGGGATTTGTTGGATTTTATTTTTAATAAATAATAATAATTAATTCAGGTGTAAAATTCATAATTGCAGTTGAAAAAAAAACACACTCACATATATTTTTACATCGAATCTCACCCATTACACAAATTGAAAAAGTATGAACACGAAAATTTCAATCTGCTCTACGAGTACACATTTATAAATCGTATAAAAATGAATATAATTAAAAAGGTTGTTTTTAATGAAAATGTACAAATCTATGGCAAAACAAACATACATACATACATATGTACATACGTATAAAATATACTAACATGATTTAAAAAACATCCATTCAGGAAGTAGAGGCGACTAATGTCGAATTGCGGTTCCTCAAATTATTAAAAATAAAAATAATTAAATTATTATTTGCAAGTGCATGTAAACAATTACTCCCCGACAATATGTACATACATACATACAGACATACATTAATGCATATATACATACATACATAAATATGTATGTAGGCATGCATGCGCTTGTGTGCATGTTTGTGCGAAAACTAAAAAAAAATTTATTGTGCAAATTTATTGTTTGTATGTGTATTGGCTGGATGGCATTTTGTTGACATTTAAAAGTTAGTGTCGGTTTTTGTTAAAGATTATGACAGTGATGAGCTTATGAGGTTGTTCCCACCTTTATTTCAGTTGGTAATTATGTGTGAAATTATTATGAAATTATTAAAATGCTTAAAACGCTACTTGCTTAATTTTGTTGTTTGCTTTATTCGTTGCATTTAACATGCAACGACTTGAAAGAGAAAAAAAAACACAGTTTAGCCAAAATTTTTGGCATAAATTTAATTAACCAAAGAAACTAGTTAATTTGATTTGAGTGCACGACGAAAAAATGATGTTTGAATGCAAATCGCAAGAAAAAAAAGAAAAGAAATTTAATCTGTTTTATTTATTTTTGTGACCTATTTTTATAATTGTTGTTTAAGTAAACTAAAAATTTGACAGAGATTCGTTCAAATATTTGCTCAATATATTTTTTATCAACAGGGAAACATCATATTGTTAAAAAAAAATATTATTCATCACATGGTACCGATTTTCATATGTAAAATATTTGATAATCCTCATATTTTCACACGTTCTAATAAAGTGTGATGTCACTTAAAAATCTACATATGTACATACATACGTACTAATGTTTTTATGTACATACGTATATACATATGTAAATATGTGCTTATTTTGTTTATTTTCTATTTATTTAAATAAATTTTAAACAAAAAGCCGCATTTTTTTTGCGCGAAGTTTATTTTTCATGGCCACGCATCACGAAGCGATTGTTAATACAGGGTGTACAACAAAAAAGTTTACAGTTGTTTGGCTTATTGCGTGGGCGCAACGAATCTGAAGGGCTTGCGAGATACATATGTATGTTAATACCTAGCAAGGCTCTTTGGAATTCAGTCTCTGTGTTGCGTTTCTTGAGGCCCATTGTCCGTACGAGATTTTTACAAAAATTGTGACTGAGCGACTATACATAGAGCGTAGAAGTTTTTGAAATACTTTTCATTAGAAAATCTAGCCTAAGTCTTCAAAGGAACGGCACAACATTGGAATACCCAAAAGCGGGTCGACTAAGATCATTAAAAAACTATAGAAAAATGTAGAAAGTGTAATCATTAATCAGTCTCTTCGTGACATTTTTAATATTTGAATTATGATGCGTCAAAGCACTTTAAACGTGCATCGATCATCATTACGCCGCATTTTACACAAATAACTAAAGCTGCATCCCTACAGAATTTATTTGGTGCCAGAATCAAATTCCAGCGTGTTAGTGAGGTTCTTGAGTTTCCTAAGAAACTGATCTCCTGCAGAGGTATCATAAATTGGCCTCCAAGCAGTCCTGACTTAACCCTTGTGGACTTTTCCTATATAATTATTTCAACTATAAAATTTACAATAAACAGGAGTCTGTCAACATATCGACACATAAAAAGAAAGTGAACTACTCGATTAAATAAGTGTTGCCAACTCCAGGGTTTAAGTTTGGACGATACTAATTTTAAATCAAATGAGTAATAAGCATTGGCGCATATTCATAGTCAAAACAAAATATACTTTAAGAGTTTAAGACCAGTATTTTGTATGTCTGTGAGACACCCTGTAATTAAGCATTAAAAATTATAAAAAAATATTTTTTAAAGGTGCGTGTTCGCTTTGTGGAATAAGAAATATGTACTTCTGTATATGTATTATGTATGCTTTGCTTCAGTAAAACTTGTAGTCATTAATTTAAAAAAAAACAAAATAATATACTAAGATGAAAGGCAAAAAAAGTAAAATTAAAATTAATTCAATAAAATGAAAACCGCACAAATAAGGGGTCATGCTGTGTGGCTTGTATAAGTTATACACCAATTGAAAGTATTTGGTAAGTGTTCGAACTTTATAACAAAAATTCTCTGATTTTTGAAATGTGCACATGATAGATTCACATTAATTAAAAGAAACTAGCGACTACATATTTTTTGATTCATTTGACAACAGGGTGTCTGCACTTTAAGAACAATCCCTTCTCACTTCTTTATTCATGAAAATCTCTGATTTTCGATTCATACAGTATTAGAGTTTTATTAGAAAAATATAAACTAAGAAAAACTCTTTCCCCCATATTCATAAAATTTCAAATGAATTTGAAATGTATTTTATTTGAAATTTTTCATACAAAATTTTCTTAAAATGTTGAAATTCATTTTATTTTTTTTTTTTTTTTGTGAATATGGGAGTTTATGAGTTTATGAGTTCATATTAACGTTATTTTGTGTCATTTATTTTTGTTTTACATTTATTTTTGCCAATTAAAATGACTCTTTTAGTCTATATTGAGGTTGAAATGGATATAAGAGTACGAAGGCTTTTCGTATTCATTCTTCACATGGCTGGAATATGGATGGCAGCTGAACTTTAGTTTCGTTGCCACCAGTTGCCAAAAAGTTGTTACGTATGGCAAATGACAACCAACAGCTGTTAGTTTCAGTTGTCAAATTTCAATAAAATTCGTAACCAGAAATTTTTAGTTGCTGCATAATAGTTTTTAAGGTAAGTAGGTGTTAAAATAAAATAAATTAGTAAAACTAAATAAACTACAACTTCTTTCAGATAGCGAAAATATGCTTTTAACCATGAAATAAAATTATTAGTTAAAAATATTGTTTTAAGCAATAAGATTTACTAGCAATAGAGATAGTTATTCGCAAGGATTTGACTTGTCCCTCAAGTGTCATCTAAGACATATGTACATATATGCAGCATTGGCACTTCCTTCTCTTCATCGAAAAATAGTTCCACTGAACTAATCATCTTTATTATGAACATTTTTTTTAAGTTTATCTACTAAATAGTTTTTAAGCACTTGTGTATATACATATACTCGTATATACATATATAATCACAATGAACCCAATTGGGTCTCCGAGCGGAGGTGCATTTTTTTGGCACCACCCTTCCTAACCCATGTATGTATATTTTTATATTTGGAAGCTTTGTTTACACTATTTTCTGAATGATTTTTCGACGGATTTTAGTTTAAGTTAGAACGATTTGCACACATCCTACGTCAAATTTCAATTTCAGTTGAACTGACATTTCGCAACGGAACTGAAGTCCAGTTATCATTTACAACCGATCCACTAATTTTAGTAAACAGGAAATAATGGATTTTTATTTGGTAGTTTTAATCAATTCCAACTTGATTCCATGTCTATTTGACACAGTGTTTTTTTATATTGAGACATATTTATGCATTCAAAAAAGATCTGTTGCTAATAAAACAATTTGCTGTCGCTTAAACAAATAAATAATACTTATTTACAAGTTTTATTGACTTTCTTTGTATTCAGGAGCAAATTGTGAAATTCACTATAAATTTTATCTGTCTGATTAAAGTTTCATTGGATCTTGCTCAGCTAACGCTTGTATCTATCAAAAGTTACATAGCAAATTTATTAATTTTCTTATTTTGTTGCACAGTGTATTATTTACTCAACCAGCACATAAAACAATTTGTTTTGTATCGTTCTAAAAAAAACTTTCATTCATCTCATTAACTTTTAAGCTCTTAAAAATATGTTGGAAATTTTTTAATTAAAATGAAACAATGTAGATTTGTTAATTAAGTTTGCCAAATTTATTAAGTTTCTGAAATTCGTTGCACTGCATGAATTAAATTTTCAAGCTAATAAAATTTTTTAATACAACTGACCAACTTGGAAAGGCTTTATTTAGTTATAGTTTACGATTTTTATATCCCATTAAGTTAAGATTTTAATATACATTTCATTTTTAATTTGCTCTGCCAAATTCTAAGCGTGATACAATGTTTTAAAATTATGTGACACTTTTACAATTTCTTTTTTTAATTTTTTTTAAATAGAAGACACCGTACGTTCTTTAACCAACAACCAGTGCCAAATGTTCTATGGCAAGTTTTGAAGTATTTTTGAATAAATCTACGCACTTAGCTGAATTATTTAACGCGTTGCTGATTGTGCAAAATTTTCAACAAGTTCTACAAGTAGCATTTGACATTTTTTTTTTTCGTTCTAAGTGTTTTAAGGGTTTTGCTTGTATTCAGAGTGAAAAAATTAAGTTTTTTAGAGTTTACTTTACTTGTTTGGGTTATAAACCATACAAAACTAAAGTAAATAATCAACTTTAATGACATTTTTCTAGGAGAGCGACAAACTAAATACATACATACATACATACATATATGTAGTATGTATGCATGTGGTATGAGAGTTGTACGACACTGCAACGTGTGTGATTTGAAGTAATTTGAAGGTAAAAGTTTGATGTACAGTGACTTTAATTGGAAACGAAGTTCTGAAAATTTTAGATGAATATATCCATGGCTTAATATAAGAAAGTAGTGAGTAGTGAAAAAGTGAGTGGAGTTGAATTATGACTTAACTTTTTGTACTTATGCGCACTTATTGCAATGTGTTGTCTATGAATCATATTCACTCGAAAGTTTGAAGTGCGCATCGAACTCATACTTAGCAACATTTATGACGTTGTTGATTTCGACTCTCCTTAATGCTAGGAACACAACTGGAAAGAATGACGAATTTTTCGGTGGGAACTTTCGTCATAAAAAATAAAACACATTTGTCTATATGAAAATGAACACAACACCGCCGTACAACGAAATTTGTCGTGCGTGACGAATTCTGAGATAGATTTATTTCAAATTTGTGCCGACCAACGACGAAAAAACAATTTTTGTTATCTCTCTCTCTCTCTCTGTCTTTGTACACCACAACAACCAACTTTATCAAATATGAGAGAGGGATTCGCTGAGTAAATTCGTCGTTGTTGTTATTCACACGACGAATTTACGCAGCGAACTCAAAATTTGTCGTTTGCCCCAATTGTGTTCATGGCATAACTCAATGCCTATGGTCGATGGAAGAGAGACGAGGGGAAAAGAAACGTTTATGTTCCCCTAGTCTCTCTCTCTCTCCTACAAACTAATCAGCTTAGCAATAAGACTTGCTTAGTGTAAATTACGACTGACTAAACCTTTAAATAAACATACATGCATGAGTTGAGTGAGCTGAATCAATGTGAGTAGTATAAGTATTTTGCTAAAATTAGAAATCAAACTGAGGTATTTTATGAATGTGAGTGTGGTATGACTATGATGTCGACGTCGACATCATATAAATCAATGACATGGTGAGTATGCCTAGATCAGAGTAGTTGAGTATAAATGATGTCTACTCACTTAAATTTAAAATTTCTTGAGTCAGAATGAATAGTGAAAAAACGATTCATTGCCGATCACTGATGTATATGCGATATAAAATTTTCATTACGAAATTGTTCATGAAATTTGCTGCACGAAAATTATTTACCAATAGCACCGCTAGAGAAGACAGTGGCATAGAAAAAACTCCACAGAATGAATATCTGGAGCATTTCTGATCTGATTTCATGTAAACTCTTTATAAGTTAAATTGAACATCTTACAAAATAAAATATGTATGTATGTATGTATACTCAAAAGCAGATTTTCAAGAGAATCAAATAAAATTGCACTTGAACGAAAATGTAATTATGTTTTTCCCTTGATTGCTCCACAGTGTTGTGTATTTTGAAGAATATTTTATAATGGTCTTTCTAAATAATATGTAAAAAGTGTGTGTGTGTGTGTGTGTGTGTGTGTGTAAATTTCACATTAAACTATTTTTGTATTCATGTTTCTATGACATTAATAATAAAATAATACATATTTCACAAAAGGTATAAAAAATAATATAAAACTCATAAAAAGTTTCAACAAGTTTCACCAAAATCACTACATTTTGTCACCTCTCTTTCAACTGAAATTGAAACATTTTTATTTTTCTTTTTTAACAAAACAAAATGTGATGAAAATATAAACTTTTAAATTTTTTCTCGAAATTTCAAGCATTTCGTTTATTTACGAAACAAATCCTAAATATTGTGGGTTTGTTGCTTGCTTTTAATGCGAAAACGCAACTAATATAACATTTTTTACATATTTTCTTTTTTTTTTTTTTGAGCTCCAAAGCGAAATTTTATTTATTTTTTTGCCATTTTTTTCGTTACAAATTAAGTTGACAAGAGTTTTAACACATGTCTTTGAATTGACACGCACAATAATCTGGCCAATTGAATGGATAAACGACGTATGGATGAGTTAATTTTCTTTTTGTTTAAAATGAATGTGAAAACAAATTATTTTATAGCTTTTCAAACGATTTCTAGTCGCATTGTTGGATTTTGGCATTAATTGTGTGCGATAAAAAACATACATACATTTGTACATACTCGTATCTGGATAACACGTGCGGGCAAACCCAAGTTATTTAGATAATTTTACACTTTTACTCTTTAACAAGAAGAATTTTCAAATGTTTAACTGGCCATGCTTTAAAACACTATTATTAAAATATCATTGATAGTAAATTAAATAATAAACATTTTAATAACTGTATAAATTCATATGTACATATGTTTGAAGAAATTGAAGTATGTATGTATGTATAAGTTTTTTACTTCAAAAAATTTGAGCCACTCACATCCTAAATGTAAGATAATTAATTGAAATAAATGCTTTACATCACGCTTCAAAATGCAGATCGTTTAATTGATTGAAATTTACCTTTGATTGAAACTATTTTCTATGTAACTGCGCGTACGGATGATTAATAAAAGGGGGAGAGAGTTGGTGGGGGCCTTTATGTTACGGAATATGGAATGGAAGTGTCCTTCAGACTCCCGGACGAATGTAGCATATTATAAGCAGAGTTATCTCCATTAAAAGAACTGGCTAAGGTTCTATTGGATTTCAAATAGAGATACCCATTTTATAACTGACAGCCAATCTGCAATTAAGTTCCTCATAGGTGTGTATACCATATCTTTTCTTATCCAAGAATGTCGCAAAGCCTTGGACGGACTCGTATCTTATTAAACTGGCTGCGTAGACACGGGACTATTTCAGGCAATATAGTTGCGGATGACCAGGTAAAGAGAGGAACCCTACTAAGAGAAGTCGATATCGACAATCTCTGTGGTCTCCCACTCTCATCCTGCTGGAGACGTTTCGATGTTACATTTCTTCAATTAGCTGAAGACAGATGGCGCAATGACCGCACCTGCGCTACAGCGAGAATCCTCTGGCCTTGCCTAAACTCCCACAGAATGAAAAAACTCATAAACTTCAATAGTAAGCACTTGAGTAACCTCGTGGCCACGTTGACGGGTCGCTGTGCTTTTGGAACCCATGCTAAACGTAAGGCTTTCCCGTATAATGACTACTTCTTCGGTTGTAATGATGAGGAAAAGGAGGAAAGTATCCAGCATCTCCTCTGATTTTGTCCCACTCTGGAGGATCTCTGTCTGCACCTCCTTGGCAGAATATCCTTCAGCCGCCCAACCGAGTTATGGGAAATTGAACTTAAAACTTGGGCTTGAGGGCCAACTTTGAGGGGCAGACGCACCCCCAAAACCACAACTTATCGCTATGAATTTTTTTTTTATTTTTTTTTTACTTAAAACTGAACCGATTTGGAGAGATTTTGGGAGAGAATATAAGAAATGAAGAAAAATTCTCCATGCAACTAACGGCCACGCTAATGTACATACAGACACGCACGCAAACACATACATTCACATATATGTATATTCCTAAGCTGCCCAAAGTAGCACCAGAGAGCCGAACATCAATCGGCTTCTTATACAAATGAATACACATACGCGAATACATTACTCTCGGTGGACAGCTCTGATATATTCATACGGACCTGTCCTATGGACCTGTAAAATTGTCCACATCTACGAACCAGCAATCATTATTGTGATTACACGTTGTCAATCTATACAAACATTAAATTTTAATTTCTATTGCATTTATAAGATCCACTTGAAGATAAAACAACAATAAACGATCTCAATTCAGAACACACTCACATCATCAAATTATTAAATCAATTTAAATTATTTTGGATGTGTGCCGCCCCAAGTAAATATGTATGTATATTTGATATTTAAATTTCTTTCAATAAAGAAAATCAACGACAACAAAAACACTTACTTAACTAACGAATGATATTCTAACTTTGTCGTCCAAGAATTGAGCCCCAATTCCCTACAGTACAAAATATCCATTACACACATATTGCTAAGTACACATCTGGCATTTTCTGCGTTGTCATTTACAAAGTGTGTGCAACGCCGTTTAGATTATGTTTTTTATGTGGAAGGCAACGCCGCACAACGAAAAATATCTCAAATGGCAAATGTTGCCACTAGTACACACTATTGCGATGTCTCGGCATAAGAAAGAAAACAACTAAATCTGTGTTAAGTTTACGCTTAAAAATATATTCGTAAACAAACTGCAATTAATTAATTCACTTTCCGAGTCACTTTCTTAGTAAGTCCGTCAATATCTTCTTTATCCTCTACTTTAACTTGATCTGGTAATTTTTTTTTTTATAATTTAGACAACTTGAAATAAATAACTTTTGATAACTTACCTTTGAGTGGAGTTTTTGCAGTGGTCGTTTTTATATCCAAACGCTTGTTGTTGGTATGAAGATTAAACTTTTTGGGCGGTGGCGAACCTTTAATGCTGGTTGTACTGCCATCAGTGGGTGTACTGGCCGTAGTAGAGGTTGTTGCTGCAGATGTTGAAGAATTATTTTGAACATTTGATGTTAAACGTTTTTCAGAAAAGGAAATTGAAAAAAATTAATTTAATCGCTTCATAGTTAGAGCATATTTTAGGGGATTTATAGAAATTAGCAATATACACAAATTTGATAAGAATGTTTATAAACAAGTCAAGTTGGGTAAACATTTTCGATGAAATGTTTATAATTATGTTGTATGTTGATTCGTGGAAGCATGCATTTCCTATACATACATACATACATATGTATATGTATAGCAAAATAAACATGAAAACAAACATGACAGCTCGTATACACAAACTTTAATACAAAACCAAGAATTAAAAAAGTTTAAAAATATTTTGGTTGGAATTTTAAAAACAATACACAAAAGTGCGTGCACCTGGGCGCACGGCTTCACTTTGTTTGGTATGACATGATAATGAGCGCACTTTGTGTGTACATATCGCTCATTTACTTCAATAGTATCATAACTCAAAAAATTAATTTTTTTAGTTAATAATGCATTTTATATCTTGTGTAAAAATTTCATATAAATAGCTTTTACTACCACCTCCTGAGAGAATATTTTTTAATTTCTTCATTGAGTTGTATGTAAATTGAAAGCTTTAAAGACGTTTTCTGCAAAATTAGTTTTCTTTTGAGTTGTGTCACTATTGAAGTAAATGAGCGCTATCTACTTATGTATGTATGAATGTGTGTATGAACATACCGCTTTTTAATAGCAACATATCCAGATCTCAAGACAAAAAATCTAATAAAAATCCATTTTAAGGTTCTAAAGCACCAGTACGAAAATTAAACAATAATTTCTTCTACTGCGGAAATCTTGTACTACTTTTTATGCACATACATACACACTTATTTACATGAATGTTTGCAGATGTTACCTGACTTACTTTTATAACTGCTAAACATAGCGAATAAATAATCAAAACATGACATGCCAGCAATTATTTACACTTTTTCACACGGTCTATAATTTTGAATATTGCACGAAATTTGTTTTTAATAATATCTTTCAAATTTAAATTTTTTACAAACAATTTTTAATGATTTGGCAAAAGAAACAAGAAAAGATCGGAGTTTTTGTATTAATATTTTTGTTTTATTTTTTATTTTTTGTCTGACTTTTTATTTCCTCAAAGTTTTAATGAAATTGAAATTGAGTCAATTACTTTTCTCATTGCGCCGTCCAAGAACCCCTTCATTGGGTTTTTACAATTTTTCAGCTTCCAGCGTTTTTAAATTTTTTATTTGTAAAATAAAAGTTTGCGAAACATTTTCCATAAATACCTATTATGTGAATAAAAATTAATTTGCAAAGTACAATTGTAGGTTAGCCGCGAATAACGTTTTAAGTGACAAAATAATAATTTTGCAAGAGAGCCAAAACACGTATTTTAAGGCAAGATTGTTTTTTTCGTTTAAATTTTTTTAGCGTACCAAAAATAATGATAACTAGCATTATCTTTTCTTTTTGTATCTCTGCTACATTTATCAATTATTTTCGACAATTTTGTTCGCATGATTTATTAGTTACTTACAAAGTTTTCCACTGACTGACTGATTGTAATTGTATTTTGACGGCGACCAGATGCATAATTTTGGATGGTGTAATGTTTGAACAACGCAAGAGAGTTATGTTAATTAATGGTAATCTGTGAAAAAACTGGTTTTTTCAAAATTGTATTTTACAACGTTATTCGCGTCTGTGCTTTAATTATTGAAATTAAAAATAAGTAAGATAATCACTTAAAAATTTTTAAGTGTTAAGACTTTTGCCTACCGATAATGTTTTTTACTAATACAGTTTTTATCTACATATATTTTCACTATAAAAAATTTCAAGATAAGATTGTAGTACAAAAACAAAACCCCACCTGAATTGAATATATCAACATGACCGTAAAAGATAGCAAATTAATATTATCAACCTATTCAACATTCAACGTTTAACACCTTAATGTCAAAGACCTGCCAACCACAGTTATCCGTATGAGCGCTCAACATCATAATCATAACATCCTCACCACAAACGTACTTTCAATGTATGTACATACATATGTATGTACGTATGAATGTTCATTTATGATGATAATGACATACATTATCATTATCATCATCAATGTCCATCGTCATCATCTTCAGCATCATGTATCATGGCCGTCATAGTGGTTAAACATCTTGAATTGTATGAAATATGGAATTGTTAGGTTTGCTTGAAAAGTGCCATTAAAAGTGTCTTTACTGAACACGTAATATGTCGGTATATATGTATGTACATATGTACTGCTGCTGTTATTTAAAACATCTCTTCCGTCTTAAACGGAACACACACTTAGAAAACCGGTTTATATGTAAACATTGATATACGCGTATTTATATTGTCTTTTGACCAAATTTAGAAGACCAAGTTAATGCATCAATTAGTGCACTCGCTGCTTTTTCTGTTTGTCTTCATGCAGCAGCTGCTTGTATATATGTTTTGTACCATGATGCACTTGAGCAGAGTTAGCCTACAACATGGTATCAACATGGAAACACCTGTTATCTTGTACAAAAATAAAACTAACTAAAGTAAAACTTTAATTTAGAAACTAAACAATATGTAATTGTAATAATATGAAAATAATTCTAAAGAGATTTATACACAAATGCAATGCCTACTCTGGTTAAATAATTAAGAGAGCAGTTTGACATCAACTTGCATTGCAACATGTTGCTAAGCAACATAATCTCATTGCTATAAAGATGCCAGATCAACATTAAAATATTCAAACATTAGCTGCATTTCATGAGAAATTTTGCTCCTTTTTGCAATGTAATTGATGATGCGTTGCAGTAATAACGATTTTATACTTAATTGCTAACGAGCAGAGAAACTTTTCCATCTTAGTATTACCTTAAACTCTATAGAACTTATGCAAATAAGCACACACTAAATCTTCCATTAAGTACATATTTGACTTGAGCATAAAGTACGTTTTTCATTTATTCAAACTCCGTATTTTCCATCACTGCTGGAGAATAATCATATTAAAATAAATAAATTCTCTCTTACCACATTTCTTTGCAATTTCTGACAATAAATATTAAACAGGTTTCTTTCTTTTGTAGCGTTACCATTCTACCTTTTTTCATGTGAGATCTGAGGTTCATTTGTTAATGTGGATTATTTGCTCATAAACACATACATATGTATGTACATAATTTTGTATAAAATTGAAGTCACTTAAATTCCTTAAACTAAAATGAGAGTAAAAGCTTCCAACTACCAGCATTTAAAAGGACTGAGATCACCCTACTGCAAACGAGATAAATCTATTTTGTACTTTTTGTATTGGAAGAATAGTTGCATCAACAAAAAATTTATAAAATTCACATTGCATTTTTATTTTAGTATATTTTGGAAAGTTGCTGATACAATGAACATTCGCTCGCTTTATGGCAAGAAAAACTTTGCAAACTTAATATATCATTAGAGCTACAAAAAGAAATACAATGAATACGCGATTTAAACCAAGAAAAACTTTAAAAATTTAATACCATTGGAGCCGCAGTAAAGATTATATGTATATGTATGTTTGTATATGTACATATATGTATATGACATATCGAGTCTTCCAATAGGGACAACATATGATAACGATAAAATTAATTTATCAAAATGACATTTCTCCGATGCCGGTTTGCTTTAAATGTTACAATTAAACGCCAAATACAGTAGAATTTTTCACTTTTAGCATTCGCAGGTTGCTTCAGCGCAAATTAGATTAGAAAAGTCGAAACGATAACTGGTTTTATTTAGCATTTGCTTTAGATTTTTTCAATTACACAAATTTCACATTGCGGCAACACTGTTGTAAAACACAACTCACGTAACGACGCGACAGTCATTAATTTACTTACATACATACATACATATAAATATGCAGATATTGAAAACTTATTTTCAAATTATTTCGTGTTAACGATACAATGCAATTTGTTTAATAAATTAAATTCTTGATCTTGGCTCTTTACACATAATTACATACATTCATATTTACATATGTATGTACGTGGGCATTTATGAACCCTGCAGGAGATTAGGCGATAATTGTCTAAAAGATACTAGTATAATTACTAGAATAGCAAGAACTAGTGCAAAAAGGGTTAAAGTTGTTGTGTAAAATTACTAGTGCTGATGAGAACTAGTATATGAAGTAGTTCCAAGGCACCACATTGCAAAATAAATTTTTTTTGAATTTTGATAAATAATGACGAAGTTTAACTAACAGTTGTCACTGGGTAACAAAGGAATGAAACCACCAATTTTATAGAATTTTTCTTTACAAAAGAACTGGTAATAAACTAGTCCTAAACTAGTAGCAATGGTACTAGTAGTTTTCTAAACACACTCAATGTTAATTTGAGCATTAAGATGGCATAGAAAAGTTTACAGTTGGGAACTAGTGGTGGTGATTGCTGTACTAGTAAAATACTAGTTGGACACTAGTTCGATCTTCTGCAGGGAACATACGCATGTAAATATATATGTATGTACATACATATGTATGTATGTACATGGACACTAGTCCGTTTTATTGTTGATTTTATTTGCATTATGTTTTATGTAATATTTAATAATTAACAATTAAATTTAGCGAACATCTGATTTGAATCAGATCATACATGTAAATACATACATACATATGTATGTAGTATGTCCAGATTTATTAATTTATTTTATGCCATGCAGTATGTATTTATTATGAATGAATATGTACTTATATACATATGTACATATCGCACTTGTTCCTTTAAAAGGATCAACTAAAAATGTTGCAATTTTCACTTTTTGGCAGAAAACAAAATCTATCAATATCATATCTATCCAATGCAAAAGTTTTACATAATTTTGCTTCTATTTCTCTAAATAACAAAAATTAAAAATTTTAAAAATATCTAGAAAAGATGTGATAACGCCCTTTTTTTTGTCGGGGGTTAAAAAAAATACAGTTGTATCTCTTTTTTAACCCCCGACCAAAAAAAGGGGTGTTATAAGTTTGTAGTGTGTGTCTGTGTGTCTGTCCGTGTCCACGTACAGCCCAAACGGCTGGACCGATTTTGATTTAGTTTTCTCTGTTGGAAAGGTGACTTGATCGAGATGGTTCTTAACCCTGTTTGAAGAAAATCGGTCCAGCCGTTTAGAAGATGTCACATATTTTCTAGATAATTCGGGGGTTTTTAAAATTTTTAATTTTTGTTATGTGATATCAGAGTGGTGAAAATAAAAACAGTTGTCACTAAAAATTTTTAAGTTTTGAGTTGACCCTTTTCACTAACCGACCGAACTGAATTTTTTTTTTTAGTTAAGATCACATCTTCGATGTCACGTCAATACAAAACAAAAACTTGGGTCTTGTCTTCTAGCTCTCGAGAGCAATTTTGTGTTACTGGCATTCTTTTTCTGCTCCCTACGGCCTGTCAATAGAAATCAGTTGATTTCGACAACCGGTAGGCAAGCCCCAATTTTTTGATATTGTATTGACGTGACGTCGACGTTGACAACTGGAATAAGGGTGAATATTTCAGATGTATCCATAAGAATATATAGAAAAAAATTTAAAAGTTGCTCCCCAGTAAAATTCTAAAAATGCTACTTACGTCAGTCAGTCATTTAGTTAAAACAGCGACGATATGTAAACAATCATATGTAGTACATTGTACATATGTATGTGTGTACGTATCTAAAGTACGCAATGCGCAGTGTAAACAAAACAAAATGTTGACAACATCTCGACGCCTTTTCCTTAAGCCGCATAATCAATGAGATTTTGTAAATTATTTACGTATGAACATAAATAAAGACATTATAATTATTTGTAGATTGTGGATTTAGCGCGCAAAAGACTTTTAAATAATTTCTTTGCAAGTGGGCTTCAAGAAATCAGCAATTATATTGATTACCGATATTAACACTTTGTATTGCGCACGTATGAATGGAAAAAAAAAACGCGATGTACATATTGTCGTTCATGCGAGTATGTACCCTATAGGAAGCTTGAGGTTAAGTGTCTCCGATATTGTCATTGAAGCGTATGCATAGTAATATTTGATTTTTATGAGTTGAAAATTTTTTGTCAGATACACACTCTCGGCGACGACAGCTGAGTGATAATTTGTCTGAGGCATAATCTTTGTTATCCGAAAGAACTGCTTAGTCAATGGTACCAACGTCAGTGGTGTAGACTAGATTTACTAAAATTTACTATAGTAAATTCCTGTTCGTAACGTCATGAAATTGGTAATATTGACAAGGTAGTTCTTTTGGGAAGAAATAGCAGTTTTGCAAGGACACGCACGTGTTAAATGATTAACTATGCAAAATGCATTGTTGGGGGTATAATTCGTCAGTAGTCCTGGTGACAAAATCAATAGCGACTCAGTACTGTTTCACTATTGACACTTCCTACTAGGTACCGAACATATTTTCAGATTAGTAGCAAAGTAAAAATATGTCTAACGTGAACAATGTGTGAGTGGGCCGATTGAATTTGCACTATAAGAAGATAAGTTAGCACTGAAATATTTTTAAACTTGAAAATATTTTCTCATGGTGTGTGTACAAATCTATATACGTATGTAAATAAATATGTGCATAGGTATGTATGTAACTTGAAACACCTGTCAGCTTGTGCAAACTTTAGTTTATTCATTATAATAAGAACTGCACATATGTACATACATATATGTACATGAATATAAATATTATTTAGGAAATAAATTTATTGAAGTAGGATTCAGTCCTAAGGGCGACCCGAGTTCGATTTTTTACCGATTCAAACAAATTCATTTTTATTTAACTTATGTTAATTGTAATTAGAAATTTAAAAACAAAACTTCAAAGCAGTGTTGTTCACCAAAATCGGATCCGGAATAATTAAGAGTGTAAAACTTTTAAAAAATTAAAAGAAATAAATAAAATTCCATAGCTTCTTATTGTCCACTCATATGCTGGTATAAAAATGTATCCACACAGTCCTTTAGTAATGGGCCTTATCGGGATTGGCCCACTTCGACATCGACCACGACATTTTCTTTAATTTATTACAAAAACGTCGAGATAAGGGGGAATATTTCCAATCTGCATTTAAAGGAAAATTGCACACTGAACATCACGAAGGGTTGTTAACAGGGTGTTAACAGGATGTTAAGGTTCTGTCATATTATCTTTAAACAATATACATACGTACGTATACACACATATACATACGTATCAGAAACTTCGTGTGAGTATTTTTCTGCTTCGACTGGGCATAAATTTTTTGTTGCTAAGGCTCTATTCTAAATTAGAGAAGCGATCTAAAGTTTTTTGAAAGCAATTTCAAAATTTTCGAATACATATAGAAATTGTGCATAATTACCCCAATTGATAATTTCTGTGCTCGTAATTAAATATTATTTGCAATTATGTGAGCGCGAGTGATTTTGAGCCAAAGAAGGAAGTTCTGACATGAGATTGGTCGTAAAAGTAAAAAGTTACTTAGAATCCCATAATAAATAAAATAATAAGACGATGTCTGTAAACCGCGATAAATATTCTTTTATCTTCGAAACATACCTTTTTTTAAATATAATTTTTTTATATTTCTTTGAGATTAAACTGACTTTAAGTTTCCCACATAAATCTGCCAGATTCAGCTAACATAAATAAAAATCTTTTTCCCAGTCTGTTCCCTTTGTAATTGCAACATGTTTAGGTTTCAAGATAACATTTACACATACATATGTACATGTGTATGTATGAACATACCCACTTGACCTGAGATTCGATAAAAACGAATGCTCACTAAAGCGAAGAAATTTCGAAACAAAATTGTTCGCAAATCTAAAAAAATTCGAATGTTCGCTAAAGCTGCGAACTTCGCACTTCTCTCGATAGTTTTTTGAATGTGTGACGGTAGCTGCGTGGAAGCGTGTCAGCCTGTTAGTCTAGAAGTACCAAATTCGAGGCAAGACATCGCTGTAAGTTAAAAAATAAAATAAGAACACATTCCTACATATGTGCAATAATTGAATGAAAAAAAATTTGCCACGATAGCCTAGTGGATGTGTGTTAGCCTGTTAGAATGGAGGTACCATGTTCAAAGCCTGCAGCGTAACTTACGGAATTAAACAAATAAATAAAATAAATAAGTCAAAATAAATAAATAAAAAAATGACTTTTTTACTTTTTCTGCTGCATTTCTGCGGTATAGAAATTAATTCCATAATCTCTCACTTTTGATATTGCTAACGAAATCCGAGATCGAATGTTTTTTGGGACAAAGCTGACAGGTGAACATTTTTCGATTCATTTTTGAGTGCCACTCTCGATAGTTTTACACGATAAATGTTCGAGATATATTCGAAATCGATAGCATTAAGGAAAGCCGTGGTCAACTGGGTAAAACTTATTTCTTTTTAATTTTCAGAAAAATCCTCAACATATCTCGGTTCGTGTCTTTTTTTATTTTTTTTCCCTATACATACATACATACATACATATATACATATGTATACGAGTATGTATTTCAACAAGTCAGTGAGTGGTCTTTGTGATATTTAAACATTCCGTGGAAAATTTTTGCAATTGCATAAGAATTTTTTTATTTATAAAATACGGTTTCTTTCAAATCGCATTAAATTCTCTAGTTAGTTGCACGAAATTACATGAAATGCACAAAAACTGCAACTGTTACCAAACATGACTTGCATTGTAAATAAGGTAAGGCGAGCGAAAGGGGGAAGTGGGCAGGGAGAGAGATCCAATGGAGACCACTAGCAACTTTTAACAAAAATTTTTTTAGTTTTGCAATACAAAATGCGAATAAGAAATGCAATTGATTAATTGAAATAATAGAAATTGAATAACATGACATTTGAAGTTTAAATAAAGTTACATCAGGTAATTGGCGACAAGTGTCAGTACTCGTAAGGCAATCAATTTATGTATTTAATTGTTTTTTACGTGTATTATTTAAAATTCTTCAAAAAAATATGTAAATGAAATAAATTCATGTCTAAACCTATATATTTTTATCATGATAAATGTCAAATTCCATATAGAAAAAAGAGCTAACATAAAAAAAATTATTTTTCAATATAAAATTTGATTTTTCTTATGACAAAAATATATCAGGTGTAGACGCAGGGTAAGAACCATATTGTATCTATTAATAATACAAAACAACTATCATCGCGTTGATTTCATTGCTGTCATAATATGTATGTATGTATGTATATAGTATATGATACGCAAAATATAACAAGATTGCACTTTGTCACTAGGTTAATGTCAGTTTGCTGCTTATATTGATGATATTTGTCATAACATTGATGACAAGAAACTGTTAGGTAGTTATCAAGAGACAAATGTGGGTGCGAGTGAAAGCTAGAGTCATCTGCAACTATTGAAATATGTAGTTGATTTATCCCAAATAAGGAATTCGGCACTTATTGATTTAATTTTTCATCAAATAACTTTACAAATTACTTTTTCTGTATTTGAAGCAATTTCTTTCTATTAACTCTTCAAAATATCGTTTAATGCAAAAAATGCGAACACACCTAATAACAGACCTTGACTCAACCAATAAAATAAACTTATTGATACCGACACTTGTCCAAATCGAAATATGGACAAATATACTAAAACAATTTGCAATATTTATTATCAGCTTAATTAATATTTTGTCATTAGCGCTTTGCAATTGTGTCAGTCAAGAACTTCTATTCGTTTTCATTACCAACATTTTTATTAAAAAAATACCTTGCAATTGCATTTTCATGTTGATAGCAATATTAGGCCATAAATCAATTTACGCCAATCGTTATATAAGTTATGGACCTGATATAAAAGGTTCGGTTGGTGAAATATGGCCTAAACCACTGTGGCAAGATGATACAGGACAATATTTTGGTGTTGATCCCAACAATTTTCATCTTAAGGTAGGTTGTAATGAACTATAGTTACATTAAATGTATTTAGTTACATATACATATGTACTTATTTATACATATTGCTCATTTACTTCAACAACATCATAACTCAAAAAATTAGATTTTTGAGTAATAATGAAGAAGTAATCCTCATGTCATTTTTATAATTTTATATTGATAAGAAAATTGCATAAAAATATCTTATATATTCAACTCTTGAGAGAAAAATTAAATTTTCCTTTTTGCATTAAATTGTGTGTGAATTGAAAAATTTAAACTCATTTTCTGTAAAACCATTTTTTTGATTTATGACGCTCTTGTAGTAAATGGAGCAAACTATCTACATATAGATATGTGTATGTATAATTTGTTGTTGTTGTTATTTTTTGCATGAAAATAAATATTTGCAGGCTGTCAACAAAAATTGTGCCTTAATGCAGGAAGCCATGCAGCGTTATACCACAATTATAAGAAATTCTGCACAAGGTTACAATCGAGCTCCACAAACCGCAGTTGCACGCCACATAAAACAGATACGAGTGAATTTAACAAATGCATGTGAACCACTGCCTCACTTAGATATGGATGAGTCATGTAGGCGTTAAAATAATCCACACATTACTCAATCTACTATTCCAGCAGCAAGCAGATGCATACATTTTAAATAATTTTTCTTTCTTCTTTCTCATCTCCATCAGATTATGTTTGGGGTGATGGACGTATTATAGCCAACTCTGTTTGGGGCATTTTAAGAGGTTTAGAAACATTGTCACAGCTCTTGGTTCCCATGCCCGATGGTATCGTAAGTGAATGTTGTTTTTTGCATTTTTGTACATATCGTTAGCTAAAATGCAAAAAGGCGTAACTAACAAAAATATAATTTTACAGGAGAAACAAAAAACTGAACAAACGTGTAGTGAAGTCCCCTTGTTATTTGTTAATAAAAGCGTAATTTTCGATTGCAGAAGTGTAATATTTTGTCAAGACATGCAGTTTAACGGCATTCATAATAATCAATCAAAAACTCGATTTTGAATTTCTTGTTAGTTACGCCTTTTTGCATTTTAGCTGACGATATGTTCGCTTGTTTTTAAAGAAAGAAGAAATACTTTTGCAGTTACGCATACCAGAAACAGAAATTTATGATGCTCCTCGTTTTAAGCATCGTGGTCTGATGTTAGACTCTGCTCGCCACTTTATCAGCACAAGCAAAATTTTTCAGCTACTGGAAGGGATGGCATACAATAAGCTGAATGTTTTTCATTGGCATATGACAGATGATTCTGCTTTTACGTTTAAGTCTAGCGTTTTTCCTGAATTATCAGCGAAAGGTACTTATAGGCCTGAATTTACCTATTCAAAAGAGGAAGTAAAGGAAATTGTGGAATTTGCGCGCCAACGTGGTATTCGTGTAGTGCCGGAATTCGATACGCCTGGTGAGTGTAGGAAATTGTCTACACAACAAAGCATATTCATATGTTCATTATGACTTTCACTTCTTTTTCATTTGAAGCTCATACTTCCTCCTGGGGAGCTTCACATCCGGAAATTATGACCGAATGTTTTGGTAATTATGAGGGTCAACTAGGTCCTTTCAATCCTACAAAGGACACAACATTTGAATTCCTCTACAAACTATTTAGGTAAGAGGTGTACAGACTTTTAAATTGATATTAATACTTTAGCTCAACAGTGAAATTCGTTCCATTTTTCCCGACGAATTCCTACATTTGGGTGTAGATGAAGTAGACTGGAGTTGTTGGGAGTCAAATCCCCAGATACAAAACTATTTACTTTCAAAAGGTTTAACTGACGAAGATTTACCATACATGTATTTGGAAAGATTTACAGCAAATATTTCATCTCTAAACTGGAAACAAATTGTGTGGCAGGAGGCAAGTTATATAACTTAATAAAAAACGACGTTCTTATGCAACGCACCTTTTTGAAATTTAGGGCATGACCGAAAACCCTTGGATGAAATGGCCTGCCGGCACTATTGGTCAGATATGGTTTGATTATGAGGTTACTGCTCAGGCTTTGACTTCTAAGAACTATGACATTATACGTAGCCAAGATTGGTATTTACATGTATTAAATACTGGAGGTGACTGGGAGAATTTCTATTTAGTAGAGCCAACCGATTTCAAGGGATCTAGGTCGCAAAAGAAACATGTTATTGGAGGCGAAGCTTGTATTTGGTCGGAATTCATAAATGACAACAATGTAGTACCTACAACGTTTCCAAGAGTAAGCGCTGTAGCTGAACGTTTATGGTCTGCAGAGACACATCGCGATATAGACGAGGCCACTTCGCGTATTGAAGAGCATAATTGTCGTCTGATTTTTAGAGGTATACAGGCTAGACCAGCTAACAGTTATGGCCTGTGTTAGCAGCGTTTGCAACACACTTTTAAGACCAGAGAATAAAACTTCTAATTCTTTAACTATGGCTTCAAGTATTTCTTTACATGTAAAATGTATTTGCAAATTGGAATTAGGAATTTAATTAGAAACCTCGGTACTTACGTGTTACTGATATAATCCCCGGTTTTGGTCGCGCTGAAGAACCATTTACTGTTTGTTGTGTTTTTGGTGGTGGACCCAAATCTGTAGGTGATATACTCAAATTACGCACATCACGCTTTTTGGCTGCTCCTGAAAATAAAACAAAATAATAAGTATATACAAAAAATAAAATGAAAATACATTCAGAATGTATTCAGCATAATTTTTTATAGGATACTTTCGATACGCTGAAAGCCTATTTGGCGTCTTATTAAAGTTTTCATATATAAAAACATTTTATATAGACAAACACTGGTCTTTTCACAAAGATTCATATACAAGTGTACAACGTTATCTTCCTGCATTTGTACATAATTTTTAAATTATATGCATGACAAAACGTGACCATTTTCTTATTATGTGATTATTATCATTATTATAAATACAAGAACAACGAAAGAATAAACCCTTGAAAGCATTGAAACGCACACTGAAAGAAATTTTCCACTAAACTGGTTTACCTCTAATTTCACCATTTTAATGAAAATCGACATTTAAATATGAATTTATATTTAAATAGCATTGGTGAAATAGGCTCTAAGGCCCAGTAAATGACTTCCCAATTATATATCATTTAGCTAATTGCCACTTAAATTTAAGTGACACTTAAATGTAGCTTAATTTTTTTAGTGGTTAATTAAAGTTCGTATTAAATTACGTTGAAAGTACGGCAGCACTACAAAATTTCCCAGTAATATGGAAGGCTTGTTAAACAACAGCTGCTTATTATAAATAAAAAAAGTTAGGTTATAAAAATGAAGAAAACTAAAATTGCATAAAAACACATTTTATGAAACAAAAAGAGCATTCAGAGAGAATTAGTTTTTATTTATTTTTTTTCCATGATATATTGTATATGTTATATATTTATGAAAATTAAACGAAATTCTTTTTATCACGACGTGTTTTCAATAAACACACGCAAGCGCAATAACTTATGGTGTGCTAGTAAAACTTAAGTGTGATTTAAGTACACAAGGTTGGGTATTTAAATGTCTCCCAACTTTGTATTGAAAAAATGAATTCGGTACTTAAGTGGCACTTAAAGTTAAATGACACTTAATTGAAAAGTAAATTTTTGGGCCTAAGACTCTCATGTAACTAGTTTATAGGTGGCAAGGACTGGTTATATTTCTGACACTTCATATCAAATGGTGCGATAACTTTTACATGACATTGCCATTGGATGGTTTCAAGTGACATAATTAAGATTCTTTGTGATAGATGTCAGACAATATGTCTGACTTACCAGATCAGTCGTTAGTAGTTAACTGAGTAGTGTTTAAAAAAATAAAATGAAATTTTATGGCAAGTGTTTTTGTAAAACATTTTCAGTTGTTACAAACACTTTTCTTCTTCTAAAAGGAGAAAAAAACACGCAGAGGATGTAGAGGCTTTTTAACAATAATTTTAGGGCTTTTCGAGGCTCTACTTATTAACGTAGCTTCAGCGGTTAAAGTGGGCCTCATGACCTAAGATGATTTTTCTTTGTAATTGTGGATCAGTTTGATGCTTTTTAAGAACCCAATTAGCAAAAGCACAATGTTATTGTGTTAACTGAACTTTCAAAGGCTTAAGGCTTAAGTCTCTGTGCAAAATGCGGTGTAAAGTCGTTTGTGGAATGCCCAATTCAAAAGATAGACGAGAAATGGACACAGCTGGGGTTTAATTAACCCAAATAGCGCCGGAAAATTTTTTTCTTTGAGACTTGAATTTTTATTTTGAAATTAAAATTTTAATAAGTTTCTAGAAAAATATTTTAATACATATTTTTTTTCGGAAAGAGGTGATCTTTTAAAAGGACGGCTGGGCCAAGTGGGTTAATACTGTGGGTGCAACAGCAATATTCTCAGTTGTTCTTGAGCAACGTGCACGAGTTCGATTCATCACTTCGCTAACTTGTCCCAAACTTTTTCACCAGTCGCCAAAAAAAAGCTGAAATAAAATCGCCAAAAACCGACAAAATCGCCAAAACGAAAAAAGCGCATAAACTTAAAAAAGCGCAAAAACTGAAAAAATTGCAAACTAAAAAAAACTAAATAATTCGCAAAAAAACGGTAAAATCGCCAAAAAGAAACAACGCCATACGGAAACCTTCGTGTGTAACTCAAAGTCATACTTTATTGAATTTTTATTAATGTCATACTTGTTACTGTTAAAACGGCAGGGTATTAAAAATTAAGTCTTCTTGGAATACCTGTTATTATAATTTTCCATAAAATGAATTTTTACAGCACATTAGCTTGTTATATCTCAGTTTAAGATTGTTGTTTACATCGTTTTTCGAAAGGGATAATAACGACCCACAAGAAGAAGCATAAAGGCTCAGTTACCCGACTGTAATGTAAAGTAACTGCAACGTACGAAACAGCTGATCGATATTTTTATATGAAAAGTAGGTTACGTTACATTACATCTCTATAACCATTTGCATTACTTTTCACATAATAATATCGATCAGCTGTTTCCTGTTGCAGATACTTTGCATTACAGTCGGATAACTGAGCCTTAAGAGGGCGAAAATGTTCCACAGCATACATCTAAAATGCAAAGGATTCAGAGTTTCCCATGCAGATTCACCATAAAAATTATCACAAGTGGGAAATTCAAGATTCAACCACTTTTATTATTTCTAGAATTTGGCAAAAACTTACATATTTTTACAGTGTAATTGAAAAATTAATATTGCGGTTAGGTTGTGCAACATTTGACGTATTATCATTATTTTATTTAAATGGACTTTAACCACAAAAATTCCTATAGACACCGCTTTTTCTTTGAGTGCATGTTTAAATGATTCTCACTAGAAAAGTTTTAATTGAAATTCTTTTTTCTATATTTAACATGATGTTATTTATTCATTTTAGTTGTATGGAGAATAAGAACAATAAAATATGTATGTTTATATGAAGATGGATGTGTATATTGTATCAACGATAAAGAAGGGATATGTGTACATACATACATAAATGGAGGATAGGAGAATGTAAATCAAGTAGCTATATTCCAACTGAGATACAATTGAAATTCTCTTGTGTAGGGTTTTTTTTATTTTTTATTCTGCTATTGTAAAAAAATGTAAAGAACAATTAAACAAAACATCTTTTACAACACAATAAATGAATTTTATCGCAATAACATAATAATCGTATTGGCCAACACAAACGGACAAATCCAAATGGAAATGTTACAGTGGATTATAAACATGAAAGAAATTAAGTCTTTTGAAGTACAAATACAGGCGAACTATGTATGTATGTAAGTACAGATGTTTACTGAAAGCAAAAGATTATATTGGGAAATAGAGCACTCACTACTATATGTATATGTACAAACATACGTGGACAACTTGAAGATCTTTAAGAATATTATATTAATGTGAAAACAAATTTATTAAAAATAAAATGGGTTATCCTTCAAAAAGGCCGGATGCAGTTGGTCAGTTATATGGCAGTTGATTTATAAAATATGTATATACATACATATATTAAAATATGTCTTCCATCATTTTGAAATTAAATTTGTGCCAGAACTAAATTATGATTTTTATTTTTTTGTACAATCTTACATGTTATATTTTTTGTAAGAGAATTTCATAAAAGTAAAATATTTATTTTTTTGTAATTGCATATAAACTCTTCTTACCTTTTCCACGTTTTCCAAAGCTACCAAAACGTTCCCTTTCTATGACTTGCGTATGAATGTAACGATCCGAATATGAACGTGATAGTTTATCTTTTGAACTATGGGCTCCCATTTTTGTATTATTGTATTATCTTCAAGCAACAATGATCAAGCAACTATCCGTACAACAAACAAAAGGCAATTTGCAAAAATTTCTCTTTTGAACACCAACAGAATTTAATTTTTTTTTTTTTAATTTAATTGAATTTATTTATTTTTATGTTTTTTGCGCTTTAATATTTGATTGCTGTTGTAGATGTTGTGTTGTGTTTTGTATATCAAGTACACATGTCGCTTAAAAATACGCCCGCACACATTTTGAACTTAAACGCAGAAGGAGCTTGCGGCATGAAACTCATACTTTCGACAATAGCAGCAGCTACGAACAGTGTCTCTATAGAACAGTGGGCACAACGAAAGGGTATTTTTTTTTTTTTTTTTTTTGAATATTTATATATTTGTGTGGCTGTCCACTGTGTTGACAACTTTACAATCACTATGGCTTTTAGTTGTTGCTTAAACGCATTGCGCCTTTTTTATAGAATAGATATTATTTATGTATTTTTTTTTTTTTTAATTTATTAATATCCATCGTTTTGTAAAAACAAAATGAATTATGGGAACTAAAATTTCATTGCAATAAAGCAAAAAGACATGAATGAGTTGAGTAGACTATTGGCATTATGGATTATGCTGCTGTTAAAAGTTTAAGTGTCTTGATTATGGAGTTTATGTATAAATATGTATAATGAAATGAATTTTATTTATGTGTTTAATTTTCTTTCATTTGCGACTTACAAAACTGCCGCGCTTTAAAATGTAGCTCTTTAATTTAATTTAAGTGACAAATAAATAAATACTTTCAAATTATTAACAAGAATTTTAAATTACAGTGCTGCGCTGCATAAAATTTAAATACTTAGTAGAAAATCAGAGCGCGGCATATTACAGCAGTCGTTACCGAACGAAATTACATAATGGTTCAAGAGTTTATATTGAAATATGTATTTTAAAACTTCGCACGTTAACGAATGCCGTAATTTACCCATTGCCTTGAATTTTGTAATTCGACCTCGACAGATTGTAATAGAGGCTGCGTTCGTAAATGCATCACTGCGCTGCAAATGGAAATTAAAATGTTCTAAATTGGTTCACTGAAGTAGATAACGCACAAATAAATGTCAAATATGGTGTACAAACACGATTACTACTAAAACAGATTATCAGCGCATGATGCAGAGCAGTGATGCATTTACGAACACAGCCAGACTTAAGAAAAATGTTCTAGTGCTGCAATTGGAATCAAAAAAAAAAAAAAAACCCCCGACAACCGTAATCAGACCCAAAGTACGAGGGAGGGGCGGCAAATCACGCGGTGGTCTCCTAATTAATGGCTATCAAACACGCAACTAAATGATGCAGCCTGTTCAAATTTTGAAAGGAGTCAACTGACAGTTTTGCCTGCAGACAAGAGCAGTGTTGTCCGTCCATTTAAGTTGCGGACTTATTAATATTCTAACGTCCGTTTTACATTTTGTCCAAATAATGAATGTAATGCAAAATTAGCACAAAGGGAACGCTGGCAGTTTTAGATATTTGAAGCGTAGCCGCGTATTACGTGTAAAAGCCAATTTTTACAAAACCAGTTTTGTCACAAATTACCGTTAACATTACTCTCTTGCGTTGTTCAAACATCAAACCATTCTTATCGCCGTCAAAATACAATTACAAACGGTCGGTCAGTGAAAGAAGAAAATCATGCAAAACCAAATTTTCGTAAACAATTGATAAATGTGACAGAGATACAAAAAGGAAAACCTTATGCTAAATATCATTATTTTCGATAAGATAAAAAAATTAAAAGAAAAACCCAATCTTGCCTTAAAATATGTTTTTTGACTCTACTGAATAATTTTTATTTTGTCACTTACAACGTTATTCGCGGCTAACCTTCATTTGTCTACTTGCTGCCTGGATCGCTGCGAATTCGTACAGACAAATCTAATATATCATTCAACACTTATTCATTGACAACTTAATACTAGCGTATCTTTTCACAATGTATGGTTAAAAGATAACAGATACTTTAACTGCAAGTTTTGCATGAAGAACTGTCAGTTAAAGTTCACGTTAACTCTTAACCAAACATTGTGAAAAGGGACGTTACGTCCCTTCCGGGGCGGAGTTATTCTTGGGCACTTGGACAAATTTCATTTAGTTCCGCTTTGGACGGCTATTCGTAACAAATAAGAAAAATAAATAATAAAGCTATAATTATATTTTTGTCTATGGTGCATTAAATTAACAAAAATTCTATAAAATGTTCGTTAAAAATGTTGCAATCTCAAAGTGTAATTTAATTCGTAAGGGCTTGAATTAATTTTTCTTTTAATTATTCGCTCTTTGTCAATTACTTCATTCCATCATTTCAATAAACAATATTGCTAAATACACTACTTATGAAAATAAAATCTAAAATTAATTATAACGATTAGCCCACAAATTTCATCTATAATTCGTATTACATATTGCAATGACTTATATCAACAAAGGGCAACCCCACGCATAGCTTAGCTGAGAAATAATTTTTCAAAATTTATAAATATGTATTTTTTTGGACAAATTTCAAAATAAAAAAATTTTTTTGTATCTTCTTCACACACTCATTTACGAGGGCGGTTCGGAAACTTCTTAGCCTAGCACAAAAAGCGCGGTATAAACAGAAAAAAGTTAAGTGTTTTGGAAACTTCCATCTCTGCTATGAACACATGTTAAATTTTGTTTCGATCTGGCAACTCCTTCATATAGAAACAGGTGTTCACAAAAGACGCATCCGCGATTTTTTAACAATGGAAGAATTAGAAATGCGTGGTGTCATTAAATATTTACATAAAAAAGGTTTATCGGGACAAGAAATTCATAATGATATGGTGAATGTGTTAGAAGAAAGTGCTCCTTCATATGCAACAGTAAAAAATTGGGTTGCTGAATTTAAACGTGGTCGTACAAGCATTGAAGATGAACCACGTAGTGGACGTCCAAAAACAGCAACAACAACAAAAATTGTAGCCAAGTGCATGATATGGTATTAAATGATCGACGAATAAAAGTGCGCGAAATAGCTAATATCATGGGCATCTCAAATGATCGAGTTCATTTAATTTTGCATGAAGAACTACAGATGAAAAAGCTTGCCGCATTTGTTAACAGTCGACCAAAAAGGCATAAGAATGAACATTTCTCAAGCTTGTTTGAATCGTTTTAAGCGAAATAAAATGGATTTTAAGCATCGTTTCATAACTGTTGATTAGACATGGATCCACCACTATACTCCAGAGACAAAAGAATAATCCAAACAATGGACTGAAGCTGGAGGAAGTGCCCCAAAGAAGGCAAAAACAATTCAATCGGCTGGTAAGGTTATGGCAACGGTTTTTTGGGACTTCAAAGGTATTTTATTGATTGACTATCTGCAAAAGGGTAAAACAATAAATTCAGAGTACTATTGCAACCTTTTGGATCAATTAAATGTACAAATTCGAGAAAAACGTCCTGGCTTACAACACAAAAAAATAACTTTGCATCAAGACAACGCACCAGCGCACAAGAGTGTTTTAACAATGGCTAAAATCAACGAATTAAAGTACGAGTTGTTTGACCACCCACGTTATTCTCCTGATTTGGCTCCCAGTGACTTTTACCTGTTCCCAAATCTAAAAAAAGTCCTTGCTGGCAAGCGTTTTACCTCAAATGAAGATGCAATTACAGTTGTAAACCACTATTTTGAAGACCTTGAGGAAAACTATTTTAATCAAGGGATAGAATTGCTAGAAAAGCGTTGGACTAAGTGTATTGAAGTTTCAGAAGATTATATTGAAAAATAAAAATATTTTTGAAAAACTAACTATTCTCTTTCATTGATAGGCTAAGAAGTTTCCGAACCGCCCTCGTACTCGTTTGTTACAGTTTCTTTTACAAACGTCTCAATTTATATTTTTCAATATGGCCTCATTTTAGCTACGCAATAATTTAGAGCATTTTTTTTACAAAACGTGTCGTGGCAGGTGTTTTTTGAATTTGGTAAAAAAATAAATTCAAGGCAAAATTTGTAAAAGCATATTAACCAAAATAAATAAAACACTCCTGTTATTGGACCACTACTGAAAAAAATAAAACAAAAATACAAAGAGAAAATGACAAATGGTGTTCAGTAAATTATACATATATTCGCCATATTGCACTAGATCTCATATTTTGGCTCGCGCGGAACTTTTTCTGAATGAAACTAAAATGTTCCTAAAAACACTTTCAAAGGCCTGTAAACGGAAAATAATAAAAAAAAAAAATTAAATACACACGTTTTAAAATAACATCCCCAGGGGAAAAAATTAAAGTGAAATTTTTGTGTGTATTGCGCCGTAAAATGTGTTGACAGATTCAAATGTCACTCACTACAAGTTTTATTTGAAGATACTTATTTGAACACATTAATAATAAAAAGTGCTTATAAATACATAATAAAAACACCAAAATGAAATTGCAATACATAGTAATGAAAAAGTTTTCTTTTAATATTTTAGCACAGTCTAAAAACACTGGATCACATAGTTTTAACAGATTGCTAAAAACTTTACAATAAGAATAATAATGGTATTCACATCAAACCTTGCAACTGTGCAAAATGCATAATTTCATTTAGCTTCAAAGTAAACCACAATGGGCCTTATTACGAGTGTCGTGTTATGAGTACGAGTACGATAATTTTGAAGCAGAAGCAGGCTAAAGAACATTACAAAATTTTTTTTTTAATCTAGTAGCCGTAGTCGAAATACGACACTCGTGATTGAGGCCAATATGTGCTTCTTGATTGTCAAAAGCTTTTGTTAAAATGCCGAAACAAAATATCAAAACCAGCGTGACCGTTTGAGCGACTAAAGTAGCAAATTGCCACTTTTTGTCCCCCTTTTTTTAGAGTGAATTATATAAAAATACATTGAAAATAAAAATGTTAGTGTAGTTTTCTCGTTTTTTTTAATTTTGCCCCTTTTTTTTGATAAATCCCCTTTTGGTGCCACTTTTTGAAAAATGTCATCGGTTACCCTGATCAAAACTACACTGATTAATTCAGTCATTCATTTAATATGAGCAGTACGAGCGAGTAGTGTTATTGAACCATTCATTTTACAATATGCCACGAGTTTGTTTAAAAAACTTTACAATACGTTGGATCCATAAATACATCTCTTGTCAATAACAAAATTATTTTTTTTGTTATAAAATAGAATTTGAAAGTTACTTCAAAATAAAGCAATACAAAAAATCACAGCATATTTAAGCTGTCAGAAGCACACACACACACACACACACACACGTGAACTAAAGTGTATGATGCCCAAAAATGTAAACAACTTTTGACAGTTTAAAACTCAAAACGCAACAAATCATCAGTAGGATAGCATTGACCTCATAATAATATCTATATTTTGACAAGAAGTTAAGAATTTTTATAATTTTTTTGGAGTTCTTAGTTTTTTAATTAATTTTGTTTTTATAGATCTTGCACCGTTATAATTTCACTGCCTTATTACGGTTGTCAAATTCTTCGAAGAAATATTTTAATGTTTCTTTAATCTGGTAAAACAATTCAAAGTAGAATCGAAATATTAGACCAGTGTAATAATGTCCAATATCATTTAGCTGGAAATATGCATGTGTTGAAGCCTATCACTGTTTCCAAGTTATTCAGGCGGACGGACGGGTATACTGCCTTCCAGGCCGAGATTGTAGCAACAATGCAGGCCACGAATCTAGTGGCCACACATGTAACTGAAAGCGAGGAGGTTATTATCCCACCTGACCCAAGAGAGCAATTAAAGACTTTGGAGGGGCGACTACAAGATATCATTCAACTGTCTAATAAAGAAGTATAGGTCAGGTCTGTTCTGGATTCCAGACCACTGTAACATTGAGAGGAATGCCAATAATTACATTCAATGGGAACACAGAAATTGGGTTTCAGTAAAAAGGATTGCAGACTCTCTGGAGCGCTATGGGCGAGAGTTGTTGGAATTTTGTCAGGCACATTTAATAGTTACTTTGCTGCAATCGAGCAAGTCCGCACACGCGATGGTTGGATGATAGATTTAACAAGCAACAAGTGGCCGAATGTACATCGCGAGTTGCAAACACGAGAATATGAATGTATGAGAGAATGGGAGACACCATGAATTCAAAACTTAATTAATTTACATTTACATACAATAGTAAAAGTTTCAAGTAACTGAAATTGTTTGTATAATTGTTTAAAATTTTCATTAAAAGTTATTATAATTGTAAAAAACTTCCCAGATAATTATTTGAAAGTGCAATTTCATCGGTTAATAATTGGAAGCAATTGTAATTATTGATGGCATGAGTACATTCTATATATATATGTAACATAATATATACTACAGAAAGGCCCAAACTCGTTATGTTTTTGATATCGAGTTTTTTGTATATTTTGATATAAGAACATCTTATGTATCGAAAAATGCAAAAAAAATCGATTAAAAAAAATAATGAGTTAGGGCCTTTTTATATTAAGGTAACGCTATATGCATATATGTATGTGTGTGCATATCTAATTCGTCGTTACAAAACCTACATACATGTTTGTATAATTAATTAATTACAAATTTTTAAATACATACTCCTATCTTCTCGGAAAGAAGTGAAGTCACAAGTAATTCTAAAGGGCATTTTGTAGTCATTGGTTGGAATTGAAAATAATATTTTTATAAGTTAAACCTATTGGTAAACATAAATTTTTGCTATTTCGCTTCCAATACCATTAAATCATTGAGTAAATTATCGGTCATCATTCTTTAGAAGAAACACAACTTATTATAACTATTTGAAAGATTTTTGAAATTTATTTAAAGTTTAAATTTGAACATTTTTCTTAAAAATTGAGAAAGATATGAAAAAATTTTTAGGTACTCATTACCAAATTATAGGACATCACTATCTTTCGAAATATTGAACACTATCATCAGATACATTTTAATTGTTTGTGCGTGAGTTTGAATATTTTTAGAAGTTCTTTTTTTATCCGTGCAAATGTCACGAGTGATTCGTCGTCGTCTGTCTGTTTAAAGCCATGATATTTACGGGATATTCTTTTATTTTCATTCAAAGTAATTTCCTTAACAACAAACAATTTGCCCTTTAATCTGCTTTCTTTAGGTTTTTTTTAATGTTTTAAAAGTTTTGTAGCAGTTCAAATTTCTTCTGTTTTCCTTGTTTGGGCTTTTTTTAGTTTTAATATATGATCAATGTTGATCAATAAATAAAATTCGAAAGGAACAAGCGGAAATAAAATAGAAAACACTTGATATATGTATGTATGTATGGATGTATAAAAGTTTTGAGGAGAAAAATAAAAATGAATGTCAATGAGAAATAATGGAATTTTTATTACTTATATGTTGTCGTGTAAATCAGTGATGCAAAATGTGGCACAATTGGGCCATTTGGTGGCACTTTTGGATGTTTGATGGCTCTGTGGTACTCTCGAGGCTATTTTGGCCCTTTCTGCTCAAAATTCAACTAATTCCTTCAAACCTTTGAGTACACTTTTTAAATGAGTTTTCTCCGTTTTAAAAACTACTTTTATTTTTGGAGATTTTTAAACTGGCTTCCGAAATCTGCGCCAGATTATGTTTTTAGTGGGAAAGCCAATAGTGCTTTAAACTTTTTCAAAAGGAAACAGAACAAGTAAATAACGAACATAGGGCGGTAACGCAAGTTCCAGAATTTAAAAAGCTCAAAGATTTAAGTAGAAGTAAATTTTGCAAAAGCATTTCTACCACTAAAAATCGTTTAGGTAAGCCTTTGCATACAAATTTATACAGAATTATTCAAGGAACTCTTTCTATTCCCTATTCTAATCTTTTCTTTCGATGAAAATTTATATTTTATATGAAAAATATATTTATATGAAAATTTTATGAAAATTCACTTTTGTTTAAATATAAATTTTAAGTCGAGAGTTTTCTTTCGATATCGTGAAACAGGACATAACAGAAGAAATCGTCTTCATGTAAAAAATACTTGTCATATTTATTAGAATTAATAGATTTAATGAAATCTAATCTATCAATTGTTATGATGAAAATATTTTAAAACTTAACAAAAAAAAAATGCTTTTAAACAGAATTAAATTCAGGAACTATTGGACTAAGAATTTAGAATATGAATAATAAAATAAGAATTACATATAGAATGTTTTTCAACTAAAATTTAATTTTTTTATGCACCATACATATGTAAGTATATATAAAATATATACATATTTACTTTAATTTAGCAAAAAGTACTTTAAAAACTTTTAATTTTTGTCGCTAATTTCTGTTTTTACTCTAAACAAAATAAATCACATATATTATATTATTAATACATACTTTTGTTTTTATTTAAATTAAAAGATTATAGTCAAGTCCATGAAAAAACTTTTTTTGGCCCTACCAAAGGTATTTTGGCCCTTTTAAAATGTTAATTTGGCCCCATATCAAAAAACTCAAAATGCATCACTGGTGTAAATCTACTCGTAGTAGTGTTACTTGATAGCGTGTTTTTATATAAAATTTGTTTTAACTCTACAACAACGAAAAATTCCATAATTTCCTATCAAATAATAATTACTTAATTATTAGTTATTAATTAATATTAAGACTGGAAACAAATGAATGAATTAAGTCAAACGGGAATCACAGTGAACTTGGACCAAAGTAGATCTATTGTATAGGTACCTGCTAGGTGCCAGAGGACCTACTCTCATGATGAATCTCAGGATTGCCGGTGGGCAGTTCCCAATCGTCCAATAGGTGCTTGCCCAATTGGTTATATTTTCTGTGGCATAACTCTTCACAGTCCTTCAGAATATGCTCTGCAGTTTTATCCTCGTAATCACAGAATCTGCACGCAACCACTTTTTATAATTAAAATGCCTCAAACTACCAAAAAAAAAAAATTCAGAAGAATATTTCTGACGTTATTTACGAATACGTATGTATGTATGTCGAAATTTGGTAGGCTTTCTTCAATTGATGTTCAAAGTTCTGAAGAAATCGTCATAAAGCATTTTCTCAGTACTAGTTTATTATATTAAGCAACAACAACTGTTCCCTTATATGTATTTTGGGCTGTAAAAATGGCACAAAGTCTCAATTCAAAAATGTTTCTTCCTCTTCTCAGTTCGACAGAAATATGCATAAAATTTTCCCAATTCAACAGAAAATGATTTTATAAAATATGTCTGTGGCATAGTTATTTAAATTTGCATACATGCATACATGCATATTTTGTTTCTTTTTTCATTCATCTTGACCATTTTCAAGAAAATTATAAATTAAAATTTTTTATTTTTAAATTGCACTAGAAAGATACGAGTACATACATACATGTTTTCGTTGCAATGATTTTCCTTGTTTGTTTTTAGGAACAAGATACACTTTACTGAAATGCATAAATTGTGTACGCACAAAATGCATATTAAACGTGTTTTCTACAAATTTTTTTTTTTTTGCATTAAAAATAAAAAATTAATAATAAAAGTTGCAAATATGTACATACATACATATGTATGTATATAATTTTCTTATGAGCAGTCTATGAGTTTGAGTGAGTTTCTTCTCAATCATGCCAGTGGAAATAGTGCGTCGTTTTCCCTCAACTTGTGAGAAAAAATAAATGCAATATGTTTAGTAATAAACAAAGACTATTAAAAATGCACACTAAACGATTTTCAGTTTTTAAACAAAAATAAGCAGAAATTGCACCATAAAATCGAAAAATTAAAATGATGTTGCACTAAAGAGGCGCAAGTGTTTTTCTTGATATTTATTTTCTATTTTTAGTAAAATAAATATTCTAATTTTATTGCAAATTTAGCACAAAACAACAAGTTGAGGCGACTAATTTTCATAGAAAATATTTTCAAACTGAATTGATTTACATTTTTAGTTTATTGGAAAGTATTGCATGTCATGCCAAAGTTTTTGTTCTTAGAAGCTTTCGAGTTTGATATCATTTACTGTATTATATCTTATTATTGATTTATTCAATTAAGACCGAGGAACTAAAATCCTTACGAACGAAACACATAAAAATTTAAACCAATTTCAATATTAGTTTAGGAACAAATTAATTATTATTGCATTTTAGGAGAGAAAAGTAAATATAGTTCCAGAAATGGTTAATGGATCTGCAATTCACACAATTTGTTTTATTACTACACTCAAGATGAAGGGGCGTAAAATTCTAGGAGCAATATAAGAGTTGAAATAGAGTTTGAAGTTGTGAGAAAATTTAACCACTCAACAAATTTATTTAAAAAAAGCTACTTTAGATCTTAAACGTCGTCTACTTTCAAACGTCTTCAAATTAATTGCCGAAGATTTAGATTCCATAATTTATTTTACACGCAAAAGTATTCAAGAGGTCGATAAACGTTTTTCGAATTTTAAATGCTTAAAAAATTTTTAAATTTTTTACATTTGCAAATAAAGCTGTGTTCACATTATATATATAAATATTATTTATTGTGGAATGACACTTTTTCAAATGGTAAATTTGTATACATATAGTGTGAACACCTTTAAACAATAGCATGTGTTATTTCTCTGTGTAATTTAGAGCGTGTTCTATTTTCAAGTGCCAAAGCATCAGCTGACAACAGCTGATTTAAAATCAAAAGCAAGTGTTTGTGGCGTAAAAAAAATAAGTAAAATTGTAAGATAAATTAAATTGAAATTGATTTGATAGGTTAAAAACTAAAAATTAATGAAAAAATTTAAAAGGCATCAACAAAAGTAAGTTAAATGTACATTATATACCAAAGTGTGAACACAAAAATTATAAACCGTATCTAAAGCGCATATTTTGACATACACAGAAAATATCATGTTTATAAAAAAGTGACTGACATTCCATAAGGCAAATACATATAATGTGAACACAGCTTAAGAAGTTCCTGATGCTATTCCATTTGCTTAATTAATTAATATTCTATTTTTTAAATGCAACATTATTTCAGGCAGTTACTGCAAACTAACTTCCAAGGTTATTGTTTGATATACTTTCTTTAATTTCAACCGATGTTTATCTTGTGCAGTAAACGACCACATAGAAATATAAAACTTTTCATTGTTCACAAAAAAAAAAATAAAAGTCAAAGAAAAGCAACATCTAAGTTTCGTTAGTAAAAACATTGTATTCTTCTTAAGAAAACTCTAGTGATTTAAAAAAGTTTTTCTCATCATCGTAGTCCGATAACAAGCATTAAATCTAAAATATATTCACAGTTTCAAGTTTTCCAGTTTAAAATGGTGTGAATTCCTTTTCAAACTCAATTGTTACACAATTATATCAACAACAACAACAACAACAACAACAACAACAACAACAACAACAACAACAACAACAACAAAGTCATATCCGTGAAAATTATATGCAAAACTGTATGATCTATTCTATTTTTTATATGAGAAGAATTTTGATTTGAGAATGTTTTATGCATAAAATTACAAACGATTTGTAAATCTTTGGTTGCAGTTGCAAGTTTTTCTTAACGTTTGAAACAACACCTGATGCAAAAAAATGAAAATGAAAAGCCAAATATCAAGATCTCATTGCATTAAGAATGGTTTGCAATGGCACAAAGCAAAATTAAATAGAAAACTAAAGCAAACTATGTAAATAGTCATATGTAACTACATTGAAATGCAACAGATGCATATGCATTTAAAATGGTTTAATAACGAAGCATCCCATTAAAATAAATACATATCATTAGAAAGTGCAACTCCTCGTGATCACAAGTTTTGAGAATAGTATGTGATTTGCTTTAAATTTTAAGAAGAAATTGAAATTTTGTATTCTTTACAAGTGAACTAGTCACCCACCTTTAATGGACGTAACCACTTCTTGCGGTTTTTAAGAAATGTGATTTAATTATCATAAGTAATTTTTTAAGTACTTTTAAGCTTTCTTTAAATTATTTTCAGTTTAAAATCTGTCATAATCATAATTTTCCATGACTTTAAGGCCCTTATTACGAGCAACTTCCGATCTTCGATTGTATTATTGTACATTTGGTATTATGACAAGCATTCGACAAAGAATGTCCTTATTGGGAATATCACTCAAAGAAATTTTTAAAATTTGCAACAACTTTACCTAAAAATATATACATATACATATGTATATATAATAATTTTTTATACTAAAATACTTCAACGAAAGCTAAATTCTGTTCGATAGAAAATTCGTTGCTCATAATATGAATTGAACGTTAGATTTTCGATGTTCGATAGCCAGCGAAGATCAAAAATCTAATGCCTAAAAGGCAACTTTTGAAAGTTGTCATATATAATACTAATTTTAATTTCAGTTTCGTTGCCAGTTAACAAGGCAACTGAAGTTCGGTTGCCATTAATAAACGATCCATTCATTTTTTATTTTAATTTAACAACGAGACAAAAATTAATACCAATTTTACGAAAGTCTTGTTTTATATGAATTAAGTTTTTCTATATGCATTTCGTTGGTGCTTATGCCAACTCATCAATCAGAAACCTTCTACGCCACTCGTAAAAATTTTAATAAACTAAAAAAAAAATTTGTAAATTTTCATTCAAAATGTATACTCACAAATGGGACTTAAAATATAATATACAGTCAAAGATTTCAGCATGAGAGACATAATCTCGCTTGACTGGTTTTTGTTGGAACGCAACTACACAAGAGAGAAAATTTTTAACAACCTAATACTAATAAATCTCAAACAATTCCATTTAGTTTGAGAACTTAATGAGTAAAACTTTATTGTACGAGTAAATTTGTTTACCCAAATTAAAACAAAGTGGAATGGATGGTGACTTAAGGCGTTTTCAAAAAAGAAATTTTAGGGGCTTGAGTTAACAATAGAGCTCGACCGATTAATCGGCTTCGGCCTTCGGCCTAAAATTGGTAATCGGCCAACATTCGGCCTATGGCAAAAATCGGCCGATTAGCCGAAGCCGAATATTTTTCATTCCAAGCTTGAAAAATAACATTATTTTTGGTCGTTGCTCGCCGACAGTTTCTATTGTGCTTAACGTTTTGAAAGGGTTACTTTGAAATACAGCCCTGTTGCTTTCTATTTTCTTTTACTTGGACGAGGGTAAGTGTACCAGTAGTCGGCAGTTTAACTTTTTTTCCTTTTCCAAACTTTTGCCATTTCTAATATAAAAATAATATTTCGATGATACGTATTTATTATAATTCTGTGATTAGTATTATTTTATGTTCATTTACCTGTTTTCCAAAATAAAATATATAAATGTAAGATATATTCATATTTTTGAAAATTCATCACTTTTGCCAATAGTCGGCACCCATATTCCTAAGTTCGTCACTTCATGACCCAATAGTCGGCATGGAATTTTTTGTTAAAGAAAGAGTGATATCGTATAGGAATTCAAGGTATTTTTATTTGAAATTAAAGTTATTTACATTTTCAATGTTTAATAAGATATGAGATCAGCCTTTATTTCATTAATTTCTTATAAAAACTAAAAAAGATGAAAAAATATGGGCCCTTATTTGGCATTCAAAAACTAAAATTAATAAATGTAAATAAAAATAAAAAAAATTTAATTCAATAGGTACATAGTATGTAGGTTCATATGTACGTGAGATCCTTACATTTCGAAAACATGATTCTAATCGTCGCTTTCAATACTAAGATGAATAGATCACGTTATTCCAGCCTGAGGTCATTGTTCGATACCGAATACCATAATCTCAAACTAAAAACAACGTGATTGAAGTAGTTCGGTATCGATATATGTAGGTTAAAATAACTTCATTTTGTTTTACATACTTCACACAGAAAATCTTTTCCGATAGCGTCCTCGTAGGATAGTTCCTTTAAAATCGTGCATTTGAGGTGGAACCACTGAGGACAATTATCGCATCCTACGTTTTTTAGACCGTTGTCTTCAGCATCTGTATCCAAGTCTTCTTCGCATGTGCTACAAATTTGTTTTCTCTTTCCTGTTTTAACTTTCTTTGGCTTATTTTCATTTGCAATTTTTCTTTTTTGACGTTCAAGTTTTCTTGACTTAATGCCTTCAGCTTTGGCTATTTTCTCGTTTTCTTTTGCTTCTATATGGTTCCTCCATGTAAGAGCAGATATTGCACTTGGAGCCTTGGGCTTTAAAGCGAATCTTGAAGATTTTGACAATTTTGGATAAAACAAATGTTTTTCGAATGTAGGTGACATGGAAATTGCTTCATTTTTAATTATGGTATTGCCTATAGAATTTTAATAACAATAAAAATAAATACATACTTGGAATACATGCTTGACAAATTATATGTAAGTATTACCTGTACTTGGCGAATAGCTAATGGACTTAAGAACGTTGTTTATAGTGCTACTAATTGATGAGGTAGGGGAGAGACAGTCAGTAATCGATTCAAATGGCTGGATGTTATCTGGAATTGTGGCTGGGACTGGACTTGAGCTGTGGTTAGGTGCAAACAAATCATCTTTGGAATTTGTTGGAGACAAACAGTGAACATGTTCGGATGGTAATTTTGGTTCTTTTATATTTGTCTGCATTTCCAAAATCCCTTCTTCATTTATTACATACGTTCCCGACTGTATAGTGACATCACCTAATATTTCAACCGTTTGGTCATTTCCTGTTTGTTTCAAATTACAGATTTCTTCAACAATAACATTCGAATTAACACCCCGTTCTCGCAATTTTGGAGCTATTTTGTTAATAATTTCGATAGCTTTATCAAAATCTGTTCCCTCAAATGTTGTAATTTCATGTCGACCACCGAACAATAACTCTGATTGATTTTGAACACATTTGGTGAAGTCGACGTTTTCAGGGTTGAAAGGATATAACCCACACTTCCTAAATCCATTTTTAATTGTGTCTTTGATATTTATATTAGAAAGAACCATATTGAGGAGGGGACAAAATGTTGACTTTGAAACAACTTTGTTACTATTTTCTTGTTTAATCTGCCATTCCCTTACAGTTTTCTTCCACTCTAATTTCAACGGCTTAAAAACACTAACATCTGCAGGTTGCATGATGTGTGTGGTGTTTGGAGGAAGTGCGTATAGTATAATGCCATTATTCTCGCAAAACTTACTCAACTCCAACGTCATATGCGATTTATGACCATCCACAAATAGCAGAATTGGTCGCTGAACATTGTGTTCATTAAGCCAACTATGAACCCCATTGACGATATACTCATAAAACGTCTCGCTCACCATCCATCCGGTTTCCGACTTTCCCAAAAACCAATTTTCTGGAAGGCTATTTACGACTGGAAATACAACCATTGGGACCACTGTCTGACCACTTGCTGAGAAAACCAAGAGCACCGTAACGGTTTCTTTCTCGTTTCCCTTTTGAATGGTATAAACATTTTTATATCCTTTTGGAGCCAACACTTTTCCTGTTTTAGGGCACATGCTGAAGCTGGTCTCATCTCCATTAAAGATTCGAGATGGATCATCTAAAATGTCCAAAGCATTTTCTTCAATAAGAAAATTTTTTAGTTCTCCGAACCATTTTCTTATAATTTCTTTTCTTAATTTTTTACTCATTTTCATTATATGGAGTGGAAAGAGAAATGGTTTATAAGCAATGTTTTAAAAATTGAGCTTAATAAAAAAAAAACTAATTTACCAGTAGTCGTCACCCCCCTGCCGACCATTGGAAATGATAACATTTTTTGATCCTAATGTCGGCAGCAATCAAAAAAAGCATAAAATATTTTTTTTGTTGAATTTTTCACTTTTTATAGAATATTTTAGTTGTTTTCTTTCTTTGTAAGCACTTATTTTTAAAAAATAACTTAATTTAATATCAATACTTACTTGTTTAAGATGGCTCTGACACTAAAAAATTTCTAAAAAACCTGGCACTACCGCACTTCACGAAATACTGTCACTGAATGAAGACCAAAATACATCAAATTAAGCATCTTAGTCAAATTTACTCATTTCATAAAGAGAAAAAAGTATATTTCCAATGAAATGTATTTCTTATTTAGATATATAACAGCCGTTATTCTTATTTATTCATATTTTATGTAAAAAAATGCCGACTACTGGTACATGCCGACATTAGGGACGTTTACCCGATCTTGTGAGTGATCATAAGAAAAAGCAATCTAGAAATTGCAAAATAGTTTTATTTTTCTTGTTATGTATCCAATAGATATTACAGCTATTTCAGTGATGTCAAAAAAGCAAACTTTTTTCTTAATTCATATAAAACAAGTATCATTTTTAAAATTTTAAACATTCGGCTTCGGCTTCGGTTTTGGCCGAAGTTTAGGATTTTTTATAATTAACGTTATAAGTATAATAAATATTTAGGGGCAAGAAACCTTAAGAGAAAAGCTGTCTAATAATGAATAAAAATTGTATGTATGAAGATGAAACACCAGAATATAACCAACCACGAATAACAAACACACTCACTTAATCTACTTTTAAAGAAACAAGAAGAAACAATTCAAATGGAATAATAATTTTAAAATATTCAACAACACCAGACGGCCATTGAGAACTTAAGCTAGTCAGTGAAAAGAAAAATTAAAATTGAATAGACTGAAAGACTAACAAATTACATACATATTTACAAAGAAAATTATTATAAATGATTATGAAAAATGTGCACTGTGTAAATTAACCTCGGAAGCAGCAACAATTAAAAGTACAAATTCAACATTTTGTAATAAACAATTTAACCCGTCTACGATTTAATTAAACAAAAAAAGAAGAATGAAATAGTTTGAATTTCTCTTTGAATTGTTCATTATAATTATAAACAAAAAAAAACAAATACATAAACCAGAAACATTTTGAGCTGAAATGCAAATGTTACAATTTAAATAAAATGTTTGCTAACTTTATTTAATTTGTATTTATATATAATAATAATAATAATTAACAACAACATACAGAAATTTGTAAAGGCGCCATACATACGAGTACATACCAGGGACGGCATTGAAAATTTTAAAATTGTACCAACAACTTTCAAAAATTTTACTTTTTTACCTTAATTGTTAAAGGTTTTTATTTAGTTAAAATTTTATGAAAATAATCGTCTTTGTTCTGGCTACCACATCGTTTTCACAAAATTGCTTGTAATGCCGGCCATACACTACACAAGTTCACTGCACAAGTCTGGCACTGTACAGTGCGATTGTGTAGTGTATGGGGGTGGTTGTGCCATTTATGCAGTGAACTGAGTAAATATCAGAATGATTTTGATATTTGCTCAAGTTTGAAAACTGTCCAGTGAACTTGTGTAGTGTATGTTGCAAACGCTCAGTTGTGTAGTGATTTTTAAAGAGTTCACAACAAGAAATGAGCGAAGAACAAATATTCTGGACGGAGTATCTAGAATTATACAAAAAAATCACCAGCATTATGGCGAATTAAAATAAAAATGCACAGTTTACTTGTATAGTGTGTGTCACAAGCTTAGTTTACGCAGTGCCAGACTTGAGCACTGAACTTGTGTAGTGTATAGCCGGCATAAGTTAAATGTTAATGTTAAAGATATGGTTACACCTGCTTAAGTTGAAATTTAAAATATACAAATTAATAGCATGTGCTCTAGCATCCGAATTTAGAAGAAAAATGTATGAGCTTCATTGTTCAAAAGTGAAAATTGACATATGTAATCGTTTGAAAAGAAATGCTGAGTGAAACTAGGGATATTCCTTAAATGTACTAAATTAGTCATTGGTGTACTATTGTTTGAATAGTACCAAAAAAAATGATAATTGTACCAACTTTCCCATCCCTGATACATACAGTACATACATGCATATGAGTATGTACCATTTACATTACCCTAAAGTCGTTGTCTAGCTCATTTGCTAGAAAAATAAACTGGCAATTTATTTTGCATTTGGCTAAAAATTCAAATGAAACGAATAGTCATAAACTACATATTAAATCATCAACTTTAAATAACGAAATTCGTAAACTTATTAAAAATAACGTGCTAATAATCAGCAAAAACAATAATCAATCGTTCATAAGTGTTTTCACTCACTATTTTCCAATGAAAGTTTTTGCGGGATATTTAAATTTTGAAATTCTCTAACATAGATATTTTTTCTTTTATTTACATCTTAGTATTTACATACATACATACTATCTTTCGGTGAGACTTTTTAAATTTTATAAAGCACAGTAGCAACAAAATCTTCAAACAATAATTGCAACAACTGATTATGATCATCTATAATTAAATAAAACTAGTGACATAGCCGCGTTCACATGTGCCAACATCTGATTACAAAACAGCTGCCTAAAGCTTTTTTAAATAAGCGCTACTGCATGTCAGGAAAATAAACCACTCTTTTTTATTAATACAATATAATAAATTTTAAAACTGGTTTAAACAATATTTATACAAAAGTTGACATTATAATTACACACTCAAACCTGCCATACACATATACATATACATATGTATCTGTGTACATACCCTGCAGTCAGACTGGGGTCAAGTGTCGTTATGTTAACACTAACAATGTGGTGTATTGCTGGTGGATTTTGCAACAACTTGTCAATATACATATATTTGTATGTACGTAAGGTATAGAAATGTATCACTAAATGTCTGGTTGGTATGTCTCCACGTTCCTATAAGAACTACATATGTAGTCACTATCTAGTCAATTGTTTTAGTGTTACTAGTAGATTTTCAATGAGAAGCACATGTTAAATGTCTATAGCACAAAGTATTGTATGGGGATTAATTAGAGAGTAGTACTGGTGACAAAGACAAAAGCGACTCAGTACATTTTTTCACCATCGACATTTCCTTCAGGGAAGTTTCATATGACACTGTATTTATTATACGAGTATATGTAACCCAAAATATGCAACAGTATTCAATGAAAAATATAAAAACTTTTCAAAAGATCATAATACGAAAATGAAAAAGAGGTAAAATTTGTAATAAGAAGGAAATTAAATTATTGCGAAATTTTAAACTACTGACAGTACACTCTGGCAAATAATCATGAAGATTGACACTTGAATAAGGATACCAAATTATTCCAATTTATTTTGGAAATCTGTCATAAATTCAAGGACCTTAGAGAAGACTTTATACTGAAGAAAATATCGCTGCTATAAACAAAAGTGTGGAAGAAGATTCAAGTTCACCGATTCAAATGTCTGTTCACTACATGAAAAACTTTGAGAAAAAATCTTGGCCTACAACCCATTTAAGATCCAGCTGGTGCAGGAATTAAGTCCACGAGACATTCATATGCGCCGACCGTTCTTTCGTTGACTGGGCTCTAGAGCAGTTGGAAACTCTATGTTTTATCGTAAAATTGTTTTCAGCCTGGAGTTGACGAGCTTGTTAATACACGAAAGGGCCGCATATGGGGAGAAACTAATGCACAGCAGCCCCTCCACATCCAGAAAAAAATAACGTTTTATGTTCTTATTTCTGAACTTAAGAAAAAATTTCCAATTAACATCTTTAATTTAAAAAATACCAGTTGTTGTAGGAAAGTCCAAGTGATTAAAGGTATAAACACTGGTCACTGAACTACACCGGCTTCAGCGGATACTAATCCTAATATAATATCAGAGTGCCCGCCATCCTTCGTCGGTATTGAGTTGCAGAGTCATCGGCGAAGTAAAATAACCAATAAAGTGGCTAAAACAGCTTCGAAAAATTTAATACGCCTCATTGACACCAGAGGCGCTGCTACACTACCCTATTAAAAACAATCATGCAAAAAGCAGAGTTGTAAAAGAATGAAGCTTTCCTCTATCTTCTCCTTCACCACCTATATTCTCTATACTATCTCTTTCCTAAAGAAGGTGATAGTACTAGGCATTCATTGTCTAAGTGTTACTTCTCTTTCACAAAAAATTAATTCGGTGAATTAAACCTTCTTGTTAATTTAATTGATTAAAAACTTAATTTTATCAATTAAATTTTTGTTTGAAAATACAATTAATTAAAAAGTTTAGTTTACGCAAATAAATTTTTCAAATCCATTTCTATGTGCGCATAAATATAGAAACAATTGCTTTAGTCAAGAGATTTTTTCTTAATTTTAATTCGACATTTGCTCTCTACAGTGCATAGAATCGAAAACACTATGACTGACTTTTTTAACTTATTTAATGATTTTCAATAGATGTGGAAAAATTTTGATATTTGACCAGCATTAAATTATCGAGAGCTCACTGTATAGAATAGATAAAATTCCACTTTTTAGTCGCGTGCGACAGCAAGCAATTGGTCTTGTATTTCTGAACAACGTGACTCGATTTTTCTTAAAATTTTACCTAACGTAGTGCTGCTGACGGCCTACAAAAAAACAAGCATATTTGCTTGGTGTCGCACGCTACAGAAAGTCGACATTCCTGTGGAAATATCCATATTTATTTCGGTTTCTGTATTAGAAACAAACAATCACATCAACTTTACTAATCTCGCAGAAACTCAAGAAAAATATTTTCTATTGTCAATAGATTAATAAGCATTTTAAGATCAATTTCTATGATGCAAATAAATGCAAATTTAAGAAAACTTAATAATCAGCACTGGAGATTAATTAAATTTACATTTGATTTTCATTAAAAGCCACATATCGCTCATTTACTTAGAAAAGGTCATAACTCAAAATATGCGACCTTGGAATCAATAATGTTCCGTAATGTTTCATGTAAATTTAATATATATAAAATTGTTTTCTGTAAAAAAACAAAAAAAATAAACTTTTTAGAGTTATGACGTTGTTGTAATAAGTAAGCGACACTCACTTGCAGTTGATGCAGTTCTAACAGAATTGCATGCAGCGGAGGCATATCATGACAATCGAAAGAAAATGAGGCTTGAAGTTGTATGAAAACCGTCTTCCTAAATTAGACAATAGCGGCTTATTGTTAGTGTTTTTGTTGTCATGTTTTTCATTTTCTATAAATTAAAGGAAAAGAAAAACTTGAAATACTTTCACTATATCTTTAGTCTTAACAACAATCATCAATTGATTTCATTTGAGCAAATGGTGATGGTTCGTCTCTTATTTTGCACAAAATTTTTCAAACCTTTGTATTGTTTTCATTTTCATTATTTCATTCTAGTTGGATTTAAATTTATTATTAATTCTACTGTTCAGTGGACCAAAAGAAAGAAAAATATAAAAAAAAAATTAAAAATATTTCAAAAGTATAAATGTCTCAGATATGTCTGACTACTTACTAATCATTGTTAAGATTGTTGCATATTTTTCATTTGTTTTAAATGCATCAGTGCTTAAAGAATGTAATTGATATATTTTTGAATGGAATTTATTTCCTTAAGTATATATAGTTTTAATTCTTTCGGCACAAATGTTAAGGTTTCAAAGGTGGAAAGTACCACTTTCGTTTTATTTAAGGAAAAAAAATCTCAGAAAATAACCACCATTGACGACTGACTGTTGAGCGATTATGTCTTATGTCTACAAACAGTACATAAGCAAAATCATATTGGCACAGTGAGTAAGGATGGAAAAAAATCAGAAACTGTGAAATATACAAATTTATGAACTCGAATAGCATTAAATAGCAAAGTGATTTTTATCTAAGTAAAAAAATTATACCAGAAATGGCGATAGAGGCGAAAGATTGTAACAATATCTGAAATTTTCCAGCATTGTCTTGAATAAATCACAAAAACTATTGTAACTTAGATGACATTATATAATGCTAAAACGGTTTTAGTACTTCAAATCGCGCTATAAGGAAATTGGGCAGTGCCAGGTGGTCTCCAACTTCGATTTTGACAAAGGTCAACTAGATAAGACAATACGTCTGTACTTGTTCAATGATAGCCACCCAATAATTAGTAATTGCAATTTATTTAATTAAATGTACATATACATACATACACATATGTTTTGCCTGTGTATTTATATTGCCTTAATAACACGAAAGTTTTGATTTCAAATTGCAACTGAACAATTAATGAATAAACATTTCAAACGCACTGTCATAACCACAGTTCCATTCAGCTGACCATAAACGAAGGTCGTTTGTTAAAATACGAAAACTACCTACCACTTGAAAGAAATAAAACACAATTATCACGTGCACTCAAGTTTGACATTTTATACATTCGTTTATTCCATTACATAAAAAAAAATCTGAAATAAACATTTAGTTCACATGCCATTTATGTCTGTATGTATGTATATACATATGAGTACATACATAAATACATACATATGTGTATATATGTACAAATGTGTAAGAATATTTACAGTGTACTCGTATGTACAGGGTACTTGTAGGGTAAAAGCCCCTAAAGTCGGCATGCACCAGTAGTCGGCACTTTTAAATAAAAATGTATATATGTAAATAAGAATAGCGGCCATTAAATATATAAGTAAGATCTGATTTTCATTAGAAATATACTTACTTCTCTCTAAACATTGAGTAAATTTTAATGAGATGAGTATATTGGTATATTTTTGGCCTCTTTCCGTGACTGTTTTTAAAGAGGGCGATTGTGCCTGTTTTTCAAGAAATTTTTTAGTGGTGAGCCCAACTTAAACAAGTGAGTATTCACATTAAATGAAGTAATTTCTTAAAAGTGCCGGTTTCTATGGATTCAAATCAACTAAAACATTGATATTAATGTGAAAATTGTATTAAAATATATTTATTTTGCTTATTTTAATGAGTGCCGTCAATAGGAACAAAATTTCTTATGATTTCCAATTGTCGGCAGGGGTGTGCCGACTATAGGAAAATGAGTATTTTCTCATATTAAGCTCAAAAATTGCAAAATAGTATAGTAATCATCTCTCTTGCCACTGCTATTAAAAAAAATTAGTTTAAAACGAGTTTACCCAGTAGTCGGCATAGTAATATGTATGGAGTATACATACTACATACTCTATACCAGGCATACAGTTTCCTAAGGTCGGTATGAACTTTTATTATAAGTTTATTGAACTGAGGATCCTAGAAAGGTTGCAATTTTGTAATTCAGAAGAGATAATTACTTCATACAATAACAGAAAATTGTATGATTGGAAATATGACCACTTGGAACAGACTTTCTGTGAAATTTTACAGAACGGACTAAGAATAGCGAAGGAAATGTTCTTAATCGTAGGGTTGAATATCAACTCCGCAAAGGCGATCATTGTTCACTCCTATTTAGCACACCATCCCAGTAGATAGCGTGTTTTTAGAAAGTTCATCTGAGGTAAAGTACTTGGGAGTGATAATAGACTCAAAGGTTTTATAGAGAGATAGCATTTTTAGACAATCGCTGTCGACAAGGCAATAAAAGCACTAAAAGTGAGAATATCTGTTAATAAAAAAAATAGAGTTACACACGCAAAACCTTAAGATGAATATACACCATGATATTGAAACTTATCATCACTTATGATGCAGTTGCTTGGTCGAAAAGGGTCAGTCTAGCTACGACCAGACATCAGTTGGAGAATTATTAAGGCTAGTATGTCCCTGTATAGCAGCGGCTATATAAGTCCTCATTGAGCTCACACCTCTGAACATTTATTATAGAAACTGTTCCCAAGCAAAGAGTAATCAATAGCCCGGGAAGAATCACAGACAAGGACTGCCCAAATAACCAATGGGAGCAATCATCCCTGGAAAGGCTCTGGTCGTTTAAGATCTCCTAATATCTTTTTATCAGAAGTTTATGCCATTGAGATATGCGCACAATTTTATCCTGACAGGTGCTACTGACGAGGAGAAATAGAAACCTGCTGCCATTAAAGCATATTCGTGGAGTACGGAACTTAAAAGCGCTTAGTTCATATGAGTATACCTCGAAGTTAACTTGGGAATGCCACATTAAGCTTAATCAGTTACGCATCATGAACACCTGTGGTCGGGCCAGAACCGTTTTCTGGCATTGGATCGGGTAAAATCCGAGAATATATGTATATGGATGCAGATCAGAAATACCAGGGAACACGACTGGTTTAATCTCCCTGGATCGAGGCACGGAGCTAATGATTATAACGTATAACAAAAATCACTTCAATATCTCATGTCCTTAAATAAAAATAATCTAGGAATTATATATAAATTTTATTAAAGCTTTAAGTCTTTTGTAATCAATTTACAAATTTTATTTATTTTTTATCGTAACTTCGTCAAAGTTGAAGCGAAATATCCATAAAAAATAAATAAAATTGTTAATTGATTACAAAAGACCGAACTTTAATCAAATTTATATATAATTAATAAAAAGGTCGAATAAATTATTATAATATATATATAATATATATTATAAATCACAGACTGAGAAAACACCTAAACAGGCTTGGCATTAGAAGTAACAGCCTGTCAAGATTATGTTGTGATCATGAAACAGTAGAAATATGAAGCACAGTGAAACTTTATACCCTCTACGATTCTTGAGTAGAGCAGCTCTAGATTAGGTGCTCTAGTAGCTGGTAAACGATACAATATATCTTTTCGTTCGCAAGGCTTACAGTATAATTAGCCTTCAGTATAATTAATAATGCGTTCAAATATTATCATCTTAGGAAAGAGAACGAATATTATGGCGAATCCTGAAAAGCACTCTAAGAAGTAAGAGAAGGCACCATTTCCATTTTAGGTACCAGTCAGAAGCATAAAAATGTAAATAATTTGTATTCTATATAAAAAGGAGCTTGTATTCCTACAAAATGTTACCTATTCTTTAGCAGAAAATTGTATGCCGACTATATGGTCATCAATTGCCGAACATAGGAACATGGGTGCCGACTACTGGCAAAAGTGATGAGTTTTGGAATATATGAAAATTTCTTACATTTATATATTTTGTTTTGGAAAACAGTTAAATGAACATAAAACAATACTTATAACAGAATTATAATACGTCCGCATCATCGCAATATCATTTTCACATCAGAAATGGCACAAATTTGAAAACGAAAAAAAAGTTAAACTGCCGACTACTGGTGCACTTACCCTATGCCACATGAGTATTTTTGTCAAGTAAATATGTGACAGTTTAACACGATATTCATCAAAAAAAATAAATAAATAAAAAAATTAAATAATTTCTTATTTAAAACGTACATAGAAATAAAAGCAAGTAAAAATTATTCTACCAGAATAACTAGTCTTGTTTTCGAATCGGCAAACAAAAAAAGTCAGTATTCAATTTTAGTAAATATACTCGTACACGCGCAAGCATGAATAGATAGATTGTTGTAGCTGTAAGTAATAATTGAGACAATTTTCCACTTATCAAATTGAGATTTATTTCACTGAACACAATTAATTTGTTCTATACGTACGAAAATGTGATTTTATGAAGTATGTATAATTTCTGGCAAATAGACTGACTATTCACATTAGCCAGGAAATTATCTGGTCAAAGGCTTTTGATTAGAGCAGTACATAATATAAAAAAAATATTTTTAACATACATTAACAAAATGTTTAAGAAGCAATTCAATCTAATAGGGTTTCAGTCAGCATGTTAGTTACCTTTCAGTATTGTGGCAAATTATATGCAGGCTTGAAATACTTACATACCGTCGGTTGGTTTCTGGTTTGGGACACAGTATATTCAAAATACATTATGTCTGCAGCAAACCAACCGACGATATGTATATACATACATACTAGTGATGCACGAATATTCGTATTCGAATTGTCGAATATTCGGCCATTTTTAGATATTCGTATCAATATTCGTATTCGCCAAATTCAGGCGAATACGAATGCGAATATTTTTCCAAACACATTAAATAAATAAATGCATAAATCCTAAACGAAACTTAAATAAATGGCTAAATATATTATTTTGTACAAATCCATTAAATTTCTTATAGAAATTTGTGCTTTGTATTATTTCCAAATATTATTTAATGACGATCATTAAAATTTTGGTTAGTTTTATTAACTTTAAAGTACGCCAACAGGAGTATGAAGTCCTTTTTCATAACAATTTTTAATATTTCATATTGCATTCGTATTCGCGAATATCGTTTCAAATATTCGTATTCGTATTCGCGAATATCAAAAATTGGCATTCGTTACATCACTAATACATACATACATATTAATTTCAAAATAAACCAAATGAGAATTTTATCATACATTATTATATACAGTGAATAAATATAGAGCATGAAAACATATATGGTTTTGGAAGTTTTTAATTGGCTTCTTAATAATTAGAAAATATGTTCTCTTAGATACTTTGGAACTCACGAAAATGTTGTTCCTTAAGAATGACTTCCAATTCTTTTTTTAAGTTATTTTTTTTTTCTTGACAAGTAAATCAGCTCTAGCAAGTGGAATTTTTTTCCCAATGAAATTCGTAATCCCCTCGAAGGTAAAAAATGGTACCATAAATTTTTCTCCGCTGCCAGTTCTCAGTGAACGTAAAAAACGGGAAGAATATTTGTAAAGTTTAAAAATTACAAGTTGTGGTTTTAAATATTTTAATTGCAGTGGAAAAAATTTCTTAGTTTACCAACACCATACTTTATGCAAAAGGGTATATCAGGGAACAGAGAAACAAGCCGATCGGTTCACAGCCGGCTCAAGAGCCGCCGCCGACTTTCAATGCAAAACCAAACCGCCGCCGATGCATGCGGCTGGCATCGGCTCAAAATTTCAGCCGGCTAATTTTTTTTTTTTGTAGTTGCAAATTTGTACTAAATCCTAGAAATTATATGGTGTTTGAATTTTTTGATAGAAATGTGTTTAAAAAAAGCTGCTGTAAGTATAAGCGGGCTCAGGACGGCTTATGAGCCGCCGCCGACATTTTAAGACGGCTTGTTTCTCTGGCAGGGAATTAATGTTAAGAATCGTGAACAGTGAACTGATATTGTACAAAAAATAAATATTTATAACTTTTAATATTTAAATATTTAAGATTTGAAATTACTTGAAAACAAAGTGAAAAATACCCCAGGAAAATTAAAAAAAAAATCTCATGAAAAATATTCAACGTTATGAGAAATATTTCCCATGAACAAAAAATTTCGAACAAAATTAGAATATAGTACACTAACACAACAACAACAACGCAATAATTTGCGATTGCAATTTTAGGGAAAGGGAACACATTTCACGTGAACCTTTATTCCCGATAAGGGGGATTATTCATGATAAGTGGAACCAAAAAATTATTCAAGAATGCAATTTGGGAAAAGGGAAAATGTTTCGAAGGGAAAAAAGTTTAGCTATACAACTGAAATTGTTTAGCCAAATTATTGAAAACTTGTTTCATAAAATATAAAATTTTATTCTCTTGTTTTCATTGGACAACAAGCGAAGCTTAAATGTCGCCTCTATATAAAATACTAAAGTATACAAAAGCAATATAGGGTCAACTAAAATTTTAAATAATACCACTAATTTTAAAAATTCTATACAAATAAAAATACATATGTAGGATGCGGTCAGACAAGGCAAAAGGCTAAAATCAGGATAAGCTTATATTCAAACTAACAGATAATTTATAAATGTTACGCTCCTTTTTTGCAACACATATCATATCTCAAAAAAAAGCATTTTGGAGTTAATAATTTAAAACATCTAATCTTATGTAAAAACTTCACACACAAGACTTGAACACGCAACTCTTGAGAAAATAAAATATTTGTATACGAGTATATAAGTATCTTCATTGAGTTGTATGTATGAATGTAGATTGTAAACTCAAAACTTATTTTCTGTGAAACAAGCTTTTTTTTAAGTTATCCCTCTGTTGCAATAAGGGAGCGATATGTACATATGAATATCACCTGACAGAAGTTACACATATAAGCAAAGTATGTTTATACATTTTCGCTCTGTCTGGCTGTAAATTTGGTAAAAAATTCTAATTTATTAAGCCAGAAGAATATATATTACTTTACCTCTAAGTATTGTATTATAAACGGAACGTCTAAAAGTTTTCATTTTGCCTTCTTAATGTCAAGAATCATTTCAATCCCCAACATTCTTAGAATTTTAAGCGGCTTTTTTATTTTTCAAGGTGTTGCTTGTAAATTCTTGTGTACCCTTAGAAAACAACAAGAATGAAAAATTAAAATTCTAAATTTGTTTAAAAAGCAAAAACCGTTCATACGTATTGTATAATTCACTATTGGCATGACAAATCAACGTGTCGAGCAAATACCTAAAAATAATAATAAAAAAAGGCAACAGTACTCGTACATTAAATTCCATTTTAGACCAAAAAGGTAATATGACATTCATAAACGACAGACGACGATCTAATAGAGTAACGTGACGGCCTGCAGTATGTGTGTGTGTCGATGGCAGTAGCAGTAACAGTGGCAGTCAGTTGCTTAACGCCAACAAAACAAATGTCGAAGCTACGACAGATACATAGTATATCCAGTACGAGAATCATCTGTGAAAAATATATTGCGAGTACTTTTGTATTTTATTTCACCTTTGAGAAGTTTATCATCGTACGTAGTACATGCGAGTACATTTTATTCACTTAAAAAGGTAAAAAGCGCAAAATGTTGTAGTGCAAAAACCAACAACAAAAACACCAACAGCAATGGCAACAAGCGCAAAAATATGTACATTAGGGTGGCCGTTATTTTTGTTTTATTTCTTCTACTCTCACCCCCCAAATCGGTTCAGTTTTATGTAAAAAAAAATACAAACAAATTTCATAGCGATAAGTTGCGTTTTAAGTGGTGCGTCCGGGCCTCAAAATTGGCCCTCAAGCCCATATATTCAATGTAATTTTTTTTTTTAGTTTTCTTTTGACTATATGTATATTAAAGTCCTGCACAAAACCATTTATAATACCTTTCAAGACATGAAAAATTTTTCAACTGCTTTACTACACCGAAATGTTCTAAAACAAACGCTAAACAACACTGTTGGCAAGACAAACAATTGAAACGAATGCCTTGCCAACAGTGTTGTTTAGCGTTTGTTTTAGAATACTTCGCTGTAGTACAGCAGTTGAAAAATCTCTCATGTCTTGAAAGGTCTTATAAATGGTATTGTGCAGGACATTAATGTATATGTATGAAATAATGTAATACAGTGGAGGCTCAAAAAAGTTAAGTAGTTTGTTTTGGGGGTGATGAACTTTTCCGAAATCTTAACTTTTCGGTAGTATGAAAAAATCAAGAGGTTATATGTGTATTTGTACATTTGTACATCTAATTTTTTTAAAATCTTGCTTCCCTGCTGCTAACATTGTTGCAATCAGAACAAAACAAATTCTACGACTAATTTCTTTTACAACCAACTGATGAGAGCAACTACATTATGCATATAAAATTCACAAAAAAAAAATATAGTATAACGGTAACGGTTTTATTTTTGCATGTATACAGGCGTATATGACTCACTATATATATAAATATGTATTGAGGATTTACATACAAAAGTTGAGATCATCTTAGAAAGAGAAAAAAACTATATATAAAAAAATTGTCTCAGAAAAGTTGAGAATTACTTAACTTTTTGGAGTCACCAATGGTGAATAAAAGCTGCTTAACTTTTCCATATACTTAACTTTTCTATGACTTAACTTTTTCGAGGCTCCACTGTATACCTATATAAGCTCTTATTGTACATGCTTAAAATAAAAAAATTTCATATAAATATAATTTTGTTATATAAAATTTTTGGTATTTTGTTGGTTATTTTCCTCATTATTTTCTAAAATATTCATTTTAGCAAAAAATTTTCTTTGAGACTAATGTTGTTGACTTGAAGAGCTAAAATATTGCCATATGTCATATTCTTGTAAAATGGGTTTTTAAAAAGATAGTCATGTGCAAAAAATTACATTTAAAAATTGGCTGGAAGGCCAACTTTGAGGGGCAGATGCACCCCCTAAAACGCAACTTATCGCTATGAAATTTGTTTGTATTTTTTTTTTTACATAAAACTGAACCGATTTGGGGGGTGAGAATAGAAGAAATCGAAAAAAAAATTCTCCATACAACTAACGGCCACTCTAATGTACATATCTACATGCAAAAAGGTAAAAAGAATAGGTATTAAGAAACAAGTTCAAATCTTTTTACTGATTTGAAAAGAAATACATAAAATAAAAACAATAAAAATGAGAAAAATAAAAAGAAGGAAGGAAAGAGATACCTGGTACTTGCAGCCTGCCCAGATTACAAATAATGGTCATTTTGGTTTTTAATTTTTTGTTTGTTTTTTTGCTTTTCAAATTAACCAGTTTTATGTTTGGGGATTTTCAATAATAAAAAATAAACTATTGAGGAAGGGTGATTTAAAAGCAGAGATTTGAAAGGATTTAATCATTCCAGTAGATAGGTATTTTAAGAACACACAAACACCCTACATACAAAGAATAATGTGAATTCGTCAGCTATTTTAATTCAACGGCCATATTAAAATTTATGGCTAGAAATTTGTGAAAAAAAATATTATAATTATGTATAAATAAATTCTAAAAAGTCTTAAGAACGTAAATATTTAAATATTTTACTTTATATGTATAATTAATCAAAACAATACATTAAGAAAATAAATGTTAAAATTATTTCAATACAATCATTTCTCTTTCTTTTATTTATTATCAAAAAGAATTGTTTTAATAAATGTATAATAGATTCATTAAAACGTTGTTTGTTATAAACTAAACAACAAATAATATAAGCACAAAGGAAATGATCTCATGAAATGGAGAAAAACAAACCTTTGCTAAATATTTCATTTTATATGTATTCATTCGTTTCTGAGCCAAACTCGACCAGAAATGCTTTAAAAATTAACACAATTGAATACATAAGCATGAAGTAGAATATGCACACGATATACTTACATATCGCTAGCTTAATATAGAAAGGTCCTAACTCATTATTTTTTTGAAATGGAGTATTTTGTATATTTCGATAGAAGAACATCTAAGGTATAGAAAAATGCAAAAATTTCGATTTCAAAAAAATAATGGGTTAGGGCCTTTCTATATTAAGGTAACGATATGAACATATAGATATGTATAAATTCTGTGGAATAAGCGCATAGCTCGACTTAAGAAAAGTAGTGTTTTATGGAAGTTTTAACGCTACCACTAAGGGCGACTTTTTGAGTTCAAGATTAGAGATTAAATTAACCTTAATCTTCATTTCTGATATTTCGGTAGTCGATTATATGGTTTTACTTGCTAGTTTAAGCGGCCAATCGTGGTGGTTTAATCTTATATTAATATTGACAACATACACTTGTGAAATTTTTACAAAAAATTATATGATAAAATAATTTAAAAACACATAAATAAATATACATATATATTTTATATTAGCTATATATTTCCTTTAACACGCGCAAAATTTTACTTGTAAATAATAAAATATGTCAGTTTCTTCTTCTTCCCACAAAAAATCAAAAGTGTTGATAACATGTATGTCTTTTGCATTGAAAAAGTTGCCACTATTTTATTCCTCAGTATGGTAATACTACACATAATAAGAAGTTTAAACTACCACTCAAAAATATCAAACTCAATTAATAAAGATTAAGTTAATTTTCGGATTAACTAATTAGAGAAATAAACTAATCTTAATCTCGATCCCAAAAAGTCGCCCTAAGAGATTAAAAGGCTCTAATGCAAGATACTACTTTCGTGTGAAGATACATACATACGTATGTGTGTGCCCTTAATTATGAAAGTGGTCTAAGTTACATATATGCATTTTAACTCCGAAATATTAAATAAATCTTAAAAAACTTCAATAAATATTTAATAAAAATTAAATAAAGTTATATAAATCTGAGACTAGTATAACTCTAAATTACAATGTTGTATAATATAAAAATATATTTTTCTTTGTTCAAATGTAATCTACTAAATATATCGATCAATGAAATATAAGACTTAAACCACTTTCATAATTAAGGGCATATACATATGTATGTGTATAAGTAAAATCTTAACTGCTATTTAGTTTTCACTACAGGTTCAGGTGAACAGTATAAGAAATTCTGTGGCAATAAGGAAAAAGTGCTTAAGTCATATTTTAATGTTTTGCAGGAGAGCAGTTTTAAGCTTTCAAGCAGATTTTTAGACATTTATTTCCTTTACAAACATCGTTATACACACTATAAGTAATAGATTTAAATTGAAATATATATAATGAAATATATATACTATAAACTAAATTAAGTTATTATTCAAAATGTGATTAGAAGTCTAAAAAAGATAAATCGCAAGTCATAGTGATATTACTTCCTAAAAAATCACACAAATTAATTGAGATTTTGACCAGGTGTACTTTCGAATATGCAGGTTACGGAGGTGCCATTAACTCAAAATCAGCTTATCTCTACTTAAGCACATTTTCCATTTTGCCACAGAATTATTAAAAATAAATTTTTTTTATGTATCTTGACAATTTTTTTTTTAATAATTATTTTAAAATAAATACAATGCATCAAAGAATCAATTCATTTGTTAAATTATTTGCTTATTGCTAACATCAGTTCCACGAATTGCAACATGTTTTTTTTAATAACAAAGTGAAGTGAACAAATTTAATACGAACGTATTCACAAAAACTTACTGCCTGACTCACGATGCCGATAAGAAAATTTGTTTTTGTTTTCAATACAAATAAGTGAACGAAAAGTTCATGTCGATATCGATAGCCAGGCAGTTAATGAATATTTAGCTAAAATAAAAAATTTTATGAATTAATCAGTGCTTAAACTTATTTCATTAGAAGTTTTTTCCAGTGTGATGTACACACAAAAAAGTAATATGAATGATTTTGTAATATTAATTAAAGTATTTGTAATATCAATTAAAAAATTAATTAAATTTTCACCTATAAACAATTTGATAATATTAATTAAATTTTTCCACTCAAATTAATAAATACAATTAAAAATTTAATTGAATCAATTAATATTTTAATTGAAAATATTAATTGGTGAATACTTTTTTCTGTGTACATAATTGGCAATAGAATATAAAATTCTCTACGACATCGTAAAACTTTAAGCTTCATTTTCGCATCTTTTGCATCATAACTAATAAAGAATATCCAACAAAAATTTACGTATTTGTTCATTTACTCTTCAAATATACATATATGTACATACATATGTATGTGATGGTACTGTTTTCTGTCCCGTTGAGTTTATTTCTTAGCCTTCGTGCGACCAAGTTTAATAGTTACTTATATCGTAATTCTCGATATATACGAAAATTTAATCAGCCTTTTCGTGAAAAATTTTTCCCTCGAAATAATTTGTCTTTACCCAAAATTGCAATGTGAATAATTTTTCCCTAGAAATGTTTTCGTTCACGATTGTTAACAATAATTCCCTGCAACACCTTTTTGAATAGAGGATGAACCTCGTTAAGGTGTAAAAATCTTCTTCCCGTTTTTTTTACATTCACTGAGAACTGACAGCGGAAAAATTAACGGAAGATTCACGATAGCATTTTCCCCTCAAGGGGAATCAATTTTTTAAAAGAACAAAAATTCCACTTGCCATTTATTATTATAGTAGCTTATCCCGGTGTGTTTCGCAACAAAAAAAATATATATGGCATTGGTGGTGCAATTGAAAATTAGATTTTGCCACGCCCCTCCGCCCTCAGAACGAAAATAAAAAATCAGACTTCACAGTGTAACCCGCCTGAATATTCGGAAGATTCCCTGAAAATTTCATCAAAATCGGTCCAACCGTTTTGGAGTCCATACGTTACATACATACATACACACATCCTGTTTTATATATATAGATTATTGTAATTATTTTGTATGGGAAGTAGAGATGGGCGCGTGTCGAATTTTTCCAACACGACACGACACGAACACGACAACAGAATACTGCACAACACGCACGAAATATTATTAGTATGTATAGTATTTGAAAATCAGAAAATTTAATTGAATTTTTTTAAGAGTTGCTTTTCAAATTATGAGACTAAGTTGGCACTGCCAGCTGATACTATCTGCCACTAAAGCTAATACTATCGGTTAACGTACAGAACTTTAATTTTGAGAGGACCATACAATATCAACAAATATGCTGTTGATGTGTGTTTGACGATACAAAATATTGAATTTTTTCTCTACTGGAAATTAATTCATACATATTTTACATCTAAAATAGTTTCGTGTTTTTCGTGACAATTTTGCTCAACACGAAACGACCCGAACACGCACGAAATCAGATTTCTTGTCACGAACACTTCGTGTTGGGTCGTCGTGCGTGTTCGTGTCACGAAAAAAGGAACACGCTCCCATCTCTAATGGGAAGTACCACTACATACACATATGGACCTTCTTCCTATCCTTCTTACTAACGGTTTATTGCACACTTTATCTTCAAAGCAAACCTAGTAAAATTTTGCACCCCTTGTTATTGTCGCAATTATGGATAAGCAATAATAAATTTTATTGTGGGTTACACATTTGCACAAAACTTTTCTCTAAAGCGGTTGTTTCAATTCTCAAAACCTTGGATTTAGTGAAAAATAAAAAGCAACAGCTTAAAACAACAGGTATAACAGCAGCACAAATATTTAAAATCAAATGTATGTATGTATGTGTGTATGTTCTACATAACACATATGCATACATACATAAATCGTATACACAGTGTTATGTATGTATGTGTGCAAGTAAGCATGAATATCCAAACGAAAATTATCACGAAGGTTTGTAAATTGAAAAAAAACACAGATTTAAAAACTAAAACACTTGCTCAATATTTTCAAATTTTATATTTTCAAATTAGCTGGTGATGGGTCAGTCGTTGGTTTTAATAAACGACAATTAATATTGGGTATTATTATATAAACAGATTTACACAATTAAGTCTTTTACTATCGAGGGAGGCACTTTTTAATTTTTGTATAGGTATTTATGCATTTTATTATATACAAGCACTTTTATTATTTCATATTGATGATGTTTTTATTTATTATTTTTCTATCTTATTTTTAACATGTTTAATACAAGTCATTATTATTAATTTATAATAATTTCCCGGTTTAATTAAATATTAAAATTACTTTAGTGAAAACATTTAAATGGTATTAAACATAAGCTTCAATTCACTTTTTTCCATTTTAATTTTTATTTTATTTGCTTTAATTTACTACATTGTGTGTGTCTATATTTTAAAACGTTCGTTCGAGTTTTTAAATAATATCGTAACACAAACCGAAAAAATCTCACTAAAATCGACGTACAAACATATGTACAACGAACGCACTTTAATAAGTTTTTATCACAACGGTTTACAAACTCGTACTAAATTTGATTGAATTGTTGAAAAGATACTTGTGCTGCTCACCACTTTTGCTTACAACAATTTCATTTTTTGAATTGTGTTTTGTTGCTTTATTTTCTGTTTGGCATTTGGGCACACACAGCAACAACATTTGACTGTCAGCAACAACAACGGCCAGAAGAAATGCCAGTCGCGAGTTACAGAAAGGTGAGCGAGTTAAGAGTATCTTATGGATACACATACAAAATAAAAATAAAAAGACACCAGACGATCAAATACTCAAGCAGAACTCTCTATATTATACATACATACATCCATACAACTAGTTTAAATAATACATTAAAATACACTTGCCCGTTAAAAAACCGGCTTTTTATTTGAATACATACTTGGAAATGAAATTAATTTATGCAACACATGCACGTTCTTTCAACAGGCAACATATTATTTTTTAAGAGAAAAAAACTATTTTGAAAGAACTCTTTAAAATTTACTTACAAAGCCAAATTTTGTGCAACATTCAGATTTATTTGCAACATTTTTATAAGTTTTATTAACTATTAGCTAAGCCTGAAAATATGTTGCATACATTATTTATAATGGAGAGCTTTTTAAAGAATTTTTTCAATTACATAGAAGGGTAATTTTTTTCAAGTATGTATCAAACATAAATACAGTCGACATGAGCAATAGTACTATTTATTGAACAATAAAAAAATATTAAACTGTATGTAGATTTTGATCAAATTGTAAGCTGTTTATTTATTTGCAGACGTTTTTTCATGTTATTTTAATTTTATTTTTAAATAGCAAGAAGTTCTTAGTTAAGTTGTATTTTTTCCCCTTTTTTAGTCTCAGCTGATAATATATTTTGAACTCTAACATTACCATAGCGACATTATTCGTTAAATGAAAACTATAGTCGAAGATTGAAAGTTGTTCATAATAACCAGGGAAACCGCAAATATGCAAATGCATGTTTTTTCTTGTATCACGTATTAATGCGGGGCAAGCTATTTATCCGTTTCAGAACTTTTTATGAATTTTGGCATCGATTTGTTAGTGCATATTTTTGCATATTTTACCCTTTAAAGCATGTTTATGCATATATCAGTTTTACACGCATAATTTGAGCATATTTTCGAATTTTTAGAGCATAATTTACGGTTTTAGGGCATATTTTCATACTTTATAGAATTTATTTTATTTCAACCCGTTTGGCACCACCATCCTTTAAAAAAAACACCCCATTCCGAAAAAAATTATATGAATTTTTTTTTCTAGCAACTTATTAAAATTTTATTTTCGAAATAAAAATTTAAGTTTTAAAGAAAAATTTTTCCCTGCGCTATCTGGGTTAATATGCTTACAAATTAAGGGGTTGGTCCACATTTTTATTTTTATTTTTCGCCATCTAAATCTCTGTTCCAATGTTCCATGTAGTGTATACATTTTTTATATATAACGCAGTTTTACGGACTTTAGTTGCAATACAAATTCAGATGAGACAAAAACGATTTTTATTTGAAATTCTAGGCCAATATTTTGTTATTTATTGCAATAAAAATTATAAATTAAAATCTTGTCTTATTTATCCAAAATACAGTTCCAAAGCCTTAATTCTGATATCGTGATCTTTTGAAATTAAAGTTAAATTCTTATGCATCCAATAAAAATTAATTTGTATTATTTGTTTTAGTCAAATTTTTTACACTAATTTTGTTTTAACCTGTACTTCAAACTTCTTTGTTAATTAGGTATGTTTACTTTTTTTTGTTTATTTATTTTCTTTTTCTTATTTTATATGCAAATGTTGTTGAATTTTTGATTAAAAATATATTTTCATTTACAAATAAGCCTAATTATTCTATTTTTAAGAGCATATTTTTTGACTTTTAAGGGCATATTTACAAGTTTTTAGTGCATATTGAATGCGCATAAAACACTTTTTTTAGAGCATATTTTTGGTTTCCCTGATAATAACTAAAGCCAAAAAAAAACTTGTAAGTTTTCCACAACGATGTGGAGTTTTTATGATTCTAAATCATACGAGAATAAACTCCTTTTTCAGCTAACTAAAAGCTATTTGCAGATTTAAAGTGGAAAAAAATATTACAAATATGTACTTGATGGCACCTGCAGAAATACATACGCACATTTAATTTTTTAAATATGCACTAGCACTGAAATTTTAAAAATTTTCTTATTAGGAGCTATACCGATTTCATTTCCTCCAATGAGGAAATACATAACAGAATGTCTGGCAGCTCTTTTTATCATCAGTGCTTCTAAGACTGTTGTAATTATAGTCTTAAACTTGTAGCCTACCTTAGGGATAGCTTTAAAAAATTAGTTTTCATGCTAATACTTACTCAAGGGAGTTTTAGCCAATGATTTGGGTGATCCTGCACCGCCTCTGCCACCACCGTTGGCACTTTTCAAACTCAAATCACTTTGTGAACTTTTTTGGCTATCTTTGCTGTAGGAACGACCACTGCAAACAAAAATTAAAAGGTAGTAAATTATATTATATTTGTAGTAAATGTTAGTACGCTTTAATTTTATTAATTATTAAAAGTAAAAATATGTAAGATGAAAAATTTGTCCATTGTAGTTCTTTAAATTATATATTCAAATAGTTGTGTGGTTGCAATTATTAATTTTTGACGAAAGTTTTGATTAAGTTCATTTTTAAAAAAGTAAAATGAAAAGTGTTTTAGATTTTTTTCTTTTTAAGCTCAAAGTGATCAGAAATAAAACAAAAATTTCATTTAATATTGGTATAAAATTATCATTAATCTGAGAAACTAGGTTCAGTATCAAAGATTTGATTAACTAATGTCCGAAAAAATTTTAAAATGCATGGTGCATCATCAACACATGCAGTTTGGTTTGTATTTAAGCAACATATGTGACCTGCTCTACGAAAAGGGCATCTGCACCGAAAAAAAATTTTTTACTTTTTGAGTGATTCTTATAGGAAAAAAAACGCTCTTTCAAATGCCGCAAACCGCAAGTTTCTATGTCTTTTAGTTTTTTTACAAATCACCTGTAAAGATGAACATAATTAATGAAAAAATTTAAAAATGTGATATACGGGCCTGTTCTGCAAATCACGACATGCCAAATCACGGTGATTTGTAAAAATTAATAAAAGCTAAATAATTGCTTTTGTATATTTTACGCTTTATAGCTTTGGAAGTTGGAAGAAAATATGCTATTATAAATGAAAAATACTTAAAACGCAATAAAATCCCATTACCAAGTCAGCTATTAATAGTTTACTTTTGAAATCACGTGATTTGAAATCACCGTGATTTTCAGAACAGGGGGGATAAACAGATAATATCCCCCATGTTCTGAAAATCACGGTGATTCCAAATCACGTGATTTCAAAAGTAAACTATTAATATCTGACTTTGTAATGGGATTTTATTGCGTTTTAATTTTTTTTCATTTATAATAGCATATTTTCTTCCAACTTCCAAAGCTATAAAACGTAAAATTTACAAAAGCAATGATTTAGCTTTTATTAATTTTTAGAAATCACCGTGATTTGGCATGTCGTGATTTGCAGAACAGGCCCGTATATGTATGTATATATTTGAAATTTAAAAAAAAGTTCAATATCAAAGGTACAAAATTACAAAAATAATTTTCATAGAGGCAACACTGCATAGTGAACCAGAGAGTCGAAATACATCGCCAGATGATCAGGTTGAAGGAAGAGTTGCATAAAACACGGAAAAACAAAGCGGTTTTTTTAAACGCGTTTTTCTCAATAACTTCTTTTCGGCGCAGAGGTCCCTTTTCGTGGAGCAGGTCACATATAACATATCTTAACGCTCAAAAATGAAGATATGTATGTCTTGCAAGTCAGCGTCCTTATATCTAAATACATAGTCAGACCTTAATTAAAAAATATTTTTGATTTGAACAAATTTATAAAACAGATTTCCATAAAAAAAATTTTTTTTTAAAACCGTTTATATAATAAATAGCGTATAAATAGCGCAGCAAATCTTTAATTTATTTATAGAATTAAACAAATGCTTTGGAATTAAACAATAATACTACGATGAGTGAATTGTAGAGACAATTTAAACATCATTTTTTTCGCCATGAAACCTCATTAAGTTTTTATGAAAACATTTGCACAAATTATCTTCATATTAAATGTAATTTAGAATTACACAACTTCTCTATAAAACATAAAATACAGTCGCAATTTAACCATTTTAATGCAGGTAATTTAGCAAAAAAAAAACAATAACAAAACGTAAAAGAACACATAAGCCAAAAATAATAAAAACCATACAACATATTAACCATAGTTTTGAGCCAAATTTACAGACCAAAAAATTTTAATCAGAACAAAAGAAACAATAGAACACTACTACTGTATGCTCTACTACCCACCAAGAATATATTTAAAAGAAAACCGAAGAAAAATAACTTGCAACTTGATGGTAAGTAAATGAATGAATGAATATGTTTTACAGCGCAAAGAATCAAATGCGAATTTACAAAGAAAAGCCTGGTGGAACGAATTATTACATTTATTGTTGTTTACATTGTAGAATGAAACTCTTAAAAAAAGAATCCAAATTTTCACAAACTATTATAAGCAAATAAAAGTAATTGAGAAAAAACAAAAACATATTTAAATTTTATTTTTAGCTGAAACTGAGAGATAAAAGAAAGTGGAAATTATTTATGTGCTGGTTTTATAACAACATAAAGGAAACGGATAAAGAGTTCATAAATCAACACAAAATTTGTGGAACCACCCAACTGCAAGTGTTTCAATTCAAACGAAGGATAGAGAAGTGGTAGAAAGAAGAGAAGTGTGGCAGAAAAAAAGGCGAACATGTTTCTTTCTCTCGAACCACAATTTGCTATAGTGAATTTTCCGTAAATATTTGTTCCCTTCGGAACAAACAAAGACGTTAAATATGTGAAAATAACATTGTTTGAGCCAAAATTAAATTTTTTAATAAAGAATAAAAATATTTAGAATTGTTGAAATTTTTTTAAATTGGAAGAAAATAAACGGAATTATAGTAAAGAAATATAAGCAGAAAATAACGAGATGCCTCAATTGCCCAGTGTACATTAAGGTGAAGTTACATAACACGCGTTAGTGCGCGTGTGAACTGTAGGCATCTGCCAAAAAAAGTTGAAATAGTGTTTTTGAATACGACAAGTTACATACCAAACTCTTTGACGCGCTTGCCGCAGAAAGTTGGTTAACTTTCAACTTTTTAACGCGTTGTGTTGTTTTGACCACTAATCAGCCGACAATAAAAAAGAAAAAATTTAAAAAAATTAGAATCATGAAGGAAAATCTTAATAAAGAGTTTGAGAACTATACAGTATTGTACAAAAAAGGAATTAAAAATATTCCAAGATCATTTTTGAATGTAAAAATAAATAAAAAAGCTGAAAGAAAAGGCGTTTGTAACGCGTGTTGTGTAACTTGCCATTTTTCATGCGGTAAAGTTTTCAAGCGCACGATATTCGTCGACGAACAAACGCGTGTTATGTATTTCTACCTTTAAGAAATTAATTTAATTATAAATTTCTGATATAATGGCAGTATTCGGTGTTTGATGCAAATTGTCTTGCGTAAGTATAATTGCAAAATATCGTAGCTTTTCTTTGGGTTGTGTGTGTATTTTGTAATTACACTTGCGCAAGACCATTTGCATCCAACGCCAGATACCGCCAATTATTTTTTTCTCCATAATTTTTAAGCATTATAGAGCTAACAAGGCTGCGCTTGCTTACGAGATGACAATTGCTCAATCAACGTTCATCGAAGAGCTTTCAGAGTTTCTATTGATTTGCTATCCATCAGCACAAGATCCCAAAATGGTTTAAATGTAAGAAATATTTTCCTGGTGTGAAATCAAATCACTATTTTGCTGCCAATTCTAATAATTTTACCTTTAAAAACACGTACATATGTACATCAATCAGGCTGTATTAAGTATAAACTATAAAATTATATAATTAATTTTTTTTTTTTTTTTTTTTTAAAGAGAAGTAACACTCAGGCAATTAATGCCTACTGATAATACTAGGTGTTACCTTCTTTAGGAAAGGGATAGTAAGAGAGAAGATAGGTGGTGAAAGAAGAGATAGAGGAAAGCTTCATTCTTTTACAACTCTGCTTTTCGTACGTTTTTAATAATGCAGTGTTGCAGCGCCTCTCTGATGTTAAATGGGGCGTATTAATTTTTTGAAGCTTTGTCTTGTAGCCATTTTATTGATTATTTTACTTCGCTGATGATTTTGCTACACAACGAGGGAGGGTGCTCTGATGTTACATTAGGATTAGTATCTGCTGAAGTCGGTATAGTTCAGTGACCAGTGACTATGCCTTCATCACTTGAACTTTCCTACAACAACTGATACACATCAGAAAAATGCGTGGTGTTGTTATTTAATGACTGTCGGATACAGGGATTGAACCCAGGACCTTCGGTTTTGTAGTCAACGTGCTAACTACTTCAGCCAACGCCTGAAGTAAAAAAAATTTATTGTTTTTATATACATATGTACATATATGATTTGATTATGCTAAAGTTCGTATCGCTCTGTAAGCCAAATTACATGTAATAATTTTAAGTAACAAATAACACCAAGTTAATTGTAAATATTCTGCCCCAGCTCGAATATCAGCAATCTTGGGCTTGGTCAACTGTATGTGGTGTCAGTTGATGTAAATTTCAACTTTATATACTCAGTTTTTAGTGGAAATGGAATATGTGAATTCTTGTTATTTATCGTAATACAATTTGCTGAAAGCTTTTTTTTTTGTAATGAAACCTCTATTTTACCATCTCTAATTTACAACACTTTTGCCATTTGTTTGTTACTTTTAAGTATATTTTTTTAGTTAATCGAAAAAAAGGAACCCAGTCAGAGTGTTTGCTGGGTATGTGGGAATGATTATTTAAATATAAATTACGATGCAAAAATGTGCCTTATATTTGGCAAATGTGTGTCGGATCAAATAACAAAACAAAATTTAAATGGAAAATGTGCAAACTTAATACGTTCATACAAATGTATGAATGTGCGGTTTTTACATTGCCAAGGTTAAAAAAAAAAGATTTACTGCCGACAAATCATTTTTGAACAATTATTTCCATGCTTTAAGAACACTGTACGTAGAATTATTTAAAGGAAACCCCTCATTTTTCCCCTTTTTTTAACATTTTATTTATTTGCATGTTTCACAGTTTTATTCGAAAAATATTTAACTTTAACATACAAAAACTAAAGGTATATGCCATCAACATCGAATGCACTATTTACTCAGTTTGTGATAGATAAAACGAAAGATTTCAAAAAAAAGATTTAACTTTATTACTGCTCACCATTATAATGCGCTTTTGCAGTTTTGAATAAAATAATTTGTTTTATTCTATAAAACGGCGCGACGCAGTGAGAAAGCTTGCAAATAACAATACGAGTACATCGACAACTGTGAGATAGAAAATAAATTATAAACAAAAAACTTCATGAAAATAACGTGTCAGTAGTACATTAAAAATATTAAAAGTAGAAAAAAATTAAAAATATATCTATTAAAAATGAAACCAACTTGCTATTTAGTTAATAAAGCAAATGAGAAGGAAATGTACTCGTATTCTTGTTTAGTTCCCCAAACAGTTTTTAACTCGAACATTGAATAAAACTATATGAATTTAAAAATATTTATACATACATATAACAACTTTAGCTTTTTAATAACTTGCATTGGGGGAATGTGAGTAATTGTTTTGGAAAATCTTGATGTAGTTGCAATAAACATTAACCTACTCTGAATAGATATGAAAGAACTTTTAATAATGAAAATTTTTAAACTGACAATTATTTAGGTTATAATTTCTCTGCTGCGTTGTAATTTGTTATAACTTGCATTAAACAATGCACAGTGCTGCTTAATGCAAAATTAAAAAAAAAAAATTAGTAATAATACGAATAGTAATGCATCTTCAGAACTACTGATCCTATTACAAGATTATGCATACAAATGAGTTGTAAAAAGAACCTCAAAATTTAAAAATAACGTTTCGGGGGTTCTTTATTACAACAAAATATCACCTGGGGATATGAAAGCATTTTCAAGTTCATAACTGTAACAAATATTCACCTTTATCGTGAATATAATTTCCCTCAGAATCTGTTTCCTGTTTACAAAACTTGCTCACGTGAACATATGGCAACTTCGAAAAATATTTCCCCCACCATGAATGATTTTTTTTTCATGGGAATTGTTCGCCATTTTAACAGTGATTGTTAACTTTGATTTGAAGCGGCGATCTAGTAAATTACATACATACATACATATCGCTCATTTACTTCAATAGTGTCAAAATTAAAAAAAAAATTTAAACTTAAAAAAAACAGTTTTGCAGAAAACTAATTTTTTTAGTTATGACACTATTGAAGTAAATACGCGATATCTACTAGAGCACTGCACTGAATACTTGACCAATGTCATGACTAGGGCTAGGAATCTCATGCAAATGCATGTTTTCACTGGGCATCATAAAACGGAAACGGTTAAGTTATCTTTGCGAATCGTGAAATTTCCTTTGAAATGGCATTCAATCGTTTTTGCATATTTTGCTAAAAATACTCGTTTTTGCATATTTTTGCGCATATTTTTCAATAAATGCATGTTTTTTGTGCATATTTTTGCTATTTTGGTTAGCATCCATTTGAAAAAGTAAAACGCTCCTGATACTTAGTGCGACATCTTCTGGTAAAAGTTGACACATAATTTGTTACAAAATATTTACCTGAATCACCCTGTTGAACTCTAAATTTTTATATTTACACAACATTTTTATTGTTTTGTTCGGGAATTCGCTGAAAATTTTTAACTTTACACAACATAACACATTTTAAATGGCAAGTGAGTTGGTTTTGAGATTTTTTTCTGCAAAATTATGGAGAAATCGTTCGATCGACAACTTGTATTGCAAACAAAAATAAATTTTCTAAAGTTATTGTTGTTTGCAATACAAGTTGTCGATTGAACGATATCTGGTGACATCGTGGGCCAGGCTGTTAATTTAACTTAATTTTTTGTTGTTGAATTTATTGTTTTGTTTTTCTTTATACTAATTTTATATGTAGATACATACATATGTATATTAAATGAATTGTTTTCTGCCTTTTTTTTTTGGTAAATTGTTTTTAAATAAAATATTAAAAAAATATTTTAATTGCATATTTTCTGTGTTTTTAGTGCATATTTTCAAATTTTAAGTGCATGTTTTATGCGCATATTTTCGATTTTTTAGTGCATGAGATTCCTTGCCCTAGTCATAACTAATCTACTCTCAGTAATTTTCTCTTTTGCCTATATGGCCGAGTTGACATCTGTGTGCCATGTGCCACAAAAAAAGCGTAACCACTAATTACTAATGAAAAACTGTTTGATTCAGACACTTATTTATTAAGTTAAGCAGTTTCATACATAACTAATACACAATTTTATGGAATCCAACATGGGCACAAGGCACACAAGAAAACTGAAAACACATGCTCATGGAGTTGCTCGCGCAATGCTCTAAAATGTACGCACCCTAAAATCTTGATTATCCGGATCAAATAAAACCAGGGGTATTCCGTATAATCGAAAATCCGGATAATCGATTTCCAAGCAAATGAAATAAAAAAATCAATTTACATACACATGTATATTTAAATTTGTCATGTTTGTCATTTGTCAATTTTTATTTAAATTTTATTCGTTTAGATAATACGATATACAAAAAAACGAGCTATAACGATAGATAATGAATTGCATAATACCTATGTAAGGCAATTAGGCAATTAGAGCTGAGACGAATGATTAGTCCGGATAATCGGATATCCGGATAATCGGGACTCTACTGTACTTATGTACATATCGTTACCTTAAAATAGAAAGGCCCTAACTTTTTTTGAATTTTTCGATACAAGAACATCTAATGTATCGAAAAATACAAAAATCTCCATTTCAAAAACATAACGAGTTAGGGCCTTTCCATATTGAGGTAACGATATGCATGTATTTTAGTACGAACATTTTTTACTAATTTAATTAAAGAAACAATCATTTTACCGTTGACATTAGTGAGCTTGCAATGCCCACAAATAATGTACAATTCGACATTAGTCACGACATTGTATTGATTATTGAGCTCTCTTTAATATTTGTGTTTATTCTTGTATACATTTACTGGCGTATTCAGAAAAAATATTTTTGATTTAAAAAAGGTTTACAAAACAAATTTTGTATGGAAATTTGTTTGTTAAACGTTTTGTCAAGCTAAATTATTTTTTTCTGAATAAGGCTTTTAAAGTTTAATCCATCCATATTCATAAAATTTAAACTGAGTTTGAAATGTATTTTATTTAAAATTTTTCATTAAAAAAATTCTTAAAATGGGGGTAAATGTATGCAAGAATAAAATCAAATATTTTGTCATAAGTTCTTTTGCAATTGAAACAATTAATTTAATTTTTTTTTTATATGTTTATCGGAATGTCGGCATTTATTATCAAAGAGATTATTTTGCTTGCCCCACCTAAAATTCCTGTCAATCGGGTGCTGCTCCTCATTGTAACAATTTTACATCAATTTTCATGTTTTACAACGCGTTCGTGCTATAATTAATTGATTATTTGTCTAAACAATGTTTGCACACCCGAAAGTATGAGTGATGTTCATTATACGAGTATCAATGTATTTTTGATAAGGATTGATTTCTATTTAATATGCCGCACCAACAAAAACACAATGATATTTAAATCAACATTTTATTTACAGCAAATACAATCGACAGGTTAACAGCACGCATATTCACGCTGACGTACTGATTGACAATTGGATTTGATTTAAATTTGAATTGTGTGAGCATTTTAATTTTTATTGATTTTATTTTATGTTTTGAGTTATTGGCGTGATGCAACCAGCAAGTGGCATCAAGCTTCCATCATTTGTGAGTATTACAACAACACACATCATTAAGCTAAATCAATAACGTTTCACCAACTAAATCATTAACAAAGTCACAAATAAACAAGAATATATGTTTGTTTATTTATTAATTTGCAACTCGGTTTTTTTATTATTTTATTTTGTAATGAAATCTTCACCTAGTTTTGTTGATCGTTAATATAACAAACTTTTCCACTTCTACATAATACTCGTACACTAACTCACACTCGCAATAATTTTTTTATTTATTTACTTGAATATTTAATATATTTTCACACATTAATTAGAGTGCAACATTTGGATTTCTCAAGCATCATCATCAAAATACTCAAATCAACATCTTTTTTATAATCATTAATTTGTCTCTAAATATTATAAAACAAAATATGAAAAAAAAATTAATCAAAATAAAGAGAAATACACTTTAATTTGCTATGAAATGGCTTGTTCAAAAGAGTTCAAAATCTTAATTCATGCGTACACATTAGGGTGGGTCAAATTATTATATTATAACACTAAATATGAAAGAAAATTAACCAAAATAAGGGAAAAAAAATAAACTCCAATCCGCTATAAAACGACTTAATTTTCGATCAAAATCTTTGGTTAAAAATCTTAATTTATGTAATATGTACATTAGGGTGGAACAAATTGTATGGGTTAAATAAAATAAAACAAAAAAAAAATAACAAAAATGTAATCTATGGAAAATTTCATAAAAAAATTTTAAAATTTAAAAACAGAGCCCAAATCGTTACATTCGGGATAGCACAACATCCCAGCAAAAAATTTTCAAGATTTTGTAATGGGTAGTGCTCTTTTAATGGCTTACAAAGTAATGAGTGGTACTTGTTTATATCATTACGTGAAAGTACTTACTGTAGTACTATCCAGTTAATAATGAAGTATTATAGAGAAAAATTTATTATAAAATTTAAGTATTTTTGCATATTATTCAATATACATACATATTCATATATTTTCTTTGCAAAATTATGATTTTTAAAAAATTCTATTTATTTTTATTAGCAAAAAATTATTTTTGAACAATTTTAGGCAAAAAGTTATCCACAAATAACCCATTAAATTTTGAATACTTTTAGGCAATCAGTAATCTATTAACTTTTGAATATTTGTAGGCAAAAAGTATAGGGTACCGCATACTTTTTGAACTTCTCAAACAAAAATAATGGGTTATTCAGTCAAATTGTAAGTACTTACGACTGAGGAGTACATACACTTTTTTGCATTCTAGTAGACAAAGTTTTTTGCTGGGATGTTACATAAAAATAAATTTTTCATATTATGACATACATTAACGTACTGTACGAAATAATATTTTAGATTATAGCATACGTGATCGTATAACTGAACATACGATTTTCACGAAAATGGTTTTTCATTAGTATTTAGTGGTTACGCTTTTTTGTTAAAAGTTTTGCACAAGTGCGAACGTACCTGTAGTGTTTCTGTAATATCCCAGCAGAAAGAAGCGAAGATTTTTTCATAGAGATTCCTTATTGTTTTTATGTTGTAAATCTTATTAATTTTATCAAGAAGAAAACCACATAAAATCAAGAAGAAATCTTATTATTCACAACTTTTTTTACTCAATTTCCGTTATTTTTGACATCAAAAAAAAAAAAAACAATCCATAGAGAAAAACTTCTTGATTCTATTAGGTTTTCTTATAAATTGTAAGCTGTAGGGATTTCTTATTGATTTTATTAGGTTGCCTTCTCGATTTTTTTAAAAAGGTTTTCTTCCTGATTTTATTAGGTTATCTTATTGATTTTTTCAATAAGGTTTTCTTCTTGATTTTAGTAGGTTCCTATATGATTATGTGTAAAGCATCTTATTGATTTTTTTCATTTCTTCATTTTATGAGGTGTCTTGTTATTTCGTTTCTATAAATAGACATACTACATACATATGTATATGGTGTAGAATTTAAATGAAAATACATAAGTACAGAGAATAAAAACGCAATTTTTTTATTTTTTTATTGAAAAAATCAATAAGATAACCTCATAAAAACTACAAGATTTCTTCTTGATTTTTTCAAAAAGGTTTTCTCTATGAAATTCATAAGATTTCCTTATTGAAAAAAAACATAGAGATTTCTGATTATTAGTAGGCACTGTTTTCTCTAAGTATGTACTTTAAATATTTTTAACAGCGAAATACTTAATTTTCATCAAACTGAGACTGCAGTACATATTTAAGTTGTGATAATAATATGAGTATTAAAGCTCTTTATGCACACTTATCTATAAAATAATAAATAATGTTTATTTTTATCAATTTTTTACTCTCATTTAACGCATGTCAAAATGAATACTAATTTAAAAAATTATTTCATTATTTATTTATAATTGAAGAGATAATCCCATAGTCTGTATCTTAATGCTCGCATAAATCTTCCTTTAAAAATAGTATCTTATATGCCAAGGCATATACATACATACATACATACATATGTATGTATGTAGTATGTATGCGTTTTACATTTGTCTTCCTTCCTTGCCCAAATACTTAAAATACATCTACAAAAAATATTATGCAATATATAAAATGTTGGCCCAGCAACAATACTAAAACGCAGTAAAAGCATCATCCAAACAGTTCTTTTTTTTTTTTTGTGCAATATTATTATAACGTTTCCTGCTGAGTTTTCGGGTTGAACGCTTAAAACACCCATTGACATGACCCCAAACGAAAATAAATTTAACTTTACTCCCTAAGCCCCAACAAGAACAGAAGAAGCAGACAAGAAAAATATTTCATGCAATACGTTATGAATGCCAATTGTGATACACTCTGCTCCACTTCACTTCCACACAAACAAACATATGCTCGTACAGAGTTTAATGGGATAAAACTTTAATTGCAATTTGTTGTCTCAATATTTTATTTGCCCACACACTTAATACGAGTACGTAATATGTGAATAGATGGTTGTTGGTTGGTTTTTGGTTGCATCACATTCGGTCTCCTACGAAACTGGACTTGGTTTCTCTAGTCAGAACAACAATATGAAAAATATGCATAAAATTAAATAATTCATTAAAAGAACAACAGCATCAACCAAGTGAAAAAGTTCATCGTTAATTTGCTTGCAACAACAATCGCACAAGAAACGAGACTCCGACAAACCAAAAACAGAACAGAAGAAGCCATTGAAGTCATTTGCATTTAATTTAAAATTTAAGTTGAGATTTTACAGATTTATTTTTTTTTTTAATTTCTGTAAAGGGAAGCAAACTGCAATTAATTTATAAGTTATTGTTGGCTTTTTTCCGTTTCCTCTTAATTGCATTTCGAGGTTAATTTTTGCCCTCTTTAAAGAAAAAAAAATCATTTTTTTCTTGCATAACACTCGTATTAGCGTTTCATAGTTTAGTTTTAGCCAACTGATGGACGGTTAGTTTATGTTTACTAACCTCATTACAGAATATTATCGGTTTTGTTATTTATACAAATGATACGTTCAAAGAAAACAAAAGAAAAATAAATAAATACTTGTGTACTAATAGATAAAACAAACCTAAAAACCTGACACATTGGGGCAATCAAACGAATGAAGTGCTTTCCCAAAGGGGTATTCACCTGAGCTAGCAAAGGCTTTCAGCAACTATGTCATTATTTTCCATATCATAGAACATTTATTATTAACATAATCTGTTATATATATATATATATATATATATATATATATATATATATACGACAGTTTGTGTCACAGCGAACGACAAAAGCGCACCAAAGAGTAATTTTCAGTGGATACAATGTTTTTTTTTACAAGAGCTTGTGGATTTCTTTTGCTACAATTTTGCTTTTTGTGAACTCATTCAATAAAAATTGAGCCAAACATATTTTGTAGGTAAGTTTGACGAACAGAATCATTATTTTGCTAGAAAATTTTAGTAACTTGCAAACGTTGCTCTGGTGTAAACCTATATATAATGAAACGGACGTCAAAGTAAACAAAAAGCAATTATCAGCTGTTAAATCGGTTGTGAAATAGAGTAGTGTTACCAACTCAAACCTGAAAAAAAACGAAAACATACATCCCGTTTACACGCACCAAAGCATTGCCGTATAAGTTTTCTATTGTAAGTTAATAACTCAAGAAAACTATTTGCATAAAACCCACTATTTGCAAATAGGCTATAAAATAGAGATGGCCGCGTGTCGCATTTTTCCAACACGACACGAGCACGAACACAAATGCACGTACGACACACGCATGCGAAAAATTTTGTCAACACGATACTGCACAACACGCACGAAATATTATTGGTATACTATTTGAAAATCAGAAAATTCAATTGATTTTTTTTTCAAGAGTCGCTTTTTTAAAATATGGCACCAAGCTTACACTGCCAGCTGATACTATCGGTTTACGTACATAACTTTAAGCTTCAGAGGCCCATGCAATATCAACAAATATGCTGGTGATGTGTGACGATACAAAATATTCAAGTTTTTCTCGTTTTTTTCGTGTTAATTTTGCTCAACACGAAACGACCGGAACACGCACGAAATCAGATATTTATGATATGATATGAAATAACAAGACACATCATAAAATCAAGAAGAAAACCTTATTGAAAAAATCAATAAGATAGCCTAATAAAATCAAGAAGAAACCCTTTTTAAAAAAATCTATAAGGCAACCTAATAAAATCAATAAGAAATCCCTATATTTAACAATTTATAAGAAAACCTAATAGAATCAAGAAGTTTTACTCTATGGATTGTTTTTTTTTTTTGGTGCCAAAAATAACGGAAATTGAGTAAAAAAAAGTTGTGAATAATAAGATTTCTTCTTGATTTTATGTGGTTTTCTTCTTGATAAAATTAATAAGATTTACCACATAAAAACAATAAGGAATCTCTATGAAAAAAATCGTCGCTTCTTTCTGCTGGGATACCCCTTAGCCTAAAAACGTTTCATAGAGAAAATCTTCTTGATTCTATGAGGCAGTCTTTTCTCTGTGTACTATTACATTGTTCGACAACGAATGCCATAATCTCAAACTGAGAAAACGTGATCGAATCAGATCGTTTTCGAAAGTGACGATTATACCCCTGGTATATTGAAGCGAACTAATCTTTAGGCCTAATTTAATATGTATGTATAAAAGTTTGGGAATTTTGAATAATTACGTGCATACCGTTAATGTTTACCTGATTTTTTTTAACTATAAATTGCTATTTTTAACACATATTTGGACATCCACTTTATTTTTTACGTTCTTTGTATTGTTTGTAACGATTTAACACTCGAGCAACGGACTCAGTAATACTTTTCCGCCATTGCTATATGTAGACACTCATTGTTGCCGGTTTTATTATGTTTTACTATTTTTTTTTTTAACAAGCCATAAGTTGCAATTCCAATTGTTATTAACTGATTCACTTGCCAACGTTGTTGTTATTGCTCAATGCTGTTAAACAAACAAACTGTTGATTATAAACAGTCTGAGTACCACTGCCACTACCTGTTCGCGCACTACATGGAGGAACAATCCACCTGACGAACTGACTTCAACTCGTATATGGAGAGAGAAAAAACAGAAACATGAAAAAATTCTCACCTTTGGGAAATTGGATTTAGACTTTTCCATTCACGCAACTCACGAGCAGTGCTGTAATCTACAACAGATTTTTAAAAGTATTGTTTGTTTACTCTAGTAAAGTTAATTAGGTGTAATAGAAAAGAAGAAAAATAATTACGTAAATTGATCTTAATATTAATTAACATAATGAGCTGGAAATTTGTACTCGTACATCATTTCTTTCAATCTAGTTTGCAGTTTCTTTCTATTTATTGTATTTAGGTACACAGTTGCATACACTGCGCATCACTCAAATAAGGAACTTAATTTGACCTATTTTTAACGAATATGTGTATCTAGTAAACCAGAGATTGGGGAATTAGAAAATTATTTACTCTTTTTTTAATTTGGTTAAAATTGTAAATGGATTTTTTTTATTCAAAGGAAATTTTTTATTTTTTAATTTACTTATAAAAAAATTAAGAGTATTTTATAAAGAATTGTTATAAAAATTATTATTTTTTAAATGTCTTAATCGAAAGAGCAACACTACTAATGTTATTAGGAAGAAGAAGTTCTTTCCCACAAGGACAACGCGATAGTGCACATACATGTGTGCAGTTTTCATGGTGAAACTCATCAATTGGGCTGCGAATTGATCGCTCATCAGCCCTATTCTCCGGTTATAGCCCCGAGCGACCAGTTTAGTTCCCCAAACTGAAGAAATGGCTCGGAGGAAAGAGATTTGATGAAATCGTCTGTTTTGATGACCTTTTTTGGAAGGGATAAAAAAGTTGGAGAAACGTTGGTCAAAATTTATTGAGCTCAAAGCAGATTACGCTGAAATATAAATTGACGTGAGTTTTATTGAAAAAGTCAAGGACAGTTTTATTTGGAACTTAAAAATTCGGTTAGAAATTGAGTGGTAAAGTGATCATATATAACCTAATGATATTGAATTCCTATAAACACTATTTTTTTTAAGATCTGGAGAGCATGGAAGCCAATTAAAAAGATGAATACATTGGTCACGAATTCAATGATTTACAACTATGGCAGTGTGAATTGGAGTATTATGGTCTTGGTAGATTGACGATATGGGTCCAAGTAGGTTTTTAAATTATAGAAACGTGCCTTCTAATATCCTTTTGCACGATGCTCCAGTCATTTATTCGGTTTCAAATATCAAGTCTATAGTTGTCTTGGCTGCAAAAATATTTGTTTCTTTCTTAAATAACGGAAATAAAAGTTGTATCCATCTGTTCCATCGATATAAAAAATTTTTTAGCCAGAAAAATATTTGTTGAAAATAATCAAATTAAATTCCTTATTTGAGTAATTCGCAGTGTATATATTTCTCATATTAGTAAATATTGTATGCATTTATATCATAGAGCATAGAAACTTGTTTAAATTGGAAATAATTTTCATGTTATGACGGCTTTTTATCAAAGAGTCGTTTTCCTTGTTTTTTTTATAAAACTACGATATAATAGATATTTTATATACATATGTATGTACATACGTGCAAAGTACATACTGATAAGCATTATGACATTTTGAAACGTATAACAAAATTGAGATATATTGAGGCATAACATAGAGACATAGGTAATTACATAAAGGGTATTTTTTATTGAGGTATAGAGCTTTAAGTTGGCATCACTTTTTTAACTGGCGGCAATTTTGTCAGCTGTCAAGTGATTAATATTTAGTTTGGTTTGCCATTTCATCATGAACAGGTTGACAAAAGAACAACGCTTGCAAATCGTGCAAATTTATTTCGAAAATAATGGTTCAGTTCGCGAAGTTTACCGCAAGCTCCGTCCATTTTATGGTCGACATAATCGTCCATCAGAGCAATTAATTCGGTTAACCATGGATCGTTTTCGCACTACGTTTACTCTATGTGATAATACGCATCCGCAGAGACGTCGAACAGTGCGCACCAAAGAAACAATTGCCGCTGTAGAGCAAAGTGTTGAAGAGGACCCGAATGAATCGATTCGCCACCGTGCACAGCAATTGGAGCTTTGTCCATCAACTTTATGGAAGATTTTGAAGATTTTGAATGTGGATGAGTTGTGGTTCCAACAAGACGGCGCTACATGCCACACAGCGCACGTCACAATCGATTTATTGAAGGAAACATTCGATGAGCGCATAATTTCGCGGAATGGACCTGTCAATTGGCCACCAAGATCGTGTGATTTGACACCATTGGATTATTTTCTTTGGGGATATGTGAAGTCGCTCGTCTACGCCAACAAACCAGAAACGTTAGAGGACTTAGAAGCCAACATTCGTGGCGTTATTGCCAACATACGGCCCCATATGCTCGAAAAAGTGGTTGAAAATTGGACCTGTAGAATTGGCTTTATTCGAGCCAGCCGCGGCGGCCACATGCCCGAAATCATATTTAAACATTAATGGCATAAAATTATCCTTCCAATAAAGCCAAATTGATGGACATTAAAACGATTTTCTTGTGTTTTATTTCAATTCGAAGTTCTATACCTCTAAAAAAAACACCCTTTACATACATGCTACAAACTAGCACTTTTTATATTGGTTAGAAATCGGCTTTGTTACCTAATAATATCGGTGTATGCGGGCTTATGTTCCTTACAGGAGTAAAAAGAACCAATACATACATACATACACATGTATATATCGATGCCTTAATATAGAAAAACCCCAACTCATTATTTTTTTTTAAAGCTGGTTTTTTTGTTTATTTCAATAGAAGAACATCTAATGCATCGAAAAATGCAAAAATTTCGATTTCAAAAATATAATCGATATATATTTACGATTTATATTTACGTATTGATTAAACACCTAGATTGCATTGTAAAGTTCGGTAACATCTTTCGAAGCGGAACTAACCAGCTCTGGCGGATATGTAAATCTCAATTGGAACAACAAAATGAGAAATATTTTCTGACAATTTTCGTTGTAGTCCTGATTCTGGGAACAAATCAGTTCATTCAAAAAACTTTTACGGTTGCTGGCTAATGCAATATTCCCATAGGTATCTTGTGATAAGCAAGAATGCCTTCGATAGTCTGAATTATGCCTGAATCACGTTTCTCTAAATCAAGAGTTTTGTCTACTATTTGGTGACATTGTATTATTTATTTATTTATTTACATGATATTAAAACTTATATAAATATAAGACTAATATAATATTTAAATAGCACTAGCTACTTTGGCTATTATTTTTTATAAAACTTCACTATATTGCTGGTACCAATATGCATACTACAATTATTAGAAATAGAATCACCTTGTCAATAGAACATTCTCTGATGACTGCAGTTATTCATTTTGTCTAAAATAACGGACAGACAGACAACTAATAAAATAATGGGCCTAATTACGGGAGTCGTATTTCGACTTCGACTATGACAATTTTGTACTGGATTAAAGAATAAAAGCTGCAATGCTCTTAAGTCTAATACACTCGTAATTAGACCCATTATGTTATATTCATCACTGCGCCGCATCTGATGCGCATTACTAGTATGTTCTGCAGCGTGACGGTTTGACCGACTAAAGTGGCAAATTGCCAATTTTTCGACTGCCTTGCCACTTTTTGTCCCCCTTTTTTTTAAGTGAATTATATAATCTATATAATTAATAGGCGAACACGTTTTTTGTAATCCCTTTTACGCCGGAACTACTGCACCGATTTTGGAAAGATTTATATCATTTTAAAGGAATTTTTACACAGATGTGCAGAATCTATACTTTATTGAAATCGGTTTAGTATTTTGGGAGCTATAAGCGTTTAAAGTTGCTACTACTACATGCAAACATAGTACACATGCATTTGTTAGCTTACACTGTGTGTACGTGTGCGTGTATATTTGTGTAGTATTTTTGTTATTGTATGAAAGCCATAAAACTTATAGGAAGAGAGTTCAATAAATTGAATTAGGTTTAATAAAGATTTTGTTTCTGTTTAGAATACGGACGATTGTGTCGTCCGTTTGGTATATCTAGTAATAGATTAAAAGCAAGAAGTTTAGTGTAGTTGTCTCGTTTTTTTTTTTTTGATAAATCTCCTATTTGGTGGCACTTTTCGAAAAATGTCATCGGTCAGCCTGATGTTCTGAATATGCATGAGCATCGTAAACTAAACACATATTCACTTCAGATGCAGCGCTATGATTGATTTACGAACAGCCCCTTTATTTTTGTTACGTATTACAGCGTTCATCCTATACTGATGGAGTTTGGAAGCCCGCTTTGCGGGTTTTCAAATAGATACTTGACAACTTTGAATTTAACTGTTACTTTCCTTTTTTCAGTAAACTCAACATTTTCATCATGGTACCGAAATTCGTGACCGCAACTTTAAGAGCGTTAACTCCAATTTTGAATCGTTATTCTCGCCCTAGTAGATAAGCATTAACAAGTTTAGTGCAAAAATTTTAGTCTACATATTTATTGTGTGATGCTGCCGTGCCAGTGAGACAACGGGTTGGTGGAAGTGACGAAAATATCGCTGCCGTTCAGACGTTAGTAGCAAAGGATCTAAATCAGTCGATCGACAAGACCACTTTATGGCGAATTTTGCATAAAGATCTTGATTTACACCCAAACAATATCAAACTGACTCAGAATTGAAGCCGATGGACCATTTAACACGACATGTGTTCTCCGAAAAAAAAAAGTTGTCAAGCCCTTATTGGAAAACCCTATATTATAAAAGTCAAACTTATTATATAAGAAATAAGTATAAGAATTATATTTATGTGATATTTAGTATATAATGTATTTAGGAATTTTTGCTTGTATTTTTTGTTAATCAACGTCTATATGCATTTCGTTGCCCCTTTAAAAAAAATTTTAATTGAAATTTACTATTAAATTTAATTCTAATTTCTTTCTTTATTGTTGAGCAATAACTAAGAAATAAATTAAAAAAATAATAATATATCTATCCCAATAACGAGTAGTGTACGTATGTAAGTATGTTTGTGTGAAAATCTCATAAACAAATTATCTTTGTGAAAATTTTCAAAGTTAACTACTCGTAATCAAGCTTCTACTCAACACCTGCTTGTTTTTACGCCAAATGGTTTATTTCATAGTATAAAGAAAAACAACTTTTTGCCATGAATTTTCTTATAAAACAAATGAATGAACAAATATTGATTTTTTTTTTTATGGCGCAATAGTTTACAAACAAAAACATCATCGACAAGAAGAAAATAAATTCACATCAAACAAACTCATGCGAACAAAATACACCTACAAAAAGAAAAAAAATTTAAGGAACTGGATATAACAACAGAAATCAAAATAATGTCGTAAAAAACAAACGCCCACCTTGCATTTTTTCCCTTTTTTCATCTTTTTTAAAGATTTTTTTTTTGTTTTTGTTCTGCAAATAAGTGCTGCAATAAGAAATGTTTTTGCTTATTAATCGATCTGAATCGAAGCTAGTAAATAATTTATTTGAATCAACAATATATCAAAAAAAAAATTATACAGAAATATTGGATAAGCTTGATCTTGCAGGCAGACATGGGCATACTGCAATAAATAATTAATGCAGTAAAAAAAACAGTATGCAGTAAAATTTTACTGGTTGCTGAAAAAATTTGCAGTATTCAGTAAAATTTTACTGAATACTGAAATAAAAGCAGTAACCAGTAAATTTTTACTGAAATTAAATTTTTTTACAGTATTTTACTGATAATGAAATTTTTTTACAGTATTTTACTGATAATGAAATTTTGTTGCAGTATTTTACTGGTTACTAAAAAAAGTGCAGTATTCAGTAAAATTTTATGTATGGACTGCCTAAAATTCATAAAGAGGGGTCTCCTCTAAGGCCTATATTGAAGGTGCATCGATCGAGGAGCATATAGGGCTTAGAGGAAACCCCTCTTTATGAATTTTAGGCAGTCCATACATAAAATTTTACTGAATACTGCAATTTTTTCAGTAACCAGTAAAATACTGCAACAAAATTTCATTATCAGTAAAATACTGTAAAAAAATTTCATTTTCAGTAAAAATTTACTGGTTACTGAATACTGCAAATTTTTTCAGTAAGCAGTAAAATTTTACTAAAAACTGCAAATTTTTTCAGTAACCAGTAAAAACGTATTATTTACTGCAGTATGCCCATATCTGCTTGCAGGTCATCCCTGGAGCTTCCCGCTAATTTCAAGCTCAAGGCTCTACAAAAATCCATACATTTTTGGAGCAATTAAAAAAATATTAAAAACTCTCTACAAAGATGCCTCTAGAACTACTTAACCGATTAAGATAAGACTTACGGTATTCGACGCAGTCCAATGAATCCTGAAAAGCGATTTCACAAGAACTGAGAAAAAAAATCACAAATAATGGAATATTATTAAAGTGGAAAAATATAGCATCGTAAATACGAGTAAATATGCGTTTTTTCCATTCCAACTTTGTAGTGTAACATATCTTTTCATTACACCCTTTATATGTATGTAATTAAAAGATACACAAACATAAAATATTTATGTAAGTCATAATAATCATCATTATGTGGCATCGGCGTGTTTTCAACTTTTATTTTCCTACTGATAGATGAGGAATTGGAAAACAAGTGTTTTCATATTTTTATTTATTTAAGGATTTTGTTTGGTGTTTTCTATGTTCGGTGTTGTTTTATTACTTTATGTCTTGTTTTTGGCTGCACTTCGTTTTTAGCTGGCGCATTATTTTTAAATATAGAATTTGAACTAAATTTTGTTTTATTCCACCATTAAATTTTCATTTTTTGTATTTTGCACATAAATATAATGGATTAGATTGGATTGGATTGGATTGGATGGCTGGTCGCTGGGCTAGTTGAATGTAGTGTGGAGCAACTATTTAAGTTCAAAAATAGGACGTACTATTTGTCATCAGTTGGATGGTAAAAATACATTTTGCAAATGTTTGTGTATTTAGGAACTTGTACATTAAGTACGAGTATTTTATAATGGGAAAAAGACCTCTGATCACTAAAAAAAATTAAGCAATAGTACGTTCATTGTTCTATGTTTCAAAAACTTTAGTAGTGAAGTATTTAAAGGCGTTAAAATTGTTAACAACAGCATTATTTTAATCGATATATTTATAAAATACATTCCTATAAGCCACTTTTGCAAATCTAGCGCTTATAAGTTTGTTTTCAGAAAAACGTGCCCTAGTGATAACAGAAAAATTGCACATTGCCGACTTGAGAGTGTAAACCTGCTAACTCACTGCAACAAAATTTTACAGGGAGAGGCAAAATACTATTAACATTTTCTATGGACAGTTTCAGATATTATTCTAAAACATTAACGTTCCTATGTATAAGCAAAAATTGGCATGAAGTTAGCATAGGTGGCAAAATTGATGATGAATGATCTTAAAAAGTTTTGCGATAAAACTTCACATTAAAAATCATGGTAGGACTTAGAAGTGGGGTAAAATTAGCTAATGCAACCATTTTTAATGTCAAATTGTATGGAGAAACTCGTTACCACCTAATTCAATTTCGTCACTTATGCTAACTTCATGCCAATTTTTGCTTATACATAGTAGGGCCGTAAAATTTTTCGACATGTTTCAGACCAAAATAAATATTCTAGCTCTATTTAGCTCGGGGCTCTTTTTATTTCGAACGGCATTTAAATGTCATATTGTCGACTTAGACGACGATATGAGAAAGAGACGCCGCATCGACTGGATAAAATATTTATTTTAATCGGAAACTCTTTATGTCGAAATAACTTAAAGTATTAGTATAATTTCTTAAACTATGTGTAGAAAATGTTAGCAGTATTTTGTTTCTCCCTGTAAAATTTGCTTGAATTGAGTTAGCAGGTTTACACTCCTATTAAAAGTGGATTTAGCTAAAGATATACGATTTATGATAGAAAAACTGTACATTAAATAATTTTCAAAGGAGTATGAGCTTTAAATTTAGTTTTGATAAAAATAATATAGGCGCGTAGGTATAGTCAAAACAAAGTACACTTTAAGAAGCTGAAACCAGTATTACCATACAAAATACTGGTTTTAATTTCTTAAAGTGTACTTTGTTTTGACTATGACTACGCACCATAATATTTAATCCAGCAGCACTAAAAACCAAAACTAATAAAACAATTTCAACAAAACACCAAATTATATTGTATGGTCATCCGACAAGTGATTAAGATGTGCTGACTAACCAGAAATAAAATCAATAAACACCTTATAAGCAAATTATTGAATATGGAGATACTCGTATAATCTGCACACAACTCGTAAATATTTATCCAAAAAAGCTGCAAAAAAAGAATCGTACGTCACATAAAAATTATAAAATTTATGAAAGTGTTTATATTGACTCCGATTCAGTGTGGCCACAACTAAAAAAATTTTTAATGCTAAATGAGGCTTAAAATAATGCTAAAAATGCTAAAAAAATATTTGAAAATGCTAAAATATAATGCTAAAAATTTGGAATAATTTTTTAATAATTTTACCGGTTTAATTACGAATAAGTATTTTGTTTAACTTTAATAACACAAACAAAGTTTATTCAAAAGTAAAAACAACAATTAAGGAAGATGTAAAATACAATTGCTGAATTCATATCTTTGTATGATTGTATTAAATATAATAGTGTAAAATTTGTTGTTGTTCATTTTCTTATAAAAATGAAATATGTACATAAAATAATTTTACACTTTAATTTGATACGTTTTAATATATTAGGATGCCAGCTCTCAACATAATGCGAAAGACATTTAAAAAATACTATTTGCATTAAAAATTTATTAAGTTACTTTTTTTAGTTTTATTTTTTATTGTATGTCCAGGAGCCGGATTCCGCAACGATGAATTTTGAAGTGTTCGATCCCGGAAAAAACATAATTTTGAATACTTCTTTTCTTCTTATTATTTTGTGTTTGACATTTAAAGCGGCTATTAGACGGTGATACTCGGTATATGAACATGACAGACTTTCGCACATTTCAATAAACACATTTAATAATGCGCGCTCTAACCAAGTCATCAAATTTGCACTGAGTTTGACAGAAGATCTAAGATCATACTAAACAAGTATGATGGTATGATGACAAATACAAAAATTCAAAATTTTTTGAAAACCAAACCAAGCTAAAAAACACGAATTTTGCATTAACACAACATTCTCAAATACCAAGTACGACAGTTTAATAGTCGCTTAACACGTCTTATGCTATTTACACGGTTTCCATCATTATACATTTGTATAAAAATAACAAAATACATTGAAATACATTAATTGACAGAGGTTTTTACTGTTATAAATGGAAAGGAGTATATCAAAACTATAAAATTAAAAATGCTAAATAATGCTAAAAAATTAATACAAAAATGCTGAAAAAAATGCTAAATGCAAAATAAAAAATTCACTGCTAAATCAAACTACATAATGCTAAATTTAGCAGTGAAAATGCTAAAAGGGTCACACTGCTCCGATTGCATGCAACAAGTTTTCTTTTCCGACTAGTTTTAATTTATAAAAATAATTAAATACCTCACCATGGCACTTACTGGTTATTAAACATTTTTAATGTCATTTAACATTTAAATCTTTTTACGGTTACAATTAAACCACCGCCTTTCTTTTAATTATGACATTTACAAATATGTAGATATATGGAGAATCAATGCTTATGTACATGACAATAATCACATTTTCACTTTAACAAACGCAGTTGAAAACAAATGAAATAATAATCGCCTTAGAAAGTCGTTTTATTTCAGTTTATTTTAAAAACACAGCGTCACCACGCGTTTGTGCAACAAATAATTTTAACACGTGGTATTAACGCACTTCAAATGCAAACTGACACACAAATGGATCACTGTCGAACGAATAAATGCACGAACGGACACTTTGTCAAAAATCCAAAGAAAAAACCGTCTCTTTTTTTTTTTAATTTACTATTTATTTTGCTGACAATGGTACTGATGATGCTTTTGCTGTTGCTGATAGTGTTTCTTTCTGAATGCAGTCAACACATCATGCTACAAATACTGAATCACTGAATTTACTGAGTGATTATGTATCTTGTGGAACATATAAATAAATACTTAAGAAAAAAAAAGTAAAACACATAAAGTCGATACAGGTCGACCGCATTATGCCCTACACCGATATCTATTTTTGCATTCGATATCGATGGAAATTTTTATATATGTACATACTTTGAAATTGTGTGCGATATCGTGTGATTTCATTACGACTTAAGATAGTTTTGGCTAAGCTTTTCCAACAGCGAAACAATAAAAAAGTCTAAAAGATTTAGGTTATTTTGGCCAAGTGTGGATCATATAGTCGAAATAGACAATACAATACAATATTTCCACTACAGATAGTGTAGAATATTTAGACATTTTTTTGTCATTTTGTAAAGGAATCAAATTGTTTTTAACAGAGTACAAAAAAAGGAGGAGGTTATCTTTTTTTTTGGGTGTTACTTCATTTAAACCGATTGTAAAATTCTTATTTTTTCTGAGAGGGTATAGTTTCCCATTGTAAAAAAGTGGGCGGGGATACGCCCACAATTCTTTTTATTTAATTTTATGATATTCTACTTATATGATTGCTGCAAAGCCTACAAAACACCTTTGGTTTTTGTAATTACACGATTTGAAAGTTGATAAAATGGGCGGGGTTACGCCCATTAAAATTTAATATAATATTTCACGCAGTTCTACTTAACCGATTTTTATGAAATTTGCCACACACCTTGAGCTCTAAAATAGACACAATCTTCCATTTAAAATAAAATGGGCGGAGTCACGCCCATCAAAATTTAATATTTTATTTTAAATGATTCTACTTTAACGATTTTTACAAGACTTAACATGCACCCTGAACTCTAAACAACACACAATCTTGCATTTAAAAATTTTTTATTAATTAATGTGAGTTTCTAAAGAAGAGAAGAAAACTTGAACTAGACTTTATTATCTGGGGGGAAATACCGATATTTTTCTGTGCAGCCACGCACTTCATCAGCACCCATGTCTATCTACTGGGGTAGAGATTATTATTAACATCAGCTATTTATCTTAAATTTTCAATGAAATGGAATATGTGAAATGATTGTGTACACAATTATTGATTTACCTTTCAATAAAAATTGAAATTACTGAACTTAAGCCTGATTAAGAAATTACTTCTGATTAAAATTCTTCTATCAGATCATTGCATTGAAGTTGTTTTTTTTTTTGGTACAAAGAATTATTTAACCATATGTTCCAATTTTCAAAAAAGTAGTGGTCGGCGTCACACTCACTAATATTTAATAAAACATAACTTTTTTGCATAGCTAATATAATGTCACAATCTCGCATTTAGGAAAGTCTGCGGTGTAACGTTGATTTGAACTTTTATAATCCTTTTATCCTTACTAATAAAAAAATAAGAGAGTTGAAAAAAATTTAAGTAAGGCAGTTATTATTTAAATTGCTGTTAGTTCAACATCCTTAAATTTTATTAAAAACTTGTTACGTGCTGCTTTTGAATAAAAACCGCTGCATCTCCTACGAATGAAGTCTAAAAATATGACTTTTTACAATTCACTCTTTCAAGATTCTGCCTTTATTATGAGCTCTACAAACGTAATAATACATACTGTTTTTGGTAGAAACAAAAAATATAAAAAATGAGTCAATAAATTTAATAAAAACAGAACAACACGATCATCATTAGCAACGTGCAATGGGACAACTGACAAACAAAAATTGCGTAAAAACTTCATGTGGCAGCAACACTCAGTAGTCGCAATTCTCTGTCCATGAATAAGAGACAAACAAAAAAATATAAAAAATTTTATCTTTTTTTAGAGAACAATACAAAAAAAGCAGCAAATAAATTTGACAACTTAGTGATTTGTTGGGGGAACATCACAAGCTTAACAATTTCTCAAAGTGAATTTACACATCAGCACAGCACAAGGCTGTGTAAGTAAAATAGGCAAGCAGCCATTGTAAGTGTTCTGGAAAATCGTTCAAATCTTTTTCACTCTCTTCCATCGCTTATTTTAGCAATTTTAATTTTTATTTTTTTTTATACAAATAAATTGCTTCTTTAAGGCCACCTAGAATATCATCGACTAGCAGCACTACTTCATATAGTTTTACTTTTCTTTGCTATGAATAAATATTTTATGATTCGAATCTTTGACTTGTGGTATCCAATTAATGTCATTCAAAAATTATGAACAAGCATCAGTGCCTCACGTTTGGTCACAAATCGAAGAAAAAATTGTGTTAAACACGTCCCTCAAACAAAAGATTAATTTGGTGGCCACCAACTTTGACATTTTCAAATAGCAGAAGTATTTTACATTTATTAATGTCTCCATATCATAAGCAATATGATCTTCTTAGGGGTTTTAATTTTTCAATAGATAGAAATTACATAAGTTATATTCTATAATACAGGGTGGGCCATAAGTCACTGACCATTGTATTTTTTATATTTTATTTTTTATTGAACATTAATAATTTTAATTACAAAAGATAGTTTTAATCCTTGAGAGCTTAAAAAAATTAAATTTTAAAAATAATATACATATTTTAGATGCAATTCGCAAGCTGCTGCTGTTTGCTGTACCGTGGTCCATAACTGAAGCCAAAACTGGTTGATCAATCGCATTAAATTTCATTTATTATGCTGTTTATGCTATTTGCGTATACAAGATCTTTAAAATATTCCCACAAAAAGAAATCTGGTGGAGTTAAGTCGGGTGACCGTGATGGCCAATTCACATCTTCCAATTGTGAAACGATACGGTTACCAAAAACAGTTCGCAGCAGATTCATTGTTTCCCTTGCGGTATGGCACGTAGCTCTGTCGTGTTGATATGAGTACCACATTTCTTGAGTATTATCAAGTTCAGGAATCAAAAAATTTTTTAACATAGCCCTGTAACGCTCTCCATTTACAGTCAATGCATTGCCATCTTCGTCTTGGAAGAACTACGGGCGTATATGTTGTATGCTGATACTCCGCACCAAACTGTGACTCTAAGTAGATGCAAAGGATGCTGTTGAATCACTACTGGGTTTTCAGTGTCCCAGTTTCTAAATATGATTGATCAACCAGTTTTGGCTTCAGTTATGGACCACGTTACAGCAAACAGCAGCAGCTTGCGAAGAGGCTGGTGGCAGGCATCTAAAATATATTATATTTAAAATTTAATTTTTTTTTAAGCTCTCAATGATTAAAACTATCTTTTGTTATCAAAATTATTAATTTTCAATAAAATATAAAAAAATTATATCAAATATACAATGGTCAGTGACTTTGGCCCACTCTGTATATTGCTCATTTATTGCAACATAATCATAACTCTAAATAGCTAACTTTACAAATAAAAATGAGTTTAAGGTTTTCAGTTTACATACTTTTTCTTCTCCAATAGGTGAGTGTACAATAAATTCGCATGACGTTTTTACGTAATATAAAACGCACAGCAAAAATTATCATCAGTTTTTTTTTAATTTTCTTAGAGTATCAACAAAATGTAATTAAGATTCAATATTTTTAACCAAAAATTTTAATTTCTTTAAACATCTTTTGTTTCCACAAGCCATCCATCCGGTCGGTCGACTCGACTAGAAAATCCTTATGAAAATCACTCAAAAAATTTAGTGTTTTTCATATTGTGGAAACAGGGGGTTAATTTACATGTTACATAATTGGGTCAATCATTCGCCGCGGTTTTTAGTTTTTGTTAAAGCTCTTTAGCTTATTCCCATTTCGTAATTCTCAATTATTTTTTCCGTTTGAGTTTTTATATAAAGATATATGCCCTAATTCAGTAAGAAGATTTAGGACGTTTTTGTTTGAAAATACTTTTGAGTTCTTGTGTCTGAATTCTCTAAATTATTTTCTTCAAAAATGGTTGTTGTCTTTAATAATGAAAATTAAAAATATTATTGCCATGTTTTTAAAATATAAAAATTAAACTAAAGGATTATACAATAGTTTTAAAAATATATGAAAAAATATGTATTGGATATAATGTTTGGAACAAAATCATAAAGCAAATACACGAACCTTCTAGCATAGACAACTAATAATAATTGTTTTAAAGAATCACAACTGCGGTTTATTTTCGTTCATAGACAAGACGATACAATCGTCGAAAAGAATTAGGGCAATAAAGTTTCTAAGCTTATAAAATAACTTCGTGTTAAGTCTCTCAATAAAGGCCGTTTCACACTATAATACAAGTATTAATACTTTTGTGGAAAATGCAACTCTGACATGTTGAGTTGTTATTGTCTTTTGAAATTTTTGAAACAGAAATTAGATTAGGGATGCATTTTCGTCAAAAGTATTAATACTTGTATTATAGTGTGAAACGGCCTTAAGCAGCATTCAAATGCAGCATATGTCATTTTAATTTTGAAGGAATAGATTTTAAAATTTTAGCCAAATTGTATACATTTTGTAGTACATCAAGTAGTTCGCCAGAAAACGAGTTTAAAAGCTTTAAATTTTCGCGCAACTTAATGGGAAAATTAAATTTTATTTTTCTCTCAAGAGTTGTAGGAAATTTTTCCACAATAAGTATGAATAACGATATAAAGATTAATTTTGCATTATTAAAGCGAAAATTCTGTTTTTTAATTTATGACCTTGTTTGAGTATATAAGCGATATGTATTACAAAACAGTACCTAACGCTCCAGGTCACAACAACGATCCCGCACTCTTCCCAGCCTTAATTTAAATGTTTAGCATATTTAGTCTTATGAACGAATAAGGAAAATAAATCAAACGCAAAACGTGTTACGTATATTTTAACACATTAATGAGTAATTTTAATTCATTACCAGCAAATTAAAATTTAATTTAGTTTATTTTATTTGTACATATGTACACACACACATACATACATACATACATACATACAAATGCTTTAAAATTTTAAATTTCTATAATTTGATTTTTTCTTTAGCTTTTAGAAACAATAAGTAAAAAAGTTTTAATAGTTTTTGGCAAGTAAGTGGAATTGTATGGTTTTGTTTTTCCTTGTATTTTCTAATTCGACTGCGGTAGCAACAAATTTAAGTTGAAATGTTTATTTTATATTCAAATTAAGTTTTTATTTGTTTTAAAATTTCATTGGCTGAAATTATATCCACTATTTTTTTATACTATATAGGTATATTGTTATTGGATATTCGCTGTAGGGTTTCTACTGAAAGAAATTTTTCTAAACAATTTATTGGAACTACGGTCGCCAAATGAAGCAAAATGTTAATTATTTATGTATTCTCTCTTTTTGTTTTTGTGTCAATAATGTTCGCAATGAGATAATTATTCAAAAGAAAATAATGGCGCGTAGTCATAGTCAAAACAAAGTACACTTTAAGAAGTTAAAACCAGTATTACCATAAAAGTACTGATTTTAATTTCTTAAAGTGTACTTTATTTTGACTATGACTACGCGCCAATGTATTTAAATTTTACTAAGATAACTCACTCAAGTTGAATTTTAGAACAATTAAAAAATAGGCACATTGAATTCGAGTGTACGAGTATGTATGTATGTCTGTGCTTTTCGCCGAAGTAAATAAATCAATTGTTTTAATATTTTTATGCTCCTGAGCAAAGATTGTTTTTAAAATAACAGATATCAAAAACCTCTTTTCGATTCCTGAACCTTGGAAGACATGAAAGAAAATATATCCAAAATTATTGGTTTAAAATAAGCTTGTTAGAGACTTGTTGGTAGATATTTAAAGTTTGTGGAGGGAGAACTTCCGAAGAAAATCAGTCCGGAAAGTTTTTTTTCTCCTTGACCAATAACTGAAATAAGCCAGTAAAAAATATCTTCCGAAAAAGCCAATGAAATGTAAAAGTTCTCTTTTTTAATGCATTTTCTTCATTGAGTTTGAAGGCATGAAAAAGTTCATACCGATAGCATTTTTTTTTTCATTAGAAGAAATAAACTCAATTTTGTTGTTAACTTTTATAAATATATATATATATATATATATATATATATATATATATATATATATATATAATATAAATATTATTTCAATTTATTCAGAAAGTAGTAAACAAAATTCGTAAAATTAAATTTCTTATATTAATTTTAATGCAAACCAAATGAGAATTTTATCACAGGTTATTAAATACAATCAGTTCTGCACATAATAGGTGTGCTCCACAAGATTTTGTTAAAGTTCGGACTAATGAGAGTAAAAAGTAAATTACTCTCTGAATGTGCAAAAGTTATCAAAAATTGCTGGAACTCAAAATACCATAATTGACCATCTTGAAATACTAGTGCTGCTTACTTTTTAAATTACATTTTATTTCAGTGATTTTAATCGCTTAAAACGTTATTCGTTACAAAAACATAAAATTTGCATCTTTGGCAACAGCTGTAAAAAGTAAATGCAAAAAATCTCCAAAAAAGTAGAAGTTACGTGAATTATTTAAAAAATCATAAAAATCATTTTTTTTATATTAAAGAAATGGAAAAATAAGCGCAAATGTACTTACAACTTAAGCTTTATTTCAAAATTCTTCCATTTTGCTTTTTAATAAATCTGTGTGTAAAAACTTTTTTTCTATATTTGCAAATTTTTTTATTAATATTTCAGTTTCATATGTAAACAAAAAACAGCTGATTATTCAATTCTTGTCCGAGGTTACCCACAAGAAAATGTTCGTACTAGTTTGTACAGGAAATGAAAAAAATTAATCTCTACAAGTTCGGACTGTTTTGTTATGCATCTGGAACAGACCTAATAACGGACATCATATTTCTTTTTTGGACATTTGTAGCTTGTTAGAAATAACATGCCCTTTGGAAGAAAGGTATTGAAATACAGTACAAAAATTTCGAGCCTTTCCAAAATTTCGGGGTTCTCACAATTGATTCTGGTAGGAGAGATCAACAAAATATGTGTGACGTGTGACGAAGTTTTGAAAGATCACATCGGAATTTTATTTTCGGGTGTTAGAGTTTCCTTCCTTTAGCCTGTTCGTGCAGCATTTCGGTATAATGAAGTTATAGTTACTTAAAGCTGGGCTGTAGAGTATATTCAGTAATTTTGTAGAAAATGTTTGGGTAACATATTAATTCTCTAACTTCCCTACATATCGGTAATTTATTATGCCCCTATCACGGTTCTCAACCAAATTCAGTTTGGTCGTCTAAGAGTAGACCAAATTTACACACGACCAAACTGTGTTTTAGTATCATGAACCACAACTGTCTTTTAGTTGAAATTGTCATCGTGTTGCCAACTTAAAATACCAAGTCTGACAGAAAACAATTAATTTGTGTGTAAATTTAAAAAACACAAAGTTTTAGAAAATATAACTTTTTTAGTGTTTTAGTTCAAAGAAATCATCCCAAATAGATAAAAATATGTTTAAATTTGTTTTATGAGGACGAAAATGTGCTACGTATCAAAAGAAAAATTCGTGGTGATTCCAACCCTCTTGAACTACCTAATGCAAGGTAAGGAATAATCAAAATAGGGAACGAATTCCTTAAAAAATATTTTGGAAGGTTTTTTAGTTATTTCTGGCAGAACAAAGAAACTCTTTGTTATATGTATGTTGGATCACCTAACATCACATTTAAAGAAATGTTTGTATGTACCCGGTATACCGATACTGAAACTGTTAAAAAAAATATTAAGAATAATAAATATTTCTAGTTGAAAATTTTCCATTTTTTCTGATTTTATATCGCATCAACTTATTATTAGAAAATCACAACCACAGACCCAACTACTAAAAAGCAGTTGTGTCTACTCAACGTTTTTCTCAACCAAACTTACACTGAGTTGTAAATGACGATACCAAAACACAACTGAAAAGTCAATTGTTAATTTAGTGGAGAATGGCAATGCAAATTTATCAATCCCAACCAAACTATTTTAAAAGTTGAAAACCGTGATAGGGGCATTATATTCCCTAGTTATTTATTATATCTAGTCGTCAAAACCACCCATAAAAGTGGGAGGGCGAGGATGATATGCTCCATAAAAATTTTGGTCATAAAGCTGGTGTCACCCGGCAAGTATTTTACATCTTACATGTTAAATTTCGCACTGCAAATGATATATGTACATGCGGCGTGAAAGCTTTAAAACTTTGCTACTGTAAAAGTCAAACAAAACTGTCAAATGATGAAACTTCAATTAGAGCGCGTTGTACTTTGATCTAACCAAGCTCAGCATTTTCAATTTTTATTATGGAATGAAATATTTTATTTATTAATGCGATTTCAAGAAAAGTTAAAGTAGACTTTAGCTCGGGGAAATGCCGCATTTTCTTGTTCCACCACGCACTTGACCAGTACTCATGCCTATTTACTTCCTCAGAGAGTGGTGGTTAACAACAGCTATTTAACATGAATATCTAGTGAAATGGAATATGAGAAAAGATTTTATAGTACAAGTGTAACTATTCATTTCAGGTTAGCACGAAGTTAAATCACTCCTCCCAATTATGTTCAACTATTCTTTTTATATTTTTATTTAAAAATTTTTATAAATAGTTCTTTCAAGACAATGAACTTCTCCATTTTTCAACACAAAATGATTAATTTTGTGACATGCTTTTTGTCAAAGTTTGGTTGTTTCTTTTTAGTGTGCAATTTGCTCATCTGGACTCAAGCCAAATTCATATAAGGTATACTCGGAACAATTTGCTTTGAGAAATTTATACTTTTAATGTCAAAAATTTACTGAAAAATTTGTCTTGACATCTAACGTATATTACGAGTACTAGCGGCTAAAATAGTCACCTGAGCAGTTCAGTCCACCTTGTATGAATTCACCTTGTCTGAACGTTTAATAAATTCTTAATGTAAATGAAATTCATATTAAAAAATAGCCTTCAGTATTATTGAGGAAGAAACGTATTCAAAAGTAAGAGTTTTGTTTTCAAACAATATTAAAATATGTATTTTGACATTATCTAACATCATAACATCAGATAAAAATTTACATACAATGAATTTGCAAATGAAGTGAGTTCTCACGACTTTCTTTGCTTTGTTTGCAATTAAATATTTTAGTTAGATCATCACATGAGGTATATACATAACGGGTGTTTTTTTTAGAGGTATAGAACTTCGAATTGAAATAAAACACAAGAAAATCGTTTTAATGTCCATCAATTTGGCTTTATTGGAAGGATAATTTTATGCCATTAATGTTTAAGTATGATTTCGGGCATGTGGCCGCCGCCACAATAATCCAATGGTGTCAAATCACACGATCTTGGTGGCCAATTGACAGGTCCATTCCGCGAAATTATGCGCTCATCGAATGTTTCCTTCAATAAATCGATTGTGACGTGCGCTGTGTGGCATGTAGCGCCGTCTTGTTGGAACCACAACTCATCCACATTCAAAATCTTCAAAATCTTCCATAAAGTTGATGGACAAAGCTCCAATTGCTGTGCACGGTGGCGAATCGATTCATTCGGGTCCTCTTCAACACTTTGCTCTACAGCGGCAATTGTTTCTTCGGTGCGCACTGTTCGACGTCTCTGCGGATGCGTATTATCACATAGAGTAAACGTAGTGCGAAAACGATCCATGGTTAACCGAATTAATTGCTCTGATGGACGATTATGTCGACCATAAAATGGACGGAGCTTGCGGTAAACTTCGCGAACTGAACCATTATTTTCGAAATAAATTTGCACGATTTGCAAGCGTTGTTCTTTTGTCAACCTGTTCATGATGAAATGGCAAACCAAACTAAATATTAATCACTTGACAGCTGACAAAATGGCCGCCAGTTAAAAAAGTGATGCCAACTTAAAGTTCTATACCTCAATAAAAAACACCCATTACATACATACATATGTAGATATTTAGTTGTAAACAAAGATATTTCACTCTCTGGAGCCATATAATCACTGAAAATTTAACGTTTTGATTTATAATTAATTTTAAACAGCTTAGAAGCCGGAATACTTGAAACCATTCAGCCAATTTGCGGAACATCCACCAGGCGATGGTTTTTTCAACATTCAGTTGAAAGCATTATTTTTAAACGCACTTGTGTACTTGTTTTGCTTCCACTATTTTTACGAACAGAATACACACTTCCATGATTTATTTTTTACGGTCTAATTCGCATATTTAGGTGCAAAAAATAAAAGTCGAATGAATAAATATTCGCAATTTTGTTTATATTTTTTTGGAGAAAACTATTTTCATTAACATTTTTTTTTTTTTCGTTTCTATGGCCTAATCTTTTTGAATTTAAAACAATGAAAATAAATACTGCATTTTTATTATTTTTTTTTAATTAATTATTTCTGTGTTATTATTTATTATCGTTATTTATGGAATTTTAATTATTTCTGCAAGTTTAAAAAAGACTAAAATAAAGCTTTATTTTCGCATTTTGTACACTCCACGAAATACGTGTTTGTTTTCTGGATAATGTGTGCAATGGATTCTGTTTATTTTCTTTTATATTTGAACCAAATTCTTGAGTCTTAAATTACTTTGAAAATGAAGAGGTTTTGAATCGTATGTAATTGATTAAATTGTTTTCTACGAAATATCTCTAAAAAAATAAGGAAACCCGTACCGTAAGTAATGAACAGGGAAACCGCAAATATGCAATTGCATGTTTTTTCTTGTATGACGTATTAATGAGGAGATACGATACTTATTCGTTTCAGAAATTTTTTTGAATTTTGACATTGATTTTTTAGTACATATTTTTGCATATTTTACTCCTTACAGCATGTTTTTGAATATTTCAGTCTTGCAGACATATTTTTGTAATTATTTCGATTTTATATAGCTTTTAGAGCATATTTTGATATTTTATCCAAACATTTTCAGCGTAATAAACCTTAAGAATTTTCTTTTCTAACTTATTGCGGATATGTTTGCGGGGTATTACCCTAATTTGTGGTTGCAAACCGAAACAATAATTTACCAATAATAAATACATTTTTGTTGGTTTTTATTTGGCTTTCATGAACTCATATACACACACACATATGTACATACCCTCTAGTCAGCCTAGAACCATATGTCTCTATGTCAACACTCTTTTCTCTAGCGACAACTACACTATTTAAAATGTCGACAATTTTCCTTCTGTGCGCGAGTAGAGATACGTTAGAGACAACAGTTCTAGCTTATTTCTGGTGACATTGTCAATGAACACGTCAATACTCGTAGTTTGTTTTTCTTTTTTATTATGCTATGCAATAATGTTAAAAACTTAGCACATATGTATATATATATGTATTTAAGTTATTTGCTCCAACCCTTATAAAATTGTAGACGAGGGTCACTCAAATGTCTCCATATGGTCGTAAAAGGATAGTGCTAAAGTCCACTGGTCGATTTTCAATGACAACCCTATGTTATATGTCAATAGGCGATTACATTGGCTGGGGTACACCTAGACAACGTCACTAGTAAATCACTACAATTTTACTATTGACATCGAGCGAGGAAATTTCAATATTGTAGACAGGTGCCCCAAACATTTACTAGTGAATCTTTGGTGACAATGTCTCCATGTGGTCCCAAAAGAACTACTTAGTCACCCAGTAAAAAAAGACACTCCAAAAAAGTCATGAAAATGTAGAGTTCGCGAGCTGGAAGTAGTGCAAATTTCGATCCGTTCTAATGATTTTTACATAGGGTTGTCATTGCAAGAAGTTCTCTTTTTCGATGCCTGGTCACCGAATTGGAAGCGATTTTAAAAAAAATTTCCTTTTTTGTGTTCTATGATAATATTTTCATCTAGGAAAAATGGTAAATAGTTACCTATTTCACCAATTCGTTTCTTTTTATACGAATTTAAGCCCGAAACAGTGTTTTTATGTAAATTTAAGTAAATTACTTTTACATTTTAGACTAAAATTAGTTCATAAATTTCTGTCAAAAAATCGATGTTTTAAAAATTCTGGTGAGTAATTTCTAAAACTATTGAGGAATTACAAGGTTATGTATAACTAAAATAAACTTCTACTTGGTTTTCTGCTAACTATCGGCAAATTAAAAATATCGATTTTTTGGAAGGAATGAAAATGTAGTTCCTTTAGAATGACTTCCAATTTTTTTTACTGGGCAGTAGTGCTACAGTCTAGTGGTGGATTTTCAGTGACAAGCTAATGTTAAATGTCAATAGATAATTAGATTGGCTGGGGTACACCTGTTCAGTAGTACTACTTTCAATGTCACTAGTAAATCACTACAGTTTTACTATTCGCATTTCCTGCAGGGTATGTATATTTTCAAACAAATACATATGTATGTATATATGTATATGTAATTACATTAATATTTTTGGCTGTCATAAAAATGTATGTACATACTACATACATATCGTTACATTAATATAGAAATGCGCTAACTCATTATCTTCTTGAAAACGAGTTTTTTGGTATATTTCGATAGAAGAACTAATGTAAGTATCTAATGTATCGAAAAGTGCAAAAATCTTGATTTGAAAAAAATAATGAGTTATGGCCATTCTATATTGAGGTAACGATATGTACATATGTATGTATGTAGGTATTAAAATCCATTCATTCATTTAGGCTGAATTTTAATAAATAATAAAATAATAGATAATAGGTATAAAAAATATACATATGTATGTATATTACAACAATAAATTGAAAATTAGAAACAAAAACAATTTATAATACAACATAAAAACTCATTCAAAACTACAAGTGTTTTCGCTTTGTTTCTATTTGTAAATTTTATGGATATCGAAAAGCTTCGTCGGGCGGACGAACGGAGGGGCAGTTCTTACAAGTTGAAGCTTTTAATGTTTATACATCTTGAGTTCAAAAAGGGCTGACCTTGGTTAATTATTGTTACTGTTTATTTATCTATTCGTTCTATTCTGTCTCTATTTCAACGTTTTTCCTTTCCTAATACATACATACATATGTACATATTTTTATTAATATACATATGTATATACATACATATAAAGAGGGTAGATTGATAAGGTTTTCACAGCTGTAGCAACCAAGGTTGCCAATTTACCCATTTTCCGACTAGATGTAGCAGTTTTTTTCATCTAGCCATAAAAAAGTGGCAAGATTTTATCTACATACATACATATGTGTATGTATGTACTTCGGAAGTTTCAATTTATAAAAAAATCCTAAATTAGGAATCCCCTGACAGTGAACACCGAAACTTCTTGTTATACTTTCCCACTTGACCTGAAATTTGATAGAAACAAATGCTCACTAAAGCGAAGAAATTTCGAAACAAAATTTTCCGATATTTGTTCGCAAATCTAAAAAAAATCGAATGTTCGCTAAAGCTTCGAACTTTTATCGACAGTTTTTCGAATGTGTGGCGGTAGCTGAGTGGATGTGTGTCAGCCTGTTAGTGTAGAGGTACCATGTTCAAAGCCTGCAGCGTAAGTTACGGAATTAAACAAATAAATAAAATACGTAAGTCAAAATAAATAAATTAAAAAATAAAAATACTTTTTGCTTTTTCTGCTGCCTTTTTGAGATATCGAAATTAGTTGCTTTTTGGGACAAAACTGAGCGACTGGTGAACTTTTTTCAATTAATTTTTGAGTGTCACTCTCGATTGTCTTACACGATAAATGTTCGAGATATATTCGAAATTGATACCACTAATGAAAGCCGTGGTCAACTGGGTTATTTGTTTGAAAGCTACAAAAATAACAAGAACTATAAAAACACCAACTAATAATTAGCATGCATGTTAGGGGTTTCTATCACACTCGCACATTTCATGTGAACAAAAACAACAACATTCACCTCGAAGTCAAGAGAATTTCTAATAATGACTACAAAAAGATAATATGTAGGTATATCCAAATGCCAAATTGTGTGACGATGCCTTATTAGATTTACATATTAGTGGAGGGTGCTGCAACTCTTCCAGACTTTGTCATATCTACACAACTAATATCACGATGACACCTTTATATCCTTCCCCTCCAGCTGCTGCTCATCTAATAACCAACCATTACAAATTTTTTAATACTACCTTGTTTTTTAATACAATAAAATACAAATATGTATAGATGTATGTATGTAACTAATAAAAAATCTAATAAAACAAGTTTAATACGTAAGTTTTAGCAGGTTAAATCGAACTGTGATCTAAGCTATTACAAATATCAATTGGTTATACAATATAGACGAGAGATCATGTTTTGTTCCCCTTCCCGTTCTAAAAACCTTTTCACTTCTAATTTATAGGCAAAATATTAATTTTTATGTAGTAGAGTAATAAAAAATTTATTTGTTAAAGTAAAAATGTGGAAAAATTTTAACAAATTTTATTTATTTGCAATAACTACTACATAGTAATAAAAATAGTAGTGGAAGAAATTATAGTCGCAAAAATAAAAAAATTAAGCTGCAATTCTGAAACACAAGTACGAGTATGACGTAAGTTGATAACCCAAATTTTTTGGAAATATTGAAGATAAAGTATACAAATTTCTCAAAAACAAATTATTTTTAACGCAATTTTCCCCAAAAATGAATACATAATATATGTATATTTTAATTGTTCAGTCAAGTATTGATAGTTTCTTAAAAATACATACATACATATGTATGTAGAAATGTATTATCAAAGGGTATAACTAGCTCCTATAATCAATAATCAATTTCAGGGTATTTTTAAGAAACAATTAATATTTTACTGAATATGTAAAATATTAATTTTCGAAAAAAAATTACTCTCAAAAAACTTTTTACATTGTTCATTAAAAGCGTTTCTTGTAAAAACAACTCATGTTAACATAGGTGTTTTTTCATAAACAGATATTAACTATATGAAGAGGGGTTAAAACAATAAAACCACACAAGTCTAAGTAAGCTGAGATGGAATTCAGGGACCAAATCACGGCATTCGATACGACTCGTAATTTAAAAATATTTCAATAGAGTTTATATGGAAATATTTTTAAATTACGAGTCGCATCGGATGCCGTGATTTGGCCCCTGATTTGTTTAATATCAAAATAAATACTAGTTGTTTTGTTGTTGTTTCTTTAAAACCTTAAGTTTATTTAAATCATGCGTATCTTAAGACTTACTCAATAAATAAAACTATTGCCTCTTTGTTATAACTTCAGCAAGTTTACAGTACAGTTTATGTGTAATAAATTCATGTATGGATGTGCACATCGTTACCTTAATATAGAAAGGCCCTAAATCATTATTTTTTAGGAATCGAGTTTTTTGTATATTTCGATAGAAAAACTTGTACTGTATCGAAAAATGCAAAAATCTCGATTTCAAAAAATTAACGAGTTAGGGCCTTTCTATATTAAGGTAACGATATGTACATATTAAAGTCCTGCACAAGACCATTAATAAGAACTTTCAAGACATGAGAGATTTTTCAAATGCTTTACTCCAGCGTAATATTCTAAAACAAACGATAAACAACACTGTTGGCAAGACAAACAACTGAAACAGTGTTGTTTAGCGTTTGTTTTAAAATATTTCGCTGTAGTAAACAGTGTGCACACTTCTACCGATATTCGGTAGATTCTACCGAATATGTTTGTGAATTTAACGATCTACCAATTCTACCGAACAAGGCTTGAAATCTACCGAATATTGAACACATGTATGTTCTAAAATGTTATAAGCTTTCCGCGGAGAAGAGAATATGTTTAACGAATTGTTATTTAGTAATCTAAGTCGATATATGTGTAAATTAGATATTTTGCCACATAAAGCCGAAGGTCCACACCATCCGTTTAATGCGTAGTTGCGTTTTATGCATGTGTCAAAAAGTAGAATCAATGGAATTGTGTGTGGCAAGTTACAGAACAAAACGCAAAGAACGTATAGACGCATAGGAAGGATAAAGTAGGTTTACTTTCTACTTTTGTATCCGTCGCATGCATCGTGCTCTCTTTTGTAGCCAAATGTTCGTGTGGTGAATTTAAATTTTTTCTCTTTTTGCATTAAAACAACAAAAATAATTGCGCATAAGACGTATTGCATGTAACTTTAATTTAGAATCGGAGAGAATGTACAGAAACGCATACCACGCATATGCAAAGAACGGATTGTATGGACCTTCGGCTTAACAGTGCGGCCGCACAGCGGTCATTTTCTATCATGAAAATCATTAAAACAGAACATAGAATTGTGCCTTGGGGTTGAAATATTTATTCCTCCCAATGATTTAATAATTTTTGCACAAAAGTTTAAATTCATAAATGGATCTTACATATAATCTTTGTAGTAGCAAATGTTTGTCAAATAAAAGTTATTTTAGTAGCTTTATAAAACCTATGTACAAAAACTGAATTCCTGTTATTTATGTATATTATTTTATGTATGCAGAGCATATCTATATAAAGGGTAAGGGCCAATAACTGGGGATGACACTTTTTTTATTGGAAATGCTTCATTGTTTATGGCAGTTTAATTTCCAATCACATGTGAAGTTTTAAATGCGCTTTTGGAACATGTTTAGTTTGATACTCCTTGCACTTACTCTTTATACATATATAAGTACATATATTTTGTTATTTTTTATATTATTTTTGTTATTTTTATTGTTTCTTTGAATAAAAAACATTTTCTACCGAATTTCATTCAAATCTACCGATTTTTTTTTTCGATTCTACCGAATTAAAAAAAAAATTAAGTGTGCACACTGGTAGTAAAGCATTTGAAAAATCTCTCATGTCTTGAAAGTTCTTATAAATGGTATTGTGCAGGACTTTAATATGTATTAATAAATTAATATTAAAACCAGCAGATAAATAAATGTGAACCAATTATTTATGTTTAATTTAGATAAATATCAAAGAATTGTAATTCAATACTTCGAAATGCTCATGTTCGTCATTATCTGATCTCATATAATATGTACATATATTGTACTTACCAGATGTTGGTTAAGGTAATTGAAGTACTGAAACTTGTCAACAAATTGTTATTTATTTACACAAAATAATGAGCTTATTCTAATATTAGAGCGTTATTTGAGCAAGTAATTTTATAAAATAAACAAATATTGCTTCATTTATTCTTCTTTATTTAGATATTTATTTAAATATTTTATGGTGACTATATTTAAACATAACCTTAATTTGAAAGAATTAAATAACTTGTTATTTATTGTTAAGTGGTTTTAAGAGTCAACATAATGCAAATAGAAATGACACTGCGTATAATAACGAAGCCTGTTTGCGGGACGCAAAGATTAATGTGTTCCATCATCATGCTTTATTTCATAAAAATAAATTTTGTACGATACAAATGTAATCATGTAAACAAATATCGCACAAATTTTTAACTATTTAGCATCTTCCTAGCAATAATTTTTTCATACCAGCGAAAAAATCAAATTTTACTAAAAGCGCCGAATTGTATACTGCGAGTTTGGATTTGTTGACTATAAATTTCCCTTATATTTTATGGAAAAATATGTATTAAGTCCTAGTTTACACTATGCAGGTCTTAAGGTGCAATCAGAGGTACCATAACCATAGCCATAGAAAACAGCCGTACGAACCAAACTAATGGGCAACACTGTATTTGATTATAGGTGACTCGCCATAACGCCAAATTCTCACCATAGAAACCAATTGAATTTTGGTTTGGTTATGGCTATGGCATTATGGCTATGTCACGTCTAATTTAAGCTTTATTGCTAAGCTGATTAGTATGTTAGGGGAGAGAGAGAGACGAGGGGAAAACAAACGTTTCTGTTCCCCTCGTCTCTTTCTATCACTCTTCTTACAAGCTAATCAGCTTAGCAATAAGACTTGTATAGTGTAAACTAGGACTGAGCAATACAATAACAAATAAACCTAGCAAAAAATTGGGAACTATTTACATAGTTCCAAAGGTTTACCACTTTCGTTACATACTAATCACTACATGTACTGAATTTAATATTCTAAGGGCTAATAAATCAGTGCAAGTTAATCTCTATTTTTAATCAATACAGTATTTAAACCATCTGTAAACGCATAAAATTGGGCGTTTAAACTACCAATACAGGCCATATGGTTTTCTTAATTACAGACCATATGTTTTGCATTAAAAGAACACTCAACTTTTTTCCAGTCTCCTTTTTCCACTTTTTCCTGTTCGACCTGTTTTCTTGCACTCTATTATTCTTTTATACTATTCTACTTCGCCAACCATAAATATAATTCCTTTCTCAGTAAAACTTGCCGCCAATTAATTAAAATTTTTCAACTTTTTTGCCTTTTTGATTGTGCAAAGAATTGATATCCTGTTGCAAAACAGCTGTTTTTGACATTTATTCTAGTGCTGCCACAATATTAGTTTTTAAACTGCACATAAGGTATGGTTCACTAATGTACTCCTGTTGAGTTGAAACTACATATAAATTTAAGTTTAGTTTAACTAAACCAGCGTTTAAACTTTGACTGATTCATTTGCCCCAAGGCTGTTGTTTATATTGTTTATTTATTCTAGACAACCTTTCAGGTTATTTGGATCACTTTCGTCCAATGACAACCATTTGTTAAATTCATTGATGTTTCACAAGAAATAAAACAAATTGGAGCTGAGTTCATTAATGCTGTAACTAATGATTTGTATGTTAATTTTTTACTATATCTTTATTTGACTCTTTCTTGGTTTAATTTCTATAATGGAACATTAAATTAATATCTTGTTATTAAATAATAACCGAGCCAGTTGGAAGTAAACATACACAGTTCACCTTAAATTGAACGTAATTAAGCAATAACGTACAACAAATTGTTCCACCAATTTATTTAAATAATTTGTTATTCCGTTGCTATTTTCTAAGTGAAATATTAAAATACAATGAATTTTGAAGAACTTTTGTTTTACTAAGATACGTTGTTATTAAGAAAACCAAAACAAAATTAAAAGCAGAGAAATTATTAAATAACACCGTGTGACAAATTTTTATGAAATCGAAATACACCGGAATTTTTTAAAACAAACCTGCCAATTACTCTTAATCAACTATGTTTTATAAGTAAAGTTATAAACAGTACGGTTCCAGTACAAAAATACTGCCTAAGAACGAGTCCAAAGTAGAAAAGTGTGGGAAAAAATCCAAAAAAATATATTTGGTGAAAAAATACAGACATGTATCTGAAATTCACTGAAACAGTATATATATATGGTTCGAAAGGTCTTACTTAGTCTCTTCTTTTTATATCCGTTTATAAATTTAAAATCGGTTGATATTTAACTTAGGTAGAGGTTGATAAGTGCCTACGGGTACGAAAACCCGGTTTTTTACACATAACTCAAGATTTTGGAGGTGTTTGGAAAATTTCAAATACAGATTGTTGTTATAGTCGACAATACCTACCAGAAAAATAGTAACACTTCGCAAGTATTTTTTTTTTGTCACACTATGTAATAATAAATTATATATATCGTCAGCCCATTATTAGTTTGACCCACCGACCATTTTTTTTTTTTTTTAATAGTTAAATATCGGGTATATATATTAGGGTGCCCCTGTGGCTGAGTGGTAGCGATGCTAGCCGCTCAGTCCAGAGATCGTGGGTTCGATTCCCGCCATAGACCCTGGGTGTTTTCCGCAGACAAGCTAATCGCTTCGCGGGTTGTGTTGTTTAAAAAAAAAAAAAAAAAAAAATTTGCAAATTACAAAAACAGAAAAATAATACAAATTACTTTAAATAATCGCAAAAAAAAAAGGCTCAGCAAAGAAAATGTTTCAATAGAGTATCCCCTTTCTGAATCCAAACAGGTTTTGCGAAATTAATTATGGTTTCCGAGATATTTAGCATTAATTTTGCTCGATATCAATTATTTTAAGGTTTAATAAATATTGTTTTGTCGTTTTTCTCCATTCTGACTTTTTAGCGTATGCTCCAAACCAATAATGGGCTGACGATATGTATATGAATGTATGTACGAATGTACATAAGTAGGTATGAAAGTTAAAACTCAATATCACTTGAAAAAGTAAAAATTAACTTTTTAACATTTTTATCTTTTTTTATAAATAACTAGCTTAACCCCTTGTGCTTCGCTACATAAGCATATATGTATGTATATGGCATTGGTGGTGCAATATGAAAATTGGGTTTTGTCACGCCCCTCCGCCAGCAGACCAAAAATCAAAAATCAAACTTCACAGTGTCACCCGCCTGAATATTCTGAAGATTCCCTGAAAATTTCATCAAAATCGCCACATCCGTTTTTTATATATAGAAGAAGACGAACCAGAAAGTAAAAACAAGCAATTTGTTATATATATGCACAAAGGCATATATAAAGGCCCTAACTCACTATTTTTTTGAAATCGAGTTTTTTGTATATATCGATAGAACATATAATGTATCGAAAAATTAAAAAATTTCGACTTCAAAAATGTTGTGCTAAAAATGGTTAAACTAAATGTTTCCGAAAAACGGCGCATTTGAAAGTTATGGGGCCAAAAGTGTTTATAGTTTTTTTTTTTTTTTTTTTTGATGAAAAGTGCAATGCACATGGTCGGTTTGCACGCTATCAGTCCAATTTTTACGCACATGTCATTTTTTATGGAGCGAACAAAATAAAAACTATTACTTATATGTACATAATAATATTACGCCTTTATAAAGCCTTAATAAGAAAAATTGTGTGTGGAAATCTGTTTTATAAGCCCGTAATAATTTTTGTAAATAAGTCCTCGTCCAGACTTGAAATTTTTGTTGCAGCAATTCTTGAGTTTATTGGTGAGAGGGTTGAGAAGATTGGGGAGGGCTACACAGTTTCATGTGCTCGGCAATTCTCTTTTGTTTCGAAATTCGCAGTTGTTAGTTTATGGCCTGTTTCACAATAACGAAACGAAACTTTCGACTAGAAATTTATATTGAAAACAAAAACAAATTGTCATATTTTATTGTTGTTTTCAATATAAATTTTTAGTCGAAAGTTTCGTTTCGTTATTGTGATACAGGCAGTGTTGCCGAATCGCGGGTAATTACCCGAATCAGGTGTAATTTTTATGTGCATGTGTAGCGCGTGGGTGTAATTTACGGGTAATTTGAAATTCGTTTATTTTATATAATAAATCGTTTGTGTTCTGGCTTTCACATCGTTTTCACATGTTTTCTTGTGAGTTTGGACGTTAAAACACATAAAAAATTGATACAAAACAAAAAAAAATCATTTTTTTGATTCGAAATTTATATTACAGATGCACATTATATAGTAGAGCTTTTTGCCATCGGAAACTCATTTTGAGAAAATTTGAGTTGCATTTCACTGGGGCTGATACCAAATCATAAGTATACCTTAAACAAGTTTTTTGAAATATGTCAAATATTTATTTTAATATTGGGTGTAATTCCTTTGAAATCGGGTAATTTTGGCTCCTACGAGGTGTAATTTTAAATATATATTTTGGTAACACTGGATACAGGCCATTAAAGTTTCTAGGTGTATTTGACGTTTCATTTTATTTTATTTGTTCAGTTGTATGAAAAACACAAAATGTAACAAAAAGTAAAAATAATTGTTAATTTTTCAGGCAAATTTGTTGTGAAATAGAATTTTTTAATACTTAATTGCAAAACTAGAATTTCCTAATGTGGACACTTATGCAATTTCAAAGCAGAATTTTAAAAAATTGCAGCAACAAAGTTTGCAAGTCTGGACGGGGACTAAGGCGGTTAATAAATATGTAGAAAGAAAATTTAAAAATCAAAATATGTACATAGTATGTATGTATGTATGTATGTATGTATATAAATATTAAATTTTCAACTCACCGTATAATGTCGCCGTTTTGCAGACGTTTGTTCGATGAATTATCCAAAGTTTTTGTATGGCGGGTTATTGGTGACAACGCTGTGGTTGCTGATGGTTTACTCAATTTGGACAGTTTATTTACACTAGGACTTAAACTACGATTTATGCTTAACTTATTAATGGGTGACCCACGTTGGGTAGGCGAAACACTAGCAGAGGAGCCCGAAGCTCCTCCGCCACCCTTATTAGCACCACCACTAACCGCACCAGTGGTTGTTGTTATGCGAGTGGACACTTTTGATTTCACATCATTGTAATTTTTTCTGATTGCGGATTTATTATTCGCAATTTGATTCATAACGGCATCCCATTTGTTGTGCGCATGATGATATTTACGCACTACGGGAGGTGAACTAATTTTATTTGAATTTTGTTGCTTCGGTGTCGATCGCAATTTGGCACTTTTCTGTGTATTCGATTTATATCGGGGCGAATGTTTACCGCTGGTTTGAGTATTAATTTTAGGTAGCCTAACACTTTCGTTGAGGGATGATTTCGAGCCCGTACCCGAAACCGAAATCGTTTCGGAAAGTAAGGAATCTTGATCGGAATGTTTGCGACAATTTACATTTTGATTTTGTGTTACAAACGATGACAATGTTGTAGTTTCATTTTCTTTTGTTGTTTTTGTTTTACTTTGCACGCCGTTTTCTGTTGTTAGCGATGTTAACGACGAGTGTTTACGCGGCGAAGTTTGATATTGTACTGTTATTAAATGTTTCTGTATGGGTTGCTCACACCACGAAGTTGTCGAAGTCGTTGAGCTTTTTGTTAGTTTAACCGGCTTGTACGCAGTATCTTCGTTATTATCGTTGTTGTTTTTATTTTTGTTCTCTTCATCGAAAGCTTCATCAAGAGAGCAGAAACTTTTAAAATCCACACCAACACTATTAATATTTACGTTGCTTCCATCTACACTACAGTACGAGGTACGATTAGAGAGTGTATCGGCTGAGAGGTGATCATTGCTCATGCTACTTTGTATTGTGGATGATGTTTGGCTATTACTCAAGTGGCCTTGACCGTGAGGTGCAGTGGAAATGTGTGTCGTTGACATAACACTACCAATGGTTGCAGCAGACTTTTCGCTGCACTGTGAAAATGTTTGCTCTCGTTTGGTGGCAATTTCACGATTAGATTTAACGGTTTCTGTAGAATCATCGCCGTCCAAATCGTTGTCGGGTGACAAATCATTAGCTGTATCGTGGGTATCTTGCCTACGCATTTGAGCCAAGTCTTCGTCACCACGATTTTCCACATCTGTGAAAATTCCAGAAGACTCCATGCAAGAATCTTCCATTTGGGGATCTTCAGATATAAACACCGATGCTGCGGAGTGCATCATGGGCCCATATAGTTGGCCATCGATAACCTGAGCTCTACGATCACCGCGGTGGAATACATCATCAGCATCGGACTCGGTAAAAAAATCGGAATCTGTCATAGGATCTTGCCGCCTTACAGGGGGTAAATGACCTCCACCAGCTTGTTGCTGATTGAAACTAGGCTGACGTGATACTCCTTTGCGTACGGAGCCATTCGAAGGTGAATGATCGCATGGCCCCCGTGACGCTGGCCTCGACATTTCTCCATCACCTTGATAACCAGTATCTAGACTTGTTACACTGGTAACACTGGTTATAAAACTAGTGGAAATTTTCGAAACACTGGATGATATGGACTTGTTTATAGTCTCTGATTTACTTTGTTCAGTATCTGTATGAAGTGATAATGATTCCAAACATTGCTGATTTTGATCTTCATTCGAAAATGGTACAAGATTCTGCGAGTTTTGTTGCTGTTGCTGTAATTGAAGTTGCTGATGTTGCAAAACCATGTCATTAATATCGGTTTTAACTTCTATCGGATCAAGAGGCAGTTCCTCAGGGGAAGGAGTTTGATCAATTCGCATTTGTTGCAGGGCCAACTTGTGGCTAAGGTTGCTTACATTACTAGTATTATTGAGCATTAGTGGCAAATCAAGATTATTGGTATTGGTTGTGGTGGTAGAATCCAGGAATTCTTTCATTTGATCGGGTGTCAAAATGCCCAAACTTTCATCCATATCGAAAGAATTCTGTTTCTTTAAAAGCTGTTGTTGCATTTGCTGCGTAGAAGTTGAGTGTGTCATATTTTGCGTGCAGTTTTGACTGATGTTAAAACCTTGAGAATGCGCAGTTGATGACAGAGAAACATCTACCAATTCTATGGAGCAATCTAAAGTGGATTCAGTTAAGTCCAAGCCAAATGAAAATCTACTCTTTTTGTTTGAGTTATTTACATCTTGCAAAGAAACTGAAGTCTGAGATATTTGCCCCTGTTGATAGTGCAATTCTGCCCTTTCCCCAGACGATATTAGAGTAGTGTCCAAGTCCATGAGCTCTGGTTGCTTGTTTTCTTCTGGCGTGCGTATAGGCAGTGCCAAAGCGCTTTGAGCACTTTTTATTAATATGGGGGATTGCAAACGAGGAGGCATAGGAGTTAACTCATATATGGGATTATTCAGTTTCTGCCATGCATTACGGTCTGGTGTGGTGGTACAGGAGCTAGAAATTTGTGTCATATAAAGTAGTTGGCTTGTATTCTTTACGTTGGGTGAATCCATATAATCTTTAGTTAAGTTGAGCATTTGCATGTGCTTTGCTTGTGCAGCCATATCTGATAGTTCTAAAAGACATTCAGTATTCTCAGTAGAGTTTAAAGGCAATTTCAAATTTTCTTTATTGGGTGCCAGCACCGTTAAAGTGTCATCAAGATTTTCAGCGACTCTTTCTGAAAATTGTTGAGTATTAAATTTCTCAAACTGCTTTTGTAAATCTAGGGCTATATCTTCTTCAAAGCCCGAGGGAATTGAAACATCGTCAATCATAAGAAGATTTTCACTTGAACCAGGATTGGAGTAAGTGGCATTGGTAGCCGGTGAGAGGATATCATTATATTCAACTACTTTACTAGCGTTGGTAATACCTTCTACTGTTTGACTTAAATTCGCATTTGAGAGCTTATCCAAAAGTTGGTTGCTGTCTAAGATCCTGGTTAGGTTTTCACATGTTTCACTAGGCTGTGGAGAAATTACACAAAGTGTGCGACCCAAAACATCTGAGGAATTTATATTATGAGTAGTATCTTTGATGGAGTTAATTTTGTTGAATGTTAGATTTCCTGCTAACTTATTTAACGTTTGTGTGCAATCATTAATTTCCTCCTTGCAGCCGAAGTCAGTGGAAAAATTTTTCGGTGAGTCTATATCTATAGTAATACCAAAACCAGTGATAGAGTTTTTAGTTTTATTTTGAGGGGATTCAATTTCTTTCGTAATATCAAAACCTATACTTGAAATACGAGTATTTTTCAAATCGCTTTTTCGATGTACTGTTGTAGCTATTAGTTCAGTATTAGGAATTAAACTAGAGTCCAGACTCTGCGTTATGTAAAGCGCTTGCTTAGTGTTTCTTCTTGAGAGCGGTGTACTTTCAAATAAAGTTCTTCTGTTTAGATCAGCTTTGACTGGCATTGGTGTGTCCATTGAATTTTCAGGACTATCTGTTCTCACAAACGTTTCTGATCTCGTGAGCCCAGGTCGTGGAGAGTTGATTACATCATTTTTTTTCTGTAACATTTTACTACTTGCAAACACATCATTTTTTGCCGCTGTTTGTTCAGCTTTCGTAAAGAATTTTTTAAAAACTTTTGTCGTCTTTTTACTTACCATGCTCGCCGTACTATTCAAAGTGTTTATACGATCACCTGAAATACTTTTTTTTATGGCGAACGACTGTTGTATGGGCGGCCTTATCCCCGAATAAGAAACTGGTCGTATTTTAGAAAATTCAGATTGTGGTCGTAGTTGTGATGATCTAGGTAAGGGGATTGCTGTTGGAGGACGTGCTAGTCCAGGTAGAGGAATACGCGATAATCCTGGAAGAGGTAAACGAGATGATGTTGGTTCCTGAAACAGAAACAAAATATGTACACATGTATATGATTATGTATACTTTTATGAAAGGGCAAACAAATAACAAGTTTCTTTCTGCCAAACATTTGTTCAATATTTCAATTCATCTAAAAAACTTAATACATACGAGTATCTATGTATATATATTGTCTTATACTATGTAGTACGCTATCTATTCTATCCGTTATAGTCCTCAATATCACTTTTTGAGACCATATTTCGAATTAATTTAACATTAAGTTTGGCGATAATTCACTTTGTTTAAAAAGCCCCAGCACAGCAAATTTGTGATTCCAAACTTTAATTCTGTTAATAATTTTTTTGTTAGGAATACTTTCCACCTCCACCAGTCCGCCAGGATTATTATTAATACATATATTAAATAATTTTCCAGATATTGGAAAACTGAAGTTTTTTGTATGGAATTGGGATAATTAGTAATAATTTTCTGTACACTGAGGGAAAAAAGATGTAGCAAAATCAACAACGTCTGTGTTCAATATAACAACGATGGTTGTCAACTTGTACACGTTCGTTGGCACAACAACGATGTGTACAATTTTAGAACAAACGTTGTTGATACATTTTTGACAACGAATGTGATTACAATGATTCCTTGGCAGATTATCTGCCAGTAGTGTATCCAAATTATCGGAAATGATGCTCAAAAATATGAGTCTTTATGTGGGGAGCAGCGACTAGTATTTCCGCTGACCTCTTCTCAACACACTCTCTCCTCTCCTCTATTTTCTTCCAACTTTACAGGTAGCACAAAAGTATCAGGCACAAGTGGCCTGGACTCATTTCCTCTCATCCTTACCAGTAACCTGCTAACCTAACCTAACTTAACCTTGCATGAATGACGAAATTGAACTAGGTGTTAAAAAATTCTTCCAAACAACTTCACATTAAAAATCGGTGCATAACCCACTCTTAAATCCTAGCGTGATGTGTAATGCAATATTACATGTATAACTCGTTAAGTCCATATTCAATTGTTCCACTTATGCTAACTTCATGTCAGTTTTTCATCATGTATAAGACTGTAAAATTATACTAGTTAAGTCTCCGATTTAAAATATATAATAGGACATTTACACCTGCACAAAATCTAGCAGATTTTATTTAAAACCTTTATGAAAATCTATACCAAATTTTTTTACACCGAATACAACCCCATCAGCAGAAAATCTTCCAAAACTACAACAAAAAAACTGCACTGTAGTCAATTCACACACCTTTTTAGGGAAATCATAGCTGATTCACTCAACTTTTATGTATATAAATACTCTTATGTTGTACAGGGTAGAAAAAAAAATATTAGATTTTGAGTAGATTTCCTACAAATTTACTGAAAAATTAGATTTCAGTTCGTATGAGAAAAATAGAATTATCTCGAAATCTCGTAAGTATTAGATTTCGATAAAATGTAAATGCCCTATAAATGTTGTTTAATTGCAGGGGTATTATCATTCAGCTGTATGCGATAAATTGGTAATAACATGAGCATTTACGTCCATAATATTTACATACATATGTACATACGTATGTAGATACTATATAGTACGTACATATTATTTATATGTATGTACATACATACATATAAACTAATTAGAACTAGTTGCGTGAAAAACATTTTTTTATTAAAGTACTCTTAGAAAGTGAAAAAATTCTATCATATTTAGTTCAAATAATGTTGACACTTCAAAAAAGTTTTGTTTTTTCAGTTGTTAGTATAACAGTAAACCGTCTATTTAACAAAAACAAAAAAAAAATTGGGTTAAATATCGATTCTTTTGTGAGACTTTATTATGCTCAACGAAATATGATTCCATTGTTACGAGTATATGTACTAGTTTAGTACACTAGATGCACACTCGTCATTTTTTTTAAAAAGAGTACATATGTACATAAAAAAATGTAAAACAAATTGTTTTACAAAAACAAGAGCACTACACAAAAATTGCTAAAAGTGTAATAAAAGTCGCTCGAATTTTTATTACAATGAATATGCACGCTTATGTAAACACAGGATTATTTTATAAATAAATAAATAAATATGTACATATGTACATATATGTATACTTATATATGCACATATGTACGTATTCATCAGTCAAGGTCCTTAACTTGCAGACATTCCAATTGTACATACACACTTAAATATGTATATATGTATATCTATGTATGTATGTATATGTACTTGCATATTTTATATGCTTTATTTTGCCAACAACAGAAATTTATATATGTACATATTCTTAACTTTTTTATTTCTGTTTTATTTGCAGTTTTCTTGTCATTTATAACTGCAGATAGATTCGACTTAACTTTCCTTAGGATTTATTTTTCAAACTAGTTTTCCTGAATTAAAAAAATTTTGAAGTTCAATTTTGTTGAAGAATATACCTACAGGGTAATCATAAATAAAATCCCGCGAGAAATTTCTCCCTTTTCCAATTAGAATTTTTTGTTTTCCCTATTATATACCTACATGCTATTGTTTAAAATTTTTCCACGGAAAAAATTTCTTGCGGAATTTATTCATGATTGCCCTCATAGGCTATGAGTCATAACCATAAAAATCGCCAAAAAATTCATTCATCACTAGAAAAATCCTCATGTCGCCAAATCAAAAATTTAGACGCCTAAAAATTTGAAGAATCGCCGCGTTTGGCGAGAAATCGCCATATCTGGCAACCGTGCGCCCAAATAAGAAAATTAAATAAAGCCCAATAAAACTAAGGAATTCTTAATTGGGCCTTATTTCATCTTGAATTTGGTTGGGCTTTATTTAATTTTTTAGGCTTTATTTCACCTTGAATTTGGTTGGTTATTTTATTGGGTTTTATTTTATTTTTATTGGGTGTTTTTTCATAAGTTTCCTCTTGGGCTTTATCTTTTTTTTGCGGAAACAAAAAATTGTAATGGGAAAAGGGAGAAATTTCTCGAGGAATTTTATTCACAATTGCCCTGGTTGTATTTCGTTGGGCCTTATTTTATTTCTTATTTGGGCGTTATTTCCTTGGGCCTAATTTCATAGTCCAGAAAAAAGCTTGCATGGGTGTAAGGGTACTGCACTGGTTCAAACTTGGTTTGTTTTTATACATACATTTACTGATTTACTAAAGAAACGTCATAACTCAAAAAATCAAATTTTTGAAATAATTATGCAGAAGTAAACCTCATATCGTTCTATATATTGCGTAAAATTTTATACAAATACCTTGTTTACTTAACTCTTGAGAGAAAAATAAAAAAATATTCCATTAAGTTGTGCGTAAAATTTACACAATACAATGTAACTTACACTGTAAATTTAAAACTTTGAACTCGTTTTCTGGGAAACGAGTTTTTTTTAAGTTATGACGTTTTTTAAGTAAACGAGCAATATGTACATACATATCGTTCATTTTGAATTAATAATGCGGCATTTCGTATTTTATCTTGTGTAAAAAATTCATATAAATAGCTTGTAGCATCACCTCCTGAGAGAAGCATATTTTTTCATGTCTCCTTTGAGTTGTATGCAAATTGAAAACTTAAAACTCGTTTTCTGCCAAGCTAATTTTTTTGAGTTGTGACACTATTGAAGTCAATGGGCGATATGTACATATGTATGTATGTATGCAATAATTTAAAAAAATGCCTCAGCTGCTATCTAATTATTTTCTTCCGAGTTAAAACTTCTTTTATAGTACCTATGTACTGTATTTCTGAATAACATGGCATTATGTTTAATATCAGTAGAACCCATACTGCAACGCCTTTTTTCATTTCTTAATCCTATTGTTTTTAATAGAAAAATTGTAATATGTATTTAATAAGAACAATTGTTAAAATTTATAACATGGTAAATTTAAAACTTATCAAAATAATATGTAAGATTGTATAATTTAGAGTATTCCCAATACTACTTAATAAATCAATAATAATTAGGTACCTATAATAATAATGTATGTAAGTATGTTTGCCTATAATTCATTTAATAGAATATTCGTTACAACCGTTAAAATAACAGACAACTGCAATATTCGGCCTTGTTCTGTGAATCGAGTCCGAGTAAATTTCTTGTTTTGGAAAAATTAATAATGGCCCTGCAGACATGTTTATAATCATACTAATTTTCTTTCAGATATAATATTTGGGAAATTGAATAAAATCTAAAAAAAATATTTGTATTGTCATGCGATTTCAAATCGATCGGTTTACAGAGCAGGGCCGATTATTTTACATACATATGTATGTATATGTGTACATATGTACATATTTATGTATGTAAGTATGTTATATATATGTACACATAGTATATATGCACTTCATAATTAATTACCTTGGCCATTGCTTTGGTTTTCACTTTAATAAGTTGTGTTTCGTCCATATACAAAAGTACTCAATTGTTAAAACAAGGATACACCGTCGTAGAGTGCATTTGAAGTTTTTTTAGTTTACACGTAATACGAAATCATAAGCGCGGTTGAAATATCATTTCGGTTGTAAATTTTAAATAAAACTTTTTTAAGCGTCTTAAACTCAATTTGCGGGTTTTAAATGATATATAAATTTACGGAACATATTTATCTATGTATGTATGTACTTATGTATAAAGATTAGATTTAAAAACATATTTATAACATTGCACTGTAATAATTCAACTTTTTAATGGCCTTTCACACACGAGAACAATTGTACTGGCATAACATGCCAGTTTGTTGGTGAGAGAGGCAAAGAGAGGGGTTTCGCGTTTGGCATAATTTTTCAACCAGCTAAAACCCCGCATCACCAGCACAAAACCAATACACACATAACTTAAAAAAACAGCAAATATCAAATGCATACAAAAAACACTAACACACAAAGCTTTGTATGCGTATACATTTTTATGTCGGATAAATTAGTCTTGTGTGTTCTTAAAAAAACAAAAATTGTACGGCATAAAAATTAGTCTCGTGTGTGACAGGCCAATGAACATATCATCGTACATATGTACATACATACATGAAAATTTTTGTACATTTATAGGTATACAGTGTATGCTATCTATGTACATACCTATATTTTCAGACTATTGTTTAGACATCCCTATTTAATGTATGTATGTATATAGGTAGGTGTTTCTTGAAAATAGTGATTAATACGCAAAAATTCCATACATGTATATATGTACATACATACATACATATATTATTTTATCACATCTTCTTGATTATTATATTTTCCCAAAAGTGTGGACACTTTCAAATACACACAACACACGCACTCTTATAGAGAAGACAAATTGCTGTATTATTGAGAACAAGTGTACAAACGAGAAGAATCAGCAGAATATTAGTTTATACATAGGTATGTAAGTACATACTATGTACATAAGTTACTGAGACCTCAATATTGAAAAAGTTAATGTACATACTTATGTACATATGTATGTATGTAAGTATGTTTATTGATTTTTTAGGATGACTTTAATAATCATTTAAATTGGGTAGTTAGTTGTTGGTTTTACATCTTAACAAATTTACACTTTCGGTAGAATTATACACTGAAGGATTGGGTAACATACATAGACACTATGTAAGTTAATTTAAGTTTATGCTCCTCCTCTTATGTATGCAGTACATAGGGTACATATTTATATGCAAAAATTGTTCTATTTTTTTTTTTTCAATATCTAATTTTAATTAACCCGTTCGATTTTCTTAGAATGTCTGTGGTGTTAAACGTTGAACTCGCGTAACTCAACTAAACGATAAAAAATCAAAACAGTTTTAGCACTAAACTCTCAAAGGTAACTTTTACCAATAACAAATGTGAGAGAATAATATAACGGTACTTTTTATTGACATGCGCACTAAGACCGTTAAATTAAAAAGATAATTTAAAGCAGAGTTGGCAAAAAATAAAAAAATAAACATACGTACATATGTATATATGTATATATTTACCTAAGTATGTACATACATACATACATACATACATAGATATGTACATATGTATGTATGTATTTATACAAGCCTAGTAATTTGAGTACAGTTAAATTTGAAGCGAAGCTAAATAATCTCAATTATTAATGTTAATTAATATTAAAACACTTTTAACTGAAAACCTCTTAAGAAAAACAAAATTTTACTGTAAAGAAAAAACTTAGTTCAAAAAAGTATTGAGTTAATGGTGACGAAAGACTAGTCCATAAATATGGTACTCCATAAGAGAGTAGGACTACTTCTTAGATTTCTCAATATGGATTAACTTTGGACCATTTACTCCAACTAATGTACATATGTATGTACATACATATGTATGTACATACATACATATGTATGTACATAAGTACATAGTTACTCGTACATTATGAAGTGGTCATATATTTCCTTGGTCGAGATATTTAGTAGATTACATTTGAACAGATTAAAACATATTTTTATATTTTGCAACATTTTAATTCAGAGTTGTGCTAGTCACGATTTACATATATAAATTTATTTAATATTTTTTAAATATTTATGGAAGTTTTTTTTAAAGATTTATTTGATACAGTCAAATCTCGATAAATCGTAATTCCCGATAATTCGTAATAAACTGTCGGTCCCTTGAAAAAATCTCGTTAATTCGTAAAATTTCCATACATTTTGGTCCCCTCGCTAATTCGTAATTTTTTTTTTCAGATAAAATCTTTACCTCTTATAAATCGTAATTGTTTGCTAACTACCACTTATAATTCGTAATAAAAACAACAAAAACATGGAAAGAATGATGAAATGAATTTGTCAGTTTTATTTTTATGTTATTGTTTTTTGTTTGCTATTAAAATTACACGTATTTTACGCTAAGTAAATGAATTTGCTATTTTACTTTATGTATTTATTTTAATTATTTTGTATTTTATTTTTGGCAATTGTTTTTTATGTTCATTTTTTATAGTTTTAGTAAAACCCCCGTTAATTCGTATTTATTTTATTTTAACCCCGTTAAATCGAAAACCCCTATAATTCGAAAGAAATGGCCGGTCCCTTGCGATTACGAATTATCGGGATTTGACTGTATTTCGAAGCAAAAATGCACATGACTTAGACCACTTTCATAATTAGGGGCACATATGTATGTGTTGAAATAAAACGATTTTATATTTTAAATTAATTTATACTTGTTCATATTGTTTATATAATTTACATATAATATCTAAATCAGTTTCTCCTTGTTATTCTTGTTTGTTAAAAAATATTATTATTTAAATTACTTCTCATTTTTCACTTCTTAAATAAAGAACTTAATTCTTCTTAAATAAAGAACTCATTTATAAAACTAATAGGTTATGGGCCCAGATAATCAAGATGGCTCAAGATTTCAAGTCCACTTTTGAAAAACTAAACCATAATAATTATATTATTTGGAAGCGAAAAGCCGAGTGCGTTTTGATTTGTGATGATACATGGTGTGTAATAAAAAATGAAATCCCGACGCAACCAGATGCACAATGGCTTCGTAAAGATGAATCAGCTAGAGCCTCAATTTTCTTGATGATAGATGACGATCTTTTTAGCATAATAGATGAAGCTGCAACAGCAAAAGAAGCATGGAATTTGCTAAAGAAACAGTTTGAAACTTTTTCGTTTAGTGAATGTGTGTTTATTATGAAAAATTTATGCAAAATGCAATTAGATGAGTATGGTGACATGGAGCGCCATTTGAATGATATTCAAATTGAAATGAAGAAACTGGCAAGTATGGGTGAAATCTTAAGTGAAAAATGGGAAGTCGCAATTGTATTGAGAAGCATGCCGGATTCTTACGACGTTTTAGTGACAACTTTAGAAGCTAGCAGCAAGGGTGTGCCACCATTAAAAGTTGTAAAAGAAAAATTAATTGAGGAATCGAAAAGGAGAAGCCAGAAGAATCATGCAGACGATGCAGCTCTTAAAGTAAAAACTTTTGTGGAGAAGAAGACACAATTTTTTAACAACATAGTTTGCTATTTTTGCCAAAAATCTGGTCACATTCGTAGGAACTGTACTGAATATCAACATTTTTTGAAAAAGAAGAATAAAACAAATGTTGTTGCTGAGTGTACTAGAAGTGATGAAGAAGAGTTGTGTTTCTGTGTTGGTGCTGAAAATAACGAAAATGATTGGTATGTAGATTCCGGTGGCACGAGCCACCTTTGTAACCGAAAAGAAAAATTCAAAGATTTTAATGAAAAAGACATAACGATGCTAACTGTAGCAAATGGGTATGAATTAAAAGCTTATGGAAAGGGTGTCTGTGAAGTGAATGTTGTAAATGGTAAAGGTATTCTTAAAAAGGTATTAATCAAAGATGTTCTTTTCGTACCAAGTATTGAGAGCAATCTGTTGTCAGTAAAGAAGTTAACAGAACGAGGTTTGAAAATAATATTTTATGATAAAGTATGTGAAATTTCGAATAAAAATGAAATTTTGACTACTGCTGTGATGACAAAAGGATTATACAAAGTTACAAATTCCGTTAGTGAAGTAATTAAGGAGCGTAATATGATGGTCAAAAAATGTGCTCACTTTTGGCATCGAGTATTTGGGCATCGTGATATTGAAATTGTAAAAAGGATCCTTTTGATGAACGATGAATATATAGACAAGTGCAATTGTGAAGATGTCTGTGAAATTTGTATTCGCGGAAAGTTGTCTAGAAAAGTTTTTCCTAAATGCACTAATCAAAAAACTTACAATGTTTTAGATCTAATCCATAGCGATGTGGACCCATGGATACGCAAACACCGAGTGGCAAACGTTTCTTTGTCACATTTATTGATGATTTTAGTAAGTACATTAAAATATATTTGATTGTACATAAATCCGAAGTTATTGAAAAAATGAAAGAGTTTTCTGAAATGGTTTTTACAAAATTTGGAAGATATCCTAAAATAATGAGATCAGATCGAGGAGGTGAATATATAGGAACAAATTTTTCACAATACTGTAAAAGCAAGGGTATAAAACAACAATTTACAACTCCGTATTACCCTGAGCAAAATGGAGTAGCAGAACGGCGAAACAGATATCTTGTTGAAATGGTACGTTGTATGTTATTGGATGCTAATCTCGGAAAATGTTATTGGGGTGAGGCCGTAATTACTGCAGCATTTCTTCAAAATTTTTTGTTAACAAGCTCAACAAACCAAATACCAGTTGAAATTTGGGAAGGTAGGCGTTTAAAACCTATTAATTTTGAAATCTTTGGCTCTTTATCTTTAGTACACATACCAAAAGAGAAAAGAAAGAAACTGGACGAAAAGGCAACTTATTTAGTTTTTGTTGGTTACTCTGAGGAGTCAAAAGGATTACGTTTTTTGGACAAAAATACGAACAAGATTACTGTAAGCCGTGATTATAAAATTCTAGACAAAACGGTCCAAAATGTCAACAGTGTGACAAAGCACAGTAATATTTCTGTTGATTTATTTTCGTATGAAAAGAAACCTTTTAACACGAGTGTTGAAAATATGGCACGGAATGATGATATTATACAAACAACTGATCATAATGAAAATGGTGAAGACGAGTTTTTTGATACAGAAGCAACTGGGAGAGCAATTTCTGACAATTTGATTACAGATGAAGAAAATTTTAATCAACCCGTTGAAAATATAAGAAGGTCATCAAGATCCACAAAAGGAAAAATACCTGAAAGATTTCAAGTAATAAAAACAAGAGATTATTGTGAACCAAAAAGTTTTAAAGAAGTTCTGACGAGAGATGATAAAGAACAATGGATGTCTGCTATGAAGGAAGAAATAAATTCATTAGTAAAGAATTGTACATGGGACTTAGTTGAGATTCCTGAAGGTCGGAAACCAGTAGGATGCAAATGGGTATTCAAAATTAAAACCGACGCGAATGGAAATATTAAATACAAGGCAAGACTTGTCGCTCAAGGCTACAGTCAAAAATTTGGAGTAGATTATGGTGAAGTTTTTACTCCAGTAGTAAGACAAACAACATTTAGAATGTTTATGACATTAGCAGGTGAAAAACAAATGACTGTAAAACAATATGACGTTAAAACTGCCTTTCTTTATGGAGTTTTGCACGAAGAAATATATATGAAGCAACCCATCGGATTTGAATCAGAAGGCAGCAAATTTTGTAAGCTCAACAAAAGTATATATGGTCTTAAGCAATCTGCTAAATGTTGGAACGAAAAACTATTAAGTGTATTTTTGACCATTGGTTTTCAAAAAGGTTTTGCTGATAGTTGCATTTTAAAACTTTTTAAAGATGATGTTTGGATTTTTGTTTTAATTTACGTTGATGATATACTCATTGCAACAAAATTTGAGGAGCATCAGGAGTTTCTAAAATCAATTTTGAAATCTAATTTTGAAATATCAGACTTGGGAGAAATCAATTTTTATTTGGGTATTAAAATTGAGAAGGGGGTTGATAATTATTTTTCCATTAGTCAAGAAACTTATATTAATAAAATGATAGAAGACGCTGGAGTTAAAAATGGAAAATATTCAAAAATACCTATGGATGTTGGATATCTAAAAGACATTACCGATAGTGCTGTATTGCCATCAAATGAGAAGTATCACCATTTAATTGGTAGTTTATTGTACTTAAGTACAAATACACGTCCAGATATTTCAGCAGCAGTTTCAATTTTGAGCCGTAAAGTTAGTAATCCAACGCAAAGAGACTGGACAGAGCTAAAGCGTTTAATTAAATATTTAAACGGTACAAAAGATTTAAAGTTGAAGTTATGTTGCAGCAACAGTAAAGGGCTATATGGATTTGCAGACGCCGATTGGGCTCAGTGTCAAATTGACCGGAAGTCTAACAGTGGTTACATTTTCAAATACAACGGATCCTCAATTTCATGGTGTTGTAGAAAACAGCAATGTGTGTCATTGTCATCAACAGAAGCAGAGTATATTTCACTCACTGAAGCATTACAAGAAGCAATTTGGTTACGGCGATTGATGAACGATTTTGAAATAAAAAATAATGAAGCAATTATAATTTACGAAGACAATCAGAGCTGCTTAAAATTAATTCAGAACGACAAGTTTAATAGAAGAACAAAACATATTGAAACTAAATTTAATTTTGTACGCGACTTAGTAAATAAAAATATTGTTCAAATAATATATTGTCCAACAGAACAAATGGAAGCTGACATTTTTACTAAACCTCTGCAAGCTACCAAAATCAAATACTTTCGTCAATTAATCGGATTAATTTAAAGTTTAATCGAGAAGGGGTGTTGAAATAAAACGATTTTATATTATATTATTTTATATTATATTATATTATATATACATATAATATCTAAATCAGTTTCTCCTTGTTATTCTTGTTTGTTAAAAAATATTATTATTTAAATTACTTCTCATTTTTCACTTCTTAAATAAAGAACTTAATTCTTCTTAAATAAAGAACTCATTTATAAAACTAATAGTATGTACATATGTACATACAATTTTTTGGAAAACGTGTTTAAAGTTTTCAAGTTGCATACAACTGAATGAAAACAGGAAGAGGAGGTGGTAGTAAAAGCTGTTTAAATGTGTAAATGGCTATAAAATACCCAATTTTTGAGTTATGACACTATTGAAATATGTAGATGAGCGATATGTTCATATCGGACACTAAATCATAAAGAATCACAACTAAAAAAATTGCAGATGCTGAGTAGTTGCAAACAACTTTTGGTACTGTACAAATGACGCAAGTATGTGACATAAAAACAAGCATAACGGTATTTTATATTCTTCAAGAAGACTGTATTGCAAAAGATATTTTTGAGGTCGTTATAGATTTCTTCAATTAACTGGTTTATAAAAAAGCAAAAGCACTTTTATAATTTTGAGTTGTGACTCTTTATGATTTAGTGTGCGATATATGTACATATTTTTACAATTTCTAGAAATATATTCTTTTTTCTCACTATGAAAGATAAAGTTTTTCTTCCTTCGTATTTCACCCAGCTGAATTAACATTCTGCAAAGGAAACTTCGCATGTTTAAAAGGAGTGAAAGCAGATAGTTTTTGAAAAGTGAAAATAAAGCCACCACACTTTAACAAATTAATATTTAGTAGATTTGCAAAACGCACTATCAAAGGTGAAAAGCACCAATATAGTGCCTTTTTTTAAGCAACAATTTGAAAAATTCCGCACTGTTATGAATTAAAAAACTCTAAATCTAGTACGAAAAGCACTAAATTGGCACGCTGCACACGAAGCACGAATGAGTAGTCTAAACAGCATGATTCATAAACATGATTCAGAGAGCGAAGCAGGTGATTCAACTCGTCGTCTAAACATAGCATGATGCTATGTTTAGACGACACCTGCTTCGTGCTCTATTCATGCTTCACACCCCAATCATGACCGAATCAACTTGCTTCGCCATACAAAATTATGAGAGCGAATCAAGTAGATTCAATACGAATCTACTTGCGAAGCACGTAAAATTGGTATCTTCTCTAACTTTTATCGCAGTAATCGCCACTTTATCTGAACTAGCTGTCAAAACAAAATAAGTATATGTGTATGTGTGTGTTTGTAAGCAAATGAAAACAAGCCAAAAAAACATAGATGTGAGTTTAATATAAATAAATTTAATTAAGTTATGAATAATATAAAAAGGGAAAATAAGAAGAAAATATAGAGATGCCTTCAAAAACAAGATTTTGCTTGAATCGAATTTATGTAAGTATGTATGCATGTATACACGTGCGTATGATACGTATGAATGTGTGAATATACATAAAAAAAATGCCACGCGAACAGTGATGCCAACTTTTTCAGAGCAAAAATCACTGTGTGTTCATAAAAAAGCACTAAATGCAATATACATATTTTTTATTTATATTTTTATATTTATCTATTTATTTTCAATACACAGAAAGCCCACATGGCTAATTATATATGTATTGAATGAGTAGAAATTAAAAATTTAAGCTAACTACAATTTTAAATTTACTAAATTTCATAGGTTTTTGTAATAATTTCAATTATATCGAGCCATATTTCGATTTTGCGTATAAGTAGAACATGAGTAGGAAAATAATTGAAGTTCATTTCGCAAGATACTGCAATTATGGTGTATTAAAAAAACAATTAGATTTTAGGTGTTTCATCTGAATTAATTTTTACATGAACATAGTTCAGTATGTTACATTCTGTAGCTCGTTTCTGTATTTCTCGCATCGTAAAATTTCCCGCATGAAACAAGGGAATCGTGGAAACAGTGTAAATTGAAACACATAATGGCTTTTCTCACATAAGTGTTTCTGTATCGTTACTTTGCGAGAACTATCTGTCATTTAAACAAATTTCCAGCAATTATTGGAACGATGTGAGAAAAAGTGTTTCTGTAACAATATTTTGTGAATAGTTTCTCGCAATTCTCGGATTTTAAATTGTACAAAAACATGTGAATTTTTGAATTTGTGTGTGAAAATATGAAAAATAAACTAGTTGAAAAGATATGCAACGAATTGTTGAACTAAAATTATTATTAACGATTCGATATGATTATATTTATTTTGAATTTTTTTTTTGGAATTTTTCTATAATAGAGACAGTTGCTAGAAAAAACTTATTTCAAGCATTTTACATTCACTTTATATTCATGTTCATTATTCAATTTTATTTTTCTTGAAAATTATTATTTTTTTGTTATTGAAATAATATTTTTTTGTGACTTTTGTTTTCATTTGACACTCGATTACTGGAAATATTCCAGTAAAAACAGATTCAGTGTTGTCTGTTTTCACATTCAAATACAGACACACTTTTTTCACAAATCGAGAAACGATGGAATTTTGTGTTTCACACTTCATGTGAGAAATTTTACGATGCGAGAATTACAGAAACGAGTTACTGAACAACATAAGCCTTTTCCTTTTAGACCGTATTTTATATGAATCAAACAATTTGATTTATAAAATCATTATTGTATTTTTAACTTACTTTTAAAAAAGTTATAAGCGCTAAAAGTTATTTCTACTTCAACATTTGAACATGGTAATGTTAATAGTCTTAGAGAAAATATTGGCAGTATTAGAAATGGATTATGATTATTTGAATTTCTATAATTATAAACTTCAATCCAAAATTAATCAGTTCTGAGCAAATTTGTCAATTTATGTATCCTTAAATTTCTGATAATTCGTTCTATTTCTTCAATTTCACAATCCCAGCAAAAATTACCGCTTCCCAGAAGAATTTTTGTAAGCCAGCTAGAAGCAATGCATTCAGTTTCCAAAAAGCCATTCATTTTTTGCTTTACTAATTCATTTTACAGAAGTAATAATGTGTAGTTTTTATGTACTCAGATGCAAAAGTTACTGGTTTACATTTTTTTTTTACTTTTGTCCACTTTGTTAGAGAGCCTTACGTTAGTACTTTTCAGAAGCATTTTTGAAAGCTTTCGTTATCAAGAAAGCAATACATTGCTTCCCTCAGTGGTTAGTAATTAGATTATTGTTGTAATTAAGTTATTTTATAACTGTAATTACTAGAAATATATTCTTTTTTCTCACTATGAAAGATAAAGTTTTTCTTCCTTCGTATTTCACCCAGCTGAATTAACATTCTGCAAAGGAAACTTTGCGTGTCTAAAAGGGGTGAACGCAGATAGTTTTTGAAAAGTGAAAATTTCTTATTTTCCACCACACTTTCACAAATTAATATTTAGTAGATATGTAAAACGCACTAAAATCAAAGGTGAAAAGCACCAATTTAGTGCCTTTTTTTTAAGCAACAATTTGAAAAATTCCGCACTGTTATAAATTAAAAAACTCTAAATCTAGTACGAAAAGCACTAAATTGGCACGCTGCACACGAAGCGCGAATGCATAGTCTAAACAGCATGATTCATAAACATGATTCAGAGAGCGAAGCAGGTGATTCAACTCGTCGTCTAAACATAGCATTAGAGGTATTACGAGGGATCGAACTTCGATCTCTGTTGTCTGTCGTCTGTTTTTGGAAGTTGTTTTTATGATTGCTGTACTTACAGAAATGCCGTATAAATGATTTTCTTTTCAAAAATTAAAAATTTCTTTGCACATTTTAGTTTTATGTAATTTTTGTAGTAATTTTCCCCATTTTTAGTTTTAGGTAAGTTTTTAACGTAATTTTTTATTATTTTAATTTTTCCTTTGCAATTTTTCCACTTTTTTACTTATTGGGTAAGTATTTTTTCATTACTTTGAGACATGTTCACAAAATTTTGACAAGACTCCATTATGATATATTTACCATTATCACCCGAACCAATTTTAATTCACTGTGGAACATGGTTGAAGGCGTGTGCAAAATATTGCGATTATTTAAAAAAAAATTTAATGTAAATATGTACATACTTCGTTAACAACGGGAAACATTATGGGAAAGCAGAAACGCAGCCCTAGAATTTGTGCTAAAAACAAAAATTTGGAATGTATTTCTTTACTTTCCTTGGAATATTTTTATGCACACACATTAAACAACATATCAGTACTAGATTTCCGGAAAAATAAATAAATTTTCTGTGTTACTTAAGCAAGAATATATTAATTTTCTTAGACTTATCAACCGAACCGTTTGGAAAGAAACTGCGTGAAACTGAAAGCATTTGACAGAAGTTATTAAAAATCAATTTGCGCGGTAATAGTAAGCAAAATGTCAAACTTCTTATTTATCCACTACACGAACCTTATTAAAAAAAATTTTAGCCACGATTACCAATTAGGAGAGTAGGGAGCACTTATTTAGCAGTGTTCGCTGCCTTTCACGCGCGAAACTAAATGCGTTTGACAGAAGTCCTTAGTCATGTTTTACACTTGGCAGTTTTTCTTGAAGCAGTTCTCTTCAATTCTCTTTTAAAACTGCCCATTTGTTTACACTCAGACGGTTTCTTGTTCAATTTTCGTATTGTTTTAATGCAGCGAATGAAATAACAAAACAGAATTGAAGTAACTTTTCTGTACAGGCAAGTCAGTACCCCTCTTCTTTCTTCTTTCCTTTCTCTCCTATAAACTCAGACTTGCTTCAAGTAAAACTGCCGAGTGTAAAACATGACTTAGAAATGAATTTGCTTGCGAAGTAAGCAAAATGTCAAACCTCTTATTTATCCACTACACGAACCTTATTAAAATTTTTTATCTACGATAATCAATTATGCTTCCGAGCATATTTTATAAATAGATATAACGAACTACATATATGTACATACATATATCTTTATTTATTTATGTTTCAATAAATAAAGATATAACGAACTACTACGAAAAAAATAAAAAGCAAACAGGAGTAGGGAGCACTTATTTTAACAGATTAAAGGCAACACTGTTGGTTACTTTTTACTTTACGCGCCAATATTATATTGGCACGTAAAGTATATACAAGAGCGCAGCTGAGGGGACAAGCCAATATTCCAACTATTTATTATTGAAGCGTTCAGTGCATCGCATACGATTCATGTCATTTTAATCTTTACTAGCTATTTATTGATTTTTATTTATTGTATTCCAAACATGGAATTTCTCCGCACAAAACGGGAAAAGGCTCATCAGAAAAATTACCTGGACTAGATCATGATTATGAAGGAATCATAGTGAAAAAAGCAACCATAATACTAGACTATAAAAGTGGCATTGACCGCTCTGACCAAATGATATCTTATTGCAATTTTAGATAGTTGGATTTTGTGTAATAAATTTTATTCAAACAAACAAATAATATTAGACCGGTTTACAAAATTCATTACAAATTCCTTGCTTAGCATTACCGAGGAGCGTACAACTATAACAGAAACCAACATCACACCTCACGAGATGTCATGACTGAAATTAGCCAATAGAAACACTGCTATCGCAAAATCTAAACAAGTTCTTACACAGTGTATTGCCTTCCTAAGTTCTTTTATAACTATATTATATAAGGTATAATGAAATCATCTAAAGTTTTATTATTATTATTTTTTTGTTATATTTTTAATGTTTTCAACATAAATTAAGTTTAGTTTTTTGCCAAAAAAAAATTATTTTCATCTCTATCGGGTATGTTCTGTATTCCACGTGAAACTAAAAGGTGTGGAATTGCCATAGAATTGTTGTTATAAATACATATTTCCAGCAACAATTCTATAGCAATTCCACACCTTTTAATTTCACGTGGAATACAGAACATACCCGTATATATCCCGGACATTTGCAGTTTTCTCCTATACAAATGTTCAGGTGTTATATGACAAAAAGCATTGTCTACACGTCCAGAGTGTTAACTCACTTTAATTTTCATCAGTTCATACAAAACTTTGTTAAAAGAAATAAGACAAATTGTGTATCACAAGCGTATCGATAATGACTCCTGTGCATCATATGTGATACATTGGACAGTCAAAGGGTTAAATTACTTCACACAATCGGTTAAGTTTCATAACTCTTGAATATATTTCACAAAATTACTTTTTATAAATTTAACAGAAAATCATTTTCTACTTCCAATGCTGTAGATATCAAAAAATGACATCGATTCCTTAACGGATGGGCACCCATCCTTCTAAAACATCAGCATACTTTTTACGTTCTGAAATTAGAGACAAGCATTTCATAAGACTATTACGTTTAAATTCAATTGCAATTATCTACCAACAACTGGAAAATCCTCAGGATGTAATTGAACATAATGCCTTAGTACAGCATCACGGGTAGCTAAGCTTTCATTACGTTTCTGATCAATGTAGGTGCCGGCAGCACCACCAATTGCGGTAAATGCAATATGTTTTTGTATACCTACACAATTATAATAAATTTACAGTTCCAATAAAAGAAGAGTTGCTATTCTCTAGCAAGTTCTCGTTACGTCATAAAATACTTACCAGAAAATATAGGCCTGCGGAAGCCCCAATTTAAAACCATGGCTAAACCAAAGCCGGCTGCGGCACATGCAGCAGGATTATAGATGGTTGTTAAAAATCTGGGTTGACGGTCACCTTTGTTTGTCAGCAAAACCAATGGGTCAATAACGGGCGATGGCGACATTTCGTTGGAATAATTTTCTTTCTCACAACTCGCGCTAGTTTCCAAACACACAGACACACACTGCTAAAAAGCTATGAACAAAAACAAAAACAGCTGTTTGCCGATTAGGCAGAACCAGTGCTGCCAGAAGATTCTGTTGAAAAATCTGTACGTTTTTGAAAAATCATCGGCATATTAATTTCGAAAATCGTCAAGAAAATCGGCATGAGTTTTTCATTAACTTTTCGTCGATTGGTTTCTGGTTTGCTGCAGGCACAATGTATTTTGAATACACTGTGCTGCAAACAAGTAACCAACCGACGTTTTATTAATTAGACAAATATAACAATCATATGTAATTTCACGTATTTTATAAAATGATAATATATATAATATATAAGGCAGAACATATCGATTTGTCGATAGCGCAGTGATAGCTGAGATGCACTATTGCGCAGAGCACAAACTTTAATTTTTAACAGAGTGCGGAGAGTGCTCGAATTAAGCTCGCTCGCAAACAAATTCAGTTCGAGCGATTCTTATTTTTTGTATTGAAAAGAGCTACTCTTGTCTGCTCGCGAGTTATAAAAATAAATCTCGCTAGCGCATTTAATTTTTGAGAATCGAAAATACGTGGTGATCGTTTATTAAAAAAATGTCGCGAGAAAACCAACGCGATCCACGATCTGGATTCCATAATTTAGGCCATTCTGCGATATGGATCGCGATCCATCAATACTGCATGCTACACGTTCAATAAATATCGCGTTCAATATATATTAAACGTGTAGCCAGCGCCCTAAAGGCGATTTCTGCAAAACTAGTTTTTTTGAGTTGTGACACTATTGAAGTAAATGAGCGATATGATATAAAAAAAAGTCAATAACTACAATACATATTTATAAATTTATTAAAATGAAAACTTTAACTGCCTTATTCATAAAAATTATTTCTGTTTAATAAGAGCCAAGGCATATTCACAAGGTAGTAGCGGAAATGCAGCTGAGCTATTTTTTTTCAAATTAAAGTTCATCCGAAACTTCAAAAATTTTTTACGAAAAAGAAATTAAAAGAAAATGTAAAAAAATTCAATATAAAAAATATTTTATTAAAAAAATTCGTTGAAAACAAATCTAAAAATATGAAAAAACTATTAAAAATTGTGAAAAGTGATAAACGTTGCAAATTTTGTTAGTGGTAGCTGCCGTGGAGAACTATTTTTAAATTTATGTGAATAATTTTTATTATTATTATGTAATTTTTATATTAAACAAATTATATTTTGGAAGTTTTGGATGAACTACAACCCATGTTGTTTTTTTCATTGTTGTATTTTTTCATTGTTTTTGTAATCCTGATATTACCTGGAAATGAATTTGCCTTGATAAGAGCTTTATGAAACAAATTTTCTATGGAAATTTGATTAATAAACCTTTATAAAATCAAAATATTTTTTATGAATTAGCCCTAAATATTCCACAGTAAATGAAATTGATTTGCAATATTTTCAAAATAAACGACTCCTGAATTACATAAAGTATATTACAAAAAAATAAAATGTCCAAATTAAACCAACAATTTAAAACTATAGACTTTTTTAAAAACTACAGGAAGCACATGTCGATTAGTAACGCAGATGTAAATGGAATTATACAATACCTTAGGAAAAAAATTTTGTAAAAATTAAAGCAAAGTTATGAAACCGAATAAATATGTTTTAATTTAACTGTTGGACTATTTTAGTCATTTTAATATACAATTTATTTTATTTGTTTAACAATGTACATATAAAGTAGACAGATTTACATACATTTAAAATTTGCTTATGAATTGTCGCACAGGAAAGAAATTCGATTGCTCCAAAATATAATATGTTTAATAATAATAATATTATTAAACAATCTCATCTAAAACTTATTTGTGGCATTGCATTTTTTTTGTCTCATATTTTTTATGAAAAATATCAAAAATCGCATATTTTTAGGAATACTGCATAAAACCTATACAGAAATAGGTATAGCCTGTTGGAAATATTATTACACATTTTTAGTGCTGATAAATATTAAAAAACAATCATTAAAAATTTGAAATCAAATCAAAGTCAGAATAAAAAAGACAGCAACATTGGCGAATTCAATTGAGTCATTCTATTTTTTTATTATAAATCGAATTGAATTTGCCCAAGACGCCACCGCGTTTAAACTGCTCTGATTAAAAAATTTATTTAATTCCATCAAATACAGTTTTTAATCAAGGTTTAGAGAAAAACCGTGATGTAATTGTCAATTATTCGCAATGAAAACGTGGAAGCAGCTTTCCAAATAAAAAATTGTATGTATCTTAAAATAAAAGAAAATATAAAAATCAATGAAAAGGCACATAACAAGGCATATTCATATAAGTTATACTCAGCTCAATTTGCTTTGAAAAATTTATACTTTAAATGTCAAAAAAATTTACTGAAAATGTGTATTTGATATCCAAAGTATATTCAAATTACAAGCGGCGATAATAGTCAACTGATCCCTGGCGACCACCTAGTATGAATTCGCCTTGGCACATAATTAAAATTATATTAAAATGTTTTGTAAATAAAAAGTTTTTTTGTTAGTTTTTTTTTTTTTTTGTTAACAAAAAGTTATCTATATGTACTTCATTTAACTAAAACTTTTTTCTTTTGATTTAATGATATTTTATTTTATTTTATTTTCTATGAATCGAAACTATTTTATAAGAAAAACTAAAATACATTTAATCAAGTGAAAAGAAATATGAACATTTTAAAGACATTTTAAAGGTTCTTAATAAAACATTTATAGCTAGAATCCATGATGTGTAAAATAATGAAGTAAATTTTCAAAATATATGTATGTAATATAAAAAAAAATCACAAATGAGGCTGGTTTTAAGACTAAAACGGAGAAGAGAGTAAGTAATACTCCACAGATCGAAAAAATGATGTCGTAAACTTGAGTCAATTTAAATTTACAGATATTTCTTAAGGAAAGTACTGCATAAAAAAAGGTTTGTTTGGATGAAAAATAATAAATATTGCCTATGATTAAGTATTACCTTGTCTTGTTTAAACAAAATCATAAAGAACATAAAAAAAGGAAATGAGGGTCTTTTAAACCGCTTTTCTATCTTCTTCCTCGTATAATCATCCTAAATCATCGTCTATTTTAATTTTTGTTTCATTTTAAAATTAATTAAATTGTTTTAACTTAATATTCTATAGATTTTCTTATAATTAAATGAAAGTTCCAACATCCGCCATAATTTTCACAGATGCTTACAACTTTATTGTTGTTGTTTTTCTTATCGCTGTTACTGCCTGCACAGTTTATTTTTCTTTTTACGACACCGAACTAATTGCATTGTGTGGCGAACCCATTTGTATAAGAACTTTATCTAGCCACTGCAATGGGCCATGCAAATGGATTTCTATCCAGCACGGCGTAGAGGTGACATCTTGCCGATGGTATTCAGCACCCCAGCCTTTGACGAATGACATGCGTATTGTACACATTTTTGTTAACTCATAAACGGCTTCAAAGCCATTATTGACAGATTGAGATAGTAGTTGAGCAAATTCTTGATTGTTAAAAATTTTCAATGAACAACCAGGTGGTATTTTGCACACAGTGCTAGGATGGAAGCCGTGATGATAATTACAATTACGTGATTGCACAAAGATGGCTGAGTCGGAAAGACACTCCGCATAAACTTCGCCGGTAACATAATAGAGGTGAACACCTTTTCCTACAAATGAAGTATAAGCAAAATATTGGAGATTCAGATTTTAGTGTAGTAATGTAGTGCTTAAAATATGTAACTTAGGAAATAAAAAGGATATCATTGGAACCATCTCCAATAAACAATAAAGGTTTTAGAGCTTCTAATCTAACGATATTATAATTATTCTGACACATTTTTGACTTACTGTGTTAATTTTTCTTATAGATATGGATTTCTAACTTAAGCCTAGTACTTTGTGAAAAATGTTAGCAAAATATATTATTTCGTATGAAAAATTTTACATGTATCATGTATGACAATATTAACTAGTCCTTGAAACTGTGCAACAATCTCTTAATAACAATTTCACAATTCCACGCGAAGCAAATGTCGCAAGCATTATTTTCTTCCCAAGATGAACATCGTACTATTTATGCAACATGTTTTCGTGAGCAATTAATGCAAATTTTTTGATATGTATTCTGACAGCATTTCACGTGAAACGTTGAACAGACTTTAAATAAAAAAAAAATTTAGTTGAAATAGAATACGTGAATTGTTTGATTCAGCGTATCATCACTAATATTGATCAAATACGTAATGAATTTCCTCGTAATTAAAGGATTAATTCCTTAATAGAGCTTAAGTTCAGTGTATTTCAATTAGTTATTATTTATTTTGGATGTACCAATTTGTTGATAGATCAATAGATATGTACATATATATGTCTTTTATGATTATGTTATCAATGAAGGGTAATGAAGGGTTACTTCATAAATATTTCCCATTTATTTTAAATTCTTATATTTCAAAAACTAGTAAAAGTTCTTTGTAGTTGGTACAAAGTTTTTCAAAAATTAAATATTCCTCATACATTTTTACGTCCAACTACTCATTTCTCTTTATTCCTACATTTTGAGTTCAGGTTATTTATTATCGGGTATGTCCTGTATTCCACGTGAAATTAAAACGTGTGGAATTGCCATAGAATTGTTGTTATAAATACAGATTTCCAACAATTCTATGGTAATTCCACACCTTTTAATTTCATGTGGAATACAGAACATACTCGTTTAATTATTTATGTTTTTTTCCAAAAATCTATATGCGATTAGTAAAATTCTCTACTCACCTATATGACGTCTGGTGTTCTCGATTGTACTGTTACGGTTAACATTACTTAACTGGCCCAAACAGCAGCGATCTGAATTATTCGAAGGGTTTGTGAAACCATCAACAATTACTGAACTATTATTGCAATGGAACACTTCTCCTACGCGACAATTCAATTCGTAGTAGGCGATCGAAGCCCAAAATGCTGGTTCTTGATAACTAACCTGGGCCACATCACCCATAGGAGCGTCTAACATTTGGGAACCATCATTTGGATTATTTGAATTGCCGTCCTCTGAGGGACTGTATGCTGGTGGTGGCGTCTCAGCCATGCTACTGTATGGAGAATTTGGATTGGAATTAACAGAACTAGGACTGCCAACAGATGTCATAGGCGGGCTATTAGGACTGAGATGATTATTAAAGCCTGCCGTTGAATAGCTGACATTGTGGGGCATTGTAGATTCGCCAATATTGTTAAACTGCAACATTGAGTGACCTGGAGCGAACTCAGAATGACGTGGTACTAATACGGGCGGTAAAACAGGACTCTCGACCCGTTTATAATGATAGGGATTAATACATACTTCTTTCTGTTTAGCACTAAAGGGGTATTGGCATATCTCTAAGGGTTTCAATTCATGATGAGACTGTAGATCAGGCCAACGCCAGACGCGACAATAAATAACATGTGGCAGACCTTTGCGATGTGAAACCTGTTGAAAATATATATGTATATATTTTTAAATAAAACAATCAATCAAATCAATCATGTAATTTGCCTGTAATCTTCCATCTAACGATCTTGGTATTGTCACGCACTTGGATGGCTGCCCCGGACAGGACAATGCCCTTTCGAGTTCTTCTATAGCTCCTTGGCGCTTTTTTAATTTCTTAACTAAACTGTCAACAGCCTTCTCGGCCCATTTTTCTTCCTCGTCACCTTGCTTCCAACCAAGTAATTTTTTTACAGCCGGCGAAGTGAATGTAAAAAGAGCTCCTATTTTAGACATTGCGCTACTTGAAGTTGATTCAACATCATCGGTATCCATTCTGTTTAAAGTTGTATTGACCCGAAAGCCGGGATAACTGTTGAAAGTTGAATAGTCTAAAAGTATAAAAAGTTTCTTTCTCCTCAATTTCAAGTAAAATTATTTGTTTGATTGTAAATATCAAAATATTGTAAATAAATGCATAGCATGTACCAATAAGACACACATAGCTTTTATAAGCCAGAATGATTAGTAATGTTTACTAACACTGTTGAAATATACTTGTTGTTGATTACTTAGTTTTATAATACTTTTATATTAAAATAGTTTTTCTGAAGTTGTTCTGAAAAACAAGTCAGTCGATTAAAAAATATTGAGACGTTCAGATATTTAATTTTTTAAATAAATACATTTAATTTTTATAAAAGTTGGTTTTTTCAATTATTTTATTATACATATACAATAAAAGGGTAATGGGTTCCACGGAAAAATCAACTGGTATTGCGCAGTTAGTTCGCTGATTCTAATTTCGATAAGTGGAAGTTCCGGGTAGAGAGGCATCTGTCGTCTGTAGGTTGTTCAAAAGCTGTTACTGAGTGAGCACATGCAGAAGGCACCGGTCAACAGGCATTCTTGAAATTAGATGCAAAGGCTCAAGATGTTATTGTTTCTTTCAGTCATGATGATTTTCTTGAATACGTAAGAAATAAGAAGACTGCAAAAGAAATGTGGGAATCGCTTCGTGCGACGTTCGAAAATAAGTCAGCCCAAAATCAAACACTGGTAGGAATAGAGCTTGCAAAATTAAGATTAAATTCCGGAGATGAAATGGCAAGCCATTTATTGAAATTCGATTTCTTAATACGTCAACTGAAATCTGCCGGAGCAAAGCTGGAAGAAGCGGACTTAAGTCTCTCAACTCTTTTTGACTCTTCCTGAGTCGTACGATGCTGTGGTAACTGCTTTGGAGAATCTTCCAAATAATGAGCTGAATGCATCAGTTGTAAAACAGCGTTTGCTAGCTGAAGAGTCGAAAAAAAAGCTAAGACTATCTGAAACTTGTGAAGAAACTATTACTGCTTATACCACGAGAAAGAAAAAAATCAAGTTCAATGGAAAATGTCATAAATGTGGACGCTATGTTCACAAGAAGAAGGACTGCCGTATAAAAGAAGCAAAAGCTGACGTTTTTCCGAGTATTAGTTTTATGGTTAGATCCAATCAACACAAAAAATGTGAGATAAAGGATATCGTATCCTTTGCATTAGATTCGGGTGCCACCGATCATTTCGCAAACAACATACAAATATTTTCAAAAATCAATGAAATTGATTAACTACGTTATATAAGTGTTGCAAAAGATGGTGAAACTGTTGTAGTCAATAGGATTGGATAAGTCAATGGTTTGAGCAACAATGGTGTGAGGCTGAACTTAAAAAATGTTTTATACAGTTCTGATTTCCGGGAGAATCTTTTCTCTGTGAGTCGGATTGTAGAAGCTGGAATTCAAGTAAATTTTAAAAAGAATGAAGCTTATCTAAAGAAGGATGGAAATATTATAGCTACAGCAAAAAGAGTTAGTAATTTATTTGAAATGAAAATCAAGGTTTCAAGGTCAGTATCAAATTTATCTGTAGTTGAATCAGGATTACTATGGCACCGACGTTTGGGCCACATAAGTAAACAAGCTTATAATAATTTGATTAAGCATCATATGGCAATGGATATTGCAGATCACGTTCCAATTGATTTTTGTGAAATTTGCACTCAAAGTAGGCAATGCCGTGATCCTTTCGATGGAACTCGCGCAAGAGCCACCCGTCCTATTGAGCATATGCATTCAGACATATGCGGATCTATAAGTCCAGTAACATATAATGGTTCAAATTACTTTGCTACCTTCATAGATGACTATACTAATTTTGCTTATGTTTATTTAATGAAACACAAATCCGATCTTTTCGATAAATTTAAAGAATTTAATGCCATTGTTAATGCTAAGTTTGGCACTAATATTTCTATATTAACGGTTGATCAGGGTCGGGAATATAAGTCAAATAAAATGCTAACATATTGTAAAAGCAAAGGCAGGAATGTGGTTCAAAAACCAAGTAACAGAAAGCTTTTAAAATCCAAGTGGGTCTTCGCTAAGGTTAGTTGCAAAAGGTTTCTTACAAAAATTCGGTGTTGACTATGATGAAACCTACTCTATATGGAAATCTATATGGAAATCCCAGAAGGTATGAATGCAGAACCTGGAATGGCTTTAAAATTAATTAAATCTTTGTACGGATTGAAACAAAGTCCAAGGTGCTGGAATCAAAAGATTAATTCCGTTCTTAATGTACTCCTTTTTTCAAGATCACAACACGATTACTGCCTTTATACAAAGTGTATTAATGGTAAAGTAATATTGCACTTGCTTTATGTGGTTGACGTCTTAATTGGTGGAAATGATTTGAATGACATTGAATGTGTTAAGAAAGAAGCTTTTGAAATGTCTGACTGTGGAAAACTGAAATATTTTCTTTGCATAAAAATTGATTACAAAATTCAAGACGGAGATACATTTGAGTCAAACTGCTAGCATTGATAAAATTTTATCGAAATTTGCAATGACTGAATGTAATGCTAGTGATGTTCCTATGGAAAAGAATTTACAACTACCTCGTTGTGAAGGCGAAGTTAGTGATAAACCAAACCGGGAGCTGCTAGGAAGTTTGATGTATTTGATGCTATGTGTACACCCTGATATTTGTTATGGTATTGGATACATGAGACGATATCAAGAAAACTTTTGTGAAATCCATTGGTCTACCCTTAAGAGATCTAAATTACTTCAACTAAAATTTGACAACTGCTCTAAGTGTGATGAAGTAATTTTTTTGAAGTTGATTCAACATCATCGGTATCCATCCTGTTTAAAGTTGTATTGACCCGAAAGCCGGGATAACTGTTGAAAGTTGAATAGTCTAAAAGTATAAAAAGTTTCTTTCTCCTCAATTTCAAGTAAAATTATTTGTTTGATTGTAAATATCAAAATATTGTAAATAAATGCATAGCATGTACCAATAAGACACACATAGCTTTTATAAGCCAGAATGATTAGTAATGTTTACTAACACTGTTGAAATATACTTGTTGTTGATTACTTAGTTTTATAATACTTTTATATTAAAATAGTTTTTCTGAAGTTGTTCTGAAAAACTAGTCAGTCGATTAAAAAATATTGAGACGTTCAGATATTTAATTTTTTAAATAAATACATTTAATTTTTATAAAAGTTGGTTTTTTCAATTATTTTATTATACATATACAATAAAAGGGTAATGGGTTCCACGGAAAAATCAACTGGTATTGCGCAGTTAGTTCGCTGATTCTAATTTCGATAAGTGGAAGTTCCGGGTAGAGAGGCATCTGTCGTCTGTAGGTTGTTCAAAAGCTGTTACTGAGTGAGCACATGCAGAAGGCACCGGTCAACAGGCATTCTTGAAATTAGATGCAAAGGCTCAAGATGTTATTGTTTCTTTCAGTCATGATGATTTTCTTGAATACGTAAGAAATAAGAAGACTGCAAAAGAAATGTGGGAATCGCTTCGTGCGACGTTCGAAAAGAAGTCAGCCCAAAATCAAACATTGGTAGGAATAGAGCTTGCAAAATTAAGATTAAATTCCGGAGATGAAATGGCAATCCATTTATTGAAATTCGATTTCTTAATACGTCAACTGAAATCTGCTGGAGCAAAGCTGGAAGAAGCGGACTTAAGTCTCTCAACTCTTTTTGACTCTTCCTGAGTCGTACGATGCTGTGGTAACTGCTTTGGAGAATCTTCCAAATAATGAGCTGAATGCATCAGTTGTAAAACAGCGTTTGCTAGCTGAAGAGTCGAAAAAAAAAGCTAAGACTATCTGAATTTTGTGAAGAAACTATTACTGCTTATACCACGAGAAAGAAAAAAATCAAGTTCAATGGAAAATGTCATAAATGTGGACGCTATGTTCACAAAGAGAAGGACTGCCGTGTAAAAGAAGCAAAAGCTGACGTTTTGCCGAGTATTAGTTTTATGGTTAGATCCAATCAACACAAAAAATGTGAGATAAAGGATATCGTATCCTTTGCATTAGATTCGGGTGCCACCGATCATTTCGTAAACAGCATACAAATATTTTCAAAAATCAATGAAATTGATGAACTACGTTATATAAGTGTTGCAAAAGATGGTGAAACTGTTGCAGTCAATAGGATTGGAGAAGTCAATGGTTTGAGCAACAATGGTGTGAGGCTGAACTTAAAAAATGTTTTATATAGTTCTGATTTCCGGGAGAATCTTTTCTCTGTGAGTCGGATTGTAGAAGCTGGAATTCAAGTAAATTTTAAAAAGAATGAAGCTTATCTAAAGAAGGATGGAAATATTATAGCTACAGCAAAAAGAGTTAGTAATTTATTTGAAATGAAAATCAAGGTTTCAAGGTCAGTATCAAATTTATCTGTAGTTGAATCAGGATTACTATGGCACCGACGTTTGGGCCACATAAGTAAACAAGCTTATAATAATTTGATTAAGCATCATATGGCAATGGATATTGCAGATCACGTTCCAATTGATTTTTGTGAAATTTGCACTCAAAGTAGGCAATGCCGTGATCCTTTCGATGGAACTCGCGCAAGAGCCACCCGTCCTATTGAGCATATGCATTCAGACATATGCGGATCTATAAGTCCAGTAACATATAATGGTTCAAATTACTTTGCTACCTTCATAGATGACTATACTAATTTTGCTTATGTTTATTTAATGAAACACAAATCCGATCTTTTCGATAAATTTAAAGAATTTAATGCCATTGTTAATGCTAAGTTTGGCACTAATATTTCTATATTAACGGTTGATCAGGGTCGGGAATATAAGTCAAATAAAATGCTAACATATTGTAAAAGCAAAGGCAGGAATGTGGTTCAAAAACCAAGTAACAGAAAGCTTTTAAAATCCAAGTGGGTCTTCGCTAAGGTTAGTTGCAAAAGGTTTCTTACAAAAATTCGGTGTTGACTATGATGAAACCTACTCTATATGGAAATCTATATGGAAATCCCAGAAGGTATGAATGCAGAACCTGGAATGGCTTTAAAATTAATTAAATCTTTGTACGGATTGAAACAAAGTCCAAGGTGCTGTAATCAAAAGATTAATTCCGTTCTTAATGTACTCCTTTTTTCAAGATCACAACACGATTACTGCCTTTATACAAAGTGTATTAATGGTAAAGTAATATTACACTTGCTTTATGTGGTTGACGTCTTAATTGGTGAAATGATTTGAATGACATTGAATGTGTTAAGAAAGAAGCTTTTGAAATTTCTGACTGTGGAAAACTGAAATATTTTCTTTGCATAAAAATTGATTACAAAATTCAAGACGGAGATACATTTGAGTCAAACTGCTAGCATTGATAAAATTTTATCGAAATTTGCAATGACTGAATGTAATGCTAGTGATGTTCCTATGGAAAAGAATTTACAACTACCTCGTTGTGAAGGCGAAGTTAGTGATAAACCATACCGGGAGCTGCTAGGAAGTTTGATGTATTTGATGCTATGTGTACGCCCTGATATTTGTTATGCTATTGGATACATGAGACGATATCAAGAAAACTTTTGTGAAATCCATTGGTCTACCCTTAAGAGATCTAAATTACTTCAACTAAAATTTGACAACTGCTCTAAGTGTGATGAAGTAATTTTTTTACAGCCGGCGAAGTGAATGTAAAAAGAGCTCCTATTTTAGACATTGCGCTACTTGAAGTTGATTCAACATCATCGGTATCCATCCTGTTTAAAGTTGTATTGACCCGAAAGCCGGGATAACTGTTGAAAGTTGAATAGTCTAAAAGTATAAAAAGTTTCTTTCTCCTCAATTTCAAGTAAAATTATTTGTTTGATTGTAAATATCAAAATATTGTAAATAAATGCATAGCATGTACCAATAAAACACACATAGCTGTTGAAATATACTTGTTGTTGATTACTTAGTTTTATAATACTTTTATATTAAAATAGTTTTTCTGACGTTGTTCTGAAAAACTAGTCAGTCCATGAAAAAATATTGAGACGTTCAGATATTTAATTTTTTAAATAAATACATACATTTAATTTTTATAAAAGTTGGTTTTTTCAATTATTTTATTATAGAAAATAAGAAACACAAACAAATAGAATCGACAATGTCAGTGTTTTAAAAAAAGGAATGAAAAAATTAGAACATTTTTTGAGCATTTTAAAATTTTTTTATTTTTTTAACAAACTTAGCAGAACAATTTACATATTTTAAATTCAATCAAAATTTGATTTTTTTATATCTTAAATTAGTACAAAAGATAAACCAAAACCACATTTGTAGCCTATGAAAACCAAACGCTGTTGCAATAATCATTAAATTAATTAAAAAACTACAACATGTGAGGTTGTTACAAAGTATTTTTTAAATACATACACATATCTAATTTACATTAAACATTTTTTTCATGAAATTAGTTGTATGAAAATTTTTTATTTGTCAATAGGAGGCCTGGAAAAGCAATTTATATCAAAAAAGTTGCCAAAAATTCATCAGAGATTCATTCTACGCCATTTAGTAAGGACATAAAATAAACAATCATGTGAATTGCATTTGCTATTGATTTCCAACATTAAACTTTCAATACTTAAGTACTATTAAGATTATTCTAGCTTAACTGCTTCCAATCCAATTAACGATAGGAAATAAATCAAATAAACTTTTTACTTAGCTTTTTTTAGAGTGCGTTAAAACCTGAATAAATATCATACATACTACATACATATGTATGTACATACAAAGTAGGATTAGCCAAAGGGGAATTTTTAGTGTAACTCTCCAGAAAAACTGCAAATTAAAAACTTATTTACTCGTACATACGGACCAAAAAGTATGTATCAAATTTCAAATTCAAAGCTTGAAAAAAGAGAAGAAAATCATTATAAAACAATTTCATACCGATATACATACATACATACATACATATATATGTCATACATATCGCACCTTATCAACAAGAGGGTATTAACTCAAAATTTTTGAAATTTCACTTTTTGCAAGAAATCAACTAACAACATCAATATCTATCTACTGTAAAAATTTCAACGTATTCCGATTACTCTTTCACCTCGAAAACCACATTAGAGACCATTTTTGTGATAGTGTAGTGACTACCTTTATATAATCAAAAAGATATTATTTTGAGTTAGTACAAAAGTGCACACAGAAATGTATCTTATATTTTCATAAAAAAGGTATTATTTTGATTTGAGCCTTTATTCAAGTTAAAAATAATCCAATTGTTTTATTTAAATTCTGTTGTATTTTGAGTTGGTACTGTTTTGTTGAAAAATATATTTTGAAACTTTATTTAAATTTCAACTAAAGCGTCGTAACTCAAAATAATACAAAAAAAAATATCGAGAAAATTCAGAAAAATGGTATTAACTCAAAACATTGAGTTTTTTCCCAAGAATTCCAACATTTTGAAATAAAAACAATGCAAATATATTTTCAAATGAAATTTAATTACGACTATGGATTCGGATTTTCAAATTCTCTTGTAATCTAACCACAAACAGTTTTTCGTCTCTACTGAACATTTTAAAATTTTGAGTTAATACCCTCTTGTTGATAAGGTGCGATATGTATTATTTTTCATTAGATTTAGTTAATAAGCTCCGTCTCCGCTTTTACGAAATGTTTCTTTTAACCGTTTGCAAAAAGTGAAAACCCTAACATGCATATGTACATACGATACATATAATGGGCCTTATTACGAGTGTCGTATTACGGCTTCGACTACGACGGTTTTGTACTAGACTAAAGAACATTGCAAAATTTTTTCCTTTAATCTAGCAAAAAATCGTCGTAGGCGTAGTCGAAAGACGACACTCGTAATTAAGCCTAATATGAATATTAATTTGCCTTGTAAATGCGATTGCGAACCAATTACTCGACACGTAAATTAAATCATATTTCGTTACACTATACCTGCATGGCAAAAAGAGTATTTTACCATAAATTGATTTTTTTTATTTGTTATAAATTAAGTTTTTTTAAGGCTACATAATTATTTTCAAGTAAAATTTAGTTAAGAAAACTAAACTAAACAATTAATTATTAATCCATTATTAATATAAAAAAATCGCTAGTGATTGGAGACGTGCAGAAGAGAAAGTAAGTTTTTAGCTCATTTGGGTTCAAATAACAGGTCCCTTTGTGTCACCTGAGAGTAGGAAAAGGATAGTACAAGTACAGGTGGTGAAGTGACAGCTGGAGAGAAAGGAAGCTTAATTAATTTTTTCGTTTTTACAGGTCTGCTATTGTGCTTTTTGTTAATTTTTTACCATCGTTGCAGCGCCTCTGGTGTGAAATAGGCGCATTAGTTTAAGATATGTAGACATTTCATTAGTTATTTTACTTGGCCGAAGAAAGAGAGTGCTGCAACATATGTACATTAGCATAGACAATAACACATATCAAAAAAAATCTATGATGTTGGGCAATGTGATATTAAAATGATAAAATCGGTTATCTGGATCTTTAGTTGGTTTAGCACAATGCAAAATGGTATGACGTAGGAAAGAGAGGTCCTTCGCATTCATTCTCTATCTGGTAACACAACAGTCGTAAATAGGTCAGCTTGTTTCTATGTAAGTGGCAATCTGTTAAATCAAGTTACTAACATAATCTTATCCACCACATATTTGTTTTACAGCGAGTTTATACAAATAAAGAGTAACGAAAATGGCTTATAAGATACATACATATGTACATCTTGATATTCAGCACAGCTTTTGCATCAGAGAGCAATATGACTACTCTACAATACAGAAAATTTCTCCTTTAAAATCCTATACATTTATGTTTCGAAAATAATTCATGTATAAATAATGAAAATTTGCTTAAAAAGAGCACAGTTTTTGAGTTTCAAACGTTTTATGAATCAATTTTAAGCGAACTTCGAATTTCCTCAATTCACAATTCAACTTTCTAAGTTTTATATGAAAATTTCTCAATTTCATACTGAAGTTTCCAAATCTATTTGGAGTTCCCTTATCTTAAATTATATTTTCTTTTAATTTTCTCAATTAAATTTAGAATTTCAACAAAAAATTTTTAATGATGTAAAATTAAAATTTTGCGGATAAGTTAAACTTTCGCTGCCAATAATTTTCAAAACTTAAGCAACAATTCTATTTAATACCTACATATTTGTTTGTTGTAGTATGCTTAATATCGTGTAAAAGTTCTTTCAAACGCTTACGCATTAATTTTGTCGAATTTCTATAAATTCCTCTATGTATTATACACAGGGACCGTAACTGTTATAACTTTTATCGTAAAAGTCAGAAAATAAAAGTTATTTTTTGACTTTTATTTTTTCGAGCAGAAATAAAAGTTATTTTTTGACTTTTATTTTTTTGAGCAAAAATAACAGTTATTTTTGACTTTTATTTTTTCGAGCAGAAATAAAAGTTATTTTTTGACTTTTATTTTTTCGAGTAGAAATAAAAGTTATTTTTTGACTTTTATTTTTTTGAGCAGAAATAAAAGTTATTTTGTGATAAATTCATTATATTTATTATAAATTTTGGCGCTTTTGCAATAGTGAATCGTTAAATTTACTTATTTAGAAAAGAATATTTGGAATATTAAATAATAATTTCTTTGTCAAAGGGGTTGAAAACACAAAAATAACTTTTATTTCTGCTCAAAAAAATAAAAGTCAAAAAATAACTTTTATTTCTACTCGAAAAAATAAAAGTCAAAAAATAACTTTTATTTCTGCTCGAAAAAATAAAAGTAAAAAATAACTGTTATTTTTACTAGAAAAAATAAAAGTCAAAAAATAACTTTTATTTCTGCTCGAAAAAATAAAAGTCAAAAATAACTGTTATTTTTGCTCAAAAAAATAAAAGTCAAAAAATAACTTTTATTTTTGCTTGAAAAAATAAAAGTCAGATTTTTAAAAAGCATCGTATTTTCTGACAATTTGGTCCAATACTTGCAAAATGGTATACTTGGTTTCATTCTCCGACATTTCCTTGAGGTTGCTTTTTTTAATCAAAAATTCAAAAATAACAGTTATTTTCGGTCCCTGATTATACATATGTATGTACAATCACAACAAAATGAAAAGGGAAAAAATGTTTTACTATCTTATCATGAAATTAAATTGTATAGATAAAAACAAGAATTACAAAACGGAAAACAACTGCAGCAGAAAGAAACTGCAACAGAAACTCCCTTGAAACTGTGATTGGATTAAAACTTATTAAAATGCAGGTAAGCATGCGCGCATTATTAAATTAATCAATCATAAAAAAAACACTAAGACACAATGATTATTTAATGATAAAGTAAAAATAAATCAACAACACCAATAAACATAATAACAACTAAGCGTAGAATTTAAAGCACTTCCGTTCATTTATGTATGTATACGTACGACAAATTTAAAAACAACATCAGAGGAGCAAAATAAATTTATGTATTATTTACATAAAGAACATTTGTAAAATCGTCTATTATACACATACTCGTATTGTGTTGTTGTATCGTTTAGATTTTTTGCTTTCTTTTTGTATTTTCTTTAATTTCATTTTAATATAAATAAATAACAGAAGAACATTAACGAACGAATGAATTGCACCCTCTAGTAGGATCAGTGTTTTTAAAGAATATATTCCCCCTTATCGTGGTTGGGGGTTTCGACTGACTTTGACTACAACATTTTTGTAATAGACTTAGTAAGACTTCAAGATTTTGTTTTTTAATCTAGCACCAAAATGTCATAGTCGAAGTCCAAATACGCCAACTACGTACGGATAAGTCCCATTATTCTTTTAGTATAAAATTGAGATTTCAAATCCACTCATAGTTTTAATTTTTTTTACAATCAATTGAGACATTTATGTAAAACGTACAACCATAATATATCAAATAATTATTGAATTTATTAATCATGGCAGATATTTTATTTACATTCTGTCTGCGCATTACTCATAAAAAATATTTTTGGTTAGGAAAAGGTTTCTGAACGAATTTTTATACAAATTTGTTTTAAAATAAACCTTTTATACATATATCAAGAAATGTTTTTTATGGATAAATGACTTGTTTTAAAATTGCCTTTAGTTCAATTTTGAATTTGAATTTTTTTTTTTCTACTTGCATACATATGCCAATTTGTATGTAGTACTTTAATCAAGAATGCATTAATTAGATTTTATATTTTTTTCGAAAATGAATAGAAGTACATACATACATACATATGTGTACGTTCTTAAAAATAACGAACGAAAACGTTTTTACGTTTTTGTAACATTGCATTATTTCTTTCTAAGTGACAAAAAATTTCGGTTTTTCAATACGTTTTTTGTTATGCGAAAGAAATCTCTTTTTTACATCAAAAATTAGTAGACGAAGATTTTAAAATATTTTATAAAAACCAATTTTTAAACTTAATTTGTATGACTGATTTTTTTCGAAAACCAGGATAACAACATTCAGTTGTATTCTGTATTATAAACGAAATTCTCATAGACAATAGTTAATCGTCTATGGAAATATATATTCACCCCTATTCCAGTTGTCGACATCGACGTGACTTTAACACAATACCAAAAAATTGGGGCTTGTGTACCCGTTGTCGAAATCAACTGACTCCTGTTGGTATGTTTATGCTATTTTCTAGACCCTAGGGAACGGAAATAGATTGCCAGTAGTACAAAATTGTTCTCGAGAGCAAGTAAACAAGCTCCAATTTTTTGGTATTGTGTTAAAGTGACGTCGATGTCGACAACTGGAATAAGGGCGATTTATAACAACAATGCTATGGCAATCCCGAATGATTTAATTTCACGCGCAATACAGAACATACCCGATTTACACACATAGTACATTCAGCTTGATTACAGTAGATTAGTGAAAAATATTGTGGCATTTTTTTTAATCTAGTGCAAAAATGTCGAACGAAAACTGTAATCAAGCGAGTTATTTCATTAATCGCATTTTTGTGGATTTTGAAAATATGGTTGCACTTGAATACATTCTCACAACAATTTTTTTCTAATACTCCTCTACATATAAGTATAGAACAATTTTAAATATAAAGTCAAAGACTGCTTCTTTGTGAAGGTATGTTTTGTGTCTACAATCGTTCAGGCTAAATTTTTATATAGTCTGTAATTGTATTTGTAGAGTGAAAAATATCCAACAAATTTTCCAATTGAATAAGATGAAAGAATCTCTACTATTGTATTTATTTTTCAAGCATTTTATATTTTTTTCTTAACATTAGTTCTTTAAAATATCTGATTTGATAACATTTTAAGATTAAATTAAAGATGTACATAGAAAATATAATACAAACGCACACATGTTGGCAAAGTAAAACTCGAGATAACCCGACGAAAAATATATTTTTAGTTGATTTTCACGCAATTTAATAAACAAAATAAAGCACACTGACGACTTTATTCGCTTTGAAATATATGCTTTTTGTTGCACTTAATATTTTTTTTTTAAATTGACCGACCCTCCTCAAAGCAGCTCGTTCGATCAGTTTATATGTATGTATGTTACAAGACTGTAACATGTTTTGTCGCCAGTAATATCGTTGCATCAGGGAGTAAAACATCTGATTTTAATTTATGAAATGATACTTTTTAGAATTGCAAAAAAAAAAACAATGGCTACACTTGAAAAAATTATAATGAAATAAGTTTAAGACTGTTTATTTACATATGTGCCATAAATTAATAATGCATTTTAAAAAGAAACTTGTAGTAATTTTTTTATGAAATTCACATTTCGCATTTTATATCTGTCTCATTGTCGACGTGGATATTATTATGTGTGCATTCATAGACTTTTATTTCAGATCTACATACATACATATGTATATATGTATATGTACATATATGTATGTACATATATATTTATTTTATTCGTTTTAGATAAATTTTTATTTATATGCAATATTCTATATACAGGCACATGTTGGTTTTTTCTTTGCTTTTTATCAATACACATTTGATGTACTTCTAACACAGCAACAGTATCTAACTAATAACTTTTACTTGAAGATTTTCTTTGTTATTATTACTGTTGCGAATGTTGTAAAATTTGCGCGCATTGTACGTTTTCGAAAAATCACGATGTAAACGAGTAACGGTGTAAATAACGACTGAGACGATTAAAAATGTGCAAACATATACACATAATCGAACAGCAACTACTACAAAATATATTCATAAAAAAAACACCAACGTCACATCTGAGAAGCATTTTTGTGGTTGCCGTTTGCTATTGTTGGAAGTTAGATTGATAGACTGTCTGAACGAGTGAGTGATGAACATACAGATTTATTAAATTCAAGCAGCAGAGAGAGAAATCATATCAAAGTGTGACTAAAGAACTGACAAAGTGACTAAACGCCTGAGTAATCCGTCTATATAGTCCCTTTAGAATTATAAATGCAACAAATCATAGCGCAATACTACCTACAATTACAAAATGTGGCAAGCACACAACTCAAACAATTTGTAACACTTCACAGCGACGTTTATCAACATTATTAATAGAATTGTGTCCAAAAGCTGTTTTGAACTTAAATGAGCTGTTGGGCACAAGGCAGGACAAAAGAGTCAATGTACATTAAATGATTTTATTCGATTCGAAATAAGAAGCACTAGTTCCAGCTGTTGGAGGAAAGTATAGTTATTATTTGTAACTTCGATCGATTTTCGAATATGATCGAAAGAGCTGATTAGCGATTTACATATGGTATTTATGACAGCGATGCCAATTTAGCGCTTTTCGCGCTAGTTTTAGCGCGTTTTAACTATGCCAAACGCGCTTTTTTCGTCTTAGCGCGTCAAAAATATCATTTCAGTTCAATATCTTTTTACTTTTTTGTATAAATTTAACATTTGTCTAATATCCAAAAATTTAACTTTTCTTAAATTCGTTAATGATTCAGATGTTGCAATTAAAATTCTCTTGACTGTGGTTAGAATTAAAAACGCATTTTAATATTGTAAATGGCAACTATTTTGAAATTTCACAGTTAAAAATATGTACTCGTGCTCGTGACCCAAAAAATTTATTAAGCATCTATTCTTTTTGTACTTCAAAAAGCATTTGAATCACAACACTATTCGATAATTTATATAAGTTGTTACAAAGTTTGACAAATAAAATTAAAATCAAAACTAAGAACTTCGAAAATTTGGAAGGCGAGACTGATTTTTTATTAAATGATTTTAGACATTTAGGATATAATTTCGAAGAAACTATATTGCATAATCTGAAAAAGAGTTACTAAAAAATTAATTGTACTCGTATTTACAAAATCATACATCGATCTTTATTAAAATTTAATTTAGCGCGTAGGAAAATAGCGCGTTTTGACTATAAATTGTTGATAATGCTGTAACTTAGCGCGTTCTAACGCTTTTTGAGAAGAGGTGTAGCGCGTTTGGGTTATAAATAGTTGGCATCGCTGATTTATGACGCGCATATGAATTTTTGTCAAAGTAGTGTACATACTAAAGTCCTGCACAAATCCATTTATAAGACCTTTCAGGACATGAGAGATTTTTCAACTGCTTTACTACAGCGAAATATTCTAAAACAAACGCCAAACAACACTGTTGGCAAGACAAACAGTTAAAACAAATGCCTTGCCAACAGTGTTGTTTAGTCATACTATGCAACGATAACATTCGAACATCGAATATCGAATACAACCCATAATAACGACCCACTACTACGTATGTATGTGAAAATTCGATTGCGGCATATTAAAGGCGACTTCATCATTTTAAATATTATTGTACTTTTTATATTAAATTGAAAACTTATTTACTTTATTTATTTACATACTTTACTTAGGGCATTATTTTGTAAAACGCAAATTTTATAAGTATGTATTTTGTTTTTGTAATTTACAATTTTCCCAAACAAAATTTTTGAATGCCTAAGCGTTTCGTTTTACAAATTTAGGCCCATAATATTTTATAATATGATAATAATAGTTTTTTTTTTACTTACAGATTTCTAAGTTTTCTTACATCAAAACCAGGGATTTATTTTATTTTTCTGTAGTTGTAAGTCACCATCATTGTTCCCCTAATATAATAATACACACATTAATCTGAATTAAAAATTGACTGGTGTTTTATGGATAAGTACGAGTAGCTACACATTAAATTTCAGTACTTTCTTTAAATGTCGACCAATACCATGATTGGCGAAGCAATTTACTTGCATGTACATATAAGTTTTGTTAAAGTTAATTTAATGGAAAAAGAAAAACCACGAGAACTATAAAACAAATAACAATTTACTCGATTACACCATTTACAACTGTAAATAGAATTTCGATTTAAGGTTTTTTTTCAGAATATTTATTCCAAACCATTTTTTAGTCTCAACCGAAATAGATTTTAATCGCATACAATTTTAAATAAAATCAGCGATCACACGGTCCCGTTTATCACTGGTATAAAAAAATTTAAGAAACTTGTTTTCTATTAATTGGAAATTGTGTGCATAAAACAAAGAGAATATTCCTTTCATGATAAATAAATAATGCAACTGGTAACGAGAGATTTGTATGTATTATCACGTAATACTTGCGTAATGAGAGAAGTTCGAATATCGATAACCTGCAAACTAGAGAGGAAAACCTCAACAAGGCCCCAACCAACCAAACAAATAAAATTAATGACAGCTTATAAATACTTGTTGAACGTACTGTTGACAAAAGTAAACAAACAGAAAACACTAATGTGTATGTAGATATGTATGTATGTACATATATGTATGTTCATACGTGCCTACATAAATACATACATACGAGTACATATGTATGTACATACATCAATACATTTTAAAATTTTTAATAAACACACGCTCAATTTGATGTTTTTCCTTAATAAATTTAATAAGAAAAAACCAGAAAGTTCAAAACAAAGCATAAAAAGTTATACATATTTTTCTTGGCAAAACTGCATTTGAGATACATACATACATATGTACATATTTATGTATGTACATATCGCACACTAAATCATAAACAGTCACAACTCAAAAAATCGTAGATCTTTATAAATCTTTCCTGTTACAATGACACAACAAAATTGTGTGTTATCGAAAAACTTGATGACTTGATGACAACACATGAAATGCCAGATGTAAACTCAGCCTAACATAAAAACAAGCATAGCGATATCTTATATTGTTTAAGAAGAATGCGTTGCAAAAGAAATTTTTGCGGTCATCAGAGATTTGTTCATTGAAGTGATTTATAGTAAAACAAAAGCATTTTGGTAATTTTCAGTTGCGACTGTTTATGATTTAGTGTGCGATATGTATGTATGTATGTATATGCAATATGCACTGAATAACGTAGTAATGCATAGATGCATATACACATAGAAAAACATATATTTTAAATCAACACTGGAAAATGGAAATATCACAATAAACCGGACATTCTTTCATATTGTGTTAATACCAGGGATCGCAAATAACGATTATTTTCCAAATTTAAAGTGAAAAAATCACAATAATAGAGAAGTTGGGTTGCACAAGGAATATACCAACATACTCCATGTTACATGGACTACCTACAGATGCAATGATTTTTATTTTTTTGATTTTTATTTATTCCTCACAAAATAACTCTTATTTTGTGACTTTTATTTATTCCTCAGAAAATAACAGTTATTTCTTGATTTTTATTTATCGCTCAAAAAATAAGAGTTATTTTGTGACTTTTATTTATTCCTCACAAAATAACAGTTACTGTTTGATTTTTATTTTTTTGCTCAAAAAAATTTTAACTTTTAAAATTAATAAATAATAAAAAAGTAAATTTAATTTAACATATAAGAGTTTTTTTTAAAGACTCTGGCGATAAAGTCAATTTTAAATCGGTGAATATTCATTTTAACGCAAAAATTACGCTTTCTACATTTTAAAAGTTAAGCAAAAAAAATAAAAATCAAACACTAACTGTTATTTTGTGAGGAATAAATAAAAGTCACAAAATAACTCTTATTTTTTGAGCGATAAATAAAAATCAAGAAATAACTGTTATTTTCTGAGGAATAAATAAAAGTCACAAAATAAGAGTTATTTTGTGAGGGATAAATAAAAATCAAGAAATAATGATTAAAAAGTGATTTTTAAAATAAAAATTATAACCGTTACGGTCCCTGGTTAATACTCGTAGTAAAAATTATTAAATTAAATTTAACTTAAGAGGTTTGTTCATTTACTAAAAATTGTTACGAATTTGTAACAATTGTTACTGGAAAGTGTTCATTAACTCAAAAAGTTTGCAACGAGAGAGCGCCAAAAGAGAGAGAGAAAAAATTGAGAGCCAAAAAATATCTTACAAATTATTACTAGTAAAATTTTTACTAGTAATTTATAATTATCAAACCACATGTTGTGTGTTTTGTTTTCAAATTAATTATTTCAAAAATATTTGAAAAAGAAAAACTCTAAAATGTGAATTTCTTTATTAAAAAACATGTACAGGGTGTTTTTTTTAGAGGTATAGAACTTCGAATTGAAATAAAACACAAGAAAATCGTTTTAATGTCCATCAATTTGGCTTTATTGGAAGGATAATTTTATGCCATTAATGTTTAAATATGATTTCGGGCATGTGGCCGCCGCGGCTGGCTCGAATAAAGCCAATTCTACAGGTCCAATTTTCAACCACTTTTTCGAGCATATGGGGCCGTATGTTGGCAAAAACGCCACGAATGTTGGCTTCCAAGTCCCCTAACGTTTCTGGTTTGTTGGCGTAGACGAGCGACTTCACATATCCCCAAAGAAAATAATCCAATGGTGTCAAATCACACGATCTTGGTGGCCAATTGACAGGTCCATTCCACGAAATTATGCGCTCATCGAATGTTTCCTTCAATAAATCGATTGTGACGTGCGCTGTGTGGCATGTAGCGCCGTCTTGTTGGAACCACAACTCATCCACATTCAAAATCTTCCATAAAGTTGATGGACAAAGCTCCAATTGCTGTGCAAGGTGGCGAATCGATTCATTCGGGTCCTCTTCAACACTTTGCTCTACAGCGGCAATTGTTTCTTCGGTGCGCACTGTTCGACGTCTCTGCGGATGCGTATTATCACATAGAGTAAACGTAGTGCGAAAACGATCCATGGTTAACCGAATTAATTGCTCTGATGGACGATTATGTCGACCATAAAATGGACGGAGCTTGCGGTAAACTTCGCGAACTGAACCATTATTTTCGAAATAAATTTGCACGATTTGCAAGCGTTGTTCTTTTGTCAACCTGTTCATGATGAAATGGCAAACCAAACTAAATATTAATCACTTGACAGCTGACAAAATGGCCGCCAGTTAAAAAAGTGATGCCAACTTAAAGTTCTATACCTCAATAAAAAAACACCCATTATGTATACGTATGTGAAAAGAAAGCATTCGGCCATGTCACAGAGTTCAATTCCGTTCGGAATCGGAATTGAATAAACCTCAAAATGTCAAGCCCTAGCCGAAGAATACCCCACCATACCACCGCCACCCACAGTCTGAACACACCTGACAAATTTCCGTATTTTAGTTTTCTTTTTTAGGCACCATCTTCTACAAAAATGGAGTGGATTGAATTCCGATTCCGAACGGAATTGAGCTCTGTGACATGGCCGATTGTTTATCTTTCATTAAGCCACATAAATTCAATTTTATTGTCAAGGAATTTTGTTTGTTTATCATATCTGTTCAGAGATGTAAAATTGGTTTTTTGTATTTGTTAATAGAATAGAATTAAGAAATAATGAACAATTTTACATTTCAATCCTTTTTAATTTATTAACAATAGGATGTTAGGTAATCAAATTGTTCCAAATTATACCCAGCAAAAATTACTGCTTTAGAGAAACGTTTGTGTAAGGCAGACAATGTTACAGAATCACTTGCTGTTGCGCATGAATAAGGCATTTTGTTTCTTCGAGATGAGCCAGGTAGATGCAATACATTTAGCTTCCAAACAGCCATGAATTTGTTTTGCCTTACTAAAGTGCTTCACAGGGGGTCTACTCTGTATTTCGAAACGAAAGAAAATGCTTTCGAATTTGTATGCTATTAACATTACATTTCGAAAGCATTTGCTTTCGTTTCGAAATACAGAGTAGACCCCCAGAAGTAAGCAAATGTAACTTCTGTGAGAGCCCGCCTTACGTTAATGCTTTTCAAACGCATTTTTCGGAGCTTTTGTCATCAAGTAAGCAAATACATTACTTCCCTCAGTTGTTAGTGCTTCCAAATCAGAATTTTTTTGCTGGGTAAGCTTGTTTTTATGTATAAGTTCGCTAAACGCATCTTTTCTTTTCTTGCAGGGAAAATATATGCTTCTTTAATTAATGCCTTTTGTTTTGCAAGTTATTATAATTCCTCAGAGTTGTAAAACTGTAGAGTATCTTGTTACCTAGTATTTCACTTGCTTTTAACGTAATCAGTAACATTAACAAATAGTCATGTAATTTTTATTAATTTAACCAACAACAAAACAATGAAATGAAGAAGAAATTAATTACATGAAATAAATTACTAAATTTATTCTTATACCATATTCACACTTATGTTTTTAAACATGTTTAACACGAGTTTTCTAAAAACTAAACACAACCGTTCTCATTATATTTGAGATGTTTAAGGTTGACGTTATGTCAATAAATTATTGTATTTGTAAGAAATTTCGAACAATTATGTTTTATATTTGCTTTTTATTTTTTAACAAGAACTTTTTTTGTAAATAATTTTAATTTTCTTGAGTAATTGTTGTGTTTTAAATAATTTTTTTCACGTGCCGTCATTATAGGGCATTTACATCAGCACAAAATCTAGCATATTTTGATTAAAATCTTTATGAAAATCTATACCGTTTACACCAGCTTTTTTTTGACATTTATTAAGATTTTTTTATCCAAAACAAAACCCATCAACTGATTTGTTTCCAAAACTACAACCAAACAACTGCATGGTAGCCAATTCACACACTTTTCTAAGCGGACCGTAGCTAATTCACTCACCTTTTGTTGTACAGGGTAGTAAAGAATAAATAAAAATATTAGATTTTTATTAGATTTTCCACAAATCTACTGAAAAACTAGATTTCGGTTTGTATGGGAAATCTGGAAAAAGCAGCTTGATTTAGGTCGAAATCTTGAAAGTACTAGATTTCGAGATAGTGTAAATGCACTATTAAATAACAACACAAAGTTGCCAGAGTTGTGAAAAATGCGCTGAACATATCTACTCCATATACGCGTTTATCAAAGTGTTTAAATTTAAAACACCGTTTTTGAGATGTTTAACCAAACAAACAAATGTTTGGCAAAACATCTAAAAATCGTCGCGTTTAAGCTCTTAAACACGAATGAGGAGTTAAGTGTGAACTTAGTATTAGATTGTTCGTGTTATAAAAATAAATTTTTCAAGTACCTATAATTAAAAGAGTTGAATAGTCAAAATGTTATATATTTTTCAACAATATGCGGAGTTGGAGTCAGCTGTTTCTTTAATCTTAATTAATTTTTACTATTTTTCCGTTTGCGTACTTTTTTCGACTACAGCTCTTTTTGAGAGTAAATTTTAAAATTTTCTCAGTAATTACTCATTTACTGCATTTTACTGCAAAAGCAAACGAACACACCCAGAAATTAAAATTTATTTTTGATCTGCCTGTAAATTTTTACACATAAATTGGTTCATGGACAAGGCTATTTATTAATGCTGATTTCAAGGTTTGAGAGCTCTTTTAGACTTGCGTACTTGCACGCTTACTTGTTTTCCAATGAGTTCGTTTCTCTCAAACTTTTTTTAAGTACATACATACATACATATATAAATCTATATTTATAGTTTTAAGAAAAATCTGACATAACATGGGACAGGATAATAACAGAATTTCTTGGAGATATGAAACATATTTTTAAACATTATATACATACATATGTACATACATATTTATGTGACCATACAAAAAAATTGTCCCTTCATTAAATCGAAGTGTTAAATAAAAAAATCAGTACCTAAATAGTATGTGCATAAAACTAACGATGTATACTTTATTAAAATTTATACTAAAGTAACACATGCATTAAAAAAATACAAAACTAATTTGCATGCGAACAATTCTCGATATGTCACGTAGATATATAAAAAAATGGAAATAAAACAACTCCATCACACACATTCTATAATAGGAAAAGTCGTTGAATCCTCATCGGGTTCTCATTGTTTTATTCTTTAAAATGTACAAGTAACAAATTGAAATTATAGTTTGTTTGGGCGCCAACTGCAGAAACACAAAAAATAACTTGAGCAAATATTAAAAAAATTACAAATATGCAATCATTCATACACAACGTACATATGTATGTAAAACATGTTCTTTTAAAATCCAGAGGAACCGCACTTTGATTTCAAGCGTGGAAAAGGCGGCTTGAACATCGCAAGGGAAATACAAATGTACATATATACATACTGCATACATACAGAGTTAATATAAAAAGTACTTAACTAATTATTTTTTGGAAATCGAGATTTTTGCATTTCTCGATACATTAGATGTTCTTTTACCGAAATACACAAAAAAATCGATTTCAAAAAAAATAATAAGTAGTATGGCCTTTCTATATTAAGGCAAGAAACTGATTGAACTTCGGCAACCTAGTGCCACTTTGGCAAGTTTTGATTTAAATAGTTACTTACAGTGAAATTATAGATCCAAAATATGTATGTGTAATATTAAAAAAATTCATTTGCTGCATTTTCATATATACATATAAATTCATTTTATGACGCAACCGGATTTTTAATGAACTGTTCTTTACTAATAACAAAAATTAAAAATTTTAAAAACCCCCGATATATCTAGAAAATATGTGACATCTTCTAAACGGCTGGACCGATTTTCTTCAAACATCGTTAAGAACCATCTCGATCAAGTCACCTTTCAAACAAAGAAAACTAAATCAAAATCGGTAAAGCCGATACACAGACACACACTACAAACTTATAACACCCCTTTTTTGGTTGGGGGTTAAAAACAAAAGTGAAATTAAAATATATGATAGCAGACTACAAAAACAGAAAACAAAGTAAGAAACTTGTATTATATAGATTTTTAATTCCTCAATTATTGGAAATATGTAAAGTATTATTATCGTGTATACAAGCACTAGTCCAACAAATGTTAAAAATCATTGCTATTAAGCCTGTATTTACACAATGGGAGTCTCATTGATAAGATTTTTAGTTATTCCTCTTTGAACTATTCGTATCTCCGGCGTTCACACAATACAAGTCTTACTGTTTTAACATTACAACAATACATGAACTCGTTCCGTACTTGTTTCTCTTCCCCTCGTTTTACTCGCTTATAAAGAGCAATGTTATCGAAAATAGTCGCATTGTGAGAACACAGACTAACTGAAGTAACTGCGAATTTTTTAGGGTTGGTAAAGTTATCCACTTAGGCATCTCAAATTTCTATTGGTCCACCTATACTTATCTCGATATAAAAAGTAATTCGAAAGCGATGAAAAATTACACTTCCTCATTTTTTATACAAATTCTTTCAAGAAAAAGTTTAAATTTGGTGGATCAATTAAAACAGAAGTAAGCCCTCAAACATTTTTGTTTAATTTATTTTAGCGTACGTTGAGTAAAAAAAAACTCTCTATAGTGATTGATTTCCCAAGACTCATTTCCCTGAGAACCATTGTGTTCATGCAGTAAGTTAAACACACATATACATACATATACAGGGGTGTTCTGTAAACCGCGCGTTTTGAAATCGTGCGATGTCCAAAATCGAAAACAGTGTTATGTTGATCGGACGACTTAGTGCATTCAAAGTTAAGTTCGTATAAAATATATTAAACATGTAAAACACTAAAACCAATTAAAAAGCTGCAATAAGTCACCTTTTTAATTGAGCACTTTCCTGGAAATTAGGCGATATCAAAACGTGCGATTCACAGAACACCCCTGATAAACTTTCTTTAAAAAAATTCAAATTGACAAAATTTAATACGCAATTATTCTAATTGTTTTTAAATCAATTTGTCTTCGCAATGACATTGTCATAATAATTGCGTTCGCGTACCGAAAAGTTTTTAAAAATTTTTACTGAACTTTACTGCATTTTACTAAATTGCGTTCGTTTACCCAAAATACAGTAAATGAGAACACAAATTGAGAGAGTAAAGTGACAGTTCTTGACTGAGTGTTTTGCAAATTTTTACTGCAGAAATTTGTCGTAGTAAAGTTTAGTAAGATAAAAACATATGATTCAAGATATAAACAAATGAAAAGTGTAAAATTTGAGAAAGGTTAAATAAAAGTTGTGAAAGTCATTAAAAAAAAACAATTAATTTATAAAGAATAATAATAGAACCTGTTAATATACATATTTTGTAATTTATTTTATTAATCCTTTTGCTTTGCAAATTATTCTAATTCCTCAGAGTTGTAAAACTGTAAAGTATCTGGTTATCAGTAACATTAACAAATAGTCATGTAATTTTTGTTAATTTAAACAACAACAAAACAAGGAAATCAAATATTAAATATTAAAATATTACATGAAATAAATTACAAAATTTATTCTTAGATTGCTCATGTTATAAAAATATTGTATCGAGTACCAATAATTGAAAGAGTTGAATAGTCAAACGTTTATATATTTTTCAACACTATGTGGAGTTGGAGTCAGCTGTTTCTTTAATCTTACTAATTTTTACTATTTTTCCTTTTGCGTACTTTTTTGCAGTGTTTAAAAAACTAGACTCCAAGTAGCTGTAGCAACGAAAAAACACGAAATAGTCTAGCAAAAAAATGTAAAAAACTTGTAGCCGTTCATTTACTATTACTACCGATACCGGCACAATTTGGTAGCTGTAGTTGTAGTAATAGTAAAAAAATAAAATAATTGGAGCAGCGTAGTAAATAATGTTTTACTGCTTTAGCTACCTTCAAATTTTTGTAGCACTAAAAGTAGTTTTATTTTTTAAATTTTTACTGCTACCTACTTTGGTAGTCACAGAAGGAGCAGATAGCATAGTTTTTGAAGTAGCACTAGAATAACATTTCAGCAGCAATTTAACAACATTGCAGCAGCATAAAATAACATTTAGGGAGCAGCATAAGTAGTAAAAAAGTAAAATTTTCAGTAAACTAAATACAAACGAAGAATACGTGTGTGAAACAGCGTTGCCGTTTCGTACTTTTAACTAGAATTGGTTATTTTTTCGAATCTGTATTTTAAGTTGTATTTGATGAAAAATTAGTTCGAATAAAATAATTAAAAACGAACTAAAATACATTTCATTCGTAATTTTAATAGATATGTATTTTAGTTACAACAGTCTTTCTTTTCTTTTATAAATGTTGACGTATGTATACGTATATAAACTTTGCATACTGTATGTATTTTCTAATTCATTTCCAATTCACCAGTTATAAAAATGAGTTAATAAAATTCAAGTTTTTTTTTAATTCAGTTTTATGTGAGATGTCATGTATTCATACATTTTAGTATAGTTACGTGGCTCCATATACATACATATTACATCTTATTTCCATATACCTATGGACCCATATACGAAGAACTTCATAATTCAATTTCCATATATGAGCTCATGATACATTTCATATATTCGTCCATATATCAATTCATATATAATACTTTTCGCATGTATAAGCCTATACATTTCCATACATGAATTCATATATATTCATATATATTATATACATTCATATATTAAAAATATATGGACCATACATAGTTTTTTTAGCTGGGTTATTTAATATTATTTAACAACATCGTCATAACTACGATATGTAAAAAGTGTGGCGTAGCAGGGAAACGTTACTGTAAAAACATGACAATCACATAAAAAAGCACGAACACGAATGTGTGAAACGAATTAAAGCGACGATTGCTTATAAACAGCGCTGTCAACTTTTAAATTTCACAGTGCAATAAAAAAAAGCCTTTAAGTTCAATAAATAAAATAATTTTGTTATTGTGATTATGTTTTTATTTAAAGTTTTTCTTTTCTAAATTAATATTATATATGAGTGTTCTTTCAAAAAAACCTATTTTCACCAAATTTCAGTAATGAGAAAAAAGTTTAAGAGCGTTATTTGGAACGTTTTTTAATATGTAAAATAATTAATTACATTTCCTGTTTTGTTTTGTTCTTTTGTAATTATTATTAAACTACAAACTGCAAGTAAGCCTTATACTACAATGACACACAATATAAATTTTAATGATTTTTTTATTAAATAAAAAAAGGATTTAAAAGTGTGGTCATTTTTTCACATTTGTTAACTTTTTCAAAAAATGTGATAAAATGTAATGTAATAATTTTTTGGTTGTGGCAGCACTGATCACACACATACATACACATTTGTGGTTTCTAGTTTTACTGATGATTTTGATTTTTGACTACTTTTGCCGCTACCTCAATGTTATTTTGTGCTGCTGAAATGTTATTAAATTGCTGCTGAAATGTTATTATAAAACTACCTCGATGTTATTAACATACTACCTCAAAATTTTCTAGTCATAAAAAACAAAACTCCAAATGTTGTAGTAGTTATAAAACAAAAACCTCAATCAAACGAATAGAAAACTATTTAGTTTTTTAAGCTGCTACTTCATTTTCGTTTTTACTGCTGCTACTTAATTTTTAGTTTTTAATTTTATCATGTAGCAGTAGTTTTAAAAAAGGTAATGCTACGAAGCAAGACAACTGCTCCTGGTACCGCTACTTGTAATTGTTTGGAGTACTAGTTTTAGCAATAGTAAAAAAATTTTCAGTTAATGTAGTTTTTTAAACACTGCTTTTTTGGGCAACAGCTTTTTTTGAGAGTAAATCTTAAAATTTGTGCATTTTACTACAAAAGTAAAAAAACACACCTAATAATTTGTGTTGTTTTTTCAAAAAGTTTCTTAACCTACTATGAGTGAAGTTTTGTAGTTTTCAATAATTTATTGAGATTTTATCTAAGAACATTGGCTTGTGGTTTAAATCTACTGATGAGTTGCTTCATCAGCAACGAAATGCATCTAGTTGTGCTTAACCAACAACAAATGATTTTTTTCAAATATAAATTATTATTTGTAGCTTATATACATATGTATATATGTACAATGCAATGCAAGCTCCCTTATATAACAAAAAATTAAAAAAACTGTGTTTATGTTAATCCTGGTCTAGCAAGTCAAAATATATACATATATTTCTTTGCAAAATATCCAACTCTTCTGGCAATAAAAATTATTATTATTATGCACAAGCATGGTTATTTTATAAACAAATTTTTTAAGATTTTTGAAATGTTAGATATCAATTTTTGCATTTCAGGTAACAATATGTATGGAATTTAGAAACAGCCAAAAAACGAGTAACTAGATACTAGATACAGTACATAGTATGTACATATGTATACGTGTTTGATGTATAATCATATGTATTTATATACATATTTACATATCTATGTATGTATAAACATACTTATGTATACATTTTTGAAAGCTGGGTAACATAGTAAAACTAAACTTACATCGACAATAACAATTAACTAATGCAAAACACGTCGTTCTGTAAGCAAAGAATTTAACCTAAACAACAAATCCTAGAATAAAATTACATAGCTAAATAATGCCTTATGATTAAAATCACAAATTAAAATACGCAAAAGGAAAAATAAATAAAAATGTACCACCATAAATCATTTATTGACTAAAGGTACGGTCACACTTGACAAACATTTGCCCAAAAAACGTAACCAGTAAATACCTACTAATGAAAAATTTTCTGCTTCAGACACGTGTTTATTAAGTTAATTAGTTTTATATATATTTTAATTTTATATTTTAAATAGGCGAAAATGTCGAACATTTAAAAAGAAGAAGAGAAATATTAAAAATAACGAAAATAGGTAGTTTGAAATTAATAAAAGTAAAAAAAAAATCGGAAAATTACAATTTCATAAAAAATTAAAAAATTGCAGGCGATTCTGAAGGAGACAATCACTCTTATTCCAGATTTCTTTCGATTTTGCAATTTCTTACGAGTTTTTGCATATTTCGCGATAGAAGCAACTTTTTGCATGCTTTGCCGATTTTTAAAAAATATTAGACTTTGTTGTCATCCCGCTGTTAGTAGCTTTTTAATCAATATTATGGCTTGTTTAAAATTTTTTTCTCGCGATTTTGTGCAAATTTCGCGATAAAGGCGACTTTTTGCATGGTTAGCGTCCTAACAATTTTGAAGGTTTTAAAACATTCTGCCTTATCGTGATTGGCGTATTTCAAATACGACTACGACAGTTTGGTACTAGATTAAAGAAAAACTGTTGAAGTCTTCTTTAATCTATTACAAAATCGTCGTAGTCGAAGTGGAGTCGAAGTCGAAATACGCCAATCCTACTGTTAGTAGCTTTTTGCCAATTTTCGTCATTTCGCGAATTTTTTTATTCATTGGCATATACATATAATTAAGGTAAATGTAATTAAAAAACATTAGCACTTTTATAAGCTTATGCATTCCTGATTCCATTCTACAACATTCATCAAACATAGGGAAAAATGTTGTAGGTGTCGTAGCAAACTTTTCTATGGAAATTACCTACAACATTTTACAACTATTGTACAGCTTGACGACCTACTACACTTACAATAGGTTGTGAATTGAGCAAATATTATTGGAAACTATTCAACTTAATAAACACGTGTCTGAATCAAAAGATTTCTCATTAGTATTTACTGGTTACGTTTTTTAGGGCAAATGTTTGTTAAGTGTGACCGTACCGTAAGACCTATAGAAAATACAAGTGGGAGTTTCAAATAGGATTTTTATGAAGTTTACAGTATATTCATACCTCTTTAGGTAATAGAAAACTAAATATTTCTTCATTTCAGCATGGGAAGAGAAGCGTGCATTTTGTTGTTATCAGCATTATTTTAAAATTACACATGTGTGAACTCGTATATGGGCATTTCCATCAAAATATCTAACGACACCAAACTTAACTAACGTAAAATAATTTTATTAATACATAACCACCCATTTCTACATATTAGAATGCAAAGACACAAAAGTGCATCTTTTTTTCATTTAGATATTTCTTTTGCACGTTCTGTTTTGACACACGTTCTTAAAGGTATGTATTATTCTTTGTTTTACCTCATTAAAATATTTCTGAGGGGCACATAAGAAACTATTTGATTGCAAATAACTTTAAATGTTTGCTTTGCAAAATCGCATATTTCGAAGTCACATTTGTTATCAATCCGTTGAAAGTTCATACAGAAAGCTCATCAAATCAAATCCATTAGGCTGAATTATTATTATTATTAAATAAATAAAAAAATATTCAGTACAAACAGATATGTTTAATACAATTAAAATAGAAAAAAACCTGCTGAAAAATATAAAGATTTGTCATCGTGGTAAAGAGAGTTTTTCGTCTCTTTCGCACTGGTTGACTGATCTGCCACGGATAACCGTATAATTTTGCGGTTCTTTTGTGGAATTTCTTTAACAACCACGTTGCTACATTCTATGTGAAGGCATAGGTCGTGTACAGTCAGTCACAAAACTTTTTTAAAATACTGTTAACATCTTGGGCATATGGTCTAGTTACCCCGCCCATATTTGTGCAACAATACTTTATAAATTTACTTTGTAAAGTATTTATGAAATAAATAAAAACAAACATTATTACAAAACCATAAATTAAAAACAAGGGAAGAACGTGGAATGGAAATCGTTGGCTGAATGATAAAATTAAATGACTGAAATATAAAAGCGGAATGACCGCATACTAAAGAGATGAAATCGGCAGAAGAAGAAGAACTATAAGTTACGTTTGTTGTGAAACACTGTCAACATCATGGAAAAGCCCACATACAAAATTAGGGGTTAAATTTCTTCTGTTTACTGCATAAGCGTGGTTGATAGTTAGAAAATTTTAAACAAAAGAAATTTAATAATTACAAATAATTGGAGTATTTGTTGTTAAACTAGGGAAATAAACTTCAATGCAAAGAAGTCATGCATCAATGAAATTACTACAGGGTAGCGCAAAAGTAATATATCGAGAGCCTATATTCAAAATATGTCAACTCAAATTTGGTCAAAATGAGTTTCCGATGGCAAAAAGTTCCCCTTTGCAATATTCATCATATTCATATAAATTTCGAATCAAAAAATATTCTTTCTGGATTTGCATAAATTTTTTTATTCTGCTATCTCAAAGTATATTATTTTTTTGCTGAAAAATTAAATTAAAAAAATTAATATATTCGGCGGACCTGTTCTGAAAATCAGGTGATTTCAAAAGTAAACTATTAATATGTAGCTGACTTGATAGTGGGTTTTTATTTTGTTTTAAGTTTTTTTCATTTGTAATAGAATATTTTCTTCCAACTTCCAAAGCTATAAATCGTGAAATTTACAAAAGCAATGATTTAGCTTTCATTAATTTTTTGAAATCTCCGTGATTTGTAGAACAGGCCCGATTATTATAAATCTACCACATATGTATCTTATTGCATTTGGGATGCTGAACACGAATCAGGTAAGGATATTGATATTCTAGTGGGCTAGGCATGTTTTTGAGATATGGTCACTTTTAACATTAGTACATAGGGGCTCCGATAAAAAAAAAATTGGTAATATACTCGTATGTCTAATTTTTAAACTATTAATCGAATAAAAACATTATGTGTGTGCCGATTATAGTCAATGATATAAGTTTTCGAAATTGCAAATTTGGAGTGGCGCTACTATAATAGAAATTGAGTTAGGGAATGCCAAAGGTGACCACCACGAGATGGAAGAGGGAGGCTTTCAGTCAGAATAAGTTTTTTTTATGGTATTTTAAGTGATATAAACCATATGTTTTTAAATACTGTAAACAAACAAAAGCAAAGACAAACAAAAATTTTAGTTTAGATGAAATTTTCAAAATAACAAAAAACAAATGTATTTAGTTTTTAAAACATTTATTTAAGTTTGATGCCAGAAATATATTCGGTTATGTTCCCCCTTATCGGGAATAAAGGCGAACATTTTGTTCGCGTGAAATATTTCCCGTGAACAAAAAATTGCGAACAAGTTAGAAAATAGTATACTGACACAACAACAACGCAAACATTGGCAATCGCAATTTTAGGGAAAGGGAACACTCTTCACGTGAACTTTTATTCACGATAAGGGTGGTTATGTATTCCACGTCAAATTAAAACTTGCGGAATTTCCATAGAATTGGTGGAAATATTTATAACAACAATTCTATGGTATTTCCGAACGATTTAATTCACGTGGAGTGCAGAACATAACCGATTGTTTTTAAATATGAATAAATGTAATAGGTTATTACAGTGAAATTTTTGTTTATACATACATAGTATGTACGAGTATGTATAGTCGGGCGGTTACTGGTTTGCCGCATAGAACATTAAAAAACAAACTGAGTTATTGATCAATTATATATGATGTATGTATGTATGTATGTAAATCGGAGATAAGCAAAAGGCCGCCCGTGGGCTCTTCGTTATGCTCTTTTTTACACGTACTTAAATACATGTAATATAAAGATGTATGTATGTATGTGCCTGACTTTGATACATGAATCAAAGAATAATAGAATGTATTCTTTGATTCATGTCATGGGGATAGTTACTGGTTAGCCGCATGGAACAAATATGTGTTTTTGAGGAAATCGTTGAAGAATGTATTATTTTTTTTTTCATTTGTTGTATAAAAATACGCGATAGAATATTTTGTTTAATAATAAAAGTAATAGATGCATAATATGAATCATATTATGATTTTATTTAAACTTACGGGCCTGGTCCACGATGTCGACAAGAAACTTTCTACAGCTTAAATTGAAAACAAAAAACAAACTTTCTTATATGTGTGTGAAGATAAATTCATCGAGCTAAATTCATTTTAAAAAAATATCGCATGCGTTTTGTACTGAAATTAAGGGGTTTCTTCATAAAAACGCTCACTGTGGCTAAACGCTTCTTCCTCAGCATTCAAACCTAGTGGAAAATGAAGACAACAAATCATACTATTAAATTGCATTTACAGTATATCTGAATTGTATATGTGAATTTTTTTAGAAAACTTGGAAAAAATATGACTTAGTGAAAAATATATTTTGTTGAGTTCTAGGAGGGAAATGGCCACTGTGACCAAACCCTTCTTCCTCAGCGAATCAAACCTAGTAGAAAATGAAGACAACAAATCATACTATTAAATTGCATTTACAGTATATCTGAATTGTATTTGTGAATTTCTTTAGAAAACTTGGAAAATATATGACTTAGTGAAAAATATATTTTGTTGAGTTCTAGGAGGGAAATGGCCACTTTGGCGAAATCCTGCCTCCTTAGCGAATAAAAACCCAGTAGAAAATGAAGACAACAAATCATACTATTAAACTGTATTTACAAAAAGAAATCGCCATCACACGAACCAATTTGAAAGTTAAGTTGTTTGTCGGTTGAATGAAAATAAAAATTTTTTGATTTTTCATTCAACCGTTGGTCAATCAGACCTCCAACGTAAAAATTGGTTGCACAACTTAATAAAATTGTACAAAGTCGCCGCATTATAGACAGTATCGAAAATGCGGAATCACAAACAAAACAACATAAATCATAAAGGGTACTTTTATTGAAAATTGATGGGAACCCCTGTGCAAGAGTGTTCAACAGAATTACTTAAATATATGTAAATGTTCACTGTAAGCACCACCAGAAGAACATCATAACTTATTGTGGCGAACATGCAGTCTTTAAGCTTACGCTGTCAATCACTCAGCAATAGTGAAAAGTTTTCAAATACTCTTGTAGACTGTGTGTGGGGGTTTTAAAAGAAATATTTGAATGTTTAAATAAAACCCACAATGGCAATTGTGTATGTCAGGAACGATTTATTTGAAAGACCTGGAAAATATATTTTATTTGCATTAAAGCCAATACAATTCAAATTTAATTTTTTTTTAGATATTTGTTTTTAAAATTCAAAATGTTAATTTTAGGTACATACATATGGAGTAGATGAAATGTTACTTTAAGGACGTTGACCATCCTAAACGATTTTATGAAAGCATTAATTAACACTTTTTTTCCTTTAAAAAAAACTATGAGAGCATGTTTCTCTAAATGCGAACAATAGATTTGATCGAACATTTATATTAAAAACAAAAACAAAAAACTGAAATTTGTTTTTGTTTCTAATATTAATATTCGATCGAATCTATCGTTCGCATTTAGAGAAACAGGCGGTGAAATACTTGTACCTGCAGTTTTTCCCCCATTTCCTTCAGTTTTATTTATTTATTCATGGTAATACCAAAGCCTCTATTTAATATGTATATATGTATGTATGTATTAGAGATCGACCGAAGGCGTTTTTTTTGGCCGAAGCCGAAGCCGAAGCCGAACTTCGGCTAAAATCTTAAACTTCGGCCAAAACCGAAGCCGAAGCCGAATGTTTTAAATTTTAAAAATGATACTTGTTTTATATGAATTAAGAAAAAAGTTTGCTTTTTTGAGATCACTGAAATAGCTGTAATATCTATTGGATACATAACAAGAAAAATAAAACTATTTTGCAATTTCTAGATTGCTTTTTCATATGATAACTCACAAGAACGTCCAAGTAAAAGAAAATAGAAAGCAACAGGGTTGTATTTCAAAGCAACCCTTTCAAAACGTTAAACACAATAGAAACTGTCGGCGAGCAACGACCAAAAATAATGTTATTTTTCAAGCTTGGAATGAAAAATATTCGGCTTCGGTTAATCGGCCGATTTTTGCCGTAGGCCGAATGTTGGCCGATTACCAACTTTTGGCCGAAGGCCGAAGCCGAAGCCGATTAATCGGTCGAACTCTAGTATGTATGCATATGTATTATATAATAATATAAAATATTACAAAATGTTTTAATACTAATACCCAGCAAAAAATAAAATGAGTACTTCTTTAGAAAGCACTTCTTAATTACTTCCAAAATAGGTTATGTAGTTTATTCTGGTTTAACAAAGTTATTTTTAACCACATATCTAAAGTAATGATAAATCACCTATTTTATTATTATTATTATTATTATTATCCTCTAAAATAAAAACCAAATAAAAAAGTGTTGGAAAAAAATAGAAAAAGCACCACAACTACTGATACGAACCAGTTCAAACTCCGAGCAAGCCCGTAAGCTAATAAAATGTCTGATTGATTTAAATGCTGAAAAGTACAAATTGTTCAACTTCAAAAACGAACTGAAAATAGAACAGGGGCCAAATTACGGCATTTGATATTGAAATATTTCGGAATTTCGTTCCATAACGAGTGCCGTAATTTGCCGCCAGGTTTCTTTCTTATTTCTTGTGAGACAATTATTTTAATGACAATTATTTTAGGAATCAAATGGCTTTCCAAGTGGGCTAATAAACAAGTGAATAAGCACCACTTCCTAAATCATCATCATAGATTTAAATGCTTTGGAAAAGTGGTTAATAACCACATCCTAACTACTTTTTTTCATTACTTTTTTTGCTGGGTATGTATGTATATACTATGTATGCATTAGGTTCATAACATTTGGCATTTTTTGCAAATATCAAAATTTGACATACATATATAGCTGAATAGTCCATGGAAAAATAAGAATAATTGCGTTTTTACTTGTACGCAATCGTTAAAAAAACGTTCCGTACCAATTGCGATGAAGTTTGGAGTTAGAAGTTTGTTGATGGCAGTATTTAAAATATTTTTTCAGATTTTATTTATTTTTTCTTCATGACGTGAATGCAATTTTTACTTTAATATATAAGGAAGTATTGAAATGTATATCATTTTTTATTTTTCATATTTATTTTTAAAACTAAAATGAAAAAAAATGTGTATGCCTAGAATACAAATACATACATATTTATGTATGTATTCTTATCATGATAAATGTCAAATTCCATATAGAAAAAAGAGCTACCATAAAAATAATTATTTTTCAATATCAAGTTTGACTTTTGTTATGATAAAAAATATATCAAGTGTAGACGTAGGAAAAATATATCAGGTGTAGACGTAGGGTTACAAAACATTTAAAGCTGAATTCAGTGTACAGGCAAATCTTGGTATAAGAAATCACACTTTAACGAAAATCCGATATAACAAAACGTCGAAATTTTTTACATTAACAACCTTATATAGCGAATACTATACTAATTTTATACTGGATATAACGAATGATAAAGAAAAAATCGCGAAATAAAAACAAAAACTTGGTAGGAACATATTTCTAACATTTAGTTCTATGTACTTTATATAGCGAATGTTTTAATAAATGTGTGCTGTGTATAACGAACGCAAAAAAATATTAAACAAAATCTACAGCATCCTGGAAATTCACTGAAACAATAGGTGTGTTCCACAAGATTTTGTTAAAGTTCGGACTAATGAGAGTAAATAGAAAATTACTCTCTGAATGCGCAAAAGTTATCCAAAATTGCTGGAACGCAAAAAACCATAATTGCCCATCTTGAAATACAAGTGCTGCTTACTTTTTAATTTAAATTTTATTTTAGTGATTTTAGTCGCTTAAAACGCATAACATTATAAAAACAAAAAATTTGCATCATTGGCAACAGCTGTAAAAAGTAAATGAAAAAAATCTCCAGAAAAGTAGAAACTACGTGAATTATTTAAAAAATCATAAAACACATTTTTTTATATTGAAGGAATGGAGAAATATGCACAAATGTACTTACAACTTCAGCTTTAACTTTTTTGCTTTATTCGCAAATTTTCTGATTAATCTTTCAGTTTCATATGTAAACAAAAAACAGCTGATTATTCAATTCTTGTCCGAACTCATCCAGAAGAAAAAGTTCGTACTAGTTTGTACAGGAAATGAAAACAATTAATCTCTCATTCGCTCTCACAATTGTACAAAAATTGCTATCTGAAACGCTTTTGGATAACTTTGTACAAGTTCGGACTGTTTTGTTATGCATCTGGAACAGACCTAATATATGTATCAGGGATGGCAAAGTTGGTACAATTGTACCTTTTTTGGTACTATTCAAACTCGGAAAGTACAATAGTACACCAATGACTAATTTAGTACATTTAAGGAATCTCCAAAGTTTCAATTTTCACTTTTGAACAATGACAGTTATATTCTTCTCACTGGAAAACAGTCTTGTGAAAGAAAAACGCAGCGAAAATATCATAAAATTTTAACATTTCCAAATCATTTTTCTTCTAAATTCGGATTTCAATTTAAACAGGTGCAACCATATGCTTTAACATCCTAACTTACAAGAAAATTTGTGATAACGATTCGGTAGCCAATACCCCATTTCTATAACTTGTGAGAAGTTCTCGCATCGAGAAAAATTAAATAATTATATTGGTTGTCCTATTTTACACAGGGTTACTCACATAAAAACTTATATAAACTTACAAAAAATATATACAAATACAGTTTATTTCTTACTCACCCTGTTTCACAGTATGATAACAATTTTTTCGACACGAAAAGATCTCACATTCCTTACAGAAACGAGGCACAGAATAATGTCGATTATTTTTATAAAAATATGTAATTTGAACTCAAAAAAATCTTTTAGTACAATTAAATCCAAAAAAGTAAAATTTTTTAAAGTTGGTACAATTTTCAAATTCTCAAGGCCATCCCTGATATGTATATACATATGTATATATATGGTTCGAAAGGTCTTAAGCCTCTCCGTTTATAAATTTAAAATCGGTTGATATTTAACTTAGTTAGAGGTTGATAAGTGCCTACGGGTACAAAAACCCGGCTTTTTCCCGTAACTCAAGATTTTGGAGGTGTTTGGAAAATTACAAATACAGATTGTTGTTATACTCGACAATACCTACCAGAAAAATAGTAAGACTTCGCAGTCACACTGTGTAATTGGTCCAGAAGTTTGGTCTGTATGTACATCCAACTCCTTCATTTCAATGTAATAAAATAATTGGTATTTTTAATAACAGTTATTTTTAATTTTGTATATATTTTGGATGAAATTCTGTGAGGATTTCTTATCCAAATAAATAGTACAAGATAATTGTGAATATGAAAATCAGAGATCAAACCCAACTCATGAGTTAATTCACATTTATTCAACATACATACCTAGACAACTTGTTTACTTCAATGGTGAGGCTTCGGATATTAGATGCGGTTGTGGTGACCTCCACATTCATTCTGTCATTGGCCCTACATTAATCATTTTATTTATCAATTAGATTTTCCATGACACATGCTTCAATAAATTATGATTTTACTAAATTGAATAATTGGATTCTTGTGAACTATCGTGCGGTTAACCCTGCGAAGACTAAGAGACTGTTTTGAAGTCTAATAGCCTTGATTTAGACTAGTCTACAAATGATTCCTTTTTTTTTTTTTTTTTGAATAAACACAAAACACAACTCGCAAAGCGATTAGCTTGTCTGCGGAAAACACCCAGGGTCTATGGTGGGAATCGAACCCACGACCTCTGGACTGAGAGGCTAGCATCGCTGCCACTCAGCCACAGGGGCACCCTGTACATTCATTCTGTTTATTGTGGAAAGTGCTAGAAGTCTGGGTGTTATTATTGATGACAGATTCTAGCTTTGCACCACATATTGATAGGATTTGTCCCAAGGTTTGTTTTACGTACCGTGTTTGTTGTGTACTGGGTATGCAATGTGACAAAAAAGATAGAATCAACATATTGTGAACAATGTTGAGATTTGATTATGGCCTTACATAAAGAGCTCATGTTTGCAATCATTCAATTTGGATCTTACGTTTGAGAATTACCTAAAGTTTCATTTATTTATATAGAAATTTAAGACGTATATACATATACATATATATATATATATATATATCTTCTATATACATATATAAAATCGTAGTGTGTGTTTGTTCCTAACGCATAATCTCTGGAACTATAAGAGCTGTGGAGCTGAAATTTTCAACACAGGTTCTGTTGGATACCCGGTAGGTTTTCGTTTTGTTTTTGACCCCACAAGTGACCACAGTGTTGAGTAACTTGTAGTTAAAAAATAATAATTGATTGTAAGAACATTTGCCGGGCTCAGCTAGTATATATATATATATATATATATATATATATATATATAATTAAACAATTACAAATCATAGTTATTTTAATACGCTAAAAAGTAGCAGTTTAACCTCTGTTTTTCAATGCTGAATTCAACAAATGATTTTGAATCTCTTTGAATATTATAATTTAGATCGTTCATGAAAGAGAAAGTACGTGATAGGGTACCATTACGCGCATAATCAGTACGATGAAAAAGGGACATCGAAAATCTCTCTATACGAGCAATACGATTAGAAATATGGGGATTCCAAATAACAGAAGCATATTCTAATTTAGACATGACAAAAAACATATAGACATGTTTAAGTGTGTATGGATCACTTACTGATTTACTTGTTTGCCATTAATAAATCTCATAAACCTCTACACATTGCACAGATGATATCCTTTACCACATCAGTGAGGAATCAACAAATATTTATAAATCGCATATTTTACTCTGTATACATATGTATGTACGAACACTCTTTTGTTGTATGAGTAGATCGCGTGTAGTACTTTCTGCAAAAGGAATTGAGTTCTAATGCATTGCCTTTTGGCATCTTTTAGGAGAATACTCATTAAACATTTAATTATTTGTATAAACTAGTATTTACATAATTCGTATTCCATGATTATTTGGGATTTTTTCCTACTCATCATTGGATTGTTATTGTTGGAGTCGTTAATTGATAATACTTAATAAGTATACTTTCATATGAATGGATTTTTTTATTTTTTTTTCAAAACTTGAATACATAAGTACTATGTATTTACATATGTATGTATGTACGCATGTATCTAGTATGAACATTTTCTCAGACGTCATGAACAATGCTTTGTGCACTGTAACGACATGTTGTGGGAGACATGGCCTGGCGGTCAACTATAATAAGACTATTCTGGTACCTTTTTCTCTTAGAAGAAACTTGGTCTAGGGACAGTATCGTTGAATGGATGCAATATTCCTTATTCGACCGATGTCAAATACTTAGTTTGGTGGCAAAAGACTCGAAGGGTTGTGGCGACAGCTAAACTCTGTAAAGCTCAGAGATTGGCGTGTCTTCTTGCAACAGGCGCAATGGGATCATGTCCAACCTTAGCCATTGAGGCCTTGATTGGACTACCACCCACACAAATCTTTATTAAATCATCTGCGGCAATGGCCGCTTATAGGATGGGATACGGGACATCTGCTCGTTGTGTTGGCAACGGGCACTCGTCGGTCCTGAATACAATGCCCAACTTAGGACTGCTAGGAATGCCTAGTGACAGGATAAACTGTGGATTCAGATTCGACAGGAGATTCAACGTCACAATTCCACCCAGGGCAGTGTGGGACGAAAACAGTACCGATGTGGATTCCAGAAGTTTACGTTGGTATACGGATGGATCCAAAACGGAGGATGGAGTTTGTGCTGGAATTTTTGGGCCCAACGTAAAATCTCTTTGCCCATGGGCAAATGGCCTACAATATTTCAGGCAGAAATACAGGCAATCACCAAATGTGTTGACATTAATTTAAATAGGGGCATTAAAGGTGCGCATATAGCTATCTTTTCTGATAGTCAGACAGCTCTTAAGTCTCTCCTTTCATGGGAATTCCGTTCTAGGCTAGTTTTAGAGTGCTTTGACTCATTACACACGGAACAAGGTTTCCATTTATTGGATACCTATCCACAACGGTCATCCAGGGAATGAAGAAGCGGATGAACTGGCCAAGAGGGCGTCTGCTCCTTTTATGGGCCCACAGCCGTTTTGCGACGTATGTCGGTCGACTGTAACATCTCTGATCAAAGAAGATGACACTTCGATCGCTAAGGAAATGTGGCTGTCTTTTCTTGGTTTAAGGCAAGCCAAAGCTTTGATCCAGCCATTTACATATATTGGCATCCTGAACCTCAACAGGTATAATTTACGGCTTGTTACTGGTTTTCTTTCTGGTCACTTTGGACTGAATTATCCTCTGTGGAAAAGTAACCTAGTTCGTTCACCTTTGTGTCGTTTATGCTTGGAAGATGACAAGACGACGACACGCATTCTTTGTGAGTGTATCGCATTATGTGACAGTAGAAGGCGTGTGTTTCATTCTGAGTATCTGTGTTCAGATGATATTAGGCGGGCTTCTCCAATATCTGTACTACTTTCGTAAGGAGTCATACAGAAATTGATTTAATTTAATTCACAGATCTATGGTACAAAAGATCCATCAGGTGTCGCAGTTCCGGTCTTTGGACCAGATCTTCCCCCTATTCTATTCTATTATGAAGCTGATAATTAGCTAGTTTATACAGAGAGGTACATATGTGTGTAGTATGTAATTATAATACATCTATAGATATGTACATATTAATAGCGTATATGTATATACATACATATGTTAAATTATATATAAATTAAAATACTTTATCTGAATAAATTAATTTGGAAAAAGAAGAGATCGAAGGACATTTTGTATGACATAAAGAAATAAATAAGAAACACATGTACGTACCACCAGGAAATTATACTGCAATTCGATACAAGAACAACAAATGCGCATATATACATACATACATATATATACACAACAGAGGAGTATGTAAAAACTGACAAAACATTACAAATAACAAATGCAACAACAAACATATAATGTGTCTATATACGTATGTATGTATGTATGTATGTAGATATGGAAGCTCGAGGTTTCAAAGTTCAGTCTTGCATACATATATAAAATAATTTGATGCAATTATTTCAAGATTATTAACCAAAATTTAAAGTTAGAAAGCTCAAGTTTATAGAAAATTGTGTTAACACTTAATCCAGTTAATAAAAACCCCGCTTTTCAATTAACAATACCATCCGTTGTTGGTAACCCCAATACTTTTTTCACTCAGCCACCGTATTAACTTTTACTGTACATCCGATTTGTACAAGACGACTTTTAAATAATTATATTTTTAACTTTTTCAAGATTGTTTACTACTCACTTGTCTTTTTTAAATGTATTTAAATATAATTGATTAACTATTTATTTCTTTTTACAAAACACTAAATTTTTTTATAAAAAAAACTTCTGTTTATCACGAAAACGAAAAATTAACTCGGTATCTATTCGCAAGACACGAACTTGTACTAACGAGCAACTATGCAGTAAACAGTAATGTCAACTTTTATTTTTTATATGAATAAAATTATATCATACGTAAAAGACATGTAAAAATGTTTATGAATGGGGCCAATTATATACATATATAAATTTAACAGCCATGTTTTCCCTAATTTATATGAGGATTTAAAAATCGGTTTTTAACACCAATTCCCTTCTAACTCTCTCTTCGAGCCATGTCGGCTATCGCACAATGGACTTGACGCATCGCATATTCCTGAACATGGACATGACCAATGCCTATTTATCAGGTCAACGCAACTCTACAAAAACACAGCAATACAAAAAACAACTTTATGTTTAAGATGTCAGAAACACACACAAACATGAACTCAAGTATATGGTGCAAATAACTTTTGACAGCTTAAACACGAAAACACAGAATATCATCAGGACGATTGCGTTGACCTGATAAATAGGCCTTGATTTTTACGTAGCAAACGTCAACTTCTCTATTACATGCATACACACACATATATAAAGCAAAGAGAAATACAATAACAGCTGACACGTTCGTTGGCAACCTCACGTTTTTAATAACTAACATCCAGACTTAAATGGGTCTAGACACGGTCAAAATGCTTGATGAGATTGGTTATAGTATGAATGAAAATTTGTTAGTATGTGTGCCACCAACGATGCTTGATGGAAAATCAAAAAAATTTGATTTTTGGCATGCAATGCTGTCACTTTTTATATACATGTATGTGTTAACCCGTCAAGCACGAACAAATTTCATTCATTATAATTATATTATCATTGTAAACAGTTGTAAAAAAAATCGGAATTTAAGAGAAAACAGAAAAGTTACTAATACAAAAAATACAAAATACAAAAAAATACATTATTGTTATTAACATTTCTTTATTTAGAGACATTTTATAAATTTTTTTAGCCAAACGACCAGCACAAAATCAAAATGAATGCTTCACGGGACATCAAGCATGGTAACAACAAGCCGACAAGCACACGTACACGAACTTGACAGCACGCATTTTGATCGTGTCCAAAGCCCTTAAGGCTCAGTTACCCGACTGTAATGTAAAGTAACAGCAACAGTAGGAAACAGCTGATCGATATTGTTATGTGAAAAGTAATGTAAATGGTTATAGAGATGTAATGTAATAACGTAACCTACTTCTCATATAAAAATATCGATCAGCTGTTTCCTACGTTACTTTTACATTACATTACCGTCGGGTAAATGAGCCTTTAATCGATACAACTTCCAAAGTAAGACGATACGATTTGACTAACGAAGCCAGTAGCCTTTTAAAATTGTTACAAGTATGTATGCCAGGATTGTTATTCCCTTTTTTCAAGGTTGATTTTTTAAGATATCGTCGGTTGGTTTCTGGCTTGCAACAGAATTAATGTATTTTGAATATACTGTGCCGCAAACCAGAATCCAACCGACGATATATCAATAAGAAAAATGTTTTATGCAAGGCCTATTTATCAGGTCAACGCAACTCTCACGATGATTTTTGTTTATATGGTTTTTTTCTTGTTTGAGCTGTCAAAAGTTATTTGCACCATATACTTTAGTTCATGTTTGTGCGTGTTTCTGACAACTTAAACATAAAGTTGTTTTTTGTATTGCTGTGTTTTTGTAGAGTTGCGTTGACCTGATAAATAGGCCTTGGTTTTATGTTACTAGTTGATCAACAAAAGTTGAATTGTGTGAACCGGGACCTTGTGTATGGCTAGCATCACTGCACCATTGTGTGATCAATTTAGCGAGTTTATTTTATAAGCGTGCGACTCAAAAATAATACGGGCGATTTTCAAAAAAAAAATTTATTGCTGGGTCTACACGACAGCCTGACATATCAAACCAAGGTACATATATTCATCTGGAAATGCAGCTGAGCTATTTTTTTCATATAAACTTCATCTGAAACTTCAAAAATTTTTCACGAAAGAGAAATGTAAAAAAAGAAATTTAAATTTCAATATGAAAAATTTTTATCAAAAAATTCTGTGAAAAAAATTTTAAAATCGATCTGTCAGAAGATGTCTAAGCAAATTTTGAAATTTTGGTACAAATTGCTTAATTTGGCATCAACAGCTGATAATCAGTAGGGCAGAAAAGGTCACCTGATCTAACCGACCTAACTGAGTTTTTTTGAAAAATGAGTTAATAAACCTTGTCTTCAATTTTTATGACTGTAAACATTACTGTTGATGCTATAACAGTAAACATATTTCAGACGATCCATAAGAATACATGTAGAAAACAATCATAAAAGCTGGTCAGCTAGATAAAACAGCGACGATATATCCGAATTTGTTTATACTGCGTATCGCTCTTTCACTTCAATAGTGTCAGAACTCAAAAAAGCTAGTTTTGCAGAAAACGCGTTTTAACTTTTCAATTTAGATACAACTCAATGAAGAAATTAAAGCATATTCTTCTCTCACGAGGTGGTAGTAACAGCAAATTTTATATGAAATTTTTAGACAATATAAAATGCTGAATTATTTTTCATTATTAACTCAAAAAACGCATTTTTTGAGTTATGACACTATTGAACTAAATGAGCGATATGTACATTTATTGATTTATTCTGTAAAGAAATACTATCACCAGAGAAATGACTTCGGATGCATTAAATCTATTTAAAACCATTGAATTAAAAGAAGCTAATGACAATTTACAGAACGAAATTGAGGAGCAGGCTAAAGTTTTAGCGCCCAATACCCCAAAGGATAATGAAGTCGATTCCTTACCCGAAGAAAGAGACGATGATATTATGAGTGTCATGAGTACTACTACGACCACAACAACGTCTCGAAGCAAAAGTCCAAATTCAAGACTTAACAAAATACATCGGAAAGTTAAACAACCTAAAATTGTTAAACCATTATTTAAATACAAGTAAGTTAAACAAACATATGCATTTTTTGTGTTGCATGTAGTGTAATGAATATTCGTAGCTGCCATTTACGTGAAGATCATGGTCAACCTTTATTCGGAGTACAATTCAACCATTTTTTGACCAACGAGCAAGCCGTCTTCGCATGTGTGGGTAAAGATCGAGTTTCTATTTACGAGTGCGCCATTGTCAGCCATGAAGAATGCGGAGAAGGGATGAGACTTTTGCAGTGCTATGCTGATCCTGATGTAAGCGAGTTTGAGTAGCGTAAATAGGAATAGGTTAATTAATATATACAAAAATTGTCCCTTAACTTAGCCAGATGAAAATTTCTACACCTCTGCTTGGTCATATGACCCTGAAACGTCAGATCCTATTTTGGCTGCAGCCGGCTATCGGGGGGTTATTCGAATTTTTAATCCCTCAAAAAATATGACTTCAAAACATTACATTGGCCATGGTCATGCCATAAATGAATTAAAATTTCATCCTAGGCAGCCACAGATCTTATTGTCTGGTAGTAAGGATCATTCTTTGCGTCTATGGAATGTACAAACAGATGTATGTGTGGCTATATTTGGAGGTGTTGAAGGACATCGCGATGAGGTGCTTTCAGTAGATTTTGATTTAAAAGGAGATCGTATTATGTCTAGTGGTATGGATCATTCTTTGAAATTGTGGTGTCTTAATAAACATGCCATTAAAGAAGCTATTGAGAACAGCTGCCAATGGAACACCAGCAAAAATACCGCACCGTTTCCCACTATAAAGGAGCACTTTCCAGATTTCTCCACACGTGACGTACACCGTAACTATGTAGATTGCGTTCAATGGTTCGGCGATTTTGTACTGTCCAAATCTTGCGAAAATTCTATAGTATGTTGGAAACCAGGAAAATTAGATCAATATGAATTTAAGCCTCAAGAAACCACTACAACTATAATACATCATTTCGATTATAAAGAATGCGAAATATGGTTTATTCGTTTTGCCTTCAATTTGTGGCATAAAATCTTAGCTTTAGGCAATCAACAAGGTAAAACTTATGTTTGGGAATTAGATGCTTCCGACCCGAATTTGACAAAATGCAGCACACTAACGCACTCTAAATGTACTACAGCTATTAGACAAACAACTTTTTCGAAAGATGGCTCAATATTAGTTTGCGTGTGTGATGATGGCACTATTTGGAGATGGGATCGCTGTGCTTAAATATGTAGTATATGTAAGTACGTACATACATATGTACATACTACACGTTCTTCATCTATTTTCTTAACTGAACTCTTTTTAAGAAATATTTGGGAAATAGAAATTTCCTCAGTTTTCTATATGCTATGGAAACATATAGTAAAGGTTTGTATATGAAAAAGACTAATGTTGGTGCAATGAAGGCAGATGAAAAGAAAAGAATTTTTGCATGTGTGAAGCAAATTGGTTGACAAGATAGTTCAAGATTAAATTTCTGCAATAGTGAAAAAGTATTTCGCAATAATAATTACTGTTAAACATTATATACAAATTTAAACAAACTTTTTCTTGAGTTGTGTTAATCATGTCATAGGTAGTCTTATTTGTCCAACAAGTTCGAAAACTAATCGACTGTTATAAATGTAATATAATTGTTTTTCTTTCCCATAAAATTCTAAAATGAAATAAACGTGAGAATTTCAACGCTTTGCTCTCTTATTTTAAAAACGGTAAATTTTGTATGATACACAAAAACAAATTTTTAACATTTATGAAGTTTTGTTTTTGCTTTACATGTACAAGTCGACGCTTATTCCAGAATAGCCACCAATATCTCTTTCTGGCTGTCTCCCTGAATTAAGACCACATTTTGACCGTCTGTAAAGGCCGGGGCACAATGAATCCGTCATACGTTATACTTCGTCTTTTTCAACTGACAACGACGGAGAAGGTTGGCACAATGAGTACTTTATTGACGGAAGCATTTGAACATCTTATATATGTCGATTCTTCATTTTATTTATTAAATTAAATTTTTTTATTTATTTCGCTTCTTTTTTTTCATTTTATTTTTGCTGCCACAAAACACAAAAATCTAAATCAAAATAAACACCAAAAAACCAACCAATATATGTCAAAACTACTCAACGTACGCAAAAAGTTAAAAGTTTACCAAATTTTGTACTTTGCGTTGATGGACACGTACTGAATGTAACCGCCCTCATAAGAAACCATGTATTTCAACTTAGCTGTCAGTTGAAAAAGGCGAAGTTTAACGCATGACGGATTCATTGTGCCCCGGCCTTTAGACACGGTCAAAATGCTTGCTAAGCTTGGTTATAGTATTTATAAGTGAAAATATGTTAGGATGTGTGACACCAACAATGAATGCAGTGCCATTATTGTTAATAAATTTCCTTAGACATTTTTATAATTTTTTTTTATCCAAACGAACAGAACAAAATCAAAATGCATGCTTGGTGGCCCATCATGGTAATATCAAGAAACAAGCACACGTACACGAAATTGACAGCAAGCATTTTGATCGTGTCCAAAGCAGAGAACTGCGCCGACCGGCTAACAGCCGGCTGAGCCGAGCCGCCGAGGGCTTTGCATCAGCCGCCGCCGCCGCCGATTTTTTCTCGGCTTAAAATCGGCTAAGATTAGCCGCCGATTGATAATTTTTTTTATATATTACGTGATGGTTTTTGGTTTTTTCACCAATAAATTCACACTTTTAATATGAATTTACTTTGACACAATTGTAAAAATGGTGAAGCCGACCCAGCAAGCACAAAGTACTTTGTGATACCAAGCTAAATGTAAAATTTGGATTGTGTAGGTATAAGCCATGATACAATAATACAGGTAGCCGCGAATCTACAACAGATGTACAACAAATGAAACAACAGTGATTATTATTGCTGTTTTGTGATGAAAACTGTCAAAAAATCAAGAGAAAACAAGATACATGTATTTGCGCTTACAATGTACTTTTTTTGTATTAGTGTAGTTTAAATAGGCACTGTGCGCGTGTGTTGGTAAAACATAAACAACATTTGGCAGATCACATCACGAAACAAGCAAAACAGCTGGCACTTCGCGGTTACCTGTATAATTGTATCATGGTATAAGCCTAAAAACATGCTCACATTTCGGTTATCCTCAAACACCTAACGAATATTCAGTTTTGTATGGTGTTTGACATTTCCTATAAGAAACATACACTCTGACGATGTATCCTTTGTGCTGACGATCAAGGCGAATTCAGTATCAGGTGACCTTATCAGCCCAGCTGATTATCAGCTGTTGCTACCAAATTGAGCATTTTGAACCAAAACGTCAAAATTTGCTTAGAAATCTTCTGACAGATTGGTTTTGTAGCATACCAAACTACGTGTTGTTTTTTCTGTTGTAAAATTGTTGTAGCGATAAGGTCACCTGATACTGAATTCGCCTTGCTGACGATGATACCCTGTTTTGAAAGGTAGGGTGGTAATTTATACCAACAAAGTACATGTTATTGCTGTTGTAATATTTGTTGTACTAATGCGGGTTCCTGATTGATGTGCTTTGTGTAAAAGTGTCATACAAATCGTCGGTTGGTTTCTGGTTTGCTGCAGACATAATGTATTTTGGATATACTGTGCCGCAAACCAGAAGCCAACCGACGAAATATGTACACACATAAATATGTATGTATGCATGGAAGCAAGGGGGATACACATAAGGTGGTCTTAATTCTCTGCTGTCAAATCAACCAAAACGTTCAACTTTTGTTGATGAGCTGTAAGAAAAAAAGAGATACATGTATATATACATGTCTCTCTCTTTATTACAGCTGAATTACGAGTTGAGCAACAAAAGCTGAAGTGTGTGAACCACAAAGTAGACCCTGTGGTGTGAACCTGGACTAACAAATACAAGGCGAATACGCAGTGTTGCAAATTAACACCACATTGTGTCAATTCGCCTTGCATGGTAGCAAGGCACATCAATCAGATACCCTCACTCAATTCTTTATAATGAATTAAGACTTTTCCCAGTCCCGGTTCACACACTTCAACTTTTGTTGATCAACTCGTAAAACAGCTGCAAGAAAAAAAATAGATATTTGTACCTCCGTCTCCGCCTCTCTTAAGGTAGAAATACATAATACGCGTTTGTTCGTCGACGAATATCGTGCGCTTGAAAACTTTACCGCATGAAAGTTACACAACACGCGTTACAAACGCCTTTTCTTTCAGCTTTTTTATTCATTTTTACATTGAAAAATGATCTTGGAACATTTTCAAATCCTTTTTTGTGTAATACTGTATAGTTTTCAAACTCTTTATTAAGATTTTTCGTCATGATTCAAATTTTTTTTAATTTTTTCTTTTTTATTGTCGGCTGATTAAGTTGTCAAAACAACACAACGCGTTAAAAAGTTGAAAGTTAACCAACTTTCTGCGGCAAACGCTTCAAAGAGTTTGGTATGTAACTTGTCGTATGCAAAAACACTATTTCAACTTTTTTTGACAGATGCGTACAGTTCACACGCGCACTAACGCGTGTTATGTAACTTCACCTTTACAGCTGAATTGCCAGTTGAGCAACAAAAGTTGAAACGTGTGAACCGGGACTTTATCTAATGCTTGCTTACAGTTAAAGTGAAGAAATTTAAGCAACTTCAAAAAATTAAACTGTTTTCTACTTTATGAGTTCAAAAACAAATTCAAGTCGACACACATTGCTTGCATAGACGAATAGAATAGACAATAAAATATGTATGTTTTTTATAAATATGTACATGAATTGGTATTTTAACCCCTTTTACACACGGAAAGTTTACTTTGCAAAGTCTTAATTCAGCTGGGAGAAAGACAGAGATAGTATTCCTCACACTGTCTCTTATACAGCTAAACTAAGACTTTGCAAAGTAAACTTTGCGTGTCTAAAAGGGGTATATGTATATCAAAACATGACGTCTTGTGACGTGTCGTATACACACAGCTTAAAAGGCTCCACCAACAAGGTGAGAGCATACGAAAACACTGATGTACATAGGCAGTGTTTTATTAGTTTTTCATATTGAGTTTGACAGTTATAGGCATATCTTTAAAGTTGTGACAGATGTATGTACATTCACCCACTTAATGTGGCTTGCTATTTCAGGTTGCTAGGCGTTTGGGTAATTTCCTTTTAAGAAAAACGGAACACAAATTCTGCAACTTTGCATAAATAATCGTAAATTGACGTAACATTTAACAATTTTTAAAAATAACAATGGATGACGAGAAGTTAATATTACTTGTTCAAGAAAGAAATGAAATTTATAATAAGTATAATCCACTTTTCAAGATAGCGGAAAAAAAGCAGGAGGCATGGTTGGAAGTTGCAATAGAAATGGGAACATCGGGTATGTACATATATTTAATACTTGGTTAATGTTACTGTATTGATATTAATTTATTCCAGCGGAGGACTGTCTAAGAAGATGGACATGTCTGAGAGACCGCTTTTCACGAGAAATTAAAAGGATGGAACAACCGATCGACAATGATCCTAGACCAGTGTGGCCTTTCTATGAACTGATGGAATTTTTAAGACCTTTTGTAACAGCTAGACCGTAAGTTTCAATCGATAATAACCACTCATCGCCATGTACATGCAAAATATTGCAATAGGTTTTATAAATATCTAAACATTGTCTATATTTTAGTATTCGAGGTTCTAAATTCCCAAGACTTAATAGCAAAATATTTGATTATAAGCATCCTAGACCGTCTCCCGTAGTATTGGCGAATAAACCACACTCTTCACCACAGCCTTCACTTGTAAAACTGAGTTCATCACCACCTTCGCCAACTCGTTCAGCTTCACAAACTACATCACCAGTGGAGAGCACTGAGTTCACACATATATTTGATGATCCACTGATTGAAACGCCATTGCCGCGCAAGGAAGCTTTCAGTTCGAATCCCGAGGTTGATAAAAGCTTTTGTGAGGCGGTTGATGCTTTAAAACAAGCATGTGCTCTAAACAAAGCTAGGCATGCTAATCCTGCTGTACATGCATTCGGGGAAATGATTGTTTCGACAATATGTAGTATGAACACCCGTAACCAATTAAAAGCGATGCAGCAAGTAACCGACATGGTAATGAGGATAAAATTGGAAGAAGATGAATTATTAGCACAAGTTTCGTACTCAACGCTTTAGAATAAGTTATCTTGTTGGTATATTAATTTTAGAAGTATCAGTATTTTTATTGTAACATCATAAGCCAACCGAATTAAAAAACATGTTTTTCCTTTTAGTTATAACCATCCAATCGAAATATTTAAGCTATTTTTCAATTAGTTTCTGAGACAATAGTCTTTTCATTACAATGGGTTTTTTATGATGTTATTGCGCTAAAAATTTAGTAACTTAATTCATATGGCTTATGATGTTTTTGTGCAAAAAATGGAATAATTTATTTAAGCAAATACATATGTACATACATGCGATTCTTTAGTTTAGAAACAAATTTGAATTTTTTTCTGCAGTAACATCATAAGCCACATTAATTTTTGAAAACAGATTTCCGCTAAACATAAAGGAATGCATGTAATTTGTTTCTTGTACTAATTTTTGTACAGAAGTAAATACAAAATTCGATTCATAAATCATGTAGAAATTCACACTGTAATTGGATGAAAGTACATGTACCAAGGCTTACTCATGTATTAATTAATTGGTACGTGTTCAAAATTCCAACTTTAATAATGCATTTATAATAATGTATTTATATCTACCAATATACGAAAGCATACGTATGTACATATGTACATCCTCACAAAAATCAAAAATACATTTGTCCAAATTTTACTTTATTTATTTAATTTACTTTATTTATATTATTATATTGGACATATTCCCCCCTATTGTGATTGTCGATTTTGCGTCGAAAATCAGGCGTATGATACTAGATTATTATAGGCGTATGATACTAGAAATCTAGCTTGATTTCTTTAAACTACAAATGGTCGATTTTGAAGCCGAAAAATTAAAACCATGTTGGGGGGATTATGCCCAATTGTCGATTAATACTATGTACACGAAAATAAAAAACAAAAGTATGTGTGCATGGAAGGTGCAAATATATTTTATTTACTAACTTCTTCTTTTTCAATGGCCACGTTAATATAACCTTCAACCTCACGTATTGCTTTCAAGTTATGTTCCGTGCGGGTTAATAATTCATTTACAAAATATCCACGCAAGAGATTCACTTTGGTTTGATTTTCACGAGCTCTTGCAAACATAACGTCCAACTCACACGCTAAATATGGACCCATTTTCAATTCAGCAACAACTTTAAGGAAGTTACATTTACGATTTCTTATTTGTATCAATTTCTCCACATTTTTGCGTCTCTGCTCTTCCAAAAGTAAAATTTCAGTTTGTAAAGAGTCTCCTACACCAAACAATTCCGGTAATTCTGTTCGGAATTTAGAATAAAAGCTATTAATGCTTTGCAATTCCTTTAGCAAATTAGTCGTTAATAGATGCCGCAAGGCTTTTCTTTCAGTGTAGTTCAGACTTACGACAGTTGTTTCTTCCAAATCTATTAAAAAGTAAATTATATCATGAAAGTTTCGGAAAAAATCTAATTCAGTGAAGACCTCCAAGCAAAAAATATTACCTGGTGACAAAAAATTTAACTATTTGAAAAACATGCACAAATGTACCAAAATATTCGGAAGCGCACCTTACCGAGTTACAGAGCCAAAAATTTTAGTAGGACGCAAGTATTCTCTCCTGTATGGTATTTCCCGACACGACACCCGTTACTAAATATACATATGCATTAAATAAATAATATCGACAACACTTCCCTAAAAAGATATTTAAAATTGACCCGATAGGCTCAGAAAAAATCGCTTCGCGGGCTGTGCTTAGTTAAAAAAAAATTCTTTTCCTTGGATATGCTTCACTAACCTAGATTTAAGTAAAATTTTTAATAAACTTACTCAATACTGTATCCTTTTTATTATTTAAATAAAGATATTCACCAACTTTTAACAACACAATGGCCTTTTTCACCTGTTCCTTGTCAGGCAACATTAGCTGGTTACAGTCAATTTGTTTCAGCTCTTTTATTATCAGGCGCAATTTACGCACCTTTGCCAATTCATCAGAATGTATTTGAATTAGTTGTTCAATTGATTCCGAATTAATAATACGAGCCGTCTCATGACAATCCATTTTATTACAATTAAATTTATTTTACAAGTCCGCCAATATCCAACACACACTTTTACATACATATTATGTATGTATGGTAATCCAGTCCAAGGCAGCTCAATCAGGTACTATCATAAGACCAGCTGAATAATGATAAAGGACAGAAAAACGTAAAATTTTCGTCAGTTTGTGTGATTCTGCACAGGGCGAATTCAGTATCAGGTGACCTTTTCCGCCGGCTGATTATCAGCTGTTGATGCCAAATTGAGCAATTTGAACCAAAATGTCAAAATTTTTTTGGACATCTTCTGACAGATTGGTTTTGACTAAAAATTTTTATTTTGGGTGTACTTACCAAGGCGAATTCAGTATCAGGTGACCTTATCAGCCCGGCTGATTATCAGCTGTTGCTACCAAATTAAGCATTTTGAACCAAAACGTCAAAATTTGCTTAGAAATCTTCTGACAGATTGGTTTTGTAGCATAGCAAACTATGTGTTGTTTTTTGTGTTGTAAAATTGTTGTAGGGAAGAGTTCCCCTGATACTGAAATCGCCTTGGTACTTACCAATAGCAGACTTGCTTTTTTGATAATGATGTGGGACGACGTGCTTATTTCAACCGTCGAATGTTTGTATAATCGGCCTTGTACTCTGTCTGTTTACCTTTTGTCATGCTTTCTGATTTGCTTTTGTTTGGAAAAAATACGTTTGGACAAGCTGTATGTCTGAAGTTAACATGGATTCGGAGGTAATTCGTCATTATAAGTACATTCATACACATATTCGGAAAATTTAATAGTAATTAATCTTTTCATTTTATTTTATTCATTAATAATACATACATAGGTTTCTAGTAAGAAATCGAAAAGATCTAAAATAAATAAAAAATTAAAGAATTTGTCTGAAGTCACCAATAAAGAAGATAACAAAGGAATCGTTCGAAAACAACAGGAGCTTATACGAGTTTTGCATGTGAAAAATTTTCAACTACAAAATGGAGAATTATCTTACTTAGACTATATGGAATTAAAGGAGGAACTCTTGCGTTTAAATGCTTTAAAAGACGTTTTTAATACGATGTCACGTGTAGCGGAATAATGGATTGGGTGTTTTAGTTCAATAAAAAATACAAACTCTATAATTCATAAGCAAAATTTTAGTGTTTTTTTCAGTTAAAATTCAACTAGAAATCTCACTTATTGCAGTTTTTTATTTGGTTTAAATGCTTTTTATGTTTCAGGTATTTTGTCCGAACTTAATTTCAAACGCATTAAGTTATGCGATAAAAAGAACATTGTTTTCCATTTTCGAAATTTTGCGATTTCAAACCAAAATGGTTTTCAGAAGATGGCAGTATGTTTAAAGAAATTACCAAAACGAGAAAAAAGTTACAATTTACGGCGGGTCAGAGATTTACTGCTTTATACTTTTATGTGATTGATGAGAAGATGTATTTATATATCACATTAACGATATTCGTAAAGAAATAGTTATCTCAACAAATGTGTTTAAACTTATGTGTCTTCTCTTGGATTAGAAAATGGAAGCATGGAATATGTTGTTATTATGCAAAATTCTTTACCGGATTTTTTTTAAAGAAAACTATGTGACGGCCTTAGCACACGCAAAGTTTTGATCTCCTTTTGTATTTTCCCTCTCTCCAACAAGCTCAGGACTTTGCAAAGTAAGCTATAGGTATGCGAAAAAGGTCCATGTACAAGAGATGTTCTCTCAAGAATCAAGCTCGTTTCATTTCAAGGTCAGGGGAAAGCATTCCATGTAATTTGAAGAGACAAGAAGTTTAAGTCCAATTAATTCTTTTTTCTTTTTTTGAAGAGCTGCCCAAAGTATATTAAACACTGCGCTGGAAACCGATAGTGAAATCATTCCAGGAATAGTTATGCCATGCCAATTCATTTTACTTTATTATGAAATAAATAAAATAATAAAATTGCTAAGTATTACCCACTTAAAACAAAACAGTAAAACTAAAATCAGTACATATATGTACCCAGTAAAAAAAGACACTCCAAAAAAGTCATGAAAATGTAGAGTTTGCGATCTGGAAGTAGTGCAAATTTCGATCCGATGTAATGATTTTTACATAGGGTTGTCATTGCAAGAAGCTCTCTTTTTCGATGTCTGGTCACCGAATTGGAAGCGATTTTAAGAAAAATTTAATTTTTTGTGTTCTATTATAATATTTTCATCTAGGAAAAATGGTTAAGAGATACCTATTTTAACAATTACTTTCTTTTTATAGGAACTTAAACGCGAAACAGTATTTTTATGTAAGTTTAAGCAAATAACTTCAAAATTTTAGACCAAAATTAGTTCATGTTTCGTGAAAAAAATCGATTTTTTTTTTAAAACAGTATAATTAAAATCAGTACATACATATATCTTTTCAAACAAAATTTTAATTTTATTGTTGTCATACGTCAAAATACTGTCTTGAATATACGGAGACAGTCATTCAGACAATTAATTATGAACAGTCATTACACTTTGCAGCACTACAGATTTTAGTACTATTGTCAAAATAGACATTTTTAACAACCCTGATTTCATCATATATTGCTAAACCCAAAACGTTGGAGACTTACATGTACATATTTATATTTGTCTTTTTTGAAAGGAAAAATAAAAAGTAATAATTAAAATATGGGATCTTCTACTACCGGAAAGCATAAACATAAAAAGGAGAAGAAACATAAACGCCGTCGTTCAAAGTCTAAAGAAATTCGCAGTTGCGACGAAGATCATATTGATTTGACGACAGAAAAATCCAACAGTCGCCATCGTCATCATAAGCATAAAAAGCACAAAGAACGACATCGTGACAGACACCACAAGCATCGCGAGAGGGATCGTAAGGAATCTTCTGATGAAGTGATTGCTTTGGCAGAGTCTGATTCAGACAGTAAGTGAAAAAGTGTAACTAGTATTCCATATTATTTCAGTTGTATGGGGGGTTAATAGTTGTCCTAAAAGGGGAAAGTGTGCAGTGGCTTATGAGGGATGGGATAAGACGTCGAAAAAATATTAAGCGATTATATTTTTCCCATGTTGAAATTTTAATGCATGTTTTTTTTTAATTTAAAAGAATTTTATCTCTTCCCATCTGCATACTTTTCATGTAGATTATGATAAATCATCGTATTTTCCTTTTTACTCTCTTACAGGATGTTTCAAAAGGTTTGGAATCTTGCTTTATAATTCCATGCTTAAATGGGAAATAATGGTTTTGTTTTGACAAGATATATCGACGGAATTAATAATGTCATTAAAAATATTGATCGAATATTTAAATTGCAGGTTCCGATTGTGTAGAAGTACCGCTGGATTCTAAATCGAACAGCAATAGCGAAAAGGAACGCAGTGTTCCGCCACCACCCACTCTAACGAAACATGTGGATTATGAGGAAGAAAGGCGTCGACGTGCCAATGAAAAGGAAAAAGAACGTGCTCGTGAAAGGGAAAGGGAAAGGGAAAGAGAACGTGAACGTTACAAGGAGCGCGAACGAGCATATGAGAAGACACGCGAAAAGGAAAGAGATCGTGAACGTTATGAAAAAGAGCGCGATACGGAAAGAAGGCGGGAAAGGAATAGTCGTGACGAAGAAATAGAACGTGAAATCCGAAAAGACCGTGAAAGGAAACGCGAAAGGGAAAGAGACTTTGAAAAATCTGAAAGAGAACATCATTTGAGCCATCGAACCGAAATGTTGGATAGGGACTTTGAATCTCAAAGAGATATTGAAAAATATCGTGAGCGGTCTTCTGAAAGGGAAAGACGTAGAGAGCGAGATTTTTCACCCATACCGGAAAATGGAGCTGGAGAGAGTCTCTCCATTGTGGAAACTAATAAATTAAGAGCGAAATTGGGCTTAAAACCTCTAGAATTAGATTCTGGCCCATCAAAACCGTCAACTTCGGCAGCTGCTGCCGAGGCCAAGAAACCTGGTGAAAAAGATCTTTCATCATATAAAGATGAGTGGGGCGAATTTTTGCATAAACCAGCCGAAGATCTCAAAGAGAAAGCCCAAGCTGAAAAACTGCGAGAAAAGCTAAAACAGCGGAAAGAAAAACGTTTTCTGGAGGAGAGGCTTGCTCGCATCAGAACCCTTGGAGAGTCAGATGAGGAAATAGATGACATCAGAAAGTGGGTTCACCGGAACAAAATGGTGGCGGATGAAAAAAAAGCAGCTGAAGAAAGGGTAACGTAAAAACTAGTTGTTATTTACCAAATATATTAATCAATAAATTTAATTGTTTTATGATAAACAGGCTAAGGCGTTAGAGGAAATGGATCAAGAACTCGGCCTAGACGATCTAATGAATAACGTAAAAGAAGTAGCGCGTCAAAAAGCGTATACCGAAAAACATCTAAAGGGTTTAAAAGTCGACCATGACATGGACGAGTTTTCAGAGGGTAAAACTGTTATATTAACTCTTAAAGATGCCGAAGTGTTAGATGAAAAGGAAAGTGACACTTTGATCAATGTCAATATGTTGAATGATGCTCGATACCGAAAGAATGTAGAAAATAAAAAGAAAAATCCGTTGGCATATGGATACAATGTATACGAAGAACAGTATGATGAGCTAGGAAACCCTATTGAAAGAAATATTTTAGAAAAATACGATGAGGACTTAGATGGAAATAAATTGAAAACGAAAAACTTTATAATTGGTGAAAATTTGGATGAAGAGCGCGAACATCGGAGAAAATTATTGGAAATAAAAACAAAATTAGCTGGGAAGCGTTTGGAGACTTTGGCGGACACAACAATCACCTTGGCCTCAGATACTTTAACGGAATCAGAGATGGCTAAGTATGATTCGGAAACAAGATAGAAATCTAAAATTAAAATAACTTTTTATTTCAGATTTAAAAAACCTAAAAAGAAATTGAAAAAGTTAAGGCAAAAACTTAAAGTTGATGACTTACTACCTTTAGCAGAAGATGTGCAACATTTTGGTAGTCGAGGTGGACGTCATCGTAGCCCAACTGATCAAGATGATTCCATGGACTCGCGAATGGACCTAAAGCTCGAGGAGCAAGATGAAGATCTTGAACGCGTACTTTCAAAAGCCCGCAAACTCAAACAAAAGGAAAATATAATTAAAAAATCGTTACCGGATATAGAATCTATTTTACCTGAAATCAAATTGGAAACAGAAGATGACAATGCTATGGATTCTGAAAGCAACCGTGATGCCCATATTATACTTAACGCCACCGCTGAGTTTTGCAGAACATTGGGAGATATACCTACCTATGGTATGGCCGGTAATCGTGACGAAGATTCTAATGATATGATGGACTTTGAAGCAACTGAAAATGCCGAAGAGAGATTGAATGATAATAACGATGAAATGATAGAAGCTAGTCATGGCACGTGGAATTCGGTAAATCCTGATGAAGTTAATCAACCGGCCGACTTGGATAATATTGTTGATGAAGTAGAAGAGGTTGCTATATTAGACGAAGAACCAGATGTCGGCGCTGGTGTAGCGAATGCATTACGTTTAGCTTTGTCAAAAGGCTACTTGGAAAAAGAGGATCTTAATAGACCAAGTAACTCAAAAATGGCACATTTGCAAGCCAAAAACTATTCGATAGAGGATAAGAATACTGCGTAAGTATATAATTGAATATGTATGAATTTGTGTATTTATATTTTGTGTTGAACAATTTTGAATGTTCTCTCTATTTTTTAGACTGAGTTTTTTTTTCCTGTAATTTTACACATTGCAAAACTTTTTTTTACTAATGCTCGACAATTTTGTCGTCTTGTTTATGAACGTAAAATATCACAGTTTGTAATTCTTTAAGGGGGATTCCCCCTTATTGCGATTGGCGTCGTCGACGTCACATCAAGACGACAGTACAAATTTTCGGTTGTCTACTCTTTGTCAACAACAATTGACTACTATTAACATGCTCCATTAATTTACAAAGCCTTGGAGATCAGTAAGAGATTGTCAATAAGAGTAAATTGCTGCCGATGAAGAGTAGACAAGTGACAATATTTACTGTCGTCTTGATGTGACGTCGACGACGCCATTCACAATAAGGGGGATTATTTCTGAGCTTAAATGCGACAACAGCATAAGTCGACTTAAGACAAAATCGATTTATATATGTATGTCGGCTTCATATTTGCGTCAAATTCCCATGTTTCTAACTGTGTTTACTATAAAGATATAAACAAAGCAATATAGACCTAAGTCTCAAAAAAGTCCAATAAAACTTAATAGGCCCCAAAACTACTAAATATAATATTCGATAATACAGTAAGTAATCTTTGGTTTATCGACTTATGCTGTTATGCTTATGTTGTTGAGACCACAGGTGTATTGTATATGCTAAAAGGTTCGTGTATTTGATTAACGGTATTGTACCAAACCATTGTATCCACTGCATATTTTTTCGAGCTTGAACTAATTTTTTACAACTACATATTTCTTTTTACAATATTTTGCCACTCTGTTGTGTGACTTCTTCAGGGAATGTTTTTTAAAAAAAAGGGGACAAAAAGTGCCAAGGCAGTCGAAAAAGTGACAATTTGCCACTTTAGTCGGTCAAACGGTCACGCTGGTCTTATCGTGCAGCAATATTGGTGAAACATATATGATTTAAAAGGTATTTTTGTGTATATATGCACAATATAAATATTTTTCCAAATTTTTTTGTTCAAAAGTAGTAAAAAGCGATTTAAGTTCGCTTGAAAAAGGTCGACTTTCTTCTTTGTTTTAGTTTTGTACACATGTGCTTATAATAAATAAAACATACTGGGAGTGAAGTGATCTAATTTGGACCACCGGTCGACCCTAGTATACATAATTGAGCGGAATTTTATGAAGCATTTTTTTGTGAATGTGGAAAGGAAGGTGAAAGAACATCTTTAAATGGGTAATGCACAAATACGGACGCGACAACATTTTTTTCCAAGAGAATTAAACGCAGCTAATATTGATTGAATTTTAATTCAAAATAAATTAAACAATAACAAATGCTTATTTACTGCTGAAAAAATAATAAATATTCCCCCTTATTGCGAATGCCGTCGTCGACGTCACACCAAGACGAAAGTAAATATATATTGTCACTAGCCTACTCTTTATCGGTAACAATTGGCTCTTATTGACAATATCTTACTGATCTCTTAATGTAGTAGTAAATTGTTGTCGAGAAAGTGTAGACAAGTGAACATTTTTACTGTCCGCTTTATGTGGCGTCGATGACGCACAAAAGGTAGATTGATTTTATACGACGGATGCGACACTAAGGTATAAGTGAAAGCAAACTCAAAAAACTTCTATTATTAGAACTTCATTTTCCATCTTTTTTTTTTTTGGTTGATTATTGTGATGATTTTTTTCTTGATTATTATGTTGCATCCAAATAGGTACATATTTATAAAATATAATTAAAGATACGTACATAATGTTTTTTTTAGTGAAGACGATAAATTTGGACGTCGTGATCGTTTCCATTCTGGCCCCATAATGGACTTCAGAGACAAGAGCAATTTCAATCCGAACGTCAAATTGGAATATATTGATGACAATGGACGCATATTAAACTTAAAAGAGGCTTTTCGTTATTTATCACATAAATTCCATGGAAAAGGACCGGGTAAAAACAAGATTGAAAAACGTCTGAAGAAAATGGAACAAGATGGTTTGATGAAAACAATGAGTTCAACTGATACACCATTGGGCACGCTTACAATGCTACAACAAAAGCAAAAGGAAACAAAAACGCCCTATGTGGTATTAAGTGGTGGCAAACAGACTACGAACAACGTAGCTGGATCAACAATTTCCAAGTTTAAGTAATTTAGAAAAAATCACATACTGCATGGACACTATAATAAACTAAATTTGTCCATATATTCAATAGCTATTAAATATAATTTATGTAGATTCATAAAGTATATACTATTTCGGTAGATCAGTGCTGGCCAACGAACGATGGAAATTTTTTTGTGTATGTGTATTCATTTGTATAAGAAGGCGATTGAAGTTCGGCACTCTGGTGCCACTTTGTTTGCGGGCACGGTAGAGCATTTATTATTTCATTTGAAATGTGTTTCAAATGCGATATACTATATTAAATGAGTTCGAATATTTCTTTATATTATTTCCACTATAAGAAAAGATTATAACAAACTTAATACGGATTTGTTGTGCTATGTTTAAACTTTTTCCAGTTCAGCATCATTCATAAATTTATTTAAATAACATTTTTTTTTATTTACATTTTAAGACAAATTTTAAAGCCAATTAAAGTCATACATACATACTTATATACACATATATACATACATATATTTCTTTTGCTGTTTGTTTAAAAAAAAAGTTGATTAGGGCTTAACAACAATGATCTGCCGAAATTGATTTTGACCAAAAATATCACTCTACAAAAACAATACAATACAATTGCAATAGTCACTAAACTTATATTCTATCATTCATACATACATACATACATTCATATATAAATAAACGGCTTTCCATAGTAAGTTATAATCACATTAGGCTTATATGTTAAAAATTTGACAATTTGAAAATAATTTTACAGTTCTATATCCTATCAGTTTCATATTATACGTGTCTTTAGCAATATTTTAATACGTTTATATATGTATGTATGTATGCATATACATATGTACATAGTATATGTATTCATGTGTAATATCCATATAAAATACATTTTTAATATACATACAAATGTTGTGCCAGATGTTGATTATTTTCAGCATATTTTGCTTTTAGTTTGTATAATTATCAACTCGGTTAGAAAATGAACTACATACATATAAAATAAAAAGTTTCGAAAAGGAATAAGCAAAAAAGAATTTTATGTATTCAACAATTTTTACATATTTAACTATTGTCACTTACTTGAGAATCCTTCATACAAATCCGAGCGGTCGCTATTCGATCCAGTTGTTATTTCTAACGCTTGATCTCCCAGGCTCAATAATTTCAGAATATTTTGTTTAGATTTTTCAATTACAAGCTCGAATGAAGCACCCGCAAATTTTATACCTTCAAATATAATTTAGGCACTGCTATTTTAAATACTTGTGTACTATTAGCAGCCTCATGTATAACAAAAAATTGGCATGAAGTTGCTAAGTTTTTTTTATACTTAAGGCTGTTGATGATTTTTATGATCGTAATTATGTATTTACTTTTACCTTTTATAGTTAATTTATTGCTATGAGGCATTAAATAAGTTTGTTTTAGAATCATCATTGCTGTATTATTTTTTATTTGAAACCGTATGCCGCCATAACCATACAAAATTGTTTGCAAAAATCCACCAATCCCCGTAAGAAAATTAAAAGAACCCTTTAGGCCAATTTTTGTTTCGCTCCAAACCTGTAATTAGACGGGCCGACAGTGAAGTACGTTTAATTAGCTTGATGCGCTTAATATTAATCCGCTAAGTTTTGTATATCAGATGAAATCAAATGCTTATACATACATATATCCGACAACAATTCTATACAAAATTTCGAAAGTTTTGATTTCACTTGAAATACACCCCTACAGATCTTTTTATCTTCTTTATATTTAACAACTTTTACAAGTTCATACATATTCCTTTTTATTCTGCTTGGAGTCCTCAACATCGTTAATAATTTTGCGTAAACACGTTAATATTAATTTGATATTCTTTAAAAATCATGGGACGAATTGACTTTCTATTAATAATTTTAATAAAATGCAACACACATACATACATCCCTAAGATTTGGGTCAATTAGTTTGATTTATATTTTGGGGGAAATATTTTTTTTTAAATTTATAATAAATTTTAAAGATTTATTTCCGGTTTGATGTTTTCTTCTTTCTTGCGAATTTTCGGTGTTATAAAAGTTTTTTCTTAATTTTTTTTAACCTGTTTTTACACAAAATGTATAATTTTTTCCAATTGATGCCTCTTTTTCTTTTCGCTGTTTCCAATAAAATTTCGAGTTTTTTTTTACAGTTTAATGTTTTCAAGAATTTATAGGGGGTTTGCTGGAAAAGGCTCGTTTTTAAAATGTGCGATTTCCACATTCGAACTTACTGTCCCATTGATTTTACGATTTTTGACATTGGAAGTTAAGTTTGCCGAAATTATTTTAGGCATCCAAGACACAAAAACTAAAAAAAATTACAATTGAGAAGCATTTCTTAAAGAGTTTATCAGGGGTGTGATGGGAATCGCCCTAGTTGAAAACGCCTCTTTGGAGAGTTTTCCTTCTTACTCTGAGTTGGTGGAGGGAATTATTTGGAGCGGTTGACGATGCATTGGACGGGGATGTCCTATTGGACTCAGGCCAATAGACGGCGTCACAATCATCCATGCTGGTGGTAAAAATGGAGATATGGAGATGACTAACACAGGTTAACTTTCATCACTCCAAAGCAGCTTTGGCTGAGGCGCTTCTCAGAATGGAAGAAAGAAGAAGGAAAGAAAGGGGTTGCGGAGTAGAAAAGAAGGATATAGGTTTCTCCATGCGACTGGTGAAGGTAAAATCAGAGAATGTATATTTGCCAAAACCAAATTAAGTATGCTCTTTCTGTCTGATTATAGTGATGGAAACGCTGCATCGGTAGCCTGGAAGGCCAGAGGGGCACGATAGTAATAGTCTTCATGAATGATTCGCATGAATGCGAATCGTCCACTAAGCAAATTCGTGAAGTAATGGATATGGCTAGAAGCAAGAACCTGCCGCTTGTTATTCGTGCGTATCCAAATGCCCATAATGTTATCTGGGGAAGCTCGAATAGGTAAGTCTTTACTTGATTTAATTCTCTGTAGTAATTTGGACGAAGTCAAGGTTGGGTCAAAACCCATTTTCTTAATAATAAACATCAAGGAAGTTCTAGAAATCACACTAGTTGCACTCACATATAAATAAGGAAATTGAAAGTCTTGGCAGATTGCTACTTCTCCGATCATCAGTAGATATATTGAATTTAAGATAGAACTTAAGGTTAGAAGCTTTAGAATCCGAACTAAATAAAATGACGAACAGGTATTATGAACAGAGGAAGATCTTGGAGAGTTTCGGGAAAACTATGGCACAACCATCAGGAATATGGACGACTTGCAAAATCTCTGTAAACCGTTTCAAGAATAGGACAAGAAAAGCGGGTCATGGAACACTTGCAGCAATTTAGAGAGTACTTCTGAGACTTGTCGTCCTCGCAAAATCCTGTCGACCACTCCAACTATAACAATCTTAATTAAGAAACCTTGTTGCATTTGGTCTACTAGCGGATGCATTTCCTATGTTTAAGGGCGTGAAACTGTTGCATCACTTCGTGCCGATTCGGCACACACAACCACAAATTTGGACAGACTTGTATCGACGGACTTACAGCTAAATACTGGGGGTCTACTGTGTAATTCGAAACGAAAGCAACTGCTTTCGAAATGCAATGTTAATAGCATACAAATTCGAAAGCATTTTCTTTCGCTTCGAAACACAGGGTAGCCCCCTGATATCGTGATACCATGGATGGATATACATATACAGGCTGTCTTAGATGGTTCTATATATCGAAATCATTTACAACGTGCTCCGTAGTGTTTATTCCCAAAGGGGACAGGAAATATTGTTGGACTTTTATAATGCGCTTCTTATCTTCTGGTTCACGTCTTCTAATCTCAGTGGACCAAATGCATTTGATTCTTATTTCTGCAAAGTCCTATTGCAATCTATGATTATTTCATTAAGATATCATTTACGTACATATGTATGTACATATGTATATTACTTTCAAAAACTTGAATTCTTTAAATGATGCGGACGAAACTGAAGTCGCTTTAGTTCAAGTCACATGTTGTAAATTTTACAGGATTTACAGGAATTATACTTATTATGTACATATACATATGTAATAATTATTTTCACATGCACAAGATCTAACAACTGATTTAGTTAGTTTAATTTCGTTTAAATGGTAGAAGCAAGTACGCAAACTGCCAGTGTATCCCACATTAGATGTTTCCTTCGGGAGCTGCAGACGACCTATACCTTCGCATTGGAAGTAAGAGATTCCAAGACCCACACCCAGAGTTTCAATTTTCTCCACCAGTATACGTCTTATTAAAATCGTTGCACCCGATAATGGAAAATACCACGAAGAAACTGTAAGCGATACAGTTAGTTGCGGTACCCATTAACAAGTCTGCAAAACTCTCTCGAAGGCCAAACAACACACACAAACCTGATCGTACTTAAGAAATAATTACGCTGACGTGATAGTTGTTCCCCAGCCCAGAGCTGCTTTACGACTGACTAACAACTGAGGAAAGCAATGTATTGGTTACTTGATAACAAAAGCTTCGAAAAATGCTTCTGAAGAGCACTAACGTTAGGCGAGGTCTCGTAACATAGTAGAAACAAGAGTGAAACAAATTGCAGGCCAGTAACTTTTGCATCTGAGTACACAAAAACTTCTTACATATTAATATAATAATAATTATTACTTCTGTGAAGCACTTTGGTAAGGCAATAAATTCATGCCTTTTTGGAAGATAAATGTATTGATTCTAGCTGGCTCATCTCGAACAATAAAAATGCCTTATTGCAAGTGATTCTCTAACATTGTCTCTATTAAAAAAAGCAGTAATTTTTTTTCTGGGTACATAAATACCTTAAATTCTGGACGAACATAATTTCTGTACGCTTTTTCAAAGTATTCTCCAGCTTTCATTGGTAAACCAACATCTAAGTAGTTAATGGAAAACATGGACCATGTCATTGCAGGACCCGTGGCACGTGTAAAATTTTCATACATTTGCAAATCATTAAAATGGGTTAAACTTTAGGAAATAGAAAAAATATGTACAATCGTGTGCATTAATTATTTCTGTTATTAAAAAAATTTTACTTATTCATGGGATACTGTAAAGGATAACCCAACAATATGGTATCGGCTTGTTTCACTTCGACTCCTGGCTTATAACCCAAATGTTGGGGATGATAATCTCTGGCTGCGTCGTACAAAATGAAAATTTTGTTTGCAATATTTAACCATTCCAAGGAAGATGAGTTAGAATTCTGGTCACATTCCAATTGCGTGAATCTTCAATGACAAATAATACATACATATGTATGTACACAAATACTAGTTTACGTATGTCTGACTTGTTTTAATTTACCTGGCAAATTCGAATGCTTTTTTAAATACCACATTTGTATAGACATTATCATCAACATTATCATGATCTTCATCAGGGCCCATGACATCTATTAATTAATGTCAATGATTATTTTGGCAAACTCCTATGTATATGTATGTATGATTTTTATGTATGTATTTGCAATTCAATTCTTACTCTGAACATGAAACTTTTGTGTTCGTTTCTGCCATGTCACACGACTTTGCAGAAATTTGGCTATCTCACGGACCAATGGCCAGGCTGTCCCACACAACCATTCACGACTATGGGTGGTTGCGTAAAATTGCTGCGCAGCAACTGCTATGTCTGCTGAAATATGTATTTCCTGATTAGCAACTTCCGGGCAACAGGGATTTGTAACTTCTGTGCCAGTATAAGCACTTTCCCAAGGAAATCTATGAAAAGTAATAGTAAATATATAATATTTGTGAAGCATCCAATTTGGTTTCATATCTGCAGATGTCTTCACCTGGCTCCTTCGTATCCTGTTAAATTGGCATTACTAAGGGCACCTTGGAGATGCTCTAGACGATATTTGAAAAGTTCTCGAGACCAAAGTGGCTGCAGTAATGTTACTACTGGCAGCATCCAAATTTCTGTATCCCAGAAGTTATGACCCTCATAGTCATCGTCTAGTTGACCACGACCTAAACCAGTGGGACTGAGACCGAAATACGGGCTATTTTTTGCATTAGTTTCCAAAGAGGGCAAAGAGTTGGCCATATAAAATATGCCAGCATTAATTGTTTGGGACTGAAAAATATTTAAAAATTATTTCCAATCTCCAATATAAAACCGGAGATCTTGTTGGGCACATGATTGTACTGGGACAGTTTATAAACGACTCATGTATTATAATAAGTGCTCAAGCGATATTGATATTTGAAAAAAAAATAAATTTTGTAGTAAAAAATAATATATAGTAGGCCGTAGTTTTAAATAAATTGTCAAGATATGAAAATTATAGATTGAGAGTCTGAACACAATGTAACGATAATTCATTGCGGTGCGGTTTTTCATACGATTTTGAAGGAAAAAACCGCAGTGCGGAACGGTATAAAATTAAAATCTATTTTATTTTCTCTGCGGACTTTTTTATTCTCTCAATTTTGACTCTCTTTCTCTTTCTGATGTTGCCATAGTTAATTGAATAATTGGCGGTGTTCACAACATTATTGTGAATAAAAAAAATGATTTTGTAGTTTAACCCTTAAATGCATACCGTACCATAAATTGTACATTACTTATTTGATAAAAATAATATAGTAAATGTAACCGAAACTCAATAAAGAACCTTTTAAAATAAAGAATACTGTATAAGTGTTCTTTGAAACGCCGTTTAAGTTTGTTTTTAATTTGTTTATATCATCCGCAAGCTACCAAAGTTGACGTATGAAATTTTTGAACAAATATAGTTTGTGAACCAAATTTCAAAAGTAAATAAATAATTAGTATGTGTGCCATTTTTGTGGAGACTAGTATCATATTGTATATGGGACACTATTTTAACGAATTTTAATAAATTTGGATCAAGTTAAATTTTTTAAATAGTTTTTTCTCTCGTTTTTAATTTTTCAAAAAGTTGTTTTTCCAATTTTTCACGAAAACCGTTAATTTTTCTTGAAAATAAATCCTATATTCGTGTTTAGGGACCAAATTTGCATTAGAATTACTTGATCTAAGTCAAAGGTTCTGACCTCATGCATTTAAGGGTTAAAAACTTTTGTCATTAAATATAAAAGTTTAAAAAATATATCAAATATATCTGCCAATGTATAAAATGTTATTAATTTCTTGTTTTTAGTTACTGATATTACAAAATATTATATATATATATATGTATGTATATATGTTCCCGTCGTTCCTATAAGGAGCATAGGGCCTCCATTTCAAAATATTAAACAAACAGTAACTTTTTTAGAAAATTGTATAAAAATGTATCCACAAAAAAATTAATAAAATTTAAACAAACAATGACAAGTATCGCCGTAGCCGTCTTCCGTTGTATTGTGTTTATTTTTCTCTCCCGCAACGAGAAATCGCACCGCACCGCAAACATTGTGTTTAGTCTCTGAGTCAGTTTGAAGAGAAAAATAAACACAATACAACGGAAGACGGCTACGGCGATACTTGTCATTGTTTGTTTAAATTTTTATTAATTTTTTTTGTACATACATTTTTATAAAAAAAATTACTCTTTGTGTTAAATATTTTGTAATGGCAGTAACTAAAAACAAAAAATTATTAACATTTTATAGATTTCCAGATATATTTGATATATTTTTTCAACTTTTACATTTTATGACAAAAAAAAATCATGTTTTTTGTTACAACAATGTTGTGAACACCGCCAATTATTCAAAAACTATGGCAACATCAGAAAGAGAAAGAGTGTCAAAAATTGAGAGAATAAGAAAGTCCGCAGAGAAAATAAAATAGATTTTAATTTTATACCGTTCCGCACTGCGGTTTTTTCCTTCAAAATCGTATGAAAAACCGCACCGCAATAAATTATCGTTGCATTGTGTTCAGACTCAAAATACTATAACGTCAAGTGTGGTCGAACGAAAAATTAAAATTTTAGAAAAAGTCATAAGCCAAAAATAAGGAAGAACTGAAGCGAGAGGAAAATGAATTCTAAAGAAGAAATTGCAACGGAACTGAATAACATTAGTATTATTATTCCGGATTCTGCATCAATTATACAAATGAAGGCTCTTTTAAAAAGTGTGATTGGTGCAAACACATCCTTACAAGAAAATTTGCCTGAAATAGTTTGTGGCGAAGCAAATGAAAACGTGCAGAACAATGTGGAAACGGAATGCATCAATGAGGAGAACGAAAGTCAGGAAGAATTGAACTTGCTTGAACAGCGATTAAATCGTCGCTTGCAAATACTTAAAATGCAAGAAGAAATTAAAGCATTGGAAGGATATGCAAATGAAAATGCGGACAGAACAGATAGTACATAAAATATCAGAGTATATAGATGAGAACTTTGCAGCCCCAGGAAATTGTATTGAGGATATACGGAGTAAGGTTGAATCAAATATAAGAAAATCACAAGAATACAATGAGAGAAGAGCACTGTAAAGAGGAGTTAAAGTAAAATCATACGAAAAAGGGGATTTTGTAGTAATTAGAAATGTTGACAGCTCAGTTGGTCTTAACAGGAAGCTTCTTCCAAAATATAAAGGGCCACATATTGTGCATAAGGTACTACCAAATGATTGCTATGTAATAAAAGATTTTGAAAACTGCCAAATAACACAAATTCCGTATGATGGAATAATTGAGGCATGTAACATCAAGCTGTGGAGAGAAAATGATGATCAAAATGAGAAGAACAACTCTACCTAGAGTAGGTGAATTTGTTAAAAAATATACATGTGATAGGGTCGACCACAGGTCAGGTTGGCCGAGTTGTAGTAAAAAAAAAATGTATAGTAGGCCGTAGTTTTAAACAAATTGTCAATATATGAAAATTATAGATCAAGGCACATTCACAAGGTAGTAGCGGAAATGCAGCTGAGCTATTTTTTTTTTTCAAATTAAAGTTCATCCGAAACTTCAAAATTTTTTTACGAAAGAGAAATTAAAAGAAAATGTAAAAAAATTTCAATATGAAAAATATTTTATTACAAAAATTCTGTGAAAACAAATCTAAAAATATGAAAAAACTATTAAAAAATTCTGAAAAGTGCTAAACGTTGCAAATTTTGTTAGTGGTAGCTGCCGTGGAGAAATATTTTCAAATTTATGTGAATAATTTTTATTATTATTATGTTAAAGAAATTATATGTTTGAAGTTTCGGATGAACTACAGCTCATGTTGTTTTTTCATTGTTGTATTTTTTCATTGTTTTTGTAATCCTGATATTACCTGGAAATGAATTTGCCTTGTTATAGATTGAGTCAGTTTGAAAATAAAAGAGAAAATACTATACTTTCTGGTTAACTACTGCAAGGCTGAATTACATTCTATGGCACAAAGTTGCAGACCAGATCTGGTTCACTGACATCTCTAAACAGCAAAATGAAGATACGGGGCAGAGATATGTATGTGGTCCTAACTTTCAAAAGACCCTAAGCATTTCTATGCCATCCTTACCTGTGCTAGAGAATGCTTGGGGAGAAAATTTAAAAGTATTCATATGTAGCAGATGTCAGGTTGCAATACTTTTTAGTAAACTCTCAAAATATGATTAGCGGAATTCACTGTTGACCTTGTATATCTTTTACATATTGTAGCTTTTGTAAATTTTGATAAATTTAAAGCACAACAACAAAAACTTACCAAAGCTACAAGATGTAAAAGATCTACAAGGCCAACCGCGAATTCCGCTATTGATGATGATAGAGAAATAAATAATTATAATAATAATAATAGGTGTCAGGTACTCAGGTAGCACTCAAGGTCTTCTGAAATAAGGTCGACTATTGTCAAGGATTGTGTTAAATCTCCATGTCAACTTGGCGCTCTAAATGAACCGGCGTTATGCTAGATGCTGGGCCATGAATGCCATGCGAACTGGCTGACTGTTTAACTAATAGAGGTACCCAACGTAGGCTATTAGTAATTCCTCAGCTCAGACAGAATTTGCTCACCAATCAAGCAAAACGATGCATTACGTTATTCCAAAAAAATTTCAAGTTATTCCTAATGGATAAAAATGATCCCATGTTACTAAAGGAGTGGTTTACCGGACACTGAAGCAAACCAAGGTCCATTTAATAAGGTCTATGTAATTGATCATGTGATTGACTTAAATTATTACTGATTACTTAATTTCTATTATTATTGCCGTCTTGCTCCACACTATTTAATAAGTTGCACAATTTTAAAAAATATATCTCACATTTTTCTTGCAATGCATACATATCGTTACCTTAATATAGAAAGGACCTAACTCGACATTTTTGCATTTTTCGATACTTTAGATGTTCTTCCATTGAGATATAAAAAATCTCGATTTCAAAAAAATAATGAGTTAGGGCCTTTCTATATTAACGTAACGATATATACAATGTTGACAAAATATTACAAAACACATTCGATTTTATCCAATATATTGTGCGAACTACTTATATAACACACACACACACACACACACACAAAATTTTATTGTACAATAACAATTATTGCACAATAATATTGCAAATGTATGACTACGTTTTGTCTTATACATTTTTTTATAACTTACAAATTTTTGTTCACTTTTTGTTGATAATTTTTTTCCATTGTTGTATACTTGCATGCACTTGATATATGTAAATGTACTTTGAAGCAAATCATTTATTTCTTACCAATTCTTCATCTGCTTCCACTTTAATTTGAAAACCATTCCAAAATTCCTTCCATTTCGAAGTGTGTTTGTTAATAAGGTTCTTCCTTTTTAAACTCAAAACTTTGAAAGAAACCTTCCTTTAAGAAATTCTCATGAGAATTTAATGTTAATAATTACCGTTTTGCAACTCCATTTGAGCCACAGATTTCTCCAAATCAGCTGTTATAACGAATCTATAATACAAAAGCTTTTGGCCAGCCTTCATTTCAATTTGTTTTTTGTTACCCGGAAAATCGTCTCTGAATGCTATATAAACACTGGTGCGGTTTGGCTGGAAACTTTTATTTTCCACTACTTTAGTGGTTGCCCGAAACATTTTTATATTGCTTTCAGAGACATTTTCAGTCTCAATATCAAATGCTTGAGTATTTGAGCCTGGATTTTGCTGTAGTTCTATAGTTAAAGGTTCTGAAAAATATTTTAGGAAATATGAAATTATGTGCTACTTACATATGTATTCATGTTTTAAAAGTCCATATTTGCTAATATTACGCTTACCTATTGCTAATTGTCTTTGTATAAATAGTTCGTATATCAAGGCCCTATTAAAATAACGATGAGCATAAATCCTCTGCTTCATAGTTAAATTCCAAATTTCGTAGACTTCTAACCATTCATACACTCCTTTATATAAATTCATTGTATAATTAATTGTATCGTATGGAAAATAGTGCGTTTTGGTCTGATTGTCTAATATGTGAGCCGTAATATTTAACCAATTTGGTAAACGGGCCCGCCGACTGTCACCTTTATGACCATTATAAACACCATTAATATAAATGGCATCGCCAAACACTGTAAAACCCAAATGCCCATTTGACAAGGAAGGCATGAAATTTAAGTCATTGGGTAGCCTTCAAAAAGATATGATAATGGGATATGATACATATAAGACAAGTTACATACATACATATACATATACTTTACCTGTTCGGTCTTAGCAAAAAACTTTTATCGAATTGCAAGACACTTGTCACACTTTTTAAGCAAAAATATAAAAATAATAATGAAATTGACAAAGGCAAGCGCATAATGAATGACGACTGACTGTAAGCAACAACCGATTCAATTTAATTTCTCAGCTACAATTGAATGCTTCTGCACTTTGTATATTTTTAAAGTACTGATAAGAAAAATATTTCTATAAGAAATGTATTGAATACCACATGAACTTTTTCGATAGAACTACGACTATTAATATTAATATTAAAATGATATACATATCGCTCATTTACTTAAACAACGTTATAAATAAAAAAAAAGCCAGTTTGCCAGAAAACGAGTTTGAAGTTTTAAATTAAGAGTCTGAACACAATGTAACGATAATTTCTTGCGGTGCGGTTATTCATACGATTTTGAAGTAAAAGACCGCAGTGCGGAACGGTATAAAATTAAAATCTACTTTATTTTCTCTGCGGACTTTCTTATTCTCTCAATTTTTGACTCTTTCTCTTTCTGATGTTGCCATAGTTTTTGAATGATTGGCGGTGTTCACAACATTATTGTGAACAAAAAAATGATTTTGAAGTTCAAAAACTTTTGTCATAAAATATAAAAGTTTAAAAAATATATCAAATATGTACATATCTGCCAATGTATAAAATGTTAATAATTTCTTATTTTTAGTTACTGCCATTAAAAGATATTATAAATGTATATATATATATATATATATATATATATATATATATATATACATATGTATATATGTTCCCGTAGGTCCTCCATTACAAAATATTAAACAAATAGTAAATTTTTTAGAAAATTTTGTAAAAATGTATCCACAAAAAAATTAATAGAAATTTAAACAAACACTGACAAGTATTGCCGTAGCCGTCTTCCGTTGTATTATGTTTATTGTTTTCTCCCGCAACGAGAAATCGCACCGCACCGCAAACATTGTGTTTAGACTCTAACGCACAACGAAAATTTAATTTTTTTCTCAAGAGTTAAGCATTAAACACAGACCACAGCAGGGTACATGGCTACACGACTACAAGTCAGTAAGCCAGCTACTTAATTATTTTGAAGACGGCAGCAGCACCATAAATTTATATTTCAGTGGTGCCGCTTTCAAATATTTCACATTTATAAAAATAAAATAGTTTATTCAAAAATAGTTATAAAAACAATTCAGTTTATTTATAGGTTTAGTAATTTCTTCAAACTTTTAGCAATTTTTCGCTAAGTTGCGATTTTTTCACGTTTTTTCACGTTTTTCCAATCTTATTATATTTTCAATGACTTTCGCGATTTCTAATCAATTTTAGGACTTGCTTCAAATTCTGCAATTTATCGCCAATTTTTGCAAACTTCGCGATAAAAGCGACTTTTCGCATGCTTTCATCCTCCTAACAGTTTAGCCGATTTTTAAACAATATTAGACCTTGTTATTACCTCAATGTTTACGAGTAAGTGTACGAGTAAGTTTTTGCGATTTTTCAGCATTCCGCGATTTTTACCGAATTTTTTGCATTCCTTACAGTTTTAGCAATTTTTAATCCCTATTATGGCTTGTTTAAAATTTCCGCAATTTTTTGCATAGTTCGCGAAAAAAGCGACTTTTTTCATGTATTTAGTTTCCTACGAGTTTTGCCGATTTTTCAACAATATTAGACTTTGTTATCATTCCGCCGTTAATACGTTTCTGCAGATTTTCGTAATTTTCGCGATTTTCGCCAAATTTTTCGCATTCATTAAAGAAAGTTTTAGCGATTTTGAATCAATATTATGGCTTGTTTAAAATTTTGCAAATTTTCGCGCTTTTTGCAAAGTTTGCAATAAAAGCGACCCTTTGTGTGTTTTTTAACTTCCTAAAAGTTTTGAAGCTTTTTACACATTATTAGACTTTGTTATCATCCCGCTGTTAGTAACGTTTTGCTTTTTTTTTTCTTAATTTTCGCAAATTTTTTGCATTGCTTTCATTTTTAACGATTTTTAATCAATATTATGGCTTTTTTAAAATTTTGCAACTTTTTGCGAATTATAACTTTTTTCGCTTTGCAAAAATATGTTACTTTTGTAATTAACATTAAAATTTTATAACTTTGTTTTTTATTTTGCAATAAAAAATATTTCTTGGCACTAATTTGATTTGCATATGTATTTTGCTATACTGTCAACACTGTTTTTGGTTTGCAGCCATAAAAAATAGAAATTAGTTTAATTCGACTACAACGACAAATGCAGCACGTACAACAACCTGTAGCCCGTTGCCTTGTTACCATCAAAATAATCATTCCCATATAAACATGTGTATTCTATTTTTGATATTTTGTAGTCGGTAGCTTGCTGTGGTGAATGTGTTTAATGCTTTAATTGAAAAAGATATTTATATGAAATTTTGACAAAATATGAAGCATGACATCAGGATTAATTATGCATCATTAACTCAAAAATTAAATTTTTTTATTTATGACGTTCTTTGAGTAAATGAGCGATATGTAAAGCTTTGTGGCACCACAAAACTGGAGTACAACTCTGTAGTTCGAAAAGAAAGAAAATACTTTCGAATTTTTATGTTAATTACATACATGCAAATTCGAAAGCATTTACATCAGAGATAGGCAAAATGCCGCCCGTGGGCACTTCGTTATTCTCTTATTTACACGTACTTCAGCACACGCACGGAAGAAAAAACTCGGTCTCTCATAATCATTCGTACAAGCATGCATTTCATATTATACACTAATGCATAAATCATTAAATAATAATATAAAGATGTATTTGTATGCCTGACTTTCATTTACATGAACTTTTTTTTCCTATGAAATGGCCAAAAACTTTGAATTTTTGATGTGTAAACATCTATACGCTAGGGGGTAAACATCTTTTTCACAATACAATCACAAATTTTGAGTAAGATGTTATCAAATCGGTGTGAGCGAATTTTAAAGCATACCTTCAGAAGCAATTATGAATTAATTTTAATAGAAATTGCTTGTGAAGTGTAAAAGTGTTGCCAGTGGGGATAATTTGGTTAAAAAGTTGAAAAATATAAAATAAATATAAACTTTTAAATAAAAGAACGTTTTAAATGTCAAATATTTGCTTAAAAGATATATAGCTGACTTTATAAAGAATTTATAATATTATATTATAACATATCTTCATTACGTACTGTTGCCTTACACTGAGTCTGGTGCACGACAATTGGGTAACAATCTCCATCTCATGCCAATTATAAATTTTGCAAACCCACAGTCGCAAGCTTTATCAAAAAGTTTCCACTTGCATATGAGCAATTCTCCACAAACCCCCCCCCCCCCCCCCCCAAATCCTAATAATTCCACCACTATACATGCAGTTTTCCATACAGTAGAGTCAAAAATTTATATATGTATCTTATTTTAGTTATCATAAGCCAATATAAAAAAAAAATTTCATTACTATGTAGATGTTTACACATCTCCCCTGTGATCGGACTCACATTGCTTTTTTTTCAATAATTCCTTGCTTTAATAAAATTGTTTAAAGCTCGAAAAATTAATTTATTTATGTCAAATTAATTTCAAATTTTTTTTAAAGAATATGTAATGTAAAATGTTTTCATCTCCTTCCATTCATTCATTTGTCCATCCATTTATTCTATTCAATTTAACGTGTTTGCATGATATTTCCTCTTACAATGCAGCACTGCACTGTTATTTTAAAAAGCAGATTTTATCGTGATGGCATGATGCTGCCAAGCGTTACCTAACAGAATATTCAAACAACACAGTAATTTTGTTTTTTGGACTTGTACTTAACTATTTATTTTAATGTTTTCTTTTACAATGTTACATACATATATACCCAATAAATTCTCGAAAAAAAAACAATAAACCAAGCGTGGCCGAAGAGTTTCCGTCCGTAAAGACTTCGTGGGCATTTCAAACTACATACATACTAATTTTGCAATTTTTTTATTATGTTTTTTAAATTGTGAAAACTTCTTGAATGACATTTGAACATATGTATATACTTATGTACGTAAAAATTACATACTCTACATATATAAATATATTTGTGTATATAAAAATAAGTCACCCCAAATAAGCACTCAAAACATTAAAATTCAAGCACTTGAAATTTAACTGGAAACAAAGTCGAATTCAAGCATTTTTTCAAGTAATATTCAAGTTTGAAAATATTTTTAAATAAAAAATCAGACAACACACATACATACATATAGTATGTACATATGTTGAAACTAGAGTTCGACCGATTAATCGGCTTCGGCTTCGGCCTTCGGCCAAAAATTGGTAATCGGCCAACATTCGGCCTACGGCAAAAATCGGCCGATTAGCCGAAGCCGAATATTTTTCATTCCAAGCTTGAAAAATAACATTATTTTTGGTCGTTGCTCGCCGACAGTTTCTACTGTGTTTAACGTTTTGAAAGGTTTACTTTGAAATACAACCCTGTTGCTTTCTATTTTCTTTTACTTGGACGTTCTTGTGAGTGATCATATGAAAAAGCAATATAGAAATTGCAAAATAGTTTTATTTTTCTTGTTATGTATCCAATAGATATTACAGCTATTTCAGTGATCTCAAAAAAGCAAACTTTTTTCTTAATTCATATAAAACAAGTATCATTTTTAAAGTTTAAAACATTCGGCTTCGGCTTCGGTTTTGGCCGAAGTTTAGGATTTTAGCCGAAGTTCGGCTTCGACTTCGACTTCGGCAAAAAAAAAACGCCTTCGGTCGATCTCTAGTTGAAACCTTGTCAAATACTTAATTTATTTTTTAATAAAATTGAAATTGTGGTGAAAAATATCAAAGATAAATAAAAAGTGAATTTTTAAAAAACAAAAGGTCATTAAAAACGTGAAAATAATAGTGAAGGTAGATAGTTATGCAGAAAATTATTACAAGGAAACTTGTCGATTACCATACAAAATACTGTTTTTAATTTCTTAAAGTGTACTTTGTTTTGACTATGACTACGCGTCATTGTTTTTGAAGCTTGAAATATACTTGAATTCAATTGTAATACAAGGTTGAATTACAATATAATTCAAGGCTTGAATTGAACTGTAATGCAATTAAATTATTCGAATTTAATTCAAGTTCCCATTTCACTGGAGAATGCTATTGAATTAAAGTGTAAATAAAGCATAATTCAACCCTTGACAATTGATTGTTTGACTTGAATAACACTTGTTTTACACTTGATTTCAAGCAAAATTGCTTATTGGGACAGTTCGTACATAATTATTATTCTTTAATATTGCTTTAGGATTTTCCCTAATACACTGTGCAACAAATTTTGGATAGTACTACCAAAGGGTAATCAAACCTCATACATACTCAGTTTGGCAATTTTGGTGACCAATTTGTAAAACTATCCAAAAGTCTTGATTTGTTGCCATAGTGTAATACGGAAAATCCTAAAGCAATATGTACTAAAAAATAATATATAACAAAAATTAAAAATTTTAAAACCCCCGAATATATCTAGAGAAGATGCGATATCTTCTAAACGGCTGGACCGATTTTCTTGAAACATAGCTAAGAACCATCTCGATCAAGTCACCTTTCAAAATCGGTTCAGCCGTTTGGTCTGCAGGTGGACAATGGCAGACACACAGCTACACAGATACACAGACACACACTACAAACTTAAGACACCCTTTTTTTAGTCGGGGGTTAAAAATAATTAAAGTTATTTTGTATCAAAACTGACGTAACATTTCGTGAATGTTCTGTCATCTGTCTGAAGTACAGGATCCCGAAACTATTCAATCGATTTTTATGAAACTCAAAACATGAATAAATCGGTAACTAAATAGACACACACGCTTTATATACTCGTATCTTTAAAATTAAAACTAGAACCAAAAAAAAAAAAAAAAAAAGAAGAGGGCAGAGGGGCAATTTCTGTTTCCCAAAGACTATCCAACCAACTTTTATGATATTCAAAACATAGATAAATATGCGCCAAAAATTAATTCCAAGTCAACCACGCCGTGGGAATACACAGAAAAAAATATGCAAGAATTATTTTCAACAAACAATGTTATTGAATAAAATTTTTAAATTCAATAATATTTGTCATTAACTTGAATATTATGTTTATCAATACCGCGCATTTTAAAATATCATTTAATTTAATTTGTTTGTGTTGGTGTTTATCTTGCTTGTTGGTTGACCCAACGTGGTCATGTGCTATTGTTGTTGTTTATTTTGATTGCTCGGCTTGTATACGTGTGAATTACAACAAGTAGCCGAAAAACGTCGTGGCTTGTTTTTTTCTTAATAAAGTTATTTTTAGATTATATCATAACGCAATGCGCAAATGTAGAAGAAACATAAGAAATCATGTTTTGCGTGTATTCATTATTTGCGTATGTAAAACGATTTGCTCTTTAGCTGAGTGGTAAGTATGTTAAACTATTAGTCAAGAGACTCCCGGTTCGACTCATCCCAAACACATTTAGTTTTAATCGCAGCCACGCAAAAACAAACCAAAAGGGGTTAAAAAAATACGACATTCATCCACACACATACACACTAAAACAAATATCACTGAAAATAAAATTTCAGCCAACAATTTTTTTGTTTGATTCATTAAATCGCTTTATTGACTTTATATCCAATAAACATGCTTACAATTTTATTTATCAATATTGTAAAAATCGTCATCACAGAAAATTTAAAAGATTTTTTTATTGAATCAAAGATTTTCGTATTCAAATATGAAAATCATTTTTTTCTGTGTAGTTAGGAATTTTGATAATACAATATATGCACTTGTGCAAATATATGTGCTTGTAATAAAAGTTTTTAACATTTAGTAGAGAAAAAATTTAACTATAAAATTTATGATATTTTTAAAACAAATCTTTAAAATTTTATAACTCCAGATTTATCGGAAAAAAATATGCTCGAAAAAGCCGTTCAATAGTTACCTGAGAACCATCTTCGAAAATTTTCGAAATTGGTTAAAAGAATTCATTTAAATTGTAAATACAGGGTGGCCCAGAATGGCCGAAGTGGTTTGAATTCCTTATAACTTTTTTATTATTTTTCTTTTCAGTATTTTGTAAAGAAGACTTGGGGAATTTGTCCAACAACTGAAACCGACAGATTACCAGCAACGACTTGATTATGCAAATTATTTTCGTCAAAAAGCAGAATAAAATCGTGATCTCATTCATAACTTAATTATGAGCAACGAAGCTAATTTTTAATTAAATAGGTTCGTTAATAGGCAAAACTGCAGAATATGGGCTACGGAAAATCCTAGAGTAGCTAAACAGCGAGAATTACATCCACTTAAGTGAACCGTTTGGTGCGGTGTTTCGTCGAAAAGGATAATTAGCTTATCAGGGCAATTATGAAATTTCCCAGGGAAATTTTTCCGAGGGAACAATTCCAACTAATAGCAAGTGATAGGGAAAACAAAAAATTCTAATTGGAAAAGGGAGAAATTTCCCTGGGAGTTTTATTCATAATTGTCCTGTATATTTTTTTTTGAAAATGAACACGATGCTGTCATATCCATTACTGGTGTTAGATATCGTTGTTGAATTGTGTACTGTTCCATTTTAAATTTACCAAGTCTTCCCTACAAAATACTGAAAAGAAAAATAATAAAAAAATTATAATAAAAAAGTTATAAGGAATTCAAACCCCTTCGCCCATTCTGGGCCACCCTGTATGTACTAATATCAGGACGAATCACTTTGAGAAAAAAGTTTCAAGAAACTTTATATTAGGAAAAAGGTTATCCTGTAAATACAGGTTAAAAAAAATTTTCAGGTATTTTTTTGCACATGTAGAAATTGTGAAATGTTTAAAATGTGCAGACGTGCAAATGGCTCGTGCGGGTTTTGAGCTTACGGCATGGTTGAAATTCATAAAAGTTTGCTAAAATGGCAAGTTGAGTTGCAGCAGTATTCTAAAATATGAAAACGAATCAAAAGCGAAAAAAATTCGAAAGCAATCAATTCTTCAAGTCGATAAAAAAGACTTCAATGGGTAGTAATTAGAATAAAAAAAGTGTTTGCTTTTTACTTAAAAATTTGTTTTAAAACTCCAAATATTATGTGGTTTTTGTTTTTTATTTTAATTTTTAAGTAAAAAGCAAATACTTTTTTTATTCATACTACCCAATATCTCTTGAGTTTTTACTTTAACTTAAAAATTCACAATAAAATAAAATCCAATAAGAAAATTATTTATACAGGCACATGTGATTTGAAAAAAATTTATTTTTCAGAACATGCCTGATAAACTTGGTTTCAAACTAACAATTACCAAATTTGAACATTAGCTCTTTCAAAGCAGTTTGTGGCTTTGTGTTTTCCTTTATTACGTATACATATGTACATACATATATGTATATGTATGTAAATTTTTAAAAGTGTATGTCCAAGACTAACAGCAATGACATACATACATACTAATATATATGTATTTTTAAACGTCATATACATACATATGCATGTACATGAGGAAAATTATTATTATAATTACACCATTATTTAAAAACATTTTCCCACAAAGTTTGGATTAAAAAAAAAATTAAGATTTAAAATTACTGGTAATATGAGTCTACGAGCACTAACTGTAATTTGATTGTTTAATTTCATTTTAGTTTTGTTTTTAGCCAACAATTTGGGCTAATTAAGATTTCTATCTAAAATGGACATTTACATTAAGTATTAGATCTAAGTATGATTAGATTATAAAAAACCCATTAATATACATACATATACATACACTCACTCATAGACATACATATCCATACATACCCTCTAGTCAGCCTAGAACCATATGTCTCTATGTCAACACTCTTTTCTCTACCGACAATTGCACTAGTTGAAATGTCGACAACTTTCCTTTTATGCGCGAGTAGATATACGTTAGAGACAACAGCTCTAGTTTATTTCTGGTGACATTGGTCAATAGTTTGTAGATGTGGGTCACTAAAATGTACTAATCTCCATGTGGTCGTAAAAGAATACCGGTAGATTATTACAACCGTATGTTATATGCCCATATACAATTACATTGACTGGGGTACACCTGGTTAGTAGTACTATTGGCAATGTCACTAGTAAATCACTACAATTTTACTATTGACAATGAGCGAGGAAATATCGATACTATTGACTTGAGCCCCTAAAATTTACTAGTGAATCTTTGGTGCCAATGTCTCCATGTGGTCCCAAAAAAACTACTTAGTCAGTAGTGCTACTGTCTAGTGGTCGATTTTCAATGACAAGCTAATGTTAAATGTCAATAGGCGATTATATTGGCTGGGGTACACCTGATCAGTAGTACTACTGGCAATGTCACTAGTAAATCACTATTCGCATTTCCTGCAGGATAATTAAAAATTAACATACATATGTACTTATTTATATTGGTATGTATGTACACCCATACATATGTATGTATGTATATACCCTGCAGGAGATCGAACTAGTGTCCAACTGGTATTTTACTAGTACAGAAGCCACCAACCACACTATTTCCCAACCGTAAACTTTCCTATAAAATGTTAATGCTCAAATTAGCATTGAGTGTGTTTAGAAAATTACTAGTGCCATTGGTACTAGTTTAGGACTAGTTAATTACCAGTTCTTTTGCAAAGAAAAATTCTATAAAATTGGTGGTTTTATTCCTTTGTTACCCAGTGACAACTGCTAGTTAAAATTCGCAATTATTTATCAAAATTCAAAAATACAGTAGGTTAATTGTAATTAATTGGTTATAATTATTTATAGGTGAACCTAAAACTTTAATAATTGTATAATACCAATTTACCAATTGAGGGTGGCGTTGGTTGAAGTAGTTAGCACTTTGACTACAAAACCGAAGGTCCTGTGTTCAATTCCTGTATCCGACAGTCATTAAATAACAACACCACGCATTTTTCTGATGTGCATTAGTGTCCCTTTGTGTCAGTTGTTGTAGTAAAGTTCAAGTGATGAAGGCATAGTCACTGGTCACTGAACTATACCGACTTCAGCAGATACTAGTCCTAATGTATCATCAGAGCGCCCTCCTTCGTTGTGTAGCAAAAATCATCGGCGAAGTAAAATAATCAATAAAATGGCTACAAGACACAGCTTCAAAAAATTAATACGCCCCATTTAACATCAGAGAGGCGCTGCAACACTGCATTATTAAAAACGTGCGAAAAGCAGAGTTGTAAAAGAATGAAGCTTTTCTCTATCTCTTCTTTCACCACCTGTCTTCTCTCTCACTATCCCTTTCCTAAAGAATGTAACACCTAGTATTAGCAGTAGGCATTAATTGCCTGAGTGTTATTTCTCATTAAAAAAAAAAAAAAAAAATTATTTTGCAATGTGGTACCTTGGAACTACTTCATATACTAGTACTCATCAGAACTAGTAATTTTATACAACAACTTTAACTCTTTTCGCACTAGTTCTTGCTGTTCTAGTAATTATACTAGTAGCTTTTAGACAATTGACACCTATTCTCCTGCAGGGTACCAACTAATGGGAAAAGATACATATGTACATATTTATACATGTAAATACATACATACATAAGTACATAGGATGTAGGTAAATTTGTGTACATTGAAGTAACGAAACATTTTTTATAGAAACGAGGCTGGAGGAAAATAATGTATAAAATAAAACAAATGATCTATTGACTGGTCTCGCTCTTATGTACCGCATTTTTGAAAATACTGCAAGGTTTAGGACGACCAGAAAGATGCAACCTGCATGTGCACATAACGTTACCTTAATATAGAAAGGCCTAACTCAATATTTTTTTTGATATCGAGCTAATGTATTGAAAATCTCGATTTCAAAAAAATATTTAGTTAGGACCTTTCCATATTAAGTTAACGATATGTACATACATATACTTAAACATCATTCTAATGAAATTCGAAATTTTGCAAGACCTTTCAAGAACTCATGGGGATAGAAAGGAATTCCTAAAATAACAAAGACAATGATTATGGATTGATATGCTTATAGGTTGGTTGCACAGAAGTCTATTATGCTTGCATTAAAATATATATATATATATATATATATATATATATATATATATTACTTAGGGCCATTATTGTAACTTAAAGTTAGTTTAAAGTAGCATTTTATCGGAGGACCATTAGTCTAGGACTCACCAAACACGATTCGAGAGACCTTAGTAAACTCCTTGTCATCGTTCCCAGAAAGAGCAGAATGACGTCCGAAGCTGCTTGAGGAGAGCTTGCGGCATTAGTGATGCCTATTGAAGCAAAACCTTAGACCCAACACACAGTTCACACGTACGAGAGAACTTGTCTGATAATATGTACATATTTATATTAATCCATTTTACCACTCTTGGCTGTAGACCCCAGTTCTTTCCTAGAGCGTTTCTACACTTGGATTAGGCGTTAAGGCGTTTCTTTAGCCTCCAATGAGAGTTTCTTTTCCAAGATAGCTTACTACCTCTGTAGGTAGTAATACCTCCAGGTATTTGATCTCTTTAGCCAAATTCAACCTCTAAACATAGAAACCTAAAGCTATAAAGATATAGAAATACTTGTAAGATTTCATAAGGAAAACGTGGGAATACAATTTTTAGTTGTACTGGATAGTATGCAAGGAGTCTTTAGAGATAAGATAATTGTTCAAATTCGGGTCTACATGAGATCTAGGGCAAATAGTGGACTTATGTATACTAGATATACCAAACGGACGACACAATCGTCCGTGTTCTAAACAGAAACAAAATCTCTTTATTAAACTTAATTCAATTTATTGAACTCTCTTCCTATAAGTTTTATGGCTTTCATACAATAACAAATAAGAAAAAATATTTAAATAGCAAGAAAAATACTACAGAAATGCACACACACACACACACACACACACACACACACACAGTGTAAGCTAACAAATGCGTGTGTACTATGTTTGCATGTAGTAGTAGCAACTTTAAACGCTTATAGCTCCCAAAATACTAAACCGATTTCAATAAAATATAGATTCTGCACATCTGTGCAGAAATTCCTTTAAAATGATATAAATCTTTTTAAAATCGGTGCAGTAGTTCCGGCGTAAAAGGGATTACAAAAAACGTGTTCGCCTATTAATTATATAGATTCCAATCCTATTTTTATTAAATTTTTCCGTCGTTTTATATTTTTCTTTGATTTACTTTACGATTTTACATAAGCATTCATTCATGTGCATAGAATACTGACATTTGGGTGGGCGGATAGACCACAACTTTATTTTAGATGAAATTGTGTGCCATAATTCGATCTGACGGAAAACGTGCATATTATTAGATGCATAAGTTTTTAAAGCAATTTTAAATTTGCCCACGTAAAGCCATAAACTAGGGAGGAGGATGATGAACTTTTCAAGAAATAAAAATATATAAGTGTTTCGTACTTTTTTTTTCACTTATATACAAAAACTTAAATTTTTTTATATTATGAAAGTGCATATTATTTATAATTGAAAAATAAAAAAAGAAACAGAATACATATACAAATAAACTAGTAAAATAGCAGAAAATAGTTAAGTTATTTCTTATTCATAATTTTTTTCTGTGCTCTAAATGGCCTGTTTGTTCTTCATAATTTGTTTTTAACTATAATATTGTTTTTATAGTTTTTTTTTAATCTTATTTTGCTCTTTTATATTTAATGTTGTCTTTGAGCACAGGTGTTTTTATTTCCAACAGTGGCCTGGCCCATGATTGTAATTTAAAAATTTGTTTATTACGTTCATACAGTGAATCACAAAAAAAAAGATCGTAATGTTCCAATATTTTCTTTTTTCAACTCTGAAAAAAGTATAAGAAATTAATCTGTGATAAAATAAATAATTTGCTAAAACTCATTGCTTTTGTTGCCGATGTTTTGACAGTGTGAGTGCATAGTTTGTGAATCATAGACAATTAGCAAAGTGCAATGCATTTTGTAAACTTTTAATCATCATTATCAGAATAGAATACATTTTCGTGGCACTACACACTTTTTTGTAGCACTGTTGAAGAACCTCAACATCCTTTTTAAATTAAGTAATAAGGAGAATATATTATTTGGTATAGTTGTATATACATATGTATCTGTGGCAATAAATAATAATGGCTTAAGTTGACATAAGTGCTTTTTCATTTTATTACATATTCTTATTATCTTCTTCAAGATCTATCACTCAGCTAAATTTCAATTATAAAATGTTATTATTAATAAAACTATACGCATTTATATTTTAACTTAAGTCTTCTTGGAAAATAATACATAAGCCATAACATCTTAACTCAACTTAATTTTTTTTAATGTAGCTACATCAATATTAAAATGTTTGAGCATTAAAACTTATATGTATACACTTAAGTTCAATAACGATCAGCCCATTCTTTATTATTCCTAATAAAAAAAACTCATATTTAACTAAGCTGTAAAAAAATTATATTATCTCAGGCTTTCCGCATTTCTCAATTTAACCTAAAGCACTTATCTCGACTTACTATCAATAAAAATTATTTTGCCTTTCAACATAGTAGCTTAAGTTCACTTTAGTTTTTATTTTCCTGCCAATGAATTTTTAAATAACATCTTAACTAAAACACAACGAATATTAATTAATAAAACTTTTTTTTTTTTAAATTAACAGTTTTGTTCTGAATAAATGTGCACCTTTTTTGGTGGCTAAACAATTTATATAAAAACCAAACACAATTTATTTTAGACAAAATCCTTAATATCTCAAAGCACGAAATTTCGGCTTAAGCCATTATAATTTATTGCCACAGATATATTTTGTTGCCCTTATTTTATTTATTCATAAAAATAGAAGGAAGTTACTTTTGCAATGTACTGTCTAGTTTATGGACTCTTATTAGAGATGGGATTATGAGTAACTTCCACGGTACTGAACTCTAAGGAAATATTTTCATGTTCACGAAATATGCAGAAAAAAATAAATCAAATTAAATCCACAGAATTTTTTTTCGTAAAAGCCTTTGGCAATTATTTATTTTTCAGTGAAAAAGAGCTCGAGAGGAATACAAAATATATAAACATATTTTGCTTTCAAAACTCTCCAACAAAATTGCAAGTGCGGACCAGGACTTTTTTAAAAAAAGTTTAGATTACACGATTTTAGAACGCTTCTATATATATAAAACAGGATGTGTGTATGTATGTATGTATGTAATGTATGGACTCCAAAGCGGCTGGGCTGATTTTGATGAAATTTTCAGGGAATCTTTAGAATATTCGGTCTGCGGGCGGAGGGGCGTGGCAAAATCCAATTTACATATTGTACCACCAATGCCATATACTGTATATATATATTTTTTTTTGAGGGGAGGGGGAGGGGTAGCGAAGCACACCGGGTTAAGCTAGTGACTTATATATCTGAACTTTCCAATTATGAAAAACTTTATTAGTCCACTTTTAATCACCTCCAAGCGAGCATGCATGATTCACATCAAAGACGTGACTTGTGTCCATCTCGAATGCACACGTACATGATAAAGAAATATGCAGAAGATTCTTAAATAAAGTCATTCATTCATAATTGTTGCTGAACATAGAAAAATACTTACCAAGCTGAACGCCATAAATAACTAGAGGAAAAATGATTAAATAAATATTCTCACGCGCCATAATTTTCATTTAACCGTGACAGCCGTGATCAAATCACATCCTGAGAAGCAAAAACAAAAATGTATGTATGTGTATGTATATATGTATATGAATATAAGTATGTACATAAATGCTTTGGGAATTGGGAACTTACCGTTCGGCGTCCCTAAAAGAGAAATTGGAAAAATTCATTGGGTTCATGATACCAAAAAAAAAAAAAAAAATGGGGTACGGCTGACCTTGCAGGCCATCTCTGACACTTATCGCTCATTTTCTGCTCAAGACGCTGGAAATTCCATAAATTTTTTATCTCTCGAACCATTTTACCGATTAAAATTAAAAACATTTGCGGTATTCGACTCAGTGAATAAATCCTAAAAGCCGAGAACTGTTGGAGCTTTTAAAATAAAGCGTTTTTTTTTAATTTTTTTCAACGATATCTGTAGACATAGGCGTAGAAAGTCAATTGGGGGGGGGGGCATTATTAAAAATTGCATGCAATTGTTCATTTTAATATTACTCATAAAAATTAACAGTTGTTAACCCCCAGAAAAATTTCTAGCTAGGCCAATGGCTAACGATGTTGTTTTTTGAGCTTAAGAGCTGATTAGATTTTGGATTCGATGGGCTTATTAGTTTTACTGCCCTTTTCACAACTTACAATCAAAAGCTAACAGTGACTTTAACCGCAAGTTTTGTATGAAGAAAGTTAAGTCTTAATCATACATTGTGTTTATTAAAGTTATTTGAAACAATTTTTTGGAATAAAAAAATCTACCTAATTGAGTTGGTCTTTAAATGTCGCAAAGCCATACTTAAAATCTGAAAGGCTTGCATACATACTCGTACATACACACACATCGATTCATATGTACCCTGCAGGAAATGCTAATAGTAAAACTGTAGTGATTTACTAGTGACATTGTCAGTAGTACTACTGACCAGGTGTACCCCCGCCAATGTAATCTTCTATTGACATTTAATATTAGCTTGTCATTGAAAATCTACCACTTGACTGTAGCACTACTGACTAAGTAGTTCTTTTGGGACCACATGGAGACATTGACACCAAAGATTCACTAGCAAATTTTAGGGGCTCTAGTCTACAATATCGATATTCCTCGCTCGATGTCAATAGTAAAATTGTAGATATTTACTAGTGACATTGTCAATAGTAAAACTGACTAGGTATACCACAGCCAATGTAATCACCTGTTGACATATTACATAGGGCTGTCATTGAAAATCTACCAGTAGACTTTAGCACTATTCTTTTAATACCATATGGAGACATTTGAACTAAAGATTCACTAGAACATTTTAGTGAACATCGTCTACAATTTTATAAGGGTTGGGGCAACAAACTTGAATACATACATACATATATACATATGTACGTAAGTTTTTAACATAACTGCATAGCATAATAAAAAAGAAAAAACAAACTATTGACGCGTTAATTGATAATGTCACCAGAAATACACTAGAACTGTTGTCTCTAACGTATCTATAATCGCGCATAAAAGGAAAGTTGTCGACATTTCAACTAGTGCAATTGTCGTTAGAGAAAAGAGTGTTGACATAGAGACATATGGTTATACGCTGACTAGAGGGTACTTATGCACTTACTTACATATATACATACATATTATTGTAAAAAAGTTGGAATATATGTATTTCCATGATATATATGATCTTCGAAAATGAGGGTGATATCACCATTTTTGATGACGGGAAATTAAATAAATATAAAAACTCTTATTTTCGAAAAAACTTATATTTATACGAATTATTTTCAATAATAATTACACTGTAAGTATGTCAAAATGACACAGAAAACTGCTGAAACAACTCAACTTAATTTTGGGCCGTAAAACACGGTGGCATAGTCCGTTTTAAAAGATTAGGTCAAAATCAAGAGATATTCCATTTTTAAGTTTCTATTGTATCACAAGCTATTTTTATACATATTATCTTATATATAAATACGGCACACACTTTTAAGTATCTTATCGTCCACGAACATTGGTGAAATATATGTATATGCTTTAAAAGGTATTTTTGTGTAGATATTCATAATACAGGGTGAGCCAAAAGTTACCATGGGGCTTAAAAATTTAATAACTTTTGAAAAAATAACACTTGGATAATAATAATGAACAAAGAACTAGAATAATATAATCAACAGAATCAACTTTATTAAAAATTTGATTATGAGTGATGAAGCTCATTTTCATTTGAATGGCCTTGTTAATAAGTAGAACTGTAGGTTCTGGGGTTCTGAAAATCCAAGAGCAATTCATCAACGCCAATTGCACCCCATTAGGTGTACAATATGGTGTGGGATCACATCTGAAAATATCATTGGGCCTTACTTCTTCGAGAATGAAGATGGAAGTGCTGTAACCGTAAATGGAGAGCGGTATCGGTTTAAGATAGAAAACTTTTTACGTCCAGGGGCCCGTTTCTCAAAACTACAAATTACAAATCTACAAGTAAAATACACACAAAACAACAACACTTTTGCAAAATTTTATTGTTGTTTTGTGTGTATTTTATTTGTAGATTTGTAATTTGTAGTTTTGAGAAACGGGCCCCTGCTCTTGAAAACAGAACTGGTATATGGTTTCAGCAGGACGGAGCCACTGCCCACACTGCCCGAGATACAATGGCACTTTTAAGTAAAATTTTTGGAGAGCGAATAATTTCCAGAAATTCTGAAATTATTTGGCCAGCGCGATCTCCATATTTGACAGCACCCGACTATTTTCTTTGGGGTTATTTGAAGAAGCGAGTGCATGTGAACAAGCCAGAGCCAATCCTTGAACTCAAGGCAAACATTGTTGCAGAAATTCGAACGCTACAGCCACAAATTTTGAAAGATGCGGTCATTTAAGAGACATTATTTTTCATAGTGTAAAAAAATTTCCATTTTGTATATTATATAATCTGAGAAAAAAAATAATAAACGAAAAAGTTATTAAACTTCTAAGCACCATGGTAACTTTTGGCCCACCCTGTATAAATTATTTTTAAAAATTCTTACCATAAAATTGATAAAAAAGCGATTTAAATTTGCATGAAAAAATAACTCTTTTTGTTTACATACGTGTCAAGTGGTCTAATTTAGACCACCGGACGATCCTAACATATGGAAAAAGGCGTCGAAAAGTCTTTTGAAATAACGTTATTTATTGCTTATTTGTCGATACCTAACTTTAACAATGATAGCCGTCTATTTTCAGGTGGATACAATTCAATTAATTTCAGTAAAACTCTATCATTATAAGAGTTGAATTTAAACAAATAAACAAAAGGTCATTCCAAAAGAAATTTTGATGTATTTCCCTTAAAACACCAACAAATCGCTTGAGAATCAATACAAAATTAAAAATTCAATGTAACTGGATTTTGATTTAAACTTTCAAAACGGAGTATACTACTGTGTTCTACGACCCAAACTTAACCCATTAATGGACACGGACTCTCCGTGAACCGATTTTAACCAAAATTTGTACAAACAGTAATATCTATATCCTAAACTCAAATTTTTAATCAAATTATATGTAGGACCCATCTAGCCCGCTCCAGGAGCGAGTGCCATATGGCACTCTTGTCCACTCTACAACATATTATATTCAGTATGAAAACTGCATATTATTTTAGTATTTCGCTACAAAATAATTTAACTTATTTATCTTTATTTTAATTTTCTTTAAATTATTGCACATACTTAAATAAGAAATATATAAAATAAATACAGATGACAAAAAAAACTGTATACTGTCTCATTATTTCAGTATGATATCACATGAAACATTTTGTGCATAGGATAACATTGCATTTGCTGTATTCCGCTCAACTTTGTCTTTTTCAGCCTTCATATGCTCAGTGTCGGTGATTGCATGGCTGAACGTTATGAGCAATACCATCATACCGAATACCTGCGCTGGCAATATAGGTATATCGGCGAGTTGTGAACTCAGAGCGGGAAATATCAGTGCGTTTCTTCAACAGTTGTTGAACTAAATTTCGCAAACAATCCAGCTGTGAAATACTTGGACTTTCGATGTAACAACAATTTGAATAGCCACTTCAATAGTCGATGTAGAAATTGACGATCACCTTTTTTTCTCGAAAAGATATACTTTAGTTTGATACACTTTTACCTATGCGATCAACTCCCCTATATATCTTTTATACACAAATACAACAGCAGGACGTAGAATGCTCACTTTTGTTGTGCCCCCTGTAAATATCGTTGATCAAGATCTTTGTGTTCTCACTACACAGTGTCATAAATAATATTTTCTTCTAAATTGTCACAATTTTTCTGGGTCGTGTATATATCCACCAGATTTTTTATTGGTATCATCTTCTCCCGATGCGAAGTCCAGGGATGGTGGTTGTATAATAATACCATCTGCATTGCTTTCTTCAGTGTCTATTTCCCTAAAATATTCTGAAATTTTATCTGGATTGAATATAAAAATATACACATTCATTTTTTTCAGTGTACTGGACAAGAGTGCCATACGGCACTTTGAATTTTGAGACTTATTTTTTTTTTTCGTAAATTCAACATAGGCAACTTTATACAATTTTAATAATTAAACAACTAATGTTGTTAGCTTATGAGAATCCTATATTTCTTGTGCACGAAATAAATATTTAGCTTTTACCTCCGACTAGTCATGGCATTACAATATTTTGCAGAAAAAAAACATACACTGCAAAAAATCGTGCTGTAATACCAACACCTTCTATGCGACTGAGTTGATATGCACATGAATTGATTCACAACAAACAAAATAATAACGGTACATAAAATGAACAATATACCACGCCTCAATTATTTTTAGAAAAATTTTGAACATTATACAAATTTGAGGGGCGTATGGCACTCTTGTCCATTAATGGGTTAAGTTGGGGTGTCTCGGAGTTTTCGAAAGTTAACATTTTACTTACAGTGTCATTATTGAAAATAATGTATATGAATAATTCATGTTGACTTGTGTAATATCGGAAGACATATTAGGTTTGTTTCTTTACTTTTTGGGTAAAGTTCGGTAAAATGAGAGGAAACTATAATTTCGCTCAATAATACACAAAAATGCACAAAAGTACGGGAACGCGAAAAACCAACATTTTAACACGAAAATAAACGTCAATGCATGTATGCATATACATACGTATGCACATAACTAAACACATACTTTTGTACATACACACGCACGTATTTACTTACAAGATTCAGCATACTTACATAGGTTTTTTATCTTAATTTCATATAAAAACTTATAAACAATGTTCACCACTAGTTTCTAAAAATTTTTTCATACATTTGTTCATTTGTTTAGTTTTTAGAAGAAGAAGAACATTACTCTCACAAAACTCTCTCATTTACCCAATTTTCGAGTACGGGAACGCTTTTAGTGCAAATTGGGATCCCGCGGGATCCAAATGTAGAGTAAAGAAACACACCTATTAGGTTTGATCCCGTACTTTTTGGGCAAAGTTCGGTAAAATGAGAAAAAGCTATAATTTCTCTCAATAATACAAAAAATGTACAAAAGTACGGGAACAAGAAAAACCAAAAATCTTAAAAAAACCAAAAAGCACAAGTAAACACATACTTACATGCATGCGTTTACTTACATTCTGTAGCATAACTAGAACGTTTTGTTTCTTAATTTTACATCAAAACTGATAAAACTTAGTTCACCACTTGCTTATAAACCTTTTTGATACAACTTTTCAATGTTTTTAGTGTTTAGAACAATTTAATTTTACTTTGTTATTGGTTATTTTTCAAACAGCTGATTGTTTTTCGGCTTGCCCAAACTAGCCCAAAGAAAATTACGGGCTGTTTCGTGCGAGAAGAAGAAGAAGAACATTACTCTCTCAAAAGCTCCCTTACTTGCAGTGTGACCAGATTTTAAAATAATATTAAGCTAAATCACGTTTGAAAAAAAGCTAAAATAAGCTAAAAAGGTACATTTTAGGCTAGAAAATAAAGCTAAACTTTTTTCCACTTCTTTGATCACTTTTCAATAGTTTCTTATTGCTAAACTAACGTTAAATATTACACAAACATATTTTTTTATTATACATATAGAATATTTGCTTAATGAAATTATTTATTAATTATTATATTTTAGATTTAATGAAGAACAAAACAAAAATTTCCCCAAAAAAATCTTAAAAAGTTTTTAAAAATGTAAAAACATTTATACTAAAATACGATAGTTTTTTTAAATGCATTAATGCTATTTAAGGTAAAGCATGGATTACACTATCGGCACAATGTACCGAGTTTCGTCAGATCATTGAAATAAAGTCATAAGTAAAGAGCAAAATATCGACTTATTGAAATACAAGGACATAATTGCGCCACACTGCATTGGTAATAAGCCCATATAGACTTATTCCAGAATTAATTGAGTAATAATGACATTTTGGCTTATTACTTATGACTTTATTGAGGTGGCCTGACGAAAATCGGTACATAGTGTTATCCAGGCTTAAGGCTATTTCAGGTTGTTGTTTTAAGTTAATTGATGCCGTTGAATGAACGTTCAAGTCAAGTCAAATGATTTTATACCCAAAAAACTCAAAAAGTGTTTTGGCCACTAATATGAATTTAACTTTTTCCATTGGAATTCTAACAATTCTGCCATTATCTACTATTTTTCTTCTTTCCATTTCTGTTATAAAATTGTCGTATAATTTACATTTTGTATTTTTTGTAAACTATTTTACAATGCTAAAAAATTATAATTTTTATAAGTTGTTTATGTTTTTAATATATTTTTAGAGAACACGCAATTTAGACTAAAAAAAGGTTAAAAAAGCTAAATGAGTTTTTTAAAAAAGCTAAAAAATAAGCTAAGAGCTAAATGAAAATTTTAAGGCTAAATCTGAAACAAATAAGCTAAATTTAGCTCAAAATAATAATTTGGTCACGCTGCTTACTTGCCCAAACTTTGAGTACGGGAACAGTTTTCGGTAAAATTGGGATCCCGCGGGCGCCCAAATTGGAGTACGGGATCAAACCTATTGTATGTATGTATGTACGTACATATGTATGTATGTATATTTATATCGTCAAATTGTTAGAAGCTTTCATTCTATATTCATGCCTGGCCAAATCATAAAAATTCGAGTCTTCAGAATATTTCTCTAATTAATAAATCACATATTATTGTACATACTCGTACATACATACATACATACATACATATGTATGTATAATAATTTTCCAATGCTTTATTGTTGTGATGTTTAATGTTGGCAATTTCACAGTTTCTTGAGCATCATAATACGTATGTTCTTGTACATACTTATAAACCTCAACGATCGGGCTTAAGAAATAATGTTCAGCTCAAACTTTCCATACTAGTGAACTAGGCATGTTTTAACCGTAACCATAATACTTTAATTCATTAATGTTGCTGTTGTTTTCGTTGCTTTTCCTCGACATAATTTAAATTTGTTATTTGTTTCGAAGCATAAACAGAATTATAAAAAAGGGGGACCAACATTTTTTTTTGTTCATACGATAGAATAAAAGTTATAATGCGAACAGAACAATATTGCAATTGTAACAAAATAGAGAAGCACGCTTTTTTGATTCTTTAAGCAAGCGCAACCAAGTGTACACAGAAGAATTAAAAATTAAGAAAAAAAAAAACAAAAACAAAAACAATTATTATTAGCGTCTTATAGAATAATTTCAATTATTACACCTGTTCCAAAGAGGCATCATTATCATTATAAACATCATCATCATCATTACGAATGATCATGATCAGCAGCGCGCAGTAACGCGCGCGAAAATATTACAAGACACGTAATGACTGTGCATTTTAAATGCAAAGTTTCTACCAAAACCCAACATTCGTATTATGCTTTACAATATACATACAAACAAGAAAACCTTTTAAGGGAAATTTTTTCTTAGAAAACTTATCTACATTTGAAATCTATTAAATTGTTTGAATGTGTTGCTGGTAGCTTTAGAGTTGCTGGAGAGTGTCATAAATATGTATGTATCTTGATTGTTCGAAATATTTTCCAACAACTTGTTTATTGATTTTTTCCTTTTTACTTATGTTTAGAGATCATTATTTTATAATTTCTATATTTTCCTCAGTCCATCGTTCACATTCAAAAAGCCAATCCATTACTTTATCACTTAACAAACCAACAACCAACCAAGCCAACCATACAATTCAGTAAATCCTTTTTTTATTTAAGGTGTATTTTCTATAAAGCACTTTTCCGTCTCTAAAAAGTATGGTGCACAAAATATAGCGGACAGTGCAAGAACGAAACAAAATCAATCAATGAATAGAAATGATCAATGTTTAGTGAATTTTTTATTAAGCTACTGGTCGGTTGTTGGTACCAAGTTGGATTTTATTGAATGCAACGTTTACGCACTTCGTTGTGTAGTTTTTTTTATTATTATAATTTTTTTTCTATATAAATAAATCGCATCGCAAAAACATTTTGTAACCAAGACTATCTTAGTTGTTGGGATGTATGCTGTGGGGCAGCATCCATATTTTTTTGCAACATCCATAGAATGTGGAGTGACTCCAATCCACAAATTAGGGATGTAACGAATACCAGTTTAGCGAATGCGAATGCGAAAACGAATAATATATTTTAATTTTTGCGAAAGCGAATGCGAAAGCGAATGCAAATATTACAATACGTTAAAAAATCACATAAAAATAAATTTATCTAAGACCATGAAGTTGTGTTGTATACATAGATCTACTTGAGTCTTGAATTCATCAAATATTTATAATTTATTAGAAATAAAAATTGTTAAACTGAAAAGTATATGAAATAATATTGAAATAAGTATAGATAATAATTAAAAATAAATTTACAAAATGTTAGGCAATCAACCCACTCGTACTTTGGCCCTAAGACCTTATACTAAGTTCAACATTTCCTGTAAAATGCTACCAAAATACATATTAGGAAAAATTTGAATGAATTATTCAGTACTCTGCTCATCTTGGAAAAAACATATGAAATATATCTTCAACATTTTAAGTTTTCATGCGAAATAATATGAGTGGCACTCGTTTCGCAAAAAGTTAATATTTTTGCATATCAAATTTTTTGAACGAAGTAATGATGTGCTTTCCATTTTTCAAAAGTTTTAACAGACTAGTCTTAAATAGAAAATATTTTCGCGCAATTCAAACACTGCCTTTTCTTTTTCAAAAACTGAAAAATATTTCCAATATTTTTGTCTTTGTTATTCGCGAATGCAAAAGCGAATGCAAATAGCAAAAGTAAGCGAATTATTTGCGAATGCGAAAGCGAATGCGAATATTCGTTACATCCCTACCACAAATACTTCAATAGGGTGGCGTTGGCTGAAGTAGTTAGCACGTTGACTACAAAACCGAAGGTCCTGAGTTCAATCCCTGTATCCAACAGTCATTAAATAACAACACCACGCATTTTTCTGATGTGCATTAGAGTCCCTTTGTATCAGTTGTTGTAGGAAAGTTGAAGTGATGAAGGCAAAAAGCATAGCTGTAAAAGAATGAAGTTTTCCTCTATTTCTTCCTTCACAACCTATTTTCTCTATCACTATCCCTTTCCCAAAGAAGGTAACACCTAGTAATAGTAGGTAGGCATTAATTGCCTAAGTGTTACTTCTCTTAAAAAAAAAAAATATAGAGAATCACTTTCAGCTCGAGGCACGGAGTGGGGTGGATTTTCCTCACACCATACTTTTTTTGAAGAAGATGGTCGCACTGTAACGGTAATTGGAGATGGTTGTTTAAAAATCTTATAAGAATTTTTCATTCCTGAACTACGCCGAAAGAGAATTCCTTTCAGTTCTGCGTGGTTTCAACAAGTTGGCCCGTTATGGCAGAGTTACACCAAAAATTTCCAAGTAACATTATTTCAAAAAATTTAACATTTCGGTGGAGTCAACGGTCTCCAGACTTAAGTGCAGCAGATTTTTTCTTTTAAAATTTAAATAATTTAAAACAGTCGATTCAATAAATAATTGAAGTGATTCCGAAATCTCACTCTGCAGCAGAGAACAGCAATGAGTAGTGAAAAAGTGAGTAGAGTTGAATCATGACTTATAATTTCTTGTACTTATGCCAACTAAGACTTATTGTAATGTTGTCTATGAATCATATTCACTCGAAAGTTTAAAGTGCGCATTGAACTCATACTTAGCAACATTTATGTTGATTTCGGCTCTCCTTAACTCAATGCCTATGGACGATTCAAAATATAGGTACTGTGGCTTTTTTTGTTGTTTTTTTTGTACGAATTGAAAAACAACGCTATTTACTACTATTGTATACTGCTTGCAAATTGTTTAATAACTAATCTTTTAAATAATCATACATGCATGAGTTGAGTGAGCTGAATCAATGTGAGTAGTATAAGTATTTTCCTGAAATTAGAAATCAAACTGAGGTGATTTATGAGTGTGAGTGTGGTATGACTATGATGTCGACGTCGCATTCATATTTATTTCAACCTATACTTAAAATCAATGACATCGTGAGTATGCGCAAATCAGAGTAGTTGAATTGAATAGCGAAAAAACGATTCATTGCTGATCACTGCTCTGCAGGCAGTTATGAGCAAATTTTTGTTAAGATGCCACACATGCGTCTCTCAGCATGGATACTGTATAAAATTAAATTTTTTTTAAAATCATTAAAAATATATATGTACTTAATAAATCTATCTGTCTATACATGTGGATGTAAATTATAAAAAGTTATTTGATTTTCTTTATGTCTTATGTATTCAGCAAAAAAAAAGTTATATAGGTGAAAGAGCTTGTGAATTCATATTTAAAGCTTTTCTAAGTTCGAATAATTTCGTCATTACTCAGGTGATGCAATTTTTTTTTTTTTTTTTTTTGCATGATTTTTATTTATTGTATCTTCATATATGAACTAACAATAAGTATTCAAATCTTAAATCTAAAAAATATAATTAGGCCCGACCAATGTCGGACATAAGCTTAGTAGTAGTTATATATAATACATATGTAAGTAGTGATAATCAAAAGGAAAAAAATAAAAGTATTTTCAAGAAGTCCCATCTGGAGTGCTGTGAATAAGAGCCATTGTGTCCCTCTTTTTTAGGCGGATGTGTCCAGTAAAGTTCAAAATATTACGGGCAAGCGGATTAGGATGTGACTCGAGTTTTGTTAAATATTTGCCAGCGTATTTTGCAATTTCTTCAGTCACTAGTGGCATATTCAAATCACGATGTATATTTGAATTTTTGATGTACCATGGAGCCGATGTTATCATGCGTAAAATTTTATTTTGCCTGCGTTGAATTTTCTCTACATTTGAAGCTGAAGCAGTGCCCCATAGTTGAATTCCGTAGCACCATATTGGCTTTAAAAGCGACTTGTATATTAAAAGTTTACAGTCTAGGCTAAGTGTTGAATTTCGACCAATCAGCCAATGTACCTGAGTTAGTTTAAGTTTCATTTGAGTTAACTTAGAATCAATGTGGTGTTTCCATGTAAGTCGTCGATCAAGGTGTATACCAAGATATTTCACATGTGAATGTTGAGAAACAACTTGATTGTTAATCCGAATGGGGGAACAAGTATCTCTTCGTAAAGTAAATGTTACTTGAACACATTTTTGTTCATTTACCTTGATTCTCCATAAGTTTAACCAAAGCTCCATCTGGCTAATGTGTTCCTGGAGTTTGCGGGATGCCTCATCAGGGTTTTCATGCATACTAAGGCAGGCTGTATCGTCGGCAAATGTGGAAGTATGGATACTACTGCTCACAGGCATATCACAAGTATAAATTAAATATAAAACTGGTCCCAGTATACTCCCCTGTGGCACACCAGATGAAATTGTTTCAGGCCTACTTGTAAAGTCTCCTTCCGCAACAGTGAACTTACGGGAAATAATGTAACTTTCCAAAAGATAAGGTGATGCAAATTAACATCCAAAAAGCTTTAAAATCAGGAAAATGCACGGGTTTATCATCGACTTATAAAAAATATTTGTTTCTTAACTTAATCGTATGAATAAACGTCTTCGAATCAGAGAATATGCATTGGTTCGATTCATTTATCTTAACGAATATCGATTTATTTAAATTCCCGCAGAAACACACGATCTTCAATGATATGCTAATATAAAAATCATGCCCCCTAAATCGTTATGATTTGAACTTATGATTCAATTCCGTTGATGTCCACTTGATGATGTAAGAGAGAGCCATTATGTGCTTTAGTTTCCAATATTTAATGTATTCTCTTTTACAACAGAACCGATCTCTGAAGCTTCGAATCTAATTGTCAAACGGCCTGATTGAAAATGTAAGCTGCATCCATCGTTGGATCATTATCAGGTAAGTTGTGCTTATTCAAAGTTATTATGTGGCCTATGAGACCTCATGTTCACATTCTTCATACAGGAATAAAAGGTGAACAGTTTCTTCACGTGAAAATTTGGAATTTTGTGTTCTGTTCGCCACATTTTCCCCGATAAGGCCGATTAATTATCAAAAAAAAAAATTAAATGTATCAAAACCATAAATAAGGCATGTTTTCTTGGGATTACTTCCCTTTCAATTGCAAACAATTATTCATCTTAAGAATTTTGCAAAGTACTCAGCCGCGTTGCAGCTGTTGCAATTATGTACATATGTATATGCATCTGCTTAACAAATATAATTCATAGTTTTTTTCTCGTTAACTATTTCACTTTTCTTAAGGCTCAATGAAAGATGAAGAGAATATTGTAAAAGCTTATAAAATGTCAAGTTGTAAGTATTGTACTCGTAATCATGCAATATCAATTTTATTTTATTCAATACAAAACACGACAATTTTATTTCATTTAATTACACATAAAGCGATACAGATCCTGCTAACAAAGTTAAGAAGATTGTCAAATCTACGAGTTAAACTCGTTACGCTCTATTTAATAGTAGTGGAACAACTAAATATTTTTATCGCTAACTTTTAAGATGACTGTTAAAGACATCAAAATAATTTCAGTCTGTCATCTGGTGTATCAGGGTGTTCTAAATGTATTTAGTACGAGTTTGTATTTTTAAATGTTGTGTAAAATGATCAAGAATTGAAAACTTGTAGCAAGTAATTATTATTTTCTGCCAATAACTCTTGGCTGATTGTTTTTCTAATACAGTTAATAGAGTTGTTATTGCAGATACTCTCTCTCGTCCAGCGTTCATTTCATCATTATTCATCACTTCTGTAATAATGATTACCCAAAAAAGGGAAGTTGTTTTGCTGTTTGTCATTGAATTTTTATTGTCATTGGATCGGAGTGAACATAATTTAAGCGCCATCAATTGACAGTTGGAAGCTTGACGACACTGATTAAAGTAATTGTGATAAATGAATAAAGCGATATACAGCTGGTAGATGGATAGATACGAGTATATGTACGTAATTGAAAGAAACGGTCAGCCGAAGTTGTTAAATATATATATATGTGTAGTTTATTATAAAATTTATAATACAGTTGCAAGCAACAGTTCCATGGGAAAGTATTTCAGAAGTTTGAGGCAAGCGATGAAGTCATTTTGTTGATCAAATAACTTGAGACTTAGTGGACATACTATTACTGTGTTAAACGGCTTTTTATTTTTATTAAAATTAACTTATGCTAGGAACACAATTGGGACGAACGACGAATTTCGTCCACGTCGACGAATTCGTCGATATGAGTTCGCTGCGTAAATTCGTCGTGTGAAGCACAACAACGACGAATTTACGCAGCGAATTCCTCTCTTATATTTGATAAAGTTGATTATTTTGTGTACAAAGACAGAGAGTGAGAGAGAGAAAATTGTTTTTTCGTCGTTCGTCGGCGTACAAATTAGAAATAAACCAATCTCTGAATTCGTCACGCACGACGAATTTCGTTGTACGGCGGTGTTGTGTTCATTTTCATATGCACTCATGTGTTTTATTTTTTATGACGAAAGTTCGCACCAAAAAATTCGTCGTTCGTCCCAGTTGTGTTCCTAGCATTATACCTAATTTATATAAATATTTTTTTTTTTATAAAATTACATGTATGAAATTTTTTCATTTGTCAATTGTTCATGTTGCAAATTAGAAAAAAAAAATTCCCAAAAATGCGTAATTTTCAGGGTTCCGTACACCAAAGGTGAAAAATAATCCTATTGTTTTCGCTGCAATGTCCGTCGGTCCGCCATAGGCTGCTTTCTCGAGAACCGTAAGAGCTTTGAACCTGAAGCTTTCACAGAATATGTAAATCTTTGGCCGCTGCAACAACAAATACATATATGACAGTTAAAAAATTAGAAGATGTTCTAAGGCGAGTAACGAAAATTTGTGAAATCCTAGTGAAATATAAATGAAATTATATATAGCCACTTGTAATTTGCAAATTTAGTGTATTTTTATGCAGACTGCACTAATTAACACTGAAACTTAAACAAATCAAAATTAAAGGGTATTCTATCAGTTAATGTAAATTTTACTATGTAATTTTGGCAACTGGCTACAGCCAGTTTACGGTTTACAGGAAACCGTAAGAGGCAAATTCTTCAAATTTTCAAAAACACTGAAATGAAGAAATCGCCACAATGAAAAAAATCGTCAAAACGAAAAAATCGACAAAACGAAAGAAAGCGCCAAAACTAAAATAAGTCGCCAAAAACCGAAAAATCGCCAAAAACTAAAAAAACTCCAAAACTAAAAAGATAACAAAAACCAAAAAAAAAATTCAAAAATTTAAAATACGCCAAAACTCAGAAAAAGCGCCAAAACTAAAAATTGCCAAAAACTAAAAAAAAACTTTTTTTCGGGTACTTAAAAAAAAAAAATTTCTACATCAGGTAAGATGTTCGATTATATAGGCTAAAGTTCGCATAGTAATACATAATCAGCCTTATCATAAATTTCACATGTGAAAATTTCCGAATCAAATTTTTTGTCCATATGGATTTTATTTTCGTATCATCAATTCCCATGAAATTAAAAACTTACATATTTCCACTTTTTCCAATAGACAAATCTTTGTGAATAATTTTCTTCATGAATTGCCAAAATATTTCGCAATAGTACGAAGTTTTTTGATACCAATTGTTCACACGTTCGGAAATTTCCATGTGAAAATTTATTTATGATAAGCCTGAATATGTGTGGTGTCCGTACGGAATCCTTCTTGTGCGAGATATGTACTCGTATAGTATTTTGGAAGGAATTGCAAACATTTTTTCAAAAACCAAGAACAACACAACTTCTTAGAAGTTCTATTTTCGGAAACCAGAGTTATGTTTGGAACTGAGTAAAAATAATACCTATTTTCATCTTTGTTTGAGGTGAACCATTTTTACGTAGGCTACTTCATTACATTTGTATATTATTTAAGCGTGGTGTGCCATTAAGCCTTATCTTTCCAATTTTTAATTCTCTCTTTTACATTTTTAATAATAAAATTATGTATGTACATAGTTACTGTTTACTACTGACATTAATTGTATTCTTACGACAAGCGTTTTAATTGGTAACGCATCGATACGCACAAAATTAGATCTTCATATGACTATTGTTCAAAATGAGTGTGTGTAAAAAATGAATGTGTGTTTATTTATTTGTTTGGTACTCGTACAATCAGCATATTGCGATTGTGTATGGTAAATTAATAAATACAATAATTTTCCCTTCCATGTGGTTCATGAGTTTTCAACTTGTAATCATACACTCAACGTTTTGTGTTAGTAAATTAAAAAAAAAAAATATATTCATATATATTAAAATTGAAAGTGTAAATATTAACACTCATACTCGTATCTCCATTTTATAGATTATTTTTTGTAGCTCAGGCCGCCATAATGAAAGCACATTTTGGACAAATGTCTGCTTTCAAAATTAAAAAGCACAATTTTCCCTACAATTTACGTTTAAACCATTTTTTTTTTCGCAATGTACAAACATAATCAGGGCTATCATGAATAAAATTCCCCGTGAAATTTTTCCCAGGGAAAAATTCCAACTAATAACAAATAATAGAGAAAACAAAAAATTCTAATTGGAAAAGGGAAAAATTTCACACGGAATTTTTTATTCATGATAGCCCTGAATAAGTTTAAGAGCCTCAAACAGATACTTTACAAAACAAGCATGTTTCGTGTCTGGCATGAATTGGGAAAGTTTTCAATTAGAATGAAAATTTCCGCATGGCAAAGAAGAAGTTATGCTGTATACACAAGCCAAGTATCAAACTCAATGTATAAAGTTATGTTCTTTCTTTTTTCCGAATATTTTTGCAAAATTGGTTGCTCATGTGGTATTGGTTTTCATATCGTCTTTTTTGTAGCAAAACTAAATATACTCGTATATATTGGTTTTAATTTCCGAATTAGTTAGATAAGATATCAAACCTAAGTCCAAAAAGGATTTTTTTAATTAAATTAATTTTATTGTGTAAAAAAGTAGATTATATTTGCGTTAACGCTGCTTGTCGCAGTCGAAAGTTAAACGAAAAAAATTATTCGGATGTCAGGACACCAAAATATGCGGGAAATATTTATTTTCACATGAATTTGAAACTCATGACCAGGGCTAATTTTTCTGGCTTTTTGCCAGAAAAAGCATTTTTTTGCATATTTTAGTTTTTTTTGAGAAAAATGCTTATTTTGGATCACCTTGCATAAAAAAGCTTCTTTTTCACTCTGGCAACGCGATTAATATATAACGACTCTATAGCTCAAACTGGTGTAAAAGAAATTCACATAAAATATATTTCTTTCCTCTTCTTGCACATGTATGTCTGCATGTTATTAATTTTTTTTTTAACTTCTATAACACAGTCGAACTGAAACTATAACCGCCGGAGGCTAATGATTGTTTGCTTGCAGATATTCGATTCAAAAATACCTTTCATTACCCTACGTCTCCACGAGCTATAAACTTGTACATGACATGAACATGACGCCAGCAGAGCAACTGTGAAAAATTCATCAACTTCTTTGTTGTGGTGAACACGGGCGATGTCCATGTTCAGGCATATCAAAGTATTTTGCGGTTGCGCAACAGGGATAGAATATTTACCAATTTTGTTCTGTTCTGTTGTCAGAGCATGGACGAAACATGGACATGAGCGGTCTCCATTCGCATTTAAATACGCTCCTGTTACATCTATTGATGTTGAACCCATATTTTCGATGTATTCATCTGTTTTATGTGACAATAGAAGATCATTTTTTATGAAAGTTAAAAAAAAACACATTATTGCTCATTGTAATAAAGATCTCTTTGAATAAAAATACTTTGAAGTAACAAAATTGTTGATTTTATGCTTGCATATTTTGCATTTTTGTGCATATAACCGTGCATATTTTGAATTTTTTTCGTGCTATTCCTGGCGCATATTTTTAATTTTTGTTTGCATATTTTAATTAGCCCTACTCATGACATTCACGTTTATTCAATTTTGCATCTATTTTATTTTCCCGCACTTTAAACTTATTCAGGGCAATTATGAATAAAACTCCGAGGGAAATTTCTCCTTTTTCCAATTAGAATTTTTTCTTTTCCCTATTACTTGCTATTAATTGGAATTGTTCCGCGGGAAAAATTTCACGCGGAATTTTGATCATGATTGCTCTAAATATGTTTGTATATTCAGGGCAATTATGAATAAAATTCCGAGGGAAATTTCTGCCTTTTCCAGTTAGAATATTTTGTTTTCCCTATTACTTGCTATTAGTTGGAATTGTTCCCCGGGAAAAATTTCTCGCGGAATTTTATTCATGATTGCCCTAAATATGTTTGTATATTCAGGGCAATTATGAATAAAATTCCGAGGGAAATTTCTCCCTTTTCCAATTCGAATATTTTGTTTTCCCTATTACTTGCTATTAATTGGAATTGTTTCCCGGGAAAAATTTCTCGCGGAATTTTATTCATAATTGCCCCCATTGTGATTCTCAATATAATATTAAGAGTTACTATAAGCATGCGAAGTTTGTTAGTTAAATTCGAAATCGTTTGGGTTGAAGTCTACTGATCAGTTCCATAAGCGGGAGCAAAATGCATATAGACAAAATGCATATAACAAAACAAAAATAAGCAAATATTTCAAAATAAGTATTAATACTAAATAAGTAAAGAACTAATTTGTTTTACATACATACATACTTACATATGCATGTGATATAAAATCCTTTTTGTTTTACTAAGATTTTTTTGCGGGTGTAATAGAGGCCAGTCAGTAGTCATTCATTCAGTCACGAGCACGTAACTAATGTAGTTTTCTTCCGTTTTCGTGATTGTCTTGCTCTCTTTTTCTAAGATTTGAAAAAAGGGTTTTCATCAGCAATAAACAATAAAAAAAACGGACAAAACTTTGATTCCATCACAGAAACGCAAAAAAAAAAACACCAGAAGAAAATGACGGTAAAGTCTTGCGATCTGATTTTCTGCTCCGATGAATTTTGTGTTTCATCAAGCGGTGAAGTTTAGATAGATTGATGATTATACTCTGTAGATGGATGTACACCACTCTCTACATACATATGTATGTATGTACATAAATGTATGAATCACTTGCCACATAGCCACTTGTACAACAAAGAAATATTAAAAAAAAACTACTCAAATTTAAAACTACTAAAATAAAATTATTAGTAAAGCAGTAAACTACTTAAAAGGAAAATAAAAAAAAGAAAATAATACTAGCAACAAAAGATGTGGCTGGCGCACAATGTGCCACGAGGCTGATGAATAAATAGCAGTTATTTTACAAGATAAACTTTTTTCACAATCTAAAATAAATGCAGGTGAAATATAAGCTTTTGCCGATACTGTACTGCCAATACTTTTCCTCTGCCTGCACTGAAATGGATTTTATTGTTCGCTATACTAAATGCAATATGTACTTCTATTGCAAATGCAACTGTTGCATATTAGAGGAAGCAGCGGCAAAAATTAGTACCGAAGAAATAAAAATTTCCTTCAAAAAGGCTGTTAAATATTTACAGGAGCAACAGAGATTTAAAGTAATTTGCTGTTAAACTTGCATTAATTTGCAAAGAATTGGAATGTTCGCAGCAATCGTAAAATATTATCCTTTAGAAATATGAAATGAATATGTCAGTATGAGTTTCGGTAGCTTTTGACAGTTAAAGTTATTATAAATTTAAATCTGTGTAGAAATAATTAATTAATATGATATTAAAGAAATTGTTCTTTTAGAGGTATGATTGAACTTCGCGTCTTTGGAAAAAATCATAATGCAACACAACAGTACATTAAAGAATGCACCCGAAATCTATTGGACAGCTTTTAAATGTAATATATCTTTTTGAGAAAAAATTTTTAAACTTTTGTATGAGTGAAGTATGCTTGTCGCGGGACAGATGTATAACTCCACTAGCTTATCTTAAACATAATGGCTCGTAGTCATAGTCAAAACAAAGTACACTTTAAGTAGTTAAAACCAGTATTAACATACAAAATCCTGTTTTTAGTTTCTTAAAGTGTACTTTGTTTTGACTATGACTACACGCCAATGTCTTTTTAGCCATTTCACTTATGGGATGGGAAAAATGATCTATATTTATGATTTTGATTAGGCTAAAGTTCGTATCGCTTTGTAAGCCAAATTACTTGTGATAATTATTAATGAGCAAATAACACCAAAGTTAATTGTAAATATTCTGACAAACACATAGCAGAACGGAACAACTAGCTGTTTTCGAAGGACACTCATCATCAGCGTTATTTATGTGTGATCCACTGTGTGTGGTGTTAGTTGATGTAGATTTCTGCTTTATATACTCAGTCGTTATAGCAAATGAAATATGTGAATTATTTTGATTCATTGTATTACAATTTGCTGAAAGCTTTTATGTAATGAAAGCTCAATTTTACCATCTCTAAATTTACAGGAAAAATTATTGTTTCATTCTTAAGCATAGATCATACTATCGGCACAATGTACCGATTTTCGTCGGCTCACTGAAATAAAGTCACAAGTAATAATCTAAATTGGGCTTGTTTCTCAACTAATTTAAATACAAGGACACAATTGCCTAATTGAAATATAAGGATTTTATTGCAGGTAGCTGACGAAAATCGGTAGATTGTATCGATAGTGGAATCTCGGCTTTGACACATAAAATTACTAAAAACTAACAAGGCAAAAATCTATGAAATATCGTAAACAATAATTTTCTGTGCTGTTATAAAAATCCCGAAAAAGATAATATACATACGTTGTAAATCAATTCTAGTGAATGGAAAGTTCCTTGAGAAATTTAGTAATCTGAATTCCGCTTTTATACACAATTCTTATGAGAACTTTGTAACCAGCCTTAAAAAATTCGCAAAATTCATACCGAATACCTATTATTGGCCGCTGAACAAATTTTGGTCGATATCGACCGAATCCGCTTAATCGGTCGGATAGTACTTTTGAATTCATTCCTATTTTCGTACTATTCAATAATCCAATGTGCATTGTATTGTGGGTTTTTCTCAATTTCAAATAATTATAAGCAGGGAAACCGCAAATATGCAATTGCATGTTTTTTCTTGTGCGAAGTATTCATGCGGGGACAAGATATTTATCCGTTTCAGAACTTTTTATTAATTTTGGCATCGATTTGTTAGTGCATATTTGTGCATATTTTGCCCTTTAAAGCATATTTTTGCATATTTTACCCTTTAAAGCATGTTTTTGCATTTATCACTCTAACACGCATATTTTTATACCCTTTACCAACAAAAATGGTAAAAGGGTATATATAGGTTTGTCATTCCGTTTGTAATTTCTATAATATCAATAAGCGACACATAAAATATATATATTCTGGATCCTTATGCATAGGGAAGACGAATAAGCGATGTCCGTCTGTCCGTCTGTCCGTCTGTCCGTCTGTCCGTCTGTCCGTCTGTCCGTCTGTCCGTCTGTCCGTCTGTCTGTACGTGAAATCGGTTTTCCGAAGCTCCCAGAAAAGCTAGAGACTTCGTTCTTGGACTGGTGTGTCAGAAATTTTCCAAAATAGATTGGTATTGAAATTCAGCAAAATCGAGCAGACCATTGCAGAGCTGGAAAACTTAAACTTTATTTTGCCATATAAAAGTAACTACCGAAAACAAATTTTTATTTTTTTTAATAAATGAACTTATTTTACACTTCAGTACGACTAAAATTGGAATTTTAAATTAAAAAAATATGAAAAAAATTAAAAAGACGTTTCCAGGGTTGGAAAACTTTAACTTTTTGTGTTATGTAAAATTAACTATGTCTAAAACTATATTAGTATTTTCTCGAGAACCGTAAGAGCTACAGACCTGAAATTTGGACACAGTGTGTAGACCTTTGGCCGCTACAACAACAAATACATGAGAATTGGAAATTAAAGGGTGTTCCAAAACGGGCAACGAAAAATGTTAAAATCCCATGTAATATACATACAATTGTATTTGTATTGTATAATTTGTAAGTTTAGTGAATTTTTATACAGACTACAAAAATTAACACTAAAATTTCCAAAAATTTAAATTAAAGGGTGTTCCATCAGTTAATGCAATTTTGACAACTTGCTGTATCTTGGAAACCGTAAGAGCAAAACTCTTGAAATTTTCAAAAACGGTAAAACTAAAAGAACAAAAAATTATAAAATCGCCAAACCGAAAAAAATCGCCAAAAACAAAAAAAAATCGCCAAAACGAAAAAAAGCACCAAACTAAAAAAAAAATTTCTAAAGCTAAAATAAATCGCATAAAACGGAAGAATTGCTAAAATGAAAAAAAAATCGCCAAAAGGAAAGAAAATCGCTAAAATAAAAAAAATCGCCAAAATAAAAAAATCGCCAAAACGAAAAAAACCCAAAAAAAAACAGAAAAAATCGCCAAAATGAAAAAAACCCCAAAACAGGAAAAAATCGCCAAAAACAAAACAAAAATTGCCAAAACGAAAAAAAAATCGCCAAAATGAAAAAAATCGCCAAAACGAAAAAAAAACCTAAACAACAGACATAAATCGCCAAAATGAAAAAAAATCGCCAAAATGAAAAAAAATCGCCAAAATGAAAAAAATCGCCAAAACGAAAAAAAATTGTCAAAATGGGAAAAATCTCCAAAATAAAGAAAAGCCCAAAAACAGAAAAATATCGCCAAAATGAAAGAAACCTCCAAAAACAGAAAAAATCGCCAAAACGAGAAAAAAGCGACAAAACTAAAAAAAAAACCTAAAAAACAGACAAAAATCGTCAAAATGAAAAAAAAATCGCCAAAATGAAAAAATTGCCAAAACGAAAAAAACCCAAAAAAACAGAAAAAAATCGCCAAAATGGAAAAAAAACCCCAAAACAGGACAAAATCGCCAAAAACAACAAAAAAATTGCAAAAACGAAAAAAATCGCCAAATGAAAAAAATTTCCAAAACGAAAAAAAACCTAAAAACAAACAAAAATCGCCAAAATGAAAAAAAAATCGCCAAAATGAAAAAAAAAGAAAAAAATCGCCTAAATAAAAATCGCCAAAATGAAAGAAAATCGCCAAAAAACAAAAAAAATCGACAAAATGGGAAAAATCTCCAAAATGAAGAAATTTATAAATTTTTTTACAAAACAAATATGTATGTATGTGTCTGTATACTATATATATGTACGTACGTTGGTAAAGGGTATATAAGATTCGGCACAGCCGAATATAACACTCTTACTTGTTTAGCATATTTTCTAATTTTTAGAGCATAATTTACTCTTTTAGGGCATATTTTCAAATTAAATAAATAAAATAAAATAAAATAAATAAAAATTGTTATTTTAATTTTCTGACAAGCTTAAGTGTTGCACACAATTTTTATTTTTCGCCATCTAAGTCTCATTTTTAATGTTCCATGTAGTGTATAAATTTTCGTAGTTATTACGGACGTTAGTTTCAATAAAAAATTATGTTTTTCTATTTGTGACGGACTCTACCCCGAGTAGACGTTGAAGGAACATTGTCAACATATAAAAGTTTATTTAGATGTGGCATGCAACGATTTTATTTGAAAATCTATATTGAACTAGATTGTTGTTTATTGCAATAAATATACATACATACAAATCTTGTCTTATTTATCGAAAATATAGTTCCAAAGTCTTAATTCTGATATCGTAATCTCTTTTGAACTTGAAGTTAAATTTTTACGAGATTATCAAAAAAAAAATAATTTGTATTATTTGCTTTAGTCAAAATATGTATGGCAATTTTGTTTCAATACGGCAGTTATTCTTTGTTAATTTTCTATTGTTTGCTTTTTTGCTTATTTTATATGCAAATGTTGTTGAATTTTTTAATTAAAAATATATTTTCATTTAAAATAAACCAATTTATTTTATTTTAAGAGCATATTTTTTGAGTTTTTTGTGCATATTTTCAAGTTTTTAGTGCATATTGAATGCGCATAAAACACTTCTTTTAGAGCATATTTCTGGTTTCCCTGATTATAAGTATACATGCATACATATGTCTATTTGATACGTTTTGATTTTGAATTAAGAGAATTCGAAAGCTCAGGATTAATGGGCGCATTCATAAGACGTAGTTGTTGAGCTCAACAGTTGTGAAATTGTTGGCAAATGTTGGCCCCAACAGTTACGTCTTAGAAACGGCTTGATGGATATGATTTAATTTTATATCTTTATTTCGTTATTTTATCGCATTTGTAATGTAAAATTTAACAAATATTTGCTCCTGCCACCTAACAAAGCATATAAAAGGCATAACTCTATTCGATCAGCTGTTCAAGCTGAGCAAAACATGTTGACTATAGGTAGCGAAAAATTTTATGATGGAAAATGACTCAACTGTTGAGTGGAGCGGAACTACTCAACTATGCGTTTCTAAGACAAACACTCAACGGTTGCGCAACAGCTACATCTTATATATGCACCCAATTATACATATTTTGATTGATCTCGAATATTTAAATAATTAACTAAACTTTATGAAAGTTTATCAAAAACAGTTCCTTTCGTGTACCATCTTTTGTCTCTATGCATTTGTGTGCGAGAGTGAGTGTGTATATATCTAGATACATTTGATGATAGAGTTGTGGCATCAAGCACTTTACTATGACTTTTTTTTAGAAAAATGTTAAGCGGAAGCCTTTCTGTTTTTTCACGCTAAATTACGAGTATTTTTTATTTTTTTTTTATTTATGGCATTTCAGTTACATTCGATGCCATCTTTAAAAATTATAACGGTTTTAACGATTTTTTCTTCGGTTTTCTCAAATAATGACAACACTTAATGTATTTTCTTTACATACATACATACATATTTCCACCGTTTTGTTCTATCGACACTTCTCATTTCAAAAACATAAAAATAGAAAAAATATTAATAATTCTTTTAATATGCTTGTATGTAGATACTTTTGACAACAAAAATAATCTGGAAAATTTTGCCTTAATATTTTCAAAAGGTAAAAGAATTAAAATTTTAAGTAACAAAAAAAAAAAAAGAAGATATTAATCAAGCAATAAAATTTTATTTGGAGTTTAAAGTGCAGACATAGTAAATGTCGGCAATGATAAACGATTTACACCTGAACCTGTAAGTTCAAAGAAATAAAATGTACTTGACGTGTCAAAATTTTACCACTTGCATTGTTATTTTTTTGAAGTAATTAAATAATAAAAAGGGGCGAAATGTTGTAAACCAGTTTCCCGTTTAAGAAAACGGGAAACTGCAACGTAAGTGTTAAACAATTTTATATGTAAAAAAAATATAGAAAATTCATCAACGCTTATGCTTGCGTTTTACCAAATAAGGACCTTTATATGTATTTAATACTTTTTAAAAATTTAAAGTTTTCATAAAAATACATGCTACTTAAATATGTGCGTTCCGTAAAGAGCATTATCATTTAAATTATATATTTCTATTTTTGAAAAGAGTAAATAAAATAAAAAATCGCTGAGTAAGGATTTTTTGCCTCTGAGTATGTCAAACAGTGACTTCCAAGGCGATTTAATGCCGTTGCCTTATTTAATCAGATGATGATCAGCTGCTAGTTTTTCTGGTGTCAAAATCAGCAATATGTTCGTGAATTTTTTGACAGCAAGAAATTGTACACTAAAAAATATACCTGTTTTTCGACAGTGTTGCGTATCATATCGAAGTGATTTCACTTTATTGAATTCCTCTTAGTCACTTTCCGCAGTAATACTGCATTTACATTGCCTCGAAATCTAGTAGATATGTTTTGAATTTGCATTGAATCTTTTCGAAAATTTTCAAGATTTCGTATCCAAAGACAAAACCTTTTTCATTCACACACTTTGCACAAAAACTTTTGCAGAGCGTACTTAGTCCGCTCACTTTTTTTTTATAATTATGTTGTATGGGGTAGTAACAAATAAATAAAAATATTAGATTTTGCGTAGATTTCGTACAAATTTAATGACAAAGTATATTTCGTTTTATATGGGAAATGTAGTAAAAAGGAACTAGATTTAGCTCAAAATCTCGTAAGTACTAGATTTCGAGACAATGTAAATGCCTTATAAAGAACTTTTGTCTTGGATAAAAGCATTGAGACTGAGCGAGACAGGATAGGAAGAAACATTTTTGCTCATTGGAAGTTAATATGCGAATCAGGAACTGTATAATTCTCTAAGAAGATTAACAGGGATGTTGCTGCAGGAATGATGCTCAATGCGAATCCAGGCGTCAGCGCTTGAGTCCTCCGTATCATCTAGTACTTATGGAATATAAGTGTACTGCCTTCTGATATTAAAGGATCTACAAAAATTATTAATCTAAGTAAAGCCATGTGCGACGTATCTTACTGTTGAATCTTTAACGACGGTATGCCGATTCAAAAAAAAAATGTAATTCGAACAAGAGTAAGACAAGGACGTGTTTCGTCTGCTCTTCTTTTCAATATTGTGTTGGACACAATTTTTCATATCCACGCAATTTTACATATCTAACTCGCGTGGGCGAAGTAGTTAGCACGTTGACTACAAAACCGAAGGTCCTGGGTTCAATCCCTGTATCCAACAGTCATTGAATAACAACACCATGCATTTTTCTGATGTGCATTAGTGTCCCTTTGTATCAGTTGTTGTAGGAAAGTTCAAGTGATGAAGGCATAGTCACTGGTCACTGAACTATACCGACTTCAGCAGATACTAATCCTAATGTAACATCAGAGCGCCCTCCTTCGTTGTGTAGCAGAATCATCGGCGAAGTAAAATAATCAATAAAATGGCTACAAAACACAGCTTCAAAAATTTAATACGCCTCATTTGACACCAGATGGCGCAGCAACACTGCATTATCAAAAAACGTGCAAAAAAAAAAAAAGTAGAGTTGTAAAAGAATGAAGCTTTCCTCTATCTCTCCCTTCACCACCTGTCTTCTCTATCACTATCCCTTTCCTAAAAAAGGTAACACCTAGTAATAGTAGTAGGCATTAATTGCCTGAGTGTTACTTTTCTTTAAAAAAAAAAAAATCAGTAATGCTCCATGGGAGTGAGCCATTGGAAAAATTCAGCCATTCGTTCATAGATAGATGTCTTATGAGAATCTTGCGAATCCATTAGCCATAAGTAATCTTGAACGAACAGGCCATACTAGGCTAGGAACTATTGCCAAAGAGACTATTGAATGGAACGCACAGGGCAGTCGATGTAGAGGCAAGCCCGCTCAAACATGGTGGTGGCAAGTTCAAGACAAAATAAGGTGGAACGGAATTAGAAGAATTATTAACATTTAGAAGTGATTGGAAAAATGTTGTAGTGGATCCATGTTCCACCTAGAAATTTTTATAATAATAACACATTATTGGCCTAACTAATTGCGAGTGCCGTATTTCGATTTCAACTACGACGGTTTTGTACTAGATCAAGGAAAACATTTTGCAATGTTCGTTAGTCTAGTAGAAAATCATCGTAGTCTAAGTCAGAATACGACACTTGTGATTACGCCCAATAAAAAAATGGAGAACCACAGCGTTGTGAGATAATTAGGAAATCATATGAATGAACATTAAATTTAAAATTTTTCGCTTTTCCTGGAAAAGTGACTTCAAAATAGTATTGAAACAAATTTTCTTCTCTTTTCGATAATGGTAGTAGGACTACCATCTATAGATATCATCTATGTTGGTGAGGCCCAAGATTTTAGTAAAACTTGGCAAGAACTGCCCAATCTTCTGCACGCAAACGTTGTTTCTAATTTTAAAGCGTATCAAATGTAAGCGTGCGCTTACATTTGAGAAAAATCTTGTTTGTACTTAGGAAACAAAATCTACTTCATATATTTTGTCAAAATCTACTTAAAATCTAGTGGAACTTATTGATACAATGATGGTATTTTTTCTTCAAATTTTGTACTAAAATGTCAGCCTGTGTACTTAAAGAGGTGTGTGAATTGGATACATTGCAGTTGTTTGGTTGTAGTTCTCTAGGCCACTTACATCAGCACAAAATCTAGAATATTTTGATTAAAATCTTTATGAAAATCTATACCGTTTACACCAGGTTTTTTTTTTTTTTTTTGATATTTATCAAGATTTTTTTATCCAAAACAAAACCCATCAACTGATTTGTTTCCAAAACTACAACCAAACAGCTGCATTGTAGCCAATTCACACACTTTTTTAAGCAGCCCGTAGCTAATTCACTCACCTTTTGTTGTAAAGAATAAATAAAAACATTAGATTTCCTACAAATCTACTGAAAAATTAGATTTAGTTTTGTATGGGAAATCTTAAAAAAAAATCAGCTTGATTTAGCTCGAAAGTACTATGTAGATATCCAGACAGTGTAAATGCACTATAAGGGAATTTTCAGTTAATGGGTATAGGGTATAGATTTTCATAAAGATTTTAGGTGTAGATGACCTATTAATGTGAAAAACTTCTTTTACGAAAGAAATTTAATTTTGAACATGTGACACTGGTGCTAGAAAAATTAACCGAGTTCTGCCTCATACTTGTTCGTACATACATATACATATGTATATTGTATATGATTAGCCAACCTGAAAGTATAAATATGTACACATATGTGCTTCATATAATTTCGAGTACAAGTGATTCATTTAAATGAAACTAATAATTATGATTAGGTAATTTTTCTTCTTGTTTTAGTACTTTTTATTGTTTTACTGGTTTGCTACAGTCTAAATGTTATTGGCCATATACGAGTATGTATGTATATGAAACTTGAAGACTGAGGTGTAAACCTTTTCGAAAGTACATATGTATGTACATATGAAGATATGAAAGAAACATGTATAAATGTGAATGAAATCTAACATGAGATTTACCGTGTTGGTAGCTATTTCCTCTAATGCCTACAACTTAAAAGAAATTTGAAAAAAAAAAAAACAAAAACACAGTTGGTAAAAAAGTTAAAAGTCTCGCTTCACTTGCCTCCTCAGGAACAACAACATTGTAGTTAGTTGAGTTGTATACCGCTCGGTAAATGTATTTGTGTATTAGAGCGAATGTTAAGTATACTTTTTCTTAACGTGAAAAAAAAACCTCAACTTTGTATGCGTGTCTATAATTAAGAAGATTTTGTTTTTATTTTGTGGTAACTACAAATATACGAAATGAAAAAATATGTATGTATACATACATACTCGTAAAATCTTGTACATCAAAAATTTCAAGTAGCTGACTTGCAGGTGAGTTAAAAATTTTAGTGCAGCGTATGAATAAAGCTCCATGACTTTGAGCACTGCTACCAATTTGCTGCGTGTGTTGGAACAGGGACATACAGCGGAGTGGTAGTTCATAATCAGGGACAGGGGTTTCATGCAAATGCATGTTTTTTTCCCTTAACCCTGATAATAGCAAGAACGAAATATCTTTACGAAACAATGAATTTGCGTAAAAATGGCATCGATTTGTTACAGCATATTTTTGCATATTTTGCTGAGAATGCATATTTTTGCATAATTTGGCCATAAAGGCATATTTTGGTACAAACGTTATAATTTAGATGATTCCAATAGAAAATTGCTGCAATTGAAGCCGAAAATAGTGAAACAATCGTTATATCATATTTAATCTTGTGTAAAAATATAATGTAAAAGGCTTGTCCACGCACCTTTCGAAAAAAATATATTTTTATATCTTTATTTAGTGGTATGTAAATTGAAAACTTTTTTTAGAATAACATTTTTTAAAATATGTGCATATTTTATTGTTTTAAGTGCATATTTTGAGTTTTTGTTGTCATATTTTAGGTGCCTAAAACACCTTTTTTAAATGCATGAAGTCGTTGTCCCTGTTCATAATACATTGGCGTTATTCGACGTTTGGTGCAAATGGTCTTGCGTCCAACAACAAAATACACACACAATCCAAAGAAAAGCTACGTTATTTTGCATTTGCACTTACGCAAGACCATTTGCACCAAACGTCGAATAACGCCATTATATTACAGATTGCTAAACACAAGTTGCTATTGCTAAATCACCAACAACAAGCGAAAATGGTGTATACATATATCTTATTTGTTAAAGTTATTTTTACTTTGCTATTCTTTAGCGTATGTTGATATATTATTCAAAAAGTCGGTTCCGAGTTTATTAAGCAGGTTTGTTCTTTCTCAAAATTATCATGCGGAGAAATAACAAAAATATGTCAAATGTGCTATAAATTTTAACAACGTTTAAACAAATTATGCTCTACTCGCAAGTAGTTTGAATGGATGGTTGGTTATTTATAAAACATGAAAGAACTATAACATTCAAATAATAATAAAATTACACTTTAAACTTAACAAAAAAAAAAAACTAACAAAATCTACATAAAAATTTTTTCGAAACAATTCACAGAAATTTGTACAAATTTCCTCGTTTTGCTTTGTTTTTGATGACTTCACTTAAATTTTAGTAGAAATTATATAAAATTATAAGAATGATATTTAATAAATATGATTTTTTTTAGGCATGAGACTTGGAAGCAAAGTTAAAAAGTATTTGTGTCTTTCTTTATAGTTTTCTGTTGCTTTTGTCAGCTACTTTCCAAAAGCACTTACTTCTTCGTTATAACCAGGTTTGTAAGCTACAATTTTGTTGGTGATGCATGAAACACATTGACCGCTACTGGCTACGACTTCAAATGCAGCTAGCTGCAATCATCGCCCTGTAGTCAGCTACTTTATTATTTTGAAAGCTGAATTGGCTGCATTGCACTTGTTTGGTTGTAGTTTTTGAAAATGTACAGTCAATGGATTTCGTATGCAAAAAAAATTTTGTGTAAACGTTATAGATTTTGATTACGATTTTAATTTAAATCTGCTAGATTTCGTGTAGGTATGAATGCCCTTTAAGAAAATTAAAATTAAATTTAAATGATTTTTAAAAAAGTATTATGATTTTTAATAAATTACTTTTCGGCCTGATTGTGTGAGACAATCTTGGCTTTTTTGTGATAGATGAAAGGAAAATAGTGCACATTTTTCATAATCTACTACAAAAACATCATTGTTTCCCTATTTAAAAAAATTATTTTGTGAGCTGTCAGCTAAAAAAACAACTATAAACAAATTATGTAGCTAACTTCGAAAATTCGAAATTCTCTTTCATTTTTCGAGACTAAAGTCATCCTGTTTAGTTGATAATAAAAGTTACGTACGACCTTTACAGAAACTTTAATTTTTCTTATTTGGGTTAGGCAAATTTGTGAGTAACTTGAATAAAAAACTGATTCTCTTAAATCAGCAATTAGAAATCCTAGTATAACTTTTTTTTGAAAGAGAAGTAATACTCAGGCAATGAATGCCTACTACTATTACTAGATGTTACCTTCTTTAGAAAAGGGATAGTGATAGAGAAGACAGATGGTGAAGGAAGTGATAGAGGAAAGCTTCATTCTTTTACAACTCTGCTATAAGCACGTTTTTTTTAATAAGGCAGTGTTGCAGCGCCTCTGCTGCTAAATGAGGCGTATTACATTTTTTTTTGAAACTGTGCTTAGTAGCCATTTTATTGCTTATTTTACTTCGCCGGTGGTTCTGTTACAGAACGAAGGAGGGCGCTCTGATGTTACATTAGGATTAGTAACTGCTGAAGTCCGTATAATCCAGTGACCACTGACTATGCCTTCATCACTTGAACTTTCCTACAACTGATACAAAGGGATACTAATATAAATCAGAAAAATGCGTGATGTTGTTATTTAATGACTGTTGGATAGCGGGCTCGAACCCAGGACAAATAGTTTTGTAAAGCCTATATGACACTTCATTTTTCTTTCATTTATCAAATTTTAGAGAAAAGTGCAAACATATTGTAACAGGAAAATTCAACGGGTGCAAAGGGTTCAGCTATATTAAGAAAAATTAAATAATGTCAACAACTTGACTGATGTTATCGATAACAAATGAAGGTCTGTCAAAAACAATGTAACATTTTTTAACTTAAAATTGACATTTCAAGCTAGAAACATAAAAGTGTTCGCTAATTAGCGGTTTATGGTCAAACATAGCGATTTTTATTTTGTTTTGTCTTAATACTAGCGGTTTCTCATTACAAAAATTTTACAACATTTAAACATTTTATTTCCGTTTTATATAGTTTGTTCTTTTTAACATTTATTGTTTCTTTCTATCAATTCAATATCAAATCAATGAAGAAAAAATGAAGTGTCATAAGGGCTTAATCAACGTGCTAACTACTTCAGCCAACGCCACCCTCTTATAATAGAGTATCAAAGAACTTTTTAAAGCTTGAACGAGTTTCATAACTTCATTTATTTTTTGTAGGGTATTTTTACTAAATTTAATCAAGTCATATTATATTCGTTGCTCTGTTTAGGTTTTTCAAATAATTTTGAAGGTGATTTTTAGTTCTTTGAAATGTTAAATGACACATACGAAGAATACAAACACAATTATTTTTGTTTTTCTTGTTATTTTTTTTTTTAATGAACACAGTTGGAGGTCAACAAATGTAAAAGTAACCTTTGGCTAACTAAGTTGGATTTTATTTTAATTCGCTTTTTTGTATTTTTATATATAGTTCTTTTAATATTTTATGGGAAACAAGATAAAAATTGTTTTGGCAAAAAAAAAAAATACTCCACTAAATGTTCGTACTAATAGTGAAAGTTCAGTGACCAACAAACTTACTTACTTAAAAGTTTAGTTACGCTTCAGAAAAGCACAATGTTTGTAACTTATTTAAAATAAAAAGTTTCTAAAAAAACCTATTTAAAATTATTTACTACATACATATGTAAAAACAATTAAGTCTCAAGTAAACAGAATTTAATTATACTTACATATATGTATGTACAGTCGACTCTTGATAGTTTGAAACTCGTTAATTTGAATCTCGCGGTAATTTGAACTCTTTTCCAAGTCCCTTGAAAAACACTAAATAAATTGAAATATATCCATGTAATTTGGTCCCCTCAATAATTTGAAATTATTTGAATGGCATTTTGATCGCCGACTCGCTATAATTTGAATTTTTTTGGCTCTACGCTCTATAATTTGAATTATTTCCAGTTTCACTAAGCCAAGCAATGTCAAGTCTCACTACATTACGCTCCTATGCTCTCACAGCGGACACAAGTGATGATTTCTTTTCAGCTCTAATCACGATTGAAAATTCATTAGACAACGAGAGATTGAAGTCTTTAACTCCAAAAAAAATTAATGACTGTTTTTCATTATAAATTGTATCTATACTAGGTATATCTGTAACTGTGAGAAAGTTCCCAATAAAAAATTTGAAATTTTAAATAAACTCTTGTTAATTTGAATTTTTTCTATCTCTCTTTCGATATTTTGAAGTCTCGTTAAAATGAAAACTCGATTATTTGAACTTTTTCTCTGGTACCTTCAGTCTCAAATTATCAAGAGTCGACTGTACTCGTACATAGTATGTGTATTTCCTCTGGAACTGTTCGTAGTTGATGCCAAGAAGGTTGGTTAGCAACTCGGTTCAGTTTGGTTTTTAACCCCTGACCAAAAAAAGGGGTGTTATAAGTTTGTAGTGTGTGTCTGTGTATATGTGTCTCTGTGTATCTGTGGGTCTGTGTGTCTGTCCGTGTCCAATCAAATTTGATTTAGTTTTTTCTGTTTGAAAGGTAACTTGATCGAAGAAAATCGGCCCAGCCGCTTAGAAGATATCACATCTTTTTTTGTTATTATTAAAAAATTTTAGAGCTTATTTAAATATAAATACAATAATAATATAAAAAAATTTATGAATTACATACATACATATATCGAAGAACAAGGAAGTGTCTGTCTGGTATTAGCAACTTTCCCACTGTACAGAAATACATACATACTTTCTATCCCTATAACAACTTTTTTTTGTTTGAAATTGTTTTTCCGCAATGTCATTTCCTTATCACACACAAAATATAATTTCCTGGTTTTTCGTGAAAAGCAAAAAAAAAAAATTCCCTGGCGAAAAAATTGTTGTCGTACATCCACAAAGAACATGAATAGATTGCTTGTCATGGAAATGTACTCTTACTTCCATGCACGTTGTGGACATTTTCATTGTTGGTGTGCAAATTGTAATTGTCACTTGGCAAATGGTGGAAAAATCGTTAGAAAGTGCTTGCAGTAGTTAGACATTTTTCAATTTCATTTTCCTAGACAACAAGTATTCTCCGTTGACCCTATTTTAGCAAGCCTGATCGAAAGTTTGTGTGTGTGTGTGTGTGTGTACATATATGTTGCCTTTGTTTTAAGCCCGCATAATTTATTTAATTATTTTTTTTTATATATTCCTATTGCTAAATATTAAGTTTTATGGTTTAGTTCATTCAACTAGAATCGTGTGAGAATACATTTCAATATTGTTGCTGTGAAAATATTCGTGGCACTTTGTCAATGTACACTGGCAGTCGCCTCACATGCATGTACACACATACATACACACATATGTACGTATGTATGTATGCGTATTTAAGTGTTTGTAATTTTACTTGCCATTTGCATCGTTATGGTGCACATGCATCACAATTAAAAAAAAATAATAAAAAAAAGTAGAACCACCTCCATGGTTTATTTGTACCTGTAAAAGTATTTTCGTTTCGTTTAATTTTTTTTTATATTTTATTTTATTTGTTATAATTATATGACAACAACAACAACAACAACAACAACAGCAGCAACAACACTTTTGAACTTATCTTTTTGAATATATTTTAACATTTCATTTTTCCTGTTTTTGTTACGGTTCGCTTCCGATAAACACGTGAACATTTAAATTTAAATTCAAATATTCATTTACACAAACCACCATCAACATCACCATGATCGTCGTTAGTAACAGCAACATCGAAACCAACATTACAAAACCCTTATGATAATTATCATTAAAATAGCAACAAAAAAGAATAGCAATAAAATGCCACCGAAACATTAAAAAACAGAATCAGTCTAGATATTTAAAATACATATGTATGTACATCAGTACATATGTATGTACATTTATACCACTACGGGGTTCTTTTTTTTCAAACACTCCATGGGTTATTGACACGCAACCTCAGTTTGCAGGAAATTTGATAAAAATAATACGAGTCCATATTGCCGGTTAAATGTTAGGCAAACTATACAGAGAAAAAGCTAGCATGATGTTTTTTTTTTCCTTCAGCTTAAATTTTTAAAAGTCCTCTTTTAACCCACGAATTAAATAAACAAGAATGCGGATTGCTCAGGTCCATTAGTTTTGTTGATACCAATCAGCTGTTTGCTTGACGTATAAGCTTAAATTAGACGTGACATAGCCATAATGCCATAGCCATAACCAAACCAAAATTCAATTGGTTTCTATAGTGAGAGTTATGGCGTTATGGCGAGTCACCTATAATCAAGTACAGTGTTGCCCATTAGTTTGGTTCGAACGGCTGTTTTCTGTGGCTATGGTTATGTCACGTCTGATTAAGCCCTATACCTACAAATATCTTCGTGTTTTAATTTGAAAGGAAAATAATAGTTTTTATCCGACTATGGGACCCAAAGATGTGTTTATCAGCCCATGTATGTATGTATGTATGTGTATTTCTTTGCAGCACTATATAAGCCGAACGCCTGGAGGACTAGTATTTTAATGATTCTTACGTCAATCGATTTGTCTTAATACCGCCTTGAGTGTTAAAATTATTCAAAATATGTAGGTATCAGTCGACAGGAATTCGAATATTTAGTTTTCTCTTATGATTTTTCAATTTGCATGACCATTTAGGATCTGTCACGGCTTAAATTTGAGGGTCGCGTTGGCTGAAGTAGTTAGCACTTTGACTACAAAACCGAAGGTCCTGGGTTCGAGCCCGGTATCCAGCAGTCATTAAATAACAACACCACATATTTTTCTGCTGTGCATTAGTTTCGCTTTGCACCAGTTGTTGTAGGAAAGTTCAAGTGATGAACTTGAACTGGTCACTGTTAACTATACCGTCTTCATCAGATACTAATCCTAATGTAACATCAGAACGCCCTCCTTCGTCGGTATTGTGTAGCTTCAAAAATTTAATACGCCTCATTGACACCTGAGGCGCTGCAACACTGCACTATTAAAAACGTGCAAAAACCAGAGTTGTAAAAGAATGAAGCTTTTCTCTATCTCTTCCTTCACCACATGTCTTCTCTATCCTATTCCTTTCCGAAAAGAAGGTAACACCTGTTAGTAGTAGTAGGCAGTAATTGCCTGAATGTTACTTCTCTGGTCTGGTTTCTTAATTTTTAAAATGTTTACTTGTTTACATAAGTGGTGAACACAAATAGGAAGCAAATGAGGTCTGCAGTGAAAAATTGCTATAATAATAATAAGACAAAACCGTGCACAATAAGCTTTTATAACTTTCATTCCGATCCTAGAAAGGAAAAAAGTTTGTGGCTGCGATATCAAAATTAATTTAAGAACGTCTGTGGCAAATTTCAACTTGACTAAATTCATATCTTCTTGGTATCATATCAGATGGTGGCAATGTTGAAAACGATGGTAGTCCAGGCTTATGCCAAGTACACATTATATCATTTTGTGACATCGCAATAGTATGTACTAGTGGCAACGTTTGTCATTTCCGATTCCGGCATTGCTTTCCTTATAAAAAAAACAGAATGTGAATAACGGCCAGCATTTTGACATCACAAGAAATGCCAAATGTGTACTCAGCGTAAGACATTTTTTAAAATCTCTCCCCGTGCATACAGTGAAACATTTGCTGCAAAACTTTTCAATTTTTAAATGAAGGGGGTAAACGGAATGAAAAAGGATACTTTGTTTCATGTACATGCAGTTCTTGTTGAGTACGTCATTCTCGTCTCATTCTCATGAAAAATATAAGAGAAAATGTATTAAGCTGCAAAACAAGAACTTCACATTATGGACACGAATGCAGTTTCAAAAGAGAATTAAAAAATTATTCGCAGCAAATGTTTCACTATATGAACGGGGACTAACCGGTAATTTGTACATGTGCTTCCGATCCGTTGACCCGTTCTCAAGGTATGAGGCTTACCTAAATGCACACACACACGCACACAAATACACACACTTACATACAAACATTCATATTGACATCATCCCGAAAATAGCCAGAATCGACATGCAGGAACACAAAACATCGAAATATGATAAAATCTCGATTGTTTTCCGAAGTTTTCCGACACTGGTAAGTTAAAAGAATAGTAAATTAAATTAAATGCACAGTAGCAAATTTTGAAAAGTGGAATGCGCCATCTGTGTAACGCTGAAAATAGATTTTTTATTAAAAATCGAGTTGATAATGCATAATTTTCTTTCAAATCAGTGATGAATTTCAATGAAATAATGTGCAGGTGGAGTCATACTCTATAATGGCCTATTGCGAAAGAAAACTTTCGACTTACAATTTATATTGAAAACAACAATAAAATATGAAAATTTGTTTTTATTTGAATACGGTTATTATACGAGTATCAATTATCACTATATTTTGTACATTTTGATGGATTCCGTCTTAGTAACTGTGAAAAATAGTCCAATTGTAGTATAATATGAAATTAATTAATTAAATTTAATTTAATGTGTTTTCAACATTAAAATAGTTTTTATCCAATACATGTTTACACATTTAACGACAGTTTATACAGTAGAAATAATTTATTTAAGCTACGAGTATATTAAAAACATATTACGAGTATGTGTAAACTGTTCACTGCTTTTATTGATAATAATTTATGTCAGTAATTTCTGTTTACAATTATATTTTTCAATTCTTAACTAATTGCCCAGCTGGTGCTTCAACGTGTGTTTTTAAATAATAATACTGAAAATAATATTTTTGCTACTAAAGTCTTTTTTTTAAGATTATACACTTGTACATAAGAAATATTATTTATTGTACGATGATGTTTAAGCCATTAGTGCTGACAAATTCCACTACTTTTCATTACTCAATAATATTCAATACTAATGATTCGGAACCAAATTTATGGAATTCTAGACATTGACCTCACATAACATTTCGTGTTATAATGAACCAATAAAGTTTTTGAAAAAAAGGTTTTTTTTTATGTTTATGTATGTTTGATTTAAAAAAGAATGGCCTACAAGTTAGTGCCGGTGCACACTTGCAATTTTTGTTGCAGCAATTCTTGAATATGTGTGAGAGTGTTGAAATAGAAATATATACTTTTTGTATTCCTCTCTCGCTCTTTTGCACTAAAAAATAAAAAGTTGCTGCAACAAAAATTGCAAGTCTGGACTGGGACTTACCGTTTTCCGTATTTTTAAATAAAAAGAACATATGCATATCTTATAAAAGTATATATTTTATTTGTATTTTGATAATCTTATATACATATATAATAGAATTACCATTTTGTCCATTAAATCTGTGGCAAAAGAGAAAAAGGGCTTAAGTCGAGCATTAATATAATCTCAGTTGGAATTATAGTTTAATTTAGGTTATATTTTGGTATATTTGACTTAAATGTGTTACTTAGAGTGTGTAGAGCGAAGTTTGCTTAAAAAAAAATAAAGTTTAACAGAGAATGTCCCAATTTAACTGTAAAAGAAATAAATTTTTGAAAATCGACTTGAACGCTTAAAAGTTCTCTCCTGCAAAACAGTAATGCATTAAACACATTCACCACAGCAAGCTACCGACTACCAAATGTCAAGGATAGAATACACATGTTTATATGAGAATGATTCTTTTGAAGACAGCAAGGCAACAGGGCGACAGGTTGTTGTCTTTGCTGATTTTGTCGTTGTGCTCTAATTAAATTAATTTCTATTTCTTTGACTACAATGAGCAAATGCAGTGTTGCATTTGCTCATATTATTTACCAGAAACAATATCCAAAAATTGATGTAAATAATAAATTGATTAATTTTTATACTTTTACGTGAAATAAGTACATTTCAAAAGAGTAATTAGTTTTTATAAATGCAAAATATATAAAAGTGGTAATTCTGAACTATGTATTTGTACTTGAATATCAGTTGCAGATGGTGCTGCTGCCGTCTCCAAAATAATTAAGTAGCTGGCTACGAGGCGACAAATGCTGCAAGCGGCATTTGAAGTCGTGTGTTCGTGTAGCTTGCTGTGGTGAATGTGTTTAATGCATTAAATATGAGTTAGTCCTAGTTTACACTATGCAAGTCTTATTGCTAAGCTGATTAGTTTGTTAGGCGAGAGACGGAGAGAGACGAGCGTAGTGTAAGCTAAGACCTAAGTACTTTTTCCTTACTGCCACAGAAATCTTCGATTAAACTTCGTCCAAAAACTACAAATCTGAAAATACCGATTAACTACTTTTGAGCACTGAGTATCCGATACTCATTTCACATTACTCAATACTTTAATATACATACACATAAATCACATATACCCAATTAAATAATTAATTAGATCGCTGGATTTATTTGGCTTTCACTGCTCGATCTGCTGACAAAGAATGTGAGACATTTCTTGCGAAATAGTGACCATGTCTTATAATGGAATAATTGGCAAACAATCAATCAATTATTTATTTTTTCCATTCATAGTTTTATTTGTTTATTTGCTCATGCTTGGTTTCAATTTAATTTAAGTGTAATTTTTGCATGCAGTTGATACTGTTAATAATTTTTTAATACGAGTATTAAGTGATTGACATATATTGTTTGTATGACTGTGTACATGTCATTTAATAACTCAATTATTATTCAAGTTTGAAGATTTTTTTTATGTAAAAACAATTCAAGCTTGATTACAACTTAGATTTTATTTTGAAGTAATTCCGAAATAATTTTGAGAACTGAAATTAAATAAGTTTCCCGAAATTTTGCAATATACGTTGATTGAAACGTAAAGCGCCCCAACTAACATTTTCCTAATCTTACAGAAGGAGGAAAAACATGCTAAAATGGAAAATTTAGAGGGGTTTAAAGCGAATTTTAGCAATGTAATAAAATAAATAAATTTTTCGATTTTTCTTCGCACAGATTTAATATTTTTTTTGTAGCGTTTACCACAGAATTTATAAAAAAATGGATTTAAATTTTTTTTGTTAGATATGGCATTTTGTGTTTTAGGTAGCGATATATACGGCCATGTCACAGAGTTCAATTTCGTTCGGAATCGGAATTCAATCCACCCCATATTTGTAGGAGATGGTGTCTGAAAAATAAAACTAAAATACAGAAATTTGTCAGGTATGTCCAGACTGTGGGAGGCGGTGGTATGCTGGTGTGTGCTCTGGCTAGGGCTTTACATTTTGAGGTTTATTCTATTCCGAATCCGAACGGAATTGAACTCTGTGACATGGCCGATAGTTTTTATTATTTCCGAAATAATTTCTTGATAACAAGAGCTTTGGAGGCAAATGTAACTACTTGAGCTGGCAAAAGATATATGATTTTATGCCCTAATTCTGTTCGACGAATGTATCGTCTTGTCTATGGACGAAAAAAAGAAGCAGTTTTGATTGATTAAAACGATTATTATTTATTGTCTATGCTAGAAGGTTCGTGTATTTCCTTTATGACTTTGTTCTAAACATTATATCCAACACATATTTTTTCATATATTTTTCAAACTATTGTATAATAATTTAATTGAATTTTTATGTTTTAAAAACATGGCAATAATATTTATATTTCTCATTGTCAAAGACAACAACCATTTTTGAAGAAAATAATTTAGAGACTTCAAAGACAAGAACTCAGAAGCATTTTCAAACAAATACGTCCTAAATCTTCTTACTGAATTAGGGCATTAATCTCCTGTACCGAACTCAGTAAACAAATTCCTTGAGTCAGTAAATATTTTGTATGAATGCGGACCTAGGAACAAGTTTGTAAATTCTGATAACAATTTTGTAAAAATTTAATTGAAAAAAAATTTTTTTTTACTTAAATTCATAATGCTATTTAAGGAAAAAATTAACTGAAAGTCAACATTTTTACAAATATACAATGATTATATTCAATCAGCAATATTAATTTTTTATTATACTTTATTTTTTGAAGAATTATAGGAAGAAGTGGTTTTCACACTAATGTTTATTTAAAATTTTTTGCCAATCATTTTTTGTGTGTAATAAAGTCAGCAAAGAATATTCCATAGAATTAAAGAAATAAATAAATGACAAAATTAGCGCAAAACTTTCATAACTATTTTTAAACTTTTTTAAATTATTTGATTTTCTTTAGGTTTATGCTCCCGTCGTGCGTTTTGAAAGGAAATCGATACATTTTTACATTCATATTAGTAAAAGTTCATAAACTAAGTAAACATTTAGCATTTGTTGCTTTGGAACTAACTTAGTGTTGAATGACGATGAAAAAACATTTTTTATTCCTAACTGTGTGTTGTATGTATGTTGAAATATATGTATATTTGTATGTATGTAGTTCTTACTGCAATACGAAATTTCATACAAAGAAATAAAACATTAATTTTCTAATGAAATTGTGAAAAGATTTTTAGTTTTTTCACCTTCTGCCGCCTGATCTTTCATTCTTGCGAAGCTTTCAAAATAATTATATTATAAGTCTTATTCAAACCCAATTTAAAACGAATATGGAGCAGAGCATTTGCCAAAGAAACAATGAAGAAGAAGCAGAGAATAAACGGAAACCGGAAGTGTGGCAACATCTTTGTGTTGAACACCGATGGAACAAATGCATGTTTACAAACATAAAGAGCAACGCTACTTACTTACTAATGTTGTTGTTGTGTTTGTTGTGGTTATTAACTTTGACCAAGGTTGCCGTTGAAAATTTCGAAAAAGTATAAAAAGTATCATAAAAAACAAACACAAATTTTAACAATTAATTACATACATGAAACTAAAATAAAATCAATTAACATACTTTAATTATAAATCAATGTCAACCCTCTCTCTGGGTCTCAGATTTTTTGCTATATTTTCACTATTTATTGGCTTTTCTATCGACCAAAACAGTAAAATGATCGACACAATCGAACCGAATAGCGCCAACTGGACGATCAGCTCTGCTTTGTCTAATTTTTAAGCATATGATTGCCTTACGCCATACATTTTGTTAAGATGATACAAAGGGATAAATTATAAAAAGGGCCATAAAAAGTTTCATTGGCACGAGAAAGGGTCAAAAGCAAGGTTGGAAACCGAAACAAATAACGGTATCGGTATTGATACAGGTACAATTATTTTTTAAATTTCGGTATCGGTAGCGTTATCGGTATTTTTTTTATTTCGGTATCGGTATTACCGGTACATACCGTTATCGAGTTTATAATACCGGTATACCGATATTACTGACAAATTTATTATTTCAGGCAGTGGACATAGTACTATCGATAGTATCCCAGCACTAGATTGCATACATTTTGTTAAGATGATACAAAGGGATAAATTATAAAAAGGGCCATAAAAAGTTTCATTGGCACGAGAAAGGGTCAAAAGTGATACTTTAGTGTCACAACGGCAACGGTGACTTTGATACTCTGAAATCTTATAATAGAGTAAAAATACAACAATACAAGAGCGCTTAATGAGAGATAATCATAAATTATGTTATGTGCATGCATACATCATTCGTATTTATGTATGTTAATACAACGAAATGTTCTGGGTGAGTAAGAGGAATTATTCAGCCTGAATACCAACACAAAGAAGTTGTCAATAAAATTTGCACCTGTAGAAAAACCTTAGCACTGAGAGCAGTAAAGGGTACTCAATTGCCGAGAACATTCAGTAATATGCATACATACATACATACCTGTTTTTTTTCTGTTTGTAATGAGGTGGCAAATACCAGCTGTGAAAATGAATACACTCTATAAAATAATCGAGAAAGCGCGAGTGAGAGGAAAGATTTTAATTAAAAATCTTGTGGAAAAGTAAATACAAATGAAAAATTCAAAAGGTTTCTTTTTTTTCAGTGAGCACAAACGCTCTTTTAACAGACTGTGGAAAAAAAGGTTACAAAAACCCCCAACACTCAACCGCAGCGAACAAGTCATCAAACGAATTTTAAACGTAATAGACGTACATACGAGTATTTCACACCGTATACTCGTATATTTAGTTAAATGTACCTACGAAACAAGTGAGCGAGTAATATTTTTGTTAACAAAATAAAAAAAGAAAATATATTTATGTATGTGAAAAAAGAAAAAGTTAAATACGAAGATGATAAGAAAACATTGTGCAAATGTACGAGTATTTAGTGCACTCATACTGTTTTATAGACTCGTACACCACAATCATACGATCTTCTGCTCAAATTATAACGTGTGACTTTATTTTAGTTTTACTGGTGTCTGTCTGTCATCTACTCTGGCAGCCATCCACCCAGTCAGTCAGTTATCGTTTGTTAGCAGAGTTGTTAGTTAAAGCAAGAGCGAGTTATCTCTACTGGTAGTGCCGTGGATGGCTAACTGACACTATTGCTGCTGCTGCTGCCTGCTTTTGTATTTCGATCGTTTTACCTTTACCTGTCGTGTTGGCTACATTGATCACGATCTTTTAGTTTATTTACAACCTTCAAACAATACGGTTGTGTTGTATCGGCATCATAACAAATTATTCTATTTTCCTGAGTTAAAACAAGAAATTAACAATCATTAACGAGTAGTTTTTTTTTCAAATCAAATTTCAAGAACAGTCATAAACTACAACAACAACATTAAAATGCTGCTGCCTTTTTGTTAAAGATAAAAAATTAACACAAAAAATATATCAAAATTCAAGAACTATAGAACAAACATTTAAAATGAAAAGAAACTAAATATGCACACAAGAAATAAAAAATAAACACAAACTTTTATTTTTATGCTGTTAAACGTGTCAAGAAAAAGTACATATTCTTTTTGGCCGAATCGCTGTTAACAACCAAAGAAAATGGGCACAACAAAAACAATTCGACTTTGCTTCACTCTTCAACAGGCTAAAAGTACGACTAGTTCAATAATGAAAACCCCTAACAAAATAAAATCTCTGACATGGTAAATAATAAAAACAAAAAAAATCTAGTACGTATTAATTTAACACCGTGGTGCGAATTGACTACTGCACAGTTTTTATTGTTTTTAATAACTCTTTGTCAAAATACAAAAATATCAAATTACATATCATTACCTTAATATAGAAAGGTCCTAATTCATTTTTGTTTCTTGAAATCGATTTTTTTTATATATTGCAAAAATCTCGATTTCAAAAAAATAATGAGTTAGGGCCTTTCTATATTAAGGTAGCGATATGTAATTCAAAACTTTGTTAACTTAGCTAAACTGCTTTATTAAAAAAAAATATTTTTGGTTTATAAAAGGCTTACAAAACAAATTTTGTATGGTAACTTGATTAATAAGCCTTTTATAAAATAAAATTATTTTTTATGTATATATATAGGCATAAAATAATTAAAATCGTATAATTTGGTTTTTGGATAAAATTTAAAGTTGGTCGAAGACGGAAAAAGAAAACAACAACAGCAACAAAAAAAAACCATCAGCTGAATCGAAATATATATTTGAATCGGTCTGATTTCATATCCACACCATTTCCGTTTTAAAGCTGACATTTTATTTTTCACGTGTACATTGTTTTGTACATAGAGAAACTTTTGGTCAAACCAGTGATTTACACTTTCGGAAATTAACTGGAAGTTAGAAGTGAGAAGTATTTTTCTTTAATTATTTGGGCTTGAAAGATCATTAATTATTTTTTTTCTATTTTTAAAATTTCGCTGAAACGAATTTTTTTAATGTTAGAGATTTTTAGCTGAAACTAATAAGGGTTCCAACAAAAATTTAATGTGTTAAAAACAAAAGTTTAAGGGTGAAGTGAAGTAAGTTTTTGTTTTCTGTCAAATTTCTTGGCATTCGCGAAACACTTTTTTATTGCAGGTAAGTTTTAAACTATTTTACGAGTATTTAATCAAATTAAACACTTACGAACGTAACGAATATATGTATAATAACAAAAACTAAAAATTTTAAAAACCCCCGATATATCTAGAAAAGATGTGACATCTTCTAAACGGCTGGACCAATTTTCTTCAAACATGGTTAAGAACCATCTCGATCAAGTCACCTTTCAAACAGAGACAACTAAATCAAAATCGGTCCAGCCGTTTGGGATGTACGTGGACACGGAAAGACACACAGATATACAGACACACACTACAAACTTATAACACCCCTTTTTTGGTCGGGGTTTAAAAACAGAACTAGTTAAATTAAAAAAGAAATAACAATTTTAATTTTTTAATATTTTTTAATATTATTAATAATATTATTTTTTTATTAATATTATTATTAATAATATCTCACCTTCCCATTAAGAAGCTGGAATATAATGCCCATATGCATTTAAAAGGTGCTCAGTAGTATTTAGTCAATGCACCGGGGAAACTTTCCACTGAAGACATTCTCATAATAAATCACACTGGTTACATAAGTTTTTCATGAATTCTAGTTGGTAAATTGCAAGAAATAATCAGTTAAAAGAAAAGCTTTATTTAATCGTGTCGTCCTGTTAGAGTATATAAGAATTAACAAATTATACTTTTTTTTTTATAAAAAAAAGAAGAAATTTCAAAAATATTTTTTAATGAAGTTATTAATTATATGCATATGTATATATAAAATCACCTGAAGAAGTTCCACACATAATTTTCTCTAAAAAAATAGTTTTCCAATTCTGTTTAAAAATTCTTTTAATACATGTTAAATTCGCTTTAAAAGTACTTATATGCTTGCATTGTGTACAACTGAAATTGCAATAGTAGAGTTAGAAAAACTTATATACAAATAAATTTTCAAATTGTTCTATTGCTTTTTTAACAATATGTATCATTAAGCCCGCCAAAAATGCATAAATAAAAATTTAAAATTAATTCACTCTAATTTGTTTATATACATATATTTGAAATATAAGTACGGCTTTTACACACGCAAAGTTTACTTTGCAAGGTCTTGAGTTTGTTGGAGAAGAGAGCTCCCTCCCATTCTCTTCTCCTTTGACTTTGCAAACTAAACTTTGCCTGTGTAAGAGACGTTTATACTAACTACAAATATTGTTGCATAAAAAAAAACTCAAAAAGTACATGAAAAGTAGCAATTCTTTAGAATTCTAATATTTAGCAGAATTTAGTAAATTTTTGCTTGAAGGCACTGACATTCTAATAATCACGCTAGTGACAATTTAAAAATGTATAAATTCAACATTCACTCAAACACATTGATACAGACCAATTCTTGTGGATATTTTCCTTATTCTTTAAATTGAAACTCGCAAGAAAAGTCACACACGTGTGTGTGACCTGTAGTTTGAGTTACTTTGCAGAAAAAGAAAAAAAAAACAGCAAACTGAAACTAAAATGAAAATCATAAACATAAAGAAAAACATTCTGAAGAATTACTGATGGATTACCACTGTCAGAGATGTTAACGTCTTTTTGTGTGTATCTTCGTTCAACGTTCGTATGCATCCACATTTGTTTCGTATACAGAATATATGTACATGCAAAATATGGTATAGACTACCACATACAAAAATTACACATAAATAGCCAAAGTTTTATGCAAAACATTCCTTAAATAAGGCTTACAAACAAAAACAGCAAAACAAGCTGTGTCAGCACTATGGGCGAAATAGGTATAAAAAGTGTGTAAGGAATTAAAGTTGAAATAAAATTGGTTGTTTCCTAGAGATGACAATGAAAAGAAAACATATTAATTTATTATAAAGAAGGAGGAGTTTATTTAATTAAATCTGTCGAAATAAGCTAATTTGCGCCGCTGTAATTTTCATATTCAAAAGTAAACCTGCGCAAAGCCATCAGGAAGACTTGCTGCTTATCATTTTTCGACATATAATTTCATCTGGATTAATTTAATTTAATTCAGCTTATACTTCGGTATATTTCAAATTGAATGTATTATTTATAGAGTGTAGAACGATGTTTTCTTAAATAAAATAAAATTGTACAAGAAATTTCCCAATTTAAAAGAAAAATAAACACATTGCTGAAAATTGCACTTGTTTCTTATTGCCACAGGAATTTTAATTTTTTGAGTCTTTTAATTTTACCACCTGTTTGCCTCAGAAAGTATGCAACAACTAAAAATTTGTGGTTTCCAGTAATATCACAATCTGCAAATGCAATTAACAGCTGTTAGTTGTCAGTTGCCATACGTAACATACTCTTAGTTTTGGTAACTGGCAACGCTACAAAAATTTCGGTTGCCATTCATAATCCAGCCACCAAGCACGTATTCTAGAGTGTTATTTTTAAGACAAAATTATAAAGCGAAAAAATATTGAAATATAAGCAATGAAATGAGGATATCAGCGCAGAAGTGGTGTAACCCCAAACTATTTAATTATTTAAATGCTCTATTACTTGGTATATTATGCAGGGTGACCGATGACATTTTTAAAAAAGTGGCACCAAATAGGGGATTTATCAAAAAAAAGGGGCAGAATTAAAAAAACCAGGAAACAACACTAAACTTTTTATTTTTGATGTATTTTTATATAACTCACCCTAAAAAAAGGGGGACAAAAAGTGGCAAGGCAGTCGAAAAAGTGGCAATTAGCTTACTCTTCATTTGTTTGATAGTTGTTAATCTTAAGAACGTATTTATCACCAGAGCAGCAACAAAAAAAAATGTGGGTTACACCACTTCTGCCTCAAATATTAATTGCACATTTGTCACAATCAAACGGGCTAAAATGCATGATGAATTGAAATAACCAAAAAATTTTCGTAGCAATTTTGCTTGAAGATTAAATTTTGTAACTCATCCAAAAATTTTATCGTTTTTAATATAATTCAACTGATTGTAAGAAAATAAATGTAATATATGTTATTTTTCAAATATAATTTTTGACAAGCATATCCCATTGTGCATAATTGACTTTTATGTACATGTGTATTTTTTTAACATTTGCAATATTCTTGTCGAGCGACAGACAGACAGACGAGAAGACAGCGTCATTTTAAATTTGAAGGCCCAAGTATTCCTTAAAGGGTATAACTTCCAACTGCATTCACAGGCACCATTTCAGGCTGTCAATACAAACAACTGCAGCGTGTACATGAGCAATTTTGTTTACCAAAAAAGCTTTTATAACTTGGCAATCCACTTAAGGTTACCATTGGGTCATACAATGGCCCACAAAAGTGAAGTGCAGTTGAGACGAGTTGTGCTTTTTTATTGCTTAAAATAAAAAGTAACAAAAAAAAAAAAAAAACGACGAGCTAAAAATGTTATGACGCTGTAATGTGGCAGCAAACAAAATCGATAACCATTGACTTAAACCTGTTTCAGTGGTATTTGGTAATTGATACCCCAATAATGTTCATAATATGCTGGCTGCTGTATGAAAACTTTTTTGAAGTTCTTGTTTCTTTTCGTAATATCTACATACACACATATGTAAGTATTTTTTTTTTAAGTTTTATAGTTAGCAACAGTACCTTCGCTGTTCAAGGGCAAAAAAAATAAAATACTAGAGAAAATTGAAATATGAAAACTATGGAAGATATACTTACTCCATCCATCTCAATCTAAGACCAGCATAAAAAGTTTAAGTCTCGCAAAAATTAAAAATAAATTGTTTTTAAGCTTAAATGTAAGTGATGTCATTTAAACAAAAAAGGAACCGGAATAACATATGCCATAATTACAGGTCACTTATTCGTCAGTACCAAAAATACTATGGCTTCAATAAACAGAAAAAAAATAAGAAAGAAAAAACTTGTGTTCTTCAAAAATTTTTTACTTTTTACTTTGGCTCTTTTTTATGTTTCCTACAAGACTTAAAAATAAAAAAAAAATACATAAAAAGAAATCATGATTACATTTACCTTATACAAATTATTTTTAATGATGCCTAAAAAAACAAAGTATACTCGTATATACGTAAAAAATACAACAACAACAACAAGACAACAAAATCATAACCAAATATAATATTGCTTGGACCATGTTCTTCAATATTCCAACCAAATTGAGCCAAAACGAAAACAATCAGTCAATATTGATAATTGAAAAGGCCAAAAATGAGTTGTTTTTGTAACCAAAAAAGAAATTGTTAATGATTTGAAAGCATTATAAAAGGGCAACACAAAATTCAAGATTTTAATGATTCTTTTTTTTAATATTTTTTTTTTTGTTGTTTTCATACTGTTTCAAGTTAAGCGCTTCCAAAAACAGATAAATTTCCTTAAATAATAAGATTATTTGTCATTGAAAATTAACGCGATGCGGTTGCTTTTAGTTTTGAGCAAAAACAAAAAAAAAAAAAACAAAAGAATTTTAACTTGTTTAGCAACATGTTGAACAGAAAAAATGTTACAAACATAACTACGATACTTAGATACATACATACATACATACATACATACAAACACACATACATACATATTTAAATGATCTCATTTGTTTAAAAAATATTAAATTATATTTAAGTTTTCTTTTTTATTTTTCTACTGTTGACAGAAACATTAATTTTTGCTTTTAGTTATTAAAAATTATCTGCTTCAATTAATACTCGTGCAGGGTTAGAAAATATTTCATTTTTATGCTATTTATTTCACGTCACAAGAGCTAGGACGTTATTTTCGTAACAAAAACAATCGACACTATTACAGTTATAAATTTATTTTTGTGAGTGAAAGAAAAACAATGAGAAGGATTGCTCATGTTTTTGCACATTAGCTTAAACCAGAGAACACAGCCGATGAGCTGTAAGCCGGCTAACAGCCGCCGCCGGCCACAAACAATACATTAATTTAATCGTACGCCGCTAGAAAAGAAAATAATTGGAATAAATGGAAACGTTTTGAAATATTTGCGAATTTAGCATCATCATATAACATAATATGTTATCTCAGTATTATTTAACACATAAAGTTTGTTTTATAGAGCTCACCGGCTTAGCTATAACCTGGTGTCCTAAGACACCTCTCTTCTTTTTTTTTTTTTGTCTTTCGAATAACCCACTTGAAGAAGACTTTCGTTATTGATATCGATATCGAATATATCTCTAACATTTATCGTGTAAAAGTATTTAGAATGAAACTAGCGAAAAAAGTTTATCTGTCACTCAGTTTTATCTCAAAAAACATTAGATTTCGCAGCTTCGCTAGCAATATCAAAAGTAAGCCAATATCAAACTAATTTCGATATCTCAAAAAGCCAGCAGAAAAAGTATAAAAGTAATTTTATTGTATTTATTTTATTTATATTTTAATTCTTTAACTTACGCTGGAGGGTTTGAACACGGTACCTCCATTTTAACACATCCTCTAGGCTATCGTGGCAAATTTTTTTTTTAAATTTTTGCACATATGTATGTAAGTATGTATTTTTTAGGGTTCCGTACACCAAAGGTGAAAATGGAACCCTATTGTTTTCGCTACGCTGTCCGTCTGTCCGTCTGTCCGTCACAGGGTATTTTCTCGAGAACCGTAAGAGCTACGGACCTGAAATTTGGACACAGTGTGTAGACCCTTGGCCGCTACAACAACAAATACATGAGAGTTGGAAATTAAAGGGTGTGCCAAAACGAGCAATGAAAAATGTTAAAATCCCATGTAATATACATACAATTGTATGTATGTATGTATATTACATGGGACCCTTGGCCGCTACAACAACAAATACATGAGAGTTGGAAATTAAAGGGTGTGCCAAAACGAGCAACGAAAAATTTTAAAATCCCATGTAATATACATACAATTGTATATATGTATATTACATGAGACCCTTGGCCGCTACAACAACAAATACATGAGAGTTGGAAATTAAAGGGTGTGCCAAAACGAGCAACGAAAAATGTTAAAATCCCATGTAATATACATACAATTGTATATATGTATATTACATGGGACCCTTGGCCGCTACAACAACAACTACATGAGAGTTGGAAATTAAAGGGTGTGCCAAAACGAGCAATGAAAAATTTTAAAATCCCATGTAATATACATACATACAATTGTATGTATGTATATTACATGGGACCCTTGGCCGCTACAACAACAAATACATGAGAGCTGGAAATTAAAGGGTGTGCCAAAACGAGCAACGAAAAATTTTAAAATCCCATGTAATATACATACAATTGTATGTATATGCACTTGAAATTTGTAAAGTTAGTGTATTTTTATACAGACTACAACAATTAACACTAAAATTTAAAAAATTTTAATTAGAGGGTGTACCATCAGTTAATGTAATTTTGACTATGCAATTTTGATAACTTGCTGTATCTTGGAAACCGTAAGAGCAAACTTCTTGAAATTTTCAAAACCGGTAAAACAAAAAAATCTAAAAATTATAAAATCGCCAAACCGAAAAAAAATCGCCAAAATCAAAAAAAAAATCGCCAAAACGAAAAAAAGCACCAAATTAAAAAAAAATTCTAAATCGAAAATAAATCGCGGAAAACTGGAAAAATCGCCAAAATAAAAAAATCGCCAAAATAAAAAAAATCGCCAAAATAAAAAAATCGCCAAAAATAAAAAAATCGCCAAAATGAAAAAAATTGCCAAAATGAAAAAAAAATCGCCAAATTGAAAAAAATCGCCAAATTGAAAAAAATCGCCAAAATGAAAAAAATCGCCAAAATTTTAAAAATCGCCAAAACGAGAAAAAGCGAAAAATAATCAAAAAAATGTAAGAAAACACTGTATTAAAAAAATGCTCAAGGCCCAACGTACGGAACCCTTCGTGCGCGAGTCAAAGTCGCACTTTACTGAATTTTTAAATTTTTTAACTTACGGTGCAGTCATGGCTCGAACTACCATTACACATTCGAGAAACTATCGAGAGAAGTTCAATTTAGCGAACATTAGAATTTTTTAGATTTGCAAACAAATATCGAACAATTTTGTTTCGAAATTCTTTCGCTTAAGTAAGCATACGTTTATATTTACATATCGTCAGCTGATATGCACAAGCAAGTAATTAGAAAAAAAAAATTCAAAATCGAGTTTTAAATTAATTACTGGGTGTTACATGGAAATACTGTCCCCATAAATTATGAAAACCTCATTTATCATAACAATCAGTCAAATTAAAAATTAGATTAAAGAAACTTTATTTCGGTGTCTTGAATAATTTTGTTATTTTTTTTTCTCTCTCTTATACAATTTTACATTTGAGCTAACGCTATGTAGTTTACTTCAGCCATTTGAATGTTTTTCTTTAGTTTTTTCTCTCTCTCATATAAACTTTAAAAAAGTGTAGGCACGTGATTTTGCATTTCAGCTAACGATACATTAATTTATGTATTACGTATTTTTCATAATATTTTGGAAAGTTTTTCAAATTTGACCAAGCTTAATAATGTTGATTCCACCGTAAAATTGTTAATTGTAAGGGTAACGTTGTTGAATTAAAAAATTGTATACTGTAGCAAAACCAAAACAGCGGGTAATACGTTTCTTTGATTATTCTTTTTAATTGCTCTACAAAAATAGATAGAATAGATATTTTTTCAGCAGTGTTTGTAGAGCTCATAAGTTTATAATTATAAAAATGTTAAATATTATTAGTTTCCCATAAGTTTGAAAAAAAAGTGAAAAAAAAGAAAAAAAATTAATCGTTCATGTTCTATAAACCAGTGACTCGTTTCTGTAAAGAACGTGAGAACTTTTCGAGTCGAAAAAATTATTAACATCCTGTGAAACTATATCTGTTGATATGTTTTGTAAGTTTTTATTTAAGTTTTATATGAATAACCCTGTGTAAAATAGGACAACTAATATCGAGCCCTTTTTTCGATTTTATCTTAAGCGACATGTTATCGGAAAAAGACTTTTTTATTGAAATTAAAATTTTATGGACCTACGCGTTGTTTAGAATTATCAAAATAGCAAAATTGTTGATAACTTTTAAGATACAGGCTGTACAATTTTATCGTAAGCGACAATTTACGTACAAAAACAAATTTGAATATTTTAAAAAAACCTTCTCCTGAAAAATTTAATTTTTGTCGCTTGCGATAAAATCGAAAATAAGGCTCGATATAATTATATAACTTTTCTTGATGCGACGAAAACTTCTTACAAGTAACAGAAGCGAGGCATAGATTTTAGTAAGTCTTTTGTTTTCAAAACTAAGTCACATTTGAATTTTTAAAGACGCCTGAGTAAAATCAAAGTCATTTACATTATATCTAAAATTGATTAAAATACATGATTATAAAATTTATATAAAAAGAACTAACTTTTTTTAAGCGATTTCCATATAAATTTTCTGTAAATTGGGAGGATTAATTATTTAATTCATATTTAATTAAAAAGATGTGATATCTTCTAAACGGCTGGACCAATTCTCTTCAAACATAGTTAAGAATCTTCTCGATCAAGCCACCTTTCAAACAGACAAAACTAAATCAAAATCGGTTTAGCCGTTTGGGCTGTACGTGGACACGGACATACACACAGATACACAGATCCACAGATACACAGATGCACAGCCACACACAAAAAAATTAAAACACCCCTTTTTTTGGTCGGGGGTTAAAAAGAAATTTACAGATTTTGCTTTGAATTAGGAATAATTTCTTAATCAGTATTTTAAATTCTTATAGTATGAAATATTTTTATTAACTAATGTTATTTTCCAAAGAAAATAAGAAAAATTAAACCGGGAAAATTTTCTGTGCCGCCACGCTCTTTATAAGCATTCATGTCTGTCTACTTGGGCAGAGATTGTTGTTAGCATCAGCTATTTAACATGATTTGTTAATGAAATGGAATTCGAGAAATATAATATTTTGCATATTTTGCTTTTGTTTTCAATATAAGTAGATAGACGACAATTTGTTATTGTCTTCGATAAACAAGCAGTAAATTTCCATTTTATACTGAAAACAATATAATAAAGTCTATAATTTTAAAACTTTTGCTTGTTTTTATGGTTTCAAAACAAAATACAAAAGTTTTCAATACAAGTAAGAGTCTGAACGCAATGCAACGATAATTTATTGCGGTGCGATTTTTCATACGATTTTGAAGTAAAAAACCGCAGTGCGGAACGGCATAGAATTAAAATCTATTTTATTTTCTCTGCGGACTTTCTTATTCTCCCAATTTTATACACTCTTTCTCATTCTGATGTTGCCACAGTTTTTGAATAATTGGCGGTGTTCACAACATTGATTTTTTTGTCATAAAATATAAAAGTTTAAAAAATACATCAAATATGTCTGCGAATGTATAAAATGTTAATCATTTTTTGTTTTTAGTTACTGCCATTACAAAATATTTAACACAAACGGTAATTTTTTTATAAAAATGTATTCATAAAAAAAATTAATAAAAATTTAAACAAACAATGACAAGTATTGCCGTCGCCGTCTCCCGTTGTATTATGTATTATTTTTCTCTCCCGCAACGAGAAATCGCACCGCAAACATTGTGTTTATGTGGCACGGAAATTAGTTTACATTTTTAAAAACAAGTCAGAAAATAATAAAACTTTCTCCTCTCAAGAGATGAGTTTACATTTTTCACAAGATTAAATACGATGTGACGAATTATTTTGCATTATTTACCTAGAAAAAACGCACTATATTGCATAATATATAATAATATTATTATATACATATATGTATATGTAAATAGATATATAATAAACGATATGCATGTGTGCGTGTGTGTGTGTAATTAAAGTGATCTCATATTACCTGCGTTTATTCGTGCTACTGCGGATTATACAAAATGTTGCCAGGTGCATGTTGCGAACCAAGTGAATTTATATCATGTTCTCTCATGTTAACCATAATGTCATAAGATATTAAAATTTTAATATCTGTAAATATATCTGTGGCAATGAGGAAAAAGTGCTTACGTCATATTTTACTGTTTTGCAGGAGAGCACTTTTAAGCGTTCAAGTCGATTTTCAGAAATCTATTTCTTTTACAGTTAAATTGGGAAATTCTCAGTTAACCTTTATTTTTTTAAGCAAACATCGTTAGACACACTATAAGTAATACATTTAAATTGAAATATACCAAAGTATAACCTAAATTAAGTTATTATTTCAAATGAGATTAGAAGTTTATAATATATATAATTTCATAATGCTATAACTTCCTGAAAAATTACACAAACTAATTGAAATTTTGACCAGGGGTACTTTCGAAGATGCAGATTACGCAGGTACCATTAACTAAAAATCAGCTTATCTCGACTTAAGCACTTTTTCCTTTTTGCCACAGATATATAAGAGTGCTAAATGCAATATTTCTATCACTATTTAATTTGCCTGAAAACGAGTTTTATAAAAAAAAATTTATATCTAATAAAATTGACTCTTTTTACTTTCAAAATTGCTCTTTAATTATAATCGTTACATTGATGGAATAAATTCCTTGGCCCATCTGTTTAATTGCAATCATTTTCTAATTGAAATTTATAAAATATCATTAAAATAGTTTTTGAAAAGTTGGCATTGAATAGATTTTTTTTTTGATCTTAAAGAAGGGGAAAACTTGTCCTTAAATATTCCCACGTTAAAAAAAGAAAAGCAAACAAACAGAGCCGCCACCAGTTAAATATTTTAAAAATTACGAGTATTAAACCCTAAAGATAATTTCTGTGCATGGCTGCAAGTATTGGGAAAAATAAGTAAATGCCAAAGAGAGCAAAGAAATAGTGTGCAATGGCAATGTTGTTGCAACTTTGGTGGCAGCTACATCGTAATGTTGTCTTGCAGTTTGGTCCGGCTTAGCCTGGTCATTCAAAGTACAATTGTTTAAGCATGTCTAATTACATTAATATCACGCCTTGGTGATGTTGGAGCAAAGAAAAGCAAAGCCAAGCAAAGCAAAGCAACGCAAGCGAACCTGCAATAAAACCAGCAACAAGTGTTGTCGTGTGAATTTATGTTATTTTTTTATATTTTATTCTTCATTACAAAATTACAGTTGGATTGTTCTAATCGACAAAAAATATTATAGAGAAAAAAAAACCTTAATTACATACAAATACTTCTTTTACTTCAAGTTGCTCCCTAGAGAATATTAGTGTTGGAAACTTTTTTTTCTTTATAAAAAGTGTTCAAATCATTTGGTTTTAAACTACTAGAGAGTCATAGTTTTATTTGGCCAGTACTTTTTCTTGGTTGATACCAGTAGCTGTTCACAATAAAAAAATACGAGTATGCAAGCATGTAGAAGAGGGAAACAAAAAACCTTTATTGCAACATTCATTGCTGTTTGGGTGTATGTATGTATGTATGTATGTATGTATGTAGTTAGTGCTGTGGCAACATACGAGTACAAATGCTGATGATGTTTTTTTTTTGGTTAGCAAATTCCTGGAAATAATATTGTGTGACTATGTTTGGAGTTGTTGTGATTTCAGTTTTTACAAAATACAGATTTCAAAGAAATTGTAAATTAAGTTAATTCTCTTCCTTTTATTTTTTTTCTTTTGGTTAGAGTTGTATAAAATGTTGCAATAAATTAAAAAAAAGTAAGAAAATTTAAAATTAAAGTATGTAGTTATATTTTATAATTTGATCAGGCTAAAGTTCGTATCGCTTTGTAAGCCAAATTACATGTGATAATTATTAATGAACAAATAACACCAAAGTGACAAATACGTAGTAGAACGGAACAACTAGCTGTTTTCGAAGGCCACTACACATTCATCATCAGCATTCCTTGTGTTTGGTCCACTGTGTGTGGTGTCAGTTGATGTAGATTTCTGCTTTATAAAGGGTGTTTTTTTAGAGGTATAGAACTTCGAATTGAAATAAAACACAAGAAAATCGTTTTAATGTCCATCAATTTGGCTTTATTGGAAGGATAATTTTATGCCATTAATGTTTAAATATGATTTCGGGCATGTGGCCGCCGCGGCTGGCTCGAATAAAGCCAATTCTACAGGTCCAATTTTCAACCACTTTTTCGAGCATATGGGGCCGTATGTTGGCAATAACGCCACGAATGTTGGCTTCCAAGTCCCCTAACGTTTCTGGTTTGTTGGCGTAGACGAGCGACTTCACATATCCCCAAAGAAAATAATCCAATGGTGTCAAATCACACGATCTTGGTGGCCAATTGACAGGTCCATTCCGCGAAATTATGCGCTCATCGAATGTTTCCTTCAATAAATCGATTGTGACGTGCGCTGTGTGGTAAACTTCGCGAACTGAACCATTATTTTCGAAATAAATTTGCACGATTTGCAAGCGTTGTTCTTTTGTCAAACTGTTCATGATGAAATGGCAAACCAAACTAAATATTAATCACTTGACAGCTGACAAAATGGCCGCCAGTTAAAAAAGTGATGCCAACTTAAAATTCTATACCTCAATAAAAAACACCCTTTATGTATACTCAGAATATTTACAAGTAATTTAAATGGGTTGTGTCTAAAATGAACACCTGAACGAGTTTGATCCAGCTCTAACCAGAGTTAGTCCTTCGAACCTTATTATTATTTTTTTGTTGCCCAGTGTTATATGCATATTATTGTATATTGCTCCCATCAGCTGTTATAGTATTTTGTGTGTTACTTGTATTTCGTCTTTTTGATTTTTAATGCAAACAATTTTTTTGTGGACTTAAAAATTTACCGGTATGGAGGTACAGTTGCAGGTGCTACAATAGACAAAATTGTCCTCAACTACATAAATTAGAAAGCTAACAATGTACTTAAATCGGCAGAAGGCAAAGAAAGTCTTATGTAAAAATATATTTTAATTACGCTAAAATGTTTCTTCTCACTCACACGTCTGCTAACAAAGTTGATGATATTTTCAGATTTATTTTATCTCTTTGCCATCTTTGTTAGTTGCAATTGTCTGAAATGTCTGAAACCATGCGCAAGCATCACTAAACCTTCTTTTAAGGCAAATTTTTATTTATATTCTTGTATTGCCATTTATGGTTATACCTTTCCATTCATTCATTCATGCAATTGTTTCTACTTTAAATTCATTCATGATGATCCTTAAGCGTTTTGTAGTCGTTGAACAGAAAAATTAAATGTCACAGCTACTGCTATTGCTTTATATATTGTCCGTCTGTCTGTCCCTCCGTCCGTCCATGAGTCTGCTTATCTTCTTGATTTCTGTATAGTTTTTCTTTCTGACTTTTGCTTCTTTTACGCACAAAACACATAAACATGACATACGTATGTGTCAGGTTACGACTACGAGCTGGCTAAACTCATTACAAATGCGAACGAACATTTAAAAAATCATTAAGAAACTGCAATACACACACACACACACAAACGCACACAAACACACATATGTATATGATTTTATATTCTTTCATGAATTACAGATCGCTTAGGTGATTTTTGTTTTAAAAAGCGCAGTAAAAAACTAAAAATCAGCACAGGTGTACATTGTGAGCGTTTGTAGAGTGACCGGACCGGACCGGACCGGACCGACCTTCTTTGTTTTGGTTTAACTAAAAATTATGTTGACAACCGATGAAGGGTTTCTTCTATAAGTAAAAGTTATTTTGTTTATATGTATGTATGCAGCTTAGGAAGAGGAAGATAAAACTGATATTCAAAAGAATGAAATCATTTGCAAGTTTTCTAACTGATTTCTGAAAGTTTATTGAAGTAAATGGTGTGAAATTTTTGGAACAAATCAAATTGGTTTTAACAAAAATATATATAAAAAACTTAAAGTGAATAAAAAACTACGTTCCTTTTTATAGTTATTTATTAAGCACCGACCAAAATATTATTTAATTATCTTTGAGTGAAATTTATTTCTTGGTGGTTAAGCATTTCTATATGCATTTCATTGCTTTAATTAGAACTAGATATACCAAACGGACGACACAATCGTCCGTGTTCTAAACAGAAACAAAATCTCTTTATTAAACTTAATTCAATTTATTGAACTCTCTTCCTATAAGCTTTATGGCTTTCATACAATAACAAATAAGAAAAAAAATTTAAATAGCAAGAAAAATACTACAGAAATGCACACACACACACACACACACACACACAGTGTAAGCTAACAAATGCGTGTGTACTATGTTTGCATGTAGTAGTAGCAACTTTAAACGCTTATAGCTCCCAAAATACTAAACCGATTTCAATAAAATATAGATTCTGCACATCTGTGCAGAAATTCCTTTAAAATTATATAAATCTTTTCAAAATCGGTGCAGTAGTTCCGGCGTAAAAGGGATTACAAAAAACGTGTTCGCCTATTAATTATATAGATAGAAGATAGATGATTTGATGAGGCTAAAATTCGTATAAGTATGTAAGTCAAATTATATGTGATAATTTTTAAGGAACAAATAACACCAAAGTTAATTGAAAATATTTTGACAAACACGTGGTAGAACGGAACCACTAGCTGTTTTCGAATGCCACTCATCATCAGCGTTCTTTGTGTGTGGTGTCAGTTGATGTAGATTTCTACTTTATATACTCAGCCGTTATAGCAAATGGAATATATGAATTGTTTTGATTCATGGTATTACAATTTTCTGAAAGCTTTTTTTGTAAAGAAAGCTCAATTTTACTATCTTCAAATTTACAACAGTCTTGCCATTGTCGGTTTGTTGTTTAGTTGACTTTTCCTGCATGTAATGATGTTTCAACAATTTCTCTGCGGCCGTTCATTGCTCTTTAAGAATATAATGTATGATAATTGTCCGGATTTCAAACATGTTATGGGTCTATTCGTAATGGGTTGCCCAAACGATACAATATCAAAACTACCGACAGCTGTTGAAGTCAAGGAAAATTGCATTTTTAGTTTAAAGAGTTGGAGGAAACTGCACTCAATATTCCATTTGTCCCATATCTCACTTGATTTTGAAAGAATATCAAGTAAATATTTTACACGCCAATAATTAACAAACTTTTAGACAGAGTATTATTGAATTCATTCCTTTTAGGTTGCGCAATAGCGATAACAAAATTTAAAACACCAAATAAAGCTGGTGCTTCTTTTGGAAAAGAAGTCAGAAGAATCTCCAGAAAAAGAACGTTGTTCGTTTTGTTATTAACTATTTATTTGGTTAAAAGAAACACAGTTGTTTAAGCATTGACTTAATATGATCAGTAGCTTTATTATAGAGATAATGCCAATGGCTAAAACAACCAGGAATAACCGGTTTTCTGTTTCTGTAACAGCTTGACAATAATGATCATGATGATGATGATGATGATGATGATGAAGTTGTTGTTCTTAGCCCTGGTGCGAGTGGTTGTCGAAGTATGGGTATGAAACCTTTAAAAGGAAGCTCAAAGCCATGAGTGCAAGTGTGAATGTGTGTGTGTGTGTGTGTGTGTGTGTATGTGTGTGTGTGTGTATATGTGTGTGTGTGTGTTGAAATAATAAATAAAAGAATAAGCCATATTGATTAAAGTTTTTTTTATTACATATTATTATTATTTTTTCTCTTTATTTTATTTTGATTTCCAAGCGAAAGAAAAAGGCTCACTCACCAAGTATGTGGTCAGTTACATTCCCTGGTGGTTATTAACTTTGTGTTTTTGGTCAGTTACTTCCTTTATATTTCGATTGTGTTGGATACTCATGAGTCGCGTTACTACTCAGCAGGAAATATGTTAAAACAAACAATAAAATTAACTTACCAAAACAATATCGAAATATTGAGTTGATCTTTGTGGCTGAAGGAAGCTAAGAAGTCCTTATTCCCTTGAAGCATTTAATTAAATTTGTTCGGCACAATTTATTTTAGATAAACTTGAATTAATTTGCAGATATTTTGCAAATTTTATTTGAGATTAGCCTGCAAAGGATACTTGGTTAAAGGCTATTCTAAAAACATATATTAATGCTAGTTGGAATATTTTTTTATTTCACTTCATTTAATTGCATGTGTCAACATCAAAGTAAACGTAAAACCTAACATAGACCATTTTAATGCACAAACAATCTATTCGATTTTGTTGCATGTTCTTGTTGCAACGAACTGGCACGTTACGTTGGTGGTTTTCTTTCAACGGAATGGAAACTCAATTTGCTTTAAGGATTTTATTTAAGGTTGCTGTTACATTTTTCGTTGCTGTTTCGGTTTCCTGAGGTTTTTTGATTTTTTCTTGCTGGCAGTTGATTTTGGTTGTTGTTGTTGTTAAAAAATTTATGAAGCCAACACGGTTTTTTTTTATATTGTGCCTTAATGTCAGTGGCTTAACCGGTTCCAATGCTCTTTATATTAATTTTTTTTCTTGCTGTGAATACCTGGTCATAAGAGGCAGAGTTTAGGTGTGTGTATGTGTGTGTCTGTATGTACTCGTATGTATGTACATATGTAAGTCTGTAACAGTTTGTAAGTTTTTTTTCATGAACTACGAAAATTAAGGGGAGGTAAGCCTCAAACTGAAATAAAAGAAAGAAATATCAGCAAAATTATTAATATGAATATTGAAATGGAATAAGAATTATTTTCGAAATTGATAGGTTTATATGTATGTAAATATCGCTCACTAAGTCATAAACAGTCACAACTCCAAATCTGAGCTGCCCAAAGTAGCACCAGTGTGCCGAACATCAATCGGCTTCTTGTACAAATGAATACACATACGCGAATACATGTCTCTCGTGTTTATCTCGGTGGCCAGCTCTGGTCCAAATGATCAAGATAGTTTTGTTTGTTCACAAGCCAGTTCACTGAACAGATCTCTAACATCCGAATTAATTCCCTTTGCAACAGTATAAAATACCGATATGCCTGCTTTTATGTTACATACACTCAGGGAAAAGCTGCAACTTAAAAATACGAACGCATCACATTAATTCAATGATTTTCAATATAATAGAAAATGTATGGTGAGATACTTAAAAATAAATAAAATTAATAAATTAATACTGTAAATTAATATTTTTCGATATTGAAATAAGAAATTTCAACATGACTAGACTTTCGTTAATGTTTTTTATTAATTCAATATGGTTTTTATAGATTTGAAGCTGTTTTTCCCCCGGGTGTACTTGCGTTATTTGTTTTTTGCCACTCCTAAAAATCTGGAATTTTTTGGAGTTGGGACTGCTTATGATTTACTGTGTTGATATGTATGTGCATAAAAACATATAAAATTAATTGTAATAAATTGATAAACAATAAATAAATCTCATTTCTTAGATATAATTTTTTTATAAATTTTTGTTCTTTAATAAGCAAACATTGCACTTGGCATATCTTCCCCTATACATGAGTGCATAGGGAAGTATGTAAGTCTGTAGTTGGTTTCGTTTTTAGCCTTTTTTTTAATAATTTTTCTTTTCTGACAAGCATAAATGTTTGCCTCTCCCACACATGGGCTTGTAAGCAACAACAACTTTAAGCCAAAAAATAAAATAAACCTTAAAAAAGAAATACTAAACAAATATGTTGAAAGAATTCTGTTAAAACGAAAAATTTCCTGTTTTGCAAATTAAATAAAAACAACGTTGATGTTGTGGATTTTCGTGGATTTTTTCCAACAAATTGTTACAACGAAAAGGAAAAAAACGCTTCTTAAAATCTACTATGAATTGCATATTAGAAAAATAAGGTTCAGTAATAATAATTACATTATGCAACAAATGAAGACTTTTGGATAAACACACGGACTGGACAGTAAAGGTTCGATAGCACTACGGAAGTGTAATAGATCCCTATACACAGTTTGGCGATTTTCGTGACCAATTTTTTTTAATGGGCCTCCAAACATTTCGAAAATCAGTGTGCCCTCAAAAAATGGTGTCTTAAGGTTTTGGCCAACAGATAATTCAGACTCTAAACTATATATGGGTGTTTCCAAAGTAACGGTCGTTACTGATTTTCATAGATTATTAAAAATAAAATTCCAAACTAAAAATATATGCCACGAATATTGCTTAATTTTGGACCTACGAAAGTTCAAGCATTTAACTTCAATACTTTTTTTGACAATTAAAAAAGTAACGGTCGTTATTTTATAAATGTGTTGTTTTGAAATTTCGGAAATAATTATCCTGTATTGTAAAATTTTGCACTGGATGTGTCAAATAAATAATCTGATTAAAGTCTTTGAAATGTTTTGTTAAAGGAATGGGTTTATTTTCAAACCACAGAAAACATTATACAAAATTTTAATGGCTTTGATGCTTATTTGGCATTACAAAAAACAAACTTTTGTGCTTTTGGGGTAACGGTCGTTAGTCCTGATTCACACACGTCAGGTCTGAGTCGTCAAGCCTTGAGTTTTTATGAGAGGGACAAAAAGAGAATGGAAAGGGGTAGAGACTTGACCGTACCAGCAGTGTTGCCGAATCGAGGGTAATTACCCGAATCAGGTGCAATTTTTATGACCTTGTGTAGCGCGTGGGTAATTGCTCTCAGGTGTAATTTACGGGTAATTTGAAATTCGTTTGTTTTATATAATAAATCGTGTGTGTTCTGGCTTTCACATCGTTTTCACATGTTTTCTTTTGAGTTTGGATGTTAAAACACATAAAAAAAATTTATACAAAACAAGAAAAAATAATTTTTGTTATTGGAAATTTATACTACAGATGAACATTATATAGGAGAGTTTTTTGCCATCCGAAACTCATTTTGAGAAAATTTGAGTTGCATTTCACTGGGGCTGATACCAAATCATAAGTAGACCTTAAACAAGATTTTTGAAATGTGTCAAATATTTATTTTAATATTTGGGTGTAATTCCTTTTAAATCTGGTAATTTTGGCTCCTACGAGGTGTAATTTTAAATATATATCTTGGTAACACTGCGTACCAGTCAAGTTTGGTTTTTCGTTTTGTTTTGTCATTCGTAATACTCTATTTGAAGAGACTTGATGACTTGACTTGAATTGAACAAAAACTGATCAGGTAAATCTGATGTGTGTGAATCAGGACTTACAGTCGGTTTTTGTTGGTTTTTCACAAAAAATTTAATTTTTACTTGTCGCCTTCTAAATTGTTGTTAAGCATGAAAAAAAATTTCAGCTCTCAGATGGTTTTTTTTGCTCGTAAGCCACAGTGTTGCCAAAGGGCTTAAAAAGTGACCATGCAATTCACGAAAAAAAAAGTTAATCATTCGGAAAATTCAATCGTCTTAACTTTTTATGCCAAGCAAATAATTTGTTCATGCTGTTTGTTTTTTGCAAAATGAAAGGAAAACATTTTTTTTCACTTTTTTTAGAATAAATTTCAGGGACTACTAATTTTTTGCTAATAATATTTGGTAATATAATCTGAACGTGTCTGGGCACCCTAAATACCCAATTAAGACCACTTTGTACCTTAAAAATTTTCGTCCCCCCCCTCCATTAATTCTTTCCGGATAGACTTTTTCGTAAATAGGATTCAAATAAGTATCGTAAACAGGTAATAACGAAAATATTCGCCATACAATAATTTAAGAGTTTTTCTGCGCTATTATATTGAGAAAGTTTGATTTAAATCGTGGTTTTAATATTTTATTAATCATATTTCATATTAGGCATACATACTATGTACATTTGGTAAGAATATTGTTAAAATTTTATGTCTAAATTTATAGTCTCTTTAAATTCAATTTGGAGCTGGTTTATTGTTGTTTTTGATACAACTCTACAAATAATTTCACAATGTCATGTGAATTGAATAATAAAGAATTATCTAAAAATAATTTGCTAATGTTATAAAATCAGCAGTTAGAAATACATGCACAATGGCAAACAATATTTTTTTTTCTTCTTAACAACACGAAAACTTGAGTTTTGTGAAATTTTTTAATAAATCTTCACGATGTTACAAGTCACTCGTATTCCATTGTTGTTCAATTGCAACATTTATAATTAATATGAATACATATTTGAAAATTTTATTTGTTTGTGACATAATACGATGTACTTCTAAGTATGTACATACATACATATATATACATACATATATGCACATAATTAAAAGTTCACCTAGGCCTATGATGACATAATAAATGCAAAAATATAATACGAGTAGTTAGTTAGACGCCATTAAAATACGCAATGACAGCATGCAAAAGGGAATTTATTATTTTTTTCTCATGATTTAATTTTTGTATGAAACTTTTGTTAACTTCTGATAAAAAAAACCCATAAATAAAATAATTAAATCATAGTTAAAACACATACTACACATACATATGTATACGCTCTTACCATATACAAACATACGTCCATACATAAGTATGAACGTCGTACTATTCAAATAAATATGTACGAGTAATGAGGAGATTTTTATTTTGTTATTTTGAATACGGACAGACTTTGAAACCCGTTCATTAAAAAGCGCTACAACTACAAGTAAAAAATACGTATACCGGCCAATTTTGTTAAATTTAAAAACTTTTACGATAGTATGTATTGGTTAATAGTCAGATACATATGTATGTATGTAAATACATACATGACGTTCATAATGATGACTACCAGTACTGAAAGTACACACGAGTACTTTTACTTTGTTATTAAACTTCATGACAATTACTTTGTAACCAATACCACCATCAATTTCATACACATGCAAATAAGTTGGAAATAATTCTGTGGCAATAAGGAAAAAGTGCTTAAGTCAATTTTGCTGTTTTGTAGTAGAACACTTTTAAGCTTTGAAAATTCGGTGTTCACTTGAACTTGTTTTAGAAAAACATAATTTTACACACTGTAAATAATAAATTTAATTTGAAATAACCTGAAGCCAAATTAAGCAATTATTCCATATGAGATTGTAAGAAGCAAAAAGAGAAGCAGCAATTCATTGCGGTATAACTTCCTGAAAAATAGCCCAAAATAATTGAAATTTTACCCAGGTGTACTTTTGAGTATGAAAATTACAGGCGGTGTCATTAACTCAAAATCAGCTTATTTCGACTTAAGCAGTTTTTCCTTTTAACCACAGGATTATTTGAAAGTAGAGCTGGTAAGTTTGGAACACATCGTTCTTTTACTCAAATAACGTCATAACTCAAAAAAATGGAATTTTTGAGTTAATGATGCAGAATCAATCTCGCCATCTTTCTTCGCATTGTGTAAAATATTCATACAAATATCATGTTTACTAAACTCTTTAAGTTAAATTTTGTGCAAATTGAAAACTTTTAACTCGTTTTCTGGGAAAATAGATTTTTTGAGTTATGACATTGTTTGAGTGAAGGAGCGATATGTAATTTTATTGTTGAATAGCGTTTTTGAAGAGTATGTTTAAAAGTCTACATCATAGTCTGGAAATAAGAGCCAAATGTATTTATTTTAACTATGCCCAGTTATTTCAGAGATATCATAGAAATTGAGGCGAAATGTTTTTTTTACTAAACAGAGCAAACGCTTCTCAAGTTATGATAATATATGACATACAATTGCCTTCATTTTCGAGATAACGGTATATCTCGAAAATTAGAGCTGGTAAAAAAGCAGTTCAGATGTGCATTCATTTTCGTGAATAAAATAAACATAGAAAAAATTTAAAATTTAAAAAAACCCCGATATACTTATCTAGAAAAGATGTGATATCTTCTAAACGGCTGGACCGATTTTCTTCAAACATAGCTAGGAACACTCTCGATCAAGTCAACTTTCAAACAGAATAAACTTTCAAAATCAAAATCGGTCCAGTAGTTTGGTCTGTACGTGGACACGGACAGACACACAAATACACAGATACACACTACAAACTTTAACAACCCATTTTTTGAGCAACGAAAAAATTTAGCCAAATTTTTAAAGTAGTATTATCCATCTGGCTTCGAGCATATCAAAATCAAGAGTGAAAAATCAATAAACAGATTTGGCGCTTTTTCATAAGGCTTCAAAGTATTCGAATATTCTTTGCAATAAAACGATTCCACAGAATACCAAGTGTTATTTCTATATTTACATATTGTTAGCTAAAATGCAAAAAGGCGTAACTAACAAAAAGTTCAAAATCGAGTTTTTGATTGATTGTTATGAATGCCAATAAACTACACGTCTTGACAAAATATTACACTTCTGCGATCAAAAATTACGCTTTTATTAACAAAAAACATCGGGACTTAACTACAAGATTGTTAAATTTTTTTTAGTATTTTGCTTCTCCCTTAAAATTATATTTTTGTTAGTTACGCCTTTTTGAATTTTAGTTAACGATATAGACACAGCAGACACAGAAAATTTGTTCTCCAATTAACAACCTTGATTGTAACTGAGCCAGTGAAAAGTTTGTTTAATATTTTAAAAGTTTCAGCGTCATTTGTACTTGTGGGACCACAACCAAAGTCAGTAAACCACTTTTTTTGCCATTGAAATCGATGGTGCAGAGTCCCCATAGTATTTATCGAGCTTTTCCTTGGTTTGATTGACGGTTTTTTTTCGCAAAAAATAACGCTTAATGAGCACTCGAAATTCACTCTTTTTCATGTTTGGAAAAATATAAGAGGTTGTATGTTTTGAACAGCTGTTAAACGCGAAGTACATGTAGTAGTCTATTAACAGGTGGTACTTGATGGAAACAGTGTTGCATTTCATTTAACTACGAGGGAAGTTTGAAAAGACACGGACTTATTATTAATAATCCACCCTCGTATTAAATGGGGAAACTGAGTATACTTAAACTTTTTTTTAATTAACATTCAGCTTAAAATAATTAAGAAAACTGACTTCCTAAAACTATTATAGCAAGATTTCGATGCACTATCACTCGTAATATTGTATAGAACTTTGAGTATGTAATTATGTTATGCATACGTTATGTACGTTTTGCAGTCAAAATTTCTTAGAACAAATGTAATGCGCTTGGGAACAAAATATACTGCCATAATTTTATGGGTTACATTTTGGAACAAGTTGTCATGTGTTACAACCAAAGAATATAAATTATATAAAGCAGCATGTAAATGTGAAGTCAGCCGGAGTTTTTACCACAATTTTTTCAGTTCTGCCCACAATTTTCACTCAACAAATTATTCTTTACTAACTTTGTTTTAAAGTAATTATTCCCAATATCGTTGTAATGTTGGATTTATTTCAACGTGTGCAAATATTTCGATGTTTGTATACACAGAAAAGAATATTCCAACTTTTTTTTTTCAAATAAAGAAGTCAACAAAATAATTTTATATTTAATTCAAACACATTGCTTATTAAAATTGCAAGCAAGCATTAAAATATGGCATTCATTTACACATACAATAAGAATTATCGCTGAAAATTAAATTTTACTCAATACTTTTATTCTTTAAATTTCTTTATTAACCCCCCTTCTCGACTAGCAATAAATATGTTGGCAATATAGCAATAACGCCGGCAGAATAACAGAGCAATATTGCTGATTGCTTTACTTATGTTAAGGCTATGGGAAATTGTAGCTCACAATATGGTAAAACTCAACAGGAAAGGTGCAGAACAAAAATATAATTCACTTGTAAACATCTGCTTAATCGAACGAATTTTTATGTTTATAAATTTATAACAATACAAATTATTTTACTACACACATTTTTAAGAGACTATTTTCCTATTTTATTATACATTCATATGTATATTTTCCCAATTTCACTAATATTATATAAATGTCAAATGTAATACAGAAAAGTCGAACATAAATTAACACCGAGTTTGACGTTTCACGCTTGCAATAATTGTTAACGAAAATGCGTTGACAATTATTGCAACATATATTGCAAGTTCCTGCAATGAGCTGTCTCCACTAGCAATAATATAATTTTGACAACTGCTGCAATATATGTCGACATTTTTATTGCTAGTCGAGACGTAGGGTAACTGAAATAAAAATATATATCGATGACTCAATATAAAAATGGCGTATCTCAATTTTTTTTTTCGAAATCGCCTATTTAAACTTTTCTGGTAGACAAAGTATAATGGCATTGTCCTGGAAGATATTAGTACGTTACAGTTCAATATCAAGGACTTATGGCAAGTTAAAAAATTATTTCTGTATATAATTTAATAAAACTAGCCAATGTATCTGTTACGCGGGAATTCCCTCTCCCCTCATTTTTCTGTTAAATGCCATACAAATACTTTACTTTTATAATTTTAATACATTTTTGAAATCTATTTGCCAAACATTACTAATTTACTCCACTTTTTATTTTATGGAGTTAGGCCTTTTAGCCTCTGACACATCCATATATCACATACAAAAATCGTCATCACATAAAATTCAATATTTTTTTTTATTGAATCGGTTATTTTCGTATTCAAATATCAAAATAATTTTTTTCAGTGTAGTTGTTAAATGTAACGAATGTATTTGAAGATTTATGTGATGATGATGATGATGATGATGACGATGATGATGATTTTGCTGATTTTGCCATGCTTCTATCATAAAAATTGCTGTGATTGTTTAGATACTTTAATGTAAAAAATTAAATTAAATAAAAAAAGTACATAAAAAAGCACAAAAGCTGTTCACAATACAACACAAAAGAGAATTGTCAGTCTGAATTAAGAACAGACAAAAATACAAAATCAGCTTATAAGTTGTAAGCTCTCATACACTGAAATAAACTACAGAGCGAACAAATAAAAAACCGAAAAAAAATCAACACGATTTTTTGTCACAGTCACGTTTTACCACATGTTGTTAAGAAAAAAGAAAACGAAAAAAAGTATCAAACAAATGAAATATCCAACCCATTCAAAATGATCTTTATTCGTATACGATTCCATACAAAATCATTGTTAATACATTCTATTCCAACATTCTTTTAATTCTCAATGTATTTAAGCAGTGACCCATTTTGAATATGATCATTATGATGATTAACCTGATTCAGAGACAAATTACAAATTCTAAAACAAAATACACAATTGAGTTGTTTTTATTTTTACAATTTTTTTAGCAGTTACTCGCAACTAATTGCTATTGAATTTATATTAAATCAATTGTAGTTTGTTTTGTTTGAAGTATTCTACAAATAAATCAAACAAGTTCATTCTACGTGAGACAAGACAAGATATTAAGGTCCGGGAAACCAATTTCTAACTTCCGAAACCGGCTGCTTATCTAATCATTCGTATTTAAAAAAAATATACATATGTATATTTTGCCTAGTCCAACATTTCATTTCATCATGTCATAATTTCATTTAAGAAACCACTAGATACCAGATACGTACTCGCATTATGTGTCTCCTTAAGTGCAAATACTGGACAAACATTTATTAAACGTTCAGGGTGTTGACATCAGTTTGCTTTTTTTTTTGCAAGCCAAGGCTGTTTGTTGTAGATTTACCCGCTGGTAACAAAGTCTTAATGACAGTTTTTATGTTCTTGCAACTTAAAACTAGAGAGTGCCTTGGTGGAAAAATATTATATGTATATCATATACGAAGGGTGTTTGTTATACAATATGTTATAATTGTTGCTACTGCTGCAACTACTGGTCAACTTGAAGATTATAATTAAACCTCTGCAAGCAACTACGAGTATCTAAGAATATTTGCTGCAAAGAGCCATAAAATATGGCTGGTCTGTTATAAACTTATAGCAAGGAAAAAGAAACGGGTCATTTGTAAAGCTGTAGTTAAGGTGAAAAATTAACCGCTCTGTTCCTCAAGCTTTAAGAAAATTGGGCAAAGTGAAATCTAAACAGGTGTTGAAGTTATAAATTAATAAACAGTTTAAAGAAAATAATGTGTTTGAGTAATTACAGCTGCATGTAAAGGAAAGATTTTTTCTTATAACTAGGAGATTTTTAATGGTATGGACCGGTGAGTTGAGAGTTTGCTAAAGCAATAAAAATACTTGTTTGGTTCATGTCTTAAAACAAAAACTTTGCAACCAAATTAAACTTTTTACCAAAACAACAAAATTCTAACAACGGTATCTTGAAAGTTCACATTTGAGGCTGAAGTTTCCGCCTTTTGTGATTAAATTGAATTATAGCGCCGAAAAGAAGGGGGGGGGGTTGGGGAATGTATGGCCGTATTTATAAAATATAATTTTGGTTTGCAAAACAATTTAAGAAAAAAAAAATTAGTTTTTAGAAAATTTCAACTAAAATCTTTATCAAAATTGGTAGCGTTCACACCAATTTTTTGACATTTATCAGGATATCATATCTAAAACTAAAACCAATAACTGAAACTTTTCCTAAACTACAAGCAAACAACTGCAATGTAGCTAATTCACACACCTTTCTAAATACACAGTTTTAAGCAAGCCACAGACCTTGCGACCGTTGGTACAACATAAGCAGGTTGTATATGAGATTGTAAAGTGTGTGGGGTCGTCGGATGAAGTTGTGTCTCGGTTGTACGAAAGATAGGGTTTCTAATTTCCCGGACTTTTTCAATTCCCGGGAACCGAGAAGTAAAATGTTTTATTCCCGGGAATTCCCGGGAATTTCAAATACATATGAATTTAATTAAATGACGTCAATAAAAAATATAATTTTAAAAGTATTATGAATAATTTTGTAATATCTATTAAAATATTTGTAATATCAATTAAAAAATTAACTAAATTTTGACCTATAAACAATTTTATAATATTAATTAAGTTTTTCCACTCAAATTAATTAATAATTGATTCAATTAAATCAAATCAATTAAATTCTTAATTGAAAACATTAATTGGTGAATACTTTTTTCTGTGGACATTCAAATCAAAAACAAAACAACTTTATTCATTAATTTTATCAACAACATTTAAAAAAACTAATCAAAAAAATCATATGCTTTGAGTTAAGCATGGATGGAAATTCCATCTAGATCTGCCAATCTAGATACTTTTTTCTATAAAGACTTCATAAGTTAAAAATATTTCGTAACGCTGGAAGTTGTTGGATTGTACATATTATGCATCGTTACAGAGTTGTATTTTTAAGTAATGAAACAACGAACAGCAATGTAAAAAAAAACCAATTCCAAAAACCGATATATTAAATTCCCGAAAATTCCCGTTGAAAATTTCCCGGGACTTGCAAAAAAATAATTCCCGGGAATTCCCGGGATTTTTTTCCCGCGTAGAAACTCTAACGAAAGATTAAAAAGATTTGATTTTTTGGCAATTTGTATAGACAGGTTGTAAAATTTAGGAGTTGGTTGTACAACTTTATTTCATTTTGTTCGTATTTTTGTTGTGGTCATATAAAAAACGTTGCGCACGAATTCAAACTTGCTTTTGTAAATGCATCGGAACCTAAAGGTAATTAAATACTTCGTCTAACATCCAAGTGTATTTTTTGTTTTCACTTTCTTTTAATATTTTCAAAAGTTTGTTGTTAGCATACATTTCTTTTTATATAAACCACTCTTTTAATAAAATTCTTTTTTTCTGTCCTTTTTTATATTCTTCTTCTTTTTTCACCAAAAAAATATTCCACTACAATACGCGACATGGTACCCGATGTCATGTTTACTAAAAAAAATTAAGAAATGAAGTTGTACGCTAATGTTGTACACGTTTTTGTATAGTTTGTGCGCAAAACACACAACTTGGTAATCCAACGTGTGGCTTGCATTACTTTTTAGTATAATTTCGGGAAAAACCCATAGTTAAGTTCTACTAAATTTTAAGTAGATTTCGACAACATCTAGTGTCGCGTGCGACACCATGCAATTAGGCTTGTATTTCAGAACAATGTGACTCGATTTTTCTTAATTTTTTACCCAATATAGAACTGCTGACGGCCTATAGAAATATATAAAAAAAGTAAAAAAGTTCCGTTTTCTTAAAAAATAACAATCATATTCGTTTGGTGTCGCACGATACAAAAAATTGACATTCCTGTGAAAATGCCTATATATATTTGTTTTACATGGTAAATTTACTACATTTTGGCCAAACTCTCCTAAGTATTAGATTTTGCTCAAGTGTAAACGCACTATAAGGCCATAATATCTATTAATAAAGTATATGAAATCAAGTTTATGAATTTTTTCAGTACCAACGAAGCTGAACCTCTGGCAGAAGCGCTGACTTCCAAAACGTATAACTACAAAGTTTGTATACTATTTCGCAGCGATGTTTAGATCGTGTGCAAATATAAAGTTTCGCAACATTGTGACCTGATTACTTATATGTGGTGTCTCTAATAATTGTCAATGCGATATTGAACAGGTGTATATTGTTAACGTTCTGTCTTGCAACGTTATGAAACACTATACTTTGTTCGAAGATAAAGCAGCTAACATTTTGAAAGTTAGCCAAAGTGTATATAAAGCGAATTTATTTCTTAATTTATTACTAGATATACCAAACGGACGATATAATCGTCCGCATTCTAAACAGAAACAAAATCTCTTTATTAAACCTTATTCAATTTATTGAACTCTCGTCCTATAAGTTTTATGCAGCGTGACCGTTTGACCGACTAAAGGGGCAAATTGCCACTTTTTCGACTGCCTTGCCACTTTATTCCCCTTTTTTTAGAGTGAATTATATAATAATACATTAAAAATAAAAAAATTAGTGTAGTTTTCACGTCTTTTTTTAATTTTGCCCCTTTTTTTGATAAATTCCCTATTTGGTGCAACTTTTTGAAAAATGTCATCGGCCACCCTGGTTTTATGGCTTTCATACAATAACAAATAACAAAAAATATGGAATAGCATGAAAAATAGTACACAAACACACACACACACACACAGTGTAAACCCTGAAGGAAATGTCGATGGTGAAAATGTACTGAGTCGCTTTTGACTTTGTCACCAGTACTACTCTCTAATTAATCCCCATACAATACTTTGTGCTATAGACATTTAGCATGTGCTTGTCATTGAAAATCTACTAGTAACACTAAAACAATTGACTAGATAGTGACTACATAGTTCTTATGGGAACATGGAGACATACCAACCAGACATTTAGTGGTACATTTCTATACCTTACGTACATACAATTATATGAATATTGACAAGTTGTTGCAAAAGCCACCAGAAATATACCACATTTGTTGTCTCTCTTTCTTTTATACTGACGAATAGAAAATAAATTGTAGACAATGTACCTACTAATAGAGTTTTAGTGTTGACATAGAGACATTTGGCCCCAGTCTGACTGCAGGGAACTAACAAATGAGCGTGTACTATGTTTGCATGTAGTAGTAGCAACTTTAAACGCTTATAGCTCCCAAAATACTAAACCGATTTCAATAAAATATAGATTCTGCACATCTGCGCAGAAATTACTTTAAAATGATATAAATCTTTCCAAAATCGGTGCAGTAGTTCCGGCGTAAAAGGGATTACAAGAAACGTGTTCGCCTATTAATTATATAGATAGATTATTAATACTTCCCCAGGAAGTATTTAGCCCCCTTCTAGGTATTTTTGTCTCCTCTGCCAGGAGAAGTTTGTTTTTGTGTGTGTTATACAGTGTAATAGATTTAGACAATTTAATGTCCTGTGCAGAATGTTGTTCGTATCGGAGTTATGATTCAGGGGCCAAACTACGGCACTTGTTATCGAACGAAATTACGAAATATTTCAATAGAGTTTATATGGAAATATTTTTAAATTTCGAACCGTATCGAATGCCGTAATTTGCCCCCAGATCTGCGTCGAATAGGCAGCTGATTATTGCTTTTAGATGCACCTTGAATCAGACTTGATACATAAAAGCATCTCCAAAGCAAAAACCGTAATAACCTGTGATCAGGGCTGTCAGATATGGCGATTTCTCGCCAAACGTGGCGATTTTTCAACTTGTTTGGCGTCCAAATTTTTGGTTTGGCGACATGGCGATTTTTCTAGCGACAAATAAATTTCTTGGCGATTTTTGTGGCTATTTTTAACAAAATTGAAATTCAAAATTTTTGTAATTCAGCAAAATTAGTTTGTGGAAGGAGTAGTTTACAAAAAATAAATCCTACCAAAAGTCGTCTGCAAGAAATTAAATCAGCTTGATTTTGATGGTTTTTCTTATATTAATTGATTTATTTTGAATTTGGATGAGAAAATTTTGAAAAAAATTATTTTTGGCGACTTGGTTTCTACTTTTGGCGATTTTCTGCTAAATTTCTATACGATTATTTTATAAAAATGTACGTTAAAAAAGTGTTATATAAAATCAAATTTATTATCAAATATTTATTAAGAAAAACTACATAAAATTAATTCTGGCGACTTTTGGCGATTTTTAAAATCAATTTGGCGAAAAAGGTCAGAAAAAATCTGACAACCCTGCCTGTGATTGGTGTAGAACAGGTACGACCAAGCCATATGCACAATGTGTAAATTTTTATAAAATAGCTTTTATGCTTTCACACCGACGAGAGTACAACAGCCACAAGAACAACACAATAGTAAACAAATTTAAGAGCTTTCAAAGCTGGTGTAGAATATAGAGAAAATCATTATTATTTCGAATCTGTAACAATGGAAAGGAAAATAAAAATAAATTTTTACAAGTTATCACCTATAAATGCCATTGTGTTTCCCATCATACACTCACTTAATCATTCGAAACTTATTTGTAATTAATTGATTATTCTTTCGCGCAAGTACAACTTTTGCAAAAGTTCACTTAACTTGCTGTCGAAGTAGTAATTTTTTTAAGTGTCTTGTTCGTTTTAACAAAAACAAAAATAAAAAAAATTCCATAAGAACAACAACAGCAACAACAACAACTACATCCGTTGGCATTCCTTAGCTTGTTTTACACTTTGCGGTAATCACATCTCTCCTTCATGTTTCACTCACTTTAACCGCAAAAAGGTTATAAAATGGAATGTTTTATTGCTTTTTGTTTTTGTTTTTTACGCAAAAAAGTATGTGCAAAATGCAGTAATTTGCTAAATATGGTAGCGCAAAGGAAAATAACAACAACAATAACTGATTCGAAAATGTTTAAGGCTCTTTTTTGTATCTGCAAAAATTACATACAGGGATGAGTTTATAGATTTCTTTTTTTTTGCATTTTAGAGATTAAACCAAAACCCGTTTAAAAATAAAATATTTAACTCAAGCTAAATGATGAATTGAGACAGATTTTTTCCTTTAAAGTTTCCGTAAATTGTTAAATTGCTTTTTGCGACGACTCTAATCGCAAATCGCAATAACTGCGTCTTACAAACCGCACCGCACCGCCTTAATCAAACAAACAGACAAAATGTTTTGTAAAAATAATTATGTGTCGTGTTTTTGGGGAATTTTATTAATTAATCTCAAGTTAGTGGTTAATTCTGTTAAATCCAATTATTTCCTTGGCGCCTCAACTTAAAAAAAGACAGCTGTATGTAGATGTTAAAATATTAGTAAAAAAAAGGAAATAAAGTTAACTAAAAATTATAATTAAAATTTAAGTTTGTTATTGAGATACAACTTATAACAGATAATATTTTTGAATGTGTGTTATTTTTAAAAATTTAAGCTGCGTAGCCTGTTTGGCTTGTCTGTAGAAATATTAATCATTTTTTTTTTGTGAAGAATCTAACATCCAGAAGTTTAAAAATCTTTGCAATTATTATTTTTTGTTTAGTGTCATGAAAAAGTTAATTATCTTTTGAACAAAGGAAAAAAAACTTTTTATTGAAGTTGAAGGAAAAACTTTAGAACACTTTCTCTCAGGTTGTGAACTCAGTGCAGTCTTTACCTCAGCATGCAATAACCTCGAGATATTGTAAATTACAAAGACAACTAAAATGTTATCAGGCAGTGACATTCACATCTAATTGGCTTCAACTCGTTGACAAATATACAAACCTTATTAATCGGTCTGAAGCAAATATTCCAAAATCAAGCGCTAACTTATAATATATCTATCTACGAGTATGTTGTACTCATGCCTTCATTAGTACGAGGACAGTTTGATAAATTCATTACTTTCTGTATAAAATAAAATTGTTTCCGCAAAAAAACACTTTGTTTCTCTATATACAGGCATGTTCTGAAAATCACATTTTTCAAATCACTAGTGATTTTAAAAGTAATAATGGTCCTGCAGACTTTTTTAAAATCATATACGATAAATTTCTTTCAGAAATGATATTTGATGCTCTATACAATAGAAAAATTAAAAAAAAAGAGCGAACAAATATCTGCAAATATCCATCATTACTTTTAAAATCACTAGTGATTTGAAAAATGTGATTTTCAGAACATGCCTGATAGTCTTTTTTAAGCTCGAAACATTTGATCCAGCATCTTTCTAATATTTTTAAATCTCCCCAAATAATAATATTTCTCAAAGCACTCAGAACAGGCGACTCAAACTCAGTAATTTTTTTTGAATATTTAAGTGTGCTGTATGTTTTATTAAACTTTACCTTTAAAAGCGAAAACTGGCTAAACATATACATTTGGGGGATTCAAACGTTAAGTTTATTAAGTGTCATAATGTTTTTTAAAATTTTTATTTGAAAAAAGAAAAATCAGAAGCAAAAATAATTATATTAAAATAATCTGTAACGTTATGACACAATATGACTACCCTATATGTATTTTATTTATCATTTATTTACACAAATAATATTGTGTAAATAATAACTAATTAAGCTCCCGTGAAAATAATAAATAAAATGTCAAAAGTAAAACAGCTGTTTGTGAAAATTCCCTGGGGGCTAGATTTTCCCCTGAAAATGATATGGGTAAGGGGAACATTTTCCCGGGAATATTCTCAAGTTGGTTGATAATCACCCGTATTGCGTATGCCGAGTCGAATATTCGGCTACGACAATTTTATATATGATTAAACAAAGCTTGTACAAGTTTTCTTTATTCTATGACAAAATTCTCGTAGACGAATATACGACTCGACATACGCAATACAAGGGAATGTTTAATCAACACACAAGATTCACGATTTTCATTTACATTAACATTAACGAAGTTGTACACTTTCAATGGCTGTCAGAAGCAAAGACGCATCTTAATCAAAATTTGACAGTAGTACAGTAAAATACAACAGTTAATAGGGCTATAATTAGATTTAAAGTTACTGACCAAGAAATACAAAAAATCTCGCAATCAACATACTGCTCTCGTATGTGCGTATGTATATGAAAATTAGAAATACTTTTACAATAAAATACTACGTGCACACATACATACATACTTGCATATGGCATTGATTTAGTAGATATGAAAAAAAATTTTTTTTTAATACACTGCGCTGTGCTTTGGAAAATTAAGATCTTAAGATCGATTAAAATCTTAATAGAATTTTAATGGAAATTTCTTTCAATATATGTAGTCTGCCAGAAGAAATTGTATTTCGACTTCTAAATGTTGATATTTCACCTTGTATAGATAATAAAACTTGGCTGTGTATGCTACAGACTTGATTTTTTTTTATATCTATTCATATTTGAAAATTATTTAGTGATTTTCAATAGAGAAAATAAATACTCATCTTAAATAATTGTTGATTAATGACGCCACATGCAACCTTTGCAGTCGCTTAATATTAATGATTTTGCATTTGAACTTATTATGACAAATAAATAAACAGCTTTTGACAGCAAATGAATTCGTTTACGGGTATTAACATGCAGCCATCTATGAATGGTATTCCAGTGACTCCGATCGTATGTCCATTTAATTATCACTTATAATTAATATTCTTTGAGCACAACAATATTTTAAATGTTTTTCTTGGCCACGGTTAAATCTAGAATTAATAGCCTTTCATTTACTCCACCATGGAGAGTTAAGACCGTAAAGAATAAGAATGAAAAAGTTTAAATTTTAAAAATGAATAAATATGTACGTCTGTTAGTCTGCTGCTATTTTGTAAATAGTCAATAAGAACGCACATTTTACACGTGAGCCTTTATGAGCTGAGAGAAATTGTGGGAAATGTTAACAAAATCGCTTGTTGACTTCGAAGTAGGGATGGGAGCGTGTCGTGATTTTTTTCGTGACAGGAACATGCACGACTCAACACGATAGTGACGGTGATAATGAATTTGTGATAGTGTCGGAGTCTCTTAAAGGCTCAGTTACCCGACTGTAATGTAAAGTAACTGCAACGTAGGATACAGCAGACCGATATTTTTATATGAAAAGTAGTAGGTTGGTTACCTTACATTACATCTGTATAACCATTTGCATTATTTTTCATATATCAATATTGATCAGCTGTTTCCTACTATTGCATTTACTTTATATTACAGTCGGGTAACTGAGCCTTCAAGCTTAAAGTTCTGAAATAAAACAAAAACTTGTATCTATTTGAATGTAAAAAATTTTTTTTTGCTATTTAATTCAGGGACCGTAGCTGTTATAACTTAAAAGTCAGAAAATAAAAGTTATTTTTTGACTTTTATTTTTTCGGGCAGAAATAAAAGTTATTTTTTGACTTTTATTTATTTGATAAAAAATAAAAGTTATTTTTGACTTTTATTTTTTCAAGCAAAGTTAAAAGTTATTTTTTGACTTTAATTTTTTTGAGCAGAAATAAAAGTTATTTTTGACTTTTATTTTTTTCAAGCAAAGTTAAAAGTTATTTTTTGACTTTAATTTTTTTGAGCAGAAATAAAAGTTATTTTTGACTTTTATTTTTTTCAAGCAAAGTTAAAAGTTATTTTTTGGCTTTAATTTTTTTGAGCAGAGATAAAAGTTATTTTGTGATAAATTCATTATATTTATTATAAATTTTTGGCGCGTTTGCAATAGTGAATCGTTAAATTTACTTATTTAGAAAAGAATATTTGGAATATTAAATAATAATTTCTTTGTCAAAGGGGTTGAAAATAGGGATGTAACGAATACCAGTTTAGCGAATGCGAATGCGAAAACGAATAATACGTTTTAATTTTTGCGAAAGCGAATGCAAATATTACAATACGTTAAAAAATCACATGAAAATAAATGTATCTAAGAACATAAAGTTGTGTTATGTACATAGATATACTTGAGTCTTGAATTCAGCAAATATTTATTAATTTATTAGAAATAAAATTTTTTAAACTGAAAGATATATGAAATCATATTAAAATAAGTATAGATAATAATTAAAAATAAATTTACAGAATGTTAGGCAATCAACCCATTCGTACTTTGGGCCTAAGACCTTGTACTAAGTTCAGCATTTCCTGTAAAATGCTACCAGAATACATATTAAGAAAAATTGGAATGAATTGTTCATGATAATTTTTTCCAGAAGTACTACTCTGTTCATCTTAGGAAAAACATATGAAATATATATTCAAAATTTTAAGTTTTCATGCGAAATATGAGTGGGACTTGTTTCGCAAAAAATTTACAGCAAAGAAGGAATATTTAATATTTTTGCATTTAAAATTCTTTGAACGATGTAATGATATGCTTACGATTTTTCAAATGTTTTAACAGATTTGTCTTAAGTACAAACTATTTTCGCGCAATTCACACACTGAATTTTCTTTTTCAAAAACTGGAAAATATTTCCAATATTTTTGTCTTTAGTATTCGCTTTAAATATTCGCATACATTTTAGCGAATGCAAAGGCGAATGCAAATAGCAAAAGTAAGCGAATTATTTGCGAATGCGAAAGCGAATGCGAACATTCGTTACATCCCTAGTTGAAAACACAAAAATAACTTTTATTTCTGCTCGAAAAAATAAAAGTAAAAAAATAACTTTTATTTCTACTCGAAAAAATAAAAGTCAATAAATAACTTTTATTTCTGCTCGAAAAAATAAAAGTCAAAAAATAACTGTTATTTTTGCTCAAAAAAATTAATATCAAAAAATAACTGTTATTTTTTGCCTGAAAAAATAAAAATCAGATTTTTAAAAAGCATCGCATTTTCTGACAATTTGGTCCAAGACTTTCGAAATGGTATACTTGGTTTCATTCTCCGACATTTCCTTAAGGTTGCTTTTTTTAATCAAAAATTCAAAATTAACAGTTATTTTCGGTCCCTGATTTAATTCGATTTCGTGCGTGTTGTGTTGCGTAGCAGTGTGCTTGTTTCGTACGTGTTGTCGTTTTTGGGTCTACACGCGACCGTCTCTACTTCGACGTCTATTGCTGACGTTGGTCTTTTATGCTTAAACTGTCGAGTAATTTTAATGGAAATATATTTTTATTTGACATTTATGAGGTGGCAAAGAAAAAAAAAGTTATGAAAATGTATGGAGCAGGCATGCAGCCGATGCAAATATCAATTTCCATTTGTATATACAATGTACATACATATGAGCGTGTGTATGCATGTATGTTTGTATGTATATACATGTGAGTATGGTAGCCAGGGTGTTAGTGCAAGGAGAAGCTGTTGCCTTTGAAATTTATTATATTTTATGGCTGTTAAGCATTATTAGTTAAACTGAAGTAAAAGGTGCTGTCAGTATTATGAAAAGTAATGGTTGACGTATTGATTTATGTTTAAGTTTTAAGGAATGTTTTTCTATTTAAATGAAATTAAAAATCTTGCTGTCAACTCTGATAATAAAATTTGCTTTTGTTGTTTTTTCTTTTCTTTGCAGTTTTCTTTTGGAAATCATGATGAGGTAAGTTGTTGAAAATTTGCATTGTAAGTTATGTATGTATGTATGTACATATGTATGAGTATATAAAGTTTTGGTTTGATCGTTTTGCAATGATAATGAAAGTAAATCCATTTCAGTGTGAGCTTTAAAAAAAATCAGTGAAAGCGTGTGAATTCTAGTTTTTATTGTTGAAACTGTCTGCTGTTCCACTGAGTTGATGATAATATGATATCTTCCGTTATATTAACATAAATATCACACAATAAGTCTGTGAATTAGTAGGGAGTATGTATCTTTGCTTTTGTTCATACGTTTTTGCTTTATTTTATTTGCCAACATTTAATACTGCGAATTGTCTGTCATTTGCAATGAATGAGCAAGAAGATATAAACTTGCTTTAAATAAAAAATAAAGTTACAATTGTTAATGAATGCAGGAGACCACACCGCCATGATCACCACACAATGAGCCAGACCGAATGACATACCGAAACTGCATCAATTGTTGTCTGGCGCTTTGAAATTGGAGAGATAACATAAAACAATGATATAGACTTGAAACTCAATACGTATGCGTCTATATAATGATGAAAAACTATTTTTATTTGTGCTAAAATGTGAAAAACTTAGTGCGCAAAAAAGCTCAATTGGCTTGAAATTTGTTTTTGACAACAACATGAAAAATATAAGCAAAAATAACTCAAAATAGTTGTATGCAATGCGGGAAATTTTTTCTCGATCTGTTCTCAACTACGTTCCATAAGTTCATTATTCGTTCGCATAAAAAATTAAAAAAGAAAATGTGCAGTTCTGTTTGTGCATCAAGCACACATACATTTTAAATGAAACTTCAAAGTGCAACAGGTTGTTTAATATGATGCATGAAAAAATATATATTAGATTTAATTTATTTTTTTCTCTATTTGTATTCTTTCTTTGTTTCCCCAACACCTTGTTATTATTGTTACTAAGCTTTCTTGGGATATTGAAAGTTTTACAACACCAAAATCTAACCCAAAATGAATGCATATGATGTTGACAGATCAAATCAAAATCAAAATTAATGCTTGACGTCGGGTCGTCCGTAATTAGTGTCTTTCAAAATTTTCCCGGGATCCCGCAATTTTCCAGTAAAGAAATCCCGAGAAATTTGTGCGGGAATTCCCGGGATTTTTTTAATTTTATTTCGGCAACTTGATGAGTGTTGTTATTCACTTTATGGATGCGATGGTGCAATAATAAGGTGATGGCACCAGCACAATAGCTAAAACTTTACAACAATTAAGGCCTAGTTTTCATCTGGCACACATGTGCTCTGAGACTAATGCCCGTAATTTCTACCCATAGATATCTATTAGTGTAAAGATATCTATTTTGTAAGTCAAATTTTATAAGGCAAACTCGAAGGTAAAAAGATTAGGTAAATTATCTGTGTGTAGAAATCACGGGCATACGAGGCCTGTATTTGCAAAAGCGGAACGCGACGTTCAAAATTTTAATTCTACAACAATTCATAAAAGTAAAAACAGAAATGCGCAATGCAATAAAAAAATTACATATTATCTTTGGTAAAAAGAACGATTCTATTTATGCTTATTCTGTACCAAGGCGAATTCAGTATCCGGTGACCTTATCAGCCCGGCTGATTATCAGCTGTTGCTACCGAATTGAGCATTTTGAACCAAAACGTCAAAATTTGCTTAGAAATCTTCTGACAGATTGGTTTTGTAGCATAGCAAACTACGTGTTGTTTTTTCTGTTGTAAAATTGTTGTAGGGAAGAGTTCACCTGATACTGAATTCGCCTTGTTCTGTACTAAAGTCCTATTTCCTACGAAATATTTTGTAATATTTTTTAATAATATAATTTCTTTTTTTTGCGTTATACCAATGCATTTTTCTTTGCATTTAAATATAGTATTGGTATTTACGCATTACTATTATATAAAGAACTGAAATGGTATTATTTTTTTGACTAATTTGACTAATGTGTTTGTTTTTTGTAGAAAAAAAAAATTAAACTAAAAAATATTTTGTATTGTTTTGGACTGGGCGAAAATTCCCGGGAATCCGAAATTTCGTTACCGCTTTCCCAGGAAATGAAAAAGTCTGGGAAAAGAAAAACTCTATCCCTAATGCATATATCGAAACATTTAATAGAAATACACGAATTTGACATCAATCATTTTTATCGTGCCTGGGCCACTTAAAGCTTTTAAGTACCTATTTTTTGAAGTTGATTCAATTCTTTAAATTTTTTTGGGTTTATTTTTGAATAATTTTTTAGAAAATCTTTATTAATTGAACTGTTGGGAATGTCTAAAAATAAAATTTGCCAACACTGATGACTTGCCAAGATCACATACAATCTGCATTTCTTACCGCACGGTGTTTGTAAAGTTTCATGGGAATCGTTTATATATGTATAAATACATAAAATATCATTCTAAATTCAAAGGGGCTTAGTTTCGCCCATTTTTTTTTTTCAAAAAGCAATATTAACGGTTTGTCCCACGATGTCACCAGAAATCGTTCGATCGAATACTTATATTGAAAACAAAAACAAATTTTGTAATGTTATTGTTGTTTGCAATACAAGTTGTCGATCGAACGATTTTTGGTGACATCGTGGGACAGGCCGTTAGTCGTTGCAACAGTCTAAAGGCTCAGTTAGCCGACTGTAATGTAATGTAACTGCAACAGTAGGAAACAGCTGATCGATATTGTTATGTGAAAAGTAATGATTATGGTTGTAGAGATGTAATGTAACGTAACCTACTTTTCACCTAAAAATATCGATCAGCTGTTTCCTACGTTGCAGTTACATTACATTACAGTCGGGTAACTGAGCCTTAATATGTGCGAAAAAGTGTCCTTATTAAGTGCCACTCAGACTATTATAGTTTGTATTAATACATGTCAAAAATTCAAATAATACGTGCAAGTGCGATATTGTGAATGCAAAATGTCATAACGAATGGTAAATAATACGATAAAAATTTGACATCCCATAATACTTGACCATTTTTTGAAAATTTTCTAAACGATAATACTTTTCATCTGATCAGGGTTGCATTATTACAAAATCCAAACTAACAAGCCGTCTGTTCCGACGCCGATGCCGTGCCGTCGTTTATGTTATATGTCTTTGTATTAAAACGGATATAAATATTGAATGTGCTTATCGTATTGAATAATTTTTCGTGTAAGACATGTCTGAAAGTTAACGAAACTATCGTATTTTCTTTTTATTTATCTTATTTAAATCAACTACTTTAACCGCCGTCTATTTTCAGAGGCCGGCACGACCACAGCGTACATGAAACTGCTTTACCGCCGGAAGTCAAAGATTAATGTAGGCATGTTAATCCTCAACAGCTGTTTGCTTTATACTTGTGTTTTTAATGTAATATGAGGTGTGATGGTGTGAACATAAAATGTCAATTTACGTTAAATTTTTTGATAGTCGAAACAAATGTGTTTAGATTTCTTTTTCGTAAAGTGTGATGAAAGTCTTTATACATGTATAATAGTCTGAGTGGCCCTTTATCAGTTGAATAGAATTACATAAAATGTTATGTTATATTTTTATGGGAGTCGCTCTTTCCACACTGAGAAAATACACTTTAAGAAACAGTTTTTCGCCACTCCACAAAATGTTGCCATATATTTGGAAATTGGGGCTTATTAAAAAGCCTTGAACAAAGAACACAATATGTTTCAATTTAACTGCTCAATAATTATTAAATATAAATTGATTTAATTTTCTTTTTTATAATTATTACTTTAAATTTTGAAATTGTTGACATTTTAAGAATGTAATAAATTTTTTAAAAAACCATGCTTAGATAAATAAATTATTGATTTCAATGATGTGGTTTATTGACCTTGAATTATAACCTGGGCAAGGCAAAAAAAAAAAAACCCTCCTTATTATGAAAAAAATAAAAATAAAAATAAAAATCCATACAAACATACATTTTTGCTGACACAGGTGTTCTTTATATTTTCTTTGGTTCTTTACGTTTATAACGAACTTATGTACATATTTTGTGTGGCTCATGTGTAATAAAATACCAAAATAAAAAATGTAAAAATATTACGAAAAAAAAACAGCAAAAATAAATAAATTTCAAAATGCCAATAAACTTGAAATGCTTCACTTTCGAATTCTCGAGGTAAAAAAAACGGAAAAATAAAAAGAAAAAGAAACTACTGCTACTTACACAAGCACTCTTATAAAGATCGATCAGTATAAAAAATTATAAATATGTATGTATATGTATATAACTTTTTGCCTCTTTTTAACCAAGTTGCAAATATTTTAATACGAAACACAAGTATCCGACCGTTCTGGCACAAGAAGCGCAAAAAACAAACCGACTGCACGTTAAAGGTTATTGATCCAATTCTCTACTACAGCAAATAATTGAAAACAAAACCAAACCAGTTTAGTTTAAGTGTATTAAGTTCTTTACTTGCTCATTTTACAAAAACCTTCTAGGAAGGATCACTTGCTGTACCACACCACACTGCTGCCTGCACACAACATCTTAATCAATCACAGCTCATTTTTGAGCAGAAATACATACGTACATACATACGAGTAAATATTATTTTTCCCTTCAACCTGCCAACCAGCCACAAACAGTCAACATTGTTTCTTGATTGGTCTCATAAATCATACAGAAAACTCCACATATGGACATGCTAGAATCCGCCTTTTGAACCTGCTGACAATGAGTGCTTTATTTAGTTCGGAAATATTTTAAAAATGTATTAATAACAATTAACACACAACAACTATGTAAGTGTCGATCCTTTACGATCTTCATTATTTTACAAACCTTATTTAAATGATGTGATCATGTTTAATTGTTTGAACACTTTGTGGTTCATGTTTGTATTTTATTTTATTAGATTGCCATAAAAATCTAAATAATGTGTCATCGGATGTCATGTAAGGCGCCTCGGAATTAACACCGCTCACAGTTATGTAAAATGATGAAAGCATTTTGTATGCTATGAATAAATGGCAGCGGCAGTGGTAGATTTTGCCTGCCGTTTATCGTAGTTTGCGTATGAAGAAGGTATCAGCCGTGTACAATACAGGTGTTTAAAAATGCTTAAGACGACCAACTAACTAACTACTGGCTTAAGGGGGTTAAATTGGCACCTTATGGTCAATAATTATTATTTAAACTCAAATGAAGGAAGTGATGCTGTTAGTCGTAAAAGCTTTGAAAGATTGCTTGGATTTGTGTTGCTTTGTAAGTATGTATTAGAGTTCGACCGATTAATCGGCTTCGGCTTCGGCCTTCGGCCTTCGGCCTTCGGCCTTCGGCCAAGAATTGGTAATCGGCCTATGGCAAAAATCGGCCGATTAGTCGAAGCCAAATATTTTTCATTCCAAGCTTGAAAAATAACATTATTTTTGGTCGTTGCTCGCCGACAGTTTCTATTGTGTTTAACGTTTTGAAAGGTTTGCTTTGAAACACAACCCTGTTGCTTTCTATTTTCTTTTACTTGGACGATCTTGTGAGTGATCATATGAAAAAGCAATCTAGAAATTGCAAAATAGTTTTATTTTTCTTGTTATGTATCCAATAGATATTACAGCTATTTCAGTGATCTCAAAAAAGCAAAATTTTTTCTTAATTCATATAAAACAAGTATCATTTTTAAAATTTAAAACATTCGGCTTCGGCTTCGGTTTTGGCCGAAGTTTAGGATTTTAGCCGAAGTTTGGCTTCGGCTTCGGCCGAAAAAAACGCCTTCGGTCGATCTCTAGTATGTATGTATAAAAAGTATAGCATATATGGGATATAGGGTAGCTCTAATAATAACTTAAAGAAAGGTAACCTTTAAATTTTGTTACATTAGACTGGGTTCAGACATGGCAATTTTAGTTGAGAAACTTTTTAGCATTGGGCGAGAGAGGAACATATGATGACTCCCCTCTTCATTAACTTTTCCTTTATCTCTCTTCTATAAGCTCAAAAGTTGCACAATTAAAATAGCAGTTTGTAAGCCCAGTAATTTTAGATGCAAAATTTGAATTCGGGCGCGAGGACCACAACGAAAATAAATTTGAAATGAAATAAAGTTGCAAAAGATAATTGTATTATTTATCGTACGATTTATAGTAACGTCTATACACTGCACTAGAAATTCATTCTGTTCTCTCTACCCCTGAACCTTAGAGTTGTCAGATATGGCGATTTTTCAACTTGTTTGGTGTCTAAATTTATGATTTGGCGATGTGGCGACTTATCAGGAAAAACTAATTCAGGAAAATTAGTTTGTTGAAGGAATAGTACACAGAGAAAACAGTGCCTAATAAATACATCATAAAATAGAACAAAATTAATAAGAAATCTCTATGGCTTTTTTTCAATAAGGAAATCTTATTTATTTCATAGGAAAAACCGTTTTGAAAAAATCAAAAAGAAATCTTCTAGTTTTTATTAGGTTATCTTATTGATTTTTTCAAAAAGGTTTTCTTCTTGTTTTTATTAGGCGACCTCATAAAAAATAAAAAATAAATTGCGTCTTTATTCTCTGTACTTATGTATTTTCATTTAAATTCTATACCATATACATATGTATGTATGTATGTAGTATATTGTATATGTTATTTATTTATACATACATACATACACATTATGTTATATTCTTAACTAACTTACTCACCAAGTATTGAACCAGCAAAATTCTGACTGATAGACAAGTACTCTAACCAATATGCTAACAAGCAGCCTGAATAACCATTGAAATTATTGTGCAAACATTTTTATACAAAAATGAAAAAGATCATGAAAAAAATTTTCTCTATGTCTATTTATAGAAAAAAAAAAATAACAAGACACCTCATAAGATCAAGAAGATTTCCTTATTAAAAAAATCAATAAGATGCTTAACACATAATCATATAGGAACCTACTAAAATCAAGTAGAAAAACTTATTGAAAAAATCAATAAGATAGCCTAATAAAAACAACAAGAAAACCTTTTTGAAAAAATTAAGAAGGCAACCTAATAAAATCAATAAGAAATCCCTATAGCTTACAATGTATAAGAAAACCTAATATAATCTAGAAGTTTTTCTCTATGGATTGTTTTTTGGCGCCAAAAATAACGGAAATTGAGTAAAAAAAAGTTGTGAATAATAAGATTTCTTCTTGATTTTATGTGGTTTTCTTCTTGATAAAATTAATAAGACTTACCACATATAAAAAATAAGGAATCTCTATGAAAAAATCTTCTGCCGGAATACCCCTTAGCCTAAAAACGTTTCATAGAGAAAATCTTCTTGATTCTATGAGGCAGTTTTTTCTCTGTGTACCAAAACTCTTCTGCAAGAAATTAAAACTATTTTTTTATGATTTTTCTTATCTTTGTTATAGTAATTAATGTGTTTTGAGTGTGGATGAGAATAATTTTTGGCGGTTTTATTTTTACTTTTGGCGATTTTCTGCAAAATTTTTTTTTGATTCCCGATATCAAATTTCCCTTCATGGGGATCGAAAATTTTATGGAAACAACATTTTTATATTTTATTCACGATAGGGGTGATTAACAAAAGTGTTATATAAAAGCAAATTTATTATCAAATATGTATTAAGAAAAACTACAATGAAAGACTTTTCGGCATACATTCTATGAATTTCGACATTAATCTAATGAAAAATTCATTAAAATTCAACCAACGTCATGCTTCGTTGGATTAATGAAACCAGTTTCGTCAAAATTATTTTATTGAAAAGTTCATCAAATTTATTTAACAGTGTAATTAATGCAGTGCTATAACTTCATCGAAATAACACAACAATTTCATGAAAACAATGAAATAACTTAAATATAAAGGGGGTTCTTAATAATTAAAAAATATTGTTGTCATAAATCCAATAAAATATTGTCACGCAACCAGAATACCAACGAAGCAATTCCAATGAAATTCTTTCACAATATTCATGAAATGTTCATTGGATTTGTGAAATTATCATTAGATTTGTGAAAAATTTTTAATGAAATTGTTTCATTGGACTTATGAAGCAAAATTCTTTCGGTGTACATAAAATTGACTTTGGCGACTTTGGGCGAGTTTAAAAATCAATTTTGCGAAATAGGTCGGAACAAATCTGACAACTCATGCAGGTATACAAATTTTTTTTGCTAAAAAAATTTCTTTGCGTAAACGCAAATGCAACTTGCAAGGAATAAAAAAACAGATTGTTGCTAGAAAATTTTTCCCATCTACACTGGGACTTGCTTATCAAAAGCAATGCATAATCTTACACCGAAGACTAAAAACATAGTCCCTTTTATTGTGAATGGCGTCGTCGACGTCACATCAAGACGACAGTCAAAATTGTCACTTGTCTACTCTTTGTTGACAACAATTGACTACTATGCTGCATTAATTTACAAAGTCTTAGAGATTAGTAAGACATACTCGTAGTCTATAAGAGACAATTCTTGCCCATAAAGAGTAGACAATTGATAATATTTGCTGTCGTCTTGATGTGACGTCGACGATGCCATTCACAATAAGGAGAATATCATTGAATAGAAGATTATAGAAATAGTTGGTCACCTAAAATTAATTTAAAATTAAGAAAATCTCGCCTAGCAGCACACCAAGTTACCATGCCCCATGCATTTCAGTCATTCATTCCATCGATACAACAGCATGCTTAAGTCATCATTCGTATCTCGAGAAAAGAAATTGCTCGTTTTATTAACATTAATGAGCACATTTGTGTCCTCCATCCATAAAAAATAAGCGAATAAAATAAAGAAAAAAAATAAAAATTGAAAAAAGAAACAGTATGCAATAAAGATAAAATGTTATGCATCTGCATTTAGATGATTTTTGCATCAGCACCATACGAATTGGAAACTCCATGCCGGCCAGCCTGCCTGAAAGCCTGCTTATCGGCCTGCCTGCTTAAATATATGCAGCCTCTGTCTTCAGTTGATTCATGCAACAACAACATCAAAAACAAATGCGTTTAAATGCGTTGTTTTAAGCCGTGTTTTCTTAACACTAAAAGAGTTGTCATGCATTTGCTTAGTACGAGTACAATAAATATATTTGTGGCGTTTGCTTTTAATTTTCAGATTGTTGTATGTTCTTAGGATATTTGTACGCTAATAAATATTGTAATTATTAGCACTTGTAAACGTGCTTTTAATAAACATTTACAAAACTTTTTACGCATAAAGCTAAAGATACAACATAGTGAGTGCTGCTCCTGCTGCTCCTGCGGCTGCCGCTTGTGGTGCAATCCAATGCAAAGCATAAGATATGCTTGTTGTTTTTGTTTTGTTTTTATTTTTACTGATTTATGGGCTGTTATTGAGAATTCGAACAGGTTACAAAATAGTGACGACATGCTCACATTAATTGACCATTGCATACGCATAATTAAACGCATGTTGGCTCCACATGATGCATCCATCCATCCATTCTCAGTTGCTTAATGGCAGAGGGTCTTGAGTCTTTCGCAAAGAAAATACAAACTTGTTCTTTGAATTGTTGCTACAGTTTTCTTTTAATCTGTCGTTGTGTTAAGTTTTTGTTTTTTTTTTTTGCTGATATGAACGAACAGCTTTTGCAGCAGGTAGCAAGCATGTTCTATAAATGATTAGATTATGTTGCATGTACAAACACTAAAACTCACACACTGTACTAAGTTGCACTTCCTGAAGTTTTAATCAGTGAAAAGTTCTTATTTTTCTGTACTTCGAGTTGAGGAGAATTAACGAATACAGTGGCAGAGTTCTAGCAAGATTTGTAGCTGCTTGTTAAACTAATGATGTAACCTTAGATGCTGTGGCAAATGGCTGAATGTTGTACGTAAATGAATACGGAAATACGTATATACATATGTACATATGTACTTGTATGTATATACGCATTCACTTTTCTGTGAGAGTTTTCCTGCAGGCGGAAGTTTTACTACTTCCAGCCAGAAGGTGCTCGAGACTTGTTTTTCATATTGACACATTTTTAATTGCGCCATAACTGAGAATGGGAAGAACACCCGCGCAAATTAGTCTTATATACGCTTCATGTATGCGGTTGATTTGTTTTAGGAACTTTTTTTTTATGAGAACTGGGATAGGAAATATGAAGCGGAAATTTAAATTCCGCTGTGAAATAGAAGTTTTGCAATAAGTGTAACTTTTTACCGTTCGCTATGAGGAGAATTAATATGAGAGATGGAATAACTCATTTACTTTAGAAAGTTATTGAGATTTAGTTGCTTACATTTCGCCGGGTTGTTATTGGTTTGCCGCTGTAGTAATGTATTTTTAATATAATGTGCGGCAAACCAGTAACCACCCGATGATTTTATTGAAGAGTTTTTTTTTTGTTAATTTGGGGTTTTTTGATACTGACGGCTTAAAGGAAGAATTAGTCTTTGGGCCTGTTTGTAAATGCATCACAGTTCTGCATAATTTGATAAGTACGCAATAATGTCCTGCTGTCCACTGTTGACAAGACATTTGTTTCAATTGTTTGTCTTGTCAACAGTGTTTTCAGCGTTTGTTTTAGGATAATTTGCTGTAATAAAGCAGTTAAAAATCTCTCACGTCTTGAAAGGTCTTATAAATGATCTTGTGCAGGAGTCTAGTACGCAATACTTTTATTAATCGTCTGCTTGTGATTTTCTAAATCAGTCAAGCAGAGAATGATAAAGTCTTATGACTTATATCTGGGTATTTCTGACCAAAAAGGTATACTTAGTTCTTCAACAAATATTATAATACCAAAGACCACCTTTTAGCTATAAATGGCTATGACACTTGTCAATGTCGAGTGACATTGTCAAAGTGCAGGCATATTGAAAGGAATGTCAAACAGCTTATAGAACTGAGAAAAAATAGGTTCAAATATTTCGGCTCGTATGCGCTCAAATCAAGTATGATAAAACAATAGTTAGCTGGTTTGGCGGGGTCACCTTTTAGATAGGAATTGTATTTGGGCTTCTTTACGCCAAATATACTACAGAGTTCCATTTTAAATCATACTTCAGTGGTCAGTTTCCGTTTTGCTACTTTTTGCATTTAGAAACGAGTTATGCATAGTATGCTGTATAGTGAGACACTTAAGGTCGAGTCACATAGAATTCGTCAGACTTTAAACTTCGCCTTTCTCAACTGACATCTAAGTTGAAATACAGGGTTTCTTATGAGGTCTGTCACATTCATTAAGTCTTCTTCAACTTACAGTACAAACGTTAGGCAACTTTTAACTTTTATCGTACATTGAGCAGATTGACAGTTATTAGTTTGATTTTTTTTTTTTTGATTTAGGTTTTTGTATTTTGTAGGAGCAAGAATAAAATAAATCAAAATAAATAAAAAAACTTAAGTCTAATTAATTAAATGGAGAACAAACGTATTGAAGCTGCTCAAATGTTTCCGTATACAAACTGTTCATGGTGTCAACTTCCTCAGTCGTTGCCTTAATGTCAGTTGAAAAAAGCGACTTGTAACGTATGAACGATTCTATGTATGTGACTCGGCCTTTACTAATATGCCCTTTACCTTACGTTCTGTTGCTAATCAGCTGATTTACTTTTGCAAAAAAAAAAAACATATGTATTCTGTTTCATTACATTTAGTAACAGCAAACATCAAAAGGAATTTATTTTTGCTTATTAAAAACAATTTCAAATTTGTTTAATAATTCAACAACAGAACGGCGCGAAAAAAGAGAACAACAAAAAGTTTCAGACTAATGAAGACTCAAACATAATATAGAAACATATTTTATAGCATGAGTATCTAGTAATGAATTCAGACATGCGGAGGTAGCGGTTTGATGGGGTGCGGCAAGTCGAATATGAATATGAAAATTGTCGATGGGTTTTCTGAAATTTAGTTATGTATAGTTTCTGTAATTAAGTCTAACTTAGACTTGAATTGAGCTTTAGAATAAAAAAATACTTATTCAAAACTATTATATAGTCAATTCGGAAGAAAGCTCACTAAATTCGCATAAATTTCAAAACACTGGTATGCGTGCTATGCAGCAATTCACAAATAAAAATCTGTTGAATAAAAAAGCGTTGAAGGTTACCAATTACTCGAAGTATTCACAGACTTTAATAATTTTTTTTTTTGAAATTTATAATCCGATACTCGTAATAATGAAATTATTTGCTTTATTCAATTTGTGTGTTAACTGAATTTGATCTTCAGCCATACATCACCATACCCAATGACAAATACAAGTTTTAGTCAAATAAAATGAATAATAAAAAGAAACACACATCAAACAAGAATTTACTTGTGCTTTTAGATAAATTCCCATGCTTAAATTACTGAAAAAAAAAGAAGAACAAATTAGAATGGAATAGAGAAAATGACAAGCAAAAATAAACATGACTGTAAAAGCAAATTTACGACACTAATCTTAACGACATAATATGCAAATTAGTTAAAAATGATCAGCATCATTCGCATCCTCATCAACAGAGCTATAGATAGAGAGATAGATAGTCGCTCTACACGAACAGAACGTTGGGCTGGTTGTCTTGCACAAAACGTTGTCTTAAATGACAGGGACATTATAATACTCGTCTTTCCAAGGCAAATGTATTAATACACATTTAAGCCAAGATTGCATGTTGATGATTTGTAAAATGCAAAAAAACTTTTATTAAACCTTTGATCACAAGGAGTTGATCATTGTCATTAGGTTGTGATGATAAGGAAATAAACAATTATGTTTATCTGAAAAATTATTTGTTATACAAATTTTTGGCTTACTGAATTTTGGAAATGGTGTAAAGAGGCGATCTGCTTTGAGAAACAGCTTTTTATCTAAGCTTGAATAAAAAATGTCACTTCATTTTCAAATATAACAATCTAGAATCTTTATTTTCTATATATAGTCAAAACATTTTCTACATCCTTTTTTGTTTGCAATGTTTGTTTGACTCCATACTTTTTTATGGAGGATCTTGGTTCTTTCAATTTATTTATTTTTTTGTTAAGATTGTTCTCGCCGGCTTATTTCGTTGCTGTTGTTGGTTTTGACAAGCTTGTGTCTTAAACACCATAAATGGTGTTGATGGTGGTAGCTGGCGTTTTAACAATGGCGCCACCAATGTACGGCGTCTGGTTTCTACACTCCAGATACACACTCTGGCATTACACCGTTAAATGAATAATAATAATAATAATAATGAAAGAAAAACAAAAACAAAGACAAAGGAGTGAGTACAACAACAAAGAAAGTCTCAGCAAATCAAACACCATCATCATCATCATCATCATCATCATCATGGTTCATCGATGCAGCCATTATTCATTCATTGATTGAATCAGCATCCATAATAATTAGAAAATAAAGAAAATGGGGCAAATGGAAAAAGCATTTAGTAATAAAGCAGCATTTGAAGAGGACTATAATTTAAAATAAAAGTATTTCCTTTTTCCTTTTATGTCGAATGTTGAAGAATTTTATCAAAGCATCAACCAAAATTGTTCAAAATTGTTGTTACCAAAATTTTAAAGGGTTAGTTGTTGGCTATTTCAGATGTTTGCTGCAATACAAATTTAAAACTATCGTAGAGCACATTGGAGACGGATCATACTAGCCACTAAGCTTCAGCCAATAATTTATTATTGCCATGTGTATCCCGCACATGAGAAACAAATACTGCTGCAGGCATCTACTGCATGTATGTATGTATGATTATATATGTTAATTTTTTTTTTTGCAAACAAATGAAACATGCATATTTTAGCACATTATTGTTAAACTGCATTTTAATGTTTAAAACAACATTGTATGTATGCACACACATACATACGTATTCTTGATGTGCCATTTGTAATTCTCAATGAATAAATGGGACTGAGTCAATTAAATATTTAGTTAACCTGAGTTTAAACTTTATAAATAGCTTCAGCAGAACGGACGGATGCTTTAAGAGGGGAAGGAAGTGCAACAACAATAACAACAACAAAGAACGAGTAGCAACAAAGTCATCTTGACCATAAACTTTAGAAAACATCATCCAGTCAGTCAGTAGATATGTTGCCGCTGTCGTCGTCGTTGTCATTGTCGTCTAGATGACCATTTTTGTGAAAAATAATAAAACTTCCTTTGCTTACGGTGTTCTGTTCCTCGTCCGTACCAACAACCAAAAATACATAAAAGCCAACAATCTTGTCATTCTAAATACGAGTACATACATACTTACAGTGCAAGTGCGAGTATTTCGTATTCGTAGTTGTAAGCATCTTTGTGTTTTTGGTTCTTAAAATGTTTTCTGCCAAGTTATTTGTTTAGCAACGTAAATATGTATGTATGTACGTATGTATGTATGTATTTTTTACATACTTTATGCTCTCAGCTCTTACTAAGAGGAGGCATTAAATTATTTAATGATCCCGGTCCCCAAACAATGACATTCAAAGTGCAATGCAAGCAACTGTGGGGAGCGGCGCAGTGCCGGTTTAATTTACAAATACAAATAAAAACAAATATAGTTTAACTCGTACATACTCGTATAACAGTTTTAAACAGTCTGTATTTGTAGAATTGAGAGACAATTAACACTGCCTAAAAGGGATCTAATTATTTTGAACCATATTTGTGGCCGCATTATTACTTTTATTGACTTTGTTGTTTATTATACTTATGGTTGTTGCTGCAGAATATGGTGTTAATATGATTAAGGAGGCTCCTATTAAGGCAAGCAAAAAATTCAAATAAATAAGAAGAGTTTTTAGTATAAGGGCATGCGTTTCTCTGAACGTGCTCTATGACGAATTGTTGTATTATTTGAATGAGAAACAAAAACAACTTTTTGAAAATTTGTGTGTGTTGTTCACTAGCTTATGTTAGATAAGGATGTCAGTCAGAAGCGCGGACTTGTGCAGCATTGTGATACAAGGGAGAATGTTGTTAAGAGGAGTCTCCACCGTCGAACTAACCAGAGCTCAATATGAAGATACTAACAGAATTTTCAACCTTGGTAGCTTCAGAAAGCTCCATGATTTCATGGTAACCATTCCCTTATTTGCAAGTCCAAGGTCATGATACAGAAAATGTTCTACTTTTTATTTTTCATAAATGTCTTAGCAGCTAGTGCAAAAGTTATTGTATTCAATCTTTAGCCTCTGTGCATGCCTGCCTATGAGACGGTAACATGGACACCAAAACCGAGTTTTGTTTCCTATTTCTTCAAATTAAAGAATATGTATTTTATGTATTTTTCTTATATATTTGAGTCAATAACTGCCTGCTGATCATGCGTTTATTTCTTGTGGCCTACCTCCTACTGGTTTCGTCCTCAGTCTTGTACCTAAGTCTGAGTTTGCACGAGTTTGGGAGTAAGCCCATATATTCCAATTTCAATGGATACTGTAATCTTTTCCCAGTTCGTCCCAGTTCATCAGCCGTAGAGCTACAAGAAATTATCTATCAAAAAAATTAATGTTCAGACAAGAGATATCTTTCAAAAAGTACCTTTCACAAAAGTACCTTCTATACAAGTACAATTTGTAAAAGTTCCTTTTATAAAAAAACCTTTTAAAAGAGTACCTTTTATGAAAGTACATTTTAAGGGAGCATCTTTTATAAAAGTATCTTTTAAAAGAGTATCTTTTATAAAAGTACATTTCATAAAAGTGAAAAAAGTATCTCTCATAAACTACCCTTTAAATAGTACCTGTTATAAAGGCACCTTTTATATAAGTTCCTTTCATAAAAGTACCTTTCATAAAAGTACCTTTCATATAAGTTCCTTTCTTAAAAGTACCTTTCATAAAAGTACCTTTCATAAAAGTACCTTTCATAAAAGTACCTTTCATAAAAGTACCTTTCATAAAAGTACCTTTCACAAAAGTACCTTTCATAAAAGTAACTTTCATAAAAGTTCCTTTCATAAAAATGTTTTTCATAAAAGTACCTTTCTTAAAAGTACCTTTTATAAAAGCAGCTTTAATAAAAGTACTTTTTATAAAATAACCTTTTATAAAAGTATCTTTCTTTATGAATAAAAGAACTTTTTATAATAGTTTGTTTTATAAAAGGGAATGTTATAAAAGTACCTTTTATAATAGTACCTTTTATAAAAGTATATTTTATAAAAATTACTTTCATAAAAAATCCTTTTAAAAAAGTACCTTTCATCAAAGTACATTTTAAAAAAGTATTTTTTATAAAGCAACCTTTCATAAAATTAAATTGGAATAGAGTATATTTTATAAAAGTCTCTTTCATAAAATTACCTTCCATAAAGTACCTTTGATAAAAGTACTTCTTATAAAAGTACATGACTTATTATAACAGTACTCTTTAGTCCTTTTTTAAGGGAAAAACCCTTAAAGAAGTACCTACATCTAAAAAATAATTATTAAAAATATTGTCTGCTAAGAAAAGTGCTTTTTATGATAATGCTTCGCAAATACTATCTGGGAAATTTAAAAAGCCAATCTGTAATAAAGATGATTTTCAAAACAAAAATAAAAAATATAGTAATTTAAATAGAATAAAGTAATTACAAAACATTTCTTAAATACGAGTATCTTACTACAGCATGCCATCATGAGCTGTTATTTATTTATTTTTTTACTTTGTGGAAATAGTTCAAATAAATCAAGAATTGACACGCATTTTTAGTGATAAATAAAGTTTTGTGCCGGAATCGAAGTAATCCAAAACGAATTATTTATTAATGATTTCTGTAGAAGAAATAAAAAAAACTAAATACTGACCTATATTTGTTGGATTAGCATCGCTATTGTTATTGTACGAGTGCCATGAGCAGAGATGGCGCCGTGTATAGCTTTACTCTCACGCAAATCATAAGATAAATTAATGATTTCTTCGGTTCAATATTTTACATTAAATATTATTAAAACTAATTGTATTTAAAAATGTTTTAAATTAATTTTAAGATAAGAAATATTTAAAATCTTGAAAAAATCCTATTCATGCAGACATTTCTAATAGACACCCACATGCTGTGAATAATAACTTATACATCATCACGGCTGCTGATACACGTTAATCACATGAGCTAGTGACCATCTCCAGGTACGAGTATCTATCTGGCAATAAAATTAACTATTCCATAGACAAAATAAAAAATATATGATGCATTATCACCTTTTATTTATTTAAAGCACGTACAAGTCTATAGCCGTACAGTGGACACGAATAACATGAGGCGGTCTATTTATGTATCCAACATGTTGCAACAATTGACAATATGCAGTTTTCAATGAAATGTTTCCCTCCGTTTTTGCAATTGTTACAATGCAATATGAAGAATGCGCGCACCATTGGCAGACTGCATCTAACATAAATAATTTTAGTTTATTGTTGAGGATTTTCACGTATTGACCAATTGTATTGTATAACGACATCAATATGTATGACCGACCATACCAACAGTCAGCCAATCAATACAAATCATCTCTTTAAGTTGATGTATTTTGCAGCAGCAACAGCAACAGCAACAGCAACAGCTACAGCTTTAGCATCAGCATCAGCATCATATTTATCTGCAAAACTGTCCAAGACTCATCAACATACATAATTCAGTTGAATCAAAAATTACAAGAGGAAGACACTACATCACTTGTAGCAACATACACACATATGGACAGTGATGAATGCATGCATGTATGTATATGTATGTATGTATGTGTGTGTGTGTGTGTGTGTGAGTGTGTGTGTGTTTGTGTACTTCAAAGAGGCTGCAATAGTAGTAGCCTCACCGTCAGAAATAAATAAAGAAAAATCAAAATAAATGACTCGTGCTACATGCAACACGGCGTTGTATGTTTGATACGCAATTGTTGTTTTAAATTTTTATTATTGTATTGTATCTTGTTGTTTTTTTTGTTGTTGTTTGGTTTGTCATTCGCTGTTATTGATAGTGTGTGTATGTACGAGTGTGAGTATTTTTCGAGGCGGTCATCATATAAAAACGTGCTACATTGATGCGTGATCGAACTGACAATTGGATGCGAAAGAGTCAATCTTTTTGGTTGCTGCGTATGTGTTCACATTTGCTGTTTTGGCGACATTAAGACTTGACGGATCTAGTTTGTCTTTATAATGTTGCACATGGATGTTTGGTCATGGACTTTTATGCTACAGCTGTTGCTGCTGTTGAGGCTGTCGTTGTTGTAGTTGTTTATTGCTGGTGACTATTATGCATTGTTGCTGTGCTTGAAGCCAAAAACAAACCATATAAGATGAAAAAAATGAAATGAAGACAAAAAAAAAAAACGAAGAGAATTAATAAACTGAAAATAAAATTGCAATCACGTTTAAGTGGCCAGCTGTGTGTCGCTATGCACCGTTAGTAAGATCGCGCCAGCACATGCCACCACCTGACTTTGTAAACAGTTGGATTGCTATGCTTGTTTGTGGACTTAATTCCAACAACAACAACTGTAACATATATATGTACATATATATCGTAGTACGATGAAAATTGGTGCTGTTTGCAAAGCAATTTTTGGATTTTGTTGTAATTTTTCATGAAAAATTATTGATTTGGAAAATAGTTCATGGTTTTTGCAAAAAAAAAAAGAAAAATAAATTCTTAGGAACAACAACTTATTTTCCCACCATCTTGAATAATTTTGAATTGAAAAACAAAATTCCCACGAAATTATTTTTTCTATTGCAAATATTCAGGCATATTTATGTTGTTTGAGACACATGCGGATTTAATTTGAGAAATTTAAATACATAATTGCAGTTCTCGGAAGAGATAAATTAAATATAAATAAATGCAAAAAAGTGACAATATCTTTTGAAACTATAAGGCGTACTTCTTTAGCAAAAAGGCTAACAAATTTTATTTAAAGGAAGTAATTTTGTAAGCATTGCTTGCGAAAATATTTGCTTTAAAATACAAACCCAAGAACATGAATATTCAAGAGTTTTTAATTGGCTTAATTAGGACAAATCATTATACAAGTTCAGCATTCGGAAAAAGGCTGGCTGCCATTATTGTATGTATGTTAGGGCATAAAATTAGTGTTGAAGCATTTAAATTGTTAAGAATTCGGAATTGGTATTATTTATTTTTGTGCAGGACAATAAATAAAAATGGTTTCATCAGTCAATAAAGGAAACAACTTTTTGTTTGGTGCACTATTTGTTAAAAGAAAAATTTCTTTGCTCAGTTAGTTTCCAATGCTTTTGCATTTTTAACTAACAAATAAATTATTTTTGTTTTTTCAAATAATATTAATTCTTTTCAATCAAACTAGTGCAATCTCATAGTTTCTTAAAACATGATCATCTAAGTATTGTTTCTTTTTGTTTAACTTTATTTAGCCAACTGTCCAGCCTAATTTAGTTTGATCGACCACTTAAGCTGTTGTCTCGTCAAGACGGCAACAAACTTTGACCCTTTTGAAAAAATAAATACAGCATAATAAGAAAAGCTAATTCGAAGCAATATTTAATTGAAAAATCATGATGAGAAAACAGAAAGCTTGAAATGTCAAAAAAGTCTGGGAAATTTAAAACATGATTCATTACAAATAAAATACAAAAAGAAAAAAAATTACGCGGCTGGTAAAACGAAAGAAAAAGTTTTTGTTGTTGTTGCTGTTTTCTCTGTTTAATAAAAAAACTTAATTGAAATATGAAGAAATATTAATTATACTCACAGCGGTATTATTTGCATTTATTTACTTAAAATATTTTTTCTTGAGTTTTGAGATGTTGCTTTAAAAATTTTGTTTTGAAAATTTAAATTTTGCATAGCAAAATTTTTAGTAGCAAGTAGTTGTCAATTCATATTTCATCTAACAATAATATGACATAAATCGTTGGACAACAACTTCATGAGATTTTGAACAACAAACACAACAGCAATAAAATAAATAAGTAATTAAGGCAATAGATATTCTGGTGTTTAATTACTAATTTATAAATGAGCAATTGCTGGTGAAGAACGGGTTTTATTAGTATGAATGTCTATATATGTATGTAATTATAATTATAAGTATGTGTGCATGTGTGTGTGTGTGAAGAAATGAAGAAGACATTGAAACGACATCCATTTTTTTACCGACCGAAGTTCGAATAACAAGTTTGTTGTCTAAGTCTTTTGTTTTCAAGGGATTAACCAAAAATGTTACTGTAAATCTTACAGTGTATAACAAAGATATTTTGTAAAAACAGAAACAAAAACAAAAACAATTTATCAATTTGTGTATACATGTACATATGTATATATATGTACATACATTTGTATATGTATCATTTGCTTTTTCGAACAAACGCTATTGGAAGTAAAAGCTTAAGTGCTTTATAAAAATTTTTGGATTTATGAAAAAAAAAAATTGTGAACTAATTTTTTTAAATTAACACGGCGACAAATGTCTACTTTCTTTTTATAAAATAAATAATTAATTCCTCAAAATATTAGAAATATGATGAACAAAAAGTATACTTTTTTACTATTACTTTTTTATACTTTACTCTTAAAAACAGATATCGACGGCCCCATTCCATAACATGCTAAGTCGACATAGCATGTTAGGGTGGGAATAACTTTTCTGAATTCATCGCTTATTAACTTAGATTCTGTAAAATTTTGATAGTAATCGGACTATTCTATCAAAAGTTATGAGCAAAAATGTACTTAGAATAATTTGTAAAGTTTTAAAAACCTCCCTTTTAAATGTTTTAAGTACACTTAGCATGATTTAGTTTGCAATTAAGTTCTCAAAAAAAAAAATTAATTTAAAATTTTCTCCAAACTAAAACATGCTATATGTACTTAGAGGGCCATTGTAGGTGAGAAAGGACCACCAGATAGATGCCAAGTCTACTAAGAGGACAATCTTAAGTATTCTAAGTCACTTTTAACTATGATCTACAACAAATTTCTAAAGTTCGTATAAACTAAAAAAAATTCTATTGCAATTATTATATGATTACAAAAAGTCTCAAATTTCTATCTCATAACATTCCCGAGATATCTATCATTAATAAACTTTGAAGGCGTTTATCTCAAAACTAGCTGTTTTGACTTATTATGTTTTAGAATGTAGCCGTCAATATATGGTTACATAATTTTCCTTCAAACTAAGACTGAAATTTAATTATTTTTAACCTTCTAGTGTTCCATTTTAAACACAAATTTATATCATTAGCAAGAGCATGAGGTGTGTCTACTAAGTTTTGAAGGAATTGGCCCGCTGAATTTTTGTGCAAACAGAAGCAATAATTCAATATTTAAGTAATACGATTCTATTGTTGGTTGTTGGGTTTCTTTTCTCTCAACCAATAACAAAGAGAATAAAAAAAACTTATTTGAGACATTTTTAGATTTAATTGAACTGTAGTGAATTTTAATCAGAAATAATTTCTTAATCAGGCTTGAGTTGAGTAATTTCAATTCTTATTGAATGAAATATTTTTATTAATTAATGTGAGTATCTAAAGAAGAGAAGAAAAATTAAACTAGACTTTATTAGCTGGGGGAAATACCGATATTTTTCTGTGCAGCCACGCACTTCATCAGCACCCATGTCTATCTACTGGGGGTAGAGATTATTATTAACATCAGCTATTTAACTTAAATTTCTATGAAATGGAATATGAGAATTGATTGTGTATACAAACACATTTGTAAGTATCACTATTCATTTTCTGTTCCATTTTCTATTTAGGTTAGCACGAAGTTATATCACTCTACCTATGTATTCAATAAGAATTGAAATTACTGAACTCAAGCCTGATTGAGAAATTATTTCTGATTAAAAAAAACTTATTTTTATTTCTAATGGCTTAATGCTAAACAAATTTCCAAAAACATAATTTTCACGCAAAAGGAAAACAAGTAGAAATTACAAGTTTGAGGTTCTTGTTTATTTAGTTTCAATTTAATTTTTGGTAACTAATCTGATAACTTCTATAAAAAATACTTTTAAATTAAAAAGAAATGAAAGTTCATCTCTGCCAAGTAATTGGCTTTTATGAGCTAAAGTACATACGTTAGTAAATATGAGAAAAATAAACCATTTACTTATATACAATTTTTAGTTCTACTATGTGAGTGTTAAATTAAAATTTTATATGTTAAAGCAAAACAGTATGTGGTACGTACATATGTATATACACATATACCTACATTTACTCCTTTTACTAGTTTTTTTTTCACAATTATTTTTTATAGTGAGTCTATCTCTTTCTCAAACATGTTTTGTTTTTGTATTTTATCTGACACGACCACCACAATTACATCCGGTAATTTAATGTAATTTTATATTTCATTTCAATCACATGCAATATCTCTCTTACACAAACCATTAACTACGAGTTTTTTGTTAGTTTGAATATATTTTGTTTGAAACAAAAAAAAAAACTAAACTTTGGTATATATGTATATAAAAGATTTGTATTTACTTGTTTAGTAAATGCCATTACACATACATACGAGTATGTATAATGTACATATGCATATGTACAAAGTCTCTAGAGTTTCTGTTCATTTGACTAGTTTATAATTTTGTTTGGGAATAACCTTTCTACTATTACATTTAGTAACTATTTAATTTTTAATATGATCGGTTAGCAAGTCGATATTTTTATTCATACATTAAAAAGTTTTGTGTTTTATCTAATTTTTAGATTGCTTTAATTTATAATACATATGTATGTATGTATGTATGTATCTATGTGTGTATATATGTAAGTAAGTAAATGCCAGTGTTATATTTAGGGTAAAAAGTTTGCTTTGAAAGTGAATGTGTGAAAATAATGGAACTGAGACTAAAAGCAGTTAAAACCTCTCTGCCCTTTTATTATTTAAAAGTAAATTATAATTAAAGGTTAAATCAGTCTAAAAAAATACTCTTTTGGATTGTGTTCTGCTGTTTACCGCGTGATACAAACACAAATATTCATTTCGTTGGTTGGTGAATTTCAATCGTTTATATTAAATTATTTTGATTTTTATGAACGGAAACTATGAAAGCATCCTTTTTGAGTTTTTCTTTTTTTGCTGAATTTTTCATAGACAAATTCTATATACTGTGCGAATTTTTTCTTGCTGATGTTCCTATTATTTTGTTTAGTTTTCAATTAATTTAGTTGTTAAATTTTCTGAAGTAGTAATGGGGGCGTATCGTGTTTTTTTTTTTCGTAGCACAACTGACTCAACACAAAGTGTTCGTTACGGAAAATCTGATTGCGAGATTTTCGCAAACCAATAAATTTGTTGATAGTGTAGGGCTCTCTTGAGATTAAAGTTCTGAAATTGAACAAAAATATGTATCCATTTGAATATAATAAAAATGTTTTTTTTTGCTATTCAATTTGATTTAGTGCTTGCTGTGCAGTTTCGTATTCGGAAAATTTTTTGCGTGCGTGTTTCGTACGTGTTGAACATCTTGGTATTCGTGTTCGGGTCGTGTCGTGTTGCAAAAATTCGACACGCACCCACCTCTAATCTGAAGTATCACAAATGTTATTTTAAATTTATTATAAAAAAAAAAAATAAGTATATGGGTAATAGTCTTCTTCTATCGGTATTCAAACATACATATGTGGCCATAATTATGAAAGTGGTCTAAGTCATACGTTCCTTGTTTCGAGATTAAATTTTAATAAATAAATAATATTTTTATATATTATGCAATATTTTAATTCAAAGTTGTACTAGTCTCTATTAATATAAATTTATTTAATACTAGCTGACCCCGGTCCGCGTTGCTGGCCCTAAGCAAACATTAGTGTTGTATATGGCATTGGTGGTACAATATGAAAATTTGATTTTGCCTACGAATAAACTAAATATTGCGCCATCTGCCGGACGAACTTCAAACTACACAGAAACACTCCTCACGCCCCATAGAGCATGTATATGAAGTTTGGTCAAAATCGGTTTAGTAGTTCTTGAGCTACGGTGCAAAAACACAAAAAAACTAAAAATTGCGCCATCTGTCGGACGAATCACTATTTCTGAAAGGGGCGTAGCATTTACCGGGGTAGAATATATATAAAACACGCACCGGTCTTTTACAAATATTTTGTTGGGTGGAAGGCGAAAATCTGTTGGGGCATTGAAGAGTTCACTCATAACAAATAAACGTGTTTTAGTATTATATATAATAAGATTACTTAAATATTTATTGGAGTTGTTTTAAAAGATTTATTGAATATTTCTAATAATTATGGGCTCATATGTATATAAAAGTAAATGGCAGTTGTCCGTTTATCTATACGAGTATGTTTGAAAGCAATGGATTTCCAAACCAGTGAACCAAACAAACTTGCTGAAATTTCCACAGTATATTACTGATGGTCTCGAAAGAAGTTCTTTTATATTTTAAGTGGGCGTCAAACTTTCCATATAGAGGATAATTTTATTTTAGGATATTTTTGGAATTAATGCAGTTAAGTACTTGCAAAAGAAGGAGTTGACAAGTGTGTGCGGCATCTCCGATATGTAAAAAATATATATTTTAAAATACATTGGAAACTAATCCGGTAACACGTCTAAAATTTTTTAAGAGCTACAATATTGACCTTATTATTTTAAAAACATATAAAAAAAAATTAATAATTACATTATATAAAATAAATATATGTAATAATAATAATAATAATAAGACAGGTAGGTGTGGCACCTCCCTTATACTTTTTTTTTTCATTATTTTGAAATATCTTTGGAGCTAATACAGAAACTTGAGCTTTTGTGTGAGTTGTCGCTTATATATGTTGTTTGGGGGTGTGGCACTTCCCACAAAAAGAAAGTATATATTTAGGGATATTCTAAAAACAAATGCACAGAAAAAAATGATTTTCATATTTGAATACGAAAATCTTTGATTCAATAAAAAAGCTTTTAAATTTTCTGTGATGACGATTTTTACAATATTGATAAATAAAATTGTAAGCATGTTTATTGGATATAAAGTCAATAAAGCGATTTAATGAATCAAAGAAAAAAATTGTTGGCTGAAATTTTATTTTCAGTGGTATTTGTTTTAGTGTGTGTGTGTGTGGATGAATGTCGCATTTTTTTAACCCCTTTTGGTTTGGCTTGGCTGCGATTAAAACTAAATGTGTTTGGGATGAGTCGAACCGGGAGTATCTTGACTAATAGTTTAACATACTTACCACCCAGCTAAAGTGCAAATCGCTTTTTATACGCAAATAATGAATACACGCAAAACATGATTTCTTATGTTTCTTCTATATTTGCGCATTGCGTTATGATATAATCTAAAAATAAGTTTGTTAAGAAAAAAACAAGCCACGACGTTTTTCGGCTACTTGTTGTAATTCACACGTATACAAGCCGAGCAATCAAAATAAACAACAACAATAGCACATGACCACGTTGGGTCAACCAACAAGCAAGATAAACACCAACACAAACAAATTAAATTAAATGATATTTTAAAATGCGCGGTATTGATAAACATAATATTCAAGTTAATGACAAATATTATTGAATTTAAAAATTTTATTCAATAACATTGTTTGTTGAAAATAATTCTTGCATATTTTTTTCTGTGTATAGGGAGTACCTTGAAATGCTGTCCCATTTGCGATGATAATTCCCAGGCTCAAGCTGTACAAGTGTGTAAAAAAGTCAAGGTATACATTTTACCTTAAGCTATTGGAATGATTTTATTGCTATCATAATAATTTTAATTATTTAGTTTTATCTAAAATAAAAATATTAAAAATAAGTTACATATCGTTAGCTAAAATGCAAAAAGGCGTAACTAACAAAAAATTCAAAATCTAGTTTTTGATTGATTATCATGAATGGCATTAAACTACATCTCTTGACAAAATATTGCACTTCTGCGATCAAAAATGACGCCTTTATTAACAAAAACAAAAACTTAAGCACAAGTTTGTTCAGTTTTTTTTTAGTTTTTGCTTCTCCTGTAAAATTATATTTTTGTTAGTTACGCCTTTTTGCATTTTAGCCAACGATATGTATGTATATAACTAAACAAGTTTTTCTTTCTTTTCATTACAAAAGGTTGATAATAAAGCGAAGCACACAGGGTCTCAGCTAGTAAATTTATAACTAATAATTAATAAGATTTTGACTTAGTTCGTTACACATTTTACTGTAACTATGACTTTTAAGTACGAGCACATTAAATTAAAATTAATTTTGTAGAGCACATAAGCTTGGAATAAATTATAAAGAAATTAATTACAACGATTAACTTTCAAAAAACAAAAACCTATAGAATAAGCATTATTAGTTATTTTCAAAACAAGTTGATAAGAATTCCTAAAAGAAATAACATAGCTTTATTTCGATGAAGTAAATTATGATTAATAGTACTTCGTGCGGCATTATAAAAATCCTCTTCTATTCATAAAACGGGTTTCGCTGCTCAATTATCTATTTAAAAAACACATTTTTTTCAAACCATTTAAAATAAAATTCATTTGTAAGCTTTCGAAAAATGTTTCTCGTTAAAGTCTAAAAGAATAAAGGGCAACGGTATATAAAACCCATTTTAAATACTCATTATTTATTTCAAAGTGAATCTTCTCGATATATGACAACAATAAGATGAAAAGGACGGCATTAAGCAAACAAAGTGTTCGTACTTTGTTTAATATTAATTAGCTTTGGCCATATACATACATATGTATATACATACATACATAGAGTAAATGATTAATTACCACACATTTAGACTGAAATTTCGGAGCAACAAAAGTCTTAAAAAGGTCAAGGCTGATTAAGTATTTTTTTTTTACAATGAAAATAAAAAGCTTGTTTATTTTTTATTGATAATACATACAAAAGAATTGTTATAAAAGATTTCAGCTTGAAGTTAATGCCTTTACGGTAACATTTTACTTGGCTACACCCTGTTCTTAAAGTCGTATTAAATACATTTGCAATTGGTCCATGTTTAATTTATTTCTTTCAAATCAAACAGGTTGATTTCTTTCATTTCGTAAAAGTTACAACAGCTGCAGCAGCTTCCGTTTCTTTTAGATTTTTTACACAGCAATTTTTTATTCTCAACTATCTGCAGCATAAAACAATGCGTTTGAGAAATAATGGTATGTTATAGATGCTCTAGTCAGTTTTTTTTTATCAATTTACAATGATTGACAAGATTACATCTAGCAGCAAACAGAGCTTAGAGACATTGCCTTATGGTTGTGTTATTTTCTTATTATGTTTTTGTTAGCGACCAACTGAAATAATTTAGTTTCTATTAAAAATAAATTTTATAAGTATAAATCATTTTCATTTGCAAACTAGCTTTATATAGTATTATTTTCATAAGTACCATAAAATTCCTTATTTTTTATTATATTTACTTTTGCAGTTTGAGCCATGATTAGGAAGCGTTTTTTGGCGGGCAGTAGTCATCACAATAAAGTGTATGTAAGTATTTGTGTTAAGAAAGTGTTTAGATATAAAAAAAGTGTTTTAATTCCAAAAAAAAAGTTAACAACTCAAAGCTACTTTCAACACATTTAGCTCAAAAACTCGGCACAGTTAATGGCACTGGAAGAATTCACGGGATAATTTTTTATATATAACTTCCCGTGATCTCTTAGTGGCATCTATGGTGCAGGGCTTAACAACAACAACAACAACAAAAATAATGACAATAACGCCAAACATTTGTTCAGCAAGAAGAACGTTACAATTACTGGAATCAGTTTACTGAAAGAAATGTACTCGTATTACATTTATAATTGTTTGCTGCAAGCATCCACAAAAAAACAAAAACTTTTGCTGCCAACTGTTAATTAAATAACCCGGTTAAAGCCAAAAACATAATTTATAACAACTTGTGAGTAAAAGTGTAAAAGAAAATAATTATTTAACGGAGTGTTGAGATTTAAGATTCGAAAAAAAAGAAGCACGCATTCGGCAAATTTAAAAAAAACAGAAACGTGTTTAAGAATTTTCAATACGGGCAGCTAAATTATAAAATTGGCAAAAATACTGCAAATTACTTCTTAAAAATAAATTGAATTAAATTTCAGTTATAGTTGCAATAGTTTTTCAATATCCCATTTTTTTTTGTAAATACAATTTTATTAGTTATATTTATTTTTAGATTTCAGCTGTGACTTCATTCACGTGAAATACAGAGCAATATTCAAAGAAAACTCTTTATACAATATCTCAAGAGTACTTTTAGTAATAAGATATAGTCCAAGAAGTAAGTACATGTACAAGTTAATAGAGAAAATAAATTATATATGTACATATGTTCCAAAACTTATGGAAAAGATAAAAAGTACCAAAAATAAATAATTACCAAAAGTACCAGATTTGGCTAATTTTTACCCCCCCAAAAAGTACACTATATGCTATTGTAGGCTTTAAACTGTAGGCATGTTATCCAAAGGAGAAAAAGTTCCAAAAGTACCCGGTTTTTGGAACTCACAATCAAACTCAGAGACTTGCATCGAACTCATTCTGTTGGTTATTTTAGACACAAGCTGACTTGGATCTAACTCGTTCACTAGTTCATTTAAGACTAATAACCAGGGAAACCAGAAATGTGGCCCAAAAAAAAAATTATTTTATGCTCATGCAATATGCACTAAAAACTTGAAAATATGCACTAAAAACTCAAAAATACTTCTATGCTCTTAAAATAACATAAATTGGTTTATTTGTAAATGAAAACATATTTTTAATTAAAAAATTCAACTACATTTACATATAAAATAAGAAAAATATAAAATAAACAAAACGTTAAAACCAAATTGCAATATACTTTTTGACTAAAGCATATAATAACATATTTTTAACGGGCATAAAAATTAGCTTCACCTTTAAAAAAGATTACGATATTAGAATAAAAACTTTGGAACCGTATTTTGTACAAATAAGACAAGCTTTCTGTTTATTATTGTTATTGCAATAAACAACAAAATATTGACTTAGATTTTCAAATAAAAATTGTTGCTTTTTACATTTACAATGTTCCTTCAACGTTTACAATGATGCAATCGGGACATGGTCCGTCACATATAAAAAAGCAAATTTGAATTGAACGAACTAACGTCCGTGATAACTGCGTAATAAATAAGAAAAATGTATACACTTCATGTTCTATTGGAAATGAGATTTAGATGGCTTGGCATATTCAAATAAAAAAAATATGTTTATAAAGTATCAATATATGCCCTAAAAACGTCAAATATGCTCTAAAAATTCGAAAAAATTCCAAAATATGCGAAAAAAAGACTGAAAAATGCAAAAACATGCCTTAAAGGCTAAAATATGAAAAAATATGCGCTAATGCCGGCCATATACTACACAAGTTCACTGCACAAGTCTGGCACTGTACAATGCGTTTGTGTAGTGTATGGGGGTGGTTGTGCTATTTACGTAGTAAACTGAGTAAATATCAAAATGATTTTGATATTTGCTCAAGTTTGAAAACTGTACAGTGAACTTGTGTAGTGTATATTGCAAACGCTCAGTTGTGTAGGGATTTTTTAAGAGTTCACAACAAGAAATGAGCGCAGAACAATTATTCGGGACAGAGTTCCTAGAATTATACAAAAAGTCACAATCATTATGGCGAATTAAAATAAAAAATGCACAGTTTACTTGTATAGTGTGTATCACAAGCTTAGTTTACGCAGTGCCAGACTTGAGCACTGAACTTTTGTAGTGTATGGCCGGCATAACAAATTGATGCCAAAACTCATAAAATATTCTGAAACAGAGAAATACCTTATCGTTGCATTAATACGAGTACGTCACACAAGAAAACACATGAAATGGCATATTTGCGGTTTACCTGCTAATAACTCTTGAGTTACACTAACATTGCTTTTGACTGTGCACAATAGATTTTGATAAAGATGATATGACCCAGCAAAATAAATTTGGTACCGCTAAGCATGTATTCTAAATGAACTTCGTGGAAGCGCGTCCATGGATTTTATTAATGGAAGCGAACCATTTGTATGTATTAAAAAAGCGAGAAGGTTGTCAACTCGTCTGTAATTTTTTTTTTGACATTTTTACTTCATAACTCGGCTTATTATAGACCAATTGTAAAAATTCTTTTTTTCATCTGAGAGCTTCCAGTTGGTCTTATTGTTACAAAAATTAGGAGGAGACACGGCCACTCATTTTTATTTTATTTTATGATACTTTACTTGATATTGATACGAAACTTACTCCACAAATTGGTCTCTCATATCGACACAATCTCATAGTTGAAAAAATGGGTGGAGCCACGCCCAATATAACAAAATTTTATATTTCACATGACATTTAATTTGAGCGATTATTACGAAACTCGGCAACACACCCTGAACTCGAAAAAAAAATACACAATATTTCATTAAAAAGAGTAGACAGGGATACGCCATTAACTTTTAATACTAAATTTAACGTGCTGGTACTCAATCAATTTTTACAAAGCTTCGCACACACCTTAAGCTCTGAAAGACACTAATTTTTGAAGTCGGCTTATTGTTTTTAAGTTTTATTTTATATAAAGTGCATAGTCCCATACATTAAAAAGATAACTCACCTATTTAAATTCGAGAATGCGTACAAGAAAAACATGTGTTTATTTATGCATCTGTGAGTATCATGTTTAAAAAGAAACTAATTTTCCGAGACCTAGCAAGTGGGTCATTCCATACAAAAATCATTATTTAACCACTAGGTTAAATATTTGTTACATTTTTGAACTAGCACAGTGTAATCATGACTAAACAACATTACAGTTTTTTTATTGATCGTGGAGGATAGAGATGAAAGAGGGGAGGAAAACATATCAGGATTTCTGTTTAATTTAGTGTTTAAATTGAACAAACCGCTATCGAGTTATATTCAAATAAGTTAGCGTGACTACCTTGTTACGATAGTCATATAGCCAAGACCATTACAAAGTCTGTGTATTTCTATTGAAGGCACAATTTCGTTGCATGGTTTTTCATCACTTTGTGAATTTGGTGTTAAAAAATTAAAAAAAAAAAAATATAGAAAATGGTTAGCAAACCATACCTTGAACTTCCTGCTGAGCCCAATCCCAAAGTAGTCGAAACTTTTTAGACTTTTTATAACTCCAGCTTTTTGACTCCAAGTAGGAAATTAATTTTGTAAGAACTTTTGATGTTAAGCCTGGTACTCTGTTCGAAGTTGTGAAAAAGTTTCAGTAACATTGATTATTTCGCGCCAAAAATTTTACATGTACATACTAAATGTAGCCCAACTTCCATCTTGCGGTTTAGGTTTTTTTTTTTATAAATTTCTCGATTTTATTGCTTGAAAGTATTCAACATTGAGTGTATTTATAAGAAGTAGCTGTTGAGCTCAACAGTTGTGAAATTGTTGGCAACTTTTGGCCCCAACAGTTACGTCTTGGAAACGGCTTAATGGATATTATTTAATTTTATATCTTTATTTCGTTATTTTATCGCATTTGTAATGTAAAATTTAACAAATATTTGCTCCTGCCACCTGTTGTTTCGCAGGTGAAACTAAAATTATGCCAGAGTCATTTTGCATGGAAAAACATGATGCCAGATAGATTTTACGTGTTTTTCGCAATAAGAACCGAGTACTACTTTTGCGAACTTATTTCGCAAATATTTCATACCAAATACTTTTACATGTAGTTTGACAGCATTTCGTACGAAATTGTGAACAGAGTACCAGGCTTTACAAAAAAAAAATGGATATACATATCTCTCAAACATTTCTATCATATTTGTTGACTAGATGGGTTTAGCCATTCTTACATATGGGCATTTCCACAAGAAAGAAAACGAAACTGTTTTTACTTCTTTATATATTTGTATAGGCCGTCTCGCACGAGACAAAAAAGTGGAATTTCTCGGAGAAATGCCCATATGTATCCATATGTACATACAACCATACGCACATCATCGTAAAAATAGTCAGAATAGATTTCCATAACCTCAAAATATTAAAATCAGATAAAAGATCGATTTTTGCAAATGGCTGTGAGATCATTAACTTTTTATATATGAAAGAAAGGAGTTAAGAATGCTCTGAAAAACATGCCAAGTAATATTCAATACTATATCGCTGTTGGAGCAACATTTGCTCGATAATGAAAATTGATTTGTGAAATAATGGCAAACTCTCATATTTCTATTACTGCCCAGTCAAAGAGATCGTGCTTGAAACTATGAAAATCTACCTGCATACACTACGAAAAAATGTCTCTGGTGTTATCTTTTGAATTTTGTTATAATGAAAAAAAAAAAAAAAAATCAATTTGCTTGCACCTGACTAAAAATATCTATTTATTGTATTAGAATTAAGAACTGTTTGGTTTTAATCGAAAACTGTAATCTCTTTTCTAAAGGGATTTGGGCGGTAAATGATGGCTTAAGTGGTATTAAAAAAAGAAAAATACTTAAAAGCGAAGCAATAACATCGTTGCAATTATGTTTTAGCTTTTCTTGGATTATAACTGTTGCTTTACCACACGTTCCTGCCTTTCTAAAGCGTTTAATTAAAAGTTTTTTGTTTTCTTTTTTGTGTTTGTTGAAATTGTTTATGGTAAAGTTTTATTTTCTGCTTCGTAGAGAAAGGAAGTGGTCAGCTTTCGGAAAACAACTGTTTCTGTTAAGTTAAATATTTATGCATAGATAAATTTCTATAAATTGGCATTAAGAAGAAGCGCTAAAAAAAGCTGTTAAATGTGTTAGATTTTTTTTTGTCACATAATAAATCTTCTAAATTTTTAATAATTATTAAAAAAGTGACGCAGACGAAGAAGAGTGTATCTTAAATCTTTTTTAGTTTTCTTGTTTGTTTTTGTATTGATTTGTTTCACACACATTAGTGCTGTAAAATACTATAAAAGGCTAATAACCTTTCCCCTGAGAAGAACTCAACAAAGGAACTATCTCATACATAAGAAAAAAGAATGGTGGAAGTGTAGAAAAATACCAAGAATTTAAGAAACTTAACAAAAAAAAAAACAAATCAAGTTAATAAAATGTATCTTAAAAATGAATAAAATGCAGACAAAAAGTTTTAAGGAAATAACAAAACAACATAATCACTAAGTTTGGTTGGATGGCTGATTACTTCGGGTATGGAAAGAACCCATTCACTTGTTGGCCAACAACCCCCTGAATTTATTTATATGTATACATATTATTTTTATTTTAAATTATTTTATTTCAGCTTCTATGAGAGTACGGTCTAGGCGAATTTAGCAGTGCCTGTTAACCAAACACCGTAAATATTGCATGTGTGTAAATAAAAAAAAAATTAATAAAAATAGGGGAAAATTAACAGACCTTCAACAACATGAATTTGCAAAATCTAAGAAAAACGTCTCAACACAAAATAGCAAATATAAATAAATAAATTCTATGAATGTTAAAAAAAAAACATCTAAAGCATGTAAAATCGTAATAAAAGGTTGTAAGCAAAAAAAGAAAAAAAAAAAACTACAACAGCAACGAAACAGCAAAAATAAATGATGTTAATGTTATACCGCTTTCAGAGTTTTTTATTTCTCTTTATTACTTGTATGTATGAGTATTTTCTTTTTTGTTAGCTACAACTACATTTCCGCCTTTTAATTTTGTTTTATTTAACCCTTGGACTGTTTTTTAACAAAAAAAAAAATACTTTTTAAGTTTGTCAAATCATTTGAAATTTGTAGCAGAATACATGGAATGCATCTAGCAAATCGGAAACCGGGAAATGATGTCGTGAAGGCGAATTAAGTTTTGCCCAGGATAAACTTCTTCTATAACAAGGCGAATTCATATTAGGGTGTCTCAATTGCTTAGGAGATTATTTTCGCCGCTTGTATAAATTTATATAATCCAATTGAGCTGAGTATGCCTTATATGAATTTGCCTTGTTCTATAACAGTGGGTCTTCACGTAGCAATTTCATTGCTGAGGACAAGCAATAACGTCGGCAGAATAATTTAATTTTTTTTGCTTCTCCCTTGAGGCAATTTTTTCCACAAGTCTTACACATTCATAGGGCAGGTATTGCCTAAAATATATATTTCCAATGCAAAAATACGAAAAATTTATGTTTATTTTTTCTTATATTATGTTTACGGATGATGTCTTTATATTTTGCTCATAATGGGTGACCCTGTGATTGAGTGGTAGCGATGTTAGCCTCCCAGTCCAGAGGTCATGGGTTCGATTCCCGCCATAGATCTTGAGTGTTTTCTGCAGACAAGCTAATCGCCTCGCGGGTTGTGTTTGCTTATAAAAAATTCACTGTTGCAAAAATTAATTAAATAATTAAAAACTAAAAATACAACAAAAGTGACGGCAGATTGCTTGGCAATAATTGCTCCAGCAACCAGCACATGTAAGCATTGCGCAATGGATTGACACTTATGGCAATCGGTGTCTACACGTAGGAAGTTTCATGGACGCAATCAATTTTTACAATTGCCGCAATCGATATTGCTACGTGAGGACCCAGTGTAATAAGCAGACGGCGAGAAAAATAGAAAGAGAAGGATAGTGTTTTATTGTTAGGTCAGCTGTTATACTTTCATATGTTTGGTTTTGCAAGAAAAATTTTGCAAATAATTTTCTGAAATAGGATAGCAAAGAATAGTGGAAAAAATTACCGGAGTATTGTTATTCACGTAACTCGTGCATTGACCACATCAAAAGCCTTCAAATTATTTTTGAATACTCGCTTGAATGGAGATCTCTTCTATATTGGCATTTTATAGAACGAATTTTCATAAAATTTTAATTGTATTTGTATGGTAAGTTCGATCGATATCAAATGCTTTAATTTGCGTTTAGTTTTCAAACGATAATGCAAAATGTAGCGTATTCCATGAGGGTTGTACCAGATATTGTCCTGGATAACTACAAGAAAAGGTCCTCTCAGCATAACCGAGAAAAAACATGCTGTTTCGAAAAAAGACGGAAAGAATTCGATTATGCTGACGGTATTTGACTCTTATCGCACAACAATAGATTCATGCAAACTAAGATTTATGCAGAGCAAGCCAATGGGACCAAAACTGGTCTAAAAATTAACATCGCAAAAACGAAGGTGATGAGAATAAATGCCTCAAACAACAGATAATTCGTGATAAACGACCAGGACCTTGAAGACGTTCCCGCATCCTGTTACCTCGGCAGCCTTGTGGCTACAATTTGTGGACCCAGCGACGATATAAAAATCGTATTAAGTTAATAAGACACTCCTTTGGCGTCCTTAGTCCAATATGGCAGTCTCCACACATCTTCAAAATAACGAAGTTGAGCATATTCAATTCACTTATTGAATCAACTTTTCTATATGGAAGCGAATCATGGAATGCGATTCGAAAGGACTTTAGTACGCTCCTGGTTTTTATAACCCAACATTTTTTCTGAATCCTTAAAAGATTTTGCCCAGTCAGCATATCTAACGATCCACTGTGGGAACCAATAAACCAAACAACCGTATATCGATGGCTTAATATAAAAAAGGCCTAACTAAATTTTTTTCGAAATCGCGTTTTTAATGTTTTCTGGGCGACAACGTATAATTGCATCCTCCTTGAAGAAATTAGTACGTTACAGCTAAAAATCAAGGACTTATGGCAACTTAAAACACTATTTCTGTATGTAAATGCTTTGATTTTTCTTCGGTTTTTTTGCTTCTCCTGTAAAATATCAAAAATTCGAGTTAGGCCTTTATTATATTAAGCCATCGTTATGTATATTATAATACGTTAAAGATAATGGTGCTGGCTAGGGCATATATAACAAAAAACTATTGAATACATTGCTAGACAAGTTATCGAATGAAACTCAATCCAGCAGGCAGACCATCAAACACATGGCGCGCCGCCAAACTGAGACCGAGGTGACTTGTGCTGGCGAAAGGTGGAACGAAATAAAAATACTGACATCGAAAAGAAGTGCTTGGAACGAATTTGTTATAGTCATTGGCTCCTTACAGATCTTGGTGCTGTCAAGATATGTATGTACAAACATACTTGCATATAAAATAGTTATATGTCATTATATACAATCTTCAAATATTTAATTCATAACCACCTGCCGCCTTTGAAAGGTTAATCAGATCTTCGGTTGCACTTGTTGCATCGTGTTCTTTGGTCTAAGTTTTTCATTCGTTTTTTTTTTACTTCAAACTCAAAATATTGCAATTTTCCTGTATATTTCTCTTTTTTTCCATTTTATGCTTCAGTGGTTTCATGCATAAATTATGCTTAATTTATAAACTTCTATTACACGTTCTTAAGGTATTTTATAAACGAAATTCTTTCATTTCTTCATACAAACTGAATTAAACCCTTTTTTTTTATCTATCTGAGATTTAAAACAAGTGTTCTTTTCTTGTTTACCTGTTTGGTCTATTCTTTTGGAAAAAAAGCAAAAAGAGAAAAAATTGTTTGTTAAAATTATTGTCGTCATGGCTCAGTTAGTTTATAACATTTTTTTTCATAATGTTACTGCTTAGATTCTTTCTTCAGTTGCACAAAGCCTTTTTTTTTTGAGCCAAATAAATTTATGTTAATGTTACATTCCTTTTAATATTCTTTCACAGATTGTAAATTTCACAAAACTAAACATCATTAATTAAAATTTTTATGTTAAAAAAGAAGCACAATAAGAAAGAAAGAAAAAAGCCTTAAAAACACTTTGGACTTAAACAAATTTTTTACTGATTCATATTTCCGCCCATCAACAACATTTTTTTTTTTACAAATGATTTCTATCAGTTGATCTATTTAGTTCGAGCGAAAGATGCAAATGGCCATAGAAATATTGTTAGCAGCAAATGAGTCCAAGTACAGTTTTTTTTTACAAAAAATACAGTTTTACCCCCTGTTTGTGTAAGACGTTTGAGTTAAAAGTCTTGGCGTTTCTGTAATAGATTAAAGAAAAGTTGTACAAGTTTCTTTTAATCTATTACAAAAACACCAAGATTTTTAACTCAAACGTCTTACACAAACAGGGGGTTAAGCTTGGTGGTAAGAAGATGCACTTTGCCAAGTATTCAAAATTACACACATTAGTTTTTCCTGAAAAGCTTTGCAATTCATGTAAGTAATCAGTGACTATGGTACAAAAGATCCATCAGGTGTCGCAGTGCCGGTCTTTGGACCAGATCTTCCCCTTAACCTATCAGTGAAATGAGTGGATTGCGTTAAGGAAGTATCATGGCGCTGTTATTGTGGGTGATCAGGGAGTTGTGCGATACAAATATAAATTGCAGGTTTTTGTTTTAATTTCATAGTAAATAAGATTAAATTAGTATGTACTTGAAACCACAACAAGATTTTTGTTAAGACATTTAATCTTTATTCTAAACAAAATTTAATTGAATATTATGGAAAATAACTGAAATATTTCGGCATATACTATATGTATGTAAAACTTTAAATTAAGAAAAGTAACATTGCATTAAAAATCTTGTTTTTCGGTCAGCAACATTTATTCTTTTCTTTCGTATAGAAACAGTGTACTGCTCGCTACTTCGTGAGCTACCCGCTTTGATGTCCAGCCAACACAGGAAGAACATAAAATTATGTCCTTTATAAATTAAAAATAAATCATAGACCGTAATTTTTATTAGTCTTATGTTTTAATAATTTAAAACGTGTTGGAGGTCTCCTCCATGGATTTTTGGAGACATTAAAAACAAATTAAAAATTTCGAAGTACATATTTTCATTATATAAAAAGGCAATGAATGTCTATTACTATTGCTAGGTGTTAACTTCCTTAGGAAAAGGATAGTGAAGATAGAGAAGACATGTAGTGAACGTGACTGTAGCACGTTTCTAATAATGCATTGTGGCAGCGCCTCTGGTGTCAATGAGGCGTATTAAATTTTTGAAGCTTTGCTTAGTAGCCATTTTATTGGTTATTTAAATACGCCGTTGATTCTGCAACACAATACCGATGAAGGAGGGCGCTCTGATGTTAGATTAGAATTAGTATCGGCTGAAACCGGTGTAGTCCAGTGTCTATGCCTTCATCACTTGAACTTTCCTATAACACTGTGATACAAAAAAAAAAAAAAAATATTCAGGGATTCTAATGTACCAATTCGATTTTGTTGGAGTCCATGGATGACGAAAATACCGTTGGTTTTTTTAGGTCACTTCATAAAGTGATTTTATAACGGTAAATGTAGTGAAAAACGGGGTTTCAGTTTTAAACAGGTGTAACTTCTTTGTTTCCCAACGGATTTCTTTTAACTTTCCGTTGGTGTAAAGGACCGAATATTATCTTTCAAACAAGATATATTTTTTGAAAATCGACTCACAAATGGCTAAGTTACAGTCGTTGAAGTGTAGAAAAAACCCATTAAAAAAGTATTCTTTTGTAACTCATAAGCAACTTATGGCCTGAGGAAAACAAAAGAATACTTTTTCAATGGGTTTTTTCTACACTTTAACGACTGTAACTTAGCCATTTGTGAGTCGATTTTCAAAAAATATATCTTGTTTGAAAGATAATATTCGGTCCTTTACACCAACGGAAAGTTAAAAGAAATCCGTTGGGAAACAAAGAAGTTACACCTGTTTAAAACTGAAACCCCGTTTTTCACTACATTTACCGTTATAAAATCACTTTATGAAGTGACATAAAAAAACCAACGGTATTTTCGTCATCCATGGACTCCAACAAAATCGAATTGGTACATTAGAATCCCTGAATATTTTTTTTTTTTTTTTGTATCATAGTGTAATAAATGATGCAAATGCCCACTAATGCACATCAGAAAAATATGTGCTGTTGTTATTTAATGACTGTTGGAGACTGGTCTCGAACCCAGCACCTTCGGGTTTTTAGTAAACGTGCTAACTACTTCACCAACGCCAACGACACCGATTTAGATCAAATTCGCTGTATGCGCTGTAGTTTTCAAAGACTAAATGAATCGTTAAATTTTATATACCAAGATCTTTTGGAGTTATTAAAATAAAGCGTTTTTCTTCGAAAATTTTCCTTCACGATATCTTCCGAGCGCTTGATTGAAATCAAGCGTTTTATTTACTAATCTATCGCATACTTGCTTTACTACGAGCGCGAAAAATAGTTTTCTCTAACGCAAGCACAGAGAAAATTATTCCCAAAAACTTTTCAAACAAACGTTTGTTGGAAATAAAATTTAGTTTCAGTAAATATTTTTTACTGTTCCAGTAAATTGTTTGCTCCAATTTTATTTTATACAAGAAACTGTATATGTACACTGAAAGAATTTTCTTGATAAATTCTATGAATTTCGACATTAATCCAATGAAAAAAATTCATTAAAATTCAACCAACGTCACGCTTCGTTGGACTAATGAAACCAGTTTCGTCAAAATTATTTTATTGAGAACTTCGTCAAATTTATTTAATAGTATCATTGATACAATGAAATAACTTCATCGAAATAACACAATAATTTCATGAAAACAATGAAATAATTTAAATATAAAGGGGGTTCTTAATAATTAAAAAATATTGTTGTCATAAATCCAATGAAATATTGTCTCAAAACCAGAATACCAACGAAGTAATTCCAATGAAATTCTTTCACAATATTTGTGAAATTTCCATTGGAATTGTGAAATTATTATTAGATTTGTGAAAAAAATCTATTGAAATTATTTCATTGGATTTATGAAGCAAAATTCTTTCGGTGTAGAGTAAAAATTCTAATTCATATAGCTTATATAAAATCTCATTTGTAACAATACTGTTTAGATAAGATTTCTATTCATATATGCCAATGGCTATATCGTTTAATTTGCCTTTTAATTTTGGTAAAAACTTTGTTTGAATGAAACAATTTGTTGATTGAAAAAATTGGAGTTTTTTTTTTAAATTATTAAAAATTTTTGCATTTGAATTTACAAATTTCTTTGTAGGAGCTAAATTGAAAAAAATTAATATTAGAATCAGAGATATTTGTGTTTGCTCTACTACTGCACCAAGTAGACAAGAACTTTTTTTACTTTGCAGTAGTTACAGCTGTTAAGTAATTCAGTCGGTATGTAGTTTGTGTGGGGAAGTAAGTTGTGCTTTATATAAGTCATTACTGATTTGTTCTGAGTAAATTTTCTAAAAAGTATTTTAACGAAAATCACCTTTCCAAGAAAGAGCCACATATATTTTCAATAATGAAAAAACTACCTATTTAAGAGTTATATTTTCAAATAACAATTATTACAGTAACTACTCTTGCCAAGAATACCTTTACAAAAAAAAAAAAAATAAAATACATTCAAAAGGTAGCTCACTTTTAACTTTATTGAAATAAACCTCCATATTGAAATAATTTCCCATTTCAAAAGTACATATCGCTCCTTTATTTCAACGTAGTCATAACTTAAGAAAAACTAGTTCGCCACAAAACAAGTTTAAAGTTTTCAATTTACACACAACTTCATGGAAAAAGAAAATTTAATTTTTCTCTCAAGAGCTGATTAAACAAGATATTTGTATGATATTTTTACACATTATAAATATTGATATGATATATTAATTCTGCTTCATTAACTAGAAAAATAAATTCTTTAAGATACGACTACGTTGCAATAAGCGAGCGATATATGTAAAAAGTAGTTCAGTACGTTCGATAAAAACATATTCTTAAAAGAATTGTAGCTTGTGAGAAAAGTGTTATTTCCAAAAAGTGATTCACAGCAGTAACTTCTCCAAAAAGTACCATATCCAACAACACTACTTTTCAAAAGTTTTGCGCATTATTTAAAAAAAAATCAATTGAGAATGTTCCTATTATAAAAAATCCCTTTGAAAAAGTATTTTTTTTCTAAACATTAAAATTATTAATAGTTATGTAGCAAGGCACATTCACAAGGTAGTAGCGGAAATGCAGCTGAGCTATTTTTTTTTTTCAAATTATAGTTCATCCGAAACTTCAAAAATTTTTTACGAAAGAGAAATTAAAAGGAAATGTTAAAAAATTTCAATATGAAAAATATTTTATTAAAATAATTCTGTGAAAACAAATTTAAAAAAATGAAGAGAGTTGTCTTATGACATCCGGTTATAGCTTTGCTACTTAGTTATTTAAAACAACTTTCATGTGTGAAATAACAATGCAATAAAATTATATTATGTATATGGTGATGTCATATTCTCTGCAAATATTTCAAAACGTTTCCATTTATTTCCCATTATTTTCTTTTCTAGCGGCGTGCGATTAAATTAATGTATTGTTTGTGGCTGGTGACAGGTGTTAGCCGGCTTACAACCGATCAGCGCTGTTCTCTGGTTTGTGCTCATATGCAAAAACAAAGCAAAAACAAATTGAACAATCGTTCTCATTGTTCTTGTTTTGTTTTTGTTTCACTCACTTCAAAGAACGAAACAAAACAAAATCAAACAATTTGTTTGGTTTATTTTCGTACTATACTTTTAAGTACAAAGAAATCAAAACAAAAATAAATTTATAACTGTAATAGTGTCGATTATTTTTGTTACGAAAATTATTTCCTAACCCCTGTATCGCGAGATAAATAGCAAAGCTATAATATGAAAAAACTATTAAAAAATTGTGAGAAGTGCTAAACATTGCAAATTTTGTTAGTGGTGGCTGCCGTGGAGAAATATTTTCAAATTTATGTGAATAATTTGTATTATTATTATGTTAAACAAATTCTATTTTTGAAGTTTTGGATGAACTAAAATCCATGTTGTTTTTTTCTTTGTTGTATTTTTTCATTATTTTTGTAATCCTGATATTACCTGGAAATGAATTTGCCTTGGTTATGTAGTTTATTTCAAAAAGTGCTTCCAAAACTTTAATTTCGAAAATGTGCCTTCCAAAAAGAATCCATCAAAAAAGGAATATTTAAAAATCCAATATGTACATGTATGTATTTGTTAAATTTTACTACCGTAAACTACCAAAAAAAAAAAGTTTATTTCTCAAACTCATTTATTTAACGCTACTGCATAATTATTTCATATGGAAACAGCGACATAAAGCTTAAATTAGACGTGACATAGCCATAACGCCATAGCCATAACCAAACCAAAATTCAATTGATTTATATGGTGAGAGTGAGAGTGAGAGAGACTCGCCATAACTCTCACCATAGAAATCAATTGAATTTTGGTTTGGTTATGGCTATGGCGTTATGGCTATATCACGTCTAATTTAAGCTTAAAGAATGTTAATGTAAAACGGTAAACTGTTAAGATGCATACAAATGCAAAGCATGTGTTTTAATCTACATTCCAACATCGTAGTGATTGGCCGGTGTTTATTAAAAAGTTAAGAAATAAAATTAAATTGTTACACTAAAATCGTCAGGAAACACATGAATAAATACAAATCAATGCGCAACTAAATTTCTTACACATACTGATTCAAATGTTTATACCTGTCACAGACAACAACCTACATACATACCAATAAATACTTTCTCCGATGCACCCTGTTGTATTGCTTACATATTCGCACTCAATCACAAATTGACAGTCAGAGTGTTTAGCGATCGAATGAACAAGTGAATTTGCTTCCTCTTATTAAATTTGTAAATAATAAATAATTTTGATTATTTTAAACATATTTCGTAATAAAAAAGTGTAAATTAGCAATTAATATAAAATACAGGTGCACAGTAAAGTGAAAAGTTTGTTATAGAATAACAAACAGTTCTACAAATAATAAAAGTTTATCACCAGAATCAACTCGCAGAAGGAATCTTTGGCAAAAAGAAGAAGTAGAGCGAAAAGAAAGTGCAATTTAGAACTCATTTTATTTAACACGTGTGTCTTTATGCAAATATTAATAAATTTTTAATAGTAAATATTGTAATATATTGCAAAATAATTAAATATGACAATTGTGGACATGAGTGATATAATTGTTGTTGCCAATTATAAGTACAGCCGGCTGCGGCTGCGGCTGTTTTTGTTTGTGTTTTTTGTGCTTTTTGCTTTTACCAAAAACAATTCAAGTAAACAACTAAAAGCAAATGAAAAAGAAATGAAATACTGGATAACAAATGGAAAATAATAATAACAAGCAGTTACAGAGTGAGTAAGATAAATATGTATGCATTCGTTAAGCACATCTCAAAAAATGGGTTTTTGGAGTTATGCCCGTAATTTCTACGTACAGATAATTTACCTAATGTTTTTACCCATGAGTTTTTAAAATTAAACTTACACGATAGATATCTATGTATGTATATACTAATATATGTACATATCTCTTCTATAATACTCTTGTAGTAGGTATTTTTTCATCTTATACCTATGTATAAAAATTATAGAAATGGGTTGTGCAATCACCTCTGGAGATAAGAAAATTTTTTGACATCTTTGAGTTGTACATACCTATGTATGTATATATAAATAAGTTTTTACTATGTTGCCACAATGCAATGATGCACTTACATATTTTTGTAATTATAACTTTATTATAAATAATTTATTATAACCGTTTCGAAATTTAATAACACAAATTTTGTGCAAAAACAACGCTTGGTTAAAGTTTTAAATAGCGAGGGTTTATATTTTTTGTCACCTGCGGAGATAGTTACATATATTATACTGAACTAATTATACATATCGATACCTTAATATAGAGAGGCTCCAACGCATTATTTTTTTGAAATCGAGATTTGTGCATTTATCAATACATTAGATGTCCCTCTACGAAATATACAAAAAACTCGATATCAAAAAAATAATTAGTTAAGGACTTTCTATATTAAGGTAACGATATGCACATATCGCACACTTAATCACAAAAAGTCACAACTCTAAATCATCAAAATGGTTTTGTATTTTCATAAACCAGTTTAGTGACCAAATCTCTAACGCTTCTTCTTGGACAATATAAAATACCGTTACACTTGCGTCATTTGTACAGCATTAACAGTTTTTTTGTCACTCCTGAACATCTGGGATTTATTGAGTTGTGACCATTTATGATTTTGTGGGCGATATGTGGGTGATAAATGCAAATACTATTGATATACATATACATACATACATATACATATATGCGAATATATTAGAGGAGAGCCGTGTTGCTATACTATTTACATAACCTCATAATAATAAAATATAACTGGGCACTAGATAGTATGACAAGAGTAGGCCTAGCTTCTGGAATACAACCATTAGCTTAAAGAAATATGACATTTGAAGCACAAAATCAACTATTTAAAAGCTATATGTATATTGATCTGATATACTTACATACATACATATGTATGTACATACTTTCTTATACAAAATTCTGAAAACTGACTTTCTTAAAAAATATTCAAACAACGATAAAATTAAATAATTTATTATTTTGTACAATTTTTGTTAAAAAAAAATACAGGGAGTCTCATAAGAAATTGTTGATTTAGTGGATGGATTAAAAAATAAGTCAGGCTCTTTAGTAAATTTAATACTTTTGTTCTGTTTGGTTTAATTTTTAATTAGTCCATTTTAACCTCCAAAATATAATTTTCACTGTTTTCCATTAAAGAGGACAATAAAATCCTTAATAGGATTTTTATTATGAGCATGCCGGAAAGAAATTTATATTGGTTATTGGATATGATAAACTGTTAAATATTTAAAGAAGGCACACCTGATCTAATGAATTTTTATTGTCTCTTGAACATTTTCATAAACTCCATCATATCGGAGTTGTATTTTCTCAGAAGTCGCACGATTGTGTCATATTGCGCTTAAATTCGCAACTCATGCTTTATGATACTATGAAACTTTATGCTTCATCGCATTCATTTTCTTGGCATGGAAAAGGGAATCCTTTGATTGAAAAATAAAAAGCAAAAACAATTATATTAAAATAATTTAAAACATTATGACACTATCACACTTAAGACTGCCATTTGATTCCTTCAAATCTGGGGTGTTATTATATAATTCGATTCGAAACGAAAACTGTTCGAACTTGTATGTTATTAGCATTGCAATTCGAACACATTTCCGTTCGATTCGGATTATATAATAATCACCGTCTGGCATCTTATACTCTGAACTATTTCTCAAGGTAACACAACTCTGCAGCAAAGCAAATTCATTTGCAGTCTGCTAATTTGTGATCACTGTAACTGTCTAAAAGAACAATTAGTGATATATCATGTTCACTGGGAACGGTGTCATTACAAAATCACTGGATCATTCAGCTCTAGTTCATATCATCAATCCTAAAACTTAGCAAAATGTATAGGTGTGTGCATTTGTTACATAAACTTTTTTTAGAAAAATAGTTTAGGTATCTCGATCTACTCATACACTCAGGGAAAAGCTGCAACTTAAGAATACAAACGCGTCACATTAATTCAATGATTTGCAATAGAAAATGTATATTGAGATACTTAAAAATAAATAAAATTAATAAATTAATACTGTAAATTAATATTTTTCGATATTAAAATAAGAAATTTCAACATGACTAGACTTCCGTTAATGTTTTTTATTAATTCAATATGGTTTTTATAGATTTTAATCTGTTTTTTCCCTGGATGTATTTTAGAGCTTCCCTGCAGAAAATTTGGTGACAATTGAACTAAGCGTACTCGTCGTAGGACTTGAGAAAATGGGAGTGTTAAAAAAGTAGGGAGTAGTGTATGGTGAAGAAAAGATAAATCGTGTAAATGGTTACATATTCACCATTTTCGTAATGTATCTAATATATTGAAAAATGCCAAAATCTTGATTTAAAAAAAAAAATAATGAGTTAGGTGGTTTCTATATTAAGGTAACTATGTTGTTTAATATTTTCTACACGCTGCATTACGTTAATGCTAATGCAAATTTATCAGAAAATGTCCAACCAAATTCTTGAAAAATAATTGGAATTATATAAAATCTACCATAAAGTAATTGAAAACTACTAAACATTTTAAAAGCTAAAAAGCTTCAACAGACTCGTTCTAGTTATTGGGACTCGTTCGCCTATCAAATGATATAAATATATGTTTTTTTTTTCTTGGATTTTATCTACATTGGAAACTGAAAGCGGGACATGATCCATCAAAAACTGGGATTTAAAAAAAAAATATCTTTTAGAAAGCGGGATGTGTAACATGCATATATACAGTTTCGTATGTACTTAAGATGAACAGTTTTCACAGTTTCTAACATTAGAAAATGTTAATACCGGTAGGGCAAATTTAAAGTTTTTTGAAAAACTCCTGAAAACTCGAAATTCAAGAAATTCTGAGTATGCACGTTTTCAGAGGGCTACTTGGACATTAATCTATGACCAATATTATCCGACAGCATTGACTTCCAAAAGTGCGTATCCTTCAGAAAATGCCAAGTTGAAAACTTAGGAATTCGTGTATCTAGTTCAAATTCATGCTTTTCAGAAATAGATTCATGGGCAATAATAAAATAGGAGCATTACTTTTTTCCGTCTGTGTTGCCTCATTTACTGGAAAAGTAATTTTGAAATGCATTATAGCTTAACAGAGCTCTGCTAAGACACTAATAAAGCTCTGTTAAGGCACAAGGTTCGTGTCAAGGCTTAAAAATCTATACAAGCACAAACTTGAAATTACGCCGATTTCGACAGAAAATAATGCAATGATAATTATCATAAAATTATAATTTTAAAACTCTTCATGATATGTTTAACAGGTGTTTATACTTTTGAAATATGAGTGCCTCTGTGGTCGAGTAGGTAGTGTGCAATCCTGTCATGCACGTGGTGGTCAGTTGGACCTCAAAAATGATTATAATTGAATTTGCAACAATAAAAACAAAAGTTATAAGTTTTCTTTGTTACAGTTAAGTGTCGGAATGACATTTTTAAATAATTATATTATTCTACACCGAATAGGTTACTGTGGGATAGTTCAGTGACGAGTCAAAAAGCGTATACAAAGTATCAATTAACCCCATCCTAGGCCATCCCCATGTAAAAGTGACTGGTCCGCTTCATAGGAATTGTTAGAACTCGGACTGGTGCCTATCACTTAAAGACCCATCACGTGACTAGTCTTGTGTCAGTTCCATTTCATGCAGGGTTATTACACCCGCAATTTCATACATAAAAAAAACATTTGTTTGATTCCCACCAAAAATCACTTTCAGATTGACATAACAGCACGTTTTTATATTTTGTTTAGAAAATTGTTCCCTTTTAAATTACAGGTCAAGTTAAATGTTACTAAAGGGAAATTATGCTGTCCCCAGACAAATATGTATATGCATGTAGACCTGAGCTCTACTTTTAAAGCCAGCTGCTGTGATTGTTAACCAGGAATTTATAAAAAATAACCAAAACGATACAGTCAGTCCGTCATGTTGTCTATTGCTCAAAAGCCTAAAATGAGCCATGATAAATAAATAGATAATTGTGAAACAAGCCTCATTAAATAGTTTACCGTAACAACTGGCTCAGGGAGAAGGAAAATGTCTATTTCAAACCATAATCAAAGTTGCCAAAAAGACCAGCGTTGTAAAAGAATGCATTCGTTGCAAGGAGTTTTGAGTGTATGTTATTTAAGAAAAGATAAAGTACGTACTTATTATTTATTTCTGAAATTGAATTAAATCTGTTAAAACTCTGCTGCGGCAGATGCTGCAACTATTTTGTGCTACGATCATAAGACCAAATACGGTTTCTGGTATAAAACGAGTCAAAGCATTTTATTTGTACTATATTTCATTTGGCTGGAATTGGTCTTATTGCGCTTAAGTATCTTTGCGATGGTGTTTCCTTCTCCCCTTCTAACGTTAACTGAATGCAGAAATTGCAATTTGTGTGTTTCACTTTGGTTGTTTTCGGCTCTGGTTTTCTTTATTTTTTGCAGTATTTTTTCTTTAGTTTTGCAAAATCACAGCTTAGTTTGTTGCTGAATTTGCCTAAATTATCTTAAATTCTTTGCGTTCACTTGCATCTGCTGCATTGCAATGTACTACACTCCAAAACAAATGCTGTTAAACGCTTGCTATGCAACATTATGTGTTCAGTTCACATACTTACAATGGCAGCTAAATCCTTTTATGGCCATTGATAATGCAACTGTAGCACTTGTACGCCATACTATCTCTCACTACTAAGATAATTTTGTTTGCTTTGTTTTTTTGTTTTGTTTTTTTTTTTTTGGTTTAAAGATTTTTCTTATTTAAGTATTTTGTGTATTTGTTTGGCCATTTCGATTGTGTGGCTTTTGATTTCGTTGTTTTGTTTTATTTTACGATTTCAACGTTTCAAAGTTTTGTTTGTTTTGGTTTGGGATTTTGTGGCCGTTTCTTTTTCTGGAAATGATGATGAGAATGATGATGGTGGTGGTGCTGCATGTGTTGCTCAAATTGGTAAATTGCTGGCAACAAAACACTTTAAACTGTCAATGAGGCGATATTCACAGCATGAAACTAACTAAATGCAACAAACATACCACCACCACACACATTCTTTCACGTGTGCATATCTATGTATGTACATATATGTCGTATGTGTTTGTGTCCAGAGATTCTCATGCGTCAGTATCTTGGAAGCGCGAGCTTTGGTTGTAATCATATTTTATGTGTTTCATTTTGTGCAAAACAAAAATAGTGTTAAGATTTTCTAAATTTGAACATTTTCCATAAAGTTTCGTTTTAAGTTGATTCCACTGTGACTGGTGTGACCAATGGTATTAAAATTGTTGGTTCTAATTAAAAAATATAAAATTTTTAAGATAGAAAAGGATGCTGTTCCCAAGGATGTTAATCTTAAAAAAATTGAACAATACATATGTAGCCATTGCAAGAACATGATTTCTCTTCAGAATAGCCCTTAGGAGGCTGTGACGGGTGTGATTTCACAAATCTCAGGTCTTACAAAAACAGAATTACTAGAACGCAAACGCACACGTTAATTTTGGTGCAGTAAATTGTTCAAATCCTTTTTGATTGTGTTATATATTTTCTGCCTGGAAAAAAACGAATTTTTCTTAAAAAAAACTTATCCTAAAATCAGTCTGATGTAGGAAGTTTGAAAAAAATAAATCTTTTTAAAACTACTAATTTTACATGTATTCAAAATGCTTATACTTTGACTTTGATCATTTTTCGGTTGACTACTCTTTAATTTCCCTACTCAATAATTTTTTCCTTTCTTTTCTATTGATTCCTTATCCATCATAATTTTCTTAGCATTTCTTTTCTTGCTGCCACTTTCTCTATCCAACGCAAAATTCAGTTAATTATTTTTCCTAGTTTTCTTTAAGTTTCTTACTTTGTTCCCGCTTTCCATCTTTCACATCCATTGAAAAATATAATTTCAGTTTTAATGTGACGGGTGTGACCAACTTTTTCCAATGACTAATTACTCCAATGATTAATTACTAAAAAAATGTTATATTATTAATTACAAATTTTAGAAACTTATTATTTGACATATTGTCATAATTTTATTTTATTTTAAATGAAATGTATTTATTGGTGGTTAAGCATGCCTAACTCTACTGACAATTTGGTACAGCAGCAATGCAATGCTTGAACACCTACAAAAAAAAATTCATTTAAAATTTTTAATTGCGCTTACTTTTCTTATTGGAAAGTATTATTTTTAGATTTTTATTGTGACGGGTGTGACAGAAAATAATAATATTTCAATTAGTTCAGAAAATTATAAGACATACAAAGTGGAATGGTGCAAAAACAAAATTTTATGAAATTTTCTACAAACAACTTCACATTTTAAAGTACTATCGAACTCCTTTGAATAACTTTTGTTTTGAGCTCATAGGAAAAAATAAAATTAAAGAAATAAGCAGAAGGGAAAGTCATCGTGCGATTTGGGCATCATACTCGTAATTTTTACAGATAAGGACATAAATTTATACATATGCATGTACATATGTTTTTCAAGTTTAAGAATCCCTTTTACCCAATCCACTCTTCTATGGATTAACGAAAATTTGTTAACAAAACAGATGGAAGTAACGAAAAACGCGTGCGCATGAAATATGGAATGCAATTGTGGGCAACATCATCAGCATTACAACACTACAGCAGTGTAGTGAGAGTCTCTATGTTTGAAGCTGCATTGAATACTCGTAGAATAGTTAGCATCTGTGGTGGAACCTTCTTCCTTTGTGATTTCATGTGGTTAACTAGCCAAGTAGTAGGTTTGTTTTATTATGAATGCGAGTGCGAGTATATAACTAAAAGTTTGACAAAGCTTTTGTTTACAAATATGATGGCCTTTTTTTTTGCTCCTTAAGTTCTGCACGTTGCTAGACTAACAATAAAGAATGCTAAAATAAAAATTTAATATGATGCATACACGCGACTAGTTTGTCTTTGAAAAATCATTAGAAATTATTGACTCAATATTTTAATATTTTACACGAAATGTAAAGTGTAGTTATGAAAGGTTTATCGCTTTACATAAATTTATAATTAAATACAAGTTGTAAAGTTGAAAACATTAAGTGAAATAATGATGTATTTGCATGCTCTACAATAGTTTTTGCATCTATTGTGTGCCATATTAAGAATAAGATCACTTGATTAATACTACTGGGAATTATGAGCAAGTGTTTTTTTTATACGGTTGTCAACTTTTATACATTCATTTCTATAAACTACAAAATATTTATCAAGGCACATTCACAAGGTAGTAGCGGAAATTCAGCTGAGCTATTTTTTTTTCAAATTAAAGTTCATCGGAAACTTCAAAAATTTTTTACGAAAGAGAAATTAAAAGAAAATGTTAAAAAAATTCAATATGAAAAATATTTTATTAAAAAAAATTCTGTGAAAACAAATTTATAAATATGAAAAAACTATTAAAAAATTGTGAGAAGTGCTAAACGTTGCAAATGTTGTTAGTGGTAGCTGCAGCGGAGAAATATTTTCAAAGTTATGTGAATAATTTTTATTATTGTTATGTTAAACAAATTCTATTTTTGAAGTTTTTGATGAACTACAACCCATGTTGTTTTTTTCATTGTTGTATTTTTTCATTGTTTTTGTAATCCTGATACTACCTGGAAATGAATCTGCCTTGATATTTATTTTGCTTAAGAGCTCCTTAGATTCGGACAAAAACTGTTTAAGTCAAGTTGAGTTTTTCAAGTGATAGAATATGTTAAGACATATACATTAATCCAGAGATTAGTTTGTGTGTATACATATGTTTATAAACAGGATGCCGCTGTGTCTGAGTGGTAGCGATTCTAGCTTCTTAGTCCAGAGGTCGTGGGTTCGATTCCCCCCATAGACCCTGGGTATTTTCCGCAGACAAGGTATTAAAAAAAAGTCCAGATTCGAAATGCAATCTCTTACACGACGTATTTGGGTATTCCAGTATTGGATACATGAAATTGAATTGGATCCAAAAATATTTTATATACCATGCTTTGTTTGCAAATAAAATGAAAACAAGGGACCTTTTAATAAGGTCTATGCAAGTGCTCAGCTGATTTATTTCTTTTCCCTGTGATTCTTGTCTTCCACTCCATTGTCTTCATTTTTTTGTTGTCGGTTTTTTGACGATATCAATATACTTTGGGTCATATGTATGTTTAACAACAGATTCCAAAAAAATTACTAAATAATAATGGTTCTTTTATTCAATATTATTTATTGCTGCTCCAATGAGTTAGCAAATGCTAAAATTGATTCTGAGCAATTGTTTTTTTCTATATGAAATAATTCAAGAAACAAAAATGTGAGCAAACGGAACTGCAAGAACTCTCAAACATTTGCATTTCATTATGTAATAAAGTGCAAGGTGCAGGGAATAACTCGTAAAATACACATTTTTTTTATAAATTTTCAGAATTATATCATTGTGGGACAAATTTATAAAATGTTTTCGGGGACAATTAATTTTTTTTCGGTAGAGGGCATAAGAAATATTTTTCTTCATCATTCCATTTGCTCGGTAAACCAACCTGGGCTCTTATCGTCGCTTTCGATAACGAGCTGATTCGATCACGTTTTTCAGTTTGAGATTATGACATACGCTATCGAACAATGAAATAATATGGTACTATATCGAATGTCATAATCTCAAACTGAAAAAACTTGATCGAATAAGCTAATTATTGAAACCGACGATTAGATCCCAGAGTTTTCTATCAACAAATTAATTTTCCGTATATCAACTTCCGATATTTTGGCAAGGATCTCTCGAAATGAGTAGCCTATGAAGAACGCTACTTTTATTAAGCAAAAGTGAGGCAGCCGTTTTTTATTTTTACACGTCAAGACAACTTCTGCAAAAAGTTATTAAACGGTAGCATGTACACCAGGCAATGTCCTATTAGTAACTCCATTACTATACAAACACAAAATGAAAAAAACTGACAGATAAAAAAGCAATAAGCAGGTTTTTTAAACTTCTTGGAAAAAAGCGACAAATAAAGTGTATTTGTTATTATAGTTTATTACTGCTTACCAACTAACATAGCTAATAAGATATTAAACAAGAAAGGCGAATCAAAATAAAATCGGCGACAAAATTTCGGGGAATGCAAGAGAAATAGAAAATTACACTTATCATCTGTCTCGTGTCACATCTGTATGCTTTGTGATACAAAGCTGATATTGATGGGTTTGTATGCGAGTTTGGTAGTCTAGCCACATCTTTGACCAGTCCCGGTAACCACATTAATTCTATGTTAAAATATATCGTCATATGAATGAATGAATGAAAATGAATTCAGTAAAGTGCAATTTTGACTCACACATGAAGGGTTCCGTACGGACGCTACATATCGTCGCTGTTGTAACTAACTGACCTAACTGACATCATTTTGAAAAATGAGTTAAGTCCACTATTAGACTTTATGAGTCATAAAAGAACTTTCCACAATTTTTATGACTGTAAACATTATTGTAGAGCCTATAACAGTGAAAATATTTCAGACGTTTTCATAAGAATGCATGTAGAAAACAATCATAAATGTTCCTCTCCTGTAAAATTTACAAAATTTCAGATATGTCAGTTAGTTAAAACAGCGAAGATATGTAATACTATAGAAACTTTTTTAGCCTACATTTTTAATTTTTGTTTGCTTTGGCGTTTTTTACTTTCAGAGCTTTTTTCGTTTTTCCGATTTTTTCGGTTTTTGATTATTTTTTTAGTTTTAGCGATTTTTTTTAGTTTTGGTGCTATTTTAAGGTTTGAGCATTTTTTCGTTTTTTGCGAAATTTTTTCAGTTATTTATTAGTTTTGGCGATTTTTCCATTTTGGTGATTTTTTCGGTTTTAGCGATTTTTTTTTCAATACATACATATTTTAATTTTTAGAGGTTTTTGTTAGTTTCGGCAATTTTTTAATGTTGGCGCTTTTTTAGGTTTTAACTTTTAACAATTTCTTAGTCTTGGACTTTATTTCTTTTTTTTGAGGATTTTTTCGGTTTTTTTTTAGTTTTGGAACTTTTTTTATTTTGGTGATTTTTTCGGTTTTGGCGATTTTTTTTACAATACATATTTTTACATTTAGCGATTTATTTTACTTTTGACGCTTTTTTACGTTTTGGCAACTTATTTTATTTATTTTGATGATTTTTTCTTTTAATATTCAGTTCTGGCGCTTTTTCCATTTTGGTGATTTTTTCGGTTTTTGTTTTTATTTTTGTTTTTTTTTTGCAATACATATTTTGAGTTTTAGCGATTTTTAGTTTTCGCGTTATTTTTAAATTCAGCGTTCAATTTGGCACTTTGTTTAAGTAATTAACATTTGAAGAATCTTAATGAAAATTTTAGTTAATTACATTATAGTTTGCCACATATACTTAAACTAGCTTAAGCATATAATGATGGGCCTTTTGACAGGTTGTATTCGGTGGCTTGCACCTGTGAATGTTTCTAATGCATCAAACTTCTCTAAACGGAACAAGCAGCAAATAAATTCAAAAATTCTAGCCGATCATAGAGGCCACCAGCAGAATGAAATATCTTATTAACTTTTAAAACGTACATACATCTAATATTTCTGATAATTGTAACTTTTTATACCAGAAGGAGACCTAGAAGAAAACGAGAAAAAGAGATCAATGATAAATTGACAACAATTTAGCATTAAACCGAATAAGAATATAACAACCCAAAACCCATTAAGGAGTTCAAACGGACAACTACCACTCGTATGCACTCATTTACCAACTTCAAAAAGACGTGTACGAACAAGATAAACGGTTTTAATAAACATATTGAGGCACACGTCTAAACTTACTTCAACTAAAAGTAGTATTATACACACATACATACTTATCCATACATCATGGTATCGATAGCTGTTGCATTTGCTATTGTTGCATTAGTTGCAGTTGTTTATACAATTTGTGGCAGCAAATAGCTGCCACTTATAACAGCTTATTCAGATAAACAAAAGAAAAAACCAAAGTCTGAAATTGATACTCTCGCTGAGACTTCTTAAGGAAAAACCACGGCCAAGATGAAAAAAGCAAAATGAAAATCACTAAAATAAAACCGAAAGCCACAAACCCAATCTAAGTATGTATGTGTGTATGTGTGTCTTTTCAACTTAAATTGTCCGTTCCCCAGAGTGCTACGACTTTATTGTTTTTCTGCTCTGCAGTGCACACAATTGCATTGCACCAAAATACCAAAAAAAAAAAAAGAGAAGAACATTTTCATCCCAAACATTTCGAAACTATTTAACAACACGCATATGGGAATATTGATCCTGATCTGTGCCCATAGTTCCACACTTGGTGTCTTAAAAATCCATAAAAATATAAAAATAAAACAGCGAAAGCAACGTATGTACGAGTCTGTAAGTGGCAGTGAATAGTTTTGTGCGAATAGTGTGTCTTGTTGTTGTTGTTGTTGTTATTGATGATGTTTGCCATAGAAATTGTTCAAATTCATGTGTATGAGTATAAATTGTTAACGATTTATTGTTAAATATTTGTATAAAGCGGCTAATAAAGAGACAAACCTCAAAAGCCAACCAACCAACAGCTAATGGATTTAGTTTCTACTCGTAGTCTGTGTTTTAGTTTTGCTTTTGCTCGTTTACTTGACGTGCTATTGAAGGCGCGAAAGCATTTTTGCCTTTTAAACTTAATTATCTAATTTGATTTTCGAAAATTATAAGCAATCAGTGTTGTCAATACAAATCTTTATTTTTAAATTCTGATAATTTAATGGTTTATTTTGCGCTAATAAATATTTTACACACCAATATAATGGTGTATATTGTGGAGAATTATGATGATAAGCAACCCAGCAAAAAATTACACATTACCATCACAACTACTTGCCATATAAAGACTTACTTTTCTGATTACCAAATTTTATTACTCGCTTACAAATCACATTATGTACAAGTTGCTAAATGAGGAGAATAATTTTTTTAGATTAAATAGATTACGTGAACAAGTTGCCAAATAAAAAAAGTAAGCACTTCTCAAGAATCGATTATTTTAGTCTCACGCCTTGTTAAAATCATTAAGTTGGTAATCCAGTAAGGAACAGCTTCCACCAAAAATGCTTAATTCCAAACCCGATTACCTTTTTTGAAATTTTTTGCTGGGATACGAGTACAAAGGAAACAATCTAAAGTTAGAAACGAAGGGATTTTTAATACGTTATTCTGCTTGAAGAAGCATATGAATGCATAATTTTGATTTTAGCTTTTCTCATTTTCTTTACAATTTCTCAAATGTAATAATTTTTACTTTCCATTTGCCATCCATAAAACGTGGTTGATACTTTTATTGTATTATTGTATTGTTAGTATTCTACCAGGCTTAACATATTTTCTAATCCCAGCTTACTTTTAGCTGCAGCCGTAAGCAAACCCAGTTCTCTGAATTAAAAATTTTTCGCTGTACCGTATGGAAAACGTTGCTTTTCGTATTGTATTCCTTTCACTCACTGTTCGGTTAAATAGATTATGTTCTTGCCAAATATATGATTGCTAACAATATGGCTAAATAACAGAAGTAAATGTTCTTAATTAAAAAAATAAATTAAGCAAAATGAGCTTTAAATAAAACTTTCTATGGAAACAAATATCCCAGCTGGAATATTCAATCGTTTAAGAGTCTACTGGAAATATTATGAAGAGCGTTTTGGATTGCTATTTTTTAATGTTCGAGAAAAACTGTTACATAAGCTGATTCTTTTGTGGGATTCTCCCACAACATATATCATATACATATATCATTTGTGAGTCTTTCATAAAGCATGTTAACAACCGTATGAGACTCTTGGAGGGATTATCTTACAACTCGTCAAATGCTCAGCAGTGTACTTCTTGTACATATGATTCATGCAGAGAGCCTTTGTCTTCTAACAAAGTGTAGTATTTCATAACTTCGCAGTACAAAACATTGACAATGCACACCCTGTCAAAACGTCGTTGTTGACAAATATTAAGAACGCCGCAAACAAGCAATCATTGCATCAGTTTCAAAGTTGCTGTTCATGTACACGATACAAATACCGCATCCCAAAAGGATACAAACTTTCTTTGTGTTGTAAATTGACAGCAACGATCATGCAAAAATGAAGCATGAAATAAAATGGACACTTAGGTTTCTAAGAGCATAGGCGTAGAAAGGCCATTTTGGGCGGTGCATTGTGCCTCCCCCAATAACTGCAGTTGCCCCCCACCCCTAGAATTATTAAAAATTGCTTGTAATTATTTATTTTAATATTACTCTTGAAATTACCAGTCATAATACCCCCTAAAAAAATTATAGCTACGCCAATTTCTAGGAGAGAAAGGTATGAATTCAGTAAAGTGCGACTTTGACTTGCGCACGAAGGCTTTACCCGGTAAACCTTTTTTCGTTTTCGGGATTTTTTTTGCTTTTTGGCGTTTTTTTTAGTTGTGGCAGTTTTTCGTTTTTGGCGATTTTTTTCGATTTTTGGCGATTTATTTTAGTCTTAGCGATTTTTTTTTTGTTGGCACCTTTTTTCGTTTGGACGATTTTTTTTTAGGTTTTTGGTGATTTTTTAGTTTTAGCGTTTTTGAAAATTTCAAGAGTTTGCAGCTTAATATTTGCAAAACACAGCAAGTTGTCAAAATTGCATAGTCCAAATTACATTAACTGATAGAATACCTTTAAGTTTTGTATTATTAAATTTCAGAGCTAATTGGTGAAGTATAAGCCCTAATTTATTATTATATTTTTGAATTCGAGTTTTTTGTTTAATTCGATAGAAGAACATCTAATGTATCGAAAAATGCAAAAATCTCGAATTAAAAAAATAAGGAGTCTTTCTATATTAAGGTAACGATATAATTGTCTGTATAGAACATTAGGATTTCAAAACTTTAGAACACCCCTTAATTTTTAACTGCCAAAGTTTTACATGCTCTGTGAAAATTTCAGGTTAGTAGCTCTTAAGGTTCTCGAGAAAACAGGCTGTAACAGACGGACATCTTAGTGAAAACATTAGGGTTCCTTTTCACCTTTGGTGTACGGAACCCTAAAAAGGAGTAATTACTCCTTTGCAAAAAAGTTGTTGTACTCGCAAAGTTTCCTTGTTCTTCGTTTGTTTCTTTTGTTTTTTTCCTTCGTTACGTATAGTTACTTCGTGGTATAGTGAAAATTTGTCAAAGTAAATTTTGCGTGTGCGTTATTTTTTCCTTTACAAACGATTTTTGGCCTCCTTGATTATTTTTATAAATTGTTAAGGAGGTACGAGGATATCTTTTTGTATGTTGATATTTTACAAAGATTGCTCGATACGTTCCAAGAAATTTTTATTCTTTATTAAATGTGTTTGTAAAATGCAATAACAAAAAATATTAATGTGTATCTCTATTACTGAAAATATTCTTCAGAGTATCTTGTTACTTATCAAAATTCAAGTGATTTCTTAATGAAAAATTATATAACATTTTTTATATATTTTTACCAATCATCTGCATGCCCATGAGTTCCACCTTCGTTGCTTTTCTTTTTGGACTTATTCCATTGCTTCTTTTCTTTTTCACCACTCTGTTTCTCGCTTTCATGTTCATTGCCCCATTTCTTTTTTTCTTCATGCCCTTTCTTGTGCCCCTTGTTACCCTTTTTCTTGTGGCCTTTATGACTATGATTCTTCTTGCCGTACTTTTCCTCATGTTCGGATTTCTTTTTGACTGCTTTTTTATGCTTGTGACCCTTTTTATCCTTTTTACCTTCTTCGAATGCGCCATGTTTTTGCTCCTCGCCTTCGTCATGGCTTTCGTCATAATACTTTTTCTCCTTTTTGTCTTCATCTAATTTGTGCACATTATGATTCCCTTTAATAGAATGTCCTTTTTTGTATGAACCATGATCTTCGAACTCATGTCCCTTGTCACCCTTTTCAGCTTTCTTATGTTTTTTGTGGTGCTTAGATTCCTTTTTGTGCTTTTCTTCATGTCCATTCTCCTCCTCTTCCTCACCCAATTTGCCTTCTTTTTCTTCGTGTCCTTTTTCACCTTTGGCGTGGTCCTCTTCCTTTTTGTGTTGCTTTTTGCTTTTTTCTCCCTTTTCCGCCTTGTGTTCGCTTTCCTTTTCTTCACTTGATGCAGACTCGTAACTTTCTTCTTTTTGTTCTTCATGTTTCTTAGATTCAGCCAAGACAAGATCATCGAAATCATTGGATTGGAAACCCATATTTCTTTCCATTATTCTTGGTTGTATTGTAATAGCAGTGACTGTGCGGCACACAGGACTCCATTGCAGCAAAGTTATCAAAACACAGCACCATATCAGTGCAGCATGCACCATTTTACTACTCTTCGCTAAAATTACCGTCTTAAACAATAACCAGAGTATGATTTGGTTTTGGTAATCTGAAGCCTTTTTATGGAAATTTTATATGGTTCCAGTCTAATGATTATTTTGATTTGATATTTTTGTGAAACTATAATTTTGGTTTCTGTGGTTATTATGGAAAAACTATCACCAACTGAGTGCGGAAGAAGGAAGACAAATTGTAATTACTTCGCCAAATAACTTTGAGTAAATTTAGTTGAAAACTAAAATATGGAATAAACTTTAAAACATATTCCTCAAATTCTTTGAAAAAAAACACTATGGTGTATTGTATCTTACTGAAGTTTCGAGAAGAGAAAGGCAATCACCCTTATTCCAGTTGACGACATCGACATCACTTTAACACAATACCAAGCAATTGGGGCGAACAATTTTACGCTACTGACAATCTATTTCAGGAGTCTGTTGTTTTCGACAGTGGGTTCACAAGCCCCAATTTTTTGGTATTGTGTTAAAGTGACGTCGATGTCGACAACTGGAATAGGGGTGAATGAATACAAAAATATTTCTTCCAACAAATTGTTTGTTGTGTAATTCAAACATTTTTTATAAAAATTAAACAACCATTGACTATGCAACTATTAATTAGGAGATAATTTTACATAAATATGTATATAAGCTTTTGCGTCACTGACTACACCTGCATTTGTGAAAGAAAATTTTCTCATGAAAAAAATTTCCAAATCTCAAAACCTGTGGGCGCACATGTCACATGCACTAAATTGTCTAAACTTGGACTAAAATTAAAAAGTTATTTTTGACTAAATAATAGTACGAGTACAAAATAATTTGAAATTCATATCAAAAATACAAAAACCAATCCCTCTTGAATCAAAGCCAACTGTTGCAATGTGCGCCCAGCTAGAAGTTAAACTCTGAGGCAGACACGCAGCTGCTTGGCGGCAAAAACGGTGTGAAAAAGTTGTTGCTATCCATGAATGGTTCTTAGTGACTTGCACACACGTTCAACGGAATACTGTTCACACTTGGATGTATGTATTTGAAAATATGTACTCGCACACGAGATGCAAGTTTGCTGGCGGAAAGACGTGAAGGAACTGCACATCTATCTCATCATCATCATCATGCACCTGTGAAAGAAAATCTTTTTAACTTTAGCTTTAGCCATTTAAGTTGCTATTGTGGTTGTTGTTGTTGTTGTTGTTGTTGTTCTCAGATATACATACATATTCTCTTTTCATATATTCTATTTCGTTTCTACTTATTTTATGTATATATTTTTTTTGTAGTTTCGAATTGAATCTTGTTTTAAAACTTTCCTGCATTAATTTGCAACAAATTGTATACGGACATACCCACTTGACCTGAGATTCGATAAAAACGAACGCTCACTAAAGCGAAGAAATTTCGAAACAAAGTTGTTCGATATTTGTTCGCAAATCTAAAAAAATTCGAATGTTCGCTAAAGCTCCGAACTTCGCACTTTTCTCGATAGTTTTTCGAATGTGTGTAGAAGTGTGTCTGCCTGTTAGTCTAGAAGTAACAAGTTCGATGCATAACAGCACTGTAAATTCAAAAATAAAATAAGAACACATACCTTCATATGTGCAATAATTCAACCGAAACAAATTTGTCACTATAGCCTAGCGGATGTGTGCGAGTCTGTTAGAATGGAGGTACCATGTTCAAAGCCTGCAGCGTAAGTTACGGAATTAAACAAATAAACAAAATAATAAAATAAGTAAGTTAAAATAAATAAAAAAATTTTCAGGTGAACATTTTTCGATTAATTTTTGAGTGTCACTCTCGATAGTTTTACACGATAAATGTTCGAGATATATTCGAAATCGATATCATTAACGAAATCCGTGGTTAACTGGGTACACACACACACATATATATATATATATATATTTTCATACATGAGTTTTATTTTTCCATTCATACATAATATTTTCTCATTCTTGTTGTGCAAAAAAAAAAAGAAAACAAATGTATAATTTTCTAAATACCGTAATAATGTTTGTAATGTGTAATTTTGCTGTTTTTGCTGCTTTTTTTTAGTTTTATAATTCCATTTCGTTTGTAAGTAAGTAACTGCAGAAATCCCAGAGGAAAAAAAGGTCAGGTTTTTGCTAAGATCGAATCTACAGCAGCTTCACAAGCCAAAGGCAGCCAAGAGATGGAGACAATTTTCAAATGACATTTGCTTATGGACAAAAACGAAAGAGTTAATTTAAGTTTGTTGAAAATACCATCAGCCACATTTTTGCTTGAGATGGGCAGTGCTGCTGTTCAATCGTGCGCGGTCTACGTGAATAAGTTTTTGCCATCAATTATGTGTTGGTGCAGGAGCGTGAGTATGAGAAAAATCGAACGAATCTTGATGGTAAAATTAAAGGTGTTGTGGGCTGTGGATTTTTTCAGAGAAAAATGGGCACTTGATTCGTTTGATTTTCGATCTTCGCTGGCTATCGAACATCGAAAATCGAATGTTCAATTTATATTATGAGCATCGATGAAATACTTTACCTTAAAAAATTATTATAAATGTTTATTTTTTTTCAAAATCACTTTGAGTGATATTCACAATAAGGACATTCTTTGTCATAGTCAGTAAAGACTACAGTCGAAGATCGAAAGTTGCTCATAATAAGGACCACACCATCATCATAAATTTTTCTGATATGCACTAGTATCTACTCTAATTTATAACACGTTAGCCCTGATACAAGTTTTTTGCAGACAGTACAATGTGGGCGATAGAGAGAGAGAGAGAGCAAAAAGAGGAAGTGTTACATATTATTACATTTACAATTAGCTTGAACTATCACCTTAGGTGAATATAAGTCCCAGTCCATACTTGCAATTTTTGTTGCAGCAACTTTTTATTTTTTAGTGCAAAAGAGCGGCATAGGAATACAAAAAATATATATTACTATTTCAACACTCTCACACATATTAAACAATTGCTGCAACAAAAATTGCAAGTCTGGACCGGGACTAATTACTTATAGCTGAGCATAAAACAAAAGTGTTTCTCATGAGTAGTAGAACGGCTAGGGAAATCATTGCTTTACATTTTGCCACATGTTGCATTGAGTTCTAGGCATGTATACTTTTTCGTGAGCAATTATGAATATATATCTTCCAAATAATCGGAAGCCTGCTTCGTGATATTCCGAATCATACTTAATACGAGATATTATAAATATTTTCAGATAAAGTTGCTCGCGAGTGTAGCAAAGAGCATTATCTTATATGCACAACTTATTTGCTCATATTCACTATATCTCCTGTGTCTGGGTTGGTTGGCGTGAAAGTATATATCCGATTGCGAACTTCGTCAGACGGGGTAAATTTTACCATTCCAGTTATGATATCCATCGATTTAGACGCCGTCGACAATAGTGCAAAAGTGGCAAGAATGTTGGCCAATGACAAGGCAAGATGGACTTACGCACTGATACCCGACATCAGGACATTTTTGACTAGAAGATATGGCCAATTGTACTACTAACTCACGCAGTTCCTAATTGGAAATGGTTATTTTAGGCCATATTTCTAACGTTTCGGAAACGACAATGCTCCGTTTTGTCCACACTGTAATAAAAATGTTCCGGAGGATTCTTACGATTTTGTATTTATAGATCGTGTAGGGGGCAGAATTAGATCGGAGAACACAATTCAGATTATGCTAACATACTTTTGTAACGGAAGCAGCGTATATAATTTTGTAAAGTTTGTTCTTTTAAAACTATGCCAGTTAGAAGAAAAAAGGAGAGATAATCAGCGTAATTGTATATTGTTTGTTACATAAAATAAAGTATAGCCCAGCAAAAAATTTCAAAATAGGTCATCGGGTTTGGAATTAAGCATTTTTGGTAGAAGCTCTTCCCTATTGGACTTCCAACTTAATGACTTTAACAATGCGTAGGACTAAAATAATCCATTCTTGAGAACTACTTACATTTTTTACCTAACAACACGTTCACTTAATATATTAAAACTAAAACAATCATTATTCTCATCACTCAACTTTTGCATATTTTTTTAAATTCTATATAATGTGATTTTTAAGTGAGTAATGAAATTTGGCAAGCAGAAAAGTAAGTCATTATATTGCAAGTAGTTCTGATGGTAGTGTCTAAGTTTTTGCTAGGCGGCTGCCTGGACGCAAAAACTGAGTTTGTAAGCGTCATAATCAGCGTGCGAACGAGTCAGCTGATTTTGACATTCAACTTGATATATGGATCGCGCAGAATGTATTGTCTCTTAAAAAAACTAGATATGTATGTACATATGTACATAGTTTCGTTGATTTGCCTTCGTAAGTTTTATTGAAGACTAAGATTTCACAAACGTGAATAAATTGTCTTTAAAGTAGCGAAAAGGTGTCTTATGAATATGCATCCACAAGTAATGTATAATGATCGCAACTGAAACGTTAGACGCGTTCTCATCTCTAATTTCCACTACCGCGAAAATAAAACTGTTACTTGCAGTACATTTTTATGGCAGCTTACAAGTTTTATCTAACACATTCTTTACTTCTTTGGCATGCTTTTTATCTGTAAATATTTTCAAAGCAATTTTCAACTTAAACTTTTAGAGCTGCTGCACAGTGTAGGTATTTCGAACAGCTCTCATATTGATTAAACATTGAATGCAAGTGTGGGGCCCATCAGCATAATTGAGTAAGCGGTGTTTCTTTCAGGGAATTAAAATGAACTAGATCTTGGGCCAAATGTGGTAATTTTTTTTAAATCCTCATTATATCGACCCAATAAGTTGGCATAATATTTGCCATTGATTGTTTTACCCATCCAAAAAAGAGGCTCCCATGACTTTATTCTCCGGCAAACCCAACTCGAACTTCTTTGGTTCTGACTCACTCAGAGAAACCCACTGCTGCTGGCTGCTGTTTGCTCATTGGTTTGTTGCGGTGGATTGACGTTTTCGAACACTCCTGTGTGTTGCGTTCCTACTCGATTGTGATCAAAAGTGGCACCCATCTTGCGGAAATCTCTCTCATAACCAAGTGAAAATTCAAAATTGAAACGACTGAGTCATGTGGGATACCTATAGCATCCATAATATCTTTCACCTTCAATCTCCGATTGGCCAACAACATATCGTACATTTTTTTCAATTGTTTCGGCTGCAGAGACCTCAACTAGGCGTAAAAAAGATTCGGCATATTTCGTGGATGTACGGCCACAACGAAATTCTGTAAATCACTTTTTTTACCATTGAAATTGATGGTGATGTATAGTATTTACTAAGCTTAGCCTTGATTTTAGTGATGTTTTTTTCGCTAAAAATAATATCACTAGCCAACAAGGTTTCGGACTGGAGCAACCAAATATCTTTCCTAGGGCAATTCGGTGGGCAAAATTCTAATCTGTAATTGGTTTTTCTCTATCACGTCAGGTTTTCGAGATACAAAAAAATGTCTTTATTCGTTTTTTTACATAAAAAATCATTAGTTTATTATATTATATTTAGTAAATGGCGCCATTTAAATGTCGTTTGTATTTTATGGGTTCGGTATCAGAGTCCAGCAATAGTCTTCCAGCATACTTTTGTTCCAAAATTCTTGATAATTTCTTTAAATTTTCACTAAATCTTGGTAAGCACGCTCGCCTTGTTCGTTGCTCCGGAAGTGACTGGTAATGGATCATTTGGTGGACATTGAACTGGTTTGGAAATCGATGAGATTAGCCTCAAATCTAAAACATACTGAAAACGAGCCATTTGAAAACTAATCAAATTTAAATACATAATATGTAGTTAAAGTAAATCTTCTAAGCACCACTGTTTATTTTTAAGTAGTTTGTTTTATCTTTCCTAAACGAATTATTGTTTGCAAAATCCCTGAGTTTTGTTTGTGGCAATAAATGCTTTTTTTCTGTTGCAACGATTATGAGATATAGTATTTGGTCATTGAACTAAAGCAAACGAAAACTACAATAACAATATCATCTCATACAATTATTATGACCATACTTTATGGTTATATAATTCTATAAATTTTTCTTTCCGCATTCGCCAAAGAAGTTATGCAAATATGTGCTCAAATAACTCTTCATATATTTGCAAGTACCTTTTAATGCTTTAGCTACGATAACGTGAAGCTCTTGGAGGATTTGTAGCAAATTTGTTAGAGCTTAATGAAGTGCAACGAAATTCAAAGTACGAGTACACAAAAATACTTAAGCAAAACGTCATAATTGGAAAACTGTTCTTAATGATAAAACACTTTCATGCTCAAAGTATGGATAGAGCTTTTAATGTTGCAACAAATTCTGTTCATAAAATTACAGTTTTGCATATAAAATTTTAATGTTTTTGTTTTCGAAAAACAAAAAAAAAAAGAAACTAAGTCACTGGAGAAACGGCAATATTCAAATATCTTCAAGTTTTTTACGTCACTCCACGACCATACCAGCATTTAATTTCCATAGCAATTTCGTTTAAGTTTTATTCAATTTTTCAATGTATACATAAGTATATTTCATTGGCATACATCAAATGTGTCCCTGAATAGTTAAAAGAACAGCAAAATAATAATAAACACGCAAAGAGAACTCGATTACACTTCGTTTATAACGGAAATTCGAATGAATACTTTTAATCTTATTAATAATTCAATTGATTTCTAATTGAAGGCTGGCATGTTTATACATACATACATACATATCCATGGATGTACGTAAGTACTTACACATATACGTACATACATACATACATACATACATACATACATATGTGTGAATGTGTATTTTTTCTGTTTTTTAAACGCCGATTTCACTTTTCAAAATTTACATGCAGTATAAAACATGTTCGTTCGTATCATATATTGTTTTCCCTTGTAGCAATAACAAACAAATGATTTTCTAAAGGAAATATGCATCACAAAAAGTGACGAATTAAATATGTATGTATGTATATATCTACCCTGTAGGAAGGTTGGGGTTAAGTGTCCCGAAGTCTCCACACTTTGGTGACTTTTTGGTGATAATTCACCAAAGTCCAGAGAATATTATTGTTAGTTTTGCTATAGTGTATGTATGTATACATGGCACAGATCGAAGTGAACATTTCTAGAATATCAACGCGAAGACTTCGGTCTTCCTGATCTGGGCAAGTCTGACAATGCACTTTGTTGTCGCAACCGTGCATTTCTAGTTTTGAAATAATTTCTTTATGCTCGTTGCGTCAGTAAAATTGAATATCTATTCCAAAAGTCGTTAAATTTTGCACGGTTCGATGAACAAAATCTAAAAAAAAATTAATATAAAAGTTATTCGGACACGTCACAGAGTTCAATTCCGTTCGGAAACCGATTTAAATCCAACCCATTTTCGTCGGAGATGGTGCCTAAAAAAAAAATCTAAAATATGGAAATTTGTCAGGTGTGTCCAGACTGTTTGGTGGCGCTGGTATGCTGGAGTATGCTCCGGCTAGGGCTTGACTTCTTGATGTGGATTGAATTCCTTTCCCAACGGAATTGAGCTCTGTGATATGGCCGATTATATGTATTATTTTATTTTTCGATCTTATTTGATATTTCCGAATAAGCACTCAAAACATTAAAATTCAAGCACTTGAAATTTAACTGGAAACAAAGTTGAATTCAAGCATTTTTTCAAGTAATATTCAACAGACAACATACATATATGTATGTTCAAACCTTGTCAAATACGTAATTTATTTTTTAATAAAATTAAAATTGTGGAGAAAAATATCAAAAATAAATAAAAAAGTGAATTTTTAAAAAACAAAAGGTGATTAAAAACGTGAAAACAAGGTGAAGGTAGATACGCAGAAAATTATTATAAGGAAACTTGTCAATTGCATTTGCCCTTCTATTTTAAAAGCATTGTTTTTGAAGCTTGAAATATACTTGAATTCAATTGTAATACAAGGTTGAATTACAGTATAATGCCATTGAATTATTCGAATTGAATTCAAATTCCCATTTCACTGGAGAATGCTATTGAATTAAAGTGTAAATCAAGTATAAATCAACCCTTGACAATTGATTGTTTGACTTGAATAGAACTTGTTTACCACTTGATTTCAAGCAAAATTGCTTATTGGGTTAAATGTTAATGTAGAATTCTAAAAAAATGTTCTAAATTTAAATAAAAAAAATTTCTAAGTTCAAGTAAAATTTTAGAAAAATTTAGTAAAAATTACAAACTTACAACTTTTCTTTAATCTATTACAGAAACGCCAAGATTTTTAACTCAAACGTCTTACACAAACAGGGGGTTAGTCCCCGTCCATACAGTGAAACATTTGCTGCAAAACATTTGAGTTTGTTGACGAGAGGGGAAGAGGAATTGCAAAGGGTACTTTGTTTCATGTACATGAAGTTCTTGTTGAGTACGTCATTCTCGCCTCATTCTCATGAGAAATATATGAGAAAATGTATTAAGCTGCAAAACAAAAACTTCACAATGTGGACACGAATGTAGTTTCAAAAGAGAAAACAAAAATGTTTTGCAGCAAATGCTTCACTGTATGGACGAGGACTTAGGAATATTTACTAAATTTGAGATCAAAGATGACACAGGTTTTTCTTTTCACAAATCTCTGAATTTTATGGAAAATTTTCACTTAATTCTATTAAATTTTTTCTTAAATATAAAAATATAATTCCTATAAATTATTTAATGATCTAGTTCTTAGTGAATATTTAACTTGTTTTAATTAAAAAAATTTAGAAAAATGTCTTAAGTTTTAGTGATTTTTTTTGCGTTTATTTCATTAAGAACGGGTCGCATGTGCGTGTTTTCAAATTATTTCAGTATTTCTACACACAAAAACACCAAACAGAACAGAACAAGTTTGAAATTAAATATTGAACGTTTTGAAAATAATTAAGATTGATTTTTCGTGGGTTTGGTGATTTGGTGCTTGCCGGTTGTTATTCTAGCTTAATTTTTTCAAAGAATAATTTGGCCATTTTTAAAGAAAATTTTTAAGAAATCTTTTCAAAATATAATTCTATAGGTTGCGTAGTAAGTAATTTTTTATTGTATAACATAACAAATTAATAGGCAGTCTTTGTAAAAAATTTCGTTTCTAAACATTTAAAATTTGTATAAAAAATAACGAAAATTCGTTTAAAAAAATATTTTCTTCAGACAAATTTTAAAACGTAAAAAGTGTTTGCACACATTTGCTTAATCTAGCCTTAAAGAAACCCAGCGGTTGAGCAATAAAAAAAATGTTCTCAAGAGTATGTTGAAGTCGGCGTTTGTTGAACTAAAACAAGAGTCAAATCCCTGAAAATCTTGATATAAAGACTAAAATGTAAAAATTGGCACATAATTCGAATGTGACTTGTAGAAATTTCAAGTTCCATTTATTTTAATACTACTCATGGAAATCACCAGTCATTATGCCCCCCTTGATAAAATTTATAGCTACTCCAATGATGCCGTGTAAAAGAAAAATCCTGTAAAAAATACATAAATACATACATACATACATACATAGGAAGCTCAAATAATTTTTTTTCTTTTATAAGGCCCCTTTCAGATTAGGCAACTTTACTTGCGCAAGTCTTGTGTTTGTGGGTGTGAGAGGAAAGGTCGGTTTGAAGGGGAAAGAATTGTCGAGATTTGAGTACAGACTTGCTTGTACTTGGCAATTCTTTACTTGTACTTGGCAATTATGTATATTCAATAGAGATCGACCGAAGGCGTTTTTTTTGGCCGAAGCCGAAGTCGAACTTCGGCTAAAATCCTAAACTTCGGCCAAAACCGAAGCCGAAGCCGAATGTTTTAAATTTTAAAAATGATACTTGTTTTATATGAATTAAGAAAAAAGTTTGCTTTTTTGAGATCACTGAAATAGCTGTAATATCTATTGGATACATAACAAGAAAAATAAAACTATTTTGCAATTTCTAGATTGCTTTTTCATATGATCACTCACAAGAACGTCCAAGTAAAAGAAAATAGAAAGCAACAGGGTTGTATTTCAAAGCAACCCTTTCAAAACGTTAAACACAACAGAAACTGTCGGCGAGCAACGACCAAAAATAATGTTATTTTTCAAGCTTGGAATAAAAAATATTCGGCTTCGGCTAATCGGCCGATTTTTGCCGTAGGCCGAATGTTGGCCGATTACCAATTTTTGGCCGAAGCCGAAGCCGATTAATCGGTCGAACTCTAATATTCAAGTATATCTTTAATTAAATTATTTTTTTCTTCAACTTCCATTGTATCCATCAAATTTTAAATCACTTTCACAATTACAATTAATACAGAAATGAAACAAAACGTCAATAAATTAAGAAAATTCGAGCATAAGAAAATTAAACTTGCTCAACAAAGTTGCTGAATGTGAACATAAAAGCAAGTTCAAAAGAAAATAAATAAAAATGAAAATTATACTTGTGCAATTAAAGTTGCCTAATCTGAAAGGGGCCTAAAGTTTGTTGAAAATTCGGCACCCAATCGAATTTTATAATTCACAATAGCATTTAAATACACACCACTCACTTATCATTTTATCACACCAAGACACACTTGCTTAGCAAGTACTTCAACCAGATTCTTTTCTCACCATTATGTATTTATAATTGTATTTTCCAGTAGATGGCGCTGTTCGCATCACAAGAAATTTCACCACAAATGTTTTATCTACCAAAAATCATTTCATGTTTCCAATATTTCCAAAACACATGCAACTTGAATATTTTGTATGGAAAAAAGCAAACTGCTCGCATTTTCACCCCGATACGTGGGATATTTTTTTATTGCATGGAATTCTGGTGATGCAAGTTATTGATATGCCTTCAAATAAAGTTATTCAATTCATATAAAGTGGAAACATATTTGAAATAACACTAAATTTCCCAAAACTCAAGCAAGATAATGCATGAGTACATACGAGAGTTTAGGGAACTACCAACTAAGCGGCGAGATTTGGTTTATTTTAAATAAATTTAAAGTTATATTCTTCATTAAAATTAATTAGACATTATACAATGATTATTTCTTCTCGTCATCGCTGCTATAAATTTCATCATCATCACTGTCCTCTTTATCATAAAGACAACGAATAACGCTTTCATTTTCTCTCTGCTCACGTAATTTCAAGCACAGCAACTGCAGTACAACAAAAGAATAGCGATGATACGAATAATATTCGGGGTTCTTATAACATTCATTTTTGCCAGCTCCTGGTCCCAGTTTTTCACATTTGGACGTGAATTGTCGAAATATAGCGGCCGGTATGAAGGAAGGTACGTCAAAGGCCTCATGCTCAACACTCGCCGGATTGTAATTTTCAGAAGGATCCTTAGGTGGATGAGGTGTATTAAAAGTTTTCTTAACGCTTTCAGTGAAGCACGATGATATGCAATTCTTTCTCGAATTTATAGATTGTGTTGAAGCACTTTTAAAAAGGTTGGTAATCGGTTTTTGAAGGCCATCTGGGTAGAAGACTCTCGACATTTTTACAAGCTTTTTATAAAATCTTTTTTTTAAATTAAAATAAGAATGTCAAACTATTTAAATTACACCTCAACCTGTTTTGGCGCATTAGTTTTTTTTTTGTTATAACCATGGTGTAATTAATTAATTGTTTTTAGTATGAGTTTTGGCGCCCTATGCTCCAGTAGGAGCTAGAGGAATATATATACCGGTCCAGACTTGCAATTTTTGTTGCAGCAATTATTGAATATGAGCGATAGTGTTCTATTCCTCTCTCGCTCTTTGGTACTAAAAAATAAAAAGTTGCTGCAACGAACATTGCTAGTCACCGGGACTTAGACTTCAAGCTAATATCTAGAAGTTGCCATAAGCATAAAAAAGGCATGAGGAAAGTTATAATCTAAATATGCGTCACTTTTTGTAGGGGGATTAAAAGAAAATTGTCAAAAGAAAAACCATAGTGTGAAATTGCACTGAGAACTTAAATTTACGTTGTTATGTATGCTTTTATTTCTTAAAGCGTGTTTCGATGGCTTAGTTTAAATTTATAATAATAAATGAAATCTATCTTAATGTTGTGATGACTAATACTCATTTAGGATATCAAAGCGATGGCTATCGATTTCTTTGCAAAGCTTTATTTTCATCTGAAATCAATCATTTTATTTTCTATTCAATTACAATACAAATAGAAAAAAAATAATGAATGATAAGTGTAATAGAATATTAGTTGCTCAAACCAAATTGGCGATTGCAACAGCAATAAGAAGAATAACAACAATTTAACAATAATTCTAATACTCATTTCACAAATTGTTTGCAAACACTTGTGCTTAATTGTACACTTAAATATTATCAATAATATGGCTGCAAATGTTTCCTATTGCAGAGGTTTTCATTGAGTTCAACAATAGCAAATACTGATATCAGTAGGAGTAAATTAGTTGGGAATAATTTCCACATTGTAAACTTGCAAGAAGGAATGTGTTAGTGACTTTGAGAAATGGAAAATGCAGTAAAAGCAAACTTGTTTTTAAAATTAAATGCACAATCATGTTTTTCATTTCATTTTCATTTTTTAGGTTACACAACAAGAGATACATATGTATATCTTCAGTCAGTCTAACAATCCAATTGTTATTCTGTTTTTATACTATTTAATTTAAGTCGATATCCTTTCTAGCCGCAAACAAAAATTTATTATAACTTACATTGTGATCTAAGTCAAATTAAATTAATTAATAATATTGCTGATTAGTCTCCAAAGCTAAGATCCCACTAACGACATAAGCTGCGACGATTTTTATCGAGCTTATGCTAGGAACACAATTGGGACGAACGACGAATTTCGTTCACGTTGACGAATTCGTCGATAAGAATTCGCTGAGTAAATTCATCGTATGAAGCACAATAACCATGAATTTACTCGCCGAATTCTGCTGTCATAATTAATAAAGTGGGTTATTGTGTATGCAAAGAGAGAGAGAGAAAATTGTTTTTTCGTCGTTCGTCGGCGTAAATAATAGAAATAAACCTATCTTAGAGTTAGACTTACTTACCAATAAACATTTTAAATCTTTTGGAAAGTTACATTATTTCCCGTAAGTTCACTGTTGCGGAAGGAGACTTTACAAGTAGGCCTGAAACAATTTCATCTGGTGTGCCACAGGGGAGTATACTGGGACCAGTTTTATATTTAATTTATACTTGTGATATGCCTGTGAGCAGTAGTATCCATACTTCCACATTTGCCGACGATACAGCCTGCCTTAGTATGCATGAAAACCCTGATGAGGCATCCCGCAAACTCCAGGAACACATTAGCCAGATGGAGCTTTGGTTAAACTTATGGAGAATCAAGGTAAATGAACAAAAGTGTGTTCAAGTAACATTTACTTTACGAAGAGATACTTGTTCCCCCATTCGGATTAACAATCAAGTTGTTTCTCAACATTCACATGTGAAATATCTTGGTATACACCTTGATCGACGACTTACATGGAAACACCACATTGACTCTAAGTTAACTCAAATGAAACTTAAACTAACTCAGGTTCATTGGCTGATTGGTCGAAATTCAACACTTAGCCTAGACTGTAAACTTTTAATATACAAGTCGCTTTTAAAGCCAATATGGTGCTACGGAATTCAACTATGGGGCACTGCTTCAGCTTCAAATGTAGAGAAAATTCAACGCAGGCAAAATAAAATTTTACGCATGATAACATCGGCTCCATGGTACATCAAAAATTCAAATATACATCGTGATTTGAATATGCCTCTAGTGACTGAAGAAATTGTAAAATACGCTGGCAAATATTTAACAAAACTCGAGTCACATCCTAATCCGCTTGCCCGTAATATTTTGAACTTTACTGGACACATCCGCCTAAAAAAGAGGGACACAATGGCTCTTATTCACAGCACTCCAGATGGGACTTCTTGAAAATACTTTTATTTTTTTTTCCTTTTGATTATCACTACTTACATATGTATTATATATAACTACTACTAAGCTTATGTCCGACATTGGTCGGGCCTAATTATATTTTTTAGATTTAAGATTTGAATACTTATTGTTAGTTCATATATGAAGATACAATAAATAAAAATCATGCATATAAAAAAAAAAAAATAAAAAAAAATCTTAGAGTTCGTCACACACGACGAATTTCGTTATACGGTGGTTCATGTGTTCATTTTCATATGTGCAAATGTGTTTTATTTTTTATGACGAAAGTACGCACCGAAATATTCGTCGTTCGTCCCAGTTGTGTTTCTAGCATTAACTGGCACACTTTTTGCATATTTGTGGTATATTGATTGTGGCAATATTTTCATGGTATAGCAGCAACTCACGTTAATCTGGATGTTCGTCTAAATTTCAAAAGTCTCATACGCGTTGCAGCAGTAAAACGAACACCATTTTAAAGAGTTTCTTTGTTTGTTTTTACGTTAGTGAAATTACCGCAATTGCTTTATTTTTTCCTCAGTTTCAATTAGTAAAGTGTATTTCGAATGAGTGTGAAAGATTTTGTTTCTGTTTTATGCAACATGATACAAAGCCTTCGTCACTTGTCAATGTGTTAAGTGATTGTATCAGAAAAGTGCCTCTGCTGTTGTTCCTTTTCCTTTTCCTCTTCCTCTTCCTCTTGCGATTCCGTGTTAATGTTCACACTAACTAGTGCGGCAGCGCTTGCAAGTTCTCACATTTGTATGAGTGTATTTATTTTAATAGCATTATTTGCTTCTTAGTGTTGTATTAAATTGCTTGAATGCAATGCCCTCGAAGAAGAATAAGAATAGCAAAATCGGTGAAAAACTTTTCCACTTAGTTTATTTTACTATTTTTATGAACTTTCAAGTGATTTGCTAACGTTAAAATGTTTATGTAAAAAATATGCTTGTAAATTATACAATTGTGTTGAGTAAATATCGTTTATTTCTTTTTCTCCCTTTTTACACAAGTATTTTTGATTTCCTTTCTCATGAACTTTTAATTGCGTAACTGCTAGAAGTCAATGTCTGACTACTGCATATACATACATACATATAAAGTGTGCAAGTGTCTGAATCAGTGTGCATTGGCATTAAACTCGTAAATGTTGATTTGTAATACTTTTAATTTCTTCATTCAGCAACCTTTCTAACATTTTGCCCCCGTTCCTTTTGCTTGCTAATGTGTCTGATTGTTATTGAGTTAAAGTTTGTTGAAAAGTTTATGGCCAAGAAGTGTTTGCCGACAATTGCTTTACGTGTAGTGGAAAATAAATTAATTAAAGAAATTGCAGGATATAAAAGAGAAATATTCTATTTTTACATTTTTGGTTGTAAATGAAAGTGTTAATGTGAAAGTTACTCAGTATCCCGTTTCTTTAACTTATATTGCTTGTCCTATTTTACACAGGATTACTCACATAAAGACCGATACAAACTTACGAAAAATATCAACAAATGCAGCTGTTTTTCTTACTCTCCTTTTTTTACAGGATGATAAAAATGTTTTCGACTCGAAAAGTTCTCGCAAGCCTTACAGAAACGAGGCACAGAACTGTTTATATGTAATTATGTATATGTAGTTCTTTTTATAAAAATATAAATAAATGTATATCAAGGAGTTCAGACAGTCTTACAAAATAATAGAAATGAAGAAATATTAAACTCAACACCCAAGTCAAATTCATTTCCAGGTAATATCAAGATTACAAAAATACAACAACGAAAAAATAACAACATGGCTGTTTAGTTGAGCCAAAATGTCAGAATTATAATTTGTTTCACAAAATAAAAATTATTCACATAAAGTTGAAAACATTTCTCCAAGGCGGCTCCAACCAAAAAATTTGCAACGTTAAGAATTTTTTAAAATGTTTAAATATTTTTTTCATATTTTTAAATTTGCTTACAAATAATTTTTTTTATTAATAAAATATTTTTCATGTTGTTTTTTTTTTAAATTTTATTTCAATTTCTTTTTCGTAAACAATTTTTGAAGTTTCCGGTCAACTTTAATTTGAAAAAAAAAAAATAACAGAAGAAAGGTGTCTTAGGATACCCGGTTATAGCTATGCTGCTTAGCTATGTATATAAAACAAGCTTAATCTGTTAAATAACAATGCAATAAAATTATATTATATGATGATTTCAAAACGTTTCCATTTATTTCCCACTTATTTCTTTTTTAGCGGCGTACGATTATAGTAATGTAGTGTTTGTGGCCGGCGCCGGCTGTTAGCCGGCTTACAGCCCATCGGTTGTGTTCTCTAGTTTGTGCTCATGTGCAAAAACAATACAAAAATAAATTAAGCAATGCTTCTTATTCTTTTTTTATTGTTTTTGTTTCACTCACTTCAAAGAACGAAACAAAACAAAATCAAACAATTTGTTTCGTTTATTTTCGTACTCTGGTTTTGAGTACAAAGAAATCAAAACAAAAATAAATTTATAACTGTAATAATGTCGATTATTTTTGTTACGAAAATCACGTCCTAGCTCATGTGTCGTGAAATAAATAGCATAGCTATAAATGTAGCTCAGCTGCGTCTTCGCTACTACCTGCTGACCTCTTGGAATTTGAAAAGCCCTCAGATCAGGGATAAAAAAAACAAATGTTGTATGTTGTACTTTGTTATGTTGTACCGAAAATTCTTTATTTTTATTTATTTTTTAGTTTTTTCTAATTAACTAAAACGCACGTAAAATTCATTTGTATGGTATGTATGTGTTAAAACAATCAACAAAAAGGCACTTTAAAGTCCAATTGTTACGAGTATTTTATTAATTAATACACTCAGGAAAAGCTGCAACTTAAAAATAAGAACGCATCACATTAATTCAATAATTTTCGATAGAAGAGAAAAATGTATATTGAGATTCTTAAAAATAAATAAAATTATTAAATTAATATTAGGTAGGTTTTATTCGAAACATATACATACTTAATTTTTAAGCAGCTATAACTATAGCTACTTAATAATACACTTAAATTTGTTCTGAATATTTATACAAAGTTCGAATAAAACATACCGATTTTAAATTAATACGAGTATTTTTCCATATGGAAATATGAAATTTAAACATGACTAGACTTTCTTTATTATTTCTTCTTATTAAGTCAATATCGTTTTTATTGATTTTAAGCTATTTTTTCTCTGGGTGTAATATTAATCTTTAATTTCAGCAGGCACACAAAAGACTACCAGTTGTTGAGATTTGAATTTAAAATAACATTTAGGATATACTTTCCATCCTTCGTTTTGATTCGATTAGAGACAGTCGAAGTAAATAGTATGTTGGTACAAAAATAACCTTTTCACATTTCGAGATGAATTTAGAAGAGATAATGTTCCTCAAGCAATTCTTGAAATATCAAAAATCAACCAGCTCTGGAAACTGGTGATTTATGGATTAAATATATTTTTTTTCATGTCGTATAAAAAGAAAAATTTCAATGGTTCTAAATTGACATTCAAACAGTGTTGAAAAATGTACAATTGCACCAACTTTTCCATCCCTGCCTCATCCCAATTTGTAACAGCGAATTAAAACGAGTCTTTTTTATATGAATTCGCCTTGATCCTAAGTGTGAATTTTTAAAAGCGATTTGAGGCGAATCTACCTGATATGGATATAATTAGTTACCTTGTGTATGTGTATATGATGTGAATGATTTTTTTTTATTTTGTTGTGATATAAATTCGCCTTGTTTCTATTTTTAACATATTGGATTAACATAAAAATCCCACATTGTTTTTTAAATTGTTGTAATTTTTTAAAATTGCTTTTACCTGCAAAGTCAATTCTCCGTGTAACAATCCATTAAATTTCCCTTTTTTCTATTTTATTTACATTAAAGGTATTCATTTCAGTTTTTTTCTGTTGGAAAAATGGAAAAATTTAATTTTTTTTACAACAAACACAGGAAAAAAAATTCCACCAAAAGTTGAATTTAAAATTTTAACTTTTGGTGAATTTTTTTACCTTTTTTCCATTTTTCCAACAAAAAAAACTGAAATGAATACCTTTATTGTTTTTTTGTTTGTGACAAATTGGAATCTCTTTCATTAGTTTAAAATTGAAAAGTTTAAGAAAAAACTAAACTTTATTTAACTTTCTTCCCAAAGTTCATAAATAAACCTTGATAATCTGCTGCATAAATGAAGTCTTAGTTTAAATGCCAAAAACAACAACATTAACAAACAGGTAAATTTAGCAGACCTTTGCAACTTTACGTTACAAATTTAAACAACATTTTATTTTCTATTTCTTTTGCAAAAAAGTACATTTTATTTATTTATTTTTTTTTGTAATGCTTTTTTTTAGATGCCATCTTTAATAAACTTAGCTTAACAACTAAATAGAGAAAATAACAGAAAAATATTATTTAAAATACACATTTAAACAGTATAAAAGAAAGGCTAAGCAACTGGGTGTGTGTGTGTGTATGCTAAACAGAAAAAGAAGCAACGATTTCAATGGTTAAAGAGGTAGAGAAAGAGTTGAAATATTAAATATTTTAAAATACATTGAAAAATAATTGTAAATGTTATGGATATTGTTGTTATTGTTACCTGGTGTGTGGGGGAAACGGAAACAGTAAGAAGTATTAGTAGTATGTAAATAATTTGAACTTTAAAGATTTGAAAAAGAATTATTTTAATAACAAAAACTGCAAGCGTTTCCTGGATATTTTAAAGAGCAGATTTTTTTTCAATATGCAGTACTTTCTGTTGTATGTCTTCGTTTCCATATCAGCTTGATTTGCAGTTGAAAAAGTTTTGTGCAAACAATTCTCCAAAGGGAAATTGTTGTACAAAAGTAAAACATTGAAAAAGAAGCAAAGACAAATATTTTTTTTAATATTAAGTGCTGCAAGAAAATCTATGCTGCAGAATTATCTACGTATATTTACTTTTCAAGTCTAAATGCTATTTATAACTAAATAAAACAAGAATAAAGCTAGAAAGAGATAGAGAGAGATAGAGAGGAAGATAAATAAAGTAGAAAGAAGTCCCCAAGCTCAATTAAATGCAATGGAAATAGTTTTTGTAAAACAAACAAGAAGCGTAATTATTGTGGTGTAGTGAGTAGTTTAAGAGGAACATGTAAGACTATTATAGATTGTTAGTGAGTTGTGTTATTATTAAGAAAAAAAAAAATGAAATGTTAAAAAGTTATACCCAAAATCCCTTGATTAGTAACATGTAACTTAAATTAAAGTAAATACAGAAATGCTTATAAAACGATGAGAAACATAAAAAACGCCAACATATTAATTAAAACTCGTACTTAGTACACTTAATCAACTAAAATTATTTTAAATAAGAAATTAATAAAAATATAAATCAACGAGTGTCAATAAACGCATATCATGTGAGAGTTTGCCGAGCGAGAGTAGGGAAAAATCGTAATGCCGTGATTGTTTGTTTGTTTTGTTTTTCTTTCTTGTCTATAAACTAATTGTGATCGTTGTTGCTGTTTTCGTCCTAAATGGTTTAGTTTTTGAAATGAAATTTTTTAATTGAAACGCTGGGACTGGAATTTACCAAAGAGCGACTTTGCCATTACCGTTACCATTACTGTTACCATTACCGTTACCGTTACCATTTCCATTGCTATGTGCCATGCCATTGCTATTGGTGTAAATGGTTTGTAAACGCCTGGTTTGCTGTTGACGCAAGGCATTTCTTAGACCATTGCCATTGTGACCATTTAAGCGCAACTCCAAACTTTCATCTAAAGAATAGTGGCCATTGCCATTGCCGTTACCGTTGGCATGGCTGCCATGACTGATGCTGTTGCCATTAGCACCACCATTGCCATTGCCATTGCCATTGCCATTTCCATTTCCATTAACATCGATGTGTCCATTGCCATTACCGTTGCCATTGCGAAGAGAGTCTTCTTCTCCGTTACCGTTACCGTTACCATTTCCATTGCCGTTACCATTCAAAACTCTTATACCGGCAGCTGAATGATGTCCTAGAGAATTCTGCAATTCATTGTTGTCCAATTCATCCAACAACTGTTGGTTAGTGCTTCTGCCATTGCCGTTCAAAAGCAAGTTTCCGTTGCCTGTAGTACGTCCGTTGCTGGTTATTCTGGTGGTTATCAGCGAGCTGCCTCTTAAGGCGTTACCATTCAGAGAACTGGTAGTGCTACTGGCAGTATCCAAGAGTGAGAGGGGTGAGTGTATAACTGAAGCTTGTACTGTGGCACTGGCAGGGTGAGTGATCACAATCTGAGGTTGGACAGTTCGTTCAATGGTAAGGCGGGCTGTATTGTCGTGTATGTCTTTAAGAGCGGAAATATCACTAGCTTGAGCAAACACAGAGCCAATGGGAGTGCGTGACAACAAAGTGGGTGGATGTGATACAACAGTGGCATGTACGCTATGACCTAAAGCTTGGCTGGGCAGAGACTGAGACAGGAGTAAGGCCTGTTCATTGGTCAAACGTTCTTGAGACTGCTGCAACTGGGTGCGTATTAGTTGCTGCTGCTGTTGTTGCTGGGCACGTTGCAATTGTTGTTGGGCTTGTAATTGTAATTGCTGCTGTTGCAATTGTTGTTGCTGCTGCTGTTTGTATTGTTGCTCGAAATGTTGCATCAAGTGTTGAGCCTGAGAGCGAGCTTGAGTTTCGGCTTGAGCTCTGGCTTGTTGTTCAGACTGGGAGTTCTCTTGCGATTGGGCCATGGCTTCAGCTCTTACCTGAGCCTCGGCCAGAGCTTGAGCTTCAGCATAAGCAGCGCTTTGGGCTTGAGCTTCGGCAATAGCTTGAGCTTGAAGCTGAGACTGTAAAACTTCAATGCTATTGTAGCGCGAAGAGGAGGAGGTGCCGCCAGCGTTGCGCAAGCGCTGTTGTTCATCTAACATTTGTTTTGAAACAACAGCATTAAAGCCATTGATATCATCGGCAGTGTACTCCACAACTCTGCGTGTGCCATCGGGTTCAATTAGAGAATACTAGAGTCAATATTAAAATAATCATTGTCATCACTTGCATTTGTAGGCTAAACTGTATTTAAAACCAAATCTTTTACCTGTCCTTGCACAACATCTCCATCACGTTTCTCCTCTTGTTGCTTGTCATCACCGGTCAACGAATCGCGGACATCATAAGCAAAACTGTACTGGGGATGAGCATCGTAATCTTCTGACGAGGTGACTGTGGAACCCAAATCATTTCCCAATTCTGATGAGTCTGAAGATTGTTCCAAGGACGAAGAATGCTGCTGGTCTTGTTGTCCCAAGGCGGCTTTTTGTTGAGCAAAATGCAGGGCATGCAGAGCTGGATATGATGCCCGAACAATATCGCCAGCCAACGCACTCAAACACAAACAACTTATAAGCTGTAAGCAAAGGAAGTAATTTAAATCAATTTCTCTTCTCTTTTATTAACAAAAGTTGAAGATGATATACAAAAGGATTAAATGTGTGTGGTCAATACAAAATTTGAAATAGTCTCTGTTGATGGTTTTGTACTTCACATTTATGATACTGGGGGATAACTCCTTTATTTTAAAATTGTTTCCCTTTAGTTTTATTTTACAATTTTTTAAAACTATACTCGTTTAGCTAAGAGTGTGAAATAATCTTAGAAACAATTTAAAAATTTATATTGAACGATTGCTTCACTTTATAAATGCTTTAATCTCATACTTTGAGATGTTTTCCATTTCTCTTATCATTTTGCCCTCATAAAAAGAAAATCTTACTGCTTTTGCCTGATAGTCTTTGTAAGGCATACACGTGTGAAAATATGATGGACAGAATTTCCTTAATATGATGAGGGTAAAGCCTTAATGCTGTGAAATATTTGTATGTCCTTGCTCATGTTAGGGAAAAAATAGAAATGAAAAGTTAAATCCTCTTTGGCAAAAAAAAAAAATTTTCATGCAAGAGTTTTATTTGAGGTTCGGTAAAAACTACAACAAGAAAATGCGAAATATGGCATGAAGTGAGCAATTTTTGTTTTGCTTAAACTAAAAGTAAATTTTATGGATTTAAGAAAATGTCATTATGTGAAGTGATGTCGCCGGAAATTCAACTTTTTTTTGCTTCAAGTATAAGAAGCATGCCATATATTAGTTTGTTTTCTGGCAAAAAAGCAAAAAAAATAAAAGAAATCTAATGTCAGAAATGAGATGATGCACACAAGTTGTCCTAATTTTTATGAATTTATACGGTTATAAGTGATTTTTTTGCAAAAGTTTAGTGTATTTTATGTTCGTTGTAACTTCATTTTTCAATATTATTTTCTATTATATTATTTTTAGAAAACAAAAGGACATTTGTGAGTCCTTGAGTCTATGAACACATTCAAATTTCTATTTCAATTATGAATTTCATGCTAAAAGAATTATTCCAAATTTAGAATTTGTTTTTTTTTCTTGGTTTATTTTAACTGAAATTTTTATTATGAATTCTTTTTGGACACTTTTTTTCAATTTACTGATTAATGAGCTTAACAGCAAAATTTCATTTCAGATTTCATTTAAAAAAGTTTTTGTAATAGTTTTCTTTCACCCTCTTGGTGTTTGTTTTTTTGCACGTTCACCTACCCACTTCATATTCTTAAGGAAAAGTTATTAATTTGTAAAGGAGTTTAATTAAGTTTAGCAAACTTAGCGCGTGATTAACACTTTAACTTTTATTTTCTTTGCAAATAGTTAGAATTTTTTTTCTACTTTAACACGCTCTATCCGGTAATAAAACTTAAAGAAGTATCGTATATATGGCGAATGCAGCTAAACACACACACACACACGCACACGATTTTAAATTTTGAAGTTATCCTTTTTATTTGTTCTTGTATTTGATTTTGTGTAGTTGGACTATTTTTATCACACAACTGCTTGCGTTAGATGCAATTAAATTTGTGATGCCTTAAGAACAACTTTTGGTGTCTTTTATACTAAAATTCATACGCAGCAAACAAGTACAACTGCAGGCAGTAGTAATTCAAGCTTTTAAATTAAAATGACTGCATAAATTCAAATGTGTCTCAATGAAATACATGTGCAGCAGTTTAGGTTTCCACAGCCCTTTTGTGTCTTCGTTGCATTGAAGTTATTTAAAAAAATACATGGACAGAAAATTAGAAAAAAAAAAATGACTTGAAGAAAACTTTCAAATTTGCTAGACTAAAATTACAATTGACCTTCTGCAAAAATGGTTGGTCAGAATTAAAAAAAAAAAATAAATATCAAACACACATTTGTATAGTTTTATGTCATAATGTGATATTTATGAATTGTTAGTTAAATTGCGCGTCCAAAATTCTTCAAATTCATGCGGAATAGAATTGATTTAAGGGCGAGGTTTATATATGTATGTATTGTGGAGAAGCCAGTCTTGATAACATTATTTAATAAAATGAAACAATCTAAATTTCTTTGGTACAAATATGGCGGACGAAATTTCAAGTAGAACATTTTTCGTGTCTTTGCTACTCGCAAATTGCCTGGACGTTCAAGATTCGCCCCAGGCTTTAGTGTTCACTGTTTAGCAAATAATTGCTAATCGTACATGTGATATGAGTTTCTCTCATGTTCTCACGTTTACAATTTGGTATAACTCTGCTTAAACTTTATAGTATTTCAATTGTAATTTTGTTTTGATTTCCAGCTGAGGTAAGCTCTATCCTTCCAGGTTACTCAAAAGTCTGCCATCCTCGAAATGTCGCCTATTGCTCTGCAGTCTTATAAACTCACTTACAAAAAATCTAGCAGATTTTAATTAAAATCTCTATGAAAATCTATACCGTTTACACCAATTTTTTTTGACATAAAACAAAACCCATTACCTGAAAAATTTCCAAAACTATAACCAAACAATTGCAATGTAGCCGATTCACACACCTTTTTAAGCAGACCGTAGCTAATTCAATCATCTTTCATATAAATATTATGTACAGGGTAGTGAAAATAAAATAAAAATATTAAATTTTATATAGATTTCCTACACATCTACTCACTAACTAGATTTTGTTTTGTATGAGAAATCTAGTACAAAGCAGCTAGATTTAGCTCGAAATCTCGTAAGTACTAGATTTTGAGATAATGTAAATACCCTATAATAGGGCATTGTGCAGGGCAGTGATGCACGAATATTCGTATTCGTATTCGAATTGTCGAATATTCGGCCATTTTTAGATGTTCGTATCCGTATACTTAGTCGCCAAATTCAGACGAACACGAAAACGAGTATTTTTCCAAACAAATTATATAAATAAATGCATAAGTAATAAATTAAATTTAAATAAATGGCTAAAAATATTACTTTATACAAATCCATTAAATTTTTTATAGAAATTTGTGCTTTGTATCAATGTTTTCAAATATTATTTAATGATGATCATTAAAATGTTGGGTAGTTTTTATTAACTTTAAAGTACGCCAACAGGAGTAAAAATTTTTTAATATTTCATATTGCAGGCGTAATATGTCTATAAATTTCACATACAATATTCGTATTCGTATTCGCAAATATCGTTTCAAATATTCGTATTCGTATTACTAGTACAGTAAAAATACTAGATTTTGAGTAGATTTGCTACTGACAAATTAGATTTAGTTTTGTATGGGAAATCTAGTAAAATGCAAATAGATTTAGCTCGAAATCTCGTAAGTACTAGATTTCGAGTTAATATAAATACCGTATTATTGAGTGCTAAAACAGAGTATTTCAAAGAAAATCTAGTTGGACTTTGAAATTGTTGTGTAAACTATTTATAGCTGAAATGTTTTCAAAACTATAAACAAGCAAGTGCAATTTAGCCAATTCACACACCTTTATATGTACACTACTGGATTTTGGCAGTAGATTTTGTTTCATATGGCCAATCTATTAGATTTTGACAGAAATCTCGTAAGTACTAGATTTCGCTCAAATGTAAACGTACTACTACTTACGAGATTTCGAGCTAAATTAAGTTGCTTTTAACTAGATTCCTCATACGAAATCTACTATAATAATAATAATCTACTATAATAATAAGCTATAAAATAAGCTAATGCTCCACAAAGTTGTATATTGAAGGTGTATGAATGAGCTAAGTGGGCACTTTTTGGATTGCAGTTTAAGGCAAGTTTTAGACAAAGGATTTTGTCTTGGATACGAAATTTTGAAAAACGTCACAAATGCTTAGTGTAAACGATATAGATTTCGCTAGATTTCAAATCAAATTTACTAGATTTCGAGACAAGGTAAATACAGTATATGTAAGTACGGGTAGTACTTCTCTACTTATCCGTTGGGTTGATATTTGTAGTGAGTTCTTCCAAAAGCCGCATCACTTCCCCATAATAAGCGATCAGTTACGAGTATTTTGTATATTTAACTTTACTTCTATCTAGAATGCAATATGTTATACCATGACGACGGATTTAACATTAAAAAAATCGTTTGTCACTATATCAAGAAATTTTCTGCGAAAAGATTTAGTCAATGGAACTTATAAATGATAATTATTCATACAAATTTAATGCATATGATTTTGCTCATGAGCCATATTTTATATTTATTTAACATTTAAATATATCCACTATGATATTCTCATATTTCTAATCACTTAGAGGCAAGAAATAAAAGAGTATTTAACCCAAATATTATGCAGACAAATATTTATTTATTTTTAATTTATTGCATAAGTTTGGTCTCATATTTCAAATTCCATTGTTAAAACATTTTATAACTTTAGCTGCTGCAACTTATTTTTTTTTTTTGCTTGATAATAGAAATTTGATATGCAGTTTGCAGATGTGTCTCGTTATGTTCGGTGGCTACTTAAAACCTTCAATTGTTTTAATAGCGAATTAAGTCACTACAAGCCGATGATTGAGTTTTATTATTTATGCAGCTTGCAGCAGCAGCAGGTGTAACACGTTTTTAATGCAGCTGCAACTAAATAGACTGTAATGATGTTATTAACTTGATTGTTAGTAGCTGCAGGCTTTTCATAGTGCATTTCAGAAGATGAGAATAGTAATTAGTAAGGAAAATTAATCAAGTCATTAGCTAAATTGGCATCTAATGTGTTTATTTAATATGAAAGTTTCTTAGTAATAAATGTGAAATATATTTATAATTAAACTAAAAAAAATAATTTCACTTTTCCCTGGAAATATTTTCCATTTTCCCAAAACTCCATTCTAGAAAAATTTTTCACCAGAATTAATTTCTCTTTTTTCATTCTCCTTATCATGATTATTATTTTTTTTAATTTAATTTTTTAATTTACCCCTTGCCTTTTTCGCTTCGAAATATTTTAATTTTTCCCAATATTGCAATCTACTCCTATAATCTATGACTTACATCTTTTATTTTCTCTATCATGAATAATATTTTTCACGGAAATTTTTTCATGTTTCCCTTGACTTTTTTTTACTAGTTTTTCAAGGACAACTGAATTAATACATATTGCAATTTTAATATTTTACTTTCAATTAAAAAATAATAATTTATAAATACTACGAATGTTAACAATAATTCACTGCAACACTTTTTTGTGACTGTCGTTGGTATACATACATACATACATTAAATTTTATAGCAATTAAAAAAAAAAAAGTTTTTCTACTGCATCTAGAATATATAAAATCATTTTATTTCATGCCCGTAAATTAGATTCTTCTTATTATTGAACTAAATCTTGTTTAATTTTCAATTAACTTTTAGGTTTTACAAATCTTATTCCCGTTTTTTACATTCACTGAGAACTGACAGCGGGAAAAAATTTCACGAGAGATTCACGATAATATTTTCCCTTCGAGGGAATACAAATTTGATGTGAGCATGTATACTACTGTGATGTACTGATGCTCACAATTAGACTTGGGTCGAACTCATTCATTCTGTCATTTTTGACACAAACCTATTTAAATTATTTGAGTTTGATCACAGGTTTGTGTTTAGAATGACCAACTGAACGAGTTCGACCCAAGTCTAAGTTCGACTTAAGTCTGACTAACAATAATGAGCCCGTCGTAGACACAAACCTATTATCATACTTATTTAAATTAGATGGGTTTGATCTCTAGGATGGGCGCGTGTAGAATTTTTCCAACACGACACGACACGAACTCGAATACCAAGACGCTCAACAGGTACGAAACACGCACGCGAAAAATTTTATCAACACGATACTGCACAACACACACAAAATATTATTGGTGTGGTATGTGAAAATCAGAAAATTTAATTGATTTTTTTCCAGAGTCGCTTTTCAAAATATGGCAGCTGATACTATCTGCCACCAAAGCTAATACCATCGGTTTACGTACAGAACTTTAAGCTTCAGAGCCCGATACAATATCAAGACGATACAAAATATTAAATTTTTTCTCTACTGGAAATTCATTCATACATATTTTATATCTAAAATCGTTTCCTGCCTTTCGTGTAAATTTTGCTCAACATCAAACGACCCGAACACGCACATAATCAGATTTTTAGTCACGAACCCTCCGTGTTGGATCGTGCGTGCTTGTGTCATGAATAAAAAATACGACACGCGCTCATCTCTAGTTTGATCATAGGTTTGTATCGAAAACGAGCTACTGAAAGAACTCGATGCAAGTCTAGTTGATTTGTATAGGTATAGGTTGCAATAAATATAAGTCTGGCATCGACATCCTACTCATACCATCCCAAATATGTTTAGTCACAGCAGTTTGATTTATAATTTTATTAAAATATGTATTTATAATACTTAAGCTATGTACAGACGATTGTCAGATCTGGCAATGTGCTGACAATGTACTGGCAATCAAAAATTTGCCAGCACAAGATAGATTGCCAGTTCACACGGTTGTATCAAATTTGTTAGGAAATCTAACAATTTATTGCCAGAGGGTTGTATGACAATAAATTCATCTGACAAAATCACCAGTCGAAAAATTGTCAGTTCACACGGTTGTCATATGCAAAAATTACCAGACATGTTGTTATGTGTTGCCAGATTCAAAGCAATTGTTAGAAATTGTTAAATATTAATCGTTTGGGGCAGTGTTAAATGTAAAGAGTGAAAATATAAATTATTATGGACCATAAAGAAGCACGTGCAATGATTTTGGCTGCATATATTTTATTATATATTTTTTCTTTAAAATCAAGCGTGTACAGTGTTGCCCATAGAAAGAATTCTCTTACAATGACGCCATTGTCAGATGCATAATTATATTAAAGTGTCTGACAAATATCTGGCAATAATTTTGCAATGTGTTCACACGATTGTAAGATGTCTGACAATTTGTTGTCAGCTGCTAGTCTTGCAATGGACTGACAATGATTTATCTGGCAACGACGTCTGACAAAAATTGCGAGTTCACACGGTTCTAAGAAATTTTGAGCACATTTTACTGGCAATATTGTAAGATCTGACAACCGTCTGTACATAGCTTTACAACTAGACTTGAGTCGAACTATTTTCGGCCATTTTCGAAAATTTTCGAAAGCCAAATTTTCACCAAACTGTTTTTTTTAACAAATTTTAAACAATGAAGTTCCAGATATTATCTGCTCTTGACCACAAAAGGACATGTCCTTGCTACTAATTTGACTAAAATCGAGATGATTCGTTAGAGAGACTTCGTTGACGAAAAATTTCGAAAAATCGTTTTTTTCTAATGACTTTAAAAGTCTTTGGCAAATCAATTTAAGAAATTTACTGATTTTTATAGACTTAAAAAGCTTATTGGATACCTTAAATTTGACCAAAATCGATTCCTATATTTTTATAGCTATTGCTATTTATGGCGAGATACAGGGGTTAGAAAATAATTTTCGTAACAAAATTAACCGACACTATTACAGTTATAAATTTATTTTTGTTTTGATTTCTTTGTACTTAAAAGCAGCGTACGAAAATAAACGAAGCAAATTGTTTGAATTTGTTTTGTTTGGTTCTTTGAAATGAGTTGAACAAAAACAAAAACAATGAAAAACATAGCTCAGTTTGTTTTTGTATTATTTTTTGCAAATAAGCACAAGCCAGAGAACATTGCCGATCGACTGTAAGACGAATAACCGCCGCCGCCGACCACAAACAATATATTCATTTAATCGTGCTCCGCTAGAAAATATAATAATGGGTTATAAATGGAAACGTTATGAAATATTTGCGGCGAATTTAAACACATTAAGTTTGTTTTATACTATGTTCACACTTATGTTTTTAAACATGTTTAATACATCGTCAGCTGGTTTCTGGTTTGCGGCACAGTATATTCAAAATACATTATGTCTGTAGCAAACCAGAAACCAAACGACGACATTTTCACAATTGTGTTTAAGACGAGTTTTCTAAGAACTAAACACAACCGTTCACATTATATTTGAGATGTTTAAGGTTGTCGTTTTGTCAGTATTATTGTCAATTATTGTATTTGTAAAAAATTACGAATAATTATGCTTTTCAAACAACAAATGTTTTTGTAAATAATTCACTATTTTTTTTAGTAATTACTTTCTTACCAAATAATGTATCAGCTGCCGCCATTTAATAACAAAACAAAGGTGCCAGAGTTATCAAAAAACGGACTGAACATACTCTATTTACGTGTTTAAATCTTAAACACTTCATTTGAGATGTTTAACAAAACAACAATCTCAAAATCATCGTGTTTAAGCTCTTAAACACGAATAAGGTGTTAAACACGTTTAAAAACATAAGTGTGAACATAGTATTATATAGCTAAGTAGCAATTGCTATAACCGGGTGTCCTAAGACACCTCTCTCCTTTTTTTATGTACATATATCCATTGCAAAATACCGAAATTTTTTATAATTTTTGTTAAAGTCTTAAATTTAAATTTCTTTTGTTTGGATCAATCATTTTGGTAATTAAGTTCGCTTTTAATGTGTTCTGCACACATAAAAAAATGACAATAAAAAAATCGTCAAACTCATTGCACAGGCGACACCAAAACGCAGTAACCATAACATTGAAACAGAAAACAAAGATTACACACACACAAACAAACATCAGCCAGCCAGCCCATTCATTCATTATTCTACATTCCCAGACAACAAGTATTTCTTAAAAAAAAAAATTAAATAACAAGTGTTAAATAATTTGCGAGTGATATGTGATCCGTCCCTGTAAAATAAATATTTAAGCCATGCACTGATTGTTCAAACAACTTAAAGCAAAGATACAAAAAAAAAAAATTAACTGAATAGTAAATTTGAGGCAGCTTAAGAAATTTGCCATAAAAATAATTCAAATAATTTGCGGAACAACAAAGTGCTAAGAAATGCTTTCAAGCAATCAGAATTAATATCAAGAGATTGCAATTAGAAACGAACAACAAAAATGAACTTTAACTTAATGACCATCCAAAGGATATTTGAAATCCTGTCCTTGTTGCCTCTAATTGTATCACACAGCAACGTTGTTCATAGAAACTATTTGATCATGACTAATGTGTTCATTAAATGATGACAAATTTCTTTATGCTACAAGTATCAAGCGGTGGCAAAAATGTTGACAATGACCATGCGGTCATATTTTTTTAGATGGTAACCAAAGTGTTTGAAAGTGTTCATGTTTTGCAAGTTGGATTAAAAATATCTGCTAACAAAAAGGTCAGCAGCAAAATGATAAAAACCACCATCATTTGTTTTCAAACATATAAAAAATTAATTAAGTCCTTTGAAAGCCTGATTTATGATGCGATTAATTTGTAGGATTCTTCTACAATTAAAACATCAAGTAACAGACTATTATTTTGTTCTTCCTTCGTTGTCATTTTGAAAATGACGCACAACTTGTTAAAAGCGAAAGTTGAGAACACATATTTCTTTTACTGCTCCTGAAAGAAAAAAAAAAACAAAGAGCTTAACAAACCATGAAATGTCACAGCACTCGAGAAACAGGAAATAAAAAAGGAATTGACAGTCTGATGTTTGTATTTCAATTTTTATTGTTGTTGTAGCTGTCACTCTCAAATTTGTTGGCCACCCATTGTTGTGGTGTCTTGGACATGTTACTTCCTTCTTTCGCTTTATCACTGCACAAGGGGGATACAAATTTTTATTTTCTTTTGCAAAAAATGATACGAGTACGAACAATGTAAAGGGCTCGGCAAAGAAAACCGACGTAGCAAAGATTTTTTTCGATTGTAGTATAATGGAAAAATTGCACGTTTTTCCGCTTGTCAGGACAATTGTCCTCAACACCAATAAGAAGAAGAAGAAGAGCAATAACAACAACACCACTAGTAATAGAACTCAAGTTGCAGCAGCAACATCAGGACGCACAAGTTGGCACTTGTCATTTTATTTGACAAAAGTTATGCTACACATTGTTTTTGATTCCCCTTTTTTTCTGCTTGTATGTTGTGTTCTACTATTTATGCAATTGTGGAGTGAACAAGATTCTATTGTGGAAAATAAAAAGAAATAACTTTCATTATGTGCGTTGGCATGCAGACAAACATGTTTTTTTTTAAGGAGTTTATGTTTATACAAACGTTCACTTTCATTCATGTATTGCATATGTAACTCTATATGTGAACATGTGAAATTATACTGTGTTAAACTTAAACAAATTGTTGCAGCAATAAACTGGGAAATATTAATATATGCTTTTAAATTTTTTCCAGTCTATTCGCTTAAGAAACACAATCGTACACATAAAATACGTTTTTATTAAGAAGATTTTCTTTTAAAATAAAGTTAATGTATTACAATGTGTACCAGTAGTAAAAGAACTTCCTAAGAAGTTAATAAAATCCTGAACTTGTGACCAGTCTAATGATTTTTACATAGGTGTTGTTTGTTTGTCATTGAAAGAAGTTCTTTTTTTTTTCTTGATGCTTTCAGTTATTTACATGTACATATCGTATAAGTACACTTTTTACTTTCTTACAGGAGAAGCAAAAAACCTTATAAATTTAAGACTATTTATTTGTTAGGAGCCAAATTGAATAACGAATAAAATCGGTATTTTTGAACATACGTGAGCAATATTTTAAGAAAAGATAGATGTATTTTCGTGAATCAGAACATAATCTATCAAAAAGTATATTTTGAATTTTCTGGTTGTTACGGCCTTTTGGATTTTAGGTGACGATATGTATTTCAATTCAATGAATAATTTCTCACTCATTCTCAGGTTCAGCGTTTGTTTGGGGTTCCGTACACCAAAGTTGAAAAGGAACCCTATTGTTATATATAAAATAGTTCAAACTTTGGCCGCTACAACAACAAATATTTGACAGTTAAAAATTAAAGGGTGTTCTAAAGCGAGCAACGAAACATGTTGTCGAAATTTTAAAAGTTTTTTTTTGTCTATTTTTATGGAAACTACACCAATTAAAATTTAAAAAAATTAAAATTAAAGGGTATTCTATCAGTTGATGTAATTTTCCTGTGTCTTGGAAACTGTAAGAGGCAAACTCTTAAAATGTTCAAAAACGCTAAAACCAAAAATCTTAAAATTAAAAAAAAAAACGGAAAAGAAAAATCGCCAAAATAAAAAAAGCGCTTAAATGAAAAACATCACCAAAAATAAAATAAATCGCTAAAATGCAAAAAAAAAAATCACCAAATAAAAAAAGATCACCAAATATCTTAAAAAAAATCGACAAAACCCGAAAAAACTCCGCAAAACCAAAAAAAAAACACCAAAACGAAAAAATCGCCAAAAATAAAAAACAACCGAAAAAAATCGCCAAACACCTAAATAAATAACCAGTATGAAAAAAAGCACCAAACCGAAAAAAAAATCGCTAAAAGAAAAAAAATTGCCAAAAACGCCGCAAACAAATTTGTATTTTTTTTTAAATATTCATATAAAATATTCGATTATATAGTATAAAATAAAGATAAAAAATTAAGAGTTTAATAATCGCAATACACTTGTAACATTTCCTGTCTAGCCACTAATGATTTTTAATATAATTATTTTCAATTGAAGTTCTGTGAAATTGAGTTAATTGAGCATAATATTTTATTTCATTTTAATTTCCATTTTAAAATTTTCTATATTTTTGTTTGTTTCATTATCATATTATTCAATTAACAACGTTTTATTCCTAATGGAACTTCGAAAAAAAGTAACTTAAATAATCCATTAAATCTGTCCTGTTTTTAATAAAATAAACTGGCATATTTTGCTTTTTAGCTTTTATTGATAATAGCATACAATTTCAGGAAATCATAAAATTTAAATAAAATAAAAATTCATTAAATATTTGCATACAAATATATTTTTTGCTTAAATTAATTTAAGTTTTATCGCCATAGAAATTGGACAAATTTTCAATTAATTAAAAACTTTTTCGGTAAATAAAATCACAATTAAGGCAATTGTTATTTTCTAATGAAACTGAAACCGATTATTTGCAGTAGTTTACAACATTTTCTTTCTATATAATTTCAAAAGCAGGCAAAAATGTTAAATTTCATTTAATAATTGAAAGAACCACAAAAAACCCACAAATGTTGGAAAATAAAAACAGATTTTACCAACTCAAATCAAAATGGTTTTGCAGTTGTATTTTATTAATAAATAATGAGTGCTGCCAGGCCAATACAGTTTTCCCTTTACAAATATTGCTTCAATAAATAAAAGGGAAATGAAACAAAAACTTTGCAAACCCTTAAAAAAAATCAATAAACATGGGGGTAAACACACGAGTAGCGAAAAAATTAAATTGATATTTGGATTGACAAGTTTAACATCATGAGAGATTTGAAACAAACACAGTAACTGAATTCTAACTTTAAATTAATTTTTTAGTTTTCTTAATTGACAAGTTGCTTTGCAATATGAACAAATTGAATAATGAGTATGCAGAATTTTTTAGAGATATTCGGCACATGCATATTTATTTGAGTAGCAAATTTGTGTTAACGTCTTTATTCGCTGCAGTACTCGTATCTAATGAACAACGATTGTGTAATAAACTTACCCCTACACCGAGCAATAGAGAAGCTACTCCATGAAATTCACTATTAAATTTTTGGGGTTTTTTTTTGTTATGACAATGAAACTTACAAAACTGCAATATAAAAAAGAAATAAAAATTTTTATGAGCAAAAAAATATTTATTATTTTCACATATTCCATTTGCACTAAAAACAAGCAGAAATCTACATCAACTGACACCACACACTGTGGACCAAACACAAAGAATGCTGATGATGAAGGTATAGTGCCCTTCGAAAACAGCTGGTGGTTCCGTTCTACCACATGTTTGTCAGAATATTTACAAATAACTTTGGTGTTATTTGTTCCTTAAAAATTATCACATCCCAGCAAAAAATTTTAATGGCTTACAAAGTAACGAGTGGTACTTATTTATCTAATTATTTTATTTGCATAATAATGACTGTCATGTAATTAATAAAATAAGAACTTATTTATATCACTACGTGAAAGTACTTATTGTAGTACTTTCCAGTTAATAAGGAAATATGTATATCTAGAGAAATTTGTTACAAAATTTTATTAATTTAAATTAAAAAATCTAGACAATATAGCAAATTAATTTTGAATAAGTTTAAGAAAAAATTAATCTATATTATTTTGCATATTTGTACGCAAACAATAACCCATTAAATTTTGAGTACTTTTAGGCAATCAGTAATCTATTAACTTTTGTATGTTTGTAGGCAAAAAGTATAGGGTACCGCATACTTTTTGAACTTCTCAAACAAAAATAATGGGTTATTCAGTCAAATTGTAAGTACTTACGACTGAGGAGTACATACACTTTTTTGCATTCTAGTAGGCAAAGTCTTTTGCTGGGATGTAATTCGACTTACTCTACAGCCACATGTTCAATAAATCTGTTTAAATTTCATCATCAATCTTGAGATTGATAGCTGTGACACAAATTAATAATCAATTTCATTTTTCAAATGCCATCGACGAAGAAACAGCTCAAATTTTTAGCTTCAATCAATGTGTGCTGTGACCAGCTGGATAGGAGAATTTGAAAGCAATCTATAGATGGAAAACTATAGTTTTCAATTTAAAAATTTTGATTGTGTTAGTAAAAAATGTGAGAGCGTATTGCAAATTAAATGGAGTTGAAAGGCAAAAATTTAACGTGTGGGCCCCAAGTTACAAAGCTATACGAACTTTAGGCTAATCAAATCATAAATATAGATATATATTTATATTTCCTTGTGCTCCTGTGTACCGTAGTCTTGTTATAGTAAACAGATGGTAAATTTGCAATATATTAGTTAGCAATCATTCAAACGTCTGAATTTTAAATGTACATACATACTTGAGTGGCACAAAAGTCAATTCAATATTCTATAAATGTTTGGCATAATTTACACACTCAGTGTTCGTTTATGATGTTAATTATTTAAGTATACAGAAGATAAAATGAAAAAAAATTTAGCACAAGTATCGTAATGTGTTTGACATAAAAAATTAACTGCTTCAAATTGTTGTAGAAAAAAAAAGAGTTCTTAAAAAAATAATGCATCGCAATTGTTCAAGGGATGCCAAAAGGGGTTTCAAATCATGGATTTCTACGATTTGAAAATATCGAGTTCCGTAAAAAAATCAATCTTTAGTGTGCCTAAATTACAGGGTTAGTATTCCGTATAAAACTCCTTAAGCGCAAAAAAGTTATTTTTGAAAATTTTTTAAATTTGTTTTTTTGTCTTCACTGCGTTTTGTAGTGCTTTGTACGATTTGCCTTATTGCTTTATTTTCGTATTATAATAAAGGCTTATTGATTTAAAAAAAAAATTAATATTTTACTCTACATTAAACACGTGCAAGAGTATGCAATAAAGTAGAGCAAAAACATATACTCTGCACTTTACTTGACAAAGTTCATAAATTTTTGCAGTTTTACTTTACTTTCCTTAAAAACATACATTTTGAGAACAATTTATTTAAACTAGCATTTAGAGATAATATAAAATATAGTATTCATTTTAATCATGAATATTCTTCTTATATATAAATATATCAGTCGTTAAGCAACTCTGGGTCCGAGAACATCTCTCGCGTCATCGTAATTATTTCTTAAGTGCGGTCAGGCTTGTGTGTGTTGTTTGGCCTTCGAGAGTTTTTCGTCTCGCTCGCCACGGATAACCGTATAATCTTGCGGTTTTTTGTGGAATTTCTTTAACAACCACGTTGCTACTTCCTATGTGAAAGCATAGGTCGTACAGTCAGTTACGGAACTTTTTTGAAAATACTGTTAATAACATCTTGGGTATATGATCTTAGTTACTCCGCCCATATTTGTGCAATACCACATTATGCAAATTTACTTTGTATAGTATGTTAAACAAATAAATAAATAAATAAATACGGCATACTTTTTTTTTGTCGTAGACTTTTAAGTATCTCATCGCCCACAAATATTAGTGAAACATATGTATATGGTTTAAGAGATTATAAATGTTTTTTTAAGTTTCGTGACTCAAAAGTAGTAAAAAAAGACGACTTTCTTCTTTTTTTTTTTGTTTTGTACACATGTGCTAATAATAAATAAGAAGTAGTAATTCAGTGTTGGCTGAAGTAGCTAGCACTTTGACTATAAAACCGCAGGTCCTGGGTTCGATCCCGGTATCCAACAGTCATTAAATAACAACACCACGCATGTCCCTGATATGCATTAGCGTCCCTTTGTATCAGTTGTTGTTCAAGTGATAAAGGCATAATCACTGGTCACTGAACTATATCCACTTCGGCAGATACTAATCCTAATGTAACATCAGAGCGCCCTTCTTCGTTGTGTAGCAGAATCATCGGCGAAGTAAAATAAGTAATATAATGGCTACTAAGAACACAGCTTCAAAAAAATTAATACGCCTCATATAACACCATTATTAAAAACTTGCAAAAAAGCTTTCCTCTATCTCTTCCTTCACCAGCTGTCTTCTCTATCACTATCCCTTTCCTAAAGAAGGTAGCACCTAGTAATAGTGGTAGGCATTCATTGCCTGAACCATTAAATATCCTAAATGGTCATTCGAAATGAAATATCATAAGAGAAATCTAAAATACATGTCGAATGATACCCCTTTTGATATAGTTCACTGACTTTTTAGTTTTATTTACAAAATGGCGTCAGTTGGCCGCTATATTGAGTTTTGACTACTGTCATATCTTTAGTGATTGCCAGGATTAAAACAAATCGATTGATGTAAAAATCATCAAAATCGGTCCACGCGTTCAGTTTATATGGTGCGGCACACATACATACATACATACATATCAGAGAGCAGAAATGAATAGTGAAAAAATGAGTAGAGTTGAATCATGACGTATAATTTCTTGTACTTATACGCACTCATATGTGAGTGTGGTATGACTATGATGTCGACGTCGCATTCATATTTATTTCAACCTATACTTATAAATCAATGTCATCGTGAGTATGCGTAAATCAGAGTAATTGAATTTAAATGATGTCTACTCACTTATATTTAAAATTTCATGAGTCAGTATGAATAGCAAAAAAGCGATTCTTTGCCGATGACTGATACATACATACACACATACATAGACTGATAAACACAATACCCTTCTTTGCATCGCACAGTCGGGTAATAAAGACATACTACGTGGTCAAGTGGTCTAATTTCAGCAAACAATTCTTGACTAAGAAAAAAAATTAATGTAGTTTAACTTGCCGTAGCAGAAAAATTTATGTTATGATTGCTTTTTTTTCACTTTAAGCATTATGCAAATTAAATGCTTAAGTAAATTATGGTTTAAAAATACAACGGCACACACAGACATGGAAACGCACTCTTAGATAAATCGTCATTCATGGGAGTTTAAGCATGTGTGATATGCACTGGAAAGATATGCTTGCTTACACTTGAAATCTATTCATTGTGTTTCAGCACAGGCAGACAGACAGACAGAACAGACACACACTTATGCTAATGCAAAAATACGTTTCAATCTTCATTTATCTTTGTTGCAGCTAACGTCTGATGTATAATCTACATACATCCATATGTATGTACAATGTACTCTCATCAGTACATCGCCGCATATGCGAACATCGAACATAGTTCTGTTGACAAAGAAATCATTCAGGTGTAATTTTAAATTTTATTTGTCGACTTTTGCAACAATAAATATAATAATGATGTTGTGAAAGGCATTAATAAGTTATCTCAGCAGCAGGATTATCAATACAATTGTTTATGAATATGATATCTGAAAATTTACTTCAATTTACTTTACTTCATTTCAAGTTAATCAATTAACACGAAACAAAAATTCGCTATAATAATTGCTTTAAAATTACGAGTTGATTTTTATAGCTTTGCTATTTATCTCGCGATACAGGGGTTAGGAAATAATTTTCGTAACAAAAATAATCGACACTATTACAGTTATAAATTTATTTTTGTTTTGATTCCTTTGTACTTAAACCAGAGCACGAAAATAAACGAAACAAATTGTTTGATTTTCTTTTGTTTAATTCTTTGGAGTGAGAGAAACAAAAACAGTGAAAACGATTGCTCAATTTGTTCAAGGAAAAAAGAAATAATTTTGTTGCTTTGCATTTGCGTATATACAGTGAATAACGACAACAAACTAAAAGACAAAGTTGTTTGTGTATTTCGTATTGCTAGGACTGAGTGAGTGCTGTGAGCAGTGATGGGAAAGTTAGTACTATCTATATTTACTATACTATTTAACAGGAAAAAGGACCGTAACACATTTGATACTCTCACGGACAACTTAGATATGCAGTCAGAAGACGCGCGCATGCATATATTTTTGAAAATAATTAATTTTTATAGCTTTGCTATTTATCTCGCGATACAGGGGTGGAAATAATTTTCGTAACAAAAATAGTCGATACTATTACAGTTATAAATTTATTTTTGTTTTGATTTCTTTGTACTTAAAAGTATAGTACGAAAATAAACCAAACAAATTGTTTGATTTTGTTTTGTTTCGTTCTTTGAAGTGAGTGAAACAAAAAAAAAAACAAAACAAGAACAATGAGAACGATTGTTCAATTTGTTTTTGCTTTGTTTTTGCATATGAGCACAAACCAGAGAACAGCGCCGATCGGTTGTAAGCCGGCTAACACCTGTCACCAGCCACAAACAATACATTAATTTAATCGCACGCCGCTAGAAAAGAAAATAATGGGAAATAAATGGAAACGTTTTGAAATATTTGCAGAGAATTTGACATCATCATATACATAATATAATTTTATTGCATTGTTATTTCACACATGAAAGTTGTTTTAAATAACTAAGTAGCAAAGCTATAACCGGATGTCCTAAGACAACTCTCTTCTTTTTTAAAACAGAAAGGAGCACAAAAATAGCAATTGATAGCCACACCTGAGACGCAACACATTATAACCTCTTCGTGAAAGAAAAATTAAATACAGTGAAACCTCTCATAACAGGACACTCACCGTCGCAGCATATTTCCCGGTTATTAGAGTTATCCGCTTATGAGAGAGGTACACATTTTTTAGTAGTTTATTATAGTTGAAAATTATCGGCCTGGCTCACGATGTCGACAAGAAATTATCTTTTTTTGTTTTCAATATAAATAAGTGAAAGAAAATTTCTTGTCCACATCGTGAGCCAGGCAGTATATTACGAGTAAACTGCTTCAACTTAGATTCGTATAATTTCAGCTGTTGGATCTCAAAATGACTTTCAATGTTTTCATTTGTTGGAATGCAACAAAGTCGTCTCTAGAAAAATTCTTCGAACGAGCAATTTGTATAAGAAATGTAGCAATATGAATTCTTAAAAAAACAAGAAACTTCACACCTTCCCGATTTCACACACCGAACATTTTCCTTTCCAAAATTCGTTTAAACTTTCTATTTTTTCTTCTTTAATTGATAAAAACAATTTTTTTCCTGTGCCATTCTTTAAATGAAAGCAGCAATTTCTTTGTCGTGTCCAACGCATCAGTACTTACATGTGCGTTAAACGGGGAATCACCAGTATTATTGACACTAATACAAATGTGCCCCTAATTATGAAAGTGGTCTAAGTCATATATGAACATATTTCTTTGGTCGAGATATTTAGTAGATTACATCTGAACGGTTTAGAAAATATTTTTATATTTTGCCACATTGTAATTTTGAGTTGTGCTAGTCCCGACTTATATAAATTTATTTAATACTTTATAAATATTTATGGAAGTTGTGTTAAGATTCATTTGATATTTCGAAGCGAAAATGCACATGACTTAGACCACTTTTATAATTAAGGGCACAAATATGAATCAGAGTTGAATAAAGAAAGTGCTTGCATTTAAATGGAACTCTTGCTGCCGTGTTTCAGCGCTTCTGTCCGTTATGAGAGGTATTCAGAACAATATTTTTAAAAATTTAGTGTCCGCGTCCGGTTATTAGAGTGTCCGGTTATGGGAGTGCATTTTGTATGGAAAAACTAATGAACGTGTTACATCTACAAAATTTGTCCGGTTATTAGAGGTGTCTGTCGTTTTGCGAGTTTTCACTGTATATTGAAAAAATACCTCAAAATTTTTCAAATTTAATTTTTTTTTATGAAATAATGAATGACATTAGGATTTTCTTGCTAGCACTTTAGCTTTACTTGGAAACTCTGTCTATTGGGTGTAATATTTTTTTTACTGAGATTTTCATTTCCTGATGAATTTTATATCACATAAATCACAAATGGCACAACTCCTGTTGCAATGGGTATGCGAATATAAATGGAAAATAATAAAGTGTTGGAAGAACTTTTGTAGCAGTAAAAGTGCATTTTATTAGTTTTTTCTTTGCCATGAAAAATAACTTTTAAGTCATTGTAAAAAAGTTTTGTAATTCTTCCATATAAATATGTATATAATTTTTTTTAAACTCTTTTTAATGTTTTAACAACTATTGTTGGACTTTAATACCCGACACAAAGTGAGTGATAAACATAATACTTTTAATTTATTAGTTTTATTTTACTCCAACAATCAACTAAAGTTTATTTGGTTTAAATCACTTTAAATCAATTTATATTCATTTGTGTGGGAATGCAATAGTTTGTTAAACTAAATTTTTATGTATACATTCCATTTTTATTTGTTAGTTTATGTTTTTGTAAAATTTTGGCAATAAACTGAATTAAATTATTTCAATTTTATACAAAAACCCTTAAAAGTTTTGACTTCATGAGGCAAATGAATGTTTAAATATTCTTTAAAACTAAATACTTTAGGATTTAGTAAATGAAAAGAGAAGGATTTTGCTTTCTCTGTTCACCCTTTGTTGTACAAGGGAACGACTAAAGTGTCAATTAAAAATAAATTTGGTTTAAGTTACATTAATTTTTAAAGCATTTTAATTGTCTGCTTTACAAAGATAAATATTAGGTTTACATAATGTCTTATTTAGTTTGTTTATTTCAGTTTATGGTCGCAGCTAAAATCTGCAATTAAAAATAATTACAGGTTTTGCTTTCCGGAACAAGCAAATGAGTTTTCCCAAAGGCACAGTAACCTAATGACAAGATTTTCGTCTTTACTGTGGAGAAAAAAACTAAAAATTTCAGTAAAGGTGAAATAGTAAGTCAAACAATAAGTCATACAATTAAAAATACAGCGCTTATTTTTTTAATTATGTAGTTGATTTTTTTTTTTTAAATAATTTTGAAAACCAATTTTTTAATTAAAAAATTAAAACGAACTCAACATGTTAGCTTCACTGCTCGAACTCACAAATTGCTTTCGTTTATTTCCTATTTTATTAATATTAAAATTAGCATAAACAAATTTAAACTGTTTTCTTTTCTGGAATTTTTCCTGTTTATTTTATTTTGTCCCCAGTGTGCAATTAATACAAAATCAGAACACTTTATTTACTCAACGCTGATAGTAAGAGATTTGGAAACACATAATGTTAATGCTGCAATACCACGATGTTAACTTTGTTATTCTTTAAGTAAGACTGGAGTGTAGAAGCATTGCAGTTGTTGTTTGCATCTTTCTTCTGCATTGGCTTATGCGTTTGTGTGGTTGTACATATTTCTTAATAAGCAGGAATTTATAAAATTATAGTTTTTGTCATGCTTTGAATGTTTACTTCAACATCGTCTGGTATATTTGCGTGCTGGTGTATTATATTCTTTAGATAAAAGTATTTGAATCATTCTTAGTATTGAAACATTTTTGTGTGGAAAACATTTATATTAGGTCAGTTCGTGATACATTTAAGCCTTGATTATTTTTTCTTCGAGCAAAATCGCTAAACAACTCGTATGTTACTGTTCGTAAACAAGATGCTTTATTAGTCATAGACTTGTGTCCAACAGTTCTTTTTGAACTAGTTCGTTTAGTTGGGCAGAAGTTCGGTCAAAAACATCAATGTAAATTAGATAGGTTTAAAACAACTTTTGATTCAAATGCTCTCAAACTAGTTCAAAAAGAACGGTTGGACACAAGTCTATTGGACATTAGACTTGGGTCGAACTCGTTCACTAGTTCATTTTTGCCACAAACCAATGATCAAACCCATTTAAATTACATGGGTTTGATCATTGGTTTGTGGCAAAAATGATCAAACCCATGTAATTTAAATGGGTTGGACCATTGGTTTGTGGCAAAAATGAACTAGTGAACGAGTTCGACACAAGTCTAATTGGACACAAGTCTACTTGTATCGAACTCTTTCAGTAGTTCGTGTTTGACACAAACTTTTCATCAAACCAATTTAAGTTATATGGGTTTAATCACAGGTTTGTGTCTAAAAGAAACAATTGAACGAGTTGGACCCAACTCTGGTAGTAGCCACCGAACTGGACATGGATCAAACTCATTCAGTAGCTCGTTTTTTGAAATTACATGGGATTGATCTTTGGGTTTCGTCAAAAACGAGCTACTGAATAAGTTCGATACAAGTCAAGTTCAGTCGTTAATTTTAATAACATGGATTTGATCATAGGTTTGTGTCTAAAATGCAAGATTGAACGAGTTGGACTCAGCTCTAATTAACAAATTAGACTTGGCTCGAACTCGTTCACTACTTCATTTTTGCCACAGACCAATGATCAAACCCATTTAAATTACATGGGTTTGATCATAGGTTTGTGTCAAAAATGAACTAGTGAACGAGTCCGATCCAAGTCTAGAACAAATCATTTAAAACTCATGGTCAAACTCATTCACTAGCTAATTTTTTAATAGACACTAGACTTGGGTAGAACTCATTCAGATTTCGACACAACCCTATGATCAAACTCTTGTAATTTAAGTGGGTAGAATTTAGTTAATTAGGACTTACATAAATACTTCTTTTTACATTTCAATATTTTCAATGTCTGCAATAATGTTTCGATCTAGAGTTGTGCCCAACAGCTTTTTTGTACTAAAATGAGCTGTTGGACACAAGTTCGGTCAAAAGCATCAATGTAAATTAAATGGGTTTGAAACAACTTATGATTCGAACGCGCTCAAACTAGTTCAAAAAGAGCTGTTGGACACAAGTCTATTTCGTTCTTGCAATACTGATAATATTTTATGCGTACTGATACGAAATTTCATATCTCGTTGTAGCAATTTTAATGCTTTGCATTACAAATTATATTGATTACTCGTACATTCTTTTTAATTCAGTCTCTTTAGCTGGGGTTTCCTTCTCTAAATTTGAAAATTACTTAATAATTAAACAATTAACAGAATTAGAAATGCCCTAAAAAGTATTTAAGCTTCAAGACGCTTGAAAAAGTTTACATTAACTTTGATCGGTGCAAATAACAGGATGGTGCATTTGGACAGCTATCGACCGGAGAGTAATGGTGTTTTTGAGCCATTTTGGTTGTGTTGGCGCCTTCTGGGAGTTTTAAGTTGGCAAAAGAAAGATTTTACCATCATATATGATATTTCCATGACTCTGTTTATATACATTTGGTATCCTGTTCATCTTATCGCTGGCATGGTGCTATTGCTGCCCATGCACCACGACATCTACAAGAACATGTCCATGACAATTACCTGCATAGTTTGCACGTTGAAACACTTTTGTATAAGATGGAAATTGGACGAAATTTTCGAAATGATGAAACTATTTGGCAAGTTGGATGAACGAGTGAAGAATTTGGAAGAACGCAAATATTTTTCTACAAACAGCATGAGAACAGCAAAACTGTTGGCTAAATTGTATTTCACGGTCTATATGGGAGCAAATGTGGCTGCTTTAATGGCTGTTCTGCTGGATGCTGAGAGACGACTAATGTATCCCGCCTGGTTTCCTTTCGATTGGACTACATCCCCTGTCTTATATTCTTTGGCCATTCTCTATCAATTTGTTGGTATAACTATATTAATTGTTTTGAATTTTACAAACGATGCTATTGCTCCTGTGTCACTATGTCTATTTACCGGCCAAGTTCATGTCTTGGCAATGAGAGTTTCTAAGCTGGGTTATGACAAACGACTGTCCAGTGACCAACACGAGCACGAACTCAAATTGTGCATCGAGGATCATATTAAATTAATTAAGTATAAAATGGAAATTTATATTAGAAGCGAATTGAACTTACTTAGTTTCATTTCTAGACTCTTCAATGTCATGCAGGAGTCCTTGTCTTACGTTCAATTGATTCTATTCATGTCTAGTGGCCTTAATATCTGTGTGGTGTTGGTCTATTTATTTTTCTTTATTGACAACTTATTGGCCTACATTTATTATACGATATTTTTGATTGCCATTGGCGTTGAGTTGTTTCCTATTTATTATTTTGGTTCATTATTACAGGAAGAATTCAATAGCCTACCCTATGCTATTTTTTCCAGTAATTGGCCTTCGCAGACACGCTCTTATCGCAAAAGTGTTGTGATCTTTAGTGAAGTCGCTCTACGCAAGATGACCTTGATGGCTGGTGGCATTGTGGACATAAATTTGGATAGTTTTATTGCCATTTGTAAGACGAGCTACTCTCTGTTTGCAGTAGCCATGACATTCAAGTGAAATGTTGATCTTATGCTAAAACTACAATTGTAGAATAATATTTAATATTAGATGTCAATGTAATAGAATCTAGATCAAGATGCATATAAACTGCATTAGCTGCTTTAACGTGAATGTTAAAAAAAATCATTTATACATCGCTCATTTATTGGAACAATGTCATAACTCAAAAAATGGAATTTTTGTGTTAATAATGTGGAATTAATGCTCATATCGTTATTCATATTGTGTAGAAATTGCACATTAAACTCTTGAGAAAAAAAAATTATATTAAGTTGTGGGCAAATTGGAAACTTTAAACTCGTTTTTCTCAGGCTACTTTTTTGAGTTATGACGTGCTGTAAAGTAGCCATTTTACAATACCCTAAGCACACTAAATATTGGCATAGTCTATTTTCTAAATTTCTTCCCAAATGTTATCAAATACCAAAAATTATTGGTATACGGAAACTTTAGTCCTGGGGGTCTACTATGTAATTCGATTCGAAAGAAAATGCTTTCGAATTTACATGTTATAAACATAAAAATTCGAAAGCTTTTCCTTGCTATGCGAATTACACAGTAGACCCCCTGTAATAGTAGATATAAGTACATACATCGTTAAAAGAAGCTCTACGTATGATTAATTTTTAATTATTTCGCATTAATCATACGGACCGAAAATCTTAATTCCCTTTCGCATAATAATAATCAGCTGCAAAGAATTTTAAATTGCAATTGTGCTCTTAGATAAATAAAAGTGAAAATTTGCTCAAAAAAAATTTGTTGTATGCATTTCATGTAAAAAATTCAAATAACCTTGAGTTGGTAAAAAAACATAAAAATATCAGCAGCTAAAGAAAAACCTTAAATGAAATAGACACACGAATTCATATGTAGTTAAGTTTTAGTTTTTTTTTGTGAATGTGTGCTGCTCACAAAAAATTGTGGAAATATAAAAACAAAGACTTTTTGTAAGCAGCTCCTTCCCATGTGCTGAAGATGTGTATGAATGTTGTCTGTGGCTTTTATTATGAAAGACTTTGAATTTTCGCTAAAGAATTTGTACGTTATTCATTCATATCTTTTCACAAGCAGTGGCAGTAAAAGAAAAACACTTAATAATTAATATTGCATTTTGAACAATGCATATGCGGTAAATAAAATTGCAATGAAAAAATGTGACCTTTAGAAAAATGTTTGGTTTGCAAAGTTCTTCAAGATTTAAATTATCACGTCGATATACTATGATTGAAATATTGCTGAACTATTTATTGTTCTTTTCAAGTATTTTGAAATCTCCAGCAAATGCTTATCATTAAAATTGTTGAGCTAAAGAATATAATAAGGATTTGCTTTTTGAGCACACATTTATTATCTTTGTTGTCTGTAGAGTTCACATGTAAATATTGAAATGTTTAGACTGTGAAATAGAGCAGAAGTTTATTGCGGCAGGACACTTTTTTGAAAGTTTTAAAAGCTTAGGCTGGATTCTGCGGCCTTTAATCTCAAAATTCAGGGTATTTTTGTTTTAACTCCGATAAAGATTTAAATTGTAAAAAATAACATAAAAAATTAAATTTTGTTCGGAAAACATTTTGAAATTCGATTTGAAAACAATTTCGGGCATATGACCACCCCAGCTGACGAAATGCATTCAGGACGTCCAATTTTCGGGGATTTTTAGATTATTGCTGAACGCACTTCACTATTAATACCATCAATGTTGACTTCGAAAACGTCAATTGTTGGTGGTTTATCATTATACGCCAGTGACTTCATGTGACTTCAAAGGAAATAATGAGAAGTGCCTAATCTTACGACCTTGGAGGGGAAATGACAGCTGCATTTCTCGAAATCAACTTATGGCCAAATTTGGATTTTAATTAGTCGATAGTTCCCGTCACCGTATGTAATACTATAGCGCCATTATACTTGAAACCACATCTCGCCCGCATCAACTGCATCCATATCTTCAAAACAAGAGTCATTGATCGTGGTGCGGTAGTGATTTCTATTGATTATAACGCGAGCTCCGGGTTCATTTTTGCAGGATCCAATAATACCACCAGCGTGCAAGTCTTACCAAACGGTGCACTTTTTTTTTGGTTGTAATGCAGTCTGTAGTGTCTGTTGTTAATTGGTTTCACTCCCTACTATTCGATTTAATTTATTAACAAACTAAGATGAACGGTCATGTGCATCATAACAGTTGACGACTGTTTTTCATAGTAACTCTAAATAATTTTGTAGCATTCTTAAAGTGTCAATCTATTCATGATGATTTTTCAGAGTATACCTATCGTTAATGTAAAAAATTGAGAGAATTATGCCAGGTCGTTTAACAGTTAACCCTTTCATAAGTTCAGCACACAGAAACATTTGACACTAAAATCTAATTAATTAAATAAACGTTTTCCAGCCAGCATTTGGTTTCATATGTGTTTCATATTAATCGGACATTAACATGTTGATTAAACATTCCCATGCTGTTAAATTAAAATGAAGAATCATGTTGAATCAAAGTTATTTCAAGTTGAAACAACGTAAATTCGATAATGACATAACACGAACAACCATGTCCAATCAAAGTGGTTTCAAGTTGAAGCAACATAAATTTAATTTAATGCAGTCATTGTATTTTACCTATTATTTAACGAACGTTGTTGAGTGCACTGGCACAGATATGAAGAAAATGTTTGTTTGTTGGCTTCCCCGGCTTAACGCAGCAGGCGCAGTAGCCCATATTCAAAAAATTTTAAATCAGTTTGAAATGTATTTTATTTAAAAGTTTTCATACAAACTTTTCTTAAAATGTATTTCAAACACATTTTATTTTCTTATGAATATAGGGGTTAATATATACATACCATCATGCATAAAATTGGTATTCAACATTATTTAATTGATTGCTTAGCATAAAATTTATTTCAAATTAAAGTTATTATTAAAAAATACAAACTGCAAAGCTAATTTGGATTACTTCCAGTATTCGAACCTACGACCCTCTGACTAGAAGACTAATACACTGCCTACCAGCCAGCAGTAGGAAGTTTTCGCAACAACAAAAACAAAAGCAATACAAGTCAGTCAATAAGCACAACAATGTATTGCAGCTATGAACAAAGCAAAACAACGGATCGTGCCGTAACCGCCACAAAAGCTTAAGCGACATACTTTTGAGTTGCGTAAATAATAAATTTTCGTAAAAAAAAATTAAGTTCGAAAAATGTGTCGCTTAAGCTTTTTTTTTGGCGGTTATGGCATGATAGGAGTGTTCTATTTCTTGTCAGTTTAATATGAATTGAAATCAAAATTTTTGCATGGTGATTTTACATTGGTATTTTCTTCTGTGTGTGTGTGGCTTAAAAATACAAAAAAAAATCCACCTCCTTGCAATTTCAAGCACCGACAGTTCTCTTTCATGGGAATTAATAATTCACATTTTTCTTTAAAATATAATTTTTTTTTGCCATTTTATGATTCGGGTGCAGACAATAAATACTCTGCAAATAAATAAAAACTTCTTTGCCATGTTCAAAACATTAGTATGCACACTAGTGTTAGCAGGGGAAATTCTAGTTTCAATAGCATGAAGAAAAATATGAATCAGAATTGGTAAAAATATAAATTTAATATAACTATTGTTGATGCGATTCAATCGTTTAAAGATATATTATATGGAACATGTCTTGTTATAAGTGTTGTCCGTAATGAAAGCTTTCACTGTAATAAAATTACAGCGTTTGTTTTAATGAATTTTCTACATAGCTTTTAATTTTGTCCTCAAAATGCAAGTAAAGGGTGTTTTTTTAGAGGTATAGAACTTCGAATTGAAATAAAACACAAGAAAATCGTTTTAATGTCCATCAATTTGGCTTTATTGGAAGGATAATTTTATGCCATTAATGTTTAAATATGATTTCGGGCATGTGGCCGCCGCGGCTGGCTCGAATAAAGCCAATTCTACAGGTCCAATTTTCAACCACTTTTTCGAGCATATGGGGCCGTATGTTGGCAATAACGCCACGAATGTTGGCTTCCAAGTCCCCTAACGTTTCTGGTTTGTTGGCGTAGACGAGCGACTTCACATATCCCCAAAGAAAATAATCCAATGGTGTCAAATCACACGATCTTGGTGGCCAATTGACAGGTCCATTCCGCGAAATTATGCGCTCATCGAATGTTTCCTTCAATAAATCGATTGTGACGTGCGCTGTGTGGCATGTAGCGCCGTCTTGTTGGAACCACAACTCATCCACATTCAAAATCTTCCATAAAGTTGATGGACAAAGCTCCAATTGCTGTGCACGGTGGCGAATCGATTCATTCGGGTCCTCTTCAACACTTTGCTCTACAGCGGCAATTGTTTCTTCGGTGCGCACTGTTCGACGTCTCTGCGGATGCGTATTATCACATAGAGTAAACGTAGTGCGAAAACGATCCATGGTTAACCGAATTAATTGCTCTGATGGACGATTATGTCGACCATAAAATGGACGGAGCTTGCGGTAAACTTCACGAACTGAACCATTATTTTCGAAATAAATTTGCACGATATGCAAGCGTTGTTCTTTTGTCAACCTGTTCATGATGAAATGGCAAACCAAACTAAATATTAATCACTTGACAGCTGACAAAATGGCCGCCAGTTAAAAAAGTGATGCCAACTTAAAGTTCTATACCTCAATAAAAAACACCCATTATTTGTAAACACACAACTTAAATCTTATGTTTAAAATACTCCTGAGAAAAGTGTTGTATAAATGCGTGAATTTATTTTGGTGTAGGAACAAATTGTTTTCTGTTGGTGGGATTCTATTGGGATATGCAATGCAAAGAACACACAAAAAGTTTTCACAGATGTATTTTATATGTCTAGTATTTATTCTAGAAAGTGTACGCACAGTATTTAGCAAGACCTTGAGGAACCAGCATATACATATACTAGAAACTTTTTTTATTATAAATTTATTGAAAAATAGAATACGTTATAAAATTATAATATAAACGAGAAATTCCTTTTATATTTTAATATAATTTTTGGCTGGTCTGTTAGCAGTGCCAAAGTTTTATTTGAAATACACCGTTTTCATTTATTTATTTTGCATTGAAATTCTTGATAGCTGCTTTTTGTTTCTGAAATTACGTACTTGAGGTTAGATATGAGTTGAAAGTGATTGGAGTTTCTGAAAAGAATATTTTAATTTTGCTGTAGTCGAATAAAAATTTAAACCATTTTAATTGTAAATGGTGTAAAAATGTATAGAAGATAAATTAAAGCTTTAGGGGTCAATGCGTTTAACTTGCGAAGACGCATTGGTGACATAAAATTACATCATTTTGCTGAATGCATACAACAAGCAGACGTTTTGGCGACATTAAGTAAAGCAAAACGAAATTTTGTTGAACGAATTTTTAATGGCAACTTAATAAATAAGATTTGAGCTTGAAATTTCAAGACATGTAATAAAATTTGAATAAAAATAAACAAAAACCATAATGATTACTGAAATAAGCTCACTTTTTTCGCTTTCGTTCGAAGTTTATTTGCATCATAAAAGTGAAATTACTTGCAGTGGCTTTAGTTTGTTTTATTTCAATAAGAAAATGAAAGGAAAAATAAAAATAGAAATACTAAAGAAGGATGGTTCAATTCTATTTTATGTTGCTACTGCTGTCCTGTTGGTCTTTAAAGTATTTGTGAAGCAAATAGACACAATTCAATTGTCTAACCAGATCCATTTGATTTCCTTGACCATAAATAGAAAAGAAACGCAATGTATCTCAGCGATACGAATACTTGAACTCCCACTTGGCACATGAATGCATGCAAAGATGTGAAGAAATTATTTCCATTTAATTGTGGTTTACAGTAGATTGAAGCTAAAAAAAGTTAAACATGTTATACAAATATAAGCAGACTTTATTCGTTGACAGTACCAACGAAAATAGTCTGAAAATTCCATTGACAAAAAATTCATTTTAAAAGGTTAATTGTTAAATTAACTAACATACTCAGCTCACCTTTTGACATTTATGATCAATATACTTTGGCAAGTCGTCATGAGTACATTAACCCTTGAACAAGACATCCAAATTATTTAGACTTTCTATATTTTTGATTTGAGTAGGCTCAAAGTTTGCATCGCTCTGTAAGCCAAATTACATGTGTGATAATTTTGAAGGAACACCAAAGTTAATTGCAAATAAACCAACAAACACTAGCAGAAGGGAACAACTTGATATTTTCGAAGGCCGCCACACCTGAATCATCAGCGTACTCGTACTTGGTCCCCTGTGTGTGGTCAGTTGAAGCAAATTGCAGCTTTTGTAAACGGAATATTGTGAATTGTTATGATTGATAATTTGCTAAAAGTTTTTTTTTTGTAATGAAAGCTCATTTTTATCGTCTCTAATTTACAGCAGTCCTGCCATTGTCGTTTGTTCTTTACTAATTATGCTTATGTTAATTAATTTGCTTATTTTTTTGTACTTAAACAAACTTTTTTTCTTTGAAAACCAGTCATTAATTTGCGAAACTTATAGAGGACTTCGTGATTTTTATGGCAAACATAATGTTGCATTGAACTGTAGATACATTTCATACCACATATTTTTTTTAATGATGCAATAACACCAACACTTCGAAGGAATGGAGTATTAGTGTGATGAAGAGAATATCCTTGCTGTAAACGAAAGTGTGGATGAAGTTTCAAATTAATCGATTGGCCGTCGGTTGCAGAAATGGGTGCCCTGTCCGTCCACTATCGTACACCCGTTTGAAAACCAACTGGTGCAAAAATTATGGCCACAATACCATTAGTTATACGTGCCGTTCTTTGGAAATCGTATTCAGCTATGAGGCTCAGTTTTCCTGAAGGAGTTTGTTAATAAAAAAAAATTGCTGCAGAAAGAGTGAAACAAAATACCATTAGACCCTACAGAGTCCATTACAGTCCAAAAAGTTCGCCATTTGGTGCGGTGTACACGCTGGCGGCATCATTGAATCTTTAACAAAATAAGACGGATCAACGGCCTTTTTGCCTAAAAATATTGATGATATTGATGTGAGCGAGATGTGGTTTCTAGAATGATGACATTTTGTTTCATATTCCAACTGCAACCATTATTGAAATCAAAACATTGGGGATAAGTTGATTTTAAGATTTGGATATGTCAACTTATCTCCAAAGTCCAGCAATAATTGAGGTTTTCGAAGCCAACATTGTTTGCATTATTTGGGTTATGCAGGCATCCATGCCTGAAAAAGTAAGTGAAATTGGACATCCAATATGCGCTTCGTCTATACTTGAACTCATTTTCAAATCGTAATGCCTGCCACGTATTGATCATTCGAACAAAAAATTTTTTGGATTAAAATTAAATTTTTCACGTTAGGTTTTATAATTTAAAGTTCTGTTACGCATAAAAACGTCCTTTAGTTCCATTTTAACGAAAACGATCTAACCATGATTTTCCAAAAATAATACATATTACCAAGATGACTGTTCTTAAATGACTTGTAAGCAACAACTCGTATGCAGCAGTTAAACATTTAAATATCCACATATTGTAAGCATTTGTATGCAACTACAGCTTCATACATCCGTATCGTACTTCATCTGCTGTCAATGAAAATTGATAGAAAGCCAACCACGTTAAAACTGAAAAAATAAAATTATAAAAACACACACAAGCATCTGATCCCATTAAACACAGACGACAACGATTGTTCCACATTGCTTTAAGATTAATACCAGCAAGTATTATTTGACTCTTTGCATGGAAACTTATCGTTTATTTCACACGCCAGCATACAGAGTCTATATTCATTCTATATTATGGACGCATTCTTTTATTACTTTTTTTCCTCTTTTATTGTTCATTTCTGCTCTCAATAAAATACCACATCAAACATACCGAAACGTAGGCAATAAAATGTGTGCAATTTTTACTAAAAATTTCTCACATTTAACACACACACACACATGCTCACACAAAGAAAGTTTTTCATGCCATAAAAACACACACACACACACACACTCAGAAACACGTATGTGAATGTATTTGTTACTGCAATTTGCAAGAGAAAACAACGGCAGATACAAGATTATGATTGTGAGGTGTTTACAATGCTACAAGAGCTTGGAATGAAAAGTGAATGTGCAAAATAAAAATAATGAAAAATATGTAAAGTAATGAAGCAAAAAAAAAAAAAGTTATATCCTTGACGTGCTTAAATTTACAATCTCTTTATAATCATCTTTACTTTTTGTGATGTCAAATCTTCTTATATTTTGTTTTTATTAATTATTAATTGCATAAAATATTAAAGCAATATCAAAATCATTTTGAGTTTGATCAATAAAATGTTAAGTTTATTATTATTAAGAACTAATTCTGCACTCGTTTTGTGTATAAAAAGTGGCTCCATGTAGCTTTCTAAGTTTAAGTCAAAAAATATCTTTAAACGTAAAAGTAATTCAGTCAGTTATTTTTTGGGAGGGATATAAATTGCAAAGCAAAATTAGTGTAAAATGTTGTTTCGTTCTTGGGTTGCTTATAAATATTTTCTGAAATATTATTGCTTTGCGTTTCTGCATATGCTTTTGAATATTTCTGACAAAGTTTTGAGTGCCTTAAGACTATTCATACTTATATTAATTTGGTGAATGGTGGACAATAATCTTAGAATTAACAAAATAAAATCTGGGAAACCATCTACTTTTTATCAATATATCCCAAAACTATCCTTTATATATCACAATGTTGGTGATTTAATTTTAATTTACTTCAATACAATTCATTTAGCAGACATAGGTGATCATTTTCCCATTAACGATTTAATTTTTCCCAAAATTTTATGTAATAAAGTATAAAAAGTAAAATTGGATTTAGACTGGTATTCATGCAAATAGGTTTCCCTACCACTATGAATTTTTCAGAAGTTCGATTATTCGGGCAAAGCAAAAATAGTAAACAAAATTCTGACAATTGAAAATCCTGTGTGACATTTGAGTCCAAAGCATGTTTGTACTTTTACTCTATGTTTTAAATTTCATTAAAATTGATTTGATAGTTTCAGAGAGTCAGAAATTTCCCCGCTGTACCCTTCTTGTTCCTTGTTTTAAAAATATTTTATGAATCTTTTTTATATATTTCATAAAAATCATTTGGCTATTTGGGTGGTGGGGGGTAGAGAGTGCCCCTCTGACCCCTCTTGATCATAAAAAAATGCCTAACCTATATTTTTTTAAGACTCAGGTGAATTTATGTCATAAAAATCGCTTGCATACTCTTAGAGAGGCAGAAATCTACCTTGGTCACTTTTAGGTCCTAGTTTAAAATTAAAAAATAAACAAAGCGTGAGCAGTTTTTTAGATAGAGAACTTTTTATGTTTTATATATCATAAAAAGATACCAAAGTTGCCTCCTGCCGTCTCTGTTTCCTATTTTTTTTAAATTCATAGTCTATATATTCTTTTAGACGCAAATTAATCTATGTTTTAAATTTAACAAAAATCGCTTGCATACTTTCGGATAGTTTAGAATTACGATCCTGCCCCTGCCTTGGCCTTTTTTTTTAATTTCAAGCCTGTTTTCTCTTCTTCTTTTCCCTATTACAAATTAGTTCTAAGTGTAGAGAAAACTAAAAAATACTTATCCGTAAATTTTTTGACTTCGAGCATTTCTATACAAACTTTCGATGCAAAATTTGTTTTATAAGGATTTCTGCTAAAACGAAAATATTTTTATGAATACAACAGACACTTAAGTTTTGAGTTAAAAACATTTTAAATTTTTTACATTGTTCAGTTTCTTTTAGCTTTTTTTGATTAGGTGTTATACGATATTTTGAATAATTTTCAAAAAGTACAATAGCTTCCATATTCTATTTAATTTTCTCTTTCGCCAGCCTCTGGCAACACTGATACTCGTTAATGTAAAACATGAACATGAAGTCTATGCGTGTGAGTTTTAAGCACCGCAAAGTATGCTTTATTTTATTTTGCTTTTATTACTTGCTGTATTTTATGAACTCAAGTACAAATTATTTTAGCCATTTTGGTATCATTGTATGAATATGTACTCGTATTTCAGTTAAATTTTATTGATTTGCTTTATTTTTGTGCTTATCTTCTCTTTTATGCGACACGGTGGACTTAGTTATTTTTTATTGTACTTTTTAAAACTTGTAAAGTATTTTTTTTTTTGCATTTCTTCCGTTTCTTTTGTTTTGATATTCTCTATTGTCACTGCAATTCGCTTTGTACATTTTATTTTAATTTTATTTTTTATTTTATTTTAAATATGTGCATATGAGTGGAATATAATGAAATTTTATACACGTATGTATGTACATATGTATGTATGTTGATGTGATTGTTTAAGGTATGTGTTGGTGGTTGATAAATTAAAAAGTGCTGCCGACAAGATGAAATTTTTATTATACCAGAACTTTTAAGCAACTTTGAAAGGATTTTTAATTTATTTAGTAGTTGATTTGTTCTGATTCTTCAAAATGTTTAGTTAGATTTACATATTTCTGCATGTAAATACTTTAGTTTAACTTCACTTTTTTGCTTCTCCTTTAAAATATCGAAAATTCGAGTTTCGCCTTTCTTATATTAAGCCATCAATATATGTTATACGGTAGTTTTTAAGCTCCATAGAACTTATAAATAGGTTAACTGTCAAACGAATAGTCATTGCAGTATGACTTTTTGACTCTTCTGATTAGTACTCATATTCTCTGGAAAAGCATCATGAATAAATTGAACTACCCTACCAAATTATCCAGATTTACTTTGAAAATCAGTCATCACTTCGCGCAACTTATACATGCCTTTGAGTATTTAGCGATGAGGGTCATTTTTGGCTTAACGTATTTGTTAATAAACAAAATTGCCACGTATGCAGTAAAACCAATACAACAAATTAAAAATATTTATTTATATAAGAAATCACTTAATTGAATTTACATTATAAAAGTTTTTATGAATTTCTTTGCGTGAAAGTTTTCTCAGGTCAAAAATTTTATGAAAAAAGCTTCAAAGACTTATGTTACATTATATTTAATATTACAATATATTCTCTTACCCTGCTCCACAGTAAATAGAAAGGGTTTCGTGCAACAGTATGAGAATAATAGTTTAAATATACTTTTGGTATTTGTCTGAGCAGAATAAATAATTTAAAAGGATATTCTAGTGTAAACGGTAACTCTTGAAATTTTTAATGGTTAATTTTTTTATGTTGGTGTATTTTTAAAAAAGTCTTCAAGTGATGATAATAAAAATAAAAAAACAAATGATTATGATTATGCAATAATAAGTGAGAGGGCTAATAATTGTGAATATTAAACATACATTTAAAAATGAGTGGACATGCTCTCTGTTTATTGTAGTTTTCTGAAATATTATAGTTTGGTTTTATGATTCTAAATAGAAATAAAAAAATTATTTACTACTCAAATGTATGAGGTTTGCCTGTCCATATTTTTTCGCATCACTAATATTTTGGAAAAGATAGTGTGTACTAGTTCATTTTCAGAAAAGCAAAGTTTGTCACATCATTTACTCGTGAAATATGATGCACATGAAACAACTTTTAATATCCTATGCATCCTAAATTAAGATAAATTAATAAAGTTCTAATGTGAGATGAAATATCTCTGTTGACCTTTTCCTATTTTATGAGAAAAATTCATAAAAATTACTATGTAATTCTCTCGCAAAGCAAGATTTTGAAAATATTTTTTTTGAGTGTGGCGAAATTTCCACGTGATAAACCTCTGCATATTTCTTTTAGCGGAATTTCATTTACATTTCGTTAGTACTCTACTTGAGGCTGATTACAAACAAGAAATTTTAATAAATTTTAAATACTCTTTTTGCCTTAAGTTTACTTTACTTTATTTGCGGAAGTTAAAAATTTCCAAAAAAAAAAAAAACACACACACATACATACAAACGTGTCAAATGCTTACACTTTGACACATCGAACAAGTTCGAAACCAACTTGTTAGTCTATGAAATATCCGCATTATGGTGCACGTTGTCGAACCAAAATACAGGCATTCGTGTACGATTTGTTTTGTTTTTGGCCGATTCGTGTTGTATTATTTTCCTTTACATTTTTGTTGTTGTTGTTCTTGCTGTATGTAGTGTTTTTCTTTGGCTTTTTTACAGTTCTTTTACAGTTTATTTTAGACTTGTGTCCAACAGTTCTTTTTGAACTAGTTCGTTCAGTTGGACACAAGTTCGGCCAAAAACATCAATGTAAATTAAATGGGTTTGATACAACTTTTGATTCAAACGCTCTCAAACTAGTTCAAAAAGAACTGTTGGACACAAGTCTAGTTTATTTCCAGTTTAGCACAAATCAGTTGTGTTGTAGCTTTTGTTTGTAACGGTTCAGTTGCTAATGAAACGTTGTTATTCACATCTCTGTGTTAAAATTAAATTTAAAAAAAAGAAATTACAAAAAAATATTGTATAATATATCGTTACCTTAAATTTGAGCAGCAAAAAGAATCATTGTTTTTCTTTTTTTTTTCTGCGTTCTATAAACACTAGCGGCGAATATTCAAACAAACGTACAAACAAATATTTACACAGAAAGTATAAAATATTGTGTTTTATGTAAATTTTTTAATTCATTTAAAAAAAGACCGCGTGATTTTTGTGTGCGTATTTTAATATCTTTTATTCTTGTAGTCAAGTTAAGCTGAAAATTCTCATGTAAATGTTTAGTATATGAATGAATTAATTTAAAAATAGTAAAACAGAAGAAAAATATTTAAATTCAAAAACATCAAATAAACGGATGAATAAATATTGTTATGAATAATGAAGGTGTTCCTAAATAAAAAAGAAACTAATGTAAAAAAAGATTACACTATATATAAATACATACATATAAATTCCTACAAGCATGTGCATATGCATACATACAAATATGTACATATATGTATATATGCATGCACATGTTTGTATGTTTATAATTTATTCAAGTTTCGAAATATCTTGTTAACATCAATATGCTAAATATTGAAATTAATTGCCAGTTTTATTTTTGTTTTGCTGAATTTTATGAATTTTATTCAAGTGAAAATGTTGCAATAAAAATATGTTAAATCTAAAATAAATTGAAATCTGCAGATTTTTTTTATTTTAATTATTTCTTGTGCTGGAAAAGAAAAGAATTTCTTAAATTAATATACATAGTACATATGTGCACATTTTTCTAATGATTTAAACGAAAATATATTAAAAAGTGCTTAGTTATTTGTTATATGTAGAGAAATTTTTTTGTATAAAAAACTATTTAAAGAATGTTATCGATTAACATAAATTTTCTGCTTCTACATGTTTAACAAGCTGTAACTAATGCCTATACGTGGGGTGTCCTTAAAAGTTTTCCAGCACTACATACAAAAAGTAATTTCATCTCTTAGGGTATTTTTTAATTTATCTCAAGCTTGTTTTTCTGTGTTTAATACAGATCGGGAATAATATTGAATTTAGATTGAAAAGTATATCGACTCGTATTTTCACGAAATTGAGTTTTTCAGTGATTCCAATACATTTCACACAAAAACACTTCATCACAAAAATTTGTTGCAATAGTATAAAAAAGAATGCTTTTACAAGCAGTTGTACAAAGCAGTTGTACTAGAATTTGTACTGTTTATTATCTTGTTTTTACCTTCTACTTTAAAGTTACAGTTAGAGGCTTGTGACCAACGATAAATTGCAGGAAAATTATATTTTTGACAACAAAAAAGCTCAAAAGCTCCTTCATTGACGTTTCGTTAACTGGAGCGATTCCACTTATTTGACAATTAATCAAATATATTTTTTCATGAGTTTTTTAAATACAAAAGCGTTTACCTTAAAAAAAATTGATTACTTTAAAATTTGATTTCATATAAAACTTGCCTCAAAACTTTCGCAAACAACCATCGTACACCAAAATATGTGCAAAGCTGGTTCTATTGTTTCCAACATTTTAAATCTGTGTCGGCATGTTGGTACAAATGCAAGTACCAGCAAGAAAATCAATTTTTTCTTTCACAATGAAAAAGGAACAATGTGTCATTGTACTCAGCACGTGTTGGACAATTAATTTATCATGCAGCAAATATCTTTTGTACTCTTGTTTCATACGATTACTTGAGAAACAACAAACACGAACGTACGGAAGTAGAGGAGAAACAAAATTAATCAACATGCAAGTACAACTGCAAGTACATTAGAAAAAAGATGAAAAAAACATTTACAACCCACTTTTCTTTAAACAAACATATGTTATAACTAACCTTTTTTGTCTAACAAATTTTAAAGGCAAGGCAAAATATTACATAAGAACCGAATGAAGTGCATACTTCAAAGGGCAGCAATTCGGTGGAAAAAGTGCTTATGTCATATATTACTGTTTTGTAGTAGATCACTTTTAAGCTTTCAAGTCGATTTTCAGTTATTTATTTCTTTTATAGTTATGTTTGAAAATTCGATATTCAGTTTTACTTTTATGTAACTAATATCTTGCTATAACTGCCAATAAAAGCTTAAGCGACATCATTTTCGTACATAATTTTTTGAGCAAACTCGATCATTGGCGATCGTAAATAATCGATTTTCGTAACAAAATTAGGTTTAAAAAATGTCTCGGTTAAGCTCTTTCTTTTGGCGGTTATAGCTTGATATATTCAATTCGAAATAAACCAAGGTAAAAGCTAAAGTAAGCTTTTATTCCATATGATACTGTAAGTGCAAAGAAGATGATTTGGGAGAACTAAAAACTGAGGGAAGCCATGCATTTTTTACTTGATAACATAAGCTTCGAAAAATGCTTCCAAAAAGCACTAACGTAAGGTGGGCTCTCTAAGAAAGAAGAAAATTTTCACAGGAAATTTGGAAAACTAGTAAATATTTCATCTGAGTATTACATCTGTGAAGTACTTTAGTAAGGCAGAAAATTCCTGGCTTTTTGGAACCTGAATGTTTGCTTCCATCTGGCTCGTCTCGAACAAAAAAATGCCTTATTCAAGCAGAACAGCAAGTGATTCTGTAACATTGGCTCCCTTACAAATACGGTTCTGGGAAGCAGCAATTTTTGCTGGGAACCATCTCAAAATTGCAACAAAAATATAATTGAGATTTTGGCCAAGAATAATTTTAGATATAAATGTTATAGAGGGTGCCATTAGCTCAAAATTAGCTTATTTCGACTTGAGCACTTTTTGTTTTTTGCCACAGAATAATTGTTTACTTTTAATTTAAAAATAGACACATACTTTTAGTCAAATTAGTATCAAATTAGAAATAATTCAATCAGGACTTGATAAGCAAAAAAATCAATAAATTTTGATGACGTTGCTTAAACAAACTGAAGAGAAATACGAATTGCTTCCCAATAGTTTAAAAAATTTGGCATTTTATGGCATGGAAAAGCACTAAAACATATACAAAAGCACCAACTTGATATCACTGATATTATATCACTAATAATTACTAGTGATATTACTTATTTTCAGTTAATTTTATTTATTTATGGCATGTGTCAATCAAAGCAGTTTCAACAAAATTTGATTCATTAATGAAATTCGATATGTAAATAATTACAATCGCATTAACTTTGATTATTGGAAGTCATAACAAATTTATTGTAGAGCCTTACCGCCGTATTCATAAAAAATGTACTAGGTTTCCTACAGATTTATTTGACAAACTTCCCATTGAAATATGTCAAATAAGCGCTTAATAAACCTAAAATATTAAAATTAAATACTTTGTATAATATATTTTCATAGCTTAATAGCTTTTATGGTTAAATAATAGTAATTGAGGCAATTATTACCCTAAACAATGTAGACGGTTACCTTCGGCCTAATGAAAAGAAATAAAGTTAACTTGAATGAAAGTGTGTTATAATATGTGGCATTAATTATATATTTTGTTTGCATTTAATCGTACATATAGAGTGCTGAACTGCGAATAGAACATGTTTAGTTAGGACCCTCGTCAAGGGCTTTGCAAGTTTCAGCTGACAAAATAGAAGGACTTTCCACTTTATATTTTTGAAGTAAAAACGCTGCTACGAAACTTAAGCTCTGTTCGCCCCAAATCAATCTTTTAACGATAACTCTGTGATTTTCATAAATAACAGCGCATGTCAAAAAATCGATTTTTTTTAAATTTAAATAAAGGTAGAAGTAGCGTTGTTGTTTTAGCGAAATAAATTATATGCATGCATACATTCGTCTATACTTTTAAAAAATTCTTACACCTTTTCAAAATGCATTTAAAATATAACAATTTGACATCATAAACTCGAAATAAGAAATATATAACATAGGCTGTTATTCATGAAAACCAGAGAATTATGTATTAGAAATTTCGAAATGAATGTAGGATACATCTCTTGCTAAGAATGAATCATCAATCAATTTGAATTAATCGATATTCTTTTATGCTAATCTTATTCTGATTGTTAGGTTTAATTAGAAAATTACTTTAAAAGCTTGATAGTGTTAATAGTAATAAGTACATTATGAACTTATGTTATTTGATTAAAAAAAAACCTCAAATATTTTTCGTCTTTCAAGAAGTAGAATTGAATAGATATCATGAAATTTGTTCATAACATTTCTTTTGATTCTACGAAGTTTTTGAAACATTTAATATTAAGGGCCTGTTTCTCTAAATGCGAACGATAGATTCGATCGAACATTTATATTAAAAATAAAAACAAAAAACTGAAATTTGTTTTTGTTTCCAATATTATCTCATTTGTTTAAATTAAAGTTTACAATATAATAACTCCAGTTGTTCTAACATTTTTGGGTGAATGTTCCCTGATGATCTGCATTAGCAACAGTTAAATGCGCATATGATCCAGCTAAACCCCTCAATAATCAATTTCAATGCATTTTTAATGACAAATTATTTTACTTAATAAGTAAAATAATAATTTGGGATTCTTAGTGCGTTAATAAATGTTAAAGCAAATTTTTTTTATTCATTTTACCCTTAATGCTTGAAACTTGCCATTACGTATAAAATAAAATGTCATTTAAATGATTGCCTCTATTGGTTGCAGCACTCGATTCTTCTGAGATAGTTTCAACTACGAATACGATATTTAAGAGCTGAAATCCTTCACAGAGAAAACAGTGCCTACTAAATACCTCATAAAATAGAACAAAATTAATAAGAAATCTCTATGGTTTTTTCAGTAAGGAAATCTTATTAATTTCATAGAGAAAACCTTTTTGAAAAAATCAAGAAGAAATCTTGTAGTTTTTATGAGGTTATCTTATTGATTTTTTCAATAAAAAAAATAATTGCGTTTTTATTCTCTGTACTTATGTATTTTCATTTAAATTCTATACCATATACATATGTATGTATGTAGTATGTTGTAGTTGCTATTTATTTATACATACATACATACATTCATACATACACATTATGTTATATTCTTAACTAACTTACTCACCAGCAAACTTCTACCTGATAGACAGGCACTCTAACCAATATGCTAACAAGCAGCCTGAATTACCATTGAAATTATTGTGCAAACACTCTTATATAAAAATGAAAAAGATCATGAAAAAATTGTCTGTATATCTATTTATAGAAACGAAATAACAAGACAACTCATAAAATCAAGAAGATTTCCCTATTAAAAAAAATCAATAAGATGCTTTACACATAATCATATAGGAACCTACTAAAATCAAGAAAAAAACCTTATTGAAAAAATCAATAAGATAGCCTAATAAAATCAAGAAGAAAACGTTTTTAAAAAAATTAATAAGGCAACCTAACAAAATCAATAAGAAATCCCTATAGTTTACAATTTATAAGAAAACCTAATATAATCACGAAGTTTTTCTCTATGGATTGTTTTTTGGCGCTAAAAATAACGGAAATTGAATAAAAAAGTTGTGAATAATAAGATTTCTTCTTGATTTTATGTAGTTTCGTTCTTGATAAATTTAATAAGATTTACCACATATAAACAATAAGGAATCTCTATGAAAAAATCTTCTCCTGGGATATCCCTTAGCCTAAAAACGTTTCATAGAGAAAATCTTATTGATTCTATGAGGCAGTTTTTTCTCTGTCTTGCCATACGGGAGGTTTTGAAACCACTAAATGGTCAACCCATTACATAGTTAATCACCCATATCGTGAACACTTTCCCCAAGAAATTTTTGACTTTTCCCAAAATTGCAAATGTGACTAATTTTTCCCTGTTTTGATTCCCCTTATCATTATTTTTCACGCTGATTTTTTTTACTTTTTACTAGTTTTTTCACTTTTTTATTTCCGCAGGCGAATTAATATCACTCGTACTTTTAACATTTTCTTTTCAATTAAATACTAAAGGTTGCAGATAATTATTTTATGGACAAGATGTTTTCGCATAGAGACGAGTGTTTTTGGTTCACATGCAGTAAATTTATATAGCGGCAAAATACTAAAGAATATTTTTTTCATATCCCCTGGATTAAACATTCCAACTCTGCACTTACAAATATTTCACTTATCTTGCTGTTTTTACATTCACTGACAACTGACAGCGGAAAAAAATTTGACGTGAGATTCACGATGGCATTTCTCACTTCGAGACGAACAACAATTTTTGCACTTATTATTCACCATGGGGAGGAATTTTAATCGAATCGATAACAGTAACTAGACTATGGATTCACTACCGTTGATTATTTCGGGGTGAATTCAAAACAAAAAACTTATTTCATTTCTTATGTCGGATATAAAATATCAAATTTATTTATGTAGAATTTAGAGTAGAAAGTTCATGTTTCATTAGGCGAAAAGCTGGGTATTAATAAAATTTGTTTTAATTTAAAATAAATCCGCAGTTATATTTTTTATATACTGTGCTTATTTTCTTGTTTGAAGAATATTTGACAAGTCTTTAAACTCGTTAAAGTGGTTAAGTTTTTTTCTTCTAAAAACTTTAATATTGCTAATGAAATTTTTCGTGTTGAACACGGTTTCTTCAGCCGTGCTCTTTGGGGGTTGAAGGGAGTTATTAAATCATCCTTTTAGGAATCCAATTTCATAATTTCTTAAGTCACGTTATTATTTAATGTTTTTAGTATCCTTTATAAAAACAAAGCACAAAAAAATAAAACAAGCAATAAATTAATATAAGAAGAAAAAATTCGTATAAGTCCCCTGTAATATTGCATGATAAGATATTTTTTTAGCATGTCCCTTAAGACTACAAATTAACACTGGCTACCAAATATTTTCTAGTAGATTAGTTGAAGTTTTGTTGCCGTACATAATTTTTGGGTTGAAATAAAGGACGGCAATGACAATTGTGATGTAGGTCAATACCCAAGTTTGTGTGCTTTAAGCTTCTTAAGCTGGTCTGCCATCCGTATCTTTCCAATATTGTGATCAGCAGTGCAGTCGTGAGTTTACGCAATAAGGAATGCAAAGTCGTTCAACACACTTTAGTTGCTTGCGTTTTAATGGTGCTTGGCAGACATTTAGTTATCAATTAAAGTAATAACAAAATGCTTAGAATAAAAAATAAAAAGGGATTAATTTGAATTGGAACGAACACAGTTCCTAGTTTTAGTTAACTTGTTTGCGGAAGATAGCTTATAATGCAAAAAGGTAGACAGAAAAAGGGCAGAAATATCAATGTTACTCATATTTATTACAAACAGTTTTCTGCAGGGATTACGTCACGACTTTTGAATATTAAATTTTCTTTAACAGGAAGTATTTCATAATTGGTTTGTTAAAGGTGGGTGTGGGTTGTTAGTGGTAATCTTTACTGTTGACGTACTTTTAATAAAATTACTTTTCGTAAAATATACGTAGGATGTATAAAAATAACATCACAACAAAAAAAAATGTTTTGAAACAAAAACTAATAAATTTTGTACGTTCAAAACCGTAACAAAAAGTATGAAATTTTTAAAATAAAAAATATTTTGTTACCTAAAACGCAAAAGACCTTATCTAGCAAAAAAAAATTAAATTCGACTTTGTTTTATAAATTCCGTGCTATTTTTTTTATCAAAATAGTCGCTACAAAAAAGAAACTAAATCTGCCCGAATGAAAATTCCGATTTTATTTATTTGACGAATTTCCCTTTTAATATGTTTTTTCTCTTTCTGTGAAATTATGAAAATATTAGTTAGAGCGTTTTGCATTTCAGTTAACGATTAGTATATTTCTTAACTTTTAGATTAACCACAACTGAGTTATTTCTTTAAAACAGTTTTCAAATAAACAAGTGTACGAACATGTTATTCCAGTAGAATCAGATTAATCCTTTGTTAGGGATATCATTCCCACAAAACTTAACAGATGAAGAGGTATTAAAATTGCTTACATCAGTGCCATTAAAAAAGAATTTAAGGATCAGCTCAATTAGTAAATTAGCAGCTTATATACCGGTTCTTTTTAATGGTGAACCCATTCACAAATTTATGCCTTATTTATTTAGATATCCTGCTACATTGCCGACAATGTGTGGCGTTGGCTGAAGTAGTTAGCACGCTGACTATAAACCCGCAGGTCCTGGGTTCGATTCCGGTATCCAACAGTCATTAAATAACAACAGCACGCATTTTTCTTATGTGCATTAGTGTACCTTTGTATCAGTTGTTGTAGGAAAGTTCAAGTGATGAAGGTGTAGTCACTGGTCACTGAACTATACCGACTTCAGCAGATACTAATCCTAATGTAACATCAGAGCGCCCTCCTTTGTTGTGTAGCAAAATCATCGGGGCAGTAAAATAACCAATATAATGGCTACTAAAAACACAGCTTCAAAAAAATTTAATACGCCTCATTTAACACCAGAGGCGCTGCAACACTGCATTGTTAAAAACGTGCAAAAAAGCAAAAAAGCTTTCCTCTATCTCTTTCTTCACCATCTGTCTTCTCTATCACTATCCCTTTCCTAAAGAAGGTAACACCTAGTAATAGTAGTAGGCATTCATTGCCTGAGTGTTATTTCTCTTTATAAAAAAAAATTTAACTGAAAATTTTATATCTTAATACACTTAATTTCTTATTGAACTAATGTCTGACATGGGGATAATAATAAACATCCAGGAAAAACGACATGCAAATTTATTCAAGGTCAAGAGGTTTCAAAAGGAGACATGCAAATGAACACGTCAATCTTAATTTGTATTTAAACTCTTATTTGTCCGCGCACTTTGCCATCATTAACAAGAATGGCAAGGAAACTGATGTTTTTTTTTGTCAATCAGAGTTTGACACGATCAAATAATCAAACGTCAAATGAAGAAATAAAAAAGTTTTGATTTCAATGAATCGCTGGCGACAACAAGCGTTGCCGTTGTGACACTAAAGTATCACTTTTGACCCTTTTCCGTGCCAATGAAACTTTTTATGAGCTTTATGATTTTTAATTGATCCCTGTATCATTTTAACAAAATGTATGCGGTAGGGCAATCATATGCTCAAAAATTGTATGAATCACAGCCTAGCATATCAGAAAAAAGAGCTGTTCGTCCAGTTGGCGATATTTTGGTCGATAGAAAAGCCAATAAATGGTAAAAATATTGCAAAAAATCTGACACCCATATCCCTGATTCGAAATGCAAATTATTTCTGGAAGTATCACAATTAAGAAAGTATTTATTTTAACTTACTTTCATCTTTTATCTTAATACAATTGTTAATAAATAAAATTGAAATGTGATTTTTAATTTTTTGCAAACCGGCAAGACCGTCTGCAGACGGTCTTCACTATTTCTTTACCTGTCGTTCGTTCCTAATTTTTTTTTTCTCATGTCATTTAAAACTTACAGTTCTTTTGACTATAGCCACTCTTAAAAAAATTATTAGCTTCATCCGATAATATTAACGATCTGGTCGGTTAGAGGGTTAACATTGATTTATAATTTTTTTTAGTCTAATGAAATTAATTAATTGTTAAAATTCGTGTTTTTTTTAAATTGAAATAAATGTTATTTTTTTTTCTGTTCAGAAATAACTTGACTCTATTTAGCTTTAAAATACTTGACTCCTTTTTTTTAAATACCCTTTTTATGATACTTTTTCGAAATTTTCAAAGACGACAACGCGTGAATGTAACTGAAAAAACAACTGCACGCCTACAACGATGTGCTTGATGAGTTTATTTGCTTGTCTGCAGGGCATTCTAAAGGGGCTCGCAATAGGGACCTCCCAGCTTTCACGGGTAAAAGCAGTCAATTGGGAAAGCTATATCTGTCGAATTGGCTGTAATTTTCCAGTCTGTTTTGCCAAATTATCATGGAAGGATATAGCATTCAGCAGCACTTGCAAATGATAAAGTTTTTTCATCAAGTCTGTTCGCAACGTTGGGCACGCTTTTCCAAATTTACAATCGCACTATATGATATGAATTCCAACGACTTGAAGTTTCCACAAGATGGCCCTACGTATCACACAGCCAATGATACATTGAACATTATACACGAAAGATTTCAAGGCCTAGTCATTTTACGTGGAGGTGATATAATAAAACAAACAATAAATAAACAAAAGAATAAAAATATTTTGTTTATATCTCACGCACAATTGGTTTTATTTAAATTTATAAATAGGAAACATTTAAGAAAATACTGTTTCGATGTGGAATAATAAGAGAGCTTTAAGACTTTGCAGTTCTAATATTGAGTCCAGTGACTAAGATCCTCTGATCAATAATTCTACCAGCGTCGGCTTGTTTTTCCTTAAAGTGCAAAAAACAAGCGTCGTGTATGTGTACATGAAGGTCTCAGCAGCATACACGTACATGCTTCGTTGCACTTATTTAATAAATAAAATCATCCTATTATAATATAAGTGTAATCCAATTGTCAAACCTCATATAAAAGCTTTTTACGTATAGAATTTGACAGTTCAATATACATGTGCGAACAATCAAACAATTTTGATTTTCCTTGAAGCATCGTCTGTTTGATGCATACAGACGAAATTTCACTAAAACTATTATAATGTTGGTCTTGCATTTTGACCGTGTGTATACTGCGCTTAAAGCCAAATTTCGAGCATTAGCCTTTTTTACCATTAATATGTCTTTAATAATTAAATTATTTTCGTAGATATCGCAACTCAAAATTATCAAAATGGTTTTGTTCATTATTTCATAAGCCACTCCTGAACATCTGCGATTTATTTGAGTTGCGACTTTTTATAATTTAGTGTGCGATATGTAAGTCACCAGGGGCAAGAAAACCCTGATGAATTAAGAATTCAATAACTGCAGAAAATTCCAATAATATTATTAAGAAAAATTCCCAATATGTATCAGAAAAAATATTTGGCATACAATTTGTTTGATTGTATTTATATTTGCTTTTTACTTCGTATTTTGCTTCTTACAAGTGTATAACTAAAGTTCTCATCTGGATTTGCATATCCTCATCGTTTCACATTGGAAGGGAAAAATAATAATAAAAGGAGAAGAAAGAAAACCAAAAATAAATACAAGATTTTATATTTGTAACTACAAATACAAAATTTCTTCCGAAATAAACTTCCTTGATAGAAAATCATCCTGTTTTTTTTGTTTTTTTTTCAATAAATCATCAATGTTTGCATTTTGAACTTTTGAATGTGTATATTTAAAATACAACAACAAACAGCAATGATTATTTCTTTATTTATATTTGATAGAATTTTGTTTGTGTTTCAGTAATTGTTTCTTGAGAAAAATATTCTCAAAAGTTATTATTATTATTATTGTTATTTTTTTTTAACAGCAGTGCAAATAGGAAATAGATGAGTGTAGCGAAAAAAAAGAAAATTTTTTAAGTATCTTTGGACTGCTGATATTTTCGTGAGTACGAGTAGGTTAACTGCTTGCACTAGAGTTGCTACAAATTTGTTAACGAAATCGCTAAATTAATAAAAATTTTTTACCAACCGAAAGTAATTTTTTTTTTCTCAGAACTTGTGGTTAATAACACGTGGGTTTATAAATAAAATGTCATAAAATATTTAACAACATACAGTTGTTTGGTTAAGGTTTTACTTGCAATATATATTTGGTTTCTCCCCCATATCGAAGTGAAAGTATATTTAGATACTTTTAAATAAAAATAATGTTTATTTAATTAGCTTTTGTTTAAATATATAGTTAGTTAGAGCATACATACATACATACCTACATATGTTAACATTTTCGTGCATATGTTCACATTTGGTATTGTAAATTATATTTAGAAACTATTGTACAAACAATCTCGCATACAAATAGCGTTTACATATGTCGCAATAAATAAATGTAATTTAATTTTAATTTAATTTAATTTAGTTTTTATTGATAAATATAATATAAATCTTTTAGGTCAACTTAGAAAAAATAATTCTTGCAAATTTATTTTAAGTCGAGTGGCGTAATTTTGCCTCCTGATCTTGGTTTGTTTCGATGGACAGTAATTTTTTCATAAAATAATGAGGCTCGAATGGTTAATATATTATTTCGAACTTTATGATTGTAATTCAAATCCTGCGATGTGATTTGGTGTAGGGTTGATGTTATAAGTAATTTTTGCCCATTTTGGTTGGGCTTGTCAATGCCATTAGAACTTGCGCAACTTTGCGGAATTTTTTTGATAATCTTTGACTTACATCGACCTTGCATCATTTGTGCAAAATAGTTTTTCTATGTGGTTGTTATAATTTTTTTTAAAACTTTGCAGTTTTAATGTGAATGCCTTTATTATACCTATACATACATACATATTGTGCATGTATGTTCGCATCAATACTGTTTGAAGTTTTAAGAGTCATAATGTTTTAAATTATTTTAAAACATTTGCTTTTGCTTTTGGTTTTTCTTTCAAATAAAAATTGTAATACACTATGACACTATGACAGTGAAGACTACGTTTTAATATTTAAATATAACAATTTAGTTTTAAATGAATTTGGAGACCCTCTACTAAAGATACGGTCGCACTTGACAAACATTTGCCCAAAAAGCGTAACCAATAAATACTAGTGCAAAATTTGTTTGCTTCAGACACGTGTTTATTACGTTAATTAGTTTCGTATGTAACAAATAGGAGGGTGGCGTTGGCTGAAGTAGTTAGCACGTTGACTACAAAAACCGAAGGTCCTGGGTTCAATCCCTGTATCCGACAGTCATTAAATAACAACACCACGCATTTTTCTGATGTGCATTAGTGTCCCTTTGTGTCAGTTGTTGTAGGAAAGTTCAAGTGATGAAGGCATAGTCACTGGTCACTGAACTATATCGACTTCAGCAGATACTAATCCTAATGTAACATCAGAGCGCCCTCCTTCGTTGTGTAGCAAAATCATCGGCGAAGTAAAATAATCAATAAAATGGCTACAAGACACAGCTTCAAAAAATTAATACGCCCCATTTAACATCAGAGAGGCGCTGCAACACTGCATTATTAAAAACGTGCGAAAAGCAGAGTTGTAAAAGAATGAAGCTTTCCTCTATCTCTTCTTTCACCACCTGTCTTCTCTCTAACTATCCCTTTCCTAAAGAAAGTAACACCTAGTATTAGCAGTAGGCATTAATTGCCTGAGTGTTACTTCTCTTTAAAAAAAAAAAAACAAAAAAAAAAAATAGGATACAATATTTTTAGAAACTATTGAATTTAATAAACACGTGTCTGAATCAAAAGATTTCTCATTCATATTTACTGGTTACGTTTTCTTGGGCAAATGTTTGTCAAGTGTGACCGTACCTTAAGTCATACATAAGTTTGACTGCATTTCTGCTTTGTGGAGAAGGATATACGAAAGAAAAAGTTAAGTGAATGAAATAATTGTAAAAGAAAACAATTTGTTAAATACTCAAACTGGCATAAAAATATATTTATAAGGTTAAATATTAAATGTAGAAATCATAAAAAAGAGATAAAAGTAGCACAAAGCAAGTTAGAAATACAAAAAAAAACATAAAATAAAGGAAGTGAAAATTTAAATCATAAAATGTGAAATAATTTAATTAATTCTTAGTTAAGCTGTGAAAATATGAAAACAAGACCCAAACATAAAATTTGATTTCTTTATTAAATTAATTTCTCTGCAGATAAAATAAGTTTTTCCTAAAGCAATAAAAACAAAAATAAAACCTGAAAAATTAGAATAAAAAACAAGTAGTAAAAAATAAACTTATTTCCGCTACAACCGACACTTAAACCACAACCAAAATTAAATATATTTGTAATAAAAAAAAGTGAAAATAATATATAAAAAAAGATAATAAAAGAACTCAACAGCCATCTTGTGGACGTCAGCGCCATCAAACTACTCTACATTATCTGCTTTGAATACTCGCATCCGTGATGTTTTTGTTTAAATTACTTCTGCTGTATTCTTTAAAGGCCACAGCCGGAAATAGTAGAACAAGCAACAGAAATAGTTCAGCAGAACAATACCACTGCAATCATCATCCCAAATAATCAGCAGAATTCGTAAGTATTTTTTTTTTAGTTTTGGTATATTTTGCAAATTTTTGAACAAGAGAAAAAGCGACTTTTTGTTTAAGTAATAATTTAAATCCCCAGTATGACGTAGAAGTTTTGCTGTTCGGAGAATAATTCTAGGAAACAAGTACAAAGTTTTATATTTATTTCATACATATTTTAATAGCATGTTTAATGTTTCGCCAAAACAAAACGGAAAATATAATTCTAGGACAATGATATTTCATCATATTTGATAACTAAAAAAAAAAAATTACACTGGCCAACAGAAGTCATGCTGAGACATTGTATTTGTTTTTCTTTTAGGATTAACGTCAAATATCTATCTACAAAGCAAAAAAAATTAAAAATTAACAATTCTCTGAATTTCATATTCAATTCATCATGTGTATGTAATCTAACCAATTCTAAGAAAGATTGAATTGGAGTCTTATACTTCGTGATTTGATTTTTTAATCGAATTGCGTACGAAAATTGATATGTGCTTCGGTAGGTCAGTGGGTATAGGTTAGGTTAATCTAATTGGTCCAAAAACCTCGCATAGACCGGGATTGATCCTTAGCGATAGCAGCAGATGAGAAGAGAATCTGTAAGTATGGCAGCGTAGTTCGTGGTGCCTGTATCGAATGACTATCACACAGATTTTAGTAATCTACACATTCCTACTCTCGATACAAGTTCAAGACTACGAAAAGTGTGAGCACCAAGATAGTTATATCTAGTGCGGCTTAGAGCCGGACAGTGACACAGTAGATGTTCCATTGTTTAAATTTCCCCGGGTTCTTTACATTTCCTGCAGGTACCGTCAATTACTCGTCCTATTTTGACAGCATACGAAGCCGTTCAGCAGTGTCAAGTTAATACCCCCACTAGAAGTTTGCAGTTGCTTCTAGTTAGTGATAAAAGGAATTTAGTCAATTTGGGATCATAGGAGCTCCACATGATTTTAGACGTTTTGCTAGTTTTCGTCGCACGCCAACATTTCTCCGCTTCTTCCCTCATATTAGAGTCTATGATCTCTTTAAGGTGTTGAATTGGTTTTCGGACATATACCGTTTCCTCAGCCGGTAATTGAAAATTAATATGTGCTTCGGTAGGTAAGTGGGTATAGTGTTGTACCCTAAAATGCGGAGTTATATTCGCGAACAACAAGTATTTGATAAATGTACGTTGTAGGTTAAATATAGTTTTAAGTTGTATTGAATATATAATAAATGCAGAAACAGGATAGAGTATTGGAAGTTAATCTAAGAGTAGATAAAATTCTGATATAAAGAGCATATTTTTAATTACATATACATATATATATATATATATATACATATATATATATATATAAAGGCCTATGAGGTATGAGCTTCTTTCTGTACCACCTTTATGCATTTAAATGTTACCAAGTGGGGTATCACGAGCAAAAATCATGTTACACCGAAGTGTTTTACTCTTTCTATCTCACCAACCTGCTTCCAGGTAGTCGAATATTTTTGCTGGCTAAAATATATGCATGTATATTGGAATTATTTAATTCCAGTCTGAAGCTCCCCTTCAAGTAATGAGTTTTTTTTTTATTTTTTTTATTACATGATATTTTATTTATTGTATCTTCATATATGAACTAACAATAAGTATTCAAATCTTAAATATAAAAATATAATTAGGCCCGACCAGTGTCGGACATAAGCTTAGTAGTAGTTATATATAATACATAAGTATTGATAATCAAAAGGAAAAAATATAAAAAATAAAAGAATTTTCAGGAAGTCCCATCTGGAGTGCTGTGAATAAGAGCCCTTGTATCCCTCTTTTTTAGGCGTATGTGTCCAGTAAAGTTCAAAATATTACGAGCAAGCGGATTAGGATGTGATTCGAGTTTTGTTAGATATTTGCCTGCGTATTTTGCAATTTCTTCAGTCACTAGAGGCATATTCAAATCACGATGTATATTTGAATTTTTGATGTACCATGGAGCCGATGTTATCATGCGTAAAATTTTGTTTTGCCTGCGTTGAATTTTCTCTACATTTGAAGCTGAAGCAATGCCCCATAGTTGAATTCCGTAGCACCATATTGGCTTTAAAAGCGACTTGTATATTAAAAGTTTACAGTCTAGGCTAAGTGTTGAATTTCGACCAATCAGCCAATGTACCTGAGTTAATTTAAGTTTCATTTGAATTAACTTAGAGTCAATGTGGTGTTTCCATGTAAGTCGTCGATCAAGGTGTATACCAAGATATTTCACATGTGAATGTTGAGAAACAACTTGATTGTTAATCCGAATGGGGGAACAAGTATCTCTTCGTAAAGTAAATGTTACTTGAACACACTTTTGTTCATTTGCCTTGATTCTCCATAATTTTTAACCAAAGCTCCATCTGGCTAATGTGTTCCTGGAGTTTGCGGGATGCCTCATCAGGGTTTTCATGCATACTAAGGCAGGCTGTATCGTCGGCAAATGTGGAAGTATGGATACTACTGCTCACAGGCATATCACAAGTATAAATTAAATATAAAACTGGTCCCAGTATACTCCCCTGTGGCACACCAGATGAAATTGTTTCAGGCCTTTTCATCTGGTGTGCCACAGGGGAGTATACTGGGACCAGTAATGAGTTACAATAAAATTATTGCTCATTGGTTGTATTTTATGAAAATGCTGATAAATGTCTTTTAATATTATCAGGCAGGGCCTAGAACTAGTGTAGCAAATTCATATTCATAAGCTGGAGTGTAGCTCCAATATCTTCTTTCATCCCCATTTCTTTCATGTGAATTAATACTCTGGATATAGTTACCTAGCAAAAAATTACAAAAAAGGTAATCGGGTTTGGAATTAAGCATTTTTGGTGGAAGCTGTTCCTTACTGGATTACCAACTTAATGATTTTAACAAGGCGTGAGACTAAAATAATCGATTCTTGAGAAGTACTTACTTTTCTATTTGGCAACTTGTTCACGTAATCTGTTTAATTTAAAAAAAATCATTCTCCTCATTTAGCAACTTGTACATAATTTTTTTAAATTTTAGGTAATGTGACTTGTAAGCGAGAAATGAAATTTGGTAATCAGAAAAGTAAGTCATTATATGGCAAGCAGTTCTAATGGTAATGCGTAATTTTTTTTTTGGTACCTATATGTACCTAAATTTTAAAATTATTATTTGTGAACAAAGTAGCCCACCCAACGACGAGCACGGCCGGAATATTAGGTATCACCGTTCCCAAAACAGTTTGCAAGATACACAAAATCGTTACAGAGATTTTAAGATATAGAATTGTATCAAGAAAGCAAAATCAGAAACCTCCACATAAAGAAATTTTGTATTTATCAAAAAAAAAAAAAAAGATATCTTCCAAAAATGCTCAAGATTTCTGCCCGCGTTATAACAGTATGAGCATAAATTTTTGTTACACGTCTTTTCGGAAATTATCTTTATCCAACAGTATTTGTGCTAGGACTGCAAAGCTTTAACTTATTTAACTTTTAAACGTACTATGTTACGTCACCAAAAACCTAAGAAATTAATTAATTTTTTGCTTTTATCTTGGCCTAGTTAATGGCGTTTCAAAATAAAAATACAATAAAAAGTATAACAACAAACCTACATGACAGACACAGCAAATAAATAAGAAGATTTATGGTTTATTGTGACGTATGAGTGTTAATAAGTTTGTTAATTATTATATGTTCATCGTAGTGCACTGTGTGTCCAAACGCCGAAATGAAGGCAAAATTTTTTTCCAAGTGAGCATCATTAAACTTAGTTTGGAGACAGAGCCCAATAAACTAAGCATTTTTAAAAGGCAGACAGGCAATCACCCTTATCGGGAATAAAAGTTCCCGTGAAATGTGTTCCCTTTTTCTCAAATTGCAATCGCCAATTTTTGCGTTGTTGTTGTGTCAGTGTATAATATTTTTATTTCGTTCTTCGTTTTTTGTTCATGGGAAATATTTCAAGAAAATCTTCGTTTTTTATTCTCCATTACGTAGAATAGCTCCTTCCACCATTCAACAGCTTGAAAACTTTATTTACAAAAATGTAAACATTAACAGCTGTTTCCATGAAACCTGTGTTACCAACTGGCAGAAATTGTTGGCATTTATGTCTTGAAAATATTAAGTTTCAATTAAATGTGCCATAACCATACAAAACAGCTTATGGGAAACACGCTACAGCCATAACCATAACCATAGAAACCAATTAAATTTTGATTTTTCGCCGCAACCATTTACAGTTGTTTGCTGATTAGACAGACATATCTGTTGTTGCACTTTTGAAATGAATAAACAAATGAAAAGATTAACAGCTGTTTAAGCTTATGGCAGCACTAATGTGTGAATCAAATATATTTATGTTTATGGCCATTGTTATGACCTTTAACTTTTAGGAGTTTAAACGGAATTTTTTCCAAAAAGTGAAATTCTAAAATTTGGATTTTTGCCACATGTGTTGGAAATGGACAAATAAGCACCCACTGTGCGAGCAAGATGATAAGTGGTCATCTGTAAACAGAAAATAGCAACAAAGAAAAACAATTTTAAAATCTAATTAATCATAAACAAAAATAACAACAAAACAAAATCCTTAGCGTGTTTTTGTTTAAGGGTAAATTTTTAAATTAAAAAAGAAATTTAAGAAATATTCATCACTATACTTTATAAAATTTTATGTTGGGAATTCTTAAACCTTGGAAGGCATTTAAAAGTTTTTTTTTTTAAATTTACTACTTTATGAAAAAGCCAACATCTGTAGTAAAGAAAAGATATGGTTGTAAAATGGTTGAGAAAACAATATTATGTTCTCTGAAACAAATGTGTGGTCGTTGAAAACTGGTTATTGTTATTTTAAACATTAATTTCGTTACGATAAGCACAGTAATGTTTGAATTTAATAATTACATTATTATATTCATAGAAAGTGTAATATGGTTAGATTTTAACAATATAGTTTTGTTAAAAATTTATGACTACAATATAATTTGTATTATTGTGTAAAAATAATATGATGTAAATAACAATATAATGTTATCCAAAACCATATTATGTTAAGTTTTTAAAAAAATCTTTTTCAGAAACATCTTCTGTCAGTTCAGTGTTTCTTTTGTAAGCAGTGCACGCGTGGTGTTAAATAAATAAAAAAAAGTATAAACAAAAGGGTAGATAGATAAAAATAATATGTACATATGTATGTCTGTATTTCGTGTATACACGTATATGTAAGTATACATTTCTATACATACATACATACATACATTTTCTTTCAACAATATTAATTTATTTTTATTTCGGATTTACCGCACAGCTGTTTTAAACAAAAGATTTGCCAATAAATATATGATTAAACAACAATATTATTATAATATTAGAACATGGTATGGGTGCCTCTGTGGCTGAGTGGTAGCGATGCTAGCCTCTCAGTCCAGAGGTTGTGGGTTCGATTCCTGCCATAGACCCTGGGTGTTTTCCGCAGACAAGCTAATCGCTTCGCGGGTTGTGTTGTAATAAAAAAAAAAAAAAAAAAAAAAAAAAAATTTTAGTCACATCTAACAATAGTGTTGTCTTATTTACAATAATAAGATTAGGTATAACAAAGTTAATTGTTTTTGTAGATAATATTATTATTAAATCAGAAAATAATATTATTTCAACTTTTCTTTTACATTGACAATAATATGATTTGACTGCAACCATATAATTCAATAATAGTATGTTGCTGTTTGATTATGGTTACCTCCACCATATTTTTTCTTTGCGTGCTGTAGTAAAGAGCTAATGTAGAAAAAAAAACACTAAAGAAGAGTTGTGTTTGAAAGTGGAAGTGTCACAAGTTTTGCTTTTGTCCTTGTGGAATACGTTGATCGCTTGTTTGTAATTAAAAAGTATTAGCCTGTCATAAGCAGACAAAAGCTCCAATTTTCATTTAATAAGCCAGAGGGTTAGTTCTATTTCTTTCATTTTTGGTCATTTAATTTAAGGACTTTAACCGCTTTCTAGGACACTGGACAATTGCGTGTTATTGATTGAAAAGTTTGTGTTATTAGTAAGTGTTAAAAATTGTATTAAGAAAAAGGAGGGCAATGTCATACATATAAAGTGAAAATCAAAATGTAGTTTCTTTGTTAACATTTCTTATTTTAAGTTTTATATCAATAAATAAATATTGTTGCTAGAGGCATTTAAGCAATTCGTTTTGAAGGAAAGAAAAATAGATTCTCAGTATATATATATATACATATATATGATATAACAGCTTTGCAGTACGTTAATTTGAATTGCTGTTTACTTAAGTAGCAGCCTTTTATTTCGAAGCTCATGTTTCGCTGAAAAAACTCAACTGCTTTGTGTTGTAATTGAAATGTTCCATATTACGAGTATTGCATTGAAATTAGTTTAATTGCATATTAGTTTTAAGTGTGCCACTTTATTTTTATATTTATATTTATGCAGATAAAACTCTCCTCTTCCCCTGCCCTGTAAAATCAATGAATAGATACACAAAAGCCTTTAGACATTTTTTTTACAAGAATGTAGAATTGTTTTTAAACTTTTTGTAATTTTATTGTTGGAAAACTTTCTCTCAACTTGATAAAATATTTTTGTGCCATAAAATTCTGCTTGTCGCTATTTAATTAATGAAAATGGACATTCTTTATAAATTTGTAGTCACAGAAATTATTGTGACTTAAAAAATTAATGTATTCGACAGACCGGAATAAACGAGATCATCTGTTATCACTGTAGTTTTGTTTGTGATGCAAAATATGTGCTATGGAACTGTATATCATCCGCATGTGTTTCAGATGAAAATTTTATTTGCAAAATTATAAACGTAATAAAGTAAATGTTAAAATACCCCTTAAAGGAGCAAAACCTGTCTGCAAAGTAAATCGTCAGTGGTAATACCAAATTTAAGAGTTCCACTTAACACACACACAACAGTCTATTTCTTGGCTTATCGTAAAATATATTAACATATGCCCGTATACACACAGATACCCTTAAATTACATTCTGACTGTCAAATATTATCTCAAGAGACCCACTTAAAAAAATAAAAGAAACATTAGACATAATGCCTTAAACACATAGACCACAGCAGGCTACACAACAACACGACACCGTATAGTCAGCTGACAGCGACAGAAACATTTCCGCTTATTCTGTGACTGGCTAAAGCTAAAAATCTGTAAAACGGGGCTTAAGAAGTCGCCGAGCAATCGCCAAAAATTTATAATTTTCTATTTGTCCAGCATTTTAGTGAGTTAAATAATATGGAGGCTGGTATTGAAATATAAATACATACTCAGGGGTGTCATAGAAACCAATCTTATCGGAATTGGATTAGAAACCGACAAAAAAAATACTTTGGTGTCATGAAATCCAATGTTGTCGGATTTTTGTTCAAACTATGTCTAGTGTCGGTTTTAGGTGTCATAGAAACCAATGTTATCGCTTTGTTATTGGATATAAACCAAGCAGCTTACAGCTGTCTTTTTTTTAATTGAAAATAAATAAAAAGGCTAAAAGCGCCATTTTTCATATCTTTTTTTCAACAGTTTGATTTTTAGCGAATATTCAACCAAATTAAAGTTGGTAATTTGATATATGATCTAGGATTTTTTCGCGAATTTGCGATTTTTCGCGTTATTTCCGAGTTTATAACATTTTTAACAGTTTTGAAGACTTATAATCAATTTTAAGGCTTGTTTCCCATTTTGCAACTTCTCGCGAATTTTCGCAATGAGCGCGATAAAATCGAGTTTTTGCCAGTATCCTGTTTCCTAACAGTTTTCGCTATTAGACTTTGCTATTATTCAGCTGTTAGCAAGTTTTTGCGAATTTTTTCCATTTTCGCGTTTTGTACAGATTTTTTTTAGCATTATTTAGAGTTATAGCTCTTTTTAATAAAATTATGGCTTGTTTAAAATCTTGCAATTTTTTGCAAATTTCTGTTATTTTTGCAAAAGATGTAATTTTTTCCAAAGTTTTTGGATTTCTTCATTCATTTTTACTTAAAAGCTTAACATTTAAAATTTTTGCAAGATTTTGCTTTTCGTAGTATTTTGCTTTTTCTCTCACAGTTTTAGCTAGTTTAAGCAATTTTAGTTTATTGATTGCTTCCAATATTGCGTGATTTATTCCAAATTTCACCCTTATTAGAGTTAAAGAATATTTGCATAAGAATATTTTAGCGTAAATACCATAATTGACAAAATTTTCAAACAAAAACTTGCATTAGAAGCCGTAAACAAATGAACAAAAACATAAAAAATCTGATTCGAACATCGAACATATTTATATTCAAAAATAACAAAACCGACTTGTTTTCATGACACCAAATGAATCCAATATTGGTTTACAAAACCGATAACCAGCAAAACCGACTTGGATTCTATGACAACCCCGACTATTTCAATAGTGCCACTTCTAGATATTTCACATTTATAAAAATAAAATTATTTATTTAAAATGTATTTATATCATGTAATTAATCCGTCATTAAGCCATCGAATCCCCATGATGAAGCCCCTGATGTCCTCTAGTTTACACTTCCCGACATCAGTGATGCTTTCATGGAAACGTCTGTTCAGCCATCTAAGCCTATGACGTTGCAGCTTCGGGCAGTGACAGATAATATGTTCAATAGTTTCTGGTTCCTCTTCATCCCCGCACATCCTACAAAAATCTGGAGTGCCAATTTCCCAAATGCTGGTTCTTGCTCTGACCGAGCAGTGACCTGTCACCGCGCCTATCATGATTCGCATCGCCTTCCTATTCATGTCCAGTAGTAGTTTAGATCTTCCTGAGTCTAATTTTGGCCAAAAACCCCTCGAGACCCTACAATCCTCCCTACTTCGCCATGAACTGTTGGTCCTGCTTTCTACCCAATTACTGAGTTCTTTATTTATTCTTTCTTCTTCTTCTTTATTAATAGAATATCTTCATATGAATTTTGGGATGTTCTTTCTGTTAAATAATGTCCAATAATTTTAAGCTACGAGTATCTTTCATTTCACATTTTGTTTTATCGTTTTTCGTTTTTTCTATTTCTGATAAATCGTAGTCGGTAGTCTGCTGTGAAGTATGTGTTTAAGGCTTAATGGCATAAATATTTAAACATACATACATACATTTGCGGCCGCACAACACACAAAAACCCTTAAGACTTTTACACACGCAAAATGTCTGCAAAATAAAACTTGTCAAATCCTTATGGCGGTTTGTTCCGGAATATGTGAGTGTGTGTGTGAACGAGCGATAGAAGTGCTATTAATAGGATAAACGAGCAATTTCCTGCATAAGCACATGAGTGATTTTCATTTTGTTTAGGTTAACCATAATTTATACACTCTGTTGTAGTTTAGGTAATTTAAATCACCCTCGTTGGCGAAGATTTCCTTGTATCTTGTTGTTTCCGTCGATGATATTTTATTACAATTCATTAGGCCCAGTTAATTTTTCTTCTCAGTTTTTTTTCGTTCGCTCAATTGTTTTTGTCATCAATAACCATAAGTTTATTGATTATCTGATGGTTTAATTTAAGAAACAAGGAAAGTATATCAAATACACATTATTTAAGTGGGTGTTGGAGAAAAAAATGCTGTGAATAGTTTTAATTTGCTGTTAATTACTAAAGTGTAATTTTCATGAAGGCTCTATTAAAAATAATTTGAATATGTGTTGGTGAAATTACATCCAGAGAAATAACAGCTTAAAATCAATAGAAACCATATTGAATTAATAAGAAACATTAACGAAAGTCTAGTCATGTTGAAATTTTTTGTTTATATGGAAAAATATTAATTTACAGTATTCATTTATGAATTTTATTTATTTTGAAGTATCTCAATACACATCTTCTATTACAATGAAAATTATTGAATTAATGTTACGCGTTATTTTTTTTAAGTTGCAGCATTTTCTTGAGTGTACAATTGTTTGAAATGATTTGAAGTTAAAAAAAGTTTTACTTCTTTATAAATTACAATTTTTCTACAGTACATATATGTGACCTTCTCCGAGAAAAGGGATCTAGTGTATCAAAAAAACGGTTGTTTGTCAAAATCGATAAAAATGAGAACAACATTAAAATTTTATTTTTTAAATGCGTTTTTCTCAAAACTTCATATTCACACACTAGGTCCCTTTTCTCGGAGAAGGTCACATATTATATTTTTAAGACGATCTTCTGCATCTCGTTAAAAATTATTGTTCAAAGTGCAAAACACAAGTTGGGGAGAAAGTAATGTGATGACGTTTATTGCCAACAAACAATGCAGCGATATACACCTCAAGAACGTGAAATTATTGAATCGTCATGGTTTTCCTCAATGTCGTGTTCCATGTAAAGGAACAATTAAGCATTGGCTGAGCGCCACATGGAGCAAGAACAGGAAGGCCGGCTGTTTTGTGCGAGAACATCGCTAGTGTTGTCGGCAATGCTAGAGAGAGAGAGAGAGAGAGAGAGAGAGAGAGAAAGAGGAAGGGAGAAGGAGATAGATAGGGAGAGATCACAAACATTAAGGAGATAAAAATGCACATAATAAAAGGTTCAACCCTACGTGCCATAACCATTGCTATAAACATAAATATATTTGCTTCACCTATTAGCACTGCCATAACCACAAACAGATGTTTATATTTTCAAAAGTGCAACAACAAATATTTCTAAGTGTTGCCCTTAAGTTTAGTTCGAACAGCTGTTTAATTGAAAGTAAAAGATTTGAAAATGATTCCCTGCTGATTATCGGACAAGAGATAAAATGCACTTCGCGTAACGTGTGTCATTAGATTAAAAATTTCAATTGCTATTGATATTGTAATGAAAAGTATTTATTTCTTTTAAATTTTTTATAAAGCAACTGCTGAGCCCGGATAATGTTCTTAGCCTACAAAGTACTCCACACAGTGGTCACTTGTTCGGTCAAAAACAAAACAAAAATCTATTGGTTATTTACCCGAACTTGTGTTGAATATTTTAGATCCACAGCTCTTAAAGTTCCAGAGTCATGCGTTATGAACAAATATACTCTACGATTTTATATGTACAACGAAAGAAACTGGTTTCATTAATCCAACGAAACGAATTTTTCAATAGATTAATGTCGAAATCCATAGAATTTAGGCCGAAAATTCTTTCAGTGTATAATAATATAGATAGATAATAATATTTTGAGGGCTTGAAACTTTTAGCAATCACTGGGAATGAAATAGAATGAAATATTTTTATTAAATAGTGTGATTTTCTAAACAAGAGAAGAAAAATTAAACTAGACTTTTATAGCTGGGGGAAGTGCATGTCGGTGTTTTCCCAAGCGAAAAGTCTAGTTTAATTTCTATTTACTTTTTTTAGAAAATCACATTACTTAATAAAAATATTTAATTCTACAGGAATTGAAAATACCAAACTGAAGCCCGATTAAGAAATTATTTCAGATTAAAATTCATTTGAGTTCAATTAGATTTTCATATTACGAATGTATACGATATTATCACTTGCTTCAGATAAAACCGATCATTTAGTTATTCATTAAATTCAAATAAAACTATCTCCATTCTATACAATTGTAAAACAATTGCAAACATGTACATATGAAAGTCAATAGCTCTGTGTGCCCATTATAATAATTGTAAGCACACACTCCTGCCGCATACGTAATTAATGTTATATTATTTAAAACTTTGTCAACTATGGTCTACTAATTAAATATTTAAGATAAACTAGCAAACTGGGACAGCAACAGATCACACTGACTTACAAACTTATTTTAAATAAAAATGTTATAAAAGATGTGTTAGAACACACACAACCAAATAGCTGCATCTAAAGTAAAATGCTTGCTGCTGTATAAAATGATTAATATTAATGATAATGACGAAAGTATACTGCATGAGACAGAAGGTCCCCGCCTCTATCTCTAAAGATTCTAAACTTACGTAAAACTTTGAGTAGACACCTGCAGTAGTTCTTAACTTTATGACGGCAAGTATAAATATGCCTGAAGTGAAAAAAAAATATACCAACCACCCCCACAACTTTTAACTTGACTTTTAATAAAAGTAGGAGATGTGGTTTGGTGTTTTCAAACTTATTCATAACATAATTTTTTTGGGTGGTAACAAAGCTGTGGGGCAAATGTTTTTAGTGTTAAACGAACGAACGAACCCTTGCTAAATCTGCTTTTAACGAATTCTAAATTAAGTTTTTCAAGCTGCAGTAGAACACACAAAATCTTTTTAACCTCTTTAACATTTTACATGATAATTTTCATACAATTCTCCCATATGAGAATGATTGTTAAAGTGATGGCACAACTTCTAGTGGGCAAGGGAAGGGATAAAATGTGTAACTTGTTAGCACACAACCAGTTTATTTTATACATCTCTTGTACAGTTCAGCTTAAAGTTCCTTTGCCTGAAATATTCTTAAAAAAGTAATTTTATGTCAGTTGAAAAATGTATATTAAAAGAGAAAAATTATTAAACTACATACTGCTAATTAAAGGCTTTATTTCCAAAAATGATTAAAGCTGTTTAAAGGCCTTAGCCCTTATTCTGAGCAACTTTCAATCTTCAACTGTAGTCGAAAGTACTGATCGAACGAATTTTCATTTGGTATTATGACGAAAATTCGACAAAGAACATCGTTATTTTGAATAAAATCCACAAAAAAAAATCTTAAAATTTGTGTTTGTGTAATCAAAAATAAACATTGTTTAACACTTAGATTTTCTAAAAAATCTTCATATTAAAATACTTTATCAAAAGCTAAATTCTGTTCGATAGAAAATCCATTGCTCAGCGAAATTTTCGATGCTCATAATATAAATTTAACATTCGATTTTCGATGATCGACACCCCGCTAAGATTGAAAATCGAAGGCAACTCATAATAGGGCATTTAATGTGTGTGGCGTTGATTGAAGTATTTAGTACGTTGACTATAAAATCGCAGGTCCTGGGTTCGACCCACGCATTTTTGTCCCTTTGTATCAGTTGCTGTAGGAAAGTTCAAGTGATGAAGGTATAGTCACTGGTCACTGAACTACACCGACTTCAGCAGATACTAATCATAATGTGACATCATAGCGCCCTTCTTCATTGTGTAGCAGAATAATCGGCGAAGTAAAATATCCAATGAAATTGCTACTAAACATATGCTAGGAACACAACTGGGACGAACGACGAATTTTTCGGTGCGAATTTTCGTCATAAAAAATAAAACACATGTCTGCATATGAAAATGAACACAACACCGCCGTACAACGAAATTCGTCGTGCGTGACGAATTCTGAGATAGATTTATTTCTAATTTGTACGCCGACGAACGACGAAAAAACAATTTTCTCTCTCTCACTCTCTGTCTTTGTACACACAACAACCACCTTTATCAAATATAAGAGAGGAATTCGCTGCGTAAATTCGAATTCGTCGACGTGGACGAAATTCGTCGTTCGTCCCAATTGTGTTCCTAACATTAGCTTCAAAAAATTTAGTACGCCTCATTTAACAGAAGAGGCGCTGCAACACTGTATTATAAAAAAAAACGTGCAAAAAAGCAGAGTTGTAAAATAAATGAAGGTTTCCTCTAACTCTTCCTTCACCACCTGTCTTATCTATCACTAACCCTTTCCTAAAGAAGGTTACACCTAGTAACAGTAGTAGGCATTCCTTGCCTAAGTATTACTTCTCTTAAAAAAAAAGAATAATTTTGTATGAAAATCTCTTTTACAATCTCTTTTATAAAGCCTTAATAATTTTTGTAGACTAGCCTAGTCTATAAAAAAATAAATGTTAACAATTTTTTTGACTTTTCACGATGGTACTTATCGAAAATCTCAAGGTGAATGGCCAGCAAAGTCTCTCAGTACAAAATTTAACAATTTATAAAATAAAAATTTCCAAAGTACTGAAGTTTATATGCAATCGTTTTTTAAGAAATAATGTTACAACTTAAAGAAGTACGATTTACATACATTTAAATACACAGTATTGTATTTATGTTGCTGGTAATTTTTATAAAAAAATTGTGTGTTAGTTTTCCAAATAGTTGTATGGAACCAGGGTCCGGGAATATTCAACTTTTTAGATTAGCTTGTAAAATCTCTGACATATGTGGTAAATTACATCAGAAAAACTTATTAATATATCGCAAACAAATTAAAATTTCCATCCCTGTTTTATTTTCATGCTGTCAAATTAAATGAATGAATGACATGAACTTCAGTTTCTGACATTTTAAAATACGATGAAATAACGATGCAATACAATTTTCTGTTCACAAGCGTATAAACAGATATTGTTTTTTTTTTTAACGATAAACCATGAATTGCACAAATGTCTTTAAAGAACTTTTGAACTTTCTTACAACAAAAAGCTTTTTATGAACTAAATGACTATAGCTTAAATTTTCGTATATAAATGAAAACATCCAATTAAATGTAAGACACAATCCCAAGAGGCAGGCCTCTTTCTGAAATTTTGAGCCTGTATGTAAGTCGTAAGTGAAATTTAGTTTGAAGGTGAGCGAAGAATGTAACTGAAGTGTAAAAAATTAAAAATCTAGGTCATATACGAGCATGTATTTTAAATGTTCACGCTTATGAGTAGAAATACAACATTAAACATAAATTCTTTAGGATTTTCATTTCCATGAAAAAAAGAGAAAATAAAACATTTTTGTGCTACAAAGTGCTTAGACACATACATATTTTAAATAGAGTACAAAAGAACAAACAATTACATGTGTTATTTACGTGAAATGAAATTGTGCAAAAAAAAAACATCCTTTTCAGTTTCCTTAATAGCCTGGAACGAAAACGTTTTTATAAGTTCATTTCGTATTTATTCACTTGAAGGCGCAGAAAACCAGAGACTAAAATTTATGGCAAGATGGATTATATAAATGTTGTTATAAATATTTTTTAATGTTTCTTACTAAAGTTGTTATTTTCTAATAAAACATTTAATTTATTTTAAATATTTCATCTAAGATTTTTGTCTTATCTTCGCCCCAATATTACAAATATGCTTCCGTCAATAAAGTACTCATTGTGCCAACCTTCTCCGTCATTGCGTTAATGTCAGTTGAAAAAGGCGAAGTTTAACGCATGACGCCCCGGCCTTAAATTTAGTTAGAGAAAGAAGGCAAGGCGAATTCATATCAGGCGGTCTCAACTAATTTCAATATCCCTTGGATGTCGACACCCACTTTTCAGTACATTTTCTAGACATCAAGTCGAATTGAGGCGAGTATACTCTATATGCATATGGCTTGGAAAGAAGGCATAGAAAGAAATGTGTAAATAAAAATGCGATTTGAAATTAAATTGAATTTATGCTTTTCGCACATATCCAAATGAATTTATTGCTACATTTTAATGGCAGAATTGGACAATAAAACTAAAATTAATGGATTTTATAATTTGATATATGAATTTTAAACAAGCGCCTTCCCCCTCATTCGTAATTTTCATTGTCAAACTTTCAATAAATAAGCATTAAGAAATGTCTGGCAATAAATTTTTACTACCATTTTTCTGCTTTTGCCAACCACAAACATCTACTTCAGCAAAATAAAAAAAATTCACTGGCAATTTTTCCAACGCCTCCAAAACGTTTAAGCATAAAAATAAAAGAAACTTGAACGATAAAGAAATAATAATAATTCATAATGTGAAATGCTCTTGTTTATAACTGAAAGTAACAATTGATTTTTTTTTTTTTTTTGCTTATGCATGAGTTTCGTGAAAAGGAACTTTGAACAAAGCAAGAGGCGGGTTAAGTGAAAAAATTATACGTTTTATCTTTCATATTTAATTTTAATAATAATGAGGGTATCCTGACAACGGAGGATGGTTTAGTTTTACAAATTTACTGAGGCCCTTTAATTACTTAAGACTTAAATAACTTTAGTTTATTTCGGGAATTTTCCAGTGTGGCTGCTGCTGCTGCTGCTGAAAGTGTTTATAATTTTGCTGACAGTTCAAATATGCTTTGTACAAGAACAAAACAAAGATTGTATCTGGTAAAATCCAAGATAAAGTTAAAGAAATTATACTTAACTGGAATTGGTTGCTCACAGTTTGCCCACTAAGCAAAATTAAAATAACAAAAATATATGCTCCAGGCTTTTGCCACACATCACATAGAGTGACTATTGACAACGCCAAAGAAATCCAAATAATTTCTTTGGCATTTTTTTTATATTCGTATCCGTCAAAACTTTAAAGCTGTTTAAGTTTTATATTCTTCGAGTATAGTTCTCTTCTTTGCTTTTATTTTAAATTTTATTCACTGTCACGCTTGCTACGACACCAAATAACGCATACAGACTTATCTTTTAAGTATGTCAGGGGTGTATGTATCTTAAGAATTATCTTATATACTTTTTCACTTACTTACAGGATATTAAAGGAGCGATTAAAGTGTGAACAGGAAAAACAAACAAATATTGCCAAAAGGGGGAAAAAAGAAGATAACACAATTTAAGCGAAGGTGAAAAGAAGAAAATATTATGCTTTAATAATATATAAAAACCTTTTGCTTAAAAATTTCCCAAGTTAGTTGGATTTGCTCTGTGTCAAATAAAGGGTCTTCCCATAATAGGTTTCAGTTCAGATATATAAGTAGAAAACGAGTATTTTTCAGCAAAATTTTATTCATGATAGGCCTGAATATCAGCCAAGAGGCCGCTACTGATATGATGGCAGGACCATATTTATTTTATGAATGCATAAAATGCATATATTCTCTATTTGAGGTCTTTAACCAATTATGGGCTGCTTACTGACATAGACATTATTTTTCAAGAAAGTCTAAAGGTGTGTAGATGGCCAATTGTAATCGCCTCTTCGAGGAAACACACGATCAGGAAACTTTTTAAGAAAAAGAGTAATGGTATTGTAACTTGCGTGGCACATAGTGTCGTCTTGTTGAAAAACAAGCGTCGTCCATATTAATGTCTTACAATTCTGACCATACAAATTTTTTTGTGAAACTTCGATCAGAAATGGATAAATCTGGATTTTACTCAACACTATGGGGTACAACAGCAATATTCTCACCCATTATTGAGAACAGTTTATTACAGTTTCTGGCCGAGAAGTTACTTTACGGTGACCAAAATGTGTTTTGGTTTTGCGAACTGTGACTGAGGAATTTAAAATTTTTTTAAAATAATTTGAATGTATTTTTAAACGTGTATTATTCCATTTATATTAAAGGTGTAATTTTTGCTTGTTATCCGTCAAATAGTTATAGCCTGAGTCATGAGAACTGTTTAAATTGCGGGCTATTCAAAATGAAACGTCTTGTTGCAACACCTTATAGTTCCGCAAATAGTCAATTTCGACACGAAACCGTGCCTGCTGGCGTGATTTCCATTTTTGAATCTATACGAGTATTTACAATAAATAACAAAAATTAAAAATTTTAAAAACCCTCGATATATCTAGGAAAGATGTGATATCTTCTAAACAACTGGACCGATTTTTTTCAAACATAGTTAAGAACCTTCTCGATCAAGTCACCTTTCAAACAGAAAAATCAACTAAATCGAAATCGGTCCAGCCGTTTGGGCTGTACGTGGACACGGACAGACACACAGATACACAGACACACACTACAAACTTATAACACCCCTTTTTTGGTCGGGGGTTAAAAATAAAGCAGGTGAATTTATTAGACTCTTTGAAACAAAAACTTGAAAAACCTTAAATGATTTCTGCAGTTTTTTGCATGACTACATGAACTAAAAACTATCATTTTTGTGATTGACAAGTACAATCGTTGCTTAAAATGTCAGCTCTTATTTTACAAACAATCGGAGTGTCTTGAATGATAATTTCTTCGACTTGAATCGAGAAGGTTCTTAACTATGTTTGAAGAAAATCGGTTCAGACGTTTAGAAGATATCACATCTTTTCTAGATATATCGGTGGTTTTTAAAATTTTTAATTTTTGTTATTTTCTAAATAATTTTGTAGTTGTACTATTGTAATTATCACTAGTTTAGTGACGAATTGCTTAAGCTACAACGAAATGCGTCTAGACGTGCTTAACCAACGACAAAATATTTGTTTAAATTTTTATTGATTTTGACTCGCGTTGGGTAAACATAAGAAATTAAAATATTTTATTTTTTAACTTCGTAATATTAAAAAGGGTTAAGTTTTCTAACTATATTGACTTGACTTGCTGTGCTATGTACTACGATCACACACAATAGCTTTTGTGGAGTATCTTTTGAGTTTATGAACGAGAGAAGAATATATGCTATTTGACATATTTTTTCATCTTCCAGTCTCTCTCTCATAAAATCAAAGTTGCTCAATAAAAGTTACTGCGTGTACACATACACCATGCATAGAAATAATAGTCCAATTAACGTTAAAATCCTTTGAAATTCCTGAATTTCCGCGCCACGTCTACCGAATTCTTTATTTCAACTCTAACTTACTACTAGAGCTATCCATTGACAAATGATAGAGACATAAATGTACTCTCATGTAATGTACATATCAAGTAAAAAAAAGGAAGAAAGATGTCGTAGGATATTCGGTTATAGCTATGCTGCTTAGCTGTGATCTCTGGTTTGTGCTCATGTGCAAAAACAATACAAAAACAAATTGCGCAATCGTTCTCATTGCTTTCGTTTTGTTTTTGTTTCACTCACTTCAAAGAACGAAACAAAATAAAATCAAACAATTAGTTTGGTTTATTTTTGTACTCTACTTTTGAGTACAAAGAAATTGAAATAAAAATAAATTTATAACTGTAATAGTGTTGAATATTTTTGTTACTAAAATCACGTCCTAACGTCTATATCGCGCAATAAATACCATAGCTGTAATAACTTTGCTATATTTGTTTAACAATCAAAAACGAAAAAAACTTAAACTTAAATCACTTGATTAAGAGAATATGCGTATAACAAACAAAAGAAAAAAAATCATTTAGCCATTCGGGGTTTGTGAGTGAAAAATTTTAATTAACATAAATTAAAACAGAGATTTAAAAAAAAGTTCTATATAAAATTTTCGAATTATTTACAGCAAAAGAAATTTTGTGAATTGCAAACAACAGCGTTGGGAAAAGAAAATTAACAGACTTAATTGACTCGGTGTAATTTGGTGCAAAGCGTGCCAAAAGAGAAAAATAAAGCAAACTTTTTCTTTTGCATTTTCCAATTATATTATGTGTCATAGCGAGTTTTTTTGTTTGTACCATTTCAGTTAATGTGTTAATACTGGTGGATATTAGCACGTCTATGGGGCTTCAATTAAAATTAATATGTTTAAGAAAGATATTATATGGCTCAAAGTGCAAAGCTTTTGACATCTTCTTGCTGGCTTGTGGTTTCATAGCTTCGTAGTGAATTGCTTGTCATTGGGTAATTAATTGCTGTATGAACTTTTCGCTCAGAATTTTTAGGGAATACTTTATATGCATGAAAATATTATTGTATTAAAAATTCATTTAATTTTTGTCAGACCACTGAGATGGTATTGATTTTATCGCTTTAGCAATTGTATGAAGTGGCAGACATTTAATAAAAGACGTTCATTTCATAAGAAGGTGGTAGTATATATAACCTTCTTCCAATAAACACCGACATAAGAAAATCAGCATTTCTACTTAATTATCATCATTCACGACAATAGTTTCCGGTATTTTTCAATATTTATTGAAACAAGCAATAACAACTACGGCATCCTGTGTCAGAAGAGCAGAACAACGATCATTAATGCAAAAATATGTGACATTGAAGAGTCTACTTGTGAAATATTGATTCGAATATTTACCGGTAGTGAAAAATTCGTTTGTTTGCCAGTATAAATGAGTGTGATTGAAGGAATATATGTATTCCTGTGTGTGTTTGTTTGTGTGTGTGTGTGTGTGTGTGTGCTCGTGCATTTCATACCGCCTTTAAAATGCAATCAGCCACAGTAATGATGAACAACAATTTGCAATTTCAATACTAAAAATACCAATAACAAAAACAATAGCAATACAAATAAAATAGTATTTGCCACAAACCATTTACGGGGTAGCAAGGTATGAGTACATGCAACAACAAGTACAAATGTGTGCAACTGGCTGCCAGCTTTAAGTTTTTTTTTATCGCATCTTGACTGCGTTTTTGATTTTTGGAAACAAGCGATACGGCCTTTTTCTTTTCTTTATTGAAAAAATAGGTTTTGTAAGGGTATAATGAAGAAGTTTTAGCGGGTTTCTGTAACAATGCTGCAGCACCTGCACGTTAAATACACTAGTCGGACTCAAATATTGGTTATAAAAACTTTTGCTCATCTCACGTTACATTATCTATATAAAAATTGAAAAAATTAAGTGTTGTTGGCTTAGGATGTCTCTGTGCATTTCGTTGCAGCTAAACAACACTTCAGTAGACTTCAAAAACAATTAAAAAATCTTACAAAATGCTTACAGAATAACTTTTAGTAGAGAGGTTTTGTAAGCTTTTTTTAACCTACTGAAGTGTTACTTAGCTGCAAGGAAGTGTAACCGGAAATACATTTTTTAAATTCGTATTCATTTTGACATGCGTTATATAAATATATAAACTTTAATTCTAACAGAAATATTTTGAAATTCAAATATACAGCCATTTCACAGAGTTCAATTCCGCTCGGAATCGGAGTTCAATCCACCCCATTTTTTTAGGAGATGGTGTACAAAAAAAAGAAAACTAAAGTACGGAAATTTGTCAAGTATGTCCAGACTATGGGAGGCGTTGGTATGATGGGATATGCTCCGGCTGGGGCTTGACATTTTGAGGTTTATTCAATTCCGATTCCAAACGGAATTGAACTCTGTGAAATGGCGGATAAAATAAATAATAATTAAAAGATGATTTAAACTGAATGAGAATTATATTGACGACAAACAGAATGGTATTTTCATTTCATATGTGGCAACACAGTTTATGCATACAATTTCATCTTTTTTCACTACTACAGCCGTGATTTTATGTAAAAATTTATTGAGAAAAAAAACACGACAAAAAGCTGTTTGCATTTGAATGTCAGGCCATGATGCCTGCTTGCGTTGCATATTCTGAGAGACTTTTGAATTTGTGATTTTACTATTTTGTATGAACAAAAAGGTAAACTATTGAAGCAAAAGAAAAAGAAGTGAAATGAATTGTGAACAAAACAGCGTTAGTTTTTCTATTATCATCTGCGGTTGTAGTTGTGGGCAACATTTACATAAAACTTTGCAACAACAACTCATTGCATAGTTCAGTGATTTATTTATTTATTTATAAACAAGCAGACTTTCTACTCAATGCTCGTCATAAACCAACTTTTATGCAAAATATTCGTACAAAAGATTCGCATACATTGAAATGCAAGTAGCTGGAAATGTCGTTGCAAATGATATTGATGCTGATGAAAGTGACATCGTAAAATCATTCATTGTGTGGTTTCCGCCATCTAGAATTTCTGCATAAATTTTTTACTGCTTAGTGACAATTATTAAGTGTTTCCTTCCGTTTCAAATGGAATGGCATTTTTATTGTATCTTTAATTGAACTTTTATTGCCACGTCTCCGTAAGAGATTTCATCTATAAGTTTAGTTTTGAATTTGTATATTGAAGTATGAAGAAAATTATGAATTGGTGTACTAGATATATTATATCTAATAATAATATACATATGTATAATAATAATATATGTAAGCCGTGGCCGAAGGCAGATTCATTTCCAGGTAATATCATTATTACAAAAACAATGAAAAAATACAACAATCAAAAAAAAAACAACATGGGTTGTAGTTCATCCAAAACTTCAAAAATATAATTTGTTTAACATAATAATCATAAAAATTATTCACATAAATTTGAAAATATTTCTCCACGACAGCTACCACTAACAAAATTTGCAACGTTTAGCACTTTTCACAATTTTTTAATAGTTTTTTTTTCATATTTTTAAATTTGTTTTCGTATTAAATTTTTGAAGTTTCGGATGAACTTTAATTTGAAAAAGAAATAGCTCAGCTGCATTTCCGCTACTATCTTGCGAATGTGCCTTGCCGTGGCCTAACATCCAAAAAATTCAAACTATGCTTTTTAATTGATTATGATCCCAGAATTAAAAAAATCGTCAAAACTAAGAAAACGCCAAAAACCGAAATAATTCCATAAACGAAAGATGTGCCAAAACTGAGAAATGTATACCAGTTACTTAATTTTTTTTTTAATTTCTACATCAGACAAGATATTCGATCATAAAGGATAAAGTTCGTATAGTTTAACATATCGCAGGCTTAAAATGCAAAAGCTCTGAGTCCACTTTTTTTTTTGGAAATTGATATTTTAATGCAGTGATGTGCAATAAGTAAAAATACATGGATTACAAAGAAAAAAATTACAGTTATCTCGTTTCTTGTTGTTGTTTTGTAGTGAAGAGCAAAAGTGCTTAGTCCATTTTATCACAAGAAAAAGCTCTTAGTTCTTGTAAAAATTATAGTTTAACCATTTCTGTCAAATTGCGCAAGCACATGTATTAAGAAATCTACTTTTGAATTCTTTCTTTCTGCAATGTGAACTCGATTTACAAATTTTTATTTTTATTTTTCTTTAATAAAATCTTTATTTTTTTCTAAATAGTTGTGCATTTTGCACATTTATATTTAACATAAGATAAATACAAAATATTCAACATAGCTTGACTAAATATGTATGTATGTAAAGGGTGTTATTTATGGAGTGACACAAGCTCAAATCATAATAAAACAAGGAAATATAAAATTTTTTTCTTAAATTAATGTTTAAATATAATTTCTGTTATGTGGCCGCCACGGCTGCCACCAATTTTCAACAACTTTTCGTAGCATTTGCGGTCGTATTTCGATAGATTACTCTTCGAACAATGATTTATAAGTGTTCAATTGTTTGTAGTTCAGCGACGTAGACAAGTGACTTAACATAACCCCAAAGAAAATAATCCAATTGGGTTAAATCACACGATATTGGTGGCCAATTAATTGGGTCATTGCATGAAATTATTTTTTCATCAAAAGTTTCTTTAAATAAATCAATTGTAGCACCCACTGTGTGGCATGTGGCTCCGTCCTGTTTAAACTACACATCAGCAAGATTAATGTCACGTAATTGAGATACGATAAAATTTCGAATCATGCTCCTATACTGTTCACCATTGACAGTAACATTGTGAGCATCATCGTTTTTGAAGACATATGGGCCAATGACTCCGCCAGCCCATAAAGCGCACCAAACAGTGATTTTCTGTAGATGTAATGGTGTTACGACAAAAGGTTTTGGATTCTCCTCACTTCAAATGCGACAATTTTGCATATTTGCGTGCCCAGTCAACCAGAAATCGGCTTCATCGGAAAATACAATTTTTTTAACTCTTTCAAATTTTAAAAACTTCAATAATTTGCGCGCGTTGCTCTGCAGTAAGTCAATTCATAATGAAATTTCAAAGCAAACTAAGCAAAAGCAACTATCAGCTGTTAAATGGGTGCTCAAGTAAAGCAGTGATTCCAACTCAAAGTTGTGACACTTTAAAAAAACACCCTTTATATCATTATTACTCCTATTTCAAAACGCGTTAAGTGCTATTAGGAAAAATGCGACTATTGTTTCTTTAAATTTTTTTATTAACCCACTGGTTCACACACACATTCACATAGGATTTTTAAATTTTATTCTAAAATTTTGCTACTTAAAAATAAATAAGCTTAAATTTATAAATTTATTTGCCTCTCCTGTAAAAAATTAAAAATGTAGTTAAAATCTTTTAGACTTTAGGTCACGAAATCAAATTTTTAGAGGGAACTGAATCTTACATATTTTAATAGTATGTACATTTGTTTAATAAGGTAAATGGCAAGAATTCCTTTGAAAAATGTTTCGAGAAGTATTTTTTAAGTACTTCTTTAAAATGACATATTTTTAATTTATTGTTTTTTTTATTGTGTGATGTTTTTTAAAACCAGCAAGATTTATCCCCAAATTTTGAAAAACATTTCAAATATTCCTGTTTATCAATGTCTAGCTTGAATGAAAATAGCATAATTGTGGTATTATACATTATGTGTTTTGTGATTAAATGCATTTTATTACCCATTTTTTAAATATATGTATTTGGGTCATTTGCTTGAAGAATAATGTCCTTGCGATAAGAGTCTTAGGAACAATCATTATCATTCCCATTATTGTCATTATCGCTAAGCACAACAATAAAAACGGGAAACAAACATTTAACTTATTCTCGCAGACTACAAGCAACTCTCTGGTTTTTTCTTTTTCCAAAGTATTTACGTAAATGTAGAGGAAGCATTCAGCCCTACATTTGAAAATTCTTAGAAATGGTTAAAATGTTTCTGTGCACGGCTTTAATTGCTCCATTAATCTTAACCACAAGTAATGGGGACTTTTGAAGTGTAAGAAGTGAAGAAAGAAATCTTATGTAGTTTGGTGAGCAAAACAAGTTAGAAAACGAACCAAGGAGAGCGTTAAACTATCTAAGTGTAATTAAAATAGAAGTATACACATATCGCACACTAAATCATAAAGAGCTACAACTCAAAATGATCAAAGTGACTTGGCTTTTTTATAAACCAGATAATCGAACAAATCTCTAACGACGACAACAATTTCTTTTACAAGACAGTCTTCTTAAAGAATGTAAAATACCATTATGCTTGTTTTTATGTTACATACGTCAAAATTGTACAGTATCAACAGCAGCATCTGAAATTATTTGAGTTGTGACTGTTTATGATTTAGTGTGCGATATGTAGATACATTTTGTATACAAACTGAATTTCAAAAGTTTATTTCACGAATATTATATTTTCTATCTATAAGAAATCTAAATCTAAATTATTTGCATAGTAGCTACAGAATCTTGGAGCATTAAACATTATTAAAAATATATTTAAGTGTAAAAATAGCATAAAATAATTTAATATATACACAAACTGTGGAAATATCAATAATTGTGTATTGCTAAATGCACTTATTGATTTATATGTATGACATGTATGCATATGACATTGTGGATTTTAATAACACATCAAAAGTAATTTCATTTTATTATTAATATTAACATATTGTCCGGTTTCATTTTCTGTATTTTTTTTTTCTTATTGAAGTAGCAGCTGGTACAATCACTCTTGTTGATTGTCTTGGGGACTTGTGACTGACACCAAACAATAAATATATTAAACAAACAAATGAGTGACATTAAGCAGTTGTGCTTTTATGTTGTATAAAGTAAAAATTAAGTTAAAAAAAAATATATGCCATGGAAGTAATCAGTACTGGCAAAATTTAGGGGAAAAATAGGCTAAATACACTATCAATTGGCAGATGATTTGCAGCTTAGCAAAAATAAAAAGGTCTAAGAATTCTGTCTGAAAATCTGAATTTTGTTGAAGACATCGATGTATAGTTTTTGTGCTATTGAATAGTAGCCTTGTTTTTGCGTTGAAATTATTATTTCAAAGAAAAAAAACAGCATGATTTTTTTTTGCTGAAAACAACCATAACGCCAGAGCTCAGATTACGGTCAATAATCATTAATGAATCGCGATCAATGACCAGATTGATCCGGTCGGGATTTGGATTCAAAAAGAAGGCATCATGTGCCATAAAGCAATCGCAACTATCGGCTTATTGAAATAAAAATTTGGCAACTAGTTGATTTCGAGAAATCTTTCAATCTGCATCCAAAGACGTGCCTTTGAGAGCACAGAAAGTCACTGGCTTCTGCCGATAAGCCAGCAACAAATGACAGCTCGGCGGCCTACATTATTCGTGTTATTCGTGATATACCGCCCGCAAAGGTCTAAAAGTGACCTGAAATTGGATGTCCAGAATTCTCTTCGTCAAGAACAACCGCGCAATGGCCGCATGCACGAAAGCATTTCGAATTAAACATTTTTTCGGAAGACAATTTAATTTGTTGCATTATTTCTTAACTGGTAAATTTATTGAAGGGTTTAGCTCAGTTTGTTATAACTTTTTTTTTCCTAATTCCATCTACAACATAAACTACTCACACGGAAAGATAAATAATTTTTCCTTTCAATACTTGACAATTTTCTTATATGTGTATATATTTTGCCTTTTTTGTAACAGTTAAACAGGGTTCTTATATATTTTTAAATTTAACACGGCACAGATGAAATATCAGCGTAGAAATTGAAAGTTGCAAGCAAACTTCACACAAAAAATTTCCAAAAAAATCATCTTTTTATTCAGAAGGGAGGATAAAAAAATATTAAGAGCTGGAGCGGTTACAATAATGTTTAAAAATTTTCCGAAATCTTTAAAGAAAACGTTTTTCTGGCATTCACGAATTTTATTAACAAGAAGCAATGGGCGTATGAGTGATATTTAATATCACGTATACGTATGTACATGCGTATATATTTGCAGCTAAAAGTATGCTAAGTATTTTTTCAACCAACTTGTTCAAATTGAAAAATTTAATTAAAAAATGTTTGTAGAAAAGCACTACAAGACTCACATCTTAGTAGAACGTCGAAAAATTTAATTAAATGGCAAATCTGCTTTGAAATTTTTATGTAGACATACATAAATAGCCCACACACACAAATTGTTTAGTGAAATTTATGAAATATTTCCAAAAGTTTTTCTTTCAAATTTTATAGGGTCTTTCATCGTATAGACGTTAAATATGTCACAAGTATTAATTATGTCTGCAGTTCATGCATTAAAAAATGCTCGGAACACAAAATGTTGCTCCTTGTTAATGTAAGTTAAATGTTTGCAATGAACTCTGTTGCCTTAAAATTTATCATAATTAAGTTGCTTGTTTGGATAAAAAGTACGACTATATTCCTCACAGCTCTTTTCTTTAGCTTTATAATATTTTAAATATGAAATGCTGTAGCTGTTTATATATATAAAATTGTTAGAGTCTGCAACTGACATTAAGGACCAAGTTACACTTTATGAAGAAAATCATAAAATAATCACATTAGAATGAAAACTATTTTACAAACAATTAAATTACAGTAATGCATTTAACTCCCAGGTGCTGTTGTCAACTTTTCTATTTACTGCTGATACCTATAAAACTTTTAAGTATAAAATGATACCGCTTCTCAGGATGCACATACATGCATATTTAACATCACATTATATACATACATATATTATGTAAAATGAAGTCTATGATTTTGCAGTGACAAGTTATTTATAAACATGAGAAGATAAAATGAAAATGAAAGAAAATATCCCATGTTGAAATATTGTTCAAGAACAAAAAAAAAAAAAATAAATAAAAAGTAGTTTGTGTCATGTACTTGCATCATGCAGTTGTAGTTTTCTGTGTTTTTATTTTTTTTTTTTTTACTTTTATAAATAAATTTGTTATAAAAATATGCCAGAACATATAAATTGTAGAGTCATGTACATACTTCTATTCCTGTTTAATGTATTAAAATGTCGCTTAAGCTCTTGAGCGTATTAGGGTTATACCTTTTATAATAAGAAATTTAAAACGAGAATTTGTAAAAATCTAATCTTCTAATCTTCCGAAATGTTGAAAGCAAAATCTTACAAATTCGACTGAAAAATTGTTTCCTTTATTTTGGAGCAGTGTATGTACACTGAATGAAACAACCTTAAGCTATCCTCTAACTTTTCAAATTTTTTTTATTTTTTGTCTTCAAAATGCAAGTTGAGATGAGCCTGTAATAGATCCTTAGAATAACTGGTTTACAATTTGAATTAATGACGGGTTTTTAGTATATTTCTCTTTGAATTAATTTGACTTATGTAAATAAATATTATCTGTAGTTAAAATATACTGCAAATTTGTGATCATAAAGAAATGAAGTACTCCTAATCTTCTGCATGGTACAATGAGCATTTACTTACTCAAAAAGAGCAGTTGATAGTTCTTTGAGGCTATTTTTTTAATATTTTTCAAGCAAAAATTTAAATCAAGCACAGGTAATAGAAACAAAATTTTTGTCGGAAAAGCTTCAAACTGAAATATAAGAATAATTTTGTGAAACAAATAAATAATAAAATAAGAATATGTTCAAGAGCAAATTATATATTTATCTTTAGCACGGACAACCTGAGCGAATTTGACTAGATTTGGGTCGAACTCATTCAGTCGGTCGTTTTTGACACAAACCAATGACCAAACCCATTTAAATTACATGGGTTTGATCATAGGTTTATGTCAAAAACGACCGGCTGAATAAGTTTGTTCCAAGTCTTAATTTCACCTTCAATAAATGATTCCTTTTTATTTGTAAAATAATACTTTATACTTTTTTTATTTGGTTATTTATTATACATTTAGGTATGTAAGTTGTCTTGAACAAATATGACTGATTATGTCTGGGAGAATCTTTAGCTCGCTTCACTGTACTTGCTCTAAGGCTAGGAACACAATTAAGACAAACGATGAATTTCGTCCACGTCGACTTGATAAGAATTCGTTGCGTAAATTCGTCGTGTGAAGCACAATAACGACGAACTTGCTCAGCGAATTCTTATAATGCATTAAGTTGGTTAGTGTGTCTAAAAAGAAAGAGAGAGAGGGAGGCAATTTTGTTTTTTTCGTCGTTCGTCAGCGTACAAAATAGAAATAAATCTACCTCAGAGTTCTTCATGCTCGTCGATTTTCGTTCTACGGCACTGTTGTGTTCATTTTCATATGCACAAATGAGTTTTATTTTTTATGACGAAAGTTCGTTTATCGCAGTTATGCTCCTAGCATAACTATGTCTGACTGGAAAATGTTTTTTAATAATCAAAAATAAATTGTTTTCCTGCCTTCTATTTGCTAAAATTGTAAATTTTGGTAGAGCAATTTTTTGTTTGAAAACTTCCGTTGCAGAAAAAATTCGGGGTATTTATGTTGTGGGTATATGAAGTTTTATCCTTCGGAAATAAATTCTAATACTATTATATGTTTTAATTAAAGAAAAAATTACTTTTACTTTTATTTCAATTTTCTCATTGCACTTCTTCAAACAAGTCGATGTTTTTAATAACAAAGTTTTTCTCCTTTTTTTATAGTTATGTATGTATGTTATTAAAAACAAGTTTGTGCATGCCCTTATCCAATATTGGTTAAAATATATTTGAAATGTTGTAGCGTGTTCTAACTAGCACTACAACTAACATTGCGTAGTAAATATTTAAAGTCAACTTGACCGCAATATACATAACATCCAATGGCATTGAAATTATTTTTGCGCTGGACATTTGACACTCATGCAAATGCATTAGACAGACTGCAACGTAAATATGTATTTTGTAAAAATGATATTTGACACTTACCAGTCTGATCGAAGGCCGCAGCAAAATGCACTTGAATGAATCAAAATTAATAACCACATGTGTTTATATAATAAATATAAACCATACAAAATCCATGTTTTCCAAATTTCTTATGAGACACACGCCGCACGCCTACCGTGGGAAACTAAAAGGAACAATTTGCTTATTAAGCATATACCTTTTTTTTCCCCTCTTATGTTAAGATAGGTTAAGCTTTATTCTCATAACTAGTATATAAGACAATGTATTTTTATTTTTAAATTAATGAATAAACAACTTTCTTGTGAGCTCCTTGCTGAGCTCTAATAATAAAAGAAATAGTTTACTTCATTCAGGCATTCATCTGCCTTCAACTATTTTGAGCCAGTGGCGTTTATTAGCGCCTGCACCCTCGGGCAGGTAGACAGTAGGGAATTTTTAAATTATTACAAGCATAATTATTACAATGTGCACAGGCGGACATTTGTTCAAGTATGCAAATTATGTATTCATACATGCATGTATGTATGCATATTTTCCTGCAAACACTTGATATATTCCAAAAGTTCACAATATTCATCGCACACATTCACACAGTCACATCCCCTCAAACACATGTTTTAAACCAATTTCACCACAAAGACGGGTATGATGAGAATGAGGTACACGTTTGAGTAAAACAATCAAACTTGACTCAAATTTCAAAATTTTTCTTTTTCATATCATCACAATAATGTCTGACGACTCTTGAAGAAATATCAAAAGTAAAGAAAAAATAACATAAATAGAATAAAAATTAAATAAAAAGAACATGGTAGGTGCTGCCAAGAAAACATCAAGAAATTTTCACTATGACCTCATACTTGAACTAAGTCCCAATACATCAGCAGCAACACTGCAACCATCAAACTCACCATCCATGTTGTGTTTGTTCAGGGTGATGTTGATGATGATGATGATGATGGTGGTTGTTGTGAATGGTTTTGCTTGCTATAATTTGACATGGTCTCTATGGTTGATAGAATCACAGTTGTGATGTTGATGATGTTCCGTTGTGGTGCTGTTGGTGATAGTATTGGTTAATATTTCGTTAGTATGTATAGAAATCCATATGTATGTATGTATAGAGGTATATATTGCTTGCACAGCAATCTATTTTGATTTTAAGGTACTTGTAGCATGAGGAGTAATAATAGTTAGTTGCTGGAGCTTATGACGACATTGTCGTTGCGGTATAAAATATCAAACTAGAGAAATATGATTAATCGCCATTTATAAATAAACTCAGAAGCAAGTCCACTTTAAAATAATTAAATACCGAATTATTGAATTTTTTAGGTAAATTTTCTACAAATGAAGTATTTTTATAACATTCACATTAGTATGATATTGAAACTTAAAAAAATTCATGTTGTTGACTGTTCTTCTTAGAATATGTAAATTATTGTTACCGGTAACAGGTAATTCATAGTAAAGCTAAATATTTGCTCAGGGTAGACAGTTGAATGACCGACATACTAGTTTGAATTAAAGAATTTGAATTGCAATGCAATATAGTTACTTTGCAATAAATACATTATTTTATAGCAAAGCAAGTTTTTGTTTTCTTATATTCTTTTCTGTCTAGAAAGTGATATCCTACCCTCATTTCATTAAATTATTTTTTGTCTTCACTTTAATGTGTAGCTTAACAAATTGTATTATTTATAAAAACAAAAGCAAAAATAAATAAATGTAAATAAAAGCAAACATATCAGTTTCGATTCTCCTTCCACAAAATAGAGCGAATTCTAAGGAAAAGACTGCATTTTGTTTTAAGAGCATATATGCAAGTTGTTTGTTATTCGTGACTTTCTTAATATTGAATAATAATATTAATATTAATACATACAAATTAAGACTATATGAGTAATAATTGGAATGCAAAAAGAACGCTTTTCAAAACATATGAAATTAAAGTGTTAATTGATATTTATGTAGAATTTATAATTGGTTACTTGAATATATATTTTAAAATTTATATATATTTCGAAAAGAACAAATTGAATTTGAGTTCTTATAATTTGAGTCTTAAATAATTTAATTTTAGTCCAACATTTACCTAAAATTTTACTATGAAGAAAAAAAAAACATACAATAAAATTGTTATTCGTGACTTGTCTATTTATATGGTATATGTTGTGGTACTCGTAGTTTCTAATATCTGTTTTCCGTGTTTTTATTATTGTTTTGGGTTTAACAGGAGAAAATTAACCAGAGTATAGATAAAAACCAAGGTTGGAAACCGAAACAAATAACGGTATCGGTATTGATACCGGTACAATTATTTTTTAAATTTCGGTATCGGTAGCGGTATCGGTATTTTTTTTATTTCGGTATCGGTATTACCGGTACATACCGTTATCGAGTTTATAATACCGGTATACCGATATTACTGACAAATTTATTATTTCAGGCAGTGGACATAGCAAAAAAACTTTTTTTTGTTAAATTACTTCAAAAAGGGAGTATTTTTACATTAACATATGTATGTATAAAAGCATATAAACTTATTTGTTTCTATATATGATTTTATACTATTACTAAACAATAATTTATTAAAAAAGTGAAACAAGGAGACTGCAGTTCAAACTTTACATATATAAAGTCTATACTGATAAATTATTCTGTGTGACAAATTTTAATGAAATCGAAATACCTGCGAAGTGTTACTATTTTTCTGCTAGGTATAAACATTTTCCAGACATCTCCAAAATCTTGAGTTAAGCGTGGTACTCTGTTCACAATTTCGTGCGAAATGCTGTCAAACTACATATAAAAGTATGTATTTGATATGAAATATTTGCGAAATAAATTCGCAAGAGTAGTACTCTGTACTTGGTGTGAAAAACACGGAAAATCATGTCTTTCCATGCAAAATTAATCTGGTATCATTTTAGTTTAGCTGGGAAACAACATGAGTAGTGCTTTTTTCGCACGGAATTTTAGCAATGTTGCATACTTTCAAGCAAAAAAAAGCGAGAAATTTATTAAAACAACCGCGAGTTGGGCTACATTTAGTACATGTAAAATTTTTCACGCGAAATAACCAATTGCACTGAAAATTTTTCTCAACTTCGAACAGAGTAGAAGCCTTTACGGATAAAAAACCGCTTTTTCGTACCCGTAGGCACTTATCAACCTCTAACTAAGTTAAAAATCAACCGATTTTAAATTTATAAACGGATACAGAAAGAAGAGACTAAGGGACTAAGAGACTAACCTTTTGAATCATATATGTAAATATGTATATCTTGTTTCAGTAAATTTCAAATATATGTCTGTATTTTTCACCAAATATAATTGTTTGGGTTTTTTTTCGACACTTTTATACTTTGGACATGTTCTTAGGCAATATTTTTGTACTGGACCAATATTGTTTATAACTTTCTCGCCAAATTCAGACGAAACGAACATTGGAATATTTCAATTCAAAGAATAAACAATATTCTTTCAGCCAACTTAAAAACAAAGAAAACAATCTTCTTATACAATTAACATTTAAAAATTTAAAGCAGGCACTTTTCTTTACCTCAAGAAAGGAATCTTTAACTTCAAATATAAAAGTTTAGAAGTTTTTTCTCTAAGCCAAAGAAAGAAAGTTAATTGATATATATTTTTGCAATTTTTGCCCATACTACGGTTTACAGCGCAACTAAGTTGGATTGAAACTGAAACAACTTAACTTTTGGTATTCTGAATAAAAACTAATTTTAGTTGTCTTCGAATAAATGATCGAAAAACAAAGGTTCTTATCTATGCTAGGTTTTTTGAAACCATAGTATCTATTACAAAACATTTTAAATATTTTTAGTTCTGGCTTTGCTCTTTTTTCTTGAGATTCTATGTTTTATAAACATGGCAATAATATTGGCTGACAAATGGGATTGGTTGGCTTCTGGAATAATAAAGCAAAACGAATGCAATGGTCGAAATAAAAACCAAAATGTCTCATGGCGAAAAAAGTTGTAATACATAATAAAAATTTGGCAACTACAACTCACTTATCATTTATTTTTTGGCCGGAATCGGTATACCGGTACGTACCGGTATAGACGTAAACGGTAGTCTGGATTCCGGTATTTTCTAACCGAAATGGATTTCGGTATCGGTAACCATACCGGTATCTAATTATAGCGGTATTTGAATCGGTATCGGTATTTTTACGATACCGTTTGCCAACCTTGATAAGAACACTTTAAAACTTAAAATTATAACTAGTAGCATTTTGCTGAATATAGGCAAAAAACAAGGGAAAGATAAAGCGAGTTGAAACAGCTAATTTTATTTATTTATTTTTATTTAATTAAAAGAATTTCTAAGCCATCTATACGAGGTATAATGCATGCGTACTAAAGTGAGGTAACGAATTACAAATATATTAGGCGATGATATGGTGAAAAAGAATGAATTATATGTTTTTTTTGGCAGACAGTTATATTTACACATTCTACAGACAATTGCTCATTCGTTAAATATTTTAAAAGTTTAAAGTTAATATCATCCGTACTCTAAGCTCTGTGCAAAAATAAATAATATGTGAGAAAGTTCAGAATAGGGGGTTAAAATGCGAATGTGTTTCGAGTTGAAAGTGATGAATAGAACAATTCATGCAAAATTATATGTTTTCTCATTTTCTCTCCAAACATTGAACATTTGAAAACGTTCCAGCTTTTATATCCTGTGGTGGAACTTATATTCTAATATAATGGCCGAAAAAGCCCGCTGTGAAACCTTTGCTTTAAACATGATATACGAGTAACTTTCATGTTTAAGTATATCATTATGCAAATGGATGAATACTGATTTCAAGAAAAAAAATTTTTTCATTATTTTTGCTGTAAGCGTCAGTCTGTAAGAGTATAGTAATATTTGGATTTTTTATAAATAAATCTAGAGACCAAGCTATGTACGACATAAGTTCAATCCACATCATGTTTCTGTCTCTGTTTATAAGTTTTAAAATCCTTTCAATTTGCACAATTATGATGATAAATAGTTGTTTTTGACTAAGTCAACTTCATTTCGTTTAACTGTGCACAAACAGTTTGACTAGAACACACATATTTGTATTTATGTTAGTATGTGTGTATGTGTGTGTATATGTGTGTGTAAACAACTTTATACCCTTCTGACATTGAACTGATTTTTCAACCACTTAATGGGGGTTTTGCAAAATTAGATAATTTTCTTTTTTGATAATTTTCTCATAACAAAATATTAGCCAAGTTTAGAATTAAAAGGAAGCAAAATTCATATGTGGAGAAATGCAAGTGACTTGATGTGCTTTTTTTGACTCACATTTGTGAATTAAAAATAAAATCATTTAACTTGTAGGATGTGCAGTTTGTGAGCTGCTTGGTTGGCGAATACTTTTATATTATGTGAAATAAAGAGACTTCCAATAAGTTTACTTTCGTACAAAGCAAGTGATTTTAAGCAAAATCATCGTATTTTTTGTTGAGTTGTAAAGAGAAGCATATGCTATTTATTATGAAAAATAAGAGTTGCGAGTTGCGCTCGCAGGACCATATTTTGCATCACTAATTCGCATATTTGCGGCTGCATGTATTCGATAACTTCACAAGTTCCATACCTGATGAGTTGAACAGATTGTGTGACATTGACATAGAACTAATCTATCATGTTGCCTCAAAAAAAGTCAAAAAGTGTTAAGTCACAAGATCTCGATGGCCAATTGTGATCGCCTATTCTAGAAATCACACGGTTAGGACATTTTTCACGCAAAAGAGATAATGTCTCGCCGCTTTGAAAATAGATATCGTTCATATCAATATCTTTTCATTGCATCCCTAGCAAATCATTAATCAATGCCTAATTCGAAAGATCGACAAAAAAAAATAGACAAATTTGGGGTTTTCTCAAGAGCAATATTCTCAGTTGTTTATGAGCCGCGTTCGATTCTTCACATCACTAGCTTGTCACATAAACTACAATTTTCTCCAGCAATTTCACAATTATTGCCCGCGAAGGTGTTTCACGATGACTTAAAAACGCTTTTGTTTTGCGAAATGTGATCGTGAAATGTTCACCATTTTTTTTAAATAAAAAAATGTTTTTAATATTAGAATAAATTTTAATAATTTTATTATGTAACGCATTATGCTAAGTCTTCAAGTGTTTTCAAAATTGTTCTCTAAAAAATTCTAGTGATCGAGATGTGGCTTTAGTTGGTTTCACCCAAGTAAATTAAATATTTATTATAGATTTTTTTTAACCAATAAATAATTAATATAAAACTTTAAAAATTATTTCGCTATGATGTTAATATTCCTTTCTTTAATTGTGGTAAATATGTACATACGTATATAATTTTTTTTGGGTGATATGGGGGAGGTTTTTTAATTGAAATTCAAAACGTGTTAAACAGTTTTCTGTTAGGTGAGAAAATTTTTTAAATTAAAGTATCCAAAACGTGTTATCGTTAATACATTCATTTTGAATTGAAATTTAAAGCACGTACAAATTACTCACACATGTTTACTTTGTCCCGCTTATTTTTATTGATTGATGTTTAAAAGATTTACTGCCACGAGCATTACACAAACACATTTCACCAAAAGCATTTGGAGGTATTACAATCAGCAAGAAATATTAATACAGAGGCATATATGGGGATTATAACTTTGAGAGTTTTTACATTAACGGTTTTTACCCTGCTACAATCATTATTGCATTTTCTTTTGATGACAGTTCGAAAAATTTAAGAAAGATTTGCGCTGGGAGTGCTATATAGCAGAGGCCGCTTACCATTTATTCGATAAATAGATATATCACAAAGGGATCATCGTATTGGACCGAAGTGAGCTGGATCCCTAAATTTCGTTCTTCACCAGCAGCCTGCTAACATAACCTAGATAAATTAGTCAAATTAACAGAACCGCATATACATTATGAAATTAACACGAAATGGAGAAAATATAGATTTTCAATTTGTGTTACAAAGTCCACCACGAACGCTTCTCTACATCGCATGACTAATACAGCAGGGGGCGTAAGCCTAAATGTAAATGGTCTCTTTACAATACCATGCAACATACGTGAAAAATATGAAATCAGCTTCGTGATAAATTTTAACTATTGAAATATTCAAAACTTAGTATCTCAAATATAAGTTAGAAACGTTATCATTAATTTTTGTGCTAATATGCTCATACAAACCGACTGGAATAAGATTTTCGTGCGAAACCAGCAGCAGAAGTATGAAAAAGTAACTTATTTTTCTGTATAAAATACATGTAATGCTTACAAACTATATATATACAGCCAAAAAATAAACAAGTTTTAAGATAAACAATATTTCACAAATGAATATGAACTTTGAATTAATGTTAACAATTTTTATATGCCAAGATTCAGTGTACAATTTTCCATTTGTTTACCGCTGGTTTGTCTTTAAAAATAATAATTTAAAACATCAGTCGTGCGTTAAAAACCAATAAAAAAAATTATTATTTAATAACTAAACTTGTCGCATGGGGCCTATAGTCACAGCTAGTTAAATTTCTTCCACCGCCGAATTACTTACACAAACTTTTGTTGTGCAGAGATTTAAGACACAGTCATGTGCCCAAAAAGGTAAAGTAGTGGAAGAGGAGATAAATTAATGCCAGTTACTCATGGTCACAATAACATTTTATATTTCCTAGACATCCCCGCTTTTCCAAATATACCAAATGTTTAAATAAAATCAAGTGATTTCTTTAGTAGTTTTCTACGTGATGTGGTACAAACTGAAAAGCAACTTAACTGCAAACGGGTAACAATGTTTTCCTGAAAAAAAAAGAAAAAATAGTAAATATGTTTTAAATGTAAACAATAAACAAGAATTACATTAAGTCAAAAGTGATGGATAGAAAACAAAATTGAAAACTTAAAATCCAAATAAATAGAGAAAAAAATGTTTGTAAAGAAAAGTAAAAAACATTTACACAAAAAGTTATTAAAAAGAATTCTTGAAATTTTAACACAAAATTGTAACTGATGACTTATAGATAACATTCAACTGTTTTTCGTTAACTTTTTAAAAAGAAAAATTAAATGTGAAAAACATGCAAAACCAATTTGAGTAATAAGAAGATTTAAATGACATGTGTTTTTTTTTTCAAGAATGAGATGGTAAAATATTTGCTTAATACAATTTTCGAGATGCTTATAGATAAGATTTTAATAATGGAAGTTAAAGACATACATACATTGGTATGTGTGTACGTGGTATGTTCAGAAAGTAACAGCAATTTAAGTTTTTTTTTAATATTTAGTTATTCGTCTACTTTAACGATGGTGTCTTTAATCTAGTCCCCATATAGATATTAAGCACTTGTGCCAGCGCTGCTTTCAGTCCTTAAAACAATTCTCAAACTTGATTTTTGCAGGTTTCTTCATTATACTTTGGTTTCATTTGTATGAAAAAATTATGTTCTTTGTCCTCCGTTATAATAGTTTCTTTGTATAGGCTACTGACCCTCCAATGATATAAAATATTGGAATTTCCACAGAAAAGTCAGCGTCTTATCACCAAACGTAACCATGCTGCTCGATGAAAAATAGGCTACGTCACCAAGAAAAGCAACATGAGAAAAGGCGACATTTTACGTAGAGATGCCCATATTCAGTATTTAGTTTTGTTGACCTTCTTATACTTTTTATTCTCCTTTCAAAATTGAATTTTCAAGTCAGGGATTTAAAATAAAATATTAATTATTTTAATTAGTTCATCCCACGTTTGGTTGGAAGTTGCCAACTTCTTCAGGTATGATTTTATTTTTTCATCTGGTAACATTGCAATATAAAGAGATAAAAACAATGTTTAAAAACTTCCCCCATTATTTTCTGAACACATCTCGTTTATACGTACTTAGATATGTTTATATTTTTTTTAAGCGAGCAGCAACTGCCATTTAACATCAATTAATTACATGTTAAAATCATTTTGACATTATATATAAGTATTTCGAAATGTTTTACTGCAACATTAAGAAAATAGCTAAAAGCTTTTCCCCATCAGCTGCTCGTACTTTTCTTTATTCTCTTATATTGCATATAAATTATTCTTTAGCTAAGCACATGCATACTCATAGACACACACATACATACGTAAATACGAGTACGTATGTATGTTTATTCCATATTCCCAAAACAGCGCAAAAGTCTTCCAGCACTTAAATCACTATCAAGAGAATGTGCAAAGAATTGAAGGAAAAAAATTAAACTTATAAAAGTTTTGGGTGGAAAGTGTCAAAATAAAAGAGATACGAAAAAAATCTCAACATAAATGTTATGTAGCCATTGAGTTAAATTGAAAGCTAATGGACCTTAAACTATAATATACAGACCACATATACTACATACATATGCATCCCTCATTTACTACAACAACGTCACAACTGCAAAACTAGTTTTACAGAAAAAGAGTTTAAGTTTTTCGATTTACACACAAATTAATTGAAACAGAAAATTTTATTTTTCTCAGAAGACTTGAGTAAACCAGACAGTTTTTATACGACATGAAGAACAACCCATATTGTATATCACTAATTAAAAAATTCCAATATTTTAGTTATGGCGCTCTTTGAGTATATAAGCGATAAATTCTCATATAACAAAAATTAAAAAATTTAAAGAACCCCTGACGTACAGACCAAACAACTGGACCGATTTTCTTCAAGTATGAGTGAGAAGATATTATATCAAGTCAGCTGTCAAACGAAAAATACCAATTTAATATCGGTCTACTCGCTTAGGAGATAGGGCGTCAAAGACACACATATTCACCAGAATACATATAGAAAATATGTAATATCTTCTAAGCGGCTGGACCGATTTTCAAACATAGCTAAGAACACTTTCGATCAAGTCACCTTTCAAAAAGGAAAAAAAAAACTAAATCAAAATCGCTCCGGCCTTTTGGTCTGTGCAGGGACTCGGACAGACACAAAGATACACACACACACACACTAGAAACTTATAACACCCCTTTTTTGGCCGGGGATTTAAAAATAAACACCTAAACATGTGTTGGTTCATTGTTTAAAGATGGCTTGTATTACTCTGCTTTTTAACTTAGCCTCCTATGGGAAAATTAACATCACTCAAGATGATTTTTTGGTTAAACTCCGGATCTGTTTTATGCATTTCATGGCCAGTAGACTAGAGTCCTTGTGCTAATTGAGCTTTAAAAACCTTAAGACTTACCAAACTCATTATGCAAAAGACAAAGATCGACTAGAAGTGGACAAAGCTATGTGTTCCTAAAAACTATGGGGTACTACAACAGCTATATTTCATATCTTCATATCACTAACTTTTCCCAAACGCTCAAAGTATTGCATCAGTTGTGCAATTGCTGGCCGTGAAGGTGCTTCTCAACAACCAAGAAATGCTTCACTTTTTCGAATTGTGTTGGCGAAATTTTCACCATTTTTGTAGTGAACTTTAATAGTTTCTGTGCGTTCTAGAAGCGTATATCGTTTTAGTTTTATTAATGGATTCGTTTTTATTTCTAATCCGTGAACCAGTTACAAGTTGAGTCATAGCAACTTTCAAAATCTTGGCTTAACCAAAATAAAACGTCTTATTGACATACTCTGTATATTATATTACGCTAGATCAAAGCAAATTTGTCGACGTTGCCTTTGAAACATTTCCGTAGTACAAACATGTTTTAAGTTAAACCTCAACAGGATTTAAAAAATGGGTATGATTATCTTTAGAAAGGTGCAAGTTAGCCACCGGCCTTTTATGTTTTATATACATGAGTTGGCACATTGGAGACATAACATGACTTTTTGTGGCTCCTAATACTTACACTGAAGTAACTTTTTTTTTAAATATGATGGCGAATTACTTTTTATTTCAACTAGGATTTTTTTTGGGGAATATCTATATTATTCACTCGTTAGTTCTATTTTATCGAATGTTAATGGTTAAATATACATTTTTTCACTATAGTTATTTTCATTATTTTTTTGTTTTGCACGTGCAGCAAAAATTTTAACTTTTCAAGTGAAACTATTGGCTGACATTTCATTTTATATGCACATGAATTTTGTAAAAAAAAAACAGACAAAAATTTTTGAGTAATTTCATGTGGCTGTGTAGTTTGTTCTTACTTTCGGTCATTCAACCACATATATGTAATGGGTGTTTTTTATTGAGGTATAGAACTTTAAGTTGGCATCACTTTTTTAACTGGCGGCCATTTTGTCAGCTGTCAAGTGATTAATATTTAGTTTGGTTTGCCATTTCATCATGAACAGGTTGACAAAAGAACAACGCTTGCAAATCGTGCAAATTTATTTCGAAAATAATGGTTCAGTTCGTGAAGTTTACCGCAAGCTCCGTCCATTTTATGGTCGACATAATCGTCCATCAGAGCAATTAATTCGGTTAACCATGGATCGTTTTCGCACTACGTTTACTCTATGTGATAATACGCATCCGCAGAGACGTCGAACAGTGCGCACCGTAGAAACAATTGCCGCTGTAGAGCAAAGTGTTGAAGAGGACCCGAATGAATCGATTCGCCACCGTGCACAGCAATTGGAGCTTTGTCCATCAACTTTATGGAAGATTTTGAAGATTTTGAATGTGGATGAGTTGTGGTTCCAACAAGACGGCGCTACATGCCACACAGCGCACGTCACAATCGATTTATTGAAGGAAACATTCGATGAGCGCATAATTTCGCGGAATGGACCTGTCAATTGGCCACCAAGATCGTGTGATTTGACACCATTGGATTATTTTCTTTGGGGATATGTGAAGTCGCTCGTCTACGCCAACAAACCAGAAACGTTAGGGGACTTGGAAGCCAACATTCGTGGCATTATTGCCAACATACGGCCCCATATGCTCGAAAAAGTGGTTGAAAATTGGACCTGTAGAATTGGCTTTATTCGAGCCAGCCGCGGCGGCCACATTAATTAATGGCATAAAATTATCCTTCCAATAAAGCTAAATTGATGGACATTAAAACGATTTTCTTGTGTTTTATTTCAATTCGAAGTTCTATACCTCTAAAAAAAACAACCTGTATATTAACTTAAATTTCCAAATAAACATACGCAAGCAAGTGCAATTTCCCACAGCCCATTAAGAGTGTAACTACATACATTAATAATTATGTACACTTGTGTGTGTGTGTGTGTGTGTGTGTGTGCGTGTGTGCTTGTTGTGTGGGTAGAGTAATTGATGGATGAATTTTGAAACTGAAGACGACATAATACATCTTCTTTTTTCCAGCTTTGTAATCTCAATGACAGTAGGTTGACGTTATTAGATTAAAGTAGAGGAAAATGATTTAAGTTCCAAGTTTTAAAATTGGCAGGACGATGGATGGACATTTATCGGCAATTTACTTATAATATTTATGTTGCAGCATTTTAGGCTGTTGTATTTTTAGCTTTAAAGTTTAAACATTACAGTTATACTAGTTTCACATTTGATTTTTTAAACAAGTTTAAGCAAAATGATTTAAAACTTAAACTAAGCCGTTCAGATTGAGTGTTGCCAACATCTTCATTTTAATACAATTAACAAAAACAACAAGTAATTCACTAAATTAAAAAAAAATATTTTGCATATTTTAATACATTTTTACTATTTAAATTTATTTACACATATATGTATGTATATGTACACATTTATAATAAGAAAGTGTCAACCGCGTACAAATTTTCATGATTAAATATTTAATACTATTTTGAAAATAAATCGCAATATCTGTTATACATATACGGCCTTATGTATAATAAAAAATTTACTTCTTACTTCTTAGCATAAGTGGCAATATTGAATATGATCTTAACGAGTTTTGCCATACAATTTTATATTTAAAATCGCGCTAGAATGAAAAAGTTGATATTTACTTCATTATAGTAATGTTGTCTGGGAACTTTTGCTTTAATTGTTGACATAATTTCTCATAAAATAACCAAACATTGCCACTTATTCCACCGAAAATGGAATACAACTCTCATGTATGGGACGGCGATTCAAAGTCTATTTTGGGGCTGCTCGACCGCGTACAGGAGAGGGCGAAGAATCTCATCGGTGACAGTAGGGTTCCCATATTGATTCATTGGAGCATTGAGGAAATGTTAGAGAACTTTTTGCTGAAACCAGCAAATTTTTACGTACAACACGTGCCTCATTCAGAGCACATCCCTTTGTGGTCGATTGGCCAATAAAACGCACTACGCATTACAGAGGATATTTCTTTTTTAGCCGAACTGTACGTATGTGGAATAAAGTACCTGCGGAGGTCTTTCCTGTCACTACTAGCGTGAGAAAGTTTAAATCAAATGTCTACAGACAGTACTCCCTCTATCGTCCTTCCATATAACCTATTTTCCTTGTTTTATCACAATGCATTGCATGAGTGGGGGTTATATCCCCTGAGTGCTGGTCCTAAAAAAAACCACAAAATTTTGATATGGAAATGAATGCATGATTTACAAATATTACACATAAATGATGAGACGTTTATGAGATGTTTAATGTTCTATGGCTGAAAGAAACTCTTTGGTGGAGTCATAAAATTTAATTTATTTGTGCAACTATTTGAATCGCGATATTATTATTTATTATAATTGTTTTTAAAATCAATCGAAGTAAAAGAATGCAAAAACTTATTCTGATCACCTTAATATTATACTTAATTTACATTAAGAATTTTTTCATGAAATTACTCACATGAAAAAATTTTCATTTGTCAAATGCAGGCGTATAGAACCAAATTATAATAAAAAAGTTGCCAAAAATGGTTTAAAAATTTGTGCTACGTCATTTTTTATGTATCACTCTCAAACAATTCTATGAAATTTCTTTAAAAAAATGCTTCATGTAAATTAGGTATTAGTTGTTTTGCTAAAAATTCTATTTGTCTGATTGCCTTTATAATTTTTTTACAGAGTGTACTTTTAACACATAAAATGTCATATTAAATTAAGCAAGAAGTCCATTAGCTAAGCCGAATAGATAAATTATTTGAATATTTAAAGATTTAGTTTTTTTTATGAGCCATTTAAAAATAAATTTAGCTGAAATTGTAATTTGCCATTGTCACTTCATAATAAACCAGAGATTTTTGTTGTAAATTTTTGAGCATTTGCTGACATTTTATAAAAAAATTACTTTGAGTTGTCAACTGGGCTTGGAAATGATTAAAGATGATTACAGATTTAACTTAAATTTCAAAGCTTTATTAATTTATCTTTAAAGTATAACTGAAATTAATCACACAATTGAATGTCCATCACATCCAAGCCGCTGCCTCTGCCGTGAATGATTGAAAACCACTTGAATTTGTGTTGGATTTCGTTTTGTCGAAAGCTTTAAAACCTAAAGCAATTTCATTTTGTGGTTTCTTTTGCACAGATTTTTACCATTTTTAACAAGATTGTGATGAAAGTGCTGTTGCGAATAGTTTTGGTCTATGGTCGGTTAAATATATTTTTGCTTCATTCAAATACAGACACACATTTACTTGTACGTATGTATGTAAGTATATGTACATATGTACATGCAAGTGTAAAAATTTATTAATATCTTCAATTTTATACGAATATATGCACACACTCGCATCTACGTAAAATAGAAACGACTATCGGTCTTGTTCTCGCTGCCTCTAACGTTGTATATATGCATACATACATATATATTTACACATCCCTACAAACATTTGGAAGATATATTGCCCAGAAGATATATATACAATATCTTATTTTTATCATTTAGAAGAAAATCATCAAAGCAATACTTTTTTGATATTAAAATATTTTCATTTTAGTGAAACATTTTGAATGAACAGTTCAAAATGTATTGACTATTTATTTTTTCCTTTAACCAAGTATTTTGTGTTATTAAAATGTTGCTTTTTGTTCAGCCTGGTGTTTTATCACATGCGCAATAAATTTATAATATCAATATGTTTTTAACTAGAAGATAAAAAAAAAATATTTAATTTGAAATAAAAACAATCGGAAAATTTTCAAAACATTTGAAATTGAAATAAAAACAATTAGAAAATTTTCAAAACATTAGCTCAGGAAATTCCTTTTAATAATAAAACTATGATGACTCCTGTGAGAATAAATTGAATTTAGTTGACCTTAAAAAATTGCTTTAAATTTAAATTAATGACAGTTTTATGTACATATACATTTATACATACATACATATACATATATATATATATATTTCTTCTTCTTCAGATAATTTAGCAAAATTGTAAAATTGTATTTTGGGAGATAATCTATCGTTATAAATAATTAACTTCTTCAAGATAATCTGGCAATATCATAAATAGTTCAGTTAGATGATTATCTAGCAATATCATTGTTTTATCTTCTAGAAGTATTGCATTCGTATTTCTTGGAAGTATCGCCCTGGCCGCACAACCTCTCCCGAAGGGGGAAACTTCCGCAATACGAATATGATTGTTGCCGCAATAATATTTTTCTTCCAAGCAATACGATTTCGAATCATTTTCGTATTACTTTGCTTGTAGGGATATAATCGTTTGTTGTTGCTTTATTTTTCACTAAACTTTTTTTATTTTCAAATACTTCATAAATTTTCTAAGGATATTATTCGATACCAAGCACCTATCGTACTTTATTGTCATTGTTTAATCTTCTGGAACAGTGAGCAAATCGTAGAGCGGTAAAATAGAAGGAAAACAGAATGAAAGTAAAATTGATTGAAAATACTAAACAAACAAAAAACACATAAGCACACAGATAATGCAGAGACTTTTGAATATGTTCGAAATAGTTTGGCCTTGATTTTAGTTTTTGCTATTTTTTTTTATTAAATCATAATATATTTTTATTGCAATTAAATCGTATATTTTATAATTCTTTTTTGTTATTCCTAAAGTTGCAAGCAGATACTGCTTTTCAAATTTATTTTGATACTCTTATAAATATTTTGAGCACAAGTTGTCCTTCAAACCTTTTTTTTTTTTTGCTTAGTTAGTGTTTTGCTTTATTTTTTGTGTTTTTTGAAGAAAAAAAATTGAGAAATATTTATAAAAATATTTAATGTGCCTTAAGATTTTGCATTTGAAAATGAACAAAGACAGCTTAAGAGTTGTAATATGCTGATCATATATGCAACATGAAAAAGTATGAATAGTTTATTTCCATTTTGCTTACAAAATAGTACTTTTTATTTTAAATTTAATTGCAATTTAAATAAAAGGACTTTAGTTATTTAAATCTCTACATGTAAGCCATATTATGTATGCATGGCCCTTATGCACGCCTTCGCAGTCAATATTTATATACATATGTATATTATTATATATTATATTATATATTATTACTACTCGTATATATATATATGAGTATTACGTATTATATTTCTTTTTTAAGAAAATTCATTGCTATACTTTTCAATATCTGGTTTAAATAAACTAATTTTATTGCATATCAAGATTAAACCTCTTATTGGAAGACCCTATAGTTTGTAAGCTTATAAAATAATATAGGCAAGTGTGCTTGTATTGGTTTTATTAGTATTTGCTAAAGTTTATAAAATTGTTTTTGGTGGTTTTAACTTTTTCGAACTTTTGTTCAACTTTATTTCATACAATGAAAAAACACATTAAAATAGAACAATGAAAAATTTAAAATTTAGCAGCTTTAAAAATTTCGTTAGATTTGTATTTAAGTATATGTATGTGTATAATATATTTTCTAGGGGGGTATTATGACTGGTAATTTTCAAGAGCAATATTAAAATAAATAATTACAAGCAATTTTTAATAATTCTTGGGGGCAACATCAATTCTTGAGGGGCAATGCACCCCCCAGAATGGCCTTTCTACGCCTACGTGTGTAATACGTTGAATTGGAATGTTGAGCAACCCTGATATGGCAGAACCAGGGTTGCATTGAATATCCAATTAAAGCCGGAGTAATAAAAGGAAATGTATCTTTTTCTTTTTCGAGCTGCATTAAGATGTCACACATATGTGACAGAAAGTGAAGTTAACAGGTTTACACTCTAAGCCGACGTAAAAAGCTTTATTAACTACAAGCGCTTTTGAAAATTTTAGTTACCATAATAATGTAAGCCTATAAAGGATTTTTAAATTTTTTAATTTTTTGTAAGATATCATGGAAATTTTTTAGGACGCTGAGCATTGTGTTCTATTCGCGTAGATCTGCGACTTAAGAAAACCACACTAGAAAAAGTCAAACGAGGTCAAATCGCTTACTCTCGGTGGCCAGTTCACATTAGCTCCACGTGAAATGATCACGTTCTCAAATCGCTAGTGCTTCAAAGTTCGAATTTCCTTTTTGAAAAATCCGTTACAAAGGACCTGTTCAGAAATTAATCATTCCGCTGCAAAGAGGAATTTAAATGTCCTAAAGTTCTTCACTGAAGTAGATAATTTACAAATTAATGTCAAATTGGAGGTACAACTCGGAGAATAAAAAAAAGTACTCAAAAAAATGTACTTAAGTTATTAGTCTTAATTTTAGTAACTGCGTATAATCATAATTGTAGCGCAAATAATTCATACGTTCGCATATTTTCTCTCAAGTAGCTATGGCTATAGCCGAATCCAACATAAAATAGCATCTCTACTTCATTTATGCCAAAAAATAAAATACGCTACAACTATAATTAAAAAGGCACATTCGTATCAAGAATATTGACTGCCTGTCATTCTTATATTCTGAGTATGTTTATACTCAGAATATGGATATTTAGTCGGACAAAACAATATACGCATAATACTCGGGATAGTTATTCATCATTCGCCACCATATGCATACATTAGTGTATATTAAATGGAAGGATCAATTTGTTTTGGCTGTTTGAAAACATACTTTGTGTGTGTGTGTATGTGTGTGTGTGTAAATAAAATAGCGCTGCATATACGGATGAGTATTCAGAGTATTTATATACTTATGCCTATGATTGTAGCTCGTACAGTCTATAAATTTTAGTTGCAGTCCTTTGTGCTGCATAATTAAAAAAAAAAAAAAATGTGTACGAACACAGTTGTTGGATGTTTATAGTTATACGCATTCGGTTCAATATTAATGCGTGTGATTGCTTGCATATGATTATGTTGTTTGTTTTTAGCTGTACGCATTCATAGTAGTTTGACGCACAATACTCAAAGAGTACTTAAAACGATACTTAAGTCATTCTCTGCTACACATGTGGTTCTTACCAAAAAAAAGATTATCAGCGAACTTGTATTGCAGTTTAAATAAAAATTGGCTTTAAGATGCAGTGCATTGACGCATTCACGAACAATTCCATAAAAAATACTATATGCACGATAACTTCTACTGTTCTATGTCCCGAATATTATTTTATGTATATAACCTCCTTACAATGCTCTTAATTGCTATTAAAGAAAAATCTATTTTTGTTTTTATCTTTCTAGTTTTTATCTACAGCGGAATAAGTAAGGGAAATCAAACAAACAAAGAAAACACAACACGTGTAAGTATCATTAATTTCATCTTAAGTTTTTATATTACGACTAGAGTTTTTCGCTTTATTATAAATAATATTAATAAGAATTGTTCAACATTAACTGAAAACACCACAGCAATAGTAATGAAATAAAACGAAATAGCAAATGGGAAAAGAAACTCTCAGTTTGTAAATAAGAAAAAAAAACAGAAATAAAAGAACATCATCCAGCATGATAGACAGTTTCTAGGCTCGCACTTAATAAGTTCGGATTTATAAAAAGCCTTTTATAGACTTAACAAATGAATGAAGGAAACTTTTTTAAGTTAATAAACGAATAGATGTATGTACTGAGTTTATAGAAACTTATGTTTGTGTTGTGTGCCAGCATTTCTACAAATAAACTGACAATGATACTCGTATTAGAATGAAAGCAGTGAAATACTCGTATGTTTTTGTTTTGTGGTATTTGTTGGTTGTGCGTGCGTCACATACAATCGATTTATTGATAAATTTCATGGTTAAACAACTGTCAATTGGTGTAACTTATAGACGGACACCTTTTTCTGACGAAATAGGCAGCCAGTAGGTGGGAAGGAGGAAGCAAGCAGGTAGGCAGTAGTGACATTAGTACTCGTACCATGTAAATTTGTTTAATTTGGTTTTGAGGAATTTGTTTTATTTCGTTTTATTTTTCTTTGTATTACGTTTGGTAGAGCAGGTGCAAACATATGTAGATGTGAAGAATGAGGAATTTATAAATAAAGGAGGGGGCTGCAAAATATACTCGTATGTATATCATAATGTTTTATCGCATGATAAATTACTTTAACGAATTTACCAAGATATTTGAAATTTTTTAACAGATTTTATTGATATGCTATTTTCCTATCCTTTTATATCCGCATATTGACACGAATCATAGAGAAAACTCCAATATTTCGAATTGTATTATTTTAAAATGTAATTTTGATTACCAAAATACGGCTTCTGTACCATTTTGCTGAAGCAGTTGAAGAATTTTAGACGAAATTATACTTAAAATTGGTACGTCTTTAACTCACACTTAAGCTTTGGGTAACTTTTGGTATACCCTTTGTAGCCAAAAAAAAAATTACTTTCCATTCTACGTTAAAAAAGAATGACAAATAAATATCATAGTAAAAAAAGTAATTACTTAATGGGACAATGGGTAGTATGAATAAAAAAAAGTATTTGCTTTTTACTTAAAAATTTGTTTAAAAAAACAAAAAAACACACACATATTTGGGGTTTTAAAACAATTTTTTAAGTAAAAAGCAAATACTTTTTTTTATTCATACTACCCAATGTGTCAGCTATACGTTCCACAATAAATTATATTAGTCTACAGTGAATTTGTGAAATGGGAACTGTACAAAAGCAAGCCGGGTTGTACGTGAATTTTTCAAACCAGAACCGGACACAGAAAAAAATGATTTGTAAATACAATTAATTTTTTTGTTATATCAATTAAATAATTAATTGATTTTGAACCTACAATGGCTTTTGTAAATACAATTAACGAAATTGTAAGATAAAGGAAAATCTGAAAAATATTTTCAATTAAATATATCAACAAATAGTTTGTTGATATCTATTTATTTTTTAAATATTTATTTTTGTTAGATTTCAAAGTTATTTCAATTAAATGCATTGTTATATTAACAATGCGAATTGTTGAATTTCAATGCAAGTTTTGATTATCATAATTGTTATATTAACAATGTTTTTTTATACACAATGACAGTCCTCGAAACGATGTTGTGCTTGTCTGCGAAAAACACTAAATGCCTTTGGTTGGAGTTGAACCGGCAACCTCAGGACTAATAAGCTGACTTACTTACCTCTCAGCTAAAGAGCAACACTTTATTAGATGCTCAAATAATGAATACACACAAAACATGATTTCTTGTTTCTTCTGCATGTGTGTATTCCGTTATGGTATAATTTGACAAATAATTTTGTTGAGTAATTTAGTTGACTAAAAACATTTAAATTTGTTATATCAACAATGATGATTGTTAATTTTTAAATTAAATATTAACAATTTGTTTTGTTGGTTGCATTTCGATGATATTTTTTTCTGTGGATATAAAGTATAAAACAGAGCAACTATTTATTTTGAATCATAGTTTTATTTATGTAACTGCCTGTTTTTATGTCATCAACTTCCGTTGCTTGCACTGCTCTAACAGTTTTTATTTTGGAGTTTTGACTGTTTTTGGCTCAGTGTGCGATATTTTTAAGCATCAAGAAGGCTTTACAGTTTTTTGTGTGAAAAGAAGAAAACTTTTTCATTGTATGGCTTAACAATTTTATCCATAATATAGTGGATGTCAGTATAATTATTTACTTTATTTTTATGAGATCTTTACAGTGAAAATAGAAAACTTTGCTATCAGCTAAATCCTGCAAAAGTATGTTCGTAAAAGTAAAAAAATTACCCTTTATGAAAACATTATTTTTACAAAAAAAAAAAAAAAATAAACAACAGCAAAGGGAAATAATAAAACATCCTTAAAACAAACCTAAGCATCACATAAACTTACCATTTTGTTGCCCTTTAATTTACAATCCTTATGCCAAAAAGCATCCTAAAATTTAACACCAATGAATCACATACTTATGCACACATAAAAAAGGATATATCTCTTCTTTCATAAGAAAAATTTAATAAAAATCAAATCCTTGAAAGGATTTCTTGTCTATCTAATAAAAGTTTATTGCAATGCAAGTAATATTGTTATTCAAGTTTTGTTTACCCTTCACTATGGCAGGCACATGATTTAATGTTTTATGTTTCCAAAAAAAAAAAGAGTTAATAATAAAAAAGGTCTTACAAGGCTGGTTGGATAGTTATTTTCAGATTACTTTTCTCATGTGCTTAATATTACGGGGCATTTAAAAGCTTATACTAGTGTTTTAATTTTTACGAATTCTGCTGATTTCTTGGAAAATCTGCGTTTTCTAAACTTCATGCACAGAAATAGTTTTTATCAGTTTTTCTGCAACTTAGTCCGTTACTTAATATAATATTTAAATTTAATTTAGTCATTGACTGATTTAATCATTTTATTAAATGATATAGCAAAAAGATATTAGATTAAGTTACATTTCAAACGAATAAAAGCCAAATTAAAATCGGTCTAGCTGCAGCGTCAAGTACATACATATTCACCAGAATATATATAGAAAAGATGTTATATCTTGTAAACGGCTCAACTAATTTCCTTCAAACATAGCCAAGAACACTTTCGATCAAGTCACATTTCAAACCCAAATCGGTCCAGCCGTTTGGGCTGTATGTGAACTCGTGCAGACACACAGATATACAATATAAATTTATAACATCCATTTTTTGGTCGGCGGTTAAAAAATATATAAATTTGTTTTAATTTTCAGTCAACTTTTTTCTGCTGACTTTGTTTTGTTAAATTTTATGTTAATTATATAAAACAGTTCAACTACTCGTATCATAAAGCACATAATTAAAAATAATCGAAATGATAAAAATTTTTTGGTTAAACTAATTTGCAATATCATGAGTAGTTTTATAATGATTGAATAAACATAACCTTAAAAATACTCGTATATGATTATATTCAATTCAAATTATATTAAAGCCTTTAAAACAAATTAAAAAAGCTTGTATTTGTATGAATGGCTCGGCTTGTCAATTTGCCAATGCACAATGAAAGTTGTTGTAGTTGTTTTCTTCAAACTACAAAATTATTTTATTTTTTATAAAAAAACAATTTTAATATTTAAGTAATAAAATATTCTATAACAATCAAAAATCAAAAATCAATTGATTAATAAAAACTAGATACATATGTATATATATATTAAAAACAATTAAAAAAGGAAAATATATTCAGAACATATTTGAATTTATATACAAAGTGTTTTAAGTATAAAGTACCTACAACTACTTCCCCTTCAAAAAATTAATTCTTGATAAATTAAATGAAACTCTCTTGACATTCGGTTGAGGTTGATTAACGGACAAATTTTGACATATAGAAAGACTTTCGGTTAAAGCAGGTTTCAAACGATCAATAGGAAATACTACTGCTCCATTATTTATTTCAACCTTAAAATATTTAGGTTTTCTTTCAATAACTCTATAAGGCCCCTCATATGGCTGTCGCAGTGTACGTTTATGAATGCCCCGCACAAAAACATATTTACAGTCTTTCAGATCTTTAGGAACATAAATACCAGATTCGGAATCCTTGTGATGATTTAAATTAGATTTTACATTTTTGAAATGATTTTTTAATTTATACAAAACATCGGAAGCATCAAAATTCTCTGTAATAGTGATAATTTCTCCAGGTAATCGTAGATTTTGCCCGTACACCATTTCAGCAGGTGTAGCATGTAAATCTTCCTTATAAATGGAACGAATACCTAATAAAGCGAGCGGGAGCTCATCAAACCAGTCCGCTGATTTACCTCTAGCCATCAAAGATGCTTTGATTTGTCTATGAAATCGTTCAATCATACCGTTAGATTGCGGGTGATATGGAGAAGTCGTAATTCTGAAACAACCTAACATATCCGCTAATTCTTTAAATGTTTTTGAAGTAAACTGCCTACCTTGATCTGTAGTTATATTCAGTGGCACTCCAAAACGGGAAACATAGTTTCTTATAAATGTGTCAATTATATCAGACGTTGTAATGTCCTTCAGAGGGTATGCTTCGGGCCAACGTGTGTGACGGTCAATTATAGTCAAAATATATCGATGACCACGTGAAACCGGTAAAGGTCCAACTATGTCCATATGTATGTGTTCAAATCTACCTCTTGGTATCTTTATTTTTTCCACAGGCGACTTGGTGTGTCTACTAATTTTTGATTTCTGACAATCCAAACATTCTCTCGACCACTTATTCAACTCCTTATTCATATTTGGCCAAAAATAACAGCGAGTTATTAATTTACGAGTTGCTCTTATACCCGGGTGTGAAATATTATGCAACTTCTCGAAAACTGTTTTCCGCAAATTTAGTGGAACAAAAGGTCTTGGTAACTCCAAGGAACATTCACACCATATCTCTGCATTAGTATTAGGTACTTTCACTATTTTAAGATTAAGGTGTTTATCTCTGCTCCGAGCTGATGTTAAAAGATCTTCATCCCTCTGTTGCTCATCAAATAAAATTTTAAAATCCAGTGGTGAGTTTTTATAGGATTCTATTTCAAATGTCCTAGATAATGTATCAGCCACTACATTGGAATCACCATTAATATGTCGAATGTCATTCGTAAACTGGGAAATGTATTCCAAATGCCTAATCTGTCGTGGACTTCTCTCGGTCTTAGATCGCAAAGCAGATATCAAAGGTTTGTGGTCAGTATAAACAACGAAAATCCTTCCTTCCAACAAGTATCTAAAATGTTTAATGTTTAAGTAAATCGCCAACAATTCCCGATCAAAAGCACTATATTTGCTTTCGGATAAGGTAAGTTTCTTAGAAAAGAAAGCTAATGGTTCCGAAATGTCGTTATTAATCTGTTGTAAAACCCCACCTACTGCCACGCTTGAGGCGTCTACCGTTAAAGTTAGTTTTGCCTTATTATTAAAATGATTTAATAAAACTCGGGAAGCAAAAGATTCCTTTATATGTTCAAAAGCTCTGAGGGCGTCATCAGTCCAATCTAAAATTTTCTTTTTATTTCTCAAAGCGTGATTAATTATGTTATGCAGAGAACTAGTGCATTCAGCTAACTTAGGAATGTATTTATGATAATAGTTTACCATACCTACGAATTTTTGGATCAGTTTTACGGTCTTTGGACGCTCAAAGTTGCGAATTGCTAATACTTTTTCTTCCGAAGGCTTGATTCCGTTCTTTGAAATATTGTGTCCTAAAAAATCTACACTCGAAACTCCAAAAACACATTTCCCGGGTTTGATGTTTAACCCATAATCATGTAATCGTTCAAAAACCCTCTGCAGATGAGAGATATGTTGTTCCTCGTTTTCACTATATATTAGTATGTCATCGATATAAACAAAAATAAAATCTAAGCCATCGAAAACTTCGTTAATAAACCTCTGAAAAGTTTGAGCAGAATTTCGTAAACCAAACGGCATTCGGAGAAACTCAAACATTCCAAATGGTGTTGTGATAGCTGTCTTAAATATATCTTCATCTGCCATTGGTATTTGGTGGTATGCACGAACTAAATCTAACTTGGAGAATATATTTTTGTTTCTCATATTCATATTCAAGTCTTGAATATGTGGCAAAGGATATCTATCTGGTAATGTAACTGCATTTAACCTTCTGAAATCGCCGCATGGTCGCCAGTCATTTGGGTCTTTTTTTTTAACTAAATGTAATGCCGAGGCCACACTAGAGTTCGATGGTCTACAAATACCAGATTTTACAAGAAAATCGAATTCAGTCTTTGCTGCCTTATATTTAACGGGGTCTAAACGTCTAGGTTTTGAAAAAGGTAAAGAGCCTTCTGTTACTAGTCTATGAATAGTAGAATGTTTAATAGGCTTTGAATAATCTGGTTCCAATATCAAGGAAGGATATTGTTTCAATAGTTTCGTATATTGGTTATCCATAGCAAATAATTTAGGGAGAGCAATTTTACACGTATCTGAAAATGTATTTACCGCCAATTTAGTCAATGGATCAATTAAACGTTTATGTTTCACATCTATCAAAAGACCATATTTATAAAGAAAATCAGCGCCAATAATGGGCTTAGAGATATCTGCAACAAGAAAAACAAAAGGAAATTCGCGACGAAGACCTAAATCTAAGTTAAGCATTTTCTTTCCAAATGTAGAAATACTTGATCCATTTGCAGCTGTTAGAATGATATCTGATTGTTTGTTGTGATATTTAAAACTTGATGATGGCAAAACAGAAATTTCGGCACCACTGTCAATTAAAAATTTTATTTTGTTGTTGTTATCAAAAATAAAAAGGCGACTAAAAGGATAATCAGTATTTCCATTGTTCGTCGCTGCAACAATGGAAGATCCTAGTTTGTTGATTTTTCATTATTATCAGAAAATGAGCATGGTGGCTCACATCTTCTAGCTTGAGAGCCAAACCTATAGTGAAATCGGCATAGCCAACTTTTGTTTAAAGAACGACCACGACTACGTGAACCACTCCTAGAATAACTTCTATACATAGGTCGGGACGTCCGATATTCTAACTCCTTTTTAAGAGAACTGACTTCTAATGACAATTTTTCTATATTTTCACACAAAGAAGTAGTTACAGTATGCATTATCTTTTCAATATTTGACGTTTCGGAATATCCCTTAATACTACAAACTTCTCCATTGTAAATAACCTCATATAATCTATCAGCCAACTGAATTAATTCATTTTTATCACTTATGTTTGATCCTGTCAAAGCAACATTGAGTGATTTTGGTAACTTTCGTAACCACAATTTTCTCAAAACATCTTCACTAAAGTTTGAACCAGCCAGAAGGGCCAATGATCTGTAAAACTCGGACGGTTTTCTATCCCCCATATCACTATCTGAGAGAATTTTATCTAATTTGGAGGCTTCGCTCAACGAGTGACGATCAATCAAAGTTTTCTTCAATTGAAGATACCGATTATTTGTAGTGGGATTCTGAATCACGTCCAAAACTTTTATTATAACATCCTGTGGAAGGGCTGTTATGATATATTCATATTTGGTCTGATCTGTAGAAATGCTTTTAGTTGCAAACTGCATTTCAGCATGCACAAACCAAGCGTCAGGACAGCTGGTCCAAAATTGAGGAAGCTTAACAGAGGAAGCACAAATATCTAAAGCCATTTCTGGCGTCCTACTGATCAATTGATCGCTGAAACCACTACGTGGGTTAACGTTATTACTTGTATCCATAGAAATTCTCGATTCCGATGCAGAATCTTGCGATTGTGTGTCATTACGTGTAGGTGAACGCGGTGTCATTTTAAAGGGAAAGTTTACAAATGTAAAATGCAAAATTAAGATTTTAAATAGTCTGAACGACTAGCGTATGTTATTAAATTTTATAAACGGATAATGTTTAATTGTATGTATGAATATTAGAATAATAAGGGAACAAAACTAAAGACTTATCTTTGATGATTTTGCGGTATTGTTCTTACAAATATTATATAAATCCTCTTACTTCCTTGCTTGAATGAATCTTGAAACAGTTTTCTTGAAAAAAAAGGTTTCTTGAAAAAGTTACATTAAAAACATCTATCTTTTTAGCGTCTTATCTTGGATCTTGCTTAAATGAATATGTCTTGAAAAATTTATCTGCCATCAGCTCTTATTGGTAATAAACACAGATTTATTTCCAGCTTTCTTTTTCCTGGGTGTAAAAATTCTATTTATTTAATTGTAGTTAATCCTTAATTTTGATCTTTCAGTTCAGGCAGGCAGGATCGCCAATTGTAGTTGTTTTCTTCAAACTACAAAATTATTTTATTTTTTATAAAAAAACAATTTTAATATTTAAGTAATAAAATATTCTATAACAATCAAAAATCAAAAATCAATTGATTAATAAAAACTAGATACATATGTATATATATATTAAAAACAATTAAAAAAGGAAAATATATTCAGAACATATTTGAATTTATATACAAAGTGTTTTAAGTATAAAGTACCTACAGTTGTTTTAGTGTACAAAGCGTTTCTGTTTAATCAGCAATACTCGTAGTAAAATTAAAAGTCATAAAATCTAATTATTTTCAAAAATATTCAAGTCCTCTTGTAAAAATTCCATTAATTATGTATCTTACTTCCTTCCCCCCTTTATGCAAGGGCCGCCCCCCAGGACACATGATTATTCAATAATAACTATTATTACGAGTAGTTATACGTTACACATTCCAATTTCACAGACACTGTCTCTGTGCATATTAAACTCACATGTTGCAAGTGCTAGAGTCTTTAGAAATTTAAGTGTTGATTAAATTCATTTTATGCATATAATAGCACATGTTAATGAAAGTTCGAATATTATATGTATCAATTCTATATATTCCCTCATGTAACTGCAAATTAAATATTCAAGGATATTAAGCGAAGCATGAACTTGCTACAGAGGCAATATTAATATAAATATGTCAGTATATACATTCACTTAACATCTGCATACTGATTGTAATTTTCGCGAAATGGAATAATATTTTCTTGCTAAGCTTTTCATAATCACAGAAGTGCTTAAGTCTTATGCAGAAATCATATAATTTGTACGAACTTTATGGTTTAATACACTTTTGGGGAGAGAACTTTATTTCTCTGACTTGGTATCAATTATTCTGCTTAAGTCTTATAAGGAAGCTTTAGTGACTTTTATAACATTTATTTTACTTAATCTCCTAAGGAAAATTGTATAAAGTATCTTCGAGCTAAATTATTCAGTAATATCTTTCCTGAAGGACACAATAGTATCTACGCATTTTTGCACATCATATCCAATTTATTATAATATTTACAAGTATAAATGAAATACAAAATTAATAATTTTGTAATTAATAAACAAATTTTACTATAAAGACTATGACGTTTCATTAGAAAAAATATTTTTTGTGAAATATTATGAGAAAAAAATTAATTATTTTTGGATTTATAGGTTTATATTAAAAGCCTTATGATTAGCAAATAATTTTATGGATTTGATGAGTAAATTAAACTGAAATTTTGAATCAAACACTTTTTGAATACTTTTAAATCTTTTAAAATGAAGACATCGCCACATTTAGAAGTGTTTGGTGGCAGCATTAAACTCAGCGTTCTAGGCACCCATTTTGTTTAAAAAAAATTTTAATTTCAAGCTCATTTGTACTCGTATTAAATATATCGTTACCTTAATATAGAAAGGCACTAACTCATTATTTTTTTGGAAATCGAGATTTTCTAATTTTTCGATACATTAGATGTTCTTCTATCGATATATACAAAAAAAGCTATTAAGTTAGGGCCTTTCTATATTAAGGTAACGTTATATACGTATTTATTATTATTCTTATTTAAACTTATCATAAATAATTTACTCATTGTATCCAAAAATATTTGTCTTTAGCGTAAGTAATAATTAAATTATAATATTTAATACATATTTTTATGAGCGTAGTTATTAGTTTTATTGCTACTATTAAATACATTTCCAGCAGACAAAGGATTATTTACTGGAGAACAGCTGAAGTCGTTTTGTTCTCTAAAGCACCATAAAATTTTAATATTATTATTTTTTTTAATACTCGTTATTGCTGCCAGCAATTGCTGCTGCTGTCGCTAATTTGCTTTATTACATAATATCGCTAACAGTTTAATACATGTATATGGGTGGCATTTTTTTTTTGCTGCTCTTTTGAAAAATTTAACCAAAGTGAGAGTGCAATAATTCTGTAATGGCTGTCCAATCTAAACATTTGATAGATGTCGTAAAGATACTTGAACTTCATTAACGGCGATTTTTGGATTAACTGCTGACCAGAATGTCGTATATCCCAATGGATTTACCACAAAATACGCATACAGATATGGGGGCTATTACTGGAAACCTCATGTCGAATGATCTGGAAAGCAATGCTTAAGTTTAATATTGTCGACAGTGTGACCCTCTCAGCATGTTCGTCAGGCTTTAATGCATGCTAGATTAAGTATCTTTCAAGCCAGTTAATTGTGAGGTTGATATAAGTAGAACAATGAATTTGCTTAGCGTTTCAACAGTTCTATTTCGGGTCCTTATTGCTACAATAACAGGGCGCCTTTCAGTCTAGCACTGTAGGAAGTTGGCCTTCAATTTTCAGGCACAGTTTTCAGCTGCCTCTCGGAACTATCAATTTCATATGCAAATACCTTGCACTGTTTCATCATCATATAGTTATGAAATAAACACATGCTTTGTAACTTACTGTTACTCGCTTTTTATACCTAATCCTCTCCCATTATTTCACTTCTCCCATCTTAACTTCGGCAACTACCACAAATCCATACTTATCTTTCCCTATTGCCAAATAACATAAAGAGGCCATTCAGTTTTTAACCCAAATGAGCTTAACACTTAGTTTTCTCCTGTCATCAATCTGCCAATCTAGCTTAACCTAACTTTTGTGACGAAGATGCAGGTTTTTACTTAAATTGATGTTTTAAAATTAATAAAATAATTTTTTTCCAAAGTCTTCTTCAGTTTTTTTTTTCAAATCATCTCTTATCATTTATGAAACATAAACTAATTCAAGTTATCAAATGCCATGAACTCGCAGTATGTGTAGACTGAAGCATTAAACACATAGACAACAACTTTTGTGGCTGTCACCAACTTAAGGTGTAACCATAGAAAACAGCCGTTTGAACCCAACACTGTATTTGATTGTAGCTGTCTGGCTATAACGCTATAGCAACCCATTGAATTTTGGTTTGGTTATGGCTATGGCACGAAATTTTTGGTCTACTTTTGTAAGCGGCAATGGGCAAATAGGCTGCTGCCAATGTAATAAAAAATATGAAATGAATTATTGAAAAAACTTGTCGTTTTTTTATTTTTACGTGAGATAAGCATATTTTAAATAAAAATTGTATTTTTATAAATTTGATATATTTAAAAGCGGCACCACTGAAATATTTATTTAAATTTCAATTTCAGCTGCTTGATTATGTTGCTATCGTTCTCAGTATTATTAAGCAGTCGACTAGACGGCGACGATAGCAGTCAACAGCATTTGTGGTCATGTGGTTGTGCAGCTTGCTGTGGTCTATGTGTTTAATGCATGACTTTCCGTTTCAGTATGCCTATTTTCGATACTTTTGTCTTAAACGTCAAATTTCCATATTGTCTCTCCTACATAGTTCACATAAAGTTGTTGTGTTTATTGTATTGTTATTTCTGTCTTGAGCATGTAAAGTTATAAAGGCAAGTTTCATAAGAGAAGAGCAAAATTAAAGTATAGATAAGTAAAACAAATGGAAATTGTTAGGGAAAGCCAATTTCATCCTGCAATTACGACACGATTTCCTTCCAAAAATAATATTGTACATACACTGCGAACCACTTAAATAAAGAATTTAATTTAACAAATTTTGAACGAATATTTTAATATTACTATTCATAAATATTTTAACTATGAAGACACAGTAGGGAAGGCAGAATTGTGGTATGGGGTACCGTATTCTACCATGGGACTATCGACTTGATAATTGAAGCTAAAAATTTACCAACACGACAATGGCCCAATTCACACGGTAGCGGCTCTTCACATAATGTAAAATAACTCTAGGGGCTTGTTAGAAGATTTCGACGGCTTAAAGCCATTTTATATAAAGAATTGTTTAAGAAGAGCAATTACAAATACCGGCAAGGATTGCTTTACCACTCAATTTTTAACCAAATTTTTAAAGTCTTAGAAACTTTTGAACGTCCCGTTTTTTTTAGAACTGTTAAATTTTTATGACATGTATGTATAAGATTCATTATTAGAATTGCAGCAAAGTGCTTTAGATTTTTAAAATAAACAAATTCCCTGTTCAAGTAATCCTAAAAATACTCTTAATTTATAATAGGAGGGTGAGTGGAGTTGGCTAAAGTAATTAGCACGTTGACTACAAAACCGAAGGTGCTGGGCTCGAGCCCGGTCTCCGAATGTCAGTACTAATTTACACTCAGCAAGTCTTATTGCTAAGATGATTAGTTTTTTAGGAAAGAGATACGAGGGGAAAAGAAAAATTTATGTTCCCCTCGTTACTCTCTCTGACAAACTAATCAGCTTAGCAATAAGACTTGCTTAGTGTAAATTAGGACTCATTTAATAACACCACGTATTTTTCTGATGTGCACTGGTGTCGCTTTGTATCAGTTGTTGTAGGAAAATACAAGTGATGAAGGCAGTGATCAAGGAACTATACCGCCCTCCTTCGTCTCTTTTGTGTAGCAGAATTACCGGCGAAGTAAAATAAAAAATAAAATGGCTACCGTTTAGTAGCCATTTTGGTGTTTACATTTGTTTACATTCAAAAATTTAATACGTCTCATTAACACCAAAGGGGCTGCAACACTGCATTATTGAAAACTTGCAAAAAGCAGAGTTGTAAAAAAAATTAATCGTTCTTCTACCTCGTCCTTCATCACCTATCTTCTCTATCACTATTCCTTTCCCAAAGAAGCTATCACCTAGTAATACTAGTAGGCAGTCATTACCTGAGTTTTACTTCTCTCTCAAAAAAATAAATAAATAAAAAATATAGAAGAATAAAAAACTAATTTTTTAAATGAAAAAGAAATCTTTTCACAATTTTCACCACCAAACTAATAGAAAACGTATGTTCTTTAAAAAAATTCTACAATTTCCGAATATCGGGTTTACAAGTGGTAATCGCTCAAAATTGCTAAAAATAAATTCCTTATTTAAGTGATTCGTAGTGTATGTGTATTTTACATACAACAATATTAATATTTTTTTCTCCAAAATATGTAATTATTTCGATTATTATTGTGTAGTTTCCACAATGCAAGCAAGCGACTTGTCTAGAAAATTTGTATAGGAATCACTCAAAAATTTGAGTGCTGTTCATATATTTTTTCTAGACAAGTCGCTTGCTTGCATTGTGGAAACTACACATATGTTAAATAACAGCTTCTTTGACTTTCCGCTTATTTATTTTTCTGTTTCGACTTTGATTAGCTACTTTTTTTTTTAACAGGAAAACATCTTTTAATATTTATGGAAAATTTTATGGAGTGCAATCGAATGTGTGAAAGTTAAAAGGGAAATTCTTCTTTCACATCCTGCCTTAAAAGTATGTTACAACAAGATTAAACACATATTATCACCTCATCTATGAATATAATCTATTGCAAAGCTTAATATACATATGGTTAATAATGAATTGTCTGAACATTTTAATGCCTAAACCAAGAATAAATTATGTTATGCTTGTGTATAATGTTCACTTACAATGTACGAATTAAGATAAGAGAAAGAAAGGAAAAATGATGCCAGTGCTTAGAATAACAGAGAAATGTCTACATTTTAAGAATATTTGCAGAAATATGAATAAGTGCCAGATAGTGGTGAAGAAAATTGTTCATACGATTCGATAAGCTTTCGCCATAATCTATGCAAAATATTTTTTTAAGCCAAACGGGAAAACAATCACAGACTCATCTAGCTAAGCATTTAATAATAATAATAATAATATACAAGAAAAAATTTTAATAAAGCTACTAGGATGGCAAATTATGTAAGCCACTGCATTAGACCCTGACCCACATAATTTTGTAATAAATCTTCGTAATTTCTATTCATTTTTCTATTTTACTATCTGTTTATTAATTTTTATCCTAAGCTTCCATATAACATACGCTTTTATAATAGAAAAGAAAATTATCATTCTTTTCCATGTCATTAAATTAATTACAGCATAATAAACAGAAAAAGCGATACAAATTTAGCATTTTAGGTGAATGTTATTGCAACTCGAATAATTCACTTTCGAATATGAGAATTATGATATTAAATAAATAGACATTAAATACAAAAGGAATATTTTTAAAGACCACATTTTGGTTTTGTTTAAATAAATCAAATTGGGTCAAATTATGATAAAAAATATGTTGAATGGCACGGTTCAAATACATCTATACTGTTTCTATACTTCCGTTTTCCTTTCTCAGTATAAAATCAAAATGTGAGAAAGAACACTTGGTGCATGTGAATTATGTTGGTCTAATTTGGCAGCTTTTGCAATACAGGAGAACTATATCAAAATATACATATAAACATTCTTATTATGCACTTCCTATCTGAAGCGATGTGTGTTATTGATCTCTTGATAATCATGACATCTTATATCGTACAAATTTTCAAAATCTTTTTCGATTAGTATCTGAATAATGGGCACTTTATGTGAGCTTCTCCGAGAAAAAGGGTGTGTGTCAAAATCGATAAAAATTAGAAAAACATTAAAATTTTATTTTTTAAATGCGTTTTTCTCAAAACTTCATTTTCACACACTAGATCCCTTTTCTCGGAGAAGGTCGCATATATTGTAAATGTGACAAAGTCGGCACAGCCTTCCAATCTTTAAAGATTTTTAATCTTTAATTTAATTTTTTTTATCTATATCATAATAAATATAACAAAAAAAAAATCAGAAAAAAATAAAATAGTTTTGAGCAAAAGAACTTAAATTAAATTATATAACGAAGCAAAATTTAACAAGATGTAAAGACAGTAAATGATTTCTTTGCTTTCTATAGGACTTGTTATAAAATCTATAAAAAAAATTGTACAATTAAACGTAAGAATAGAAAGCATAACTTATAATTGGAAATGTATCTGCTATTAAAAGTTAATTCTTGGTTTATTTATTCCCAAGTATGGAGCATATCAGTTCATTATTCTGAGATTATTCTGCGAGTATGTATTTGTCTCTTTGCAAATATTGTTTCATTGTCTGCTGCTTTCATTTCTTTACACACACTTGCACCAGAGAAGAGTTCTAGCAGGCCTTTTAAAAGTCCTTGTAGTATTAAAACATTTTAGTTAAGGAATATATAAAAGCTTTTAAGAGAACTTTAGGTTGCAAAATCTCTTGGTGAAGTGAAATGCAATAACGGTTTTTTTTTTTAATATTGAACGAACAAAACAACATTTTAAGTTAAAAGCAACCTTTTAAAATGTCAAAGGGGCGGGGTTCTTTGGTAGCCTGAAGGATTATGGGTTCGATTCCCAAAAAAAAAACTCTGGTCTGCTTCACTACAGCCTTAATGTAAGTTGCATGATCAGCCCAATCATGAACACGAATTCCGTGCGAGTTTTTCCACTTTTCCCTTTTCTCCTATTATGAATTTGTTATTTCCCTTTTTTACTCTCCGGGGAAAAAAAGTAGGTATTATGAACGCATTTGATCTTGTTTTTTTTCACTAAAAATATTTCCTTTGCAAAACAAATAATGCCCAAATAAATCATTTATAAACTTTTTTTACATATTTTTTCAAGTTGGTGAATTTTAGTAATTTTGTTTGCTTTCTCACTAAAAAAAAAGGTGAGAAACAAAATGTCAACGAACAAGCAAAACAACGAGCTTCGTACTGCGATGGTGCCCAGGGCTGTCAGATATGGCGATTACTCGCCAAACGTGGCGATTTTCCAACTTGTTTCGCGTCCAAATTTTTGATTTGGCAACATGGCGATTTTTCTGGCGATAAAGAAATTTGTTGGCAATTTTTATGGATATTTTTTAAAACAAAATTGAACTTCAAAATTTTTCTTATTCAGGAAAATTAGTTTGTTGAAGTAGAAGTTTCAAAACCAAATCCTACCAAAACTCGTTTGCAAGAAATTAAAAAAATTTGTAATTAATGCGTTTTGAGTTCGGATGAGAAAAATTTAGAAGAAATAATTTTTGGCGATTTTATTTTCATCATGGGCACGTGACAAAAATATGTTCACTTGGCGATCACTGTTCACTTGGCCAGAACTGCTTCAGAATGCTGAAAAGCTAAGTCAACTGTTGAAAGCAAAAACAAAGTAACATAAAGCCACTACAATAATACTTATATGTATGTACCGATGGTGCATCGAATAAGTAAAAATAATTAATGTGATGATCGTAAAAGATAAGTAAGAATAGTTAAACATACATAGGTAGAGTGATATAACTTCGTGCTAACCTAAATAGAAAATGGAAAAACAGAAAATGAATAGTGATACTTACAAATGTGTTTGCCAAAGGCAAATCAATAATTGTATACACAATCAATTCTCATATTCCATTTCATAGAAATTTAAGTTTAATAGCTGATGTTAATAATAATCTCTACCCCAGTAGATAGACATGGGTGCTGATGAAGTGCGTGGCTGCACAGAAAAATATCGGTATTTCCCCCAGCTAATAGTGTCTAGTTTAATTTTTCTTCTATTCTTTAGATACTCACATTAATTAATAAAAATATTTCATTCATAAGAATTGAAATTACTGAACTCAAGCCTGATTAAGAAATTATTTCTGATTAAAGATTTTATTTTTAGTTGGGCGATTTTCTGTTAATTTTTAATACAATTATTTTATACAAATTTATATTAAATATATACTAAGAAAAACTACATAAAACTCATTTTTGGCGACTCTTAAAATAAATTTGGCGAAATTGGGCGGAAAAAAAATCTGACAACCCTGGTGAGATGCTACGTATCACTCTCTTTTGTTCTCAAGGAATTTATGATTTGAGGAATTTTTTCTCGAGAAAATTAGTTTCTATGAGAAATTCATTCCGTTTGCGTTAAAAGGCCTTAAAACTGCTGGCCTGTTCATATTATCCACGTTGATTATTGTTAGTTATTTAGTTTGTGCCATGTGTAATTGTAAGTGCTGGTGCTATTGTCGCTTGGACATTAATATGTGAATAGTTAAGGACTGAAATTGACCATAATACTGACTGTTTGTAGTTGTTTCTTATATATTGTTGTGACTATTTGCAATTAGTCTAATTAAAGTCAAGCGTATTGCTCCCATGTGTATGCCTTTGTTGTCTTATTTGCACTATGTGGTTTAGCTTTTCTGTTTTGTGCCTGGCTTCTCTCCATTTCTCGTTGTACTTTCTTCTACACCAAGAATATTACTTACAAATATGTTCTTTCAAATTTTCACAATAAAAACGGAAAGAAGAAGAAGAAAACATGCATGTATAAATAGGAATAAGGTTATGGTCATGTGGTCTAAAGGACAACTTAGTGTTCTTATTAAATACTAATAGGATGCCCCTGTGGCTGAGTGGCAGCGATGCTAGCCTCTCAGTCCAGAGGTCGTGGGTTCGATTCCCACCATAGACTCTGGGTGTTTTCCGCAGACAAGCTAATCGCTTTGCGGGTTGTGTTTTGTAAAAAAAAAAAAAAAAAAAAAAAAAAAAATATATAATAATACTATTAAATTTATGTCAAAATTTAATCCTTTGGTTCTGTTTGGTGCGACAATTAATCAGAAATTTCGTTTAAATTATAAATTTTTCTATAATTGAAAATATCAATTGAATGAATTTATCAAAAATAATTAAACTTAGGTTACCATTATCAAACAACGGCCTTAATTAAACGAAATTGTGCATATTTTTTTCAATGCAGCTTAATAAAAAAAAGCTTGTGTGTCATTCGCCATATTTGGCATCTCAATAGTTTTTATACTATATTTTCGTGTATACTTCAATGTAAAAGTAAATGCGCGAAAAAAATAGAAAACTTGCATAACATATGCGAAAATGAAGTTGTGCAAAGTTACTTACGAAAATCTCACTGCATACAAAAAAACAAACCGAATAATTTGTCGTATATGACTGGTTCTTTGTTAAATTCTCCAATTTTTTTTTCTTTGCAATTTATCACTTTAAGATGACTGTTTTGAGTTTCTTCGTCGTAATCTCTTTTATTTATTTTTTTTTAACTCAGCATATCGTATAAGAAGACAATAACACCTGTAAGCTTTTCCAGGTTTTATATTTCAGGTTATAAACCTCTGCTCTCTATTGTTATTATTTGTTTTTATGTCTAAAATTTAATGCAAAGAATTCAATTACACCAGCAACAACAACAAAATAAATTATTCTTAAGCCAAAGCCAAAACATAAATGGTATATTTGGTGTTCAAGAGATCCGTTTATACAAAAAAAAAGGTTCAAGTTGGTGAAAATTTATTTGTTTTCGGGATGAATTCCTTTTATACTGATTGTCTTGCCTTTTAGACATGTGTCTATGTATGTATTTCTATATGTATGTGTGTGACTTATGGTTACATTTTGTCTATATTAAAATAAAAGGAAATTTAAGCTTTCTGTTAGAAATTAAAGTGGCGAAAAGCTTTCGGATATTAAGCATTAAGAAAACTTTTTTATACAGTAAAGGTTTGACAAATGTTGTAACGTTACAATCTTGTAGAGGTTTAAATTTAAAAATTTCTTGTTATATGGTTTCTTTGTTGCAACATAGTCATAGCTCAAAAATGTAGTTTTTTGCAAATAAGCTTAAAGTTTTCAATTTACATACAATAAGGATTTAAAAACATTTTTTTCTTAAGTGGTGAATGTACAATCAATCCTCTTTTATGAAGCCTTAAGACAAAGTTAACATTTCGTTTTTCGAAAATTAATAAACGTATACGTTCTTAAAAATCACGTCCTTGTAACATTGAATAATTGTAATGTGAGTGATAAAAAAGAGCTTTCAGTCTTCCTCTTCAAACTCTTTAAACATTAAAATGGAATAGAAGAAATCGAAAAAAAATTAGAAATCATTTTTAAGGAATTAATTTTCATTACTTAGAACCAGTAAACATTTATATTAGTCATACAAAAATGTTAGTTTTAAATAATTAAAACTAAAAAATTTATTTACTTAAAAAAATTTATAAACTAATTTGCATCAACATTTTTTGTTAGATCAAGTTTATTTAAAACATTGTTAGCATAAAAAGAAACGAGTTGCGAAAATGGAAATTTTTTTTTCAATTTTTCTAACGGAAAATATCATTATAGTATATCAAAAAGAAAGTTTGTTACCATCGTTTCCAATTCTGCGATTAGAAATCGTAAAAGAGAACTTTTTTTTAAATGACAAGCTTATGTAAAAATCATTAGAGTTGCTCCAAATTTGCACTAATTCCGGATCACAAATTCAACATATTCCTGACTTCTAAGTTAAGTTAAGTATGGAATAAGCAGCGGTTTAATAGATTTTTATCAATATATTGTGATAAGTGCAAGCTGACTGCAATAAAATGCAAACAAAGAATGACGTTGCAACTTTAATTTACGACAGTCTATAAATAGTGTAATGAATTCATGTATGTGTATATTATGTGTATGTGGAAAATTAATGTGCAAGTACATATGTATTTAGTTATATTATCGAAAGCTTTAATGCACTATGCAAAAAGCTATTTTAAGTTTTATAAACTAAAAGCTTAAGCGAAAAGAGTTTAAATGACAAACTGTATTTGTACGAGCAAGAAAGCTTTCACGTAATAAATCGAACTAATGACCTTGACAAACAAGGAACGAACCTCAAACAGCTGATTTAACGAATAAGAATCAACAATTGTTTCTATTTACAAAAAAGACAACAAACAAACAAGTTGTTGATGCTACACACATCAGACAATAGCTTAAGGATTTGTTATGTCTACAAACAACAACAACAAAAAAAAACGTTAGTTGTATTTTTGTAAAAGTTGTTTGTTAACAAATGCATACCAAATAAGAGAAATAAGCTTTTTTTTTATCAATCTCTCCCTTGAATTCAATACTTTACTCAGTTCTTGTAATATGTACTTGCTATAGAAATTGTGCTGGCTGCGTAGCTGCTGCTGGTTTCTCTTTTCCATGTTTCAGGTGTGCATGTTGAATGAATGGTCCTGTTGAAAAATGTTTTCCTTGCAATTCAGTTTGGCTTGAGTCTTCGTAAGTGTTTGTTGTTGGCGCCACTTTGCAAGGCCAACATAAACGCTAAAGTGTTTCTTGTTTCTATTTTAACTCAACTATTCACACGCACACGTACACACTTACTTACTTACGGTATTTGATTTACATAAACTTTGAAATTTCCATCTTATGGCTTCTTGTGTTACGCGAATGTGTGATTTGAAAATTTTGTTTGAATGAAGCTTGTGTTTTTTTTTTCATATTTGTGCTGGAAGAAAATAGACAAGTTGTTGCGGCATGCGGAATTAATAGTGGCAACTTATTTCCATTTACTTGAGCAAATTGTAAAACCACTTTGGCCGCAAGGTGTAGCAGGTACACACACACACATGTACATATATTAAATTTTCTATTTTAAGAACATCATCAATTATACATGTGCATGTTGTTATTCACGACAGCTGTATGTGAAAAACTGGTACCGTTTTAAGGCACGATAGTTGAGAATGTGCACGTGTGTGTGTATGTATGTGTGTGCGTACAGTTGTGTATCCGTGTGATAAATTTAGTGTGTGTATTGCAAAGCTGTTGGAACGGGAAAAGTTTGAAATAATTTTAAATTTTTTGTGTTAAAAAAGAAATTTAAAAGAAATTAATTTATAAAATAAAATTATACCAATAAAATGAAAATTCGGAAGATTTATTACATAATATAACATAAAGTGTTTAAAAATATTGTTGTTGAGAGTAAATACTCTCATGACTGATGGTCGTATTTGACGAGAAATTGAAAACAGTGCTTCATATGAAGGAAACTAAATTATTATTATCAAATCTGCATATGTATGTGATTTAAGCCCTTAGTGTAAAGTTGTTCCAATGATATTTGTAAAATCTCTATTTGCTGAATCGTTAAAAGTTTAATTACATCAATAGATCGTGAATAAATTCTGGTATAGTGAAAAAAATAATCAGGGTCTATGAAATTTGATGAGAAAACCCTATAATTAAAACAAAAAAAAAAAAAGAATTGTAACGCCACTTTATCTCTATTCAGGAGGCGAAAGTAACTTTTTGTTGTGATTTTGAAAACTTTTCCGAACAAAACTTTTAAATACACTTTAGACAACTGAATAGCGTGGATATTATTATAAGAACTTTTAGTAAACGCCTTTTGGCTTGTTTTTTGTTTGTGTTTGATGAAAACTTTTCCTATTTCATTGTCATCATTATTTCACTATTTTATATGAATAGTTTAACTCACTGCAGAAGCTGCCATTTTATTTTAGCTAAGAAAATTTCACATTCAATTACGCCTTTTTGTTTTTGAAGTTCAACTAACAATGAAAATTTATACCACAATGAGAAACTACAAAATTTCAGTTATTCCATATTTTTTAAACATGTATTTTTTATCACAAACGTAATTAATTGATTTGAAATTTATTTGCTGGTGGTTCAGCGAGGTCTATATGCATTTCATTGTTGCTGTAACAAATCGTCAGTAGACTTCAACCATACATTTTGAACAGTCACAAACCTCTTATCTTATGTACAGACTTTCAAAAACTATTTGAGAATTCACAAATAATAATATTTTTGAAAATCACAAAAGAAAAATAAGCATAGTAGGCTTAGAAACTTATACAAAACCCAGCAAATAATTTATATTCGATATGAATCCATTTGTTACAACAACAATGAAATGCATATAGACATCGCTGAACCACCAGCAAATAAATTTCAAATTAAAATAAACTTGACAATATGTCGAATAATAAATTTCTTAAATGTTAAATTTAGATTTTATTTTTCATTTTGCCTTATAATTACTTTTATTGTTATCCAAAGGATTTCTAATTGTATAAAGGTGTATAAAAATAGAATGGATTCATATCGAATATAAATTATTTGCTGGGTTTTGTATAAGTTTCTAAGCCTACTATGCTTATTTTTCTTTTGTGATTTTCAAAAATATTATTATTTGTGAATTCTCAAATAGTTTTTGAAAGTCTGTACATAAGATAAGAGGTTTGTGGCTGTTCAAAATGTATGGTTGAAGTCTACTGACGATTTGTTACAGCAACAATGAAATGCATATAGATATCGCTGAACCACCAGCAAATAAATTTCAAATTAAAATAAACTTGACAATATGTCGAATAATAAATTTCTTAAAGACAAATTTTGTAAATAGAAACGTTTTTTCGTTTTGAAATTTGTATGGAAAAAATATTTTTTGAAACGAATTTTCGTTATTTTTCATACAAATTTGAAACGTTTAGAAACGAAATTTTTTACAAAATCTGCCTATTAAAAAGTAATTAATTGATATAAAAAAAATTTAATAGTTAAAAAATGTTTAACTTGTATCAAACAAGATATCAAGGTTTTCACATTAATTCCTATTATTTATTTATTTATTTATTTATTGAGACTTAAAAAATTCATTAGAGTTTTTTTTTTTTGTTTAAACAATGAATGAGAGAATTTAAAACTATGAAGTATTATTTTAATTATATTAACATTGATTATTGCAACGTGCATAAACACCAAAAAGAAATATTATTAAATTAAATAAAGTTTTACAAAAAGAATTTACAATACTTGCTCCCGACATTTACATTAATTCCTATTTAAAAAGCTTTCCACAAAATAACATTATTTGCACAATAGGTCTGTTCATTTAGTTTTTTAGTTTTATTCTATTAACACAAAATGAAAATCATTAACCTTCCCTGACCAAATATGATAAGAAAGTATTTGCCTTGATGGAAGAAAAACGATAAAGCAACAAAATGTCCTTTCTTTCTATTATATATATTTTTAAGAAAATTTTCACACAAATTTTTTAAAAAAAGTTATTTGTAAACAAAGGCACAGAGCAGCTGTTTGGCTAACTCTTGCAAAAAATGTTAACACTAAGAATTTGCCAGAATTCCAATCTTTTTAAAATTTTTAAAGTATTAGTCCTATTTGAACTTAAAACTGAAGGCGAAAAGAACATGCAAAACAACCCAAACGAGTTTTAAGAGCATCACACTCAATGTCTGTCACCATTTCTGATAATTTTATTCGTCAACTCTGCTGCATGAAACCTTCATTTTACTTTTTTTTTCCATTTCAAAATACACATTAATTTGCAAATATTCACATTTACAAGTATGCATGCATATTTCTGTCTATATGTATGTATGTATGTGTTTGTTTGCGCATCGCATATGGATGTGTTTGCATGTATAAAATATTTTCAATTTACATGATTACCTGCCATTTTACTCGTTGTTTCCCGTTTCAGTTGCTTTTTTTCATGCAGATTTTCATGAAAATAATGCAAACAAGTTTTATTTTTGTTTTTGTGCTCGTATGCATAATGAAATTTATTAGCTGGTCGTTTTATATGAAGGCGTTAAAGTGTGTTAAATTGAATGGTGAAAAGAAAAAAATTTACGTGTTACAAATTTATGAATTACAATACTTATCATACAACTGAAATATTTTCTTATTATTTCATTATTTTTTAATGTTGTTAATAAAGCTAATAAGAAAATTGCATTAACTAACAAGCTAAACGAGCTAAAGTTCCAACAAAAAAGATTTAAATGAACTTGAGGATGACTCATTTGAAATTCTTTATAGTTTCAATAAATAAATCATAAGTATTAACAAATTTCAGGCACGCCATTATTATTTTTTCAGTTGGCAACAATGATTTACCAACCCAAGCGAATGAGTTGAAACAATCAATTAGATGTTTTAAATGAAAGAAAGACATTTTCATATGGTCAGAAGTAAAGAAAAAGATTTTAATATGTAAAAATATTTTCTTAATGGCAACACTCGAAGCAATCAAGATTTCTAATACTGTTTTCACACCTAAAGTTAAAAGCTGGTTTTAATATTAAAACCACAAACAGCTGATTTTGCGTTCCCACTGCATGTTTGATAAATTCAGGTTTTGAACAACAGGTTGTCTAATAAATTTGTCCAAAATGAAAGAAGTCTACTGTAGAAATTTTGTGTATTTGTTGCTGTACTTTTTCAACTTTTTACAACTCTTACTTATTTGACAAACTGTACAATGGCTGGTTTTCTTTGTATTAAAAACTCAGAAATTTTACAATACACTCTAAAATGGAAATTATTTTATATTTTGTAAATGAACATTTTCAAATTATAGAACTACTTACACAAAGTGAAGAAGTGCTTGTAAATCATATTATTATATAAAAAAATGCACAAACACATTATTAGCTTAACTTTTGGATGTCAGTCATATTGCCTGTTTTCACTGCCCAGAGGTGAGTGCAAATATTTTCATTGTTTTCCGTCCAAAAGATACTTTGTCTCCATCCGCTGTATCCATTTTTAAGTTGCAAATGTTCCAATCGGTCTCTATTCTTATTCACTGGCATTCCAACTATGGTTATTATTTGGGTCAGCACTAAATTTAGCACAGCGAAAGCAAGGTTGCATTTGATAAAACTTACTTAAAACCAATTCAAAAATGGGTTTAAGTTGGTTTTAACAAAATTATTTTGTATGCTGAAACCAGGTTTTAACAGTTGGTTTTAACGTTAAAACCAACTTTTAGTAAAACCATGTCAGTGTGAAAACACTATAAGGAGAAAAATAATATGTCAACACTTTAAATTAGTTAAGCTTTTAAAGTTCGAGACTTAAGCGCGTATTCATAGATAACGATCACAGCAGTGTTATAAAAAGTGAAAAGAAAAAAAATTATTAGGAGCAGCAGTGTTGCAAAACATAAAAAAAAGTTTTTGAAAATTATTTGAAAAGGAATTAAAGGCCGACTGTAAGTTGCTTAAAACTTAAAATTTAAATTTAAATTTATTGCGTGCTTGTCATTATTTATGAGTGTTCGAATTATTTTATTTATAATTATATAAAAGTAGAAATGTGAGAGTATCCGTTAAATGTGAATAGTTATAACTCGAAAACATTTTGAGGCGAAATCTTAATACTTCAATTTCTTTCAATTCTCGCTTGACCTAAATGAAATACTTTCGCAAAAGTTAAATTTAAAATTTTTTTTTAATTTTTTTTTTAAACTTTTTACTTTTTTCTTCTGCTATAACTTGCACTTTGTGCAAAAAATTATGAGTTTGAGACTAGAGTGCGCAGACCTGAAATTATAAACGAAAGAGGGATAAAAAAATTATTAGAAAAAAATATAAATCAAAAAATGTGGCAAAATGCCACTGTGGCAACTCAAAAATACTGCATTAAATGCACATGTACGTAATCGGAAAAAAACTTTGCATTATTAACTCAACTCTGACGACACATGAAGTTAGTTAGCACAACTTTAAGAATCATATTATTATTAACAAAAAATGCCAACGCACATTAATAAGTTTTGTATACCATACAATTCGTTTCTCGTATGCTATTTCATTACAAGTTTATGTTTAATTTCCACCAAAACGATGATGAATTAGATGCGATGAAGCACATAAATTGCAGCATTCACCCAGCCAGTCTAATTTAAATTTCTTTCTCTTTTTTTTTAAAGATCTCATTAAGTAGTAAAAACATTTAAATAAAGAATATAATTGAAAAATAATGAACTTAATCCTTTATTTGTTTTTTCGTCCTGTCATCATACTGACATGAGCAAAAATATTTGTAATTATATTAAATAGTTGAACATAATACTTGAATAAAATATTAAGTTCTACAAATAAGGGAAAGCTTTTAACGAAAAAAATATGAATAAAGATGTAAAATTAATATTTTTTGATCGCCAAATGAGTTCAAGAAAGTATTAAATTTAAAAAACGCTCCAAAATATCTTCACCGAAATTCGAGACATTTTTTAATTAGGGTTGCAAAATTGTTAAATAGAAGATAATTATTTTAAGGATTGATACAATGATAATATTATAATACTCTATACTCTATATTATATACTCTGGTGCGATGAGGTTCCAGTTAAAAAAAGTTGAATCTTATTGACACATTAAAAGTGAGTAAAATTTTCTTCATATTTGTTGAAGCAGGATGATGACTCCAGACCTCCAAACATATTTGCCCTTACTTTTTTAATCGCTTAATAAAACGTTTTTGTAAACAATTATTGTAAATAGTTATGGCAATCTTTTAACAATATGACATTTGCAAAGAAATTTTCATTGTCGTTTGGGATAGACTGCCGGAAGTAATAAAAAAATTTTGTAATAAATACCTTTCACATATTTACTGATTTATTTTTATCTCTGAATTGTATCCTTTTCTTTTGTTAATTGGTCGTCTTTATCAGCCTTTTGAAAGCGAAAGTTAATATGCATTCAAGTTAATGTTTTGTATACAATTTTGGGTGGATGGTTGAACTCTTTTTATTTTGTTACGTTGCTATCGAGTGTGTTGAAAAGTAAGAAACGGCAACATATCCTTTTATATACTTGTTCAAAGTTTTTTCTTCCTACAAAATGTGTTCTTTGTTTTCGGTTTTATTATTTGCTGTTTTTTATAAAATATTTTTCCTTTTGTTATTTGATCCAATAATTTATTAAGGAAAGATACAGTTTTGTTCTTTTCATAAAACGTGTACCGATATTCATGTCATTTAAAAAAAAGAGTTATTTTTCTATGAAGCACATAAATTACACTGTACAATAATTAGAAACTTTTTCCAAGATTACCGTGTTCTGACACACTGGATTTTGCTAGAGGATACAAAAAAAAATATATAATTGTGTTGGCATTTTGAAAAATGACATGGACATTTTATTTTTGGGGGTTAAAGTTCCCCCTCTCTTTGGGCTGTTCGCGCAGCCTATCGGTATATAAGACTGTTTAGCATTTCTGCAGAAAATATTAAGGCAAATATTTTTTTAGACTTTTGTCGAACTCATTCAGTAGTTGGTTCCTGGCATTTAATTTAAATGGGTTTGATCATAGGTTTGTATCAAAGCCGAGCTACTGAATGAGTTCGATAAGAAGTCTAATATTTTTGTGACTCCCCACAAAACCTTAACTTTTAGCTCTATTCTAATAAATCGTTAGAAAAAATTTTTTTAAAGAGGGCAGCCGGTGAAATGTACAAAAAATTTGCCATAAAATTTTACTACATACATACATATGCATATATGTTAGAACACACCAAAGTCAAAAAGTTAATACAAATAGCAAAAACTAAGCACACTCCAAGATTGCCCATTTTTCTTGTTAAAAATTCCTTTGCAGTACAATTAAAATACGGAAAATAACAAATTCCCACAAGGGGATTTGTTAAAATAAAAATGGACAATCTTGGAGTTTGGCTGGTTTTTGCTGTTTGTATTAACTTTTTGGCTTTAAGGTGTTTTTTTTTGGCATACGTATGCGGCTAACATTTCTGTAGAACATTTCATTTCCGGCTTCCCACTTTAATAGAGTCAACAATTGCTGCTATATGTGAGAGTGAGAGGTTTAATTTGTTGTACAAAAATATTTGCGCATTATTTTCTGCAGACCTGCTGAGCATAATCTAGTTATACCTCCACTAATAACAAAAATTATAAATTAAAAAAAACCCCGATTATACTCGTATCTGAAAGTGATGCTATATCCTCTAAATGAATGGACCGCTAACTAAGAACACTCTCGATGAAGTCACATTTGAAAGAGAAAAAACTCAACAAAAATTAAAATTGGTCCAGTTGCTTGGTCTGTACGTACAGACACAGAGATACGCAGGCACATACTACAAGCTTATAATAGCCATTTTTAGTTGGGGGTTAAAAGGAACGCACAGTTACCTATAAGTGGGGAAACTTTAACCGTGTCCCTTAACTAAAATTCAGATGCAATCTTTCAAAATGCAGATATAAATGTATTTTTGTTTTGGTTTCCTTTACCAGAATCGACCGTCAGGGTCTGGTTTTTTTTGTGTTGTACTGTGTTACATAATAAATGACTTGTTTCGCGGAAACCTTCAAATGTGAACTTATTGATATAACATATTGATTGCATATGAATATCACATAATTATATTACAACAACTTTTTAATAATGTTTCCGAAGTAGATTCTCAGTAAACTAGTTGAACGGACTAGGCCTGCAGTTAGCCACTGTCAACAGTGTTGCAGACATATTTTATTTTGCTTTATAATGGCAGCATAATTAAATTTTACCTTATTGTCAGGACACCCTGTATTTTCTTTCCTTTAAGCAAACAATGGGTTGAGGTACACAAATGTGTGTACAGTGTAGAATTTCTTAAGTTTTCAAGTGCACGTTTTTCTATTGTTTTCCCTACGGACGCGATAAAATGTTTCTTCTAAAACAAATAGATTTAAGTGGACAGTTAAATTGCCATTGTGATGTTATTTTTTTATCATTAATTTTTTCCATAATTTGTAATCACTGTTTCATTTGAAAGAGAGAGCCTTTTCATCTGTTTTGTAAAGTATTTCGTAATGGAATGAAGAATCTGATCATCCTATGTGTATTACGCATAAGACTCTCCTTTTTAAATATGTAAGTTCATGCTGTTTTTAGTATTACTAATGAGTTATTTAAATTACTAATGCGGTGAAAATTACGTCGTGTAAAACAAAAACTAAGCAATGTGTCTCTGCCTCGGTCCCATTTGAGTTTTTATAAGGTAACCAACTTAAAATTGTGTTTGTATGTGGACGGATATACATATTTTGAATTATCCCAGTTTTTATGTGACAGGTGTACTGTTAAGTGATTTTTCTTGAGTTGATAAAAATTACGCTCTGAACCAACAATTCAAAATATAATAAAGATACATTTATTTTATTGCTGCAAACAAATGAGCTTTTTAATGGATAACTTACATTTATTTTATTAAAATATTTTTCTAAGACATTAATAAATGTTGCTTGTTTATCTTGTGCTGATAATAAATAAACGAAACAATTTAAGCAAATGCTTTAATAATCTCGTTTGCTTTGTAAATTCTTAAAAATCGTTCTTGCGGGAAACTAACTTTCTGCCAGCAGTGATTAATGATAAGCTTTAAACGGAAAATATATTTTATTAAAAAAATAATTTAACGCAATTTAAATGGAATTTATGCAAAAGCGCAAATTCACTTTTGTTATTGTCAATAATATGACGGGTAAAAATAATAACTCAAATACAGCCACTACTTGATAGGAAACATCTACATATCGTTAGCTAAAATGCAAAAAAAAAAAACTAAACAAACTTGTAGTTACATCTCCTTGTTTTTTTTTTTTTTGTTAATAAAAGCCTTATTTCTGATGGCAGAAGTGTAAAAAATTGTCAAGACATGTAGTTTAATGGCATTCATAATAATCAATCAAAAACTAAATTTTGAATTTTTTGTTTGTTACGCCTTTTTGCATTTTAGCTAACGATATGTATGTAATATTTCTTTATTTAGAAAAGCATATTAGAATGAAGTGAATGAGTTAGGCTTCTGGTAATTTAAGTGAAAAAAATTAAATAAGTTTTGCGTAATTAAGTTTATTAAATTTAATGAGGCGCACTGCACTCATTTATTTTTATGTTTTATACAAATTGAACAACAAAAACCATAAAGCTTTATTTAAATGTATGACTTTTAGGAAAGGTAAAGCAAGGCAATGATTAAATATTTTGAAAGGAATCAATTCTCAGAAATGATGTAATTTTTCAATATCTGAAAGAAAATTTTGTTGATGGCAGAAAATATATCATGGGGCAAATTACGACATTCGATTGAAATTGCCATACAAACACAATTAAAATTATATGAGAATTTTTTCGATATCGAATAACGTAATTTGCCACCCGAAATTTTGAATAAAAACTTAAATTTGTTAACGAAATTATCAAGAATGTAAAACCAGTTTTCAAGGTCTCTGAGCTTGGCGCTCTTTAAATCTCGTTCGACCTTTGCCAAATGATAATTTCATGTATTTAGAAAATCCTCACCACAACTTTTTCTAAAATATTCTAATCTTAGTCTTGTTCGCGGCTTAAAAATAATATTTTTGCTTGCGAAATAATTCATCTGTTTTTGGTAATTCTATACCTACTAAAACGTCTTTGTTTGACTATTGGTTGAGTAGTGACATTTATTTATTGCGTTACTCTAACCGTGTGCATTGTTCTTTCATCTCTCATTGTGCTTTTATGTATAGAAAGATATAGTGTTTTGGGTGACTGGTAAATTAACTGATAATGTGCTCGTTAGCTTAGACTTCAGTTTGCTTCCCTACAACGAGAGTATCCCTGTGGAAATACTCATTTGCCAATCTTAAATTAATGCAAAATTTCCCATTTAAAAAAAATATTTGGTTTCAAATGATTTAATTAATTTAAAGCCCTGTTGTAAGTTTACGCATACGTTTGTTCTTATGCTTCTGCTATTATTTATACAAACAAGAAATTTTTTTTATTGTTATATATTTTTTTTAATCACGTTGCTAATTTGTAGTCTTGTTCCTTTCTTTTTGGATCACAATGAATGGGAAATGATTTTAATACGATTAAAAGACTTTGTGAAGTTTTTTGTTCTTTGTTAGCTATTCATGAGAAACAAAAAATAAAAATTTCAAACTAACAGATGGAAAAGTGAAATGGTCGGTTAGTTATAAAAATAAAATAAAATCTTATGAAAATTCGCACACCTGTGTAAAGTGTGACAGGCAATAGCCAGGCGATTATTGGCTAATTTCTAATGCCAAAAGAAGAAAAATAAAACTTCAGGTCCATTTTATATTCACACTTATTCTAATTGTCGACATCGACGTCACTTTAACACAATTCCAAAAAATTGTGGCTTGTTTACTCGCTCTCGAGTAAAATTTTATGCATAAATAGCATAAACCTGCCAACAGGAGTCAGTTGTTTTCGCCAACGTATACACAAGTCTTAATTTTTTGGTGTTGTGTTAAAGTGACGTCGATGTCGACAATTAGAATAAGGGTGATTATTTTTGACTGTGAGATTAACAATGTGTACAGTTTTATTGTAGAAAAAATTTTGGCGTTTCAAATAATTCCTAATTGTCATGCGAGCTAGAGTTGGAAAACTATCGATAGTGTGTCACTATCGAAAGTTTTCGATAGTTTAAAAAAGTTTATCGATATATCGATTCAAGATTATCGAAAGTTAGAAAAACTATCGATATATGTATGTACGACACTATCGTGATAGTATCGAAGTTCTATGGTTCTCGTATAATGTACATATTTATTTACACTAAAAAATCAAAACAAAATATTTTTAAACAAAACAACACAAAACAAAACAAAATAAAATCAAATAGAATTTTATTTGTCAAAATAAATAATAAAAAAATAAGTGTATGACAAATAACTGAGATCAGCGCAAGAAATTTTCCCGTCATTCAGTTATTTTTGTTTATGTAAAGCAATATATTTAAATTTTTTGGTTTTAGTGGTGTGTAATTTACTTAAAAGTATCGATTGTTTTCAAGTATAAATCGATGGCAGAACTAAAACAGAACAAATTAAGTATCGATAGTATCGATAGTGCCATCGATAGTTTTCCACCCCTAATGCGAGCTACACACCTTGCGGGCATTAGTAGAACACGTTGGTTTACCAAGTTGTGCGTTTTTCGCTGAAACTATATAACATTCGTGTACAACTTCATTTCATAAAAAATGTTTTGAGTAAATATGTCATCGAGTATTTTTGGCACAAGAAGAAGAAGAATAAGCACGTAAAAAATTCTTTGAGCCATCTACCAACTTTTGAAAATATCAAAAAGAATGGCTCATTTTCTAGGACTATAAATTACTACTGTTATTACTAACTACTGCAAAAATAATTTTTTACAATTTTTATTAAACACTTTATTTACTCGCTATTAAAGGATGCTACATTAAGCGAGTATTAATTCGCTTACCATTTTCTTTAAGAAATTTGCAGAAAAGATGAAACATTTAATTTTTCTGTTACTCTTAATTATTTTGCTTGTATTTTTTTTATTTAACGCTCAATACTCTTATTAAATATGCAATTCAAAAATTAATAAAACCATAAATAAACAGAATAAAACATAACATAAAAAAAAATTAAATTACTCGCTGAAGAAATATAAAAAAAATATTGCAAGTGGCGTGCAACCACAAATATACGTACGACCATCATTAAAATAACAAATGAATATAATTACGTGGAAAAGAAGGCATTTTAAATGCACTGAAATAAAATAATTAAAAGTGCAAAAAAGAAAAATACATTATACACAAACAATATATTTTGTTTCGGAAAATGTCCAATACAGATACAACCACGCTTATTCCTCCCCCATATTGTCAGCACAACTCAGTGCCGGGGACCGCAACACAACTACACTCTACGGTTATGACTTCCTCTACAAATTCTTTAACTGCCCCAGTTGCCAACTCTAATTATAAGGGTTTTACCCAACAGCAAGTATCGCTACCTTCCAGTGATACCAAAACAGCTAGCGGATTTCTAAACAAATCTTCGTCATGCCCTGATTCTCCTATACGACGAGTTTCTTCAAGCTTACGAAACTCTGCGGTTGGTTTCGCCACGAGATTTTTTAACAAATGTAGAGCAGCCACATTTACGGTCGATGGCGCCACATATACAATAGGTAAGTTACATAACTATGTTTTAAACTATTTATTTTGCGATACATCTGTACATCTTTTAAACGAGTAAATAAATACAAGATTGTAATTTAAAGAAGATCTCAATAAAACTATTGTCCCTAAAATATGGGCATATGAAATTAAATTGTCTACATTTGGATTTAAATCAAAGTTAATGAATGATCTTATTTATTTGGTCTTGGAAATAGCTGTGATTCTATAAAAAATTTCTATTATCTAAAATATATCAATTAGTGTTGTAGTGTAATTTCGTTATAAACTTCAAAGATAAACAATTTAAATTTTTAAACTGTAAGTGTAAGCTACATATATTGTCCATGAAACTAGTTTATAGCCATAGAGTTTACAATGTGAAAGCCTTTTTAAGGCCTTATTGTTTTTTTGGCCAAGAAGAATTTGAAGGTTTGTAGAAAACAACCTACAACATTCATGGAAACCTTTATTTATTCATTTGAAAACTAAAGTCAATAACATAAATAGAAACAATGATATTATTTTGCTTTTCCAATAACCATCAACTTTTGTTTAAATTTTCCTTTAATACCACAAACTTTTGCATTCAGCAAAAAGAAAAACATACAAATACACTTCCGAGACAAATTGACAATCAATGTTTGTGACAGGCATAATGAACTAAATAAACGTTAAGAAAGAAAGACGTGTTTTCCCACAATACAAATGGTATGCAATGCAGAAAAATGTTCACAAAGATCTTTAAAGTCACTTACATATTTCCATGTTGTCTATAGTTTCCAGCAAAAATCATTCTGTTTTTTAAGGCTGTAGATATTTTTCTTTACATACAAATGCAATTTATAATACATAGAGATACAGATATATATGTGCATACATATATATATATATATATATGTATATGTATGTATGTATATTGTACACTAGGAAAATACGCCTTTATATATGTATATGTAATAAAAAAAACTTGAGATTTTTGCATTTTTAATTTTTATCTACTCAAAATTTATTTTAAACATATTCAGTTACAGTGCGGCATGGCCGAAAGCGCTATCAAAAAACAGAATTTATAAAATTGTCATATTACAATCTCAAATAATGATAAATTTCGAATTTTAAATGACAGCATATTAATTTAATTTTTAAATAAATCCAATGTTTAACAATAAATGTTTTAAAGTGGGACATCGCAAGCAAATATCATGTAAAACGTTAACAAAGCTTGAGCTTTAAAGAACTGCTTATGACAAACCATAATTTTCTGTTGCATTCATATTGTTAAAAATAATCTAGGATGGACAACAATATTTTGCGAGCATTATCTGAAACATCAAAGTTATAAATTTGAAGTAATTGTGTGTCAAGTGTGCAATTGGTATATAAATACAGGCAACAGCCTTATTCATTTGACGAAATTAAAAGGAAAATGAGAAATGTGTCAATTAACAAAAGATTTATGCCAAACATAAATTGACATGAAGAAAAAATCGGAAAAAAATATGTTGAGAAGTGTGTTGTTACAAATACAATTGTTTTTTGTAAATATGTATAAGAAAAGCGTGATATTATACATCCATCTATTCTCTCTATGAAAACAGTTCGCTGTATCACAGTAAAGCATTTGATCGATATGAACAGTGTGCAATCACACCGTTAACCAATTTTTCTATACGAAAAGTGTACAATCACACCGTTAACCAATTTTTCTATACGAAAAGTGTGCTGTGGCACAGTAAACTTTTCTATACGAAAAGTGTGCTGTGGCACAGTAAACTTTTCTATAAAGTGTGCTGTGGCACAGTAAACTTTTCTATACGAAAAGTGTGCTGTGACACAGTAAACTTTTCTATACGAAAAGTATGACACAGTGAACTTTTCTATACGAAATGTGTGGTGACACAGTAAACACCGTTAACCAATTTTTCTATACGAAAAGTGTGCTGTAGCACAGTAAACTTTTCTATACGAAAAGTGTGCTGTGGCACAGTAAACTTTTCTATACGAAAAGTGTGCTGTGGCACAGTAAACTTTTCTATACGAAAAGTGTGCTGTGGCACAGTAAACTTTTCTGTAAGTAAACATTAGAAGGATAAAGTGTGCTGTGACATATTAAACATTTCTATAATAAAAATTGTTCACGATATAGTCAACGATAAGGAATTTTTGCTGTATGTGACGTCAAACAGGCAATCAACCTCTTAATAAGAGAAGTATCCTATCACACAATCAACAATATTTTCTATAAGATCAGTACGCTGGCATATAGTCTAACATCTTTTCTATAAAAAAAAAATAAGCTGTAAGCAGCCAAACACCCATCTTTCCTAAAAGAACAGTGTGCTGTGACACAGCCTGAGTGTACTTCAAGCTTTAAACAAAACTTTGCACTGTTGCAAGAAATTCGAATTTCTTTTGGAATTTCTTTGGAAAGGTCGACTGTGGCTTGCGATGTTGGTAGAAATTTGTCAATTGATTAATTACATCGGTGGAAAAATTAAAATATAAATGAAACGTGGTTTCTGTTAATTAGTTCGCTGGTAGCGTAATAAATATTTTCTAACAGGAAATTATAATGCTACAATATAAATCAGTTTTATGGTCTTGAAACAATAAACACCTGTTGTATTAAACTAAACATAAAACCAAGACAAGTTGATGGTCACACACACCACCCAACAGTACAGGCATATTATAGCGACAAAAAATGCAATTAATTATTTATGTTAACAATGTCTGCGTGTTCGTACCAAGGCTTTATAAGCTTATAAAAAAAGTTACTAAAGAAACAACAACCAAGGTAATACATCGAAAAAAAAGAAAGACTTTCAGTTGAAACAATTCGGCTGTGGGTGGACAGTCTCATATCACTACTGCCTTCATTCATATCCTTGTTTATTGTAACAAATAAAGAAATTGAAAGAAGAAAAGAAATCAACAAATACAATAAGTTTTTAAAATGTTCGACTCTTTGAAAAAATGTAATATTGATTTTCTTGCTGTTTTTTTTTTTACAACAAACAGGTGTTTGCATTGCAAACATTAGACTTCCTTGTAATTTATTCTGAGTTTTTTTTTGTAATTGATTTTGCTGTACAGAAAATATTTGATATGATGTTGTTTGCTTTAGTTAGTGGATGTGAGTATGGGCTTGTTGTGTATTGATTGAATTACCTGACATATAATCAGTTTTCTTAGTTTACCTCCTTGTGTTTACTTAAGACTTGTGTTGTTGCATTGACGTTTCTTGAAAGTTATTTTAGTGCAACATGGTGGAGAAGTTAAATCGTTTTTATATTTGCTGACAGCTGTGGTCGAACTTGTGGTCACGAGCCATTAAAATGTACAATTGAAGGTTAGCCGCGAATAACGTTTTAAGTGACAAAATAATAATTTTGCAAGAGAGCCAAAAACGTATTTTAAGGCAAGATTGTTTTTTTCGTTTAATTTTTTTTAGCGTACCAAAAATAATGATAACTAGCATTATCTTTTCTTTTTGTATCTCTGCTACATTTATCAATTATTTTCGACAATTTTGTTTGCATGATTTATTAGTTACTTACAAAGTTTTCCACTGACTGACTGATTGTAATTGTATTTTGACGGCGATCAGATACATAATTTTGGATGGTTTGATGTTTGAACAACGCAACGCAAGAAAAAACTGTTTTTTTTTAAATTGTCTTTTACAACGTTATTCACGGCTGTGCTTCAATTGTCTTATCAGAAATGAGTGGAACAAGCACAGTTTTTTTCAAGCAGATTATATCTGCAATCTACAGGGCTCGAAATGAGCATTTGCCTTGAAAAGTTTTTTTTTGTTTTGACGTAATTATCTGCTTCAATATAGAATTTTTTTAATTATTTCAAATGTAATTATGTTCATATATAAAAGTTTATAAATAATTCTTTAAAAATTTATTACATTTATGATTCGCTTCTAAAGTCATTTATGCAGAAAAAAAATTGCCAAAAATTTTTTTTTCAGTTGAGCCGGACTAATTCATTCTCACTTTGAAGCATTTCTGTTTTTAGTGACCACGGTAATACATAAATTTTTTTAAAAAATATATTACCCAGCAAACACACGGGCTGACCTCAAAATTTACAACACAAAACAAATTGTGCAATGTGAAATATATTTCATGATTGCTTCAAAAACTTTTGGCAATTTGCCTATTACGTTATAAAACACACATTTTGAAATTATTAAGCGTATAAAATAAAACTAATAAAATAAAAATTATTAAAAAATAAAACTAAATTTATTTAAAAGCCGTATTTATTAAAAATTCTTAAGGCTTTAGAAAGGATTAATAATTTTTTTTTAGTAAAAATCTGTTGAATGAACCCTTTTATAAAGCCTTACTAATTTTTATATAAAGACACAGGGAAAATATTTTTATTTCCTTTTCTTGGTCCATGTTCATATTCTTAATGGTGCTTATAATGAAAAAATAAACTCTTTTACCCTTTTTTGTGGCAATCAATTCGAAACTATTTTGCTTTAGTTCTTCTCCTTTAGCTTTTGAACCTGGTTAGCCTTGTATCATAATATCATCTATTATACTTTGTCTTCCATTTTCTTTCTAACAACGATTAAAACAACAATAAAGCAAAAGAAAAATTTAAACAGAATAGGATTTTTTTCTCAAGAAATATCGACCATAAATCATAGTTGTAAGTGTAAATGTGTGAACTTTTCTACACACACACAGATAAGATGAAGCCAATTTTATACTTGTGTTAGTTTGGAATAAAATTTATACCGACATGAGACTAGAAAAAGTTGTAGTGCTTAGAAAGACAAAATGCTCTTATCTTATACACAAGGTGTATCAACGAAAAGAATAAAACCATCATTCCACACTATTTGGTGAAGGAAAACTATGACAAAAGAGAAAACTTTCAAGCTAAAGGTTTAAGTAATATCAACCTTTGGTCAACGCATTGCAAGCGACTGGTTCGACATACTTAATCTGCTAGCAAAATACTGAACATGATTATTGTTTTAAACAAGCAAACATTGTTGGCATTTTCGTGCAAAGACTTCTTTTTTTTTCAAAATCCTTCAAAGAGAATTTTGCAATAATTGGCTTATATACTCGTACAAACATATATAAAGATATAAATTTTAATTCAGAAAAAGTATGCAAGTTAACAATGCATTTAAGTTTGTAAAATGTGCAAGGATGACTTCAATCATTTTAAATCCGTATAATATGAAAATAGCACCAAGTTTTTTTTAAAAGATTGTAGGTTTTCTTTTAACGAGTGCTTGCCGTTCCATTCCCCATGAGGAACAAGTTCTGATGTTATAAAACAAAAACTATACAATCTCAAAATGAGCTTTCGCATCCTTCAAACGTCGATATATAAGTGGTTGGTTGGTCGTCATCAACTAACATCAAAACAAACAATTTTTGTGAATGTCGTCATCGACGTCACATCAAGACGACAGTAATCTATAAGGCTTTGTAAATTAATGGAACATATTATTATTAGTCAATTCTTGTTGACAAAGTTTAGACAAGTGACAATTTTTACTGTCGTCTTGATGTTACTTTGACGACGCCATTCACAATATGACGAAAAATTTCATTTAGAGCTTGTCTCATACCTTAATAATTTGTTGACGTTGTTTGAAAACCTTTATATCTCGGTTTTCAAGTTCCATTTGAAGACTTTCTGTGGGCAAAACAGTAATTGTGTCTGAAATCTTGCAGAAATCTTAAATTATTTTTAAATAAATGAGAGGCTAAGTTTCATATACATAACAAGTAAATACTGTCATGTAGTTGTAGTCATGTATGGAATAATTTTATGTCCATTAAATAAATTTAATCTGGTCCGTTGGCTGGTTGGCTTACGTGGCTAATTGTTGCCTACAAGCAAGCAAGTAAACTTGTCAGATTCTGTTTTGATAAAAGCCACTATATGCACCTCAGTTCTAAACTGTCTTGATACAATTCCAGATGTACTGATAAGCCAAACTACAGCTACCTCGTTGGGTTGAGGTATCGCATGAAATCACCTATACCAACCTTCAATGCCTTCAGTAAGTTATCTTGCATGTATTTTTCTAAGAACTTGTATCGCATAATGTGCAATGCCAGGAACTCGCAAGACCAAGTCTCTTCCTTATTTTGTCCTTGCCAGCGACAATTTTTAAGATAATAAGTTGTCGGTATGAGCTATTAGGGTGCCGGTTATACGAGTATTGATATATTTACAAAAGTTTTTCAACCTTACCGTTGCTACAGCTTTGCCAAATAATGTTTGATAAAAATTAGGATTCTATGTAAGTTATTCTGAAAAAAGTGAAAAAAGAATTTCCACAATTTAAAAAAAAAACGTACACCAAGAAATGATTTTTTTTGGCATAAGATGTTAATAAAATTGGTTTGTTTTAATCTTAGCTAAATTATTGGCATATGTAGTTAAGCGCTATCACTAAGCCTGAATTCTGTGAAGGCCCTTTGGCAGTACTATCGAACCTTTACTGTCCAGTCCGTGTGTGTTTTTTTTTCAAAAGTCTTCATTTGCTACATACTGTAATTATTGATAAGTTAGACCGTAAAAATAATAATATGGAGCATTTAACACAATGCGTTTGATTTCATTGTTTTCTATTTTTGTCATTAGAAAGTTATTTGTTTTGGTTTTTAAATTTTATTAAAGCTTTGTTTGCGTTCATGCACTGCTCGAAATTCAAATCTAACTAAATATTAATGCGCCGTATGAGTGATATTAATTTATAATATCAAGTATATTCGGTGAGTCTTTTATCTGGTGCAGAGGGTTACTTGATTTTTTCGAGGTCATCTCCTCCATTTAAAAATGTTAAATTTTTTAATAATATTATTAATAATACAGATCGTTAATATATTTAATTTTACTGCCTATGGCTCATTCTACTACGAGCAGGGTACCCACATCAAATGGACGATGTGCCGTCTGTCCTGCATTTTGGCATCGTCTATTTCATATATCATGATAGATTGTATTGTACAAAAATTAAACACATTCTACATTAAAATTAAAAAAATTTTTATCGTGCAGACATCTAAAGTGCATTATCTACTCTATAGATTAACTTTTACACACAAATAATTGTTTATGTATTTGTAATATATCGCGAGGTGTTCTCTATTTCTATACCAAAAATTGCCTATTGTCTAACCATTAAGATTTTTATAGAATTTCGCATTTTGATTTTCTGTTATTTATTACAAAAGTTTCATAAATATAATCCAGTCGATTAGCATAAATTTGAGCGAATAAATATTAACTACCAGTTTATAGAAGCCATGTAAAAATTCTCGTCTGCCTATTTATATTGAAAACAAAAATAAAGCACTCAAATTTGTTTTTGTTTTCAATACAAATAGACAGACGAGAATTTTTACATGGCTTATATAAACTGGCAGTAAAATCACTTGCTTAAAAAGTAATTTTTCTAAGAGAAACAGAAAATTTGACAAACAAAATAAAATAAAACAATTAAATCTTAACAAATCAATACAGCATTAACAAAAGAATCATGAAAAGACAAATTGCGGTGCGATATTTAAAAACCAAAACATAAAGATTGAAACAAGGTAAAGATTAATAATAGAGCGTGCAAAGCATCATTATATTTTGTTTATATCTAGAAAAAGAAATATAAATATTCTTACAGTTTATATAAAATAATCGTATATAAAAGTATTTGTTTGTATATTATAAGATTTTTGGTTTGAATAGACAAGATTTGTGGCAAAAAGCAAAGGGAAGAAAGTAAAACAAATAAATATAAATTCATTAGTAATTGGTTTAAGGGCATGATTTTCTAAAAATTATCTGTTTTATATATAGACATTCAAACAAAAAGATTTATTACACACGCAAACATTCTACAAGGTAATTCAAAGGAAAGTTTGAATTGATAGGATCGTCTGAAAAATAATAAGGGTCTTGCAAGAAAGATTCGCTGAACTTATAAGATATGTTGTATGGTTCAAAGTTGCAGTTGAAGAGAACATTTTAAAAAATCTTTCAAAACAAAAAAAGTTTATAATTTTTTTTTATTAAGCCGGGATCCCACTATCGGCACAATGTACCAATTTTCATCGGCTCACTGCAATAAAGTCATAAGTAATAAACCAAAATAGCCTTATTTCTCAATTAATTCCGGGATAAGTCTACATGGCTCTATTACCAATGCAAAGTGATGACATTATGTCCTTATATTTTAATCAGTTGAAAAATAAGGCTATTTTAGCTTATTATTTATGACTTTATTTCAGTGAGCCGACGAAAATCGGGACATTCACCCCATTAGTGGGATCTAGGCTTTAGAGACATTTTGATATAAATTTATTTTCTAATACAAGTTTAAGCAATACAACAATGTTTGTGAGTTGAGCAAAAACTTATTTCAATATAAAATTTAGAAATATTTTTCTTAATTATTTAAATGAGTATTAAAATTTCTTATGAGGAATAGCCAGGCATTTTAAATTTTGTGATGGATCTTTACTTTTATTAGCTTAAATTTTCGATTTCAGATAGGCTTATAGGAAAGAGTCCATAGGCATTTTAGAAATCACGAGACCCAGGAAGTCAACTACGTGGCTGGTATCCTGGGGCCTTAATTCTTGCACGCTTTGAATTTTTCAGGTCTTTGTGTAAAATGCGGACTATTCAAAAGGTGCATTGCGTAAGGACCCTCACAAAATTATTTATTATCACTTTCTATTTCTTTTATCGTTCCTCGAGATATGCCACTGAATTTCCAAGAGCCAAGCTACCTATTTTAATATCCCTCATTCTACTCAGATTCGTAGCGTTCGTGCAGTAATCCAAAAACAAATATAAGCTTTCTTTTGTGACACCCGATATAAGTTTCATAAATAAAATTTGTGGTTTAACAAGTTTATTGAATATAAATTTGCGTGGATGTATCTCTCCTTTCTTAAATACAACAATTACGATATCAGCCACACTAAGACCAGGAAAAACAATGTTAAATAAATAGATTTGAAACTTATTTCAAAAGAGAATTATTGTAGGATTAATTGCATAATCTATACTTTTGTCTTCAAAACAAATTGTTTTACTTGCTGATGCTGGATAATTCGTTTTACATAAATATTTATTATTGCATCATACAAATACAGAGGGAAGCATTCCAGCAAAATTTTTATTTACAAGTTTGCAAAAATATTATGCAACCATTTGAAAGCCCACTATTACATTACTCTGTAATTTCAAGAAGAAACAAGGAAAATAAGGTCGTTTAAAGTATCATAATTACATTAAAATTGCAATTGGTGGAGAAGTTAAAACAATTAGGTGTATCTTCTTACAAATTTAGCACAGATCATAGGGTGCTACTCCAGAGAAGAAGCTTCTACAAAAAGCGCTACAATTGTCAAAAATATTAACATTTAATAAACGCAAAAATAAATTTACTTTATGATAAAATAAAGATGGAGAAATTAATGTTCATAGACTTATACTAAGGGAAAGAATTCGGAAAGAATTCCAGATCTTCATCAAAGTGGCATACGCACTATGCGCTCGATTCATTCTGTTTACCACAACTTCATTAGCTCCACCATCTTTATTTATGACGTTTTGCTGATGTCGTTCTTAAACAGCTTTTCAAATTTTCATTGGATGCTGTCCTGTGACATGAGCCATATATCATCTGCATAACCAAGTAGAGGCAGCCGTCGGTTTATATTCTATTGGATTCCGTTTGGTGCCTTAATGTTTATCTCCTAAAGAACTGTATCCAGAATTAACAGGAAGAGCACAGGTACAATCTTGTCTCATGCCAATGTTATTTAAAAGTCTTGCCTTCTTGGACTTAAAAGCTTTTTTTGTATGTAGCGTCTCGAAATAACTCATTTATGAGGAACATGAGAAGGTATGAAGTTCCCTTAATTTCCAGTGCAAACCATGTTTCCTCTCTCGCAGTGCTAATGAATTCGTTCTAAAACCACTTTGTTCATTCTGAAGAAATTTTTCAATGATTGATTAAATTCTATCTTAAATAATTTCTTGTGGTGGTGAACAAAGTTATACCTCTCCAGTTCTTGAATTCGGTTGGATCCCCCTTTTTCGATAGTGTTATTATTATGCCTTCTTTTCAACCGGTGGGGATACTGCATGATATCTTCTCTGTGTGGTGTGGTGGCGAGTTTGGTTTCTGATGTACTGCCACGGGCAGTTGTTAGTATTTTTTTTAAACTTTTTTTCTACTTACCTTGATGTAAATAAATAAATAAAAATCAATTAAACTTTTTTGTATTTAAGTTTTATTTTTTATATTCTTCAACAACTAATTTTTTCATGCATCAATGGAGAAAAGTGCTCTGCTGAATCTTTACCTACTTAATATTTAAAGCGAACACAACACATAATAAAAAAAGCAAAATGTGTTGTCATCAGCTTTTGTTGTTGGCAACGGAAAAGGTCAAAGAACTACTTTCGGATAATGGTGTCAATAAAAACTTATTTTATTCACCACAATAAAAGTAATTTTTATGCCCACTAATATAATGAAACGAATAACTACACAACTAATTAGAGACATTGTAACCTTTTAAGAAACTACTAACCATTACCGAAATTGATTAAGTTTTTGCTGGGATGCTTTTGTATAGTAAGTGATACGTGTGTTTACATTATAAATTATAATTTAATGCTGGTATTTGCAATTTGTTAAATAAATAACTGATGACATTTGAATTGTCTTGCTGCAAAATTGTTTTTGAATTAGTGTTACGATTTATGGAAATAAAACGCTAAACTATATCGTATAAAATTTTTTTTATGAAATGTTATATGCGTGAAATTAAAATTTCTTAAATAGAGATTTCTTGTGTTGTTTTGTTTGAATAATTTATATTAAAAAAATGTATTTTCTTAATATGCGAAAATACAATTTCCGGTTTTATGTTTATTTTGTGTTCATTAAATAGTTAATGAAATATTTTTCCGAAATTTGTGTTACCCACGGCAACTGGCAGACAGCAAACTATTGCCATTTTCAAGAGATTGTTAGTCATATAACTCTTAATTCACAATTTTTGCCTTCTTGTAGCCGAGAATTTTTATGAATAATTATAGTGTCTTTTTATTATTTGTATGCAGCCATTTTTTATAAGAAACTTTAACTGCAAACAAAGTAAAGTATTGACTTCAATTTAATGAACAAATATTGTACTAATTTCAATTTTAAAATCGATTTATTTCTACTAAAGCATGTTTTATACGTAGAATGAGATTTCTCATTAAATATTTTATTATTACAGTTTAATTGAAACATTTATGCCCTAATTCTATTCGAGGATTGTATCGTCTTGTTTATGGACGATAAAAAGCCGCAGTTGTGATTCCTTAAAACAATTATTATTTATTGTCTATGCTAGAAGGTTCGTGTATTTACTGCAGGATTTTGTTCCAAACATTAAATCGAACGCATATGTTTTCATATATTTTTCAAACTATTGTATAAAACTTTAATTTAGTTATTTATGTTTTAAAAACGTGGTAATAATATTTTTGTTTTTCATTATCAAAGACAACAACCATTTTTGAAGAAAATAATATAGAGAATTCAAAAACAAGAACTCAGAAGTATTTTCAACCAGTATCATCCTAAATCTTCTAACTTTTTATTCAAAAACTTATTAAATTTTAAAATTTGTTTCACTTCTGAAGGAAATCCTTTCATGGAAACAACTTTTCTTTCTTTTCATAATTGAAATCCTAGTGCCCTTTTAATGCTTTCAAGTTTTCAACATGAATTAATTTTGCCGCTCTGGAAAATATGCAACAGTTTAAGAACTGTTAAATAAAACAGTTGCACACTAATCTAAACATTTTGATATGAGAAACTACACCCACACAAACACACACGCAAAGAAATCGATAAACATTATGTTAGCTTGTTTTATTGCTTGTTCGTTAGTTATTTATTTATTTGTAATGGTGTTTGAAAAAAAAATCTTGTTTCTCTATCGCAGTAATAAATGCCAATAGCACTTGCTGTAATTAAATGACGTTTTTCGATTCAATACCCTCAAAACGTGTGAACCAAAAATTAATTACAATTCGAGTGAATTTATCAAATAAAAATTTTGCTAAAGCTGCTTTATCAACTCGAACAACGAAATAACACACTAATTGAAATAATAATAAAAATAATTGTAATGTGTTGGCTTATATATTCAGCAGTTGCAAATGTAATCCCAATAAATGTTATCGTCTTACGTCAGCTTGGCCTTTACGAATCACTTAACTTTAGCTTAGATTGCTACTGGCATAACAGGCTGTCATAATTGGTTAAATCGCCAGAACTGTAGGGGATATATTGATTATCCAATGGTTTTTGCCTGGTTTATTAAATCTATTCATTCAGGCATGTTTTAAATGAGTTCTAACACACAAGCAGGCCGAAAAATCAACTTTTCAAATCACGTAGCATAAACGCTAATACATGCAGGAAATATTTCAACCTTTACCCACTTTTCTATACTGGCATGTGTAGAGACATGCTTATAATGAGATTAAGCAGGTTACAGATTACTCTGACGTTTAATAGAAAAAAAAATCTTATTATCTTAAATTTGCAAGAACTTTTACTCAACCGTATCAGCAAAAGAAACATATTAAGTATGATATGAAAAATTACTTAGAAATGATTATTTATTTATATATATTTGTTAGAATTATAAAAATTTTTAGACTTAAGTATTTAGGTAGATAAATAACTAAATAAGGAAGCAATTAGACAACAAGCATTACTTGAAATACCAGAAAACTCCTCAAGAGTGTGTTTTTAATAGTTTCCTTACAAGTATTAGATATTTAATTGTTGTAATATTTTTAAGTAAAATCTCATAACTAGTTTCTAAAACTAGTAAATAAAGTTATTTTTAATAACTAAAATAGGAAATTTTCTTCTTTCAAATGTCTTTTATGATTTGTGCAGCCAATTGCTTTATCGGTATCAATTGTGTTATTGCAAGAATAATTTAGTTGTTTATTTTGCAAAATATTTTTATGCAACCACAATTTAAAAGAAGACAAAACACAAAACAAATATTTTCGCTACTTTCTCTGTTTTAGAAATGGAAATTGCGTATTCTATTTACAGTTTCGTGTTTATTTTCATGCTTGTAGCAAAATTGCTTGTGGCTGTATTTGTACGCAAGTTCATTCGTTTGGGATTTTCTTTCCGTCTTATAGCGTATTTCTGATTCAATTAACACTTCTATTTATATTCCTAAAGCACGAATTCAAAAAATTTCTTCAACACGTTAGTAAAGAGGAAAAAATACGTGTCAGGACTGTAAATATGTGTGATCATGGATCACTAAACAAAATTTTATTAAGAATCACACTTTTCAATAACAAAAATTTTCCTTAATTTCAATTAAGTTCTAGCAACAACTTCAATTTCCGTATATAATGACATCTTGCTTTAAAAGACACTACTATTTATTTTGCATTTGGAGATATTAAATTCTTATTCGAAGCTAAGCCTAGAGTAGTCTTTGTACTGTAGTACTTAAGCTAAATTTTCATTTGATTCAAAAATTAAAAAGAAAATAGAGGTGTTTTAGCATACCTAGTTAGAGCTATGTTGCTTAGCTATATAAAAAAAAATTTCATGTGTTAAATAACAATGCAATAAAATTATATTATGTGATGATGTCATAATCGCCGCAAATAATGCAAAACATTTTCATTTGGTCCCCATTGTTTTCTCTTCTAGCTGCGCACGATTAAATTAATCTGATGTTTGTGTTCATTAAAAAAAAAAAAACACAAAAATAAATTGAACAATCGTTCTCACAAAACAAAATCAAACATTTTGTTTCGTTTGTTTTCGTACTCTGGTTTTAAGTAAAACAAAATCAGACGACTGACTCGTCTAGAAAATTTGTATGACAATCAATCAAAATGATGAGTGCTTTCCATACAAATTTTGTACTCAATTCAACCGTCAGCGGTGTAGAAACAGGGTTTATCATGATATTTATTGCACGCAACTTTTTTTTATCTACTAATACCAGCGCCATAGAAGAGAGTTAGTATATATAAAAAATGATGTATCACGAATCTCTGAAGAATTTCTGGCACTTTTTAAAATGTGATTTACTTCTCCAGGACTGCTATTGAGAAATAAACAAATTTTCATGCAACTTATTTCATGAAAAAAATGCTTAATGTAAATCATGTATAACTGTAACAGTGTCGATTATTTTTGTTACAAAACTCACGTTCTAGCTACTGTGTCTGGCATAAAGAGCATAGCTCTAAAATGCTATTGTGTAACTAACGGCGAAGTTAACATTCTGATATGCTAGCAGTGAATAATTTAACATTGTGTATTTAAAAGCTCCCAATATCAGTGTTGAGTAAATACAGTGTTCTGATGCGACAAGAATTGTACACTGGTGACTTTTTATTTAGTTGCAAAAATTCGAGCATAAAAATATCATATTTTAAAAAACTAGAAACTAAAACAATATTACTAATGCATTATTCAGCTTCATTCACAAAATCCAAATTTCATACTTTTAGTGTAAATTTACTTGCAAAATATCAAACATATAAAGAATCGCGTATGCGCAATTCATCCTGAATATTCATACTTGGTTGAATAAACAATTTAAATAAATGTATAAATAAAATAGTTCTACTTGCGCATACAATTCAGAAAATAAATAACGTACAATAAATTTATGGGATTTCTTTAAGGGAAGTAGCTTATTGTCTGGCTAGATATTGTTGCAAATAGCTCTGAAGTATTTTATCTGACAAAACAAATTAAAAGTTTGACTTCAGTTCCTATTTCTTTGCTACGTCTGCTACCGTTTAAAAACAAAATGAAAGAATAAGTTTTTCCTTATATTCACTGTTGCATTGTTTATTTAAAGAAATTAATTTTATGATAATAAGTTTGGAAACCTAGTCAAGCATTGAAACTCTCACAGCAATAAAGGTAGAAAATAAATAAATAAATGTTATTAAATAAAATAAATACTGCTTAAAGAAGGACTGAGTAAATGTATTTATGATTGTAGAAATTTCTCTTATCAGATAAGAAAAAAATTTGAGGGGCGCAGGGACAAACGACAAATACGGAACTACGTTAGTTGTATTTTATTGTTAATTATGAAGATTCTACTATTGGAATTGAAGAATTTCTGATGAAAAACTACAAATACTTTATAGAAACGCTTTAAAAGTCAAACTACGGGTCAATATAAGAAAGACAAATATACGACAAATATTATTACCAACACCAAAGATCTCATAGAGGATGTCCAATTCTTTTTTTTTTTTTTTTGCTACTTGGGATGGACAATTTCTAAAAGTAGTAAATGTCATAAAATTGGGGAAAGTAAAAAAAAAATATTATTTCAAACAGTGCGATTTGTTGATGATGATAAAAAAAATTTTCTTCGGTTCTTAAGAAAAACTCTTCAAAAGACGTAATATTTTCTGAGAAAAAATTAATAATATAATGCTATTGTATATCTGTGAAATTGGTTTATGCAAGATGGTCAAGAAATTGCAAAGACTTTGAATAATCCAGAAAATATAAAAAAATAATCTAAATATGACGCAAATTAAGAACACATGAAGTAAAAAAAAAAACAGCTCTAGATTGCTTTGAATCTCTTTTGTCTATGGGATGAATGTGTTAATCTACGAATATACATGTCCGTCCGTGTGTGCGTGTTTGCGTGCTACTCTGACACGAACAATTTTATAATTTAAGATAAACATATATATATTCTCCGAGAGCTGAGCACATATGTACGTATAACAACATACATATAACAATTTAATTTTATTATAATGGTTTACTAAATTATTTGAGGGAATTGAACTAGTCTCTAAAGTCATTTTGTAAATTAAATTACAACAAAACAGAGATCGAGCCAAACAATAAACAATTTCTTACTACGGCAAAGTTATATAAAGTTGAGTATGAATGAACTCAGTTTTATTTGTCGCTTTTATTTTTGTATTTTATTTTCATTTAAAAACTGGAAACTTTTAGAAAAACAGTTTTCAAAGAAAATGCGAAGTGATGATGCTGGAACTACAAATATGGTTTAAAATTTTCTTTTTACTTAAATTGTTGTACATTTGTAAGCGAGTGTGTATAAACTCTCTTTCATTCTCTTTTTTTATGCTTCATTTGACAAAAAGACACGTTTATGAGCTTTTTTTTAAGTTTATTTCAGGACACTTAAACTGCCAGTATGGTTTATATACATATGTATGAGCATCGACTTGAATGGCTATTTTTACAAAATGTTTTAAGTATAGAGTTTTTAATATTTTAATATACTTAGTCTCAGTTATTTTTATTTGAGTTTGGTCAAAAATATTTGATGAACTACGATGAAACTAAAGTTGTAGAAAGCAAGGCTGTGCCAATATTTAAAGTGATTACAGTAAGTCAAAATATTGAGTTAAAATTGCCTGGAGGAAATTATTTAAACTCATCAATCACTTAGTTATGTGAGTGCAGTCATGTTTTATCAGGTATAAATACGCCTGGTCGGCAATAATTAATGAAAATATAAAAGTTTTGGTTTCTTTATTTGACCGATGGTTATTTGATAGTCTGTGACACTCTGATTGACGAACATAAGTTTCTTTGTAATTCTTGTTAATGAAGGGAAGGTGCACCGGATGAACAAAAGTTTATATTGCTTTGATACGTCGCAACGAAGTCAACATACAAATGGTTGTTTGTTTGTACGTCTTCCTTTAATTGACAAGCATACGAAACTCGTATGAGTGTACACTGATTAACGGGATTATTTGATAGTCTTCAGGGCACTTTACTTCTGTGATTCCTAGACAATAATAGAATACTATAGCAATAAAGGTACACTCTAGTAACATGGAGGGATGGAACCAAAAGCAAATTGTTGATATAAAAAAAAATTTTAGAGAATTCGATTATAAATATGCAAATCAATAATATTGTTGAAGAATTACTTATCCCGAAATTAAAAAAAAAATTACACAAATGCTGTTAAATCTTTTTCAACAATAAAAATATTTTTCCGGCATAATCATAAAATTAACACTCGCCTTAATTGGCTTTAATTAATTCTTACTTTGGAAGTCAAAAAACTGTACCGAAAAATGTGTGTTGACATCAGAGATCTGCATGATTACGAATCAAACGGCATAATTTTGGCTTTTTGAAAAATGCATATTTATCTAACATTAATAAAATGAAAGTTGCTAGTGCATGATTCATATTCACAAGACTATTGTTAATAAATGCATGTCATTGCTTGCAAGTTCTGTTTATTCACATAATTCACAAAAGCAATGAATCAGTATGATTGTTTTGAATACTTCTTGAAAAACCTTATTCTTATTATTTCTAAATTCATTATGATAAATTTTCTTAAAACTCTTTTCAAAAGCTCTTTAAGTTTATTTTAAAAATGTATGAAAACATATACTCACTTTTTATTAACTTAATACTTCATCTCTCAAACATGCTTTTGTGAGTAATTTGATTATTATACAAAACAATCAAACAACAGGAAGAAGTTTTTATTTACTTTTGCAAACAGTACTTAAAAAACAAAAGTTAGCTAATGACAGTCAGTTGTTTAGAGAGCTAACACTGCAAGCAACATCATTAGTATATATATTGATATTAACAAAGAAAACAAAAGCATTGTAAATGTGAGTGTACAGCAAAAGTGAATCAACTCATACAGTTCTCTGGTTGACATGATGAAGCATGATAAAATTACAAGCGGCGAAAATAGTAATAGAAATATGTATGTATTCGCCTTGCCATTTACATTGTTTTGAAAAGTCATTGGTTACTCAAGCATTTTGATTTAAAGTGTACCAAAGCATATTAGAATAAGGTAGGCCCTCCTGAATTCGCTTTGAAAAATTAATACCTGAGATGTCAAAAAGCAGCAAAAGTAGGAGTTGAGGCCACCTAATATAAATTCGCCTTGGAAATTCCCTTGAAATGTGTTTGCTATGGACACTACTCTAATATTATTTATCAGTTAAATCGTATTTTAAAATCAATACAAAAATGCAGACAGTAGAAAGTAAAATCAAAAGAAGCACTCACACTCACGCATATGCAAAAAAAAGTATTAAATGAAAAAACTATTAAAATTCACACTATTTATTCCTTTTAGCTTATTTGTTGGCAATTTCAATAATCTATATATTTTGATGTCCTTGACAACATTGAAATTTACTCAATTTCCTGAGTGTTCATGAAAATGTTGCAGTTGAAAAATAGGATATTACAAATTGTCTGTTTAAAAAGACATGCCCGGGGCTTGTGTTGAGTTATCGGTATGTTTTCCAACACAGTTACATGTGCTTATGTGCAAATATATGTATGTACATACATATGTATGTATATATGTGTATATATTTATATGTTTTGAAGTCTACTTGCAATTTCACTGAATCTCTATAGATGTTGATTGATTTCTTCGGTTTGCCTTTACATTTAATTTCATCAAATGTGAAAATATTTTTGATGATTTGCTCTATTTCTCGTACTTGAATTTATTTTAGGGCAAAATAGTGCTAAAGAGCTTTTACAATTTCTGCAGTAGACAGAAATGGAGATGGTTAAATTATTAAAAAACTTAAACTATAATTGCTTTTTATAAAATATTTCCAGCACAATATTTTTTAAATATAATTTAAATTAAAATTGTTCTAACATAGCAGCCACACGTTAAATTTTCCTTAAAAATGTTTCATACAAACGTCTGTCAAAATTCTTTTGAATTGATAGTGGTGACGTAGCGTGCAGCCAAGTTAAAAGCGATTTAATAACAAGTCCATTAATAAAGATGGCATCGTTCAAAAAACAGCTCAAAATGGTTGCTTATTATTAATACTTATTATTATTATTTTAATAGTTCTTAAATTTAAATTTTTCATTTTAAATCGCAGCAGAATATTTATTAAAACTTAAAACGAAAACTTTTTTATAAAGAACTTAAATATTAAAAATTATGAATGTATAAGTAAAAAAGGTAAGTGTATTGAAACTTGAAGGGCGAAACTTGATCGGATTACTCGACCAGTGGAGACAGAATTCAGTAATGTCAACTGATGGAGAAGCAAACTTCATAACACGTGTTCTTTTTTAAACATCTGAAAAAAATATCTCAGCAAGTCCCTTGCAAACTTCCTAGCATATTTTGAATGCGCAAACCAAGTCTTCCTTCCATCTTTCGCTTGTTCACAAACAATTGCCATCATAAAATTCTGAAACTGTTCAGATAATAGCAAAATAAAAAATAAAAATTTCATCGACTCAAAATTAAGCCTGCATAAACGAATATTAAATAAAACTATATAAGGACTAAGCTTTATAACAAAATCTTAAGATTTCCTCCAGCATAATTTGTGTTATGCTGATATATGACCTTCCATCCTTGGAGTATTATTACATTTTCAAATATCCTTTGCATTGCATTAATTTGGCTATAAGATACAATTACTCCGTTTATTATTTGTCTTTTTTCGCTTACACAGTATTTTTCACATAATCATTATTTACATTTTATATGACAAAATTGTACACAAGGTCAATTGCAGAAGAAAAAAATAAAATTTTTATTTTTTGCGAAAATATCTTTTATTTTTTAAAAAGCAAAAATAAAAAATACAAACATGTTTTTATACTCTACGTAATGTCTTCACATTTAAATATTGTTTAAGAATTTAACATAAAACATTTTTCAAAGCAAAGAACAGTAAAGTACAGATAGTAATTGTTAAGTATGAAAAGCAAAAATAATATATTTTCAAATCTTGTCAAAAGTTCTATTTAACTAACAACGACACAAAGTCTATTGATTGAAAGTTAAAAATACAATCACAATTTAAATACAATGGGCCTAATTCATAAAATATATTTTGATTTTACAAAAGGTTTGTTAATCAAATTTCCATAGAAAATTTGTTTCATAAATCTCTTATTAAACAGAAATATTTTTTTTTATCAATACGGCAGAATAAATAAAATAAATAATAAATAAAATATAACTAATAATTAAATAAAACACAATAAATTTTCAATGAAACTATCATTATTATTAAGCTTTAGGTCGTTTATATATTTTTAGTTTTGCGTTTCGATATTTCGTTAAACACCAGTTAACTTCTTTAGGATAATTTTTATTTTTTGTTGAGGAGTTAACCGAAGGTTAACAAAATATCGAAATATAAAACTAAAAATATATGAATGACCTAAAGCTTAATAATAATGATAGTTTCCTTGAACATATAAAAAAGGACGAAAAATTAAATAAACTACACAATAAATTTCATTAAAACAATCTCTATTTCTGGTACTATTTCATGGAACCAGCTCTGAATTTGTTGTATTGATGAAAATCAGATGGCTTTCTTTCAAATAAACTTTGTTATAAAATACTTATCTGCTGTATTCATTAGAAGTAATTTTGCTTTATAGATGGTTTATAAAACAAATTTTGTGTAATAAACTGTTACAAATTAAATAAATATGAATAAAGATTTATATGTGTATATGACTGATTTGACTGAATGGTTTTCTAAAATACTTAATGTAGAAAAAAAATTAATAACTTTTCCACTCTCCTTGAAAAAATCTCAAATACATTTTGGCACTTTTTGGCCATTATTTTGGCAAATGTATTTTGTTCTAAACTTCCTTTGCTGCTGTTTAGATTTAAAAAGATATTGTTTTTGAATTCTAATTGATTAAAAATAAGGTAACAGGAATAAAAGTCAGCCCAATTCTAAATATTCTCCGGGAAAAACTTCCCACGGAATTATTAGCAATGCGCTAGATAAAAGTAAATACTGACAAATCCCTAGAATTGAAAACGCTTCAAATCTACTACTTTTATTTAAATTTACATCATATTCATAATATCTATAAAAAGTGCTTAACTCTTCATAACTTTAAGCTTGTACAGGAATATTTATTATGTTTTATATGAAAAATAAAAATCCTTTGCAAATTGTTTCAATATAAGGAGAAATTTCCTGCCAACTGATGAACACAGTTAGCACGACAAAGAATCATACTCACATACATACGAGTACATATACGAATACATACATATATACACACACACTTAAAAATATAATATTACCCTGCAAACATTTCGATTGCACGAACTAGAAAGGGTACTCACAATTTCAACAATTCGATTTCAAGTTCGAAAATGATTTTAAAAATATTAGTCTGATTATTTTCGTTTATACACATACTTTTAATATAATAAAATAAAATAAGGAGTAACAGAATAGTTTAATTTTTTTACGAGTATCTATAATTTTTCTTCGAATATTGAACGGAATGTAATTGCATACAAATAAAATTACTTATGTATATTTTAAAAGTGAATAAAAATATTGCGTATTTTCTAGAACAGTAAAAAAATTTTCCTAACAAAGTCTTTTTGTAATAGCGAACAATATTTGTGGTTTATCAACAAGTGTCCCTTATGTATTTATTTCAAACTATTGGGAAGTTTATAATTTTATTTAAATCCTGAAAAATTTAATGCAATATTGTAATACAAAATGGAAAATGTAAAAAGTAATGTTCAAACGCACTTCTGATTATTTATTCGCTGGGCTTCAAGAAACTTGATTCACCCTTCTAAGAGAAGAAACCATGCAGCGAACTTATACTCACTCCCCTTCCTAAACAAAGAAAAGCAAATCCTGAATTACAAATTATAAATAGAAGATAAGAAAAAGTACTTAATAAAGTATTTCAACGTACAGTGATCGATTGCAAGTAGAAGTCAAACTTACATATGTCTAATGCCGGGTACACACCATGATATTTTGTGACATCACATTAGTGTGTACTAGTGGCAACGTTTGTCATTTTTCATGTTGTTGCATTGCTTCTCACAACGGCGTTGCTCACATTTTTGAAAATGACAACACAAGAAATGCCCCAGATGTGTACTAATCATTGCAACATATTAAAAGTGTGTTTTGTGAGCTTCGTCAATTTGAGCATTTTCTTTGCATAGACAATGACTGTTTGTTTTTTTATTTATGAATATTTTCGTACATATCGTCGGCTTAGAGTGTAAACCTGCTAAGCCTGAACCTGCATTAAAAAATTTTACAGGACATACAAAATACTGTTAACATTTTCTATATACATACATATGGCATAATAAATAAGCCTAATACATCGAGTTTTTTCGACATGCAGACTTTCAAATTAAAATTAATATTTTACCCAGTCGATGCGGCCGGCATCTCTTTCTCTTTCAAACAACATTAAAATGTCATATGCTATAAAATGTGGATTAAGCAGGTTTACAATCTAAGCCGACGATATGTATGTGTGAGTGTATATGCATAACTGATATGAGATCGAATACTTTTCAACTTTTTGCTAAATTACAAATTGATATATTTAAAATTTATATACATATGTACATATTTGAGATTTATGTTTGCATACTTACTTGACTTAGTTTTTCTTTTTTCCTTTTCAGGTAAATTAAATATTGTGAATAAGAAATATTTGCAGTTGTAGAATAAAGTAAGTTAAATGCTGAGTAATATTATTTCTTAAGTATGTAAAATATTTTTATCATTTCAATTTCAACTGGGTGAAATTGACATAATATTTGTTTGATATCAAAGCAAATATAAAAAAGAAAGAATTGCTGTTAGGAAAAGGAAAAAAAGATAAAGAAATAACTATCAATATAATTTTTTTTTGCAAATTATGATTTATTATATTTTTAAGAGAATAATGTAATTTTCTTTTTAATTACAACAATGGAATTCACAATGAAAAACGGATTCAGAATCGAATAAGGTTGCTTGCTGTGAAGTTTTTGTTTCAGGCCTTTTAACCTATTATATTTGTGTACGTAGTTCTCCATAAAATTTTTAGAGTTTTTCTATGAAAATACTAATTTTTTTTAGTTTTTCCCAATAATTTTTTTTTCTTGAAGTCTATTGATGAGTTTCTTAAGCAGAAGCGAAACGTGTATAGACGATATTGCTAAACCAAACACAAACGAAAATTCTGCAAACTATAAACCTATTTGTTTGTATTATTGAAAGCTCCCAAAAGATTATCCGCCATTTTGAAATGTGATTTAATTTATGGTTTGCTTCGGAATGTAAGGAAAGGGAAATGCACTCAATAAACTTCACATACATAATATATTTTTTGCCCAAAAAAATTTTATAAACGGAGTTTTTATATTTTTCCTGAATATGTATGTACACACAGAAAAAAATACTAATGTAAAATCAACATGCAAAAAGTTTGATTCAGCTTCATTCAAATCACATTAAATTTACAGGAAATAATATGTTGTTTGACTGTGTTGGTGTTAGTTAATTGCTTTGTTCATAGCTGCAATACACTTTTGTGTTTAGTTGTGTAGGTTGTTTTTGTTTTGTTGTTGTTTTTTTGATGTTTGTAACCAGACGACAAACTGCTCCTGGCTGGCAGGCAGTGGAGTCAAGTCAGTATTTTTTTTTTAACTAAAACTTTTCAAGTGAAATCATGTGGTTTTTTAACTAAAACTAATACTTTTCAAATAAATTGTATGTTAAATGATCAATGAAATAATGTTAAATTACAATGTAATTAAAGATAGTACATATTACTGTGTATCTTAAGAATATTTAAAGTTGTTTTGTATGCAGGGGTAAGCATGTTGACTACCATGCGATGAGTTCCGAGTTCAAAGCTTGTTCGTTGAAGCTAATTTATATACAAAAATTTTTCTGATGTCTATGTCAACCACGCGTAAGTTAAATAACTAATAAAATAATGTAATAAATAAATTACTACATTAAATTAAATTCATGTTGTTCCGACTTGAAATAACTTTGATTCAACATGATTCTTCATTTTGATTTCAACAGTACGTAAATGTTAAATCAACGTGAAATAAAGTTATTTCAAAACGAAAAATTTTCTTTGACAATTACTATAAATCATGTTAGATTAACATGAAACACATATGAAGCAAAATCACTGCCGAAAAAGATTAGATTAACCTTGTTTAAGTCGATTTTAAGTTGAAATTTTTCTGTGTGTATGTATATGTATGTATATATGCCTACGCAAAACACAATTTCGTTACATGGCACAGCTTGTCGTCTTTTATATGATACCCACATTTGGGTCTTCAAATTAACATAAGTATGTAAATGTGTTTAACATTTTTTTAAATGGCCTACTTCATTTAATTTAAGAAAAGAATTGCGAATAGAATTTTTCCTGTTTTTTTTTTTTTTTGTTTAGTAGTAAATATTGATTTCTCTCAAGCAAGAACATTTTTGTTGCGTAATAGCATTGAATTTTTCTGAGTCATTGCACTAATTGCTGCAAAACTTGCCAAGGACTTAAAGAAAATAAACATACTTTCTCTCCCAAGTTGATTAGTTTCTTAAAATAACATAATCCCATAGCCAATATGTGCTTTTGCATGGCATCATACTGTAGTTGCTTTAAGAAAATTGAATTCTAAGCCAAGTAGAAGAGCAACAGACAGGCTAAAGGTACGAACAATGCCAACTACACAAACCGACCCAATGCTCCTTATGGTTCTTTAGAACAAAGAATGGCCTGCGATAATAGTAATGGCATGACGAAATATTTCATTGTTGATTGTTTTTCCTTTCTACTATTTGCATACAAAACTTATCATTCATTGGCTTTGAACTGATGCTTTTGCCCACACATTCACCAACTGGCCACAGGGTGAGGGCAAATTGAAGATACATAAATTGCAAGTAAATAAAAGAAACTTAAATGGATTTGCTTAAAAAAGATATTAAAAAAAAGGAAAAGTGAAACTAGGAAAATGTTTTAAGAAACGAGATATAAGAAAAATATTTTTCTTCGGCTTAATTTGCGTTGAAGGAATAAAATTCTTAACTAATTTAGTTTTGCATGTCTTCAGAAATTTCTTCTCTTATTCTTGTTTACTGACAGCTACAAATAAATTTTCTAACAACTTAACCTCAATTTCAATTTCAACCTCAACTTCACTTCCTTTTTGGCGGCGTGGTCAATTTCAACAACTCAGGCAAGTAGTTCATGTTTCCAAATCAACATTGTTATCGCAACAACAGAAAGAGTACAAGTATGTATGTTTGTGCTCGTACTACTTAAGCATGTAACTAAGTCCTTAATTCAAACAATTGTTTGTTCCAGCACACAAACAAATTAAATTTTCAAATTGCTGTATTTCTGCTTATTGTGATGATGTGAACCTTTTTTTTTCTTGATGTGAACAAAGAAAGTTTAAGTTTTGCGATTTTTTACATTTGATTCACACAATTGAATGTAGGCAATCTTGATAATTCAGCAATCATCATTTATATGCAGCAGGATATTAAATCGTTGGCCTGGGTACTCGTATTGTTAAGCAAGAACAGGAATTGTTTTTTAAAAATCCCATACCGAAATATTTTTCATTTGTGGAAGTCTATGTATATACACTTTGTGCATAAAATACATTGACCACACCAGGCTACACGACTACGCGGCTTCAACTACCTCTAGCTGCAACTGTAGCTCTTTAGCCCATCTATTGCATCATCACCACCTGATATTGAAGTATAAATACATTATTCAGTGGGCCACTTTCATATATTTCCCATTTAAACATATACATTTTCGTATCTAAAAGTACTTATCTTCTATCTTCTATATATATAAAACAGGATGTGTGTAGGTATGTAATGTATGGACTCTAAAACGGCTGGGCCGATTTTGATGAAATGCTCAGGGAATCTTCAGAATATTCAGGCGGGTGACACTGTCACAAGTCTGATTTTTGATTTTCGGTCTGCAACACCAATGCCATATATACATTTTTTTTTGCGGGGAGGGAAGGGGTAGCGATGCACACCAGGTTATGCTAGTGTCAAATAAAAATATAAGAACTAATCTATTTATTTCGTTATAATTTATAACTTTAAAACTATTATTGAAAAATTATTTAATCTTTTATTTTCAAGCTAAATGCAAATCCAACTATTACTGGTATAATGTATAGAAATAGCTCTCAACTTCAAGAAAATATTCCTGTTGATAAACTAATTCTATTGGTGCACCACCATTTTGAAGTACAACACAATAATAATATAATAATAATCAACATAAAATAATAAGAAATATAACTTCATTTTTCTTTAGAGCTATTAGAATTTAATTAACGAAAAAAATAACTTTATTAAAATCATTTGTTTCTATAAATACAAATAAAATAGCAGAAGTTAAATGTAACAAATTATAACTTTATTGTTTTGAAAATAAAGCGAAACAAAACAAAAGGTCCTGGATACACGTACTTTTTATATAAACTAGATGCAGGGAATTGTACCAAAACAAAAGAAAAAGAAGTCCAGTTTTTGTCAGTCCTACTGTTTCCAGCTGATAACAAATTTATAAAAGCATGTATGTATGTATGTACGAGGTATATACATACATAATTATTTTACTTTCACTGGATGAATGCTCAGTTGTATGATGAATATCAATGTCTGCTTATGACTTGTAACTGCTGCCAGTATGTAGTTCTATTAACAAACTTTTTACTACATCGGATTATGAAGCTGCTACATCTGCTGAAATTATTATCTGCCAATTTAATTTGATTATTAAGAATCTTATTCAATTTGTTGATACAAAAAAATGTAGAAGAAACTTTTCCTAGTAACAAACAAAATTCAAGTTAGTACAGTGAAGTTTAATTATAACAGCATCGGTATCATTGATACCGGTCACGTTTGTTCGTTGTAGGCAAAATATAATTTGTTTTCGGAAGTAAAAATTAACAACGCTAAAGACGTATTCTATTATTTTTAAATATTTGAGGCCAACCAGGAAAAAATTTACTTACCAAGTCACCAAATCAATAATTAGGAAATACCCTGCAGGAAATGGAACAGACACACGACTAGTCACGTGACCGGTCCCGGGGACCAGTGCGAGTTCTAACACTTCCTATGAAGCGGACCAGTCGCTTTTATGTGGGGATGGGGTTAATTGATACTTTGTATGCACCTTGTGACTTGTCACTGAACAGTCCCATAGGGACCTATTCGATGTATAATAATATATATATAAATTATTTATAAATGTTATTTCGACATTTAACTGTAACAATTAACGCTTATAAATTGTTTTATTGTTACAAATGCAATGACATTTTATTTTTAATCTGAACATTTTTTGAGATTCAAACCGACAACCTCGTGCATAACAGGCTGGCAAGCTACCCACTCGACCACAGGACCACTCATATTTCAAAAGTATAAATACCAGTTAAGCTTAGGTTAATATTTAAGTATAGTTACGGGACTAGTTCCAGAGTCACATTGAAGGGAGCAATTAACATTATATTTACACTATTTGATAGGTCCTGTAGTCGACCACATCGAACATGTTCAGTGCAGACCGAGTACGAATTAAATTGGCTCAAGATCAAGACGATACATCACGAAAATGGTCAATATGTCATCATTTAAACGATATGATTTTTTTCATCATACACTACTCCGTACTTTTGATAACACCCACATTTTGGACCAATTGTCACCAAATTTTCTGCAGGGTATGTAAAAGATTTATACACAATTGTGTAAATATTTAATAACATTTTAAGAAAATTATCTATTTTGCGTAACACTATCTATAAACATCCACAAAAACAAAAGCTATTTAATTAACTAATTAGTTAATTTATATGTTGAAAGCAATTAACTAAAATTAAGTAAATATTTGCTCACACATTCTGTTTAATCGCAATTTTAACTCCTCGCCCAATAGAGCAGACCGTGTGTGCAAAAGTGGCAACAATATCAATAAAAATAATTTCCTTTTTATTTCATTTTATTTTTTCACAAACACATTTCAATATTTTTATTCAACGATAAAATCCTTAGTATCCGTTTATTTAAGTTGCCATTTAGGGACGGAAACAAAAAAAAAAAAAAAAAAGAGGAAACAGCGAGAGGGAACTTGTGGATGAAAAAAGTAAATTGTTGACACTTTGTTTTCAAATTTTTTATTATCTGCTTTCTCTGTAGAGGTTTCGACACATATTCTCCATTCTCAGTAATTTTTTAAATTTCAATTAGACACAAATAGCTTAACGAAAGAAACATTTTTTTTATAGTTGGCAGACAGACACAGAATATCCAGCACTATTAACCATTAAAAGCCTAGACTGTACATACAAGAATCACAACTATTAAGGGTAACGAGAGGGAAGGGTAGATGAATATTTATAAAACGTGAATAAATTTTGAGCGAAAGCTTGTTAAATTTGCGTTGTCATTATGAATGGCGGACATGTTGTGTTTAAGCACATCCGCTTTTATATCTTGCGAGTACAAACACAAGTGCCATCAGTCGCTGTGTCAGGCCAAGTACACACAAATATAAAGTATGTGCGAGTATGTATGCGTTTGTATAGTTGAGTGTGTGTAGCAGTAGTTTTGTAATAGTTTTTTAGGGTGACAATGTACTTGACGATAATGATGACGTTGTTGTTGGCATTATTCTCATTAGTTTTTTTCACCATGATAATCAGGCTGACGGTGTTGTTGTTGTTATTGTTGTCACTGTAAGCGAATGCATGTGTTTATTTTCACAAACTTTCCGATGACAATGACATACACAGTGAAATGAGAATAGCATCGCACGCCCACATTTACATACTTTCACACCAACGGAGAACTAGTTGCGTAGATTCCTTTATCAAGGACCCAGGCTGCAAATCGTTTATTTTTATTGTATTCCCTCGTACTTTACCTGAACACCAAATATTTCAAAGCAACATGCACAAAAATTAGAACAGAAAAAATTAATTTTGTTCTTGTATTAAAAAAAACTGCTGCTCGGCCTATCGTTGTGTTTGTGATAAATTTAAAGATTTTTAATTTGTTCTTTTTTTCAACTAATCGATGGGAACGTGAGTAGTATTTGCTACGAAGCTTATTAGATAATACGATAAGCTTTTGTTTTAACAAATATGTTTGTGTTTTTGATACTGTTTCTAAGTTTTATTATTTTCTTTATTTGCTTCGATGAATTTATTGCACATTTACTTAAACAAAGTCATAACTGAAAGAAACTAGTCTGCCAGAAAAAGAGTTTAAAGTTTTCAATTCACACACAATTCAATGGAAAAGGAACAATTATGTTTTGCTTTTAAGAGTTGAATAAACAAGATATTTGTATGAAATTTCTTGTAAAATTCAATTTTTTTTTGAGTTATGATGTTGTTTGAGTAAATAAGCGATATAATAAATTGTTTTTATAAAGAAAAAAATGCGTTTTTTATTTAATTAAATGCAGTTACCTTTCACGAAATGTTCAAAAGAACGTGTGGAGGTACAATATATTAAGTGCAATAAGAAGCACTATGGGCCTAATATCTTCGACGATGGGCGAATAAATTGCCATTGGAGAGGGCTGATCTCTGTGAAAGTCCTCTGTAACTAATTTATCTTCATTTATTTTGAAAATCGAAAATATTCATAATGTAAACGATTTCTTAAGCCCAGAGTGCAGAATAAAATATTCAAGTAAAATATTCGAATCAAATTCTATTGTCGAAAAATAAAATAAATTAACAAGAAATTTTCTTTCGCTTTTATTGAAAACAAAAACAAAATAAGAAAATTTGTTTTTGTTTACAATATAAATAAGCGAAAAAAAATGTCTTGTCGACATCATGAGCCAGGCAGTAAATCTAAATTGAAAAATATATTTTTAAGAGCCTATTTCACCAACTTATTCATATATCAATTCATATATAAAAGTAACTTTTCCATGCAAAAATTAATGAAAATCGACATTTAAATATCAATTGATATTTAAATAGAGCTGGTGAAATTGGCGTTAAGTGCACATAAAAACTCACTGTAGAAAACTTATTTTTCTTTTCCATTCAAAAATCTTAGTTAAAAAAAATACTCCTTATAAGATTTCAATTCCCACTGAACGCTAAATTTAATAGTTTGCTCTTTGTAAGCGGAAACCTGTTATCCTTGTTTTGAGAGAATCTTATCATTTAGTTGAAATTAATGATGACGAAACATTCAGGCCATACACACTTCATTTGGTGAATGTAAGCACCAACTTGCTAAAACGACATTGCAAACTATAAAACTTATAGCCTAACTCAAGACGGATATACCTAAACTTGCTTGCAATCGGTGGACAGATGCCATGAATTTATATAACAAATTTCTCTAAATATAGCAATGACCAGATTATTATATGCAATGGTCCATTAATACTAAACAAAATGTAGAATGACTTTTTTAAGACTACAAAGGACCAACTTTTTCTTTCTATTTTTTTAATTTAAAAGCAAAATGGGCATAAATATAGAACACATTCTAACTATAGTCAGTCAGTTAGCTCGTTAAACGTCCAATTACTTTTTTCTTTCATAATTTCACAAGCAAGAAAGTGAAAATTTAATAAAAGTAAATATAAGTAAAATAAAATTTGCATAGACATAAAAATCTTAGGAGTCGGTACGATGCTACGTTCGTCATTTTTATGAGTTGGGATTTGGGTAATTTATGACAACCAAATTATTTCAACAAAAACACAAGATAATTTAATTCGATTATATACGGAAAAGATTTTTATTACATCTCTTTATTAATATTTATATCAAACTTAAACACTTTATAAAGAAACAAGAAAGAAAATACAATTTTTGATTTGTGTATTTCTTTATACTTGTAAATGCTTAAAGAAAGCAGAAAACAAAAACTCAAACACTGCTTAACAATGTCGTCCAGGGCAGAAAAACTTTTTCTTTGCTTTTCTTTTCCTATGAGACGCATGGCCAAGAACAAAGTCAAGAATACTCTCATAAACGAAAACTAAAAGAAGTTGCCACAACTTTTGCAATTATGGAGTTAAAAAGCTTAAAGAAGTTTCAATGCAAGAATTTAAATATTTCTCATGTAGATATCGTTCGTTTGCTTGAACAACGTCTTAACTCCAAAGAAAAACTAGCTTGGCAGAAAAGGAGTTTAAGGTTTTTAATAAACTTCTTTCAGTTTCATAAAAGTTTCCATTAACATAAAACAAACTGTGATACTGCTATACAATTCTTCGTTGCAGTTCAAATTTGTATAATAGATTGCGAAATAATATGGTTGAAAATTGTTGTAAAATCATTTCAAATGATTGAATCACTATCATCAATATTGTTGCAATTGTTGCAGTCAATACTTCAGTGCATTGAACAAATGAGCTGCACGGAGTTCCACTACTTCAAAATCAAACTCAACTTAATTTCTCATTCTTTTCATTTTCAAGATTGCTGCGTATACATTTGATCTGATAAATAATATAAAAAAAAAATCAAGAAAAATGCTGTGCGATTGTTTGTAATTTAAGTTCTTTATCACACTGCGAAAGTTTAGGTTGTAGAAAAATTGTTGTAAGCAACAAGAACAAAGAATTCCGTAAAAAATGAAGACATTTAATCAAATGAATGCGCTTTGTTAAAAAATAATACGCTTAATTATTTTAAATTATTGTTTTGTTGAGGAGTATAAACTAAATGAAAAGGTTTAATTTAGATTAAGTAAAGCATTTCAACATGTCAAGCCTTATTCTCGATTTTATCGTAAGCGACATGTTATCGAAAATTTACTTTTTTATTGAAATTAAAATTTTATGGGTTCTAGCCATAGTTCAGAATGATCAAAATGCCAAAATTGTTGATCGCCTGTAAGATACGGGCTGTATAATTTTATCGTAAGCAACAATTTACGTACAAAAACATATTTGAATATTTTGAAAAAAACTTCTCCTGAAAACTTTAATTTTTGGCGCTTATGATAAAATCGAAAATAAGGCTTGATGTAATGATACTCATCTACTGGAGTCTATTTTCAGAATAAAAATTTAGTTGCATTATTAATAAAAAATTAATGAGGTTTAATAAAGGGTTTATAAAACAGATTTCTATAAAAAAAATTCTTATTAAGCCTTGATAAGGATTACAATGAAGCATCATGATGCATCTATTAGATATATGTACATGTGTTAAGCAATGCTAATTCAAAAGAAAACTCCGTTAAATTGTAAATAAAGTTTACATAGAATGTAATAATTTCAATGTAAAGTTACATCGTCGTCATGGTATTTCGAAGCAGCTTGATATTTTCTGTTTTTTTAGTACGTGAGGAATTTATTTATTTTCTTTCTATTGATAAAATAAATATTTGCATGTGTAACAAAAACTAAATTTGTAAGAATTTGTGAAGAAATTGTGAAATTATTTAGATTTTAATTTTTTTCATAAATATTTATTTTCTTTTTCCCATTATGAAACTTTTGTTTACCGATTTCATTGCGTTTAAATTTTATGGAACAATTGTTTAAATAGTTGTAAGTTGCAAACTAAAGAGCGGGAACAAACAAATTTTCAAGAAAAGCAAAAAATATCAAAAATTTTCTTGCCAAAAAGTGATTTTTAAGAACTTATACAGGGTGCGGCAAATCATATAGTTAGATTTGTTTTTGAAATAAGTATTGAATGGAATGAAAAAAAATTAATAATAAAAATAGAATTTATTTTATGTTTTTTTTTATATAATATGAAATATGAAAAATAAGGTAAATTAAATGAAAAACAATTTTTTCTCTAACGCAAGAATATGCCCTTTTTTTGGTATTTTCCATTATTTTGTTAAGTGTTTCTTGTGTATACGACTAATTTCTTCTTGAATATTGTACTTTGGTTGTTGCAAGTATTGGTGCTTATTCAAAAACTTTGTCTTTGGGATAGCCCCATACGAAAAAATCTAGTGCAATCACATCAGGCGATAATGGTGGGCATCTCTAATCGCCGTTTTTAGGAATTATACGCATTATCCGAAAAACAATATCAGTTCTTTGTGCAATTTTGTAGAGTTCCTTTTTTTATATTCTCCCAAATTTAATTCCTCAAATAAAAAATACTAAATGTGAAATATTCACAAGGAAAGAAGTTAAAACTTGTTTACATCATATACATATGTATGTAGTTACTTTAGCCGCACCCTGTATTATAAGCGAAAAATTCTAATTATATTTAACTGTACAACATTCAATATTTTTTATAGCTACTTTACATTCCTATCGTATCACAGTTCTTAATGCTGAGTGAGTGCACATCAGGGGCCTAATCGTCGCTTACGATATCGAGCTGATTCGATAACGTTTTTTTCAGTTTGAGATTTTGGAATTCGATATCGAACAATATTATTACATTGTTCGATGTCGAAAGCCATAATATCAAACTGAAAAAACGTTATCGAAAGCGACAATTAGACCCCTGGCATTTCTTGTGTTGTCATTTTGTGGTGTAATTTTCAAAATTTGTGCAACGCCGTTCACATTATGTTTTTTATATGGAAATCAATGCCAAACAACGAAAAATATTGGAAATTATAAATATTGACACTAGTACACACTAGTGCTACTTATGTGAAAAAATGCCATAGTGTGTACTCGGCATAATTCCCTTCAGATATTTTGTTTAAGATTTTTTTCAATGGTTGTTCTTATTGGTTTATTGATGAGTTTCTTAAGCAGAAACAAAATGCCTATTGATGTGCTTAATCAACAACAAAAATTCTTCAATGTATTTTTAAAAAACGATTAATATTTTACTGAACAGACATACATATATAAAAATTTTTATAAAAATATTTAACTTTAAAATTTCTTCATGTTCATACATTACAAGCTTAAGGTCAAATAAATGTACTTCAGTATATTTAGAAACAAATGAATGTTTGCTAGATGATTTGAAGTCAGCAGATTACAATCCTTAAACAGTCAACTAGTTTCGTATCTTTTATGGCAATATAATCAAAAGGTTGCAAGAGAAGCAGGAAGCAAACAAAAAACTCTATTTAGTATTGTATCTTTTTCTATTTGACTTCTCTTCAGAAAAGTTTTAAGCAGTTTCCTTATCATTTCGGTAAATAGTAAGAAACCACTTTCATATCAAATAATGTTTAAAGGCCATTTAATATAGCCATAGCACAGCAAACGAGGGATAACGTCTAAATGATTAATTAAGTGGCTTAAAATCAAAGCTATATAAACTTCCTTCAAGCTGTTGTAGGGTTTGTTGGGCGAAATAAGCCATTTATTATACGCGTAAAGTAGTCTCATGCATGTCAATAAAATAAGTTGGAATTAACAACCACAGTTAATGCTTTTTTTTACGACAAAACCAATATTTAAAAGACTAAATATTTATTTGTATTTAATAACTTCAGCAAAAGTTTTTAACAATGTTTTTTTAACGAGTTCGATTTAACATTTGATTATCATTTTCAACGAAAACATATTATTATTATTTGGAAAGAAAATATTAAAACTGAAAAAAAAGTATTTAGTTCACAAATTGCACCATCGTTTGGGGTAGAAATTCCATGGTTTTCCATTGCCGTGTCTTTAGTATTAATGGGCTCACTTTCCCGCCTTGTTTCAGTCAAATCATTAATTACAATAAAAATGATAAATTAATTGTTTTTCTGGTTTTATTTATTTGTACGTAGTTTTATTTTTTATACACTAAAAACCAAAATTATATCTTTAAATCCAATACTATATTTAAATGTGATAAATATGTCTATCAGTCTTTAGTTTTGTCACTGAGGCTGTGGTGACTGTTTCGTATCACCACGATGACACTTTCAGCCAAAAAAAAATCTCTTCCGACAGCTGGTTATTTATTACATGTTCAAAATGAAGTGACATTTTAGTGATTTCTCCAGTACAAAATATTTACAGGGACTTACAAATTGTACCATGTGTATTCACAAATTACGCAAACATACATACATACAAAACAAGCATTTAGCAATGCTTTATTGCCTTTTAACAATGAGGATGTGTTTGAATTTATGTGTTGACACACTCTCACAGAACTTGCACAAATACATTATCTGTGGATTGTGCTTACGGATGAGTGTTTGGGAAATTGTACTTGCATTGTATGCAGTTGTAATTGAGAATACACACAGCCATACGTACTAAACATGTGCAAGAGTGGACAATAAAGCGTAGCAAAAATAGATATACCTAATATTACTTGTGTAAATGAGAGAACAATTGTAATGAATGTTGGTGGGTGTTTTTCTTTTGTTTTCGTGTTAAAGGCACTAGTTTGAACCAAAATCGATAAAATTGTAAAATGCCTTTTCATTTTAGAGTTCTAAATAACATTTCATTCATTTCTCCTTAACAAAAAATATTTCAAGTCCTTGAAAGTTTTCATCAAAAAATCATTTAAGAATTATATCTTTCAGCCTAAAGTAAACTCTATAGGACCTCGAAATTTTATCATTTAATTTCTCTTCGGACCTTACCTGCGTCATATTGGCAGCAATATATGTATTTACTATGCATTCCGACAAATGAATTTTAATATGTGCCTTGTTAAACTTCTTTATCTTATCTTCCTGAATCGTTTCCAGTATTCTTTATAGTTTTCATTGAACAGCCAGATTTTGCTAAATTTCTCCTGATGTATCAAATAAACAAACATCCTTTGAAATCA